>OW026451.1:27758770-29019572 GCA_932274525.1 Podabrus alpinus
ATTTTATTTAAATAATGGTTGCAATTGATAGATAAGTGACAGGTTACAACTTTCTGCACTTGGTGATAAATTGCAATCTATTACTATCTCACGTTGCATTCGTCGATAAAAATACCAAGTTTAAGTGTTGTTTTTGATAAATGTAGTAATGCTACTTATTTATATTATTACGTTTTGGTTATTAAACTTTGCTTGGGTATTAATTCCTTTAATTTTATGTCGACGTACTGGTAAATTGTATTAGCAGCAAGAATCTAGATTTATCGACGTAAGTTCAAATTTCATACTTGAAATTTTGTGTCGATACCTTTTTGTGTTTAATTATGATTTTATATTTTATTTAATAAAGGCTAAGATGTGTGACTTACATATATACAGGGTGCGACATTGCACCGGGGTTCGCTGCCGCTTGGTTTGGTCGTCGGAGGCTCGATGTGGTTACCATTATGGGATTGTTTATGACCATTCGAGTGTTCCGTCGATTGTTGGTGGGGTGGTGATTTTTTGGTGGCAATGTGGGTTGCTTCTGTTTAGTTTCACTGGTCGGCTACTGTAGTGGACTACTGTGTTACGTTCCACTGGTGCCATACTAACACCATAAGCATCGACTTTATCATTAAGCCTTTAAGCAATGACCACCGTATTGTTTATTTTTATGTTTATTTTTATTTTATTGTTAAGTTTATTTTGTGTGTGTTTGCAAAGCTGCTTCCTTGAGTTTATCCGAGGCGTTTTTACACGACCCATGGCCCTCGCATACCGACGTTTCCATCAAAGAGCTAGTTGACCTAACACCAGGGCTCCACGCATTTAAAAGCAGAAGGTTCTTACCTCCTGCGTGGACTTTATCTTCTCCAAGCTGCTTCTCATTAGAGCAGTAAGGAAAGATTTTGTATCAATCTATAGCCGATCCTGTAGTTCAGCTTTTTAAGATTTTCAGCTGACTCTAGAGATTGGCCGGATGCAACTTTGCGTATAATCCGCCAACTTGAGACATTGAGGTCCTCATTTTGGGCTTCCATGAGACCCAGGATTTTTTCATCCGTGTAATCTTGGCTTACTGGTATGTATGCCACAAGAATCTCTGTGTGAGGCATTTCTGCCTCTGACACGATCTTCAGTGTGGCGCCATCCCAGGGTTTAAGTTCGGCCTCTAGGGCCCTTCATACATTCAGCTGTGGCTGCATTGGTACACGTGATACCGAGCCAGCCTGGTCTTTTGTGGATTTGTTAGAATTGTGGCTTTGTAGCAGCCAATTTTCCTTTCTCCATTTATTATCCAATATTGCTTCCTGAATGGCTTCAAGTTGTTCCATAGTCAGGAGCTCTTTTGGGTATAAGGAATGCATGATTCCTCTCTTAATCCCAGTTAAGGCCTGGCTGAAGGTAGGTTTAGCACCCCCATTAGGTGCCGCCCCATCCTCATCAGTCCTTCCCGATTTTTATCACGGGTTTCCGGGGTACTGCCATCCGATCTATTTCTTTTGGCAGTTTTAGGATGATATCTTACACGGGCAAGTTCCCTGGCTTTATTAGCCGGTTGACCCTTTTGGATGAAGTATTTGATCCGTTTGCGAGCAACTCCACTGAGTCTTTCCCTTTTAGCCTTTATTTGTAGGCTTTGTAGGGCTGTATTGACTTCTTCGTTGCTGCTCGCGAGAAGTACCTTCTCTGTTTCTTTGGTCTGGATTTTCACCCAGTTCCATAGTTACTATCTCCTCAGCCTTTTGGCTAGAATTTTCATCCTGAGCCATAGGCTTTAGGATTGGGTTAAGGCCTTGGGGGGCCTCTGTTGTTGACTTTGTTGAGGGCGAGTCTCCCTTTGTTTGTATTTGTATTTTATTCACGTTATTTCCACGAGAAGATAGGGAAAATTGTCACCTGCAGCAGAGCCCCGCTTATCACGGGAAGGCTATATAAAACCGAGACAGCGCCGGGCGCTCGGAGTTCTCATATTAGTGATTGGGATTCCCTTCCCAACCATACAGTCTTGGCATATGCTGTTCCACCGTGAGTTCAGGGTTTTTTATAGAGGATTTCTCCTCGCGAGTCAGGCGATTAAGCCCAGCCCCCCACGATGTTCCTTTCCGCAGCGTACCGGCACCTCGCCTATTGCCGGTTGTTATTGCGGAATGAACATCCTACGGTGTTAAGCAGACGAGTGGCGAGTTTCTTCTGTAGCTACATAGGGTACCTCGGGTGCGCTGTACCCGTACTTAGGTTATTTCAGCCTAAGCCCCTGAGGGAACGGATGAACTGTAGTCACCACCATATGAATTAATGAGCCTGATGAAATCGATCCAGAGCCGCGACGTGCCTGGCCTGGTCTTGGCAGATAAGTTCGAATCCATATCAAATAAAATGCTAATCGTAGATTAAACCTAAATTATCGTTCGTGACACTGGCCATTACTGTTGCTTTAAAGTCACATTTTTTTAAAATTCTTTGCAGCATGCGTTGCACTTTTAAGAAATTTCGATGAGTACTTGTGGCGTTGTAACAAACCGCCCGTTCATTTTTATTCATAATTACGATACAAATATTAAATTTGTATAAACAACTTCCGACATGAGTAATTTGTCGTAATAAATTAGCATAAAGTATAAGATTATAAAAATAATTTAGGTAAAGAAATTTAAACACCCGGTACATTGATTTAACTAAGAAACGTTTAGCTATAATTAAAAAAATATCAGGGGTAGGCAGGAATCCCATGTCGGACCACACGGTTTGAAATGACCACCTGCTGAAACAAGCCACCCGACCTCCCGGGTTATTAGTTAAATCAATGCAAACGGTGGGAACGAAGTCATTTCTAAGTAAAATCCACACGTGAAAGGAAATGAGAGATTATCAAGGATACGAGTATACCGCCAAAAGATTCGTTTTAAGAAATATTCAAATTCTTCATAAGGCGTGATTCCAACTTAATGCCTCATTTGCTTTAACGAGGTTAGGAATTATATTTTAAATTAAGAAATACAAAATCTGTGGGAAAACTACACTATTCACATGCGAATCAGTCACACACGTGCAGGGAAGTAAGTTTTGAGAGTTCCAATTAATAAGACAACCCTCTTCCAAAGTTAAGGGAAAAAGCACACACGCAATTGGTCAAAGAATTCAAATCGAAGGCGTAATATTAATATTCAGAAACGGGGACAAGTTTATAAAAATACCCCGGGAGCGAATCGAGAGAGTTAGTTCAGATTGTGTAGTAACACGTTTCGCGCTTTGATTGTTTCAGTCAGTAACCCAAACGGGTGAATTTTAAATTCAAGAGTTAATTCGAACTCTACCCAAATCGGAATTCACATATTCAAGTGTAAATTTTTCTAAGTCAAGTGAAAGAGTCAGTTAATCATAATTTTATTCATTGAAACTTCGGTAGTTCGAGAAACGCGAATAAATAATTTCTTTAAAGTGATAAAGATCAATATTTTAAAATCATTTTGCTTGTCTTTAACTTTTAATCATTAGTACGAAACGATCGTGTTAAAAGAATCAGTGTAAATCATTTGGGATTAATACAATAAGGATATATCATCTCAAACCTTACCACCCTTGGAGCACAGGATTTTTGTAATAAAAAATAGGTATTGTGACTTTTAGTTAACTTAATGCTTGTAACCAATTTTTCTTTGTATTATATGTGTGTGGAATTTTACTACCCTATTAATTAAAATTATCAAATTATAACCGCTTACATTATTTCTGAAATAATTGTGTAATTTGTGTAATTCTTGTAAAATAGTTAATTTTTGTTCAATATACGCAATTATACCAAATTTAAATCTTTAATTGTTCGTTACTCCAACGATCGGCTAGTAATTAGTAAAGTGTAAGTTATTTCTCTGGGTTTTCCTACGACTTCCAAAACCATAGAAGAGGCACGTTACCTTAATTCAAACACCAAGGTCCAGTGAAGTTGAAAGGTAGTCAACTTAGAGGTTTTCTTAATTCTATCCTCCGGGCTTAACCCACAAGGTGGTTACATCCGTGAAAGCCAAAAGAATTGAGTGGTGGCAGCTATCAACAACAGTATAAAAATCGTACTCAAGGACCGAATCAAACCCTTTAATTCAAACGGGGTTTCAGTTTTGTTACATGTTGACATTGAAAGGATTAAATTACAATAACGCTACCCAGAGTTGTTACAGCGTCACACGAAGACAGAGCCGAAGGGCTGTCATCAAACGGTTACAGGTCTTCATTGTAAATTTTGTATTCTGTGGTCTTCGTTAAGCTTCGTGCTGTGCGTGTAATCTGTCATCGCAGTTAGACAGTCGAGAAATTAATCCTTATCATTGGCTAATATAATCTAAAATATAAAAGCTGTGGCTCATACAAGGCCTTTTCCAGTTCAGAGCCCTAGATGGGGCGCCATCTACCATAAACCCACGTAACCAGTCTAGAAACACCACTGGTGGACTGGTGGAGAATGTTTAAGAGCGCGATGCGGAAAGAGAGAGGGAATGATGTTGAAAGAAGCCTCTAATCTTTTGTACAAATTTAAAAAACTAAACGTCGTATCAATGTGATTCTTTTTTTATATTAATAAGTAAAGACTATTGAAGGCAATAACCAATTTTGAGCGCTTTAAATTAAAAGTAAATAGGTTAATTTAATTTATGAAAAAGGACAATTTTGAATTTTTATGACAACCGATCTTAATGAAACTTCGTTATTGCCTTCTGCAGATCATTATAAGGACAAAACCTGATTTTGAAGCGATTTCATCATCAATTATAGAAAACTTGTACAAAACTTGTAAATCAAAAAGTGCCCTTGGTGGAGTTTTAAACTATATAAAATCAACTTAATGCACAAAGGGTTCAAGGGTTCAAGCAAAAAATTTTTTAAATCTCTACAAAAGATTAGAGGCTTCTTTCAACATCATATCTACTGCTTCCCTCTCTCTCTTTCTGCAGCGCGCTCTTAAGTTTAACAACTTTCAAAGCTGCAATATCTTAGGTTATGTTTTTTATGTTTGATAGCTAGCGAAAATATATTAATTTGAATAATGCCTTATATATTTTACTTAAAATTATAAGAAATGGAAACTCGTGCAGATGTTTATGATGAAGTGGATTCTGATAGTAGTACAGTAATTTTAGGTAATTTCTATTTTAAAAAGAGTTTTCTTGCAATGTAGGTTCTAACAGTAAATTTTGGTTTCAGATTTTGATAATGATTATCGAATGGATATAGATGATGATTTTACACCAGATTTAATAGCCGTTCAATTACCAAACGCTTCCTCTCATATAAATCCAAATTCTAATCCGCAAGAAGATAATATTCCAGAAGTTCCTCAATTAGAAAATGAACCTGTTTTAACGCGGAATTCATCACCAATATCCCTTATTGCAAACGTAGGATCACCAAGTGTTTCTACACTATCCGAAGATACTAGCGACAATGTGCCAAATATTGCAGTTCCATTTTTTCTAAATAGTGATGACGAGAGATCCAGATCGCCCATACTTAATAAATCTCAAATAGGAAGTGTTTCTTCTCAAAAGTCAACTAATGCTGAAGCACCCAATGAGAGGCCTTCAAGTTCGAATACTAATAGACAAGACGAAGATGATGGGACAACTTGTCCTATTTGTTTTGATAACTGGACGAATTTAGGTGAACATCGAATGTGTGCTCTCAAGTGTGGACACTTGTTCGGTTTAAGTTGTATTTCGAGGTGGATAACCATATTCAAAAATAAAATTTGTCCGACATGTAAAAAAAAGGCCCATAGAAGGGACATTCGAAACATCTATGCAAGAAAGTTGGTGGCTGTGGAGTCTGATGAAATAGAAGAAATGAAACAAAAAGTCATAAAAGCAACGGAAGAAAAACGCAAACTACAAATTGAATTGACCAAATCTGTGTGCAGAGAACATTTGATGATAAATGAACTTCGTGTGTTGAAGAATACCGTAAATTCTATGAACTCTTCCATCGAAACAAATCGAATTTCAGGTAATAATATGGCTATAAATAAGGTTAAACTGTATAGAGAGAAGTCTTTGGAATTGTGCAAAGCTAAAGGTTGTCGAGTTCTTTCGTATTACGAGAGGAATAATTTAATTGTTGCATCAACAAAGTCATCAAATGCCTTATTTCCTGGATTTGGCGTGAGAACAATTGATCTTCCAACTTTGAAACCTACATCTTACATTCCTCTTCATTCCGGTTCGATACGTGACATACGGTTCCATTCGGAGCAACCCTGGTTGCTCAGTGTAGCGTTAGATAGAACATTCAAAATTGTTGACACAAGTACAAATGCGACCATCGCAACACAAACCGGCAACAATTTACCATTGTGGTCTTGCTGCTGGGACACAAACGACACTAACGCCTTTTTCGTGGGAGAACAACAAGGATCTGTTAGCAAATTTGATATTCGTCAAACGAATCAGGTTCTAGACACGTACACAGTCCCTGGTGATAATTCTCCGGTGGTTTCCATTGCAACAATAACTGCCGGATCCAAAAGTCCTCTCGAAGATGGTGGAATTATTTCTTGTAAATTAAATTCGTTGTGGGTATTCAGCAATAAAGCAAGTGGTGAATGCAGTCGTCACTTTTTACCAATTGACCCTCCGTTTATATGTGCAACATATGATAACACCAAACCACAAATGTTGATGTCTACAAGACCCACTTCAACAGTTTTGCACACCAGACATTACATTGCCGGTTTAACACTCAACGAGTCAAACAATTTAAGTGTCGATGTGTCTCATTGCCTTACAGGAAGTAAAACTTCCAAACTTTTATCGCGTTCTTGTTTGCTATGTTATCAAGGGTGCAGTTATGCTGCAGCTTATCAAGAATCTGATAACATGGTGTATTTATGGAGCACAGAAAGTGGTGAAAGAGTTGGCAACGTACCAGCGTTCAGTTCCATTCTCGACTTATGCAGTGTTAATGTTGGAAATTTTACATATTTATTTTCATTAACTGAATCTAAAATTGATTTTTATAAATTTCAATAATTGATTAGATAGTATTTTTTATTTGATATTTGAATTTTAATAAAAAAATTTCTTTAACTCGATTCTAGAGCAAAATATTTATTATTACTATATCAAAGTTGGTTCAGTAACCAGAAAAGTAGTTGCATTAAAAAGTTTTTAACATAAATTATTTAGAAAACCCTAATTATATTTCAATTTTTCTCGAAGAATTTTTATTAGTTGGGTTGGACCAACACTAAACTTTTCAGGACGTGGTTTCACCGATGAAGATGAACTCTGCGTGATTATAAGCGTAAATACAAATAAGTGGGGAAATAATTGGCAATTCTGCAAGTTAATTTAATAGATAAATAAAAGTGAGAAGTGGCTTTTCTTTATCTAATAATAAATTTCTTTGTAATTCATGCAAAACTGATTTTCATAGAATTAAAGTAACATAAATAAGAAAAATTTTAAATACAATATTTTGTATGCCATTTTTATTAAGATCATCGGTTATTGTGATAAAAAAACCCATGTCCCGATGTGACCAAATTAAGCGGCGTCTACTGTATTGATAAAAAGCCATTTTACAGTAAAAAATGATGTAAAATGCAACCTCATAGAATTTTGACTACACTTGAAATACAGCGATTTCCAGCTCTCCTGGAATGTTATCAGAACTAGTAGTCCAGTCAATAGGGGGTTTTGCCTTGCAAAAGGTGGCGTACTTCTGGATTTTGGATATGTTGTTTAGTTCGGGGCCCCGATGAAAAATCCAAGTTTTCGGCCTTGGGGGGGCGCCGCGTAGTCCGCCATCTCGGATTAAAGGTACTAAAAATAGGGTTTTTCAAAATAACTCCTCAACGGTTGTTCCTACGACAAAAAAGTTCAATACTTATTTGAAGAGGACTAAATTCTCTACATTTCTTATAAATACACTTTTTTTGTAAGTCTAATGGGTAACGAGTTACAGCGGCCGAAACATGAAAATTTTTTTTAAAAAATCGTCCATTTCCTCGTTTTTCTAATTTTGAGGAATCATTTGATGCCGTTCATTACATATTTATGATAATTTTGTAAATTCAAAGTCAACTCATTTCCACACCACCACGCGGTAGAGTAAATGGCGCGTTTTTTTAAATTGTGGTATCCCCAGTAGGCCTAATCCACAGATGTTCTTTTTTCGGAATTGAATATGGCAGGTATTGCATACTTGATTTATGTGTCCGAGTGTGATTCAATTATTAGTATTAGTATTAATATTATTATCATTATTATTATTATCATTATTTATGGTCCAAGTCGGTAGTAGTGTTACTTTCGATGTATGTGTCGGATTTCGATTATTATTTTTTTTTTGATGGTCCAGGTCGGATCGTGGTTCCTCCGTCATCTTCGTAACTGTCCATGTTATCAGTCTCTCCGTTGTACGAATTGAGAATCGGACAAGCTGGCGGAATTTCGTCATCTTCGTCGTCGCTCTCGATGATGATCTCCGGTGCATTGTCGCATGTCTCGCCATTGCAGAATCCGCAGAAAACGGATCACTTTAGCCCACCTTTCCTGCAGCCACACGCGGAACCACATCCCGTTTTGCAATTACATGCGATCACTTTTAACAGTTCATCGGGCGCTGGTTTCTCGGACATTTCCACTGGAGTGAGCCCATTGGCACCGAATCTCCAGCTCCACTCGGATGGATTTTTTGGGTTTCCACACCATTTTTGGACTTGATGGTACGTCCTAAGCGTGTGCCACCGTGCCGCGTCCGTCGTTGGTGGTAAAGAAGCAAGGTTTAATTTGTTCTTTATGGATGCCTTGGCAAACCGTTGGTAGCGGATATCTTCCAAGGTTTCCTCGTCCATGTTCCCACCATACAATGCAACGAGAAACTGTGCTCCAGCGGCTTCGAGATCTGCAGCCTCAGCATTCGGATCTTTGAAGAGGCCAACGATGTTGTTAAGTTCTTCGTTTTTTTGAAGAAGCTGCAGGAACTTGGTTTTTCCTTGATTGAAGAGGGATGATGTCGTATCACAGCCGCTGAAAGCATGTAAAAACAGGTTGTGTTCGGTTGCTCCTTTTGTTTTTAAACTGTTCGACAAATACACCCTTTCAGCTGTATCTCCTCTCCCCGGCAGCGATTAATTTGTCATTGTTGTAACTCTTCTGGCATGCAGCATGAACAGTAACTGACGATAAAGTCCTTAGAATACGCCCGTGTTCACGATTTTCGCGTTTTATGCTGGATTTTGGCAGAGTCTGTACGCCTCTCTCTTTCACGATTACTGGGTCACCTTCCTTTAAACTTTTATCACAAATAAAACAGCAATCCGTTTCGGGATTCGCCATAGCGAAGCGTGATGCAACCACGTGCGACTGAACGGCTAGCTACAAGCACACTGACTCCCTGTCCCTGTGTGTGTTGAGTTGGGACGCCGGGTCTGTAGCCCCTGCCGTTTTATTTGGGGAGGGGAGACGGGGCATCTCTTTCGACCATAACAAAAGAAGCAGAAGCGAGGGACGGTCTATACCTGCTCTGGGTAACCCTATACTGACTATAGAGTGTACACGAATATTAATACTACTTTGTATAGATTCATAACGCAGTTGCAGTAAATAAACTTATTCGTAACGACAAAAATCACTCCACTTAGAAGTATATTTCACGATTGTATTATATAATGTGGTGGTGGTGTGGAAGAATGTCAAAAATCATACGTCATTCATTATTACAAAATTCACCCCAAAAAAATTGAGTTAGACGATTTTTTTAAAAAATTTTCATGTTTCGGCCGCTGTAACTCGTTACCCATTAGACTTACAAAAAAAGTGTATCTACAAGAAATGTAGAGAATTTAGTCCTCTTCAAATAAGTATTAAACTTTTTTGTCGTAGGAACAACCGTTGAGGAGTTATTTTGATAAAACCTATTTTTAGTACCTTTAATCCAAGATGGCGGACTACGCGGCGCCCCCCCAAGGTCGAAAACTTGGATTTTTCATCGGGGCCCCGAACTAAACAACATATCCAAAATCCAGAAGTACGCCACCTTTTGCAAGGCAAAGGCCTTTTCTGGCCCCTATTGACTGGACTATAGGGCTTATATTTTTAGAAAAATTGTATAAAAGCTATTGTCCATACTACGAATTTTAAGCCAAGTCCAGAAAGTTCACTAAGTCCTTTTTTCTAATATTGTAAATTTCGTTAATTACAATTATGAAAGTTTGAGACTCATGTTAAAACAAGGTGGAACTCATTTTAGTGGCAGTTCCTAGGCTTCTATACAGCTACTTTTCTGGTGTGGAAAGTTGTTGTTGCTAGTTATTTTTGGTCGACATAATATTTATATACAGTCGACTCTCGATAAATTGAAACTCAAGGGACCAGAGAAAAATTTCTAATTTCATTTAAAAATTCTAAAAAAATGTAATATTGATTTTATTCAATTTATCGAGTATTTTTCAAGGGACCGGGAAAAAATTCAAATTATCGAGAGATTCAAATTAACGAGTGTTCAAATTATCGAGAGTCGACTGTATATATATTTTGCGAGTGGGGCTACACCTCACGGCGTTTCTCGCATCCTATCTTCCACCTTCGGCGGTCTTTCCAGTCCTCCTCTTGGAGTCCTCTTTGCCTCATCGCCTGTTCCACGTCATTCATCCACGTGCGCTTAAGTCTTCCCCATTTTCTTCTCTTCGCTGGTAGCCAATGCCACACCCTATACGGCCATCTCTCTTCCTCCATTCTTCTCATGTGTCCATACCAATTCAGTCTTCTTCCCTCGATTGAGTCCATTATATCTATTGATATTCCCATTCTTTCTCTAATGATATCATTTCGACACTCCCAAGGAACAAACCCGTAACTCCAGTTACGACAAATTTGAGTTATGACTACCACTGTAATCCTGACAAAAATATCTTTCTTTTGGTAAAAAAAATTTTAATTTACGACAAATATTTACAGAGATAATCAGTGGAACAAAGTTGTAAATCAGCGTTTTTATCGCTTTTTTTAACTTTTTGAAACTTTCAAATCGCTCTCCTGCAAAATAGGTAAAAACGAGTTACGGCTTTGTTCCTTGGGGGTGTCGATTTCTCACTCTATCCATTAATGTTAACCCACAGCTTCGCCTCCAGAAGTCCATCTCCATCGCCTTTATTTTCCTCTTATTTCTCTCCGATATTTCCCAAACCTCCGCCCCATATATAGCTATACTCTCCACGATACTCTTGTATATTCTTCTTTTAACCGTGTTTGTGGTACTTTTATTCCATATTACAGAGTGTAATTGTCTAATTGCTGCTCTTCCTTTTCCTAATCTTTGTTTAATGTCCTCATCGCTTCCCCCTTTGCTGAAAATGAGGGAGCCTAGGTACTTATATTTATTGCATCCATTTACTACCGATCCATCTTCCATTTCCAGGTTTTTGGCTTCTCCCCCCACAACCATATATTCGGTCTTGGAATAGTTTATTTGTAGGCCCCATTTACCGTATTCTTCGCTCAGTTTTATTATCATATAATGGGCATCTATCTCATCCTCCGCGAAAACTACCTGATCGTCCGAAAAATGCAGTGAGAATAATGTGTCGTCATGCAGCACCCCTGTCTTAAGCCTTTTGTAACTTCAAATTCCGAGGTCATTTCTTTACCAACTTGAACGCAGCATTTACTGCCATTGTACAAATTCTTAATGGCTTTTATATATTGGTCTTCCACATTTTGTTTTTTCCATGCCTGCCACAGTTTGGTAGTGGGATACTATCGTACGCTTTCCGCAGATCAATGTACACTTAATGTGTTTCAAGATTATGTGCCAATCTTTTGTCCGTCACCTGCCTTATTGTAAATAAGTTGTCAGTACATGATCGACCTGCTCGGAAGCCGCATTGTTCCTCCAGCTCCAGGATGTTCTTTTCTGATCTGTTTTTTATTATTTTTCCATATAGTCTTCCGATAGAGCTGAGTACTGTAATTCCGCGATAGTTGGAACATTCCGTTTTATCCCCCTTTTTTAATATATTATAAATGACTCCTCTTTTGAAGTCTTTTGGCAATGTATTTCCTCTTAGGCATCTATTAAACAGTTTTGTAAGCATTTCAAGTAGTATGGTTGGTGCAGCCTTTATCAATTCTACGTTTATTCCTCCTGGACCTGGTGCTTTATTATTCGTGGATGTTTTTACTGCTTCTCGCACTTCATCTGTAATTATATCTTCTACTTGGCTATTTAGTTCATTGTGTACACTTTCTTCGATGTTCTGAAATTCTTGCCTATCTTCTTGCAGTAGTTCTTCATAGTACTTTTTCCACTGGTCCTTTTCGATTAATTGCAGTATGTTGTTATTTCTTTCATTATTTCTTAGACTTTTCAATACATTCCGTGTCTACCACCTCCAGTTCCTTGTTCATTCTTCTGAGGATCTCGTTATTAGTTACATGATCCATCCATGAAACTCTCAGAATTCTCCGATAAATCCACATCTCAAAAGCCCGAAGTTTCTTCGTCGTCGACTCTGTCAGCGTCCAGGATTCGACCCCATAGAACAACACCGGAAAGACGTAGCAGCGCAACATTCTGATCTTTGTTTGAGCAGTCAGATTGTGGTTTTTAAATAGAGCGGCCATCTTTGTAAACACATTTCTTGCGATCTCAATGCGTCTCTTAATTTCCATCGAATGGTCCCACTGCTCATTAATGATGGTGCCCAGGTATATACAGTTGTTGACCCTTTCGATGTTTTGATTATTCAATATCAGTTCGCAGTTAGGGATGTAAGTCTTGCTGATGACCATAAACTTGGTTTTCCCTGGATTTAGATCTAGTCCGTATTGTCTACTGCTCTCATCCAATCTGCTCATTAATTGTTGCATTCCCTCTAAACTGTCTGCCAAAATCACTGTGTCATCAGCGTATCTAATGTTATTTAGTATTTGTCCATTGACTGTGATTCCAGCTTCTATACTATGTAGCGCTTCTCTAAATATGTGTTCAGAGTATAGATTAAACAGTATAGGGGAGACAAGATGCATCCCTGTCTCACACCTCGAAGAATTCTCACAGTGTCAGTATGCGTGTCTGCCAGTCGTACATTTGCTTCTTGTCCCCAGTACAGATTGATAATAATTCTCAAGTCCTTTCCGTCTATTCCAATATTCTTTAGGATCTCCACCATTTTACCATGCTAGACTCTGTCGAATGCTTTTTGGTAGTCAACGAAACAGGCAAACACGTCGCAGTTTATATCTCTGCACCTCTGGATTAGTACTTGAATGCAAAACAGCGCTTCCCTGGTTCCCAACGCATCCCGAAATCCAAACTGTGTCGGTGTCATCTGTTCTTCGCACAGTCCATAAATTCTTTTGTGGATGATTTTCAGGAACAGCTTCAAGAAGTGACTCATTAGGCTTATAGTTCTATAATCTTCACATTTTTTTGCTCCTTGCTTCTTAGGTATTGTGATAAATTCAGATTTGAGCCACCTCTTTGGGATTTTTCCGGTGTCGTATATTTGATTAAAAATTTTCGTAGTCCATTTCACTCCTTCGTCGTCAAACAATTTAAAAAATTCAGCCCGTACCTCATCCGGTCCCGGGGACCTACCATCTTTCATTTGTTTTATGGCTGTCTCTACTTCTTGTGTTAGGATGCACGAACCTGTCTCGTCTTCCACCACGGGTAGGTCTTCTCTTTCATCATCACTGAATAGTCTCTCGATATATCTTTTCCAGGTATTTTGCAAGTCCTCCTTGTCTGTTATTATCTTTCCATCTCTGTCAAGAAGTTTACCCACTAGTCTTGTTCTGAATCTGCCGGTAAGTTCTCTCACTTTCCGGTGTACATTGAAACTATCGTATTTGTTTTGGAACATTTCTATTTCAGCGCATTTCTCCTTCATCTCCCTTTCCTTTGCTTGTCTAATCCTTTTAATGTTTTCTTTGTGGATTTCTTTATATTTTTCCTCATCAAGGGTTTTCAATCTTCTTCTCTTTTCCATTACTTCCAAGATTTCTTCTGTCATCCATGTTTTCTTTTTTGTGATCTTATCGGGCTTTATCTTTTTTCTGACGTTGTTCATTATTTTCTCGAATTTTTCCAATTCCTTTTCGGTATTTATGTTCTGTGGTTCTAACTTTCCTTTTAACTCTTCCCGTATTTTGTCTTTTACAGTGGGGTTACGGAGGTTTCTGACGTCACTTGCTTTATTTATTTTCTTTTCCACTTTTTTCATTCTTATTTTGAGTTTCCCTACTAGTGGATTATGGTCAGATTCTATGTCGGACCCTAGGTATGTTTTAACATATTTAACGCAGTTTTTATGTCTTTCGCTCACCAGTATATAGTCTATTTGATTTCGCACCAGGCCGTCGGGGGAATCTTTGGGCGATTTCCATGTATATAATCTTCTTGGTGGTAGTTTGAAGAATGTATTCGTTATCGTTAGTTGTTGCTCCGCTGCGAAAATGCTTAGCCGTTCCCCTCTTTCGTTTCTCTCCCCTAGTCCGTGGGGGCCGATGTGTTCTCCTGTCTGTCCTTTTCCAACCTTTGCATTAAAGTCTCCCATTACTATTCTCAGTTGGTGCTTCGGGATTGTTTTTAAGATGTGCTCTATTTCAAGGTAGAACTTATTTACCTCTTCGTCAGTTGCCGTAGCTGTAGGAGCATAAACCTGGATGAAGTTGATCGGGACAGGGTCTGCGTTCATCTGCAGTAGCAATATCCTTTCTGAGACGGGTATGAAGTTGGTTACGTATTTTGCGATATTGTTATGAACAATCATCCCTACACCGTATTGGTGTGTTCCATTGTCTGTTCCAGAGTAGTAGACCTTCCAGTATCCAATACAGATACAGTCGGCTCCCGGCCATCTCATTTCTGAGATACCCATGATGTTTACCTTCAGCCTTTCCGTCTCTTGTATAGCATTATGTATCTTGCCGGCTTGAGACATCGTTCTCACATTCCATGTTCCCATTATAACGGGTATATCTTGATTTTTCTTTTTTCTTATTTTCACAGCTTCATTTAACGCATTCCCCCCCGGAGATCCGATTGGGGGAATAATAACTCCGGAACATTTTGAATTAAATATAGCCATGATGATTTAGGACTAGGAATATCCTTCCGGATCTTTAATGCAGTGGTTTTCCGTTGCCTTCTGCATTCTATGTCGTTGACAATGTATGTGGTTCATCCGCCTTTAGAGACAATTTCTTGTCTCGAGGGCAGAGAGTGCCCTTGTCTCTTGAGAGAGATACTTATACCGGTATCTAATAGCTATTTCTCCAAATATAATTTGAATTTTGAAAAATCGTTTTAAAGACATATTCTTAAAGGTTTAAGCTTTGAAAATATGAAAAATAAATCGAATTTTTCAATATTCTAGACTAGAATACCCCCTTAATGAGGTAGCCGTTCGCAATTAAATGAAATTTAAAAAATAAGCCATTTATTGTAATCTCAAAAAACTATTTTACATTTTTTTGTAAACTACTCGATAGTTCAAAATAGTAGGGATTTTCTGACTAAATTTTTTTCTGACTAAAAAGAAAACAAATTTCAAGGGTAATAATAAGTTTACAATGCAATTTATTGTTTTTAAATATGGTGAAGTCAACAAAAACTAAAAGAAAACATCAAATCGAGATTTATAGTTCAAGTTACATATCTTTTAACAAAACAATTAGGGTTCTGGAAAAGGTTGTGATGATTGTTGAAAATGTCAGAGTAAACAGAATGGACTTGAAAAAAATGAAACCTGGCAATTGCAACCAACCGACTGCATACATCAATAAATACAATTAACTGCGCTAAATTAGAAGGAAGAATGCAATCGATGGATTAAGCAGAGCCACAGAGCATTATAAAATCTCATCATAAACATTCCGGTTAATTATTTACCTAACTAGAAATTTAATTAATGGTTAGTAATTTAATTATATACAAACTAAAATATTCATAATGCTCACAAATGTGTTTCTAAAATTTAATAACAAAGAATATAATAACATATAAAAACATCGTCTCCAAAATGAAATAAAAAATTTTTTTATTAAAAGATGTTATAAAAAGTAGTGAGCATCATAAAATCTACTAACTAAACAATTGTTCTGTCGCACGCTCTAAATCCCAATTATAAGATGACAGTGCCACTCGAGATTCGTGGTCGTCTATTCCCATTTCTATCAATTTTCTTATTTTATCATCAAAATCTTGATTTTGGTGAGGCCCTGTAAAATAAAAAGAAGTTTTCGCATCAAATAACAAATACTTTCGTATGTCGACCGTACCTCCAGCATATGCGTTTGTCCAATGACGAGCAGTTAAATGAAACATTTCTGAGTTTTCTTTAAATTGCTTAGCCACTACTGCATCTTGAGGGTCATCTGGTTCTGCAGCCGATAGCAGAGCTTGTAGCGATAGCAAAACGGTTCTTAACGTCATAGCTGCAGCCCTAGAAAAAATTTATTTAACCATTTAATTTTTTCATTTAGTCTTCCCAAATTTTATTAAAAAAGTGTGCAGCAAACAATTACAAAATTTTTGTATTACAAATTTTAATAATAGATGGATTTGTGATTAATGTAGTCAAAATTGATATCAACTAAAATTTTGTATTAGCATTAGTACCTATTTAAACTAATCTTCTCATTATTTGATGATGTCACAGTGTAACTATTTTTAACTATTGAAAATTAATATTAAATTAAACTTTAAAAATTCTGCACCACGTGTATGGGTATTGGCTTTAATTATGTAACAGTTTTATCAAGTTTTTATACAGGCTCGAGAATAAATTTTGGATAAAGTATGAAAGTAAACAATATCTAAAATTAAGCAATAAATCAAAATTAGTTTTTCAAAAGCTTTAATGTTTAGGCATCAAATAATCTGCACTTATAGCATTTCATTCCTCTTGTAGTCTTTGTTTTAATTGTTGCTTGTTGTTTATTGGAGTAAGTCGAATTTTACGATCCAATTCATTCCATAGGCCTTCTATGGAATTTAGATGTGGGGATTGAGTTGGTTCTAACATTTTTGGACACTTTGACTGTACCATGCAAATTTTGAGAATTTAGTTCTGTAGTTCGATTACGCCACACCATAGTTCGACCATGTGATCCAAAAACATTGTATTTACTTTCATCCGCAAATATTACTTTACTCCACCATTCATTATCTATGTTTTTAAATTCTTTTGCAAATTTTAGTAGTTTCCTTCCATTAACTTCATTAATAAAACGTTTTTTGCGAGCTATTCGACCATTATATCCATTGTTTTTGAGAACCCTTTACATAGAATACCTTGTTCATGGATTTTGAATTTCTCATTTCTTGTAGAACTTTAGTTTTTAATTTTGGAGCACTAATTCTAGGATTTTTTTTACTTTTCGTACAATTTCTCTTTGATAAATTAATATTATTGGGATAGTGCATCGCAATAAAACTACTAAGTTGTCAAGTCGACGTTTCGTAAATTTTTTTTTTCGGAAAAAAAATCTAAAAACGCGAATAACTTTGCTCCCCGCGCGAATTTTTTCTCCATTTATGCACGAATAGTTGCGCCTGGACCTACAGAATAACTGTGCAAAATTTGGTTGAGATCGGTCAAAGGGTCTAGGAACGTATAGCGAACAAACACGCAGACAAGCTCTTTTATATATTTAGATGTGTTATCCAAATAGCATAAACAAATTTGGAGGTATACATAGGTGTATATAAATCTTACGTCGAAGCTAAAGATATTCATTGACAGTTGTTTACATAATAAATAGAGATGTATGTACTATATACAAAGTAATTTCTACTCCGTTCACAGGCGCTGAAACGTAGCACTTGAATGATACAAATACGGTGTCAACGATTTATAGTTTTTTTTATGCATTATATTTAATTTTTTTATCAATTAGGTATATTTTAGTTTTTGTATGCATTATATTTTACCTATTTCGTAAATAAACCTTAGTTTTAAACTTTTGTTTTTAGTCTTAAATAAATTTTGGAACCTAACCCCCTTTTTTCTATTGCTTCTTTGGTTCCATTTAGAGGGTCTAGTGTACTAGTTTCTTGTTTAGGGCCTTTTTTTAAATTTTTCTAAGTTTTCTAGAATTTGACATCATATTTGAATAATAATACGAAAAAAAAAATTAATTAAATATTATTAGTTTAGAAAATATGCAGCGTTTTATCATAGAGTTTCGAGTGTGCCTTCAATTTTGTAAGCCACTGTATATTTACATAACCTAAATGTAAACCATTACAGTGTTAAAATGTATTTTCACATTGCTCACATGTACATTTACATCCTACAAGTATTTACAGTTTCAATTATGTATCCATTTTACAAGAGTATGTAAAAATGCATTATCATGTATAATTACGCAGATTATCGTAGGTCATTAACTTGCCAACCAATGATTAGTAGAGATGAGATTTTTAGGTCGTATAAATGTTATACCAGAGAGCGTTAAAGGGTTAATTGATACACGGCCCCGTTTCTTTTTTCTTTTTCATACAGCATAACTTTCGAACGGGGCCGTGTATCAATTAACCCTTTAACGCTCTCTGGTATAACATTTATACGACCTAAAAATCTCATCTCTAATGATTAGCTATGTAATTTTACATACAAAATTTTTAACAGTGTATTGAGAAATGGAAACCATAGCCATGAAGAATGATAAAAATAAAAGGAAATTGAAATCATAAACAGGATTGCTAGATACAACAGAACTTTATGGAAACAATAATTAAGAGATTGGGTCGCTTACAATCACTAAAACTCTGAAAAAATTTAAAATAAAAACAGCTCAATAGCAATAAAAAGTAAAAACACTATTAAAGAGATTCTTTTGAATAATAAGGATAATATCGTCGGTAAAACACCAGTCACGAATGTGCAAAATTTTCAATTTTGAGTTTAATACACCAATCGATTCCATTTTTGGTACTCTTTATATGCCAAAACATGAATGTGCAGTCTATTTTTAAACAATGATAATCTTTGTGTTGAAATCACGAAAGTGATTCAATGGGCGTGTTTTTAAACTACTCGAGCAGCTGTTCGACTACTCGAACAAAAAAAGTGCGTTTTTAAACTACTGCATCAATTGTCATCAGTCGTTTTAAAACTCCCCCACTCTGCTCGAACGCATTAGGCCGTATACAGAAAGAAAGCTGGAAACTTATAAGCGCTTACCGCGCTGGTCCGTTCTACACAAAGGAAGCAGGTTGAAGCAGACCAAGCAAAATGTCGGACTCATCGGACGATGATTTGGTTTTGTTAGAAAATGTGTATTTAAAAATGCGAAAAGAAGCTATACATCCAATTAATAGAGATACGCCGGTAAGCGCTTATAAGTTTCCAGCTTTCTTTCTGTATACGGCTTGACTCGAGCAAATTTTCATGCACCGGATCGTAAGGTAGTGCATTTGAGCAGAACTTTGTTGCATTTGTTCATAACCTTCAAATTCGTCAAGTCAAACGTGTTAAAAATGGATTCTTCCGAATTATTAAATGAAAAATAAAACGAAAATAATAATTTTCGTTTTTTATTATCGAAATTTAATTTGTTAGCTTGACAAATGACTAGTGCAACAATATCGTTTGACATATTTTAGGTTAGGTTCGACAGGTGTATTCACTACTAATAGATGGCGATAAGAAACAAACTTTTGCGTTTTTTAACTACACCTGTTCTAACCTGCTCGAATTTGGTTCGAGCAACCGGTACAGTTTAAAAACACACCCAATATAGCCCTGTGTTACACCAAAACAACGAATGTGGTACATTCACTGTTTTGCTGTGTCATTGTGTTATTGGTGATTTCTCAAATTATACATGATTAAATTTTAAAAAAACTTATATTTTGAATTGCAATGTATTGAATTTTTCAATAATTTATTACCGGAGGAAAAAGCTGAAAAGGCAGAGTACCATCAGGAAAGGAATTTAAAAAAAAAGATTTTGCGCGAATTGAACGCAATAATGATAAGATTCTTGCAAAATAAAATAGGAATGTTCTTGATTTCAACTTTGCTTTGCAAGCTGTATTGAGTACACCAAAAGGGCCAGTTGGTCAAATTTTTTATAAAATAATAGGGAAGATGCATAAATTTTTTTTATAGTGTAGTTGGATCAAAAATAACTAAATATACTAATTAATGTTATTTAATTTATTTATTTTCGTTTTGATAATAATTTAAAAAATATTTAAAAATCCGTCAATTTGAATTGAAGGAAACGACCGCGCAAGTCGCCATTTGCTTGTGACGTCACACGGCACAATTTTACTTTCATTTATATTATTGTTCTGTGGTTTTGTGCTTTGAAAGTTGAAGTTTGTTAGTGTTAAAAGCTGTTATTATCATGGAAACCAACAAGAAGACGAGCTATAACAGCCACGAGTAGAGTAAACAAGAAAGCGGGGTTATTGTTATTGTGCCGTGTGACGTCAAACTAATGGCGTTGCGTTTGAGGTCACATGGTTTATTTTAAATCATCATTGAATTTTAAAATGGATTATTTATAACAAAATACAATAAATAGAAGTTATTTTTGCTGATTTGATATTTAATATATAGGATTAATCGGAAAATACTGTTTTAACTAAATTTTTTTATTCATGCATGTTCCCTATTTAACTGTGTATAAGCTAGCTTCTCAGGATGGACATTGCTTTCTTTGAGATGATGTAAATGGGCACAGAGGTGCAAATGAAATAGCAACCTCTATTTTTAAATACATAAGGTCTCATCAAGGAATAAAAGAAGTTACTATGATCTCTGATGGTTGTAGGGACAGCAGAAAATCCACTTCTTTGCAGTACTTCGTGAATAATCTTCCAAATTTGCAATAGATTGACCACAAGTTTTTTGAGAAAGGTTATACCGAAATGGAGTGTGACAGCATTCACTCAAAAATTGAAAGGATATCAAGAAAAGTACCAATTTATATCCCCGAAGACTGGGCGCAAATAATTAGATGTGCTACATCAAATCCTAAATCATTTGAGGTATTCTCAATTCTTAAAATACCATGGAGAAAGGTATCTTGGATACGCTACAAAAGAAATGTAGGAATATCCTACAAGTTAGATTATCAAAGTGATTTCATCGAATGCATGCAGAAGCGAAAATGTGGTAGGTCTTCCGAAATGCAGGATCTAGCTAAGTGCTATAGCAAAGAACTTCCCATTCAGAGAGACTATTACCACTTCTACAATAATTTAACATACAGCGGATCTGTTCAGGACAGGTTAGCCGAGCCAAACTATGATGAAGAAAGTAGTGGAGTGAATAAAACTGTTTTTTAGTTTTTTAAAATATTTTTGAATTATTTTTTGCTTTTATGTTGTATATCCATACCTTGCAGTTGTATTACAACAATAATATAAATAATAATAATAATTAACTAAGATTTTACTGATGAGTAACACCGTAAATATTTTTTTCTCCAGGATACAGCGAAAACGTCATTTTTTGTCTATTTTTAGATTCGAAAGTTAGCGTTTCTCGTAGGATGTAAATTGTCAATGTAATTTGATATACTTTGTGATAAAAAAAGTGTAACTTGATATACTTAACTTTCTGGGTACATAGATCTTTCCTGACGCCGACGGCATATTTGGCTCTTTGTCATTATATATAGTTTGCTTTGTCATGTCTCTTGTGCATTACTTTGTATGAATCCGCGATGCATGTCTGCATTATCATCTAGCTGTTATCTTTCACGAGATTTGCATTCTTACACGCCTACACGCACGTGTGCGGTATTTATTTATACTTTCGTTTGAATAATCATTTCGTTTTGCATTTTTAATTTGTAATAACAAAGATTTTAAGTTTTACATTTAACTTAATGGTTATCCTTTGATATTTTGTGGTACATTTTCCTTTTTTTATTTGTTTAGGACTTTATCCTGGAGAAAAAATAGCATACGTGATGCGTACAGAAACGATCCATGTCAAACTCGATAGCTTATCAATCAAGCAATCATTATCAAATAAGCAATCTCGTTCGAAATGGATCCCTTTCTGTTACTTATACGTAAATAGCTATTCTATACCAAACACACGAATGTGCAATTTTTTTTGTCATTTTTAACATTTTTCAAATTTTTTTTCCAGAATCAGCTTTGTCTGCATTGAACACTATTTTTTGGTAAATTTCATTGATATCAGACTTTCGTTTGTATTTTATTTAACTCTTCAAAACTTAAAACGTCTGTAACTTGAAAACATCAAAAAGCACATTCGCGTCTCTGGTGTTTTACCGACGATATGGAAAAGAGTAGAGTTTACAAGATATACTGCGGTGTTTGCAATACAAAATACGTCGGACAAACATGAAGGAAAACTAAGCTTGACGAAGACAAAAATAAAAATAAGTTCTCGACAGTACCTCAACATCTATTATGATGATGATATTATTAAATTGTTGCATCGAGAAAGAAAAGGTAACAAGTTGGATTTGTTGGAGTTTCTGGAAATCAGGAGATTAAGGACAAGGACGAATGTGGTATGTCTGAATGACCACGAAAACCTTAGTTACATGCCTATTTTTTAAATTTTAGTGTGATGGGATTTTGGTAGTTAGTACAAGTTACGGTGATAAAAACATAATATCTGGTATCAATTTGTAATTGTATAGTTGACGTTGTAAAATTGTCTATTTTATATTAGGGGTCATCCATTAATTACGTAAGGGTTTTTTGGGGGCGGGGGGGTTTTTGGATATCTTACGGACCCTTACTTAGGGGGGGAGGGGTCCGACGTATTTCTTACGTACTAAGTTTCTTAAAATATTTTTTTAAATTAAATTTAAATAAAATCAAATATAATCTTTTCTTTTTATGTTGGTAATTATATCCAGGTATAATGGAAATACCATATACAGGGTGTATATGGTATATAAAACTTACGTATAAAAACGAATTTATTTTTTTTACCTACACCTTGTTCATTATTTTCAGAGTTTCTGTGAAAACGGTAGGTTGCCCAAAAAAATTTATTTGACGAAAGTTGTAGCCCGTTAAATTCCCTATCCGGTTTGGGCCGTTAGTTTTCTCTTAGACGTTTCGTTTAAGAGATACGGGGTTCGCAAGAAAATTAAAAAAAAAAGAACCTGAATTTTTTAAACATTTTTTCCCTTAATTTAATTTATAACTCGAAATCCGTTGATTCTAGACGATAAGGGGTTATAACCTAATTTGTAGACAAACGAATGATCTTTAAAAAAGTTCTAATCCATTAACCTTAAAAAATCAATAATATCGGAGCTATGACCGTTTTAAATCAGAAATTCAAAAAATTGCTTTAAAGGGAGGTACCCCCCAAGGGTTTGGACTTGGGCAAAAATTTTATTTGAAAATTTGTCTTAGAAAAGTGTCCTTTATCACCACCTCAAAGGTTCTCCACGGTCACGGGGACACCCTGTATATAGTACTTAAAAATCATTAAACATAGTGGCATAATAGTGTGAATTATAGAAAATGGCATCAAACTTTGGCGATCTTTACGAACGGTTTTTCATCTACATATTATGTAAATAAAAATTTAATATTATTATCTATCTATATACTATATAAAAATGGATGTATATGTGTGTATGTATGTTCCCTATAGACTCCTAAACCATTTGACCGATCGGAACCAAATTTGGCACAGTTATTATGTAGGTCCCTGCGCATGCTTTTGTATTGAAATAATGCAAAAATTCGCAAAGGAAAGGAAAGTTGATTTTGAGTAGCCTGCCTTCCTTTAAGGAATCTCGATAATCCATTCATGCGCGTCCCTATGGGACGCGCATGAATGGATTATCGAGATTCCTTAAAGGAAGGCAGGCTACTCAAAATCAACTTAAATAACAATAATGAATGCTGTCAAACTGTCAACCGATCGACAGTGCAAATACGCGTGCACGTGCTTTACGTTTCTATTTGACCAATCTTAACCAAATTTGGTGTAGAAGTTATTTACAATGCTACGAAAAACATAGGCTAATTTAGTACCTTGTAGTGAGGCCGAAGGCCGAACAACCACATCCGACACCGTCTAGATGGCTAAAGGCGGCCGGTAGGCCGACTGTGCCAGCTAATATAATATATTATTATTCATATTTTATAAATATAAGGGGTGGAGAGGGGGGTCAAAATTAATTTTCTTTTGAATAATCCTTACGTAAGATGTGGGGGGGGGTTGCCACAATCTTACGTGCCCTTACGTGGCGGGGTCCAAAATTACAAAAATCATCCTTACGTAATTAATGAACGGCCCCTTACTATATTAATGTATGTACAATTTTTATCAAGTTATTTTATTCAACAATTATCACCTCAAAATATGTGATTCCATAAGAATATTGTTAAAAATTCACTATATAGCATTTTTCCATCATTACTGAATACCCTTAATACGTAATTCTTAATTTTAAATTTCGAGGGCCAGTAATACAAAAGAAGACGACCTTCAGATCACAGTTAACTCCGAGATGTCCGATGTATCAACCAAACAAACAACAGAAATTCACGAGTTCACTCTGATCCGAAGATCATCTTTCTAAAACAGCAACTAATTCAACCACTTGCCCCGATTATTATGTAATAAATAAAAATAAAGTCAACTTACCATTGATCTTTTAATATATCTAAACAAATAGCTCCCGTAACAGATGAAATATTTGGATGCCATATTTTGGTTATAAAACGCACCTAGAAAAAAAAAATAAACATATTTTGTTGATTTGAAGTGGACGTAGAAGAAGCTCACCTTTGGTGGATTAAAAGGATAAGTTTCGGGTACTTTAATTTCTAATACGAAATTTCCACCTTCGTATGGGGTATCAGGTGGCCCTGCTATTTCACCTTTCAATTCGGTGTAATTGTCGTTGAGCAATTCTACTTTGATAGCACATCTTGCGACCTGATAAAATAATGTACGATAAACAACAGAAAAATTGATTAGCTCGCTTTTAACGAAGGTTAACAATTAAATAGACGATAACCTTTCGAGTAACGTGCACGTTCATCACATTAAAATATTTGACTAATCAATATACAATTTTTGAAAATTGTCATTTCATAAAACAGTGAGAAAAATAAAAATGTCAAACGACGATTTAAAGGAAACGGGTAAGTCCGTATATTAGTTAAATCGTTTAACAGAAATTTTTGAATTTTCCTACGCGACAGGATTAAATATTTGTAAATAAACCTTACCTCCTCACTTTTAATAACCTCTTTAAATTCTCGTTTTATTCTTTGCGCAGCAATATTTGCCATAATTTTCTTAATTTAATATATTCTAAGAGCAAATAACATGACACTAAAGAAAAATTTATTATTTTTCTGGAAACAATAATTTATAAATTTGTTAATTTTTGACGATTTTAATAATATGCAACTCTCACTTCCAATTTATTCTGAAGTTAGGTAAAGATCTGATAACATGCGCCCTCTTTGTTTGTTTTTATTGCAGCCAATCGTGTTGCGAAAAGTTACTAAACTAAAAACCGTTACTGTAAACTTTTTTTTTTTTATGATTGCGATTGATTTTTATCCTACATTTCATTGTATATCTTAATTTAATTTTATTAAAAAAGTTTAACCCAATTTTCATCGCATTTTTGAGCTTGCAGTGCAAAAATATTTCAGAAATTAGCTAATCCATGTGCGGCGTGATTAGGGTTAAAAGGGGGTTTGTAGTCAGTATTTGTTGTTAAAAATTGTCAATTCGAAAACAAAGCCCGCACCAGCTAAATTAAAGCATCGACGAGATAAATTATTTCTGCCTGCCTACGCACAACTTTTTGCAATGTCTCTTAGAACCATCAGTGGCGCAGCCCGGATTGCTCCAAAGGATGGCTTAACCAATGTAATACTAAATCCTTTATTTTTCCAACGTGCATCTTTTCTGACAGTTGTCATTTTTTTACCTTCAACCTTTTCTGTAACGACTAGAGATGAGATTTTCAGGTCGTAAAAATTCAAAAAAAGGCACCTAAAAAGGTTCTAAAAAAAGTCATTTTAGGTCGTATAAATTCAAAAAAAGGTACTAAAAAGGTTCTAAAAAAAGTCAACTTAGGTCGTATAAATTCAAAAAAAGGTACTAAAAAAAAGCTATTTTAGGTTGGTATTGTAAAGTTTTAGTGGTTTTATGTAACCAAACCCACCAATTAGGTTATTAAGGTCCGATTGTAAGCTTGCATTTTTAAATCATTCTTTTGCTTTAATAATTGATTTGGTGGATTCGTCATCCAATTCCAAAATAACCATTTTAATTTTATCAAAATTTTCACAATAAAAAATTGCTGCACTTAACCACGTGCCCCAACGTGTTAAACTTTTTTAGGTTGGTACCTACATGGTGGGTTTGCACCACCGGGGACCAAATTTTAATTAAAAAAAAAATTTTAATTAATTTGAATTAAATGAAATTTTTTCTCAATTTCAACTGCAAAGTTTCCAAAATGTTAAAATAGGTCGTAAAATGAAAAAATCTGATGTGGCCAGCACATGACTTCCCTATAAGGGAATATTCGCAGAAATATTATTTAAATTTTATTTTATTATTTAATTAAATTATTAAATTTCGTCCTTCAAGTAAAGTGCTACTTCCGGTTTAGGGATTTCCTCCAAAATCACATGGTGCTTTAGTATACCGATTAAAGTGTTAAATATGAAATTTGGTTACTAGATAACAATTCGTTCCTGAGATATTTAAGAAAAACCATTTCGTCCTTCAAGTGAAGTGCTACTTCCGGTTTAAGGATTTCCTCCAAAATCAAATGGTGCCTTTGTATACCGATTAAAGTGTTAAATATGAAATTTGGTTACTATATAACAATTTGTTCCTGAGATATTGAAGAAAAACCATTTCGTCCTTCAAGTAAAGTGCTACTTCCGGTTTAGGGATTTCCTCCAAAATCACATGGTGCTTTAGTATACCGATTAAAGTGTTAAATATGAAATTTGGTTACTAGATAACAATTCGTTCCTGAGATATTTAAGAAAAACCATTTCGTCCTTCAAGTGAAGTGCTACTTCCGGTTTAAGGATTTCCTCCAAAATCAAATGGTGCCTTTGTATACCGATTAAAGTGTTAAATATGAAATTTGGTTACTATATAACAATTTGTTCCTGAGATATTGAAGAAAAACCATTTCGTCCTTCAAGTAAAGTGCTACTTCCGGTTTAGGGATTTCCTCCAAAATCACATGGTGCTTTAGTATACTGATTAAAGTGTTAAATATGAAATTTGGTTACTAGATAACAATTCGTTCCTGAGATATTTAAGAAAAACCATTTCGTCCTTCAAGTGAAGTGCTACTTCCGGTTTAAGGATTTTCTCCAAAATCAAATGGTGCCTTTGTATACCGATTAAAGTGTTAAATATAAAATTTGGTTACTATATAACAATTTGTTCCTGAGATATTGAAGAATAACCATTTCGTCCTTCAAGTAAAGTGCTACTTCCGGTTTAGGGATTTCCTCCAAAATCACATGGTGCTTTAGTATACCGATTAAAGTGTTAAATATGAAATTTGGTTACTAGATAACAATTCGTTCCTGAGATATTTAAGAAAAACCATTTCGTCCTTCAAGTAAAGTGCTACTTCCGGTTTAGGGATTTCCTCCAAAATCACATGGTGCTTTAGTATACCGATTAAAGTGTTAAATATGAAATTTGGTTACTAGATAACAATTCGTTCCTGAGATATTTAAGAAAAACCATTTCGTCCTTCAAGTGAAGTGCTACTTCCGGTTTAAGGATTTTCTCCAAAATCAAATGGTGCCTTTGTATACCGATTAAAGTGTTAAATATGAAATTTGGTTACTAGATAACAATTCGTTCCTGAGATATTTAAGAAAAACCATTTCGTCCTTCAAGTAAAGTGCTACTTCCGGTTTAGGGATTTCCTCCAAAATCACATGGTGCTTTAGTATACC
Organism: Podabrus alpinus; assembly: GCA_932274525.1. Lineage (NCBI taxonomy): Eukaryota > Metazoa > Arthropoda > Insecta > Coleoptera > Cantharidae > Podabrus > Podabrus alpinus. Next base: position 27,786,692 of record OW026451.1, read on the forward strand.
GATTAAAGTGTTAAATATGAAATTTGGTTACTAGATAACAATTCGTTCCTGAGATATTTAAGAAAAACCATTTCGTCCTTCAAGTGAAGTGCTACTTCCGGTTTAAGGATTTTCTCCAAAATCAAATGGTGCCTTTGTATACCGATTAAAGTGTTAAATATGAAATTTGGTTACTATATAACAATTTGTTCCTGAGATATTGAAGAAAAACCATTTCGTCCTTCAAGTAAAGTGCTACTTCCGGTTTAGGGATTTCCTCCAAAATCACATGGTGCTTTAGTATACTGATTAAAGTGTTAAATATGAAATTTGGTTACTAGATAACAATTCGTTCCTGAGATATTTAAGAAAAACCATTTCGTCCTTCAAGTGAAGTGCTACTTCCGGTTTAAGGATTTCCTCCAAAATCAAATGGTGCCTTTGTATACCGATTAAAGTGTTAAATATGAAATTTTGTTACTATATAACAATTCGTTCCAGAGATACAGAACTTACAGGCATTTTGCGTTACATACATCCATACAGACATCATTGCGAAAGTAGTCAAAACGGATTCAGAAATGCTCAAAACGGATATTTCCGTTAAAATATCGACATCGAATTTTTTCATGATTACAATACTTCCTTATAGGGAAGTAAAAAGGTCAAAAAGGCCGAAAAAGCCCAAAAAGGTCAAAAAAGGCAAAAAAAGGTCAAAACAAATAGGGCTTATATAACATAGTTTTCCACGAAACAAATTTTGGTACTAATATCATAAAAATAGGACTTAAAATAAAAAAAAGGTCAAAACCTAAAAATCTCATCTCTAGTAATGACCATCTTCACTTATTTAAATGGCAACCACCCCTTTTTTGCAGATTCTGGTTCTCTTTGAAATTCCGCGTACAAAAATATGCAGTTGATCATAATATGCGTTTGTTTATTTAGCGATATTATTGGCATCTATGAAAGAAACTGATTTATGAAAAACATTTTTAAAAAATCGAAATGCTGTGAAAATTTTATCAATTTATTTGAAACAAATGAATAACGATTTGATAGAACGGCAAATCAGTACCTATAGTTATGGTGACCATATCGACACCCCCAAGGAACAAAGCCGTAACTCATTTTTACCTATTTTGCAGGAGAGCCACTTGAAAGTTTCAAAAAGTTAAAAAAAGCGATAAAAACGCTGAGTTACAACTTTGTTCCACTGATTATCTCTGTAAATATTTGTCGTAAATTAAAATTTTTTTTACCAAAAGAAAGATATTTTTATCAGGATTACAGTGGTAGTCATAACTCAAATTTGTCGTAACTGGAGTTACGGCTTTGTTCCTTGGGGGTGTCGATATGTACTTATTTTAATAGGACAGTACTCTTTTTTAGAACGATGTCCTATGTACTTAAAAACTTCTCCAAGTACTTACAAATGTACTACTTATTTTTTGTACACCCGCCGGGGGGGGGGGGGGCACCAGACGCTGCCCAAAACCTCATGGTTGTTTCCTTCAGTGCAACTCCAGAAAAAAAAGGTCATCAATCGTAATCGTCGTATATTTAGGTACGCCGCACAGTGTGGTGAAATGGGGTTTTTGTGGACAAACGGTTGCTGAGCCTTCAATTTTAGGGCAAAAAATCTGGAAGTTGTCTTACTATGTCCTTAATCCTTATCCTTAATCCTTAATATATATAAAAATGGATGTATGTATGTTCCCTATAGACTCCTAAACCGTTTGACCGATCGGAACCAAATTTGGCACAGTTATTATGTAGGTCCCTGCGCATGTTTTTGTATTGAAATAGTGCAAAAATTCGCAAAGGAAAGGAAAGTTGATATTGAGTAGCCTGCCTTCCTTTAAGGAATCTCGATAATCCATTCATGCGCGTCCCTATGGGACGCGCATGAATGGATTATCGAGATTCCTTAAAGGAAGGCAGGCTACTCAAAATCAACTTAAAAACAATAAGGAATGCTGTCAAACTGTCAACCGATCGACAATGCAAATACGCGTACACGTGCTTTACGTTTCTATTTGACCAATCTTAACCAAATTTGGTGTAGAAGTTATTTTCAACGCTACGAAAAACATAGGCTACTTTAGTAGCTTGGAGTGAGGCCGAAGGCCGAACAACCACATCCGACACGGTCTAGATGGCTAAAGGCGGCCGGTAGGCTGACTGTGCCAGCTAGTCCTTAGTAGAATAGAAGAAAACAATAATTTTTGTGTTTTCCCACAGAATATTGCATAAGCCACGATTCGAAATGCTAAAGTTCGTCATTTTAAAATAGTTTTCAATTGTTTTTAATATCTTTCTGTATCGTCCGTTCTGCTTATGTATTGTTTACATGGGCATTTGGGAAAAATTTATTGATTTGTTAATCCAGTAATACTTTCGGTAAAAATTGGACAAGTCTCAGTAAAAACGCTCTTGTGTTCGCATCTGCAAGTATCTGCAGCTGAAATTTGGAGGGCAAGTACTAGAGATACCAATGATACCACAAAAAAATTTTCGGTGTGTCTCATGCGTTCTCACACAACTAAAAGTTTAAGAGAAGTTAAAATTTAAAAAAATCGAGTTTTTAGGTCGAAATTAGGTCTACAAACCGTTAAAAATGTAATTCTTTGTTTTGTTTTGGCACTTGTGTGCTAGTAACGAGAAACAGAAATAATATTTCAACTTGAAAACTGAAAAAAAATCAATGTATTTCCGTTTTTAAGCAAAGTTAAAGTACCTATGTATATAAGGTACATATAGTTATGTATGTAGAAAAGGTTGACTTTGCCCCATTTTTTCGACACTTTCCAAGAGCATTTTTTATGATTTTTTTTGTATTCCTGAATCCATGGGATGTTCCTAGCAAGAAACTATTATTAAACAGACCAAATGAATTACTTTAAAAATTACCATTTGTCCGCCTCCACCACACTGTGCGCCGTTGACCTTTTTTTAGGCATTTACCGTGTTTCGCCGAAATGTACTTTTTTTTCATAAAAATAATAATATATCAATTAAATATATATTATTTAATTGTACTTCATTCAGGGCGAGTAGGCAGTATCGTATATCCCAGAACAAAACTAATTTCAAATGTTTAGAGGAGAAGTCTCGCCCTAAAGCTTTAGTCTTAGCCTAAGGACTAAAAGCTAAGCTTCATTTAATGAAAAAAGCCCCCAAGTTTTCAACCTCAGGCTCGAACCGGAACAGGGGCAAATTTGTCGAAGAACTTGATATAAACTTGATGAAAAAAAATGATATAAACGGCATGAAATACGAAATGTCTGAAATAAAAAGCGAATTATCGGGGATGAAAGGGGGAGCAGATCGGATAAGAGAGGAAATACAACAATTGAAAAGTAACACCACACAAAATGAACAGGAATGGAGAAAAAACGTAAATGTACTAGAGAAAAAGAACGAGCTGCTGGAGAGTAGACTTAAAAGTTTTGAAAAAGAGAAGATAAGGAATAATGTGGTGATAACTGGCTTGAATGATAACTATGACGATCTGGAGACCCTAAAGACACACGTACAAGCATTTTTTAAAAGAGATATGGAAGTGGAAACCGAAGTGGACAATGTCTACCGAATAGGCGAAAAGCGATGCGTAGTAAAATTACCAGGTTGGAACGAAAAGGTGAAGATATTAAAGAATAAATATAAGCTGAAGGGAAGTAGAATCTTCGTGGACAGCGATCAGACACCTGCGGAAAGGAAAATAATGAAAGAGATAAGAAGAGTAGCGCAAGCGGAGAGAGAGAGAGAGGTAGCAGAGTGAAGATGGGATTCATGAAAATGGTTGTAAATGGGAGAGAAATGATATGGAACACACAAGCTCAACAACTAATAGAGAAGAAACCCATAGACCCCGACCCGCAATCAAAAAACTAAGAAATGAAGGAACAGCAAAGAAAAGAGAAATGACGAACTGGCGTGGGAATGGAATGATGATTATGAACAATGGAAATATATTATGCGATGGAAACGACAAGAGATGCAGACGGAACATATGCGAAAAGTGTATATATATTGGAACATGGAATTTGAGGGGAACGTTTGCACCTGGTGATGTCAAGAACTTGGTTAGAGAGATGAAGAAGTACAGAATTGAAGTCTTAGCACTCCAAGAAACCAAACAGTTGAGCGGTGATGTTGTAAATATCGAGGGAGTCCTTTTCTTCAAGAGTGGAGGAGAAAACAGGTTGCTGGGAACGGGGTTTTGTGGTTCAAGGCCGAACAAGATAAAAAATTCTGAAGTTCGAAGAGGATGTGTGTTCTTAGATTAAAAGGAAAGAGGCGCAACATCACATTATGTCGCCTGAGAGAATGCCAAAGATGGTACTTAGGAGAGGGCCAATTGGAACGAGAAGACAAGGAAGACCAAGATCCCGATGAAAAGATGCGGTGGAGAGAGACTTGAGATATTTGAGGGTGGGGGAATGGAGGAAGAAGGCGACGGATAGAGAAGCATGGAGAAGAATCGTTGATTCAGCCCTGGGTCTACAAGGCCCGTAGCGCTTTTGTATATATTGTGGTGTTTTGAGTCACCCTCAGTGTAAAATTAATTACTTTGTTTTAATATTTCGCCTAATCACATGAAAGCTTTTTGCGAAGTGGAAGATTTTTCGAGTTTAAGGAATTTTTACAAAATTCAATACAATAGAACAAAAAAATCCAAGAATATAAAATAACAATAATTTATTTTATATCATGTTCACAAATTGATTCAAAAATGTTAGTAGTTTAGAAATATCACATGTTCACAAATTTATTCAAAAATGTTAGTAGTTTAGAAATATCACATGTTCACAAATTTATTCAAAATTGTTAGTAATTAAGAAATGTTACATGTTCATAAATTTATTTAAAAGCGTTAGTTAAGAAGTGGGAACTCCATAAAATCTAGTTGGGACGAAAAGGGAATTTTGGAGATAACCTTGGTAACGAGATAAAAAAAAGAGGCTGTCAATAAATTGGTCAAAAAAGATAGTCGAAACCAAAATTGGAGAGCTGAAAATAAAGATAATTAACCAGGTGTATGGAAATAAATGGGTGCAAATATATATAATCACGAGCACTTACTGGAAGAAAGTTAAAAAAGCTGGTCTGGAAGACAAATTAAGTGAAACCTTGATACAAAAAAAATGGAATCAATTTAAAAGGGTCCATGTTGGAATCATGAATAAGCACGAAGGAAGTGGTTTGAATGGAAAATTTACGCTAGGAGGCGTGAACGTCATCTAAGAAAGAGTAAGAACATTGCTAAACTATTTGTATGAAGTGACGCGTGTTCGCGCGATTAATATAAAATTTAAAAAGCGATTTGGGGTTAAAAACGATTTGGGATACAAAGAGGGTAATTTTAAGAGTTGTTAGGTTAAGTTTTGTTAACAATTATAGAATTTCTTAAAAAAAAGTTTATAATAAATATCATTCTGGGATATTTTTGTTTTATTCTATTAAAAGAAAATTCATTCACAATTCAAGAAAGCGAAGAGTCTACTAACTGAGGGAAAGAGATTTCATGCGAGGCAAATTTAAAATAAAAAAAAAGCTAGCAAGGGTTTAGTAATTAACACATAAAAAATAAATTCAATTAAAATATTAAAGAAAAGTGTAACAGTCCCACAGACACCCTGGACATTACATCTATTGGCGCCCGAAACGTGGTGGCTCGAGAAGGAGCATTTTTGTAGGATTAGGTGAGCATCGAAAAGAGGTGACTCAAAAATAGGAATTTGTAGAAATAGTAATTTGGGGATTGAAAAAGAATCTGACATAAAAAATTAATAAATTGGATGACGGCCAGAACGGGGCTGCTAGATAAAATTGATTTGAATGAAAAATTTTGTGACAGGCACTTTAATTTAACTAAGTAAATTAATTACAATAAAATAAAAATTTTGCAAAAACGTCAAATGAAACGAGGGGAGATGAGTACATTAGTTAAATAAATATTGCTTGTTTAAAATAAATACAAACATGGAAGACAAAGAAAAAGCGAATATGATGGCCGAGATGATGGCGCTCCTGAAAGAAATCAAAGAAGAGGCGAAGAGGCAAGGAGAAGAGGCGAAGAGGCAAGGAGAAGAGGCGAGAGAAAATGCAGCAAAAGCTGACAAAAATACGGAAAGATTAGAGAAGAAAGCTGATAAAAATACAGCAGAAATAAAAGAAAACATCAATAAAATAGCACAAGAGGCCAAAGAAGAAAGACTACAATTAAAAGCGAAGGTATATGAGATTAAAATTCAAACTACTGAGGTAGAAGAAAAAGTAAAGTTGAAATTAGAAACTATTAACAATAAATTACAAGAAAGAAAGGTAGAGACAGAAAAATTAAATGAAGAATTATATAACATCACTCAAAAAAATTATCCCAATCGAAGCCATAGAAAGAAAAATTGGAGAGAGCATGCAAATCGAAAGCCAAAGAATAAATACATCAATGACTACATTGGAACACAAAAATAATTTATTAAATAACGGTAACACAGTGTACAAAAATTTAATACTAGACTATTTATTTGCTACAGAATTCGAATCGGAGAAAATCCAATTTAAAGTTAAAAACCATTTATTAAATAATGACAGTTATAAACGTCAAAATAAAATAATTAAAATTGAAGTTGACAGTTCGAAAAAATTTATAGATCGGAATGATGTTAACATTTACGAAGTGCCACGATTTAATAGAAATCACACAAATTATATTAAATTAATGGAGCTATACAAACATGTCAGGTGGAAGAGACCACAAGAATAAAATCGGAAAATTTGGGAATGAAAAATATATGACGACTAATGTAAATTTGATTTCAAAGCAAGGATATTGGACATGCGTTGGAAAAGATGATGTAAGTTTGTAAATATAAATGAATTGTGTTAAAACGAGAAATGAATTGGGTTAAAACGAAAAATGAATTATGTTAAAACGAAGAAGAATTGTGTTAAAAGACCAAGAAGAATAAGAGTTGAATTTGAAAAATGTTATTTATTAATGAAGAATTGAAATGACCAAGATGGAAAAAGGTTATTAAATGATGAAGTTATTACAAGACAAGACGAAGAAGAAGTTTAAAAGAACGCATGACTCTGCGTTAACCCACAAACAACGGTTAGAAAGAATTTATTAAAAGTAAGAAGATTAATTAATTTAAAAAGGTATTCAATGATGTTAATAATTACGAGATACAAGGGGGGTAAATAGAAGAAGTTAATGGAGGAAGTAACTTATATGAAGTACTTCGAAATGATGAATTGTTATGAAGTGGTGTTCGATACCCAATATAACTGAATAGAGTTGAGGGTGTAAGTATAGATTGAAAGATTATTATGATGTCCAAAATGAGGTCGAATTGGAAGTTTTATTATGGGGAAATATAGATGAATAGGTTATTGTATAAATAAAGAATTATGGGGATACCGAAATGAGAAAAAAGTTAAATAAAGCAAATTGTCATGGGTTAACATGGGTTTTAAATTAAAGCCACCTAAAAACAAAAGAAATTAATTTAAAAGATTACTTAAAAGGTAACAAGAGATGTTGAGGATAATAAAAACAAAGAGTCAGTTAGAATAGGATAATTTAAATAATGAGTACAAGAAAGCAAGTCTTGGTCAAAGAGAAAGATAATTAAAAATAATTATATTCATTAATTTAGCTTTTTGTAAATAAGTTAATTTAAAATAGGTTAGTTTTGAATATTAATAAGTTAGGATTATTTCGGTTGAATTTGAAAATAGACTAGATATAAATTTGATTTTAAATTGCAAGGGAATTAAAACATAGGGGTGTACAAACAAATAATTCATTTAATTTATTACAAGATTTAAAAGTTAATTTGCAGAAATAAATAGAAAGAAATGAATTTAAATATTTTAAATAATGAAGTCAATAAAATAAATCAATTTTTGAAAACTTGAAAGTCAATAAAATTTATGGGAACTTTTATATAAAATGTGAAATAATGAATTGATTTCCCATGTAGATATAAAAGTTAGGGGTGTAAGATGTGGTGTTTTGAGTCACCCTCAGTGTAAAATTAATTACTTTGTTTTAATATTTCGCCTAATCACATGAAAGCTTTTTGCGAAGTGGAAGATTTTTCGAGTTTAAGGAATTTTTACAAAATTCAATACAATAGAACAAAAAAATCCAAGAATATAAAATAACAATAATTTATTTTATATCATGTTCACAAATTGATTCAAAAATGTTAGTAGTTTAGAAATATCACATGTTCACAAATTTATTCAAAAATGTTAGTAGTTTAGAAATATCACATGTTCACAAATTTATTCAAAATTGTTAGTAATTAAGAAATGTTACATGTTCATAAATTTATTTAAAAGCGTTAGTTAAGAAGTGGGAACTCCATAAAATCTAGTTGGGACGAAAAGGGAATTTTGGAGATAACCTTGGTAACGAGATAAAAAAAAGAGGCTGTCAATAAATTGGTCAAAAAAGATAGTCGAAACCAAAATTGGAGAGCTGAAAATAAAGATAATTAACCAGGTGTATGGAAATAAATGGGTGCAAATATATATAATCACGAGCACTTACTGGAAGAAAGTTAAAAAAGCTGGTCTGGAAGACAAATTAAGTGAAACCTTGATACAAAAACAATGGAATCAATTTAAAAGGGTCCATGTTGGAATCATGAATAAGCACGAAGGAAGTGGTTTGAATGGAAAATTTACGCTAGGAGGCGTGAACGTCATCTAAGAAAGAGTAAGAACATTGCATAACTATTTGTATGAAGTGACGCGTGTTCGCGCGATTAATATAAAATTTAAAAAGCGATTTGGGGTTAAAAACGATTTGGGATACAAAGAGGGTAATTTTAAGAGTTGTTAGGTTAAGTTTTGTTAACAATTATAGAATTTCTTAAAAAAAAGTTTATAATAAATATCATTCTGGGATATTTTTGTTTTATTCTATTAAAAGAAAATTCATTCACAATTCAAGAAAGCGAAGAGTCTACTAACTGAGGGAAAGAGATTTCATGCGAGGCAAATTTAAAATAAAAAAAGCTAGCGAGGGTGTAATTAACACATAAAAATAAATTCAATTAAAATATTAAAGAAAAGTGTAACAGTCCCACAGACACCCTGGACATTACAATATATTGCGGTATCGAGATACCACGTCAATGGAAGTACGTTATTTAAGTTCCGGTAAAATTTTGTTATGAATTAAAGCATGTGACTTATCAAAGTAATCAGAAAAACTTCGTCCGATACCAAGAAATTTAGTTCAAAGTCAAATGATTCGTTAAAAAGGGACATAAAACAGGTTTGAATAAAATAAATTTGAAATGTATCATTTAATAATTGTCTTTGTTAAAAATGTTAATTTATAGTAAATGAAAGATTGTCAGTAATAAGAAAAGTATTTCAAAAGTTAGAAATTTGTTAATTTAATTGATTAATGTAAAAAAATCTATGTTATAGTTAAATTTAAAATAAGTTTGTTAAATTATTACGTGAGTTCGACATGTCACAACTTAATGAACTGCGTATGGAAATTTCATGTCCAGCATCTTTATTTATTCAATCACGAAGCACTTGGGAAGAAGGCAATCCAATCTAAAAATATAAAAGAAAATTTTACTTATAAAATTTCAACGAACCACAATTGGCTTAATCCATACCTGTACTGTGAAACTTCAGATAATATTGATTTTTCGATCAACCAATAAAAAAACGTCTATGCAAACATCGAGATTGCGGTGAATTTTGAGAAAAAAATTAAAAAAACAATCGATGGAGGTTGGTGTGAATTTTCACACGTGAATGGTGGCGAATTTTAATCGTCCTAATAAAATTGATAAAATAGTGAAAATAATTAGTGAAAATACAAAATACAAGTGTAAAATTAATAAAAATAATTACTTACCTACGTAAAACTAGAAATAAAGTGAAAAACGTAAAGGATTGAAAGTATTCCTGAAGAAATAAAAATCACGACAAAACGAGGTCAACAAACTGCAGCTGGAAGTTTTTCATGGTAAATGAACCCATTGAGTGTATTTAGGTGCGCAATTGTACCATCTCCCATTCAAATAAAAGAAAACATTCCTGAATTTACTAAGGTAACGTGCACATTGAAATACAATTTTAATAGAACTAAGTGCAATTTTGCGGACTCCATACCACACGTGTTTTTCGTAATTCAACGTTCAGAATTTTTATAATAGATTTAATAATAGAACTTTTTGATAACAAAATCTTTATTGACATTTGTGTGCTAAATAAAAACATTAATAATTTTGTAACGAAGGATATTTATTTTGACCTGTTCCGCGCCATAATTTTATTTACAGTATTGGTAACGGAACGAACCTACCCTGTACAAGGTAAGATCCATGCACTACGAACGAGCTAAGCTGAGGCACATCATTTCATTAAATTGCATTTATAAAATTTCACATATTTTTCCATTGACGGGGTACATTTCTGTATACTCGTACAAACATCAAATATAAAAAAAAAACGTGTAGATCAGGTGAGGCAGAGGCATACACAGCAATTTTGGCGCCCAACGTGGGGCTACGTCAACACATAGCACTTTTTGACAGCCCAACGTGTGGCTCGATATTAAAGCAATCCGTTCATTACAATATATATATATATATCAATTAAATATATATTATTTAATTGTACTTCATTCAGGGCGAGTAGGCAGTATCGTATATCCCAGAACAAAACTAATTTCAAATGTTTAGAGGAGAAGTCTCGCCCTAAAGCTTTAGTCTTAGCCTAAGGACTAAAAGCTAAGCTTCATTTAATGAAAAAAGCCCCCAAGTTTTCAACCTCAGGCTCGAACCGGAACAGGGGCAAATTTGTCGAAGAACTTCCTAAAAATCACAAAGTTGTGAATTCGTCGTTTACTATAGTACATCCTGTGGCAAAAATAAGTATTAACAATATTAAACTAAATAAAATTCAGAGTAAAATTTTTACAAAATATATTGATTTTGTCCCTATATTTCCGAAATTTAGCCCTCCAAAAAGGGTAGGTGTAAATTGCGCAAATTGGGCAGGTAGAAATAAAAGTACAAGTGTAAATTGCGCTCCAAGCAAAAAGGTCGCCAGAAATCTGAAATGTAAACTGCGCAAATTTGCGCAATTTACTACTTTTTTCTACCTGCCGAATTTTCGCAGTTTTGACAGATTAACGGCAGATCCACCACTTCGCGGAAGATCCACCTCTTTGCGGCAGATTTAACTTTACGTGAAGATTTATTTGTTTTTAATTAGTTTTCTAAAGAAATATCAAAAACTAACACTAACCTAACGGTAGATCCACCTCTTCGCGGAAGATCCACCTCTTAACGGAAGATCCACCTCTTTGCGGCAGATTTAACTTTACGTGAAGATTTATATGTTTTTAATTGGTTTTCTAAAAAAATATCTAAAACTAACACTAACCTAACGGCAGATCCATCTCTTCGCGGAAGATCCACCTCTTCGCGGAAGATCCACCTCTTTGCGGAAGATTTAAATTTACGCGGAGATTTATTAATCTTTACGTAAAGTTAAATCTTCCGCAAAGAGGTGGATCTTCCGCGAAGTGGTGGATCTGCCGTTAATCTGTCAAAACTGCGAAAATTCGGCAGATTGAAAAAAGTAGTAAATTGCGCAAATTTGCGCAGTTTACATTTCAGATTTCTGGCGACCTTTTTGCTTGGAGCGCAATTTACAATAATGCAGGCATTTTGGAGCGCAGTTTACATTACCCCAATTATTATGCTCATTTCTTTCAGTTTTTATATGAAACTTCCAAAAATCACAATGTTATGGATTGATCGCTTCCTATGCATCCTAGTATGTTAAAAATAGGTATTAGTAATATTAAACTAAATAAAGTTCTGAGTAAAATGTAAAAAAATTTGATTTACCCCTATAATTTCCTAGATATACCTCTCCAAATATCCTCATTTCTTTAAATTTTTGAGAGCGATTCCAAAAAATCATAAAGTTGTGGATTGGTCGTTTCTATGTTAAAAATAGGTATTAGTAATATTAAACTAAATAAAGTTCTGAGTAAAATGTAAAAAAATTTGATTTACCCCTATAATTTCCTAGATATAGCTCTCCAAATATCCTCATTTCTTTAAATTTTTGAGAAAGTTGTGGATTGGTCGTTTCTTATGCATCGTATGCTAAAAATAGGTATTAGTATTATTAAACTAGATAAAATTCTAACTAAAAACTAAAAAAAAATCTGATGTGACAACACATTAATTTCCCATTTACAAAATTCTTTTTCATTTTATATTGATTGCATTGGTTTACTATGCAATTAAAGCGCTTATTTTATTTTTCATTTTAACAAATAAATAACATGTTTGCATTGAAAAAAATGGTAAAGTAATATTTTTAAAATGTCATTTGGCAGTAAAAATTTCCGTCTATATGCAATCAAATTTTAATTATCTATAGTCGTAAAACGTCAGAATTAGTTTTTTGATAACTAATTAAAAAATTCGTTTTATATTAATTACATCTGTTTATATTTACATGTATGTAAATTTGTTAAAATAATAAATTACAATGTATATACTACACGCAAAAATATTCAAATCACTTTGACAGATCAAAATTATCCAAGGCAACCCATATTTATTAATTTAAAGTCGCTCTTGTATTTTTGCATTTTAATATTAATTTAAGAAAAAGAATTAAATTTTGGGTATTATATGATGCGGAAAAATAATCTCTTTCGATTGATGCAATTTTCATTCTTATATGTTCCACCGGGAAGCAGCACTGCACTATAGCAATTTTCACTCTTTTACAAAATGGGTTCTAAACGGACGGATTTCAATCAAAATCACCTCTTTAGACAATTGCTTCAAACTGGTGTATGAAGTTTCAACTCAAAATCAATGTACGCGTTTGTCTGTAATCCTAGAGAAAAGTTTTTCCTATTCATCTGACCCAAAAGTGGTTGCAAATGGGAATCCAGCTAAAGTTCTGGAGGTAACTAACAGGATAACGTAAAATTTCAAATTTTTTGTACATTTTAGTCCATTTAACCGTTTTCTTACTTTTGAAAATTCATAAGAGGGAATTCCTCCTTTACATTCTCACCCTTGCTATCCCTAACTTAGAGGAGGATCCCACTTTTTCGCAAAATTGTAAGAGAAGGGGAAGAAAAGTTAGCGCTTAGAGCTCAGGATTCCACTGAAGTGGGAACATCAGGGTGGCCAGATTATAAATTTGGCAAGCGGGATAAATTAATAAATATAGGTTATTTTTTACATGTATAGGTACTACAATTACATGACATAGAAAACCACGAGAGCTCGAGTATGACTGAACTCATAACACAATCCAGTTTTTCTGTAATAACTCGAAAACTATAAATGGGGATTATAGTTAAACTATAAAGGGGGGGGACAGAGTCCCGAGAATTTCGGGACGTCTGGCTCGATTTTATTACAATTGGAAAATTAACATAACTTAATCTATAGGATGTCCCGCACATATGGGGGCATCGTTTAACCAAAATGCTTAACAGCAGACTCCTGAGACCAAAATCAGACGATGTAACCCAATTTACCCATATCCAAATGTGCGTGGTTAACCAATATTTTGTTATGGAGCTCTTTTAAAAAAAAATGTTTCTTATAACAAGAGAACGCTAGGATCTATTTAGATGATGTTCGGGTTTAACAGCACCAGGGAAGGGAAAATATTCTAATATTTCCCGGGGACAGGCCTTTTGCAAGGGGATTGCACAAGGGCATTGCACGAGTGGAATGCAGCTCTAAAAAGACTCCTTCGAGTAAAATATTCGAATATTTGAAACTTCCCGAGTACCGTTTAGTTGATTATTCACCTCCAGTGATTTTGAACTAACAATTTTTGAAAACCTTCAAAATTTTAAAACAATTTTAAAAACATTTTAATAAACACGCGAAACATTCCCGTGGATACAGCACTGAGGTACCTGTCACCGTAGATGTAGTCCCTGGAACGGCTGTAATACCGAATATAGACAGATCTCAAATAGAGCCTTTTCATTGATTTAAAATTACTCGAGGTGAATAAATCGGGTGTAGCAGCAATAGGACAAGGAAAGTAAATCAAAGATTTGATTATTTGAACTTGCACGAGTGCTATTGCGTTGATTATGCATGGCGAAAAAAATTATTTTTTTATATTTTTTCATGAACTTCAATTTTCGACGAATTTAGTAAAGAACATTGAAATTTGTACAAAAAATAAGCTCTCCTTGTTGGTAACAGCACTAAGGGCAAACTGTCATTGCTGGTAACAGCACTAGGACCACGTCTGATCTCGCATATCGGCAGACCAAAAATGGAACGTTTTCACTAGACCTAAGTTTCCCAAGATGCATAATCAGTATAACATTTCATATATTAGGTGTAAGTAATCATTCAAGGTGACATTGGTTATTACAATAGACCAGTGCTAAATGACACGCGAGTGCCATGACTCAGATCAGACAATAACTCGTTAATGGCAAGGTAGATATATTTAAAAAAATTGTAGTCATAATTTTTGCCTCGCTAAAATTCATCTTCGGTCTAACTTTGCCCGCCGCCGCACTGAGTTGTTGGAGCATCTATTCTAGTTCATCCATGACGGTGTCATCGGCAAATCTCAGGTGATTTAGATATCACCCGTCAATCCTGATACTCTTTTTCTCCCAGGAAAGTTTCTTAAACACGTCTATCAAAACCCAGGTAAACAATTTTGGAGATATTACTATGTCTCTCTGGCAAAATTCTCTTTTTATGGGAATTTTATTTTCTATTGTTCTTTCTTTTTCTATAAGTGATCGTATTGTTTGGATGTGCTCCATGGTACGAAAGCCCGCCTGTTCTTCAGGTTGATAAAAGAGGAACTTATTTATTAAGCGGTTTGTCATTATTTTTGTGAGGATCTTATAAAGGTGTGGCAGAGTAGACTAATTGGTCTGTAGTTCTTTATATTTATATTATTTCCTTTCTTGAATATCGGTATGGCATCTGGGTTGCACCACTCTGTATAGGAATTCTTCCCTCTTGAATAGGCATCCATTCAGCAGAACAGCAATGATTGCTTTCTCCAATGTTGTTCCCCCATTCTTCAACATTTCCGCCGTGATTCGGTCTTCTCCAGGGCATTTTCTATTTTTCATTTGTCTCAGGGTCGCTTTTAATGCTTCTTTAGTTACTTCAGACATTTCTTGTGACTTTATATTTAAGATGGTGCATTGAGACGTTCAATAATAAATCAATCAATAAGTTCTCAGATTTTTAAGGATTGCGTTTTGTTTTCTTTTATTGAGATCTTTATAGTGATCTGTTGGTCGGTCTGCATTCCTTCTTTGCTTCTTTAGTTGCATCGTGTATGGAGTAAATTTTTTATTTCTTAGCGTTTTTGCCCTCGTAGAGATTTTCTTTGTTGCTACCTGGATGCTTAGTTTTATCTTGTTGGGGATCTGATTTATGTCATATGCTATAGAGGGATTTGGTAGGTGTCAGTTCCTTCCTTAATTCTTATCGATATTGTTGTTTCCTTGCTTCCAGTTCTATACCTATTGAAAATCTTGGCCTCTGGGGTAGTTTATTTCTGTCTAGTTTGGTGTTTACTATAATCTTAGATCTGTAGCGATCCTATAATGAATCACGAGATATAGAAGTTCCACGCTGCATAAACTGATCATCTCGGCAGCGCAGTTGTTAAAGCGCGCGTATTCACAGCTAATACGCCTGGGTTCGAATCCAAGTTGAGGAACATATTTTTTAGCATACCATCTTGCCAAAGATCATTTTAGCCTGTGGTTGCTTCCTGTGTTAAAGCGGTTTAAAACGGTAACATCTTTACATATTTTTTACTAAATATTAGAGAGTATCAGTCAATTTCATTTTCAGTTTTTCCATCTGCACTCTTCCATGCATATTTCCACTGTATAGGCTTTTCTTATAGAATGTATTTAGGTAGTACAATATTTTCTTTCTTATGAAGTTTCCTGTGCGGTCCTTGTCTTCTCCTTTTTTTCTTGCAAATTTTCGCATTAAAGCCGTCCATAATTTTGAGATTTGAGAGACCTATGCAGCGCCGTAGCAAGCTCTTCTGGCGCTTGAGGCAAATTTCAATATGTGTGCCCCCCCTTTCCCAAAATATTCTTATCATTTTTAAAATTTTAAACTATTATTTATTGGGTTTTGTCGAGGTTTAGCGCCCCCATTGCAATCACCCTTGCTACGGAGTTGGCTTAGAGTAATGAAAACAAATGAATGCTTATCAGGTACTCATTTAGGCTGCCGGGATCGGGGGGTCAGGGGGGTATGGAATACCCCCCAGGTACACTTAATTTATTACGAAAGAAAAATTTTCACTTTTACGTCCCTTGGTATTAAGAAGAACGGTACTGGGGTAGTTATGAAAAATATCATCTGCTGTCCTCCCCTCCCGAATTACAAACGAAAATTGCAAAAGATTAAACAAAAAATAATAAATTTTGATGGTTCTGAATAATGCCAAGTATACCTGGGGGGTATTCCATACCTCCCAGACCCCCCGGTCATGCATTATCGATTTTTATCGTTGGGAACTTCTGAAGATCTGATATAAAATACGCATAGTACGGCAGAATCACCGTTTCCATGGTAACGTAACGCAATACCCCCCCTCCCTGAATATGGAGATAATTTTTATCGGTAGGAATTTTTCTTTTCAATTTAAATATATCTGAATAACTGTCGCGATGTTAACGTGATATTTTTACCGGTTACCCAGTCAGTTAAAGGGGAATGAAGAAGAACGCGAGGGTTAGAATCAACTTTCCTCAAGTCCCCTGTCTTATCATTGGACCAAAATTGAAGAGGAGAAAATTCCCTACAAAACTTTGTTTTGTTTTATTCACGATCGATGGTAAAGTATAAATGCACGAAATTTTTATTCAGAATTAGAATTATTCAAAACCTGTTTCAATTGTTTTCTCTTGATTTTCTCTTTATTTCATAAATACTTAGTATGATGTAAGCAAATTTTTTTAATCTGTTATATAGAGAATTTTGTATTTTTCAATTTTGATTTGATGATAATTTTGACTAAAAATGAAAGTAAGCGAGTTATAGACGAAAAACTACTGTAGAGGATTAAAACCCCATTTGCGGAAAAGGCCGACAGGGAATTTTAGGTGAGGTTGCAAATAAAATCGTGGTCAAATTTTCGAATTCAGTCAAATTTGAATATATGCCCCGCCACCCCCAAAAGATTCTTATCATTTTTAAAATTTTAAACTACTATTTATTGGGTTTTGTCAAGGTTTAGCGCCCTCATTGCGATGGCGCCTGAGGCAAAGCCTCTGTCGCCTCACCCTAGCTACGGCTCTGGACCTATGTTCAGCAATGCACAAGTGAAAGTAAAAAAGAAGAGAGATTTTTAAAACTAAATTTCTTTCAACTAAACTCGAAAAAAAATTAGGGTTCCATAAGGGGCCGTCCATTAATTACGTAAGAATGATTTTTGTAATTTTGGACCCCCTCCCCCCGCATCATAAGGGTACGTAAGATTGTGGCAACCCCCCCCCCCACATCTTACGTAAGGATTATTTAAAAGAAAATTAATTTTGACCCCCCTCTCCACCCCTTATATTTATAAAAGATGAATAATAATATATTATACTAGCTGGCACAGTCGGCCTACCGGCCGCCTTTAGCCATCTAGACCGTGTCGGATGTGGTTGTTCGGCCTTCGGCCTCACTCAAGGGTATCACAGGCATACGTGTAGACCGAGGTTTTTCGGCCTTCGGCCTCGCTCCAAGGTACTAAAGTAGCCTATGTTTTTCGTAGCATTGTAAATAACTTCTACACCAAATTTTGTTAAGATTGGTCAAATAGAAACGTCGATCGGTTGACAGTTTGACAGCATTCATTATTGTTTCCTTTGCGAATTTTTGCACTATTTCAATACAAAAACATGCGCAGGGACCTACATAATAACTCTTCCATATTTGGTTCCGATCGGTCAAACGGTTTAGGAGTCTATAGGGAACATACATACACACATACATCCATTTTTATATATAGTAGATAGATAATAATAAATACAAAAATTTAAATTAAATTTTTATTTACATAGATGAAAAACCGTTCGTAAAGATCGCCAAAGTTTGATGCCATTTTCTATAATTCACACTATTATGCCACTATGTTTAATGATTTTTAAGTACTATATATTTCAATATATGGTATTTCCATTATACCTGGATATAATTACCAACATAAAAAGAAAAAATTATATTTGATTTTTAAATTTAATTTAAAAAAATATTTTAAGAAACTTACGTAAGGAATACGTCGCACCCCTCCCCCCCTACGTAAGGGTCCGTAAAGCTGGATTTATAGTTTGACGTACTGTAAGCGTAGACGCACTGGATACGTAAGAAACGGACTGTAAGAAATTTTCAAATTTATAAATCGACGGAACGTAATTTTCGCGCATGCGTAGAGGTGATAATAGAATATAAAGAGAGTGACATTCACGATTCAATATAACCTACAAATTATACAAATCGTGAAATTACATGTACAGTTGTGGTAGTTTCTACTAACATAGGCAACCGTAAAATAATTTAAATTCAAATTAAAAAATAATTTAAATTCAAATATACACATAGATTAAACAAACAGAATTCTTTCTTTTGATTGGTCGGACGTAAGGAACGCACTGTAAAAGATGAAAGTTGCCAACTCTTATGTTACAGTCCGTAACCTCTTACGTTATGTCATGCGTCTACGTCTATTTATAGATAAGAGTACCTAAATTCTATAGTTAATCTTTTTGCAGTGCGTCTACGCTTACAGTACGTCAAACTATAAATCCAGCTTTAGATATCCAATACCCCCCCCCCAAAAAAAACCTTACGTAATTAATGGATGACCCCTAAAGGGTTATGTATCAAATTTTTTTATTGGCAACTCCAAATAAGAAAACGCCACCATGTGACAGTTTATAGAATTGTAATATAAATATGAGGTTAAAGTGTGGTTAAATTAAAAGCGCTATTTACTTGTGCATGTTTTTATCGTAGTTTTGAGTGATAAAAATGATATTTAAAGTGATTGTGGTATTATTTGAACTCTTTCACAGCAACTTGTTCTTATTGTGAACTTATTTTCTTTACGTAAACCGATTTAAACCGCCATATTTGTTACATTTTCAGCGCTCCCAACGTTAAATTCAGTTCCCAATAGAATCTAGAACAATAGTAGGTATACTTATTGTAAGTATTTCAATTTTACTTGGATTAAATTTTTGCTCATACCTCTTATTCTAGCGCCTAATCCGCGACTTTGTAATTTTTGGAACCTTCATTAACAAATTTGCCATTGATAGTTTTCCAATTTCGAACGAAAAGATTTAACAAAAAACAAATGCGCATTTTAAGGTTATTTCCACGCAGATCAATAAAGTCATCATGTTTGTTTACATTTAACGATCTAACCTTCAATCGCCAGCAAGTGATGGTTGCGGAAAAACCAAATTTGTTCAACTGTGTTAAAATATCACACTTCCCCCTCCATTACGATTGCAGTAGAGGTCGCCTTGAACGGCAAGTCAAATTTACACTGGGAAACGTCAAATAATTAAAGTGTATGAGTGACAAAAACCAAATGTCACTTATTGGATACTTGAAATAATCGAGTTAAAAGTATTTTTTTATCAAATAGCAATTTATCTTGTACAAATTATTTAAATTTGCCAGAAACTTTTAGAAAAAAATATTCGTGAGTTATCAATCGCAAATAAAATTTTGGCAGTGTAAACCTGTAAAAATTTTAACCAATCACGTTCCGAGTTCACAATTTTAGTGCAATCTAGTTCTGCATTCTTAAAACGGATGGAGTATAGATCAATTTTAAAATGAAATTGACAGTTTTGATTGGTTAGTTTGAACGAACCAATAAACCTGTAAAAGTTTACGTTAACTAAAGTTAATACTATTATGAAATGACTGCTATTCATTGAAAGACCGAATCAAAGTAATTTTGCAATATTATAATTGAAGTTCATGTAAAATTTCCGGTCACCCTGTAGACTAAAAATTCAAGGTTAATGATGATAACTAAGAACATGCGCAATAATTGCTGCTTGTTTCATAGTAATGCCCATCTTATCGGAACCTCTCCGTGTAAAGAGTTTACTGAGGGCAAATCACGAGAAGCCCAGACTGTTATTACACAGCAGAATGCCAAACATAAAAGTCTTTAGTGGAACTTCTCATCCTGATCTCGCCCAGAGGATCGTGGATCGTCTTGGTATCGATTTAGGAAAAGTAGTAACGAAGAAATTCAGTAATTTGGAAACATGGTGCGTATTTTAAATTTGTTCCATTTTGCCGCTTAATCAATTTCGATTCATTAATTGAATTACCCTTTATGTTTTCTCGTATAATCGTTAATTTTTGTGGCAATTTATGTTTTAGCGTCGAAATTGGCGAATCCGTTCGTGGCGAAGATGTCTATATTGTTCAATCGGGTAGTGGTGAAGTTAACGACAATTTAATGGAACTTTTAATTATGATAAATGCTTGCAAAATCGCATCAGCCAGTAGAGTCACCGCCGTAATTCCCTGTTTTCCCTATGCTCGACAAGACAAAAAGGACAAGGTATGTTTTTATTTAACCTAAATTTGTAGCATTTAAATTTTTAAAGAAACAAGACGCCGGTTTTTAAATTACACAATTTACAACTGCACCCCCACATTACTTAAAAATTTAGCCAGCTATTTTTTTTGCCAAAATTTAGTAGTGTCAGGTGCCTGCATAACGTCAATTGTTTTTTTGTTTTTTGTTTAAAATCGACTTGGCACATGTCTGTTGTTGGTTAAGTGCAACAACCTGTCTTACTGGTTTGAATTATTATGGAATCTTTTTTGCAACATAAATGTGATGTCATATATCAATGATATTATTGCATACCAATTAAACACACCAAAAGTGAAATTGGCAATTACCTTTCCACTTCAATAATTATTTATTAATCCCAGTGGATTTTATGATAAACTGTGTACAAGCAAAGTCACTGTGATTTGCCACATTTTTGTTTCTCAAAACAAAACAAAAAAGCAGTGCCGGAGGAACATTTTCTTCCTTCTTAAATTGGCACATAACACTAAATGATAGATCAAAAATAATCTTATCTTGTGAAGATAACGTTTTGTTACAATAAATTATGCTTTCTTCCTATTGTAATGATCGATTAGTTAATTTGTGTATTATTATGGCATGCTTAGCTTCCTAAGTATTATGTTGATAATTACGTACTAAGTGCAATTGTTCAATGTAGAGAAACTTTATTTAAGACAGAATTACATTGAAATCAATTTTGTTAAGTAATAACCAGTTTGGAGGCACATTTTCTGATAACAGTTAATCTTTCTATGCTTTTTGTGTAATTTTATAATTCCACATTCTACTTCTCTTCCTTCTTTTTATGTGTAGTAACTTTTATTTTTTACAAAACACTGGGGGTGTTTTCTATTTTGAACAAAATGCAATCTTATGGGAGTATTTAGTTTGGTGATTGTTTGCTTTTTGTTAGATGTACATTTCTTATTAGTGTGCCTAAATGATTTCGAAAAATAAAATCGGTAAAAAATACTCTGTATATTGTAAATTGTAAAGACGCAAATTTTTAAGCATTTTAAATACCTTGTGTACATTAGGTCTTAAAACTACTTCAGGGTGTTATTAATGGACAGGGCGTCCTATTCTGCAATGTAAATACCGCAAAAAGTACTAATTTTAGGATTAAGTGTTTCATTGATGTGTCTTACTTCTCACCAATTTTACTTTCTCGTTTCATCTTGGAACAGTTGTGAAGTCCAAAATTACTGTCAGGATTTTTATTATTTATTTTTTCAAGAAAGGGAAAATTTATTCCCTGTTAGGGGCCGTCCATTAATTACGTAAGGATGATTTTTGTAATTTTGGACCCCCTCCCCCCGCCACGTAAGGGTACGTAAAATTGTGGCAACCCCCCCCCCACATCTTACGTAAGGATTATTTAAAAGAAAATTAATTTTGACCCCCTCTCCACCCCTTATATTTATAAAATATGAATAATAATATATTATACTAGCTGGCACAGTCGGCCCACCAGCCGCCTTTAGCCGTCTAGACCGTGTGGGATGTGGTAGTTCGGCCTCACTCAAGAGTATCGCAGGCATACGTGTAGACCGTGGGTAGACAATTTGACAGCATTCATTATTGTTTTTTAAGTTGATTTTGAGTAGCCTGCCTTCCTTTAAGGAATCTCGATAATCCATTCATGCGCGTCCCATAGGGACGCGCATGAATGGATTATCGAGATTCCTTAAAGGAAGGCAGGCTACTCAAAATCAACTTTCCTCTCCTTTGCGAATTTTTATTTACATAGATGAAAAACCGTTCGTAAAGATCACCAAAGTGCCATTTCTATTATTCATTTATAAGCCATTTTCTATAATTCACAATATTATGCCACTATGTTTAATGATTTTTAAGTACTATATATTTCAATATATGATATTTCCTTTATACCTGGATATAATTAACAACATAAAAAGAAAAAATTATATTAGATTGTTAAATGTAATTTCGTAAAATTGTTCTATTTCTTCTTCAATTTTACGAAAAAAAAAATTTTACGAAGACATTACAAAGGCAAGAAGATCAGAAAGGCCACATTTAACAATGATTGTCGGAGACTTTAATGCAAAGATTTGAACAAAAGATGACGAAGACACCAAAAATATAGGACCCTTTGGCGTGGGTACTAGAAATGACAGGGGTGAAGTAATGCTGAATTATCTGCAAAGTGAAAATCTGTATTGCATGAATACGTTCTTTGGAAAACCATTACAAAGGAAATGGACGTGGAAAAGCCCTAACAACAGAACCAAAAATGAGATAGATTACATACTGTGCAATAAACCTCAAACTGTAACAGACGTGTCAGTATTAAACAAGATTCATACTGGTAGCGATCATAGATTGGTAAGAGCCGCCGTCCGAGTCAACATAACAACGGAAAGGAAAAGGTTAATCTCTAAAACTAATAACCGCGTAATAACAGACCAAATAAACCGAAACAGAGATTTGTTCCAAAACGAACTCAATAACAGACTGAAAGCAACCCAAACTTTTAAAAATCTACAGATAGACCAAATAGCGGAGAGAATTGTCACAGCTATTCGAACGACTACGAAGAAAATATGTACCCAATATAAAAAGCAAAATCATGGAAAACTAAGCGACAATACAATTAAACTTATGGAGAGAAGAAGAACAACAAATCGGGAATCAGATGAATACGTCGAGTTGAACAAAACCATTCGAAAAGAAATACGGAAGGACATAAGATCTTATAACACGAAAATAATCCTAGACACTATTGAGGATAATTGCAATATGAAAGTCCTAAGATCAAAAATGTCGAATGCTAGAACAAATATTAACAAAATGAAAGATACTCAAGGTAATCTAATAACAGAAAAAGGAAAACTAATAGAAACCATAAGATCATTTTATAAGGACTTGTATACATCGTCGATTCCCAAAGCGAGAAACCAAAACACGGTGATTATGAACGTAGGATCTGAAGACATCCCCGAAATAGATAGGACAGAGATAATGGCAGCATTAAACCAAATGAAAAATAGAAAAGCATGCGGGGAAGACCGAATCACCACCGAAATGTTAAAAGTTGGGGGTGAAGCAATAGTGCAGGCCATGGGGGTGTTGCTAAATAAATGTCTCGAAGAAGGAAAAATACCAACACTTTGGCAAAATTCGGAGGTCATTTTGCTGTTTAAAAAGGGCGACAAGACAAACATAGAAAACTATAGACCAATAAGCCTGCTATCACATCTATATAAATTATTAACAAAAATTATAACAAACCGTCTAACCAATAAATTTGATTTCTACCAACCTGTTGAGCAAGCTGGATTCCGCAAGGGATACAGCACAATGGACCATATCCAAACAATACGCACACTAATAGAAAAGTGCACTGAATATAACATCTCACTTTGTCTGGCATTTGTTGACTACCATAAGGCGTTCGATTCTATAGAAACCTGGGCTATATTAGAAGCATTAGATGGAGCAAGAATCGATTCAAGATACACGAACCTTATAGGCTATATATACCAGAATGCTACACTCCATGTAAAGATAAATGAAGATATGAATACAAACAAGATATCTGTAAAACGAGGAATTCGCCAGGGAGATACAATATCGCCAAAATTGTTCACTCTGGCAATGGAAAATATATTCAAAAAACTTTCATGGGAAAATAAGGGTATAAATATCGACGGTACCTATTTGAGTCATTTGCGCTTTGCAGATGATATAGTACTCGTGAGCACGGACGCAGAGGAAATAAGATCTATGCTAAAGGAGTTGAGCGAAGCATCTGAACTTGTGGGAATGAAAATAAACCCAAACAAGACCAAAATATTGAGCCCAAACGAAGTGAACATAGAGATAAATGGTCATAACATCGAAAATGTGCAGGAATATGTATACCTCGGACATATTATAAAACTGGGTAAAGAAAATCAATCTGCAGAAGTAGGCAGAAGAATTCGACAGAGTTGGGCCGCTTTTGGAAAGTTGGGATATATACTAAAGAGCGCAGATATCCCAATAAATTTAAAAAGAAAAGTATATGCCACATGCATACTGCCTGTCACCACATACGGCCTGGAAACCATGGCGATGACAGTAACAAACGCGAATCGATTAAGAGTCATGAAGCGATCGATGGAAAGAGCTATGCTTGGTATATCGCTAAGGGACCCGATAAGATTAGTTGAAATCCGAGAAAGAACAAAAGTCCCCGACGTAATAGACAGAATATCCCAATTGAAGTGGAATTGGGTGGGACACGTGGCAAGGCATGACTATGCAAGATGGACATATAAAACCATTCACTGGCGCCCAAGAACATCTAAGAGAAGCGTGGGAAGACCCCAAAAGAGATGGTTAGACGACGTGAAGCGAATAGCGGGACGGGACTGGTTTCAGAAGGCAGCGGATAGGAAGGCATGGAGAGGAATGAGAGAGGCCTACATTCAGGAGTGGATGAATACAGGCTAAGAAGAAGAAGAAGAAGAAATGTAATTTAAAAAAATATTTTAAGAAACTTACGTAAGGAATACGTCGGACCCCTCCCCCCCTACGTAAGGGTCCGTAAGATATCCAATACCCCTCCCCCCCAAAAAACCCTTACGTAATTAATGGATGACCCCTTATCAAATATATAAGAGTTGTAAAGATAGAAAATGCTATACAAATTTATATACATACATCATATTTCTTCCCAAAAAAGATACCACCATCTAATGCCCTAGTACGGAAAGTAAAAAATAAATGTTCTGATGGGTTACGAGTAAACTTGGTCTGGTTTTCCAACCAATCAGGACATTTATTTTTTACTTTCCATAGTAAGGTGTTAGATGGCCTTTTTCGTAGAGAAAGGTGATATATATAAATTTCTATAACATTTTCTATCTTTACAGCTATTATATTTTTGCTGTTATGCACATCTGATGAAAGACGTTTTTGGATCCCAGAGGATGTAGTCAAAAGAGGACCGACTTGCCTAGATTTTCTCTGGATTTGGCAATTGTTAAATGACTCTTAACAAGCAGGATCATAAATAATAATTATTATCTTGTTTTGGAGGAGGGGGGGGGGCTTAAATAAATATTATAATAATTCAATGTAAAAAGTAATTGAAACTGTTTCACTTTTGGAGATTACAGCCTTATTGTGGGGGGGGGGGTGAACTCCGTTTTATACGGTACGGCTGTGATATCAAGGCAAAAAAGGCAACATTTCTTTGGGAATTCTTGAGAAACCTCGAATTATATTGCTTGGTGATCTATCTCATAAATTTGATAATGAAACAGCTTTTTGGGTTCTAAATGTTTCAGGAGAAGCTGACTCCTAATTCTTCTCAGAGTTTGCGCTAAACGTAATTGTAAAATTACTCGGCTTACAACCAAGTCCTGTTGGTAATTTTAATTTTGTTCCATTATCAGAGGAATTTCAACCCAACCAAAGTCTAATCTTAATATTAGTTCTCTTTTCTGATTATCACTGCTGTTCTTGTAACCAATTTTTGCATATCTTACAAACTCAAAACGCTCTTTCAGAATAGGGAAAAAGTTATAAATCTTTACTTTTCACAATTTCTTCAACACTGTGGCTTTCTTAATTTATTTTCTTCCCCATACAAACTCTGTTTTACTTCAGTTTCAAAACCAACATTTAGCTGAACCTTGCAAATAAATTTATAGGATTTTGGCCACGTTTTTTTTCTCTTATCACAACCATATTTTTATACAGAAATGAGACACATTTATGTAACACTTTTATTCAAAAATTCACGTACTTGATGAAACAAAATTTACAATGTAGGCGAAAATGTTTAAATGTGTTACAAATTTTAATTATTGTTACAATGCAAATAAAAAAAATCGGGCAATGCTTTTAGGGTGGAAATGCAGATGACAAAGAACGAAGCGTTGAAAAATGGAAATCTATCGAATGGAAATACAGGGTAAACGTTTATTTTAAAAATATTACAAATAGGGTTGCTTAATGTTTTGTTATAGCAATTAATACCTACATACAACCAACAACTACTTTTAGTACTTATTTATAATTTTGAATTTAAATGGGCACACGTATAGCATGTATTTTAAGTTGATTATAATTTTAATAATATGGTATACAAGATTTACACACAAGTGCATGTACAATATTATTATAAAAGGGTAGAATATAATTTCGAAATATAGATCACTAATTTATTATTGCAAAATTGATAATTTAAGTAATTATATTTCAAGTTAGTAACAATAATTTATTACGAAATTTCTGCCTTACGTCTAAGTTAATGAACCTTAAACTGTTTGAAAAAATATAATTTCTTGTGTTGCTAATCATAAGGGGTCATCAAATAATAAGTAGATTAATGTGGTATTTTCTAGCTTTTTTATGGAAAATTGTTGCACTTGTTTAGAATAATATATTGTTTTGTAATAAATTGCATTATTTTCCTTACGACGACATAAACATTTTAAGAAGTTGTTATTGGAATTACGTAGACTATTACGCAATTATATATTATAAACAAATTTATAATACGTCAATAAATTAGTGTTTGATTGATTACTCTCAATGTCGAGTTCAAATTTTAACTTATCACAAAATTGTAAAATTAATATTTTTATGGAGATATTTTCTCATCTATTCTAGCCATCCTCACGTAAAAATTGTCGTGCCGTTACAGCGTTACACGAAAACTAAATCGCAAAGTAAAGATTTTAAAGTTATCAAACTTTCAAGGGTAAATCGAATAGGGATCAATTTTATCACTTGATTAGTTGTTAATGGAATTTACTTTTGCAGTATTTGTTTGTTATTTTGTCAACATCGTCGTTGACCCCCATTAAGGACGATAATTTTACAATTATGGAAAATATCTCCAATTAATATTTTAATACAAATCTAAATGATGTAATTGTAACGATGGTATTTGTAGAGTGTGATAGTAATCTTCCTATCTTGCACAGTAATTGAAGATTCATTATAACAAATTGTTAATATAATTTTAGTGTGGCGTAATCTTAACTTGAAACTATTTATTTAAGGAATTTATTTACTAAATTAATGGTAATCTAAATTTTGGTGTTTATTAATGTTGCCGAATTATTAAATTGGATATACATAATTCAGTAGGAAACTTAAAAAATTAACTTCGTATTAACGTGGATTCTAAATCACGGCACAAGTCATTTTGGAACAGCCAAGAGTAATTCAACTGTTTACTACTAACAACCAAATTATCTGTAAATTTATTTATTGGGGGGGGGGGGGTGAGATATACGATAAAAATTGTGCAATCAAGTAGGGAAATTTTATGCATAGTTTAAGAAATTGCTATATTATCATTTCGCCGCGATATTCATGATTTTTCTCGATAATTCATCTAAATGAATACTTCCATATCATTTGAGTTCAATCATATCATGTTGAAAAGAGGCGTTATAATTGAAATTTTCAAAAACTGTAGTTTTCTATTCTCAAAAGTTTGCATTATTCCAATTAAAAAGGCGCACATAGTACATGCTGATGTAAAATTAAATGCGCACTATTGTTAATTTTATAACAAAGGTTAAATTAGTCAAGTTAACATTGTTCATGCTGATTTGGGTAGCACAAAGAGAAAATCAATTTAGAAACGAGTTCTCGAGTTATTGACGAAAACATTTTTAATGTTGATAACTTTTTAACTAAATTCAAAAATCGAGTAGTAGGGTCGATAAGGGATAAAATTGATCAAACAGTTGTTCAAAAAAGACTCTCCTTGTGTCAATACATTTTTGTACTCGTTTATCAATTCTTTTAATTAGTTGATGTTTAATAATCGAATGTATTTGATTTAATTTTAGGTTATCGCATTAACATCGTTATATGTACCATACAGCTGCTTATAAATAACCTTTTTAGTAACCCCCCCTCGTCCCCCGCCTCCTAAAAGAATTAAATATTAACATTTTGTTAATACATAGATATGTTACAGATATCGAATTGATTAATTATTTCATAGCAAACTCAATACAATAATTTATTATTAATCAAGTTATCAACGATGTTTAATTGAACAATAAACTAAAAACACAATTTTTAGTAAGCTTCGTAATTAGTTTTTCAACTTTAATATTAATTTTTATCCAAAACGACAATATTTTTCCAGAAACATATCGTCGGCATACAATCAAAAGTGACCATCTGCAAAACCCTAGTTTTACTTTAGAGCAGTTTTTAAGTTATACTTCGCCTGTAAATAGTCAATTTTACCAACTCTATAACTTATTCATTTAATTTCTAATAAAGATGGGAATTTTTCCTTGTAACCGTACTGGTTATTCAATCCCATTTAGTCAATTTTCTCATTTTCAGCATTTTGTAGTTGGTCACTTTTGCTTGTATGCCGACGATATACAGGGTGTGATCAATTTAAAAAAGATTATATTTTGGTTAATAATTCGAAACCGCTTTGCTCATCTTTTTTCTTTGCGCCATCGCATCGTAATCAGCATGAAAAATGTTGGGAATGTGGTGCATATCGTTGGCATACAAAAATTTTTGTCTTGATCCATGCATATTCGGAATTAGCTTTGAACATACTTGATAACGTGATTATCTTGTATTTATATGAATTAAATGTTCTATATTTTGAGTGAAAATCAATTGAGTGCATATTTTTCATTGTTATATTTTAAACTGCTATCGATGTATGCCGGCGATATTTCAGTTTGTAGAGTTCACGTAGAATGCTTTTCTCTATAGGTACATTTTTATACATTTCTCCCCTAAAAGCACATCCATGTTTCTCTAGGTACTAACAACAAACGTCAAGAGTTTTCCTGTTCAAAAAGAAGATCTTCAAGAAAGTATTTCAAATTTGTTTTTCGCAAATAACTAATCAACTGTATTAAAATCGATGGGGAAACCGCAGACCAAAATCTTGTACACCAATTTCCAGCTAATTGAACTAATTATTAACAACCTCTATTTTGCTATCAAGCTTCATTTCCATAAATTTCTACCGATTCATGCAATTCCTCGATTTTGGTCACCCAAAATTCCTGTGAGGTTTCTCCCTCGATTAAAATAGAAAAATAAAATTTCCGGCAAGAAAATTTCTACGAATTTTTCCTTGTTGAGGGAGTTCTGTGCTTTGCAATCTTCGTCTAAACGATTTTTTAGGCCGACCTCCACCTTATTGAAGGATTTAGCAAACTCGAATAGGACTTAAAAATTGCCCGAATAATATACCAAAGTATTTATGAACCTATTGTGTCGTTTATTTTCAGAATATTACAAAAATTAGAATATTAATCGCTTCTTGAATGGCCGAACTTCTTATCATTGTTTGTGCAAATATGAAAATAATTTGGTTTACTTATTCGTGAGAATGTTCCATTTGGGGATTCCCATAAAATGTCCCCATCCTACAAATTAATCAGAATTTTTATCACGATAAATAATCAAGATTTAAAGAATATGACTAACGATGATTTTAATTTTTGTAATATTATGAAAATAATATCACTGAAATAATTGCGAAAAACCCGATGAAAAAATCATCGTGTCTAAAACCTGAGCTTCTTACTAAATTGTTCATCAAAAGTTGAAATTTTGAAGGAAAAATTGATAATTATATCCGTTTTTTTAACAATGGCGGCAAAAACAGACTTTTCTGCAATGTCTCTTCATCAGTTTATTTTAGCACGACAGTGATTGGCTACAAATTTTACAATGGGTATGGATCTCAACAACTATTCTCTGAAATATTTTATTGAAAGTCGATTAGTTACTGAGCTGCAGTGCTGTAAAATGGAGCGAATTATTGAAAATTCAAAGACCTCTCCATTTTAACTTGACCATTTTATTATTATTGGTTATATTATATGGCAATAATAAATATGTAGCTAATTAAACACCAATAATAAATTATAAAAAAGTCAGGTCAAAATGGAGAGTTCTTGGAGTTTTCTATAATTTACTCCGTTTTCCAGCGTTGCAACTTAGGACCTACTCGACTTACTGGAAAATATTTACGACCAAAGTTGAAGGAAATTATATCCTCTTTAAGATTTATAGCAATCATTTTTGTGCTAAAATCAGCTGCTAAGAAGATATTGCGAAGAAATCTGTTTTTGCGGCAATTTGGCTGCACTTTCGGGCAGTCAGTCGCTGAGGTCCAAATCTCATATATTTATGAGAACTAGAAAACATATTCAAAAATCACAAATCCCCAACAATTCTTAGGAAATTCTTCATGCTGTAGAATCTGTTCTTAAAATATTTTAAAAGTGTTATTAATGTTTCTAATAACAATATTATAGTTAATATAGAAATCATTTTAAAATATTTTGCTGTAAGGCATAATTTTCAATTTTTCATTAAAAATATCAACTTATGACGAAGAATTTAACGAGAAGCCCAGGGTTTAGACACGGTGACTGTTAAAGTACGGATCATGGCCTTAAAAAAATCGCAGGAAACCGTTTTTGGATTTTTTTGATTAAAATGTACACGCTTTTCTTACACTAAAGCTGGATTTATAGTTTGACGTACTGTAAACGTAGACGCACTGGATACGTAAGAAACGGACTGTAAGATATTTTCATATATAATACCACAAGAGACTATCAAATTGTCGGCAATAATTTTTGAAACTGGAACTGAGTGTTTGTCGCCCTTAAAATCACCATGAGTGCTTTAGCACGAATGGTGATTTTAAATGGCGACAAACACGAAGATTCCATGGTTTAAAAATTAACCGACAATTTTATAGTATCGTGTGGAATTCGTTTGACAATTTCGTAAATAAAATTAATTTTTTCTGACAACAAATAATTTATA
Organism: Podabrus alpinus; assembly: GCA_932274525.1. Classification (NCBI taxonomy): domain Eukaryota; kingdom Metazoa; phylum Arthropoda; class Insecta; order Coleoptera; family Cantharidae; genus Podabrus; species Podabrus alpinus. Next base: position 27,818,150 of record OW026451.1, read on the forward strand.
GGACATATGTAGACTGCGCCGATGGTCAGAAATTAATCCTTTTTTTTGGGTAAATGACCATGGGCAACCTGTAGATTGTGCCGATGGTCATTAAGGGTAACATACAGATTGCGCCGATGGTGTACCTGAGGGATTAAAAAGTATTACTAAGACATAATGAGGTTATTATTGTAAATCAGTTTATTAAATATTAATAAAAAATTAAATTGCGGTACCTAATTATCATTAATATGACAATACTTACTGCAATACTTATTAGTAGATATTAATAATAAATATTATCAAAAAAATGGAAAATAACCGGTGTATTGCCGAAAAAGTGAAAAAATTAAAACTTTTTTTCTTCGATTTTTGGGGTGTGCATTCGATAAGGAGAGTTATCCATCGTCAAAACCTACCCTTCCGGGGCGCCGCTTCGCTCCGCTACGCTCTGCACCCCTGCAGGGCGGTTTTGACTCTGGTTACTAGGCTAAACATACGAGAAGGCGCCACCCATCAAGAAAACCGGGACAAATGAAACCGGGATGTGAGAGAACCTCGAAATAGCATTAAAAAGTATAGTTGCGGTATGGGGCAGTAAACTATAACGTTTCACCCCCAAAATTATAGACTAACAGAATCGTGCACAAATTGTCTCGAAATTGCAAATTTCTCGTAGTTATAAATTTGTGTTATAAAAGTTTTTAATAATGAAAGAATCAAAATAATGCAGTTATTTAAAAATAACCTCGTCAAATTACTAACCTAATTAAAAATCGCACATAATGTATAGTAGGTACTCCTGTAATAAATTAAGTACCTTAATCCCCTAATGGGATTTTCACTCCGTCGTTACCCAAAAAGATTACCTATTAATTGACCATCGGCGCAATCTACATACTAACCCTAACCGAACCCGGCGCAATCTACATGCTAGATTATGAGACCCTTCAACCATCGGGCGCAGTCTACAACCTCCCAATTTATAGTATGCGTTCACGTAGTTTCCATCGTTACTATGGAAATTTGACAATACAGACCACGGTGGTCGTATTGCCGCGACAATACACCACCGTGGTCTGTACTCTGTATTGTCAAAGGAAGTAGATTATGATTGGTTCAAATTGATGAGATTGTAACATCCTATTGGTTGAATTATTATGAACGAAATTGTCATATATAATACCACAAGAGACTATCAAATTGTCGGCAATAATTTTTGAAACTGGAACTGAGTGTTTGTCGTCCTTAAAATCACCATGAGTGCTTTAGCACGAATGGTGATTTTAAATGGCGACAAACACGAAGATTCCATGGTTTAAAAATTAACCGACAATTTTATAGTATCGTGTGGAATTCGTTTGACAATTTCGTAAATAAAATTTCAATTTTTTCTGACAACAAATAATTTATAGTATGCGTTCACGTAGTTTCCATCGTTACTATGGAAATTTGACAATACAGACCACGGTGGTCGTATTGCCGCGACAATACAGCACCGTGGTCTGTATTGTCAAAGGAAGTAGATTATGATTGGTTCAAATTGATGAGATTGTAACATCCTATTGGTTGAATTATTATGAACGAAATTGTCAAATTTATAATTCGACGGAACGGAATTTTCGCGCATGCGTAGAGGTGATAACAATATAAAGTGAGTGACATTCAACGATTCAATATAACCTACAAATTATACAAATCGTGAAATTACATGTACAGTTGGTAGTTTCTACTAACATAGGCAACCGTAAAATAATTTAAATTCAAATTAAAAAATAATTTAAATTCAAATTAAAAAATAATTTAAATTCAAATTAAAAAATAATTTAAATTCAAATTAAAAAATAATTTAAATTCAAATTAAAAAATAATTTAAATTCAAATATACACATAGATTAAACACACAGAATTCTTTCTTTTGATTGGTCGGACGTAAGAAACGCACTGTAAAAGATGAAAGTTGACCAACTCTTACGTTACAGTCCGTTTCTCTTACGTTACGTCATACGTCTACGTTTATTTATAAACAAGAGTACCTAAATTCTATATAGTCAATCTTTTTGCAGTACGTCTACGTTTACAGTACGTCAAACTATAAATCCAGCTTAATGCTTATCAAGATATCATTAAAATACATTTTTAAATTAAATGGAAACTTAAGTTCTATTTAATTTCTATGCTGTTAAATCCTCCTCGCCAATATTATATAGTTATTCGTGGTTTATGTAATTTACTTCCAGAATTGTACTAAATTTAGAATAATATCTCTTCACCACAAAACATTAAACATTTGTTTATGTTAGATTTGTTTGTATTTATGCAAGCACGAAAACAAAAATTGATTTACTCATTAGAATACCACATACAGAATCCTAGTTGTAAGATTACACAATGTTCTTATGGGTAAATTAAATTTTACGTACAGAGGTTTCAAGATTGGTGGTAACAAATTTCTGGAAATAAATTGCAGAAAGTATGAATAATTTTTAATATAGCACTGATGAGCACTTTTAATGACGTTGATGCAATCGGTCCTAAAACGTTCAAGAGGAAATAGTATGTTTTGTGTAAATACGTTGTACAGTGCTAATTCTTATCTGCAATAAATATTCAATCGCCGAAATGAAACTCCCTATTCCTGGATGCCTAAATTGCTAATTTTATAAAAAAAATTCTTAGAAACTTTCTTGATAGAAATTTAATTTTATTTGATTCTGCTTATTGCATTTTTGATTTTTGTGTGTGGTTTTACAATAATTTTTATTTTTGGTCATAATTGACATATTTTGCTGAACTTTTCTTCTTGAAGAGTCTTTTTGTCCAATTTTTCAACGTCAGGTTACAGATAAATTTTTTTAAATAATGCAGTTATCAAAGAATTAATGAAAAATTACTGAATTAGGCAACACAGCCGGGAATATCAAAATAATAAAAGTTAGGTAGAAGCAAGTTGAATATTAAAAAAAAAACATTATAAACATAGTATAGTATTATAAGGATACATGCGGAACTGTTATTTTTAATGTGGGATAATTCTAATAATATTTAAAATATATAAAAAATTGCTGTTTAGAGCCAATCATAATATTATAAATACAAAAATGTACAAAGTACAGAAACAAACTTGTTCAACAACAGATCTCTACGTTAATTCGCATAAAATTATTAATTTTTTTTAAATCTTAACAAAGTGCTGATAAAAAAATATTATTAGGGTAAATTTTTGATTAATTTTTTGGAAAGTTACGAGGTGCCAGGAGGGATCTTGAAAAAGCGCTTTAATACTTATTTCTATTACCTACATACAAGAGTATTCATAAATCTCAACACTCGAAATTGTAAAATGAATTAAAAAATTCCAACTTGCACCTAATTTTTCTAATCTTCCTTTTGGCCGTTTTGCAAAATGTGTTGGTAAAATTTTGGTCACGCTTGTGTGGAGTTTGGCTTTATTAACGTATTGGCAACTTTTTATAAATGCAAGAATATTATAAATAAAATTTTCTGGTTACATCACTGACACTGAAATGTTTAGATTACCTTAATATTGTAATTGCAATGTAAATATTATTTTAGTAGTAATTTAAGCTTATTTTTAATTTAAAATTTGTTGGAATAGAAACAAAAACTTGCAAGATAAGATACATTAGGTATTTTAATATCAAAATTGTATTTTGTTAAACAATTCTTTAAATTTATTCCTTAAAATGTGACCAAAATTTTTGCATGTTTATCCTGAGTTGGTAGGTAATACAAACAAATTTAAATTAGCATGATGCACTAATTAAGTACTAATTTGGTGAAATATTTTTTTTTTATTTACACTTGTTTTTACTAATATCGATTTTTGTGGGTAATTTGTACTTTAACATCTTCTAGAATTTTAGAATTTTTAAGACGTAAAATTATTGCATTAAACTTATAAAAATTGCATGTATTTACTAATAGGTACACTTGACTAACTTAACAGTTGCTAAATTTCTTAACGGGAAGCTTATTTTATTGTTGGTCTGTTTTGTTGAATTACTAAATATCAGGTGCATTTGCAACATTGCACTCGTGTTTTGTTGGTTTTGTTATATTCTTAACAATTTTTGTTTTTTCAACTTTTTGTTGTCCGTCTTAGAGTACATTTAAGTTTACAGAAAATTTAATGTTGCAAATGGACCTAAGTTGTACAATAATTGTAATAACATGTTTTTGTCAACAGAGTCGGGCACCTATCTCAGCTAAATTGGTTGCCAATATGTTGTCGGTTGCCGGAGCAGACCACATAATCACGATGGATTTGCACGCGTCACAAATTCAGGGTTTCTTTGATATTCCAGTAGACAATTTATATGCCGAGCCTGCTGTGCTGAAATGGATCAAGGAGAATATTCCCGAGTGGAAAAATAGCATTATTGTATCGCCAGATGCGGGAGGTGCAAAAAGGGTGACCTCAATTGCGGACAGATTAAATATCGAATTTGCCATTATTCACAAAGAAAGGAAGAAGGCGAACGAGGTTGCCTCTATGGTTCTGGTGGGTGACGTCAAAGACAGGGTGGCTATTCTAGTCGACGATATGGCAGATACCTGTGGTACCATCTGTCATGCAGCGGAGAAATTGATGGAAGCTGGCGCCACCAAGGTGTACGCAATTTTAACGCACGGTATTTTTTCTGGGCCTGCTATTTCTAGGATCAATAATGCTTGCTTCGAAGCTGTCGTGGTTACAAACACAATTCCTCAAGACGGACACATGAAAGAGTGTCCGAAAATACAGGTAAGCTTTGTTTATTAAAAAAGAAACATTTATTTTTCACATGAAATATTCTTTTAACAATTATTTATAATTTTTATCGTACAACATGCTACATATTCCTATCAAAATACTTTATTTATTCTTTAGGCAGATAATTATTATCATGAATTGAACATGTAAAAACAATACAAAAATTAAATAATGTATCTTTATTTGCAGTGTATCGATGTGTCGATGATGTTTGCTGAAGCTGTACGTCGAACCCATAATGGTGAATCTGTGTCATACCTCTTTTCGAACGTTCCTTATTAAGAAAATTAAAATTCTTTTTAATTATTGTTGTAATAATTTTTTTTATATTGACGTATTAGTACTCAATTAAATACTGTCGAGTTTTGTTGTAAATTTTTTTACGAATGTCGCAATGCAAAAATTCTAAATGATTATTACCAATTAATTGTTGATCAAAATTTAATATTATTTTTGACAAATACATTTTTATGTACGTAATTTCTGTTTTTCTTAAACACTCAACTACTTGCACACTTACATTAATCCGGGTTTTTCTTTTTAAAACAAAACGACTCACGACTTATGCACTTAAGCGAACTTGATACCTAATTAATGTATGATTTACGTTCTTATTTTGATACGCCCTCCGGCAAATCCATATCGAACACCATGGGATAATTTTTTGGTATATAATTAATATCACATGTCGAAGCATTTATGTAAATTGTGTCCTGGTCGGAGGTCACACCATAGCCTTAAATTTTGTAAAACAGGTTAAAATTTGTAAGTTTTGTTACCAAAAAATACCTTCATGAATGTGTCCAAAAACGTGGTACTTCGGTCTTACACGTTGCTGAATTGTTGAGAGCAACTCTACACATCCTTGGTGATCACCGGTCCTCACCAGATCCCCATGTCCCAGAGGAGGCCCATGAGTCATCAAAATATCAGTGTCGTCGGGTATTTGATTCCATTTTAGCAGTAAAGGTTTTCCTCGGGGAAGGTTAAATGCCCATTTGCCAAATTCAGGTTGCCTAAAGAAAAAATATTAACATTACATTCCAAGTCAAATCAGCCGGTGGTTGATAATATTTCAATTGGATACATAAATAATCCAAATTTTTAGATTACTTAATTAAAGTTCTTAATTTAATAGCTAAAATGCGCCGTAGGAGTTCTTTAAACCTAAGCAGTCCTATACATTTTTTGTTTTTAATAAAGCTTACAAAAAAATAGATACTTGTTTTTGCGAAAATATACGGCCCGCATATTTGGTGAAACTGCAAAGTGAACTCCCCTCTTAAAAACTGGATCAGAAACGCCTTTCAAGAAAAAATAACAACATTGAAAGCAAATTTTACATAATACAAGCAAAAAAGAAAAAATATTCAGCATAAGAATTTTAAAATCACATACAAGAAATGTTGGTAAATGAGTCGCAATTGTGTACAATTTTTCTACTATACTACCATTAATTTTTATGTATGCATAATAGCTAGAAATCCGAACTCGAGTTGAAGGTACTGTGAACTTGAAGTATCGAAACTTTTGTTGAACTTGCATTTCAAAAATAAGCAAATATTGTTAGGCATGTTTTTTAGTTCTCTCTGACGACGATATTTGACAAAATTTGTAGAAACATGCGTACACTGAAAATTAGGGTTCGGGGATGCCCTAAATTTAATTTTTATTTTACGCAAAATTCTAATTTTTTGTTTGCATAAACAGATATTTCAAGATTATCAATATAGGCAAGTCATATTAGACTAATTTAAGGGGTTAACTCTCCAATTACATTTCTCAAGTTGCAAAGCCCATAAATCGCTTAGACTTGAGTTTCTATAGGTGGGACTCATTTTGCTTCGAAAAATTACCGCTGACCAAAAGGTTAACCTTCCAGTAGATCTGCAGATCTAGCTTTAATAAAATTAACCATAACTTCCGAGTTCTTGCAGTTATCGCTTGGAAATTTTCGGTATCCTTCCCAAATACTCGTGTAGTCATTTTCTACTGCAATTACAATTTTTTAATTTTGCCTATTGATAAAATAAAATATGAAATTTAAGAATATACTACTAAGTCAGTCGACAAGGCGTTCTAAAAGAGGCCTATTCATAAAATGGGCGCAAGCTAAATTTTATTATCTACATTGGAACCTCTAAAATTACGCCATTTTCAAGACATCAAGAATAATGTGGTTAATTTAATTAAAATTAAATGGTTTGGACATTGTTATGTATGGAGGATAAAAGGTGACCAAAAAAAGTATTCGTATGGAAACCACCAGGAAAGAATAAGAGAGGACGTCCCCGAAAATCCTGGATTGAAAGGCTATGCAGGGTAGAGGTTTGGAAGAAGAAATGGCATATGACCGAGAGTTGTGGAGACAGCTAAATGTTGTATAATTGATGTACAATTATTTTGTAATGTATACATGATTAAGCCCAAATATATGATGACGATAGTGTGGGTACAATGGGATACCCTACCATTAAATCGAGTTAACCTGGGATCGTATCCCGTTTTACCTTCATGAAAATTTCCCGTTTTACCCACATTGCGTTAAATTTTTCAAATCCTTTCTCCTTTCAAAGAAATCTTTTGTACCCTACTCCATACCTTCAAGCAAGATTACAAGCTATTTTGTAACGGCGATCTTATGCCACTTATTCAAATTTTTACAGTAACTATTAACAGAATCAATTACAGTATTGGATCCAATACAACGTGTTGTCAGTTCTAAAAGAGGGAGAAAAACAATTTCTCATTTTAGGTAACCTAAGTATAGGGTAACAAACTAGACGTACCTTTTTTGTAGAGCGTCAAGATATCTACAATAATATTTCGAATAACATTTTTTATCGTCAGTTCAGTGGAAAATCTTTTGATTTCGTAATTTTTTTGAAGTCGTGCCGATAATTTTTTTTGGCCATAGAGAATAAAATTAAAAGTTACACATTATCTGAAAACTTCAGAGAATACTTTTCATTGTGCAACCAATTTTTCAACCATTTTTCTAATTTCTGAAACCTATTAACGTTTTGGAATACCTAGTCCTAGTTTTTGGCAATTTTGAGTATTAGAATTCATTTTATAGACGAATCTTATTCGCATTATGGACGAAATTTTAAACACAAAAATCTTGTGTTTTTTTCGTATCTGTGTACAATATGCGATATGTTTGTAGGCAAATAAAAAAATTTACGTTTGCAAAACGTAAAAAACTGCAAGGGTATCTTTGGTTAAAAATTTGTCCCCAATAAGATTCCTGTTAGGTGAACTGGAAGGCCCGAAAACAGCAAAAAAGTTAGATTATTCTAAAAAATCAAGTTTTTTTGTTCATATCGCTACAAAAAAGGTCGAAAAGTTGGTTGCACAATGAAAAGTATTCTTTGAACTTCTCAGATAATGTGTGACTTTTTTGGATTTTTAATTCTATTCTTAATATTTCTTGACAAAAAAAGGTATGTATAGTTTGTTGCCCTATTTTGCTTAGTTCACTCATAGAAACTCAAACCTAAGCGATTGCAACCTGGAAGGTATTTAATCCGTGGTAATTTTACGAAGCAAAATGAGTTACATGTAGTATAAAAATTTAACCAAAGCGATCAATGGTATTTGCAGCCTGGAAAGACTAATTGAAGGGTTCAAATTTTAATATGACTGTCCTACAGCAAAGCAAGATCACAAATAGTCAGGACCGAATCAAGAATTAGTATCAACTGAAAAATATGTAATAAAATTCGAACACTTAAATTTCCACATTACTCACTGTTACCCTTGAAACTGGTCTCATCAGATCTATACTAGCAAAACTAATTATCAAGTTTTGTTTTTTTAATCACAATTTGAACTACTTGTGACGTAAAAAAACAATGAGATGGGAATTTCGATAAGTAAAAATGTTTATAAATAGGAAATATTAAAATTGTTTTTGAATTATTGAGTTATTAATTGCCTGTGACAAGCAACAACATCTCGCCATTTTACAAACAATAGTTAATTTCACTTCAATAATAAATTTTTATATTCCTTTAAAATACATCAACGATTTCCTCATATTTTAGGCTATTAATTATTAGTATAAGAAAATAATTTCCGTCCATGTGTGTGAAAACCGTACCCGGTTATCGTACTTTCCCAATTTTTTCCAGCCCTATATTTTGAGTAAAAACAAAAGATTTTCGCAAATAACATTGAAATTTGTAAAAAAAACAACCTCTCCTTGTCGGTAACAGCACTAGGGCTGGGTCTGATTCCACATATCGACAGGCCGAAAACAGCGTTTTCATTGGACCTAAGGTCCATAATCAGTTCTATCCACTGCGCAAATGCTTTATGTTCGTTACTGCGCAGAATTGAATACAATTTAGTATGAAAATAGTATCGTGTCATAATATGCCCTTTATTAAATTTATAATCGATACCAATTGGTCTTTTATATTGTCAGGTTCCAAAATATTTAATTTGGTTCGTTTGACAAGATTTTTGTTATTATAAATTATTTGAGTCACGCCGCTGAATTTATTTAGAAGGGCATTTTAGTTTTATTTTTATTGAATATTTTCCATAGCGACGTAAATATCTACTATAATAAAATGATTGCCTAGATGTTTCGCGTTCTGATTGGCGTATATTATAATGAAGGAAATAATCAGCGGGTAAATTTATGTCAAAAAATAATCACTTCCTAAAATTTTTTCGAACATTATCAACGTGCTTAGACAAACAAACAAAAAAATTACAAAATTAAATGCACAATGTCACGTTTTGCAGATAATTCTCTGCAACATATTGAATCTGCAATAAATAAAAGTGTTCCCACAAATACCAAAGAGACCAAGGCATCGGTATGGTATCAATTTAAAGAGTTTTGTGAGTTAAGAAAATACCAATTACTTGAAGAAACCACCGCAGAAGAACTTGCCGAAATTTTAGCTGATTGGGGTTATAACATGAGGAAAGTAAATGGAGAAAACTACAAAGAAGGTGTAATAAAAACAATGTGGAATATTACGACCAAAAAATTGTAATTTTTTCATTAATTGCAGCAATGTAAATTGTAATAAATAATTCAATCGTTCCAAGATACATTTATTCAAGAAATAATCATGCCAAATATCCCACGTGCTTAAAAATAGCCTGAATAAATTTTGACGTTTTTTGAAACAAAGTTTTGCTCTGAAGAAATATTTCTAGTAAATTGCACTCATGATTTTGTTACGTGGCAAATTTACTCGACATATTGCTTAGCAAAACTTTGTTTACAAACGTCAAAATTTAATCGGCTATTTTTATGCACCTGGGATATTACTGTTGATTATAAAATTCATACTCTGGTCTTTACCGGTACCTGAGAATTATAGAAGAAACGGGCAACACGATGAAGAGCAAAAATGATCTAAATTCGCTGCTCAAGAAAAAATTGAAAAAGTTCTATGCAAAGTGGCGAGGGAATACAAAATAAATCGACGAAAATAATAGTGACCAAGAGAAGGTGAAACCTTTCAGGAAATTTAACAATGAAATTTGTGATAATAAATAATAACTATCATTGTGGATCATGCAACAATGGAGGTTTTAATCGTGAACACGAGAAAAAACTAATGGGGGTAAAACATGAATGATAAGGTCCATTAATGGAAACCACAACAGTCAATAAAACGGTACCGAAAGAAATGGTAATTGCGATGAAGTTCATAAGATTTGTTCCTAGAAGCCGAGTTTAAATAAACGACCAAATTATAACGCCGTTACCGTTAAGTACCCAACGAGGGGTTGTTCACTTAGATTTTTTATGTACACAGATTATTATTATGTAAAAAATTATTGAGATTATTAATAAATTATCGTGATTACTTAAGATTATTACTGATTCTTGTGATTATTAATGATTATTAAGATTATTTGTGATTATCTAGGATTACCAGTGATTATTCATGATTATATTCATGATTATACTTGATTATTATTGATTACTTGGTATTATCAGTATTATTTATGATTATAGAATCATTTTAAGAGTACAAAATTTTAGCAACAGATGGCGCTATTGCGTTTTGTACTGCTACTAAACAGTGTTATAAATAAATATGCAGGGTCTTCTGCAGAGAGCAGGCAATCCAGTGATAGACTTCTCAGGGTACATGACTCCGACCGTGGACCTCGTAGCACGCCTTCCACTCATAAAAGCTGTTTTCGAGAAAAATCTCGAAAATAAGAAAATGTGTCTATTGGGGACTGGTGGGTTTTTAAAAATCGAGATGGTCCCATTATTGGAAGACGGTAACCGACAATTGGGCGCGATCTATTGGACGCGGTGACAATCGGGCGCGATGACAATTCGGTGCGGTGACAATTGGGCGCGAGGCAAAATTTATCCATTATTAATTATTAATAACGAGAGGTTGGACCTCTTCCGTTATTTTGGGGAAGGGGTTTATCACGAAAGAGGGCTTTCCTCGTCCGCTGCTTCAGGGGGGGGGGAATCTTTCCTATCTACAGTGAATCCACTCTACTACCTTACCCCCGAGGGGGAATTCAACAATGAATTTACCAAAGGCTTTAACGAAAGATCCAGATGGTATGCAAAGATTATGATAAGGCAAGTAATGGGATTTAAAGCCAAGTTCAATTCAGGTTTTCCTCAAAAATATCGGTCACCACTCAGGAGCCAGTTTTGGAAAAGGGAAAGCCCAACAACAGAAACGTGACCTCAACCAACCCAAAAGAGCCAGAGGGCAAACTGTACACTACTTATAGTAAAAACTTCATAAAGTTATTAGAAATAGTTGTAAAAATAATTGAAAGCAAGTCACTGAAGGAGGCAATCCCCAAAGTAACGACAACCATCCGGGAGCTAATCTTGAATAAGGGAGACTCCCCCCTTCCCTAATGACATGAATTCAACTAACCCAAACGAGCCAGAGGGCCAATCAGTAGATAGGAAAGATCCCCCCCTGGGATTCCAGGGACGGACCTGCCCCTCGTAGAAACCGGGATAATCTCCTCTCCTAAATAACGGAAGAGGTCTAACCTCTCGTTATTAATAATTAATAATGGATAAATCTTCCCTCACGCTCAGTTGTATTCGCGCCAAATAGTCGTCGTATGCAATTGTCACCGCGTCCAATCGATCGCGCCCAATTGTACTAGACCGGTTGAAAGAATCCTGGATTTTAGTTACAAAACTGGCAAGGGAAAGCAAAAGCAATTCTCAGCCCTAACTGCTCCAACAAACCCCAGTTTTGAACAGAAGAGAGGAGTTGAAACGGCCGGCAACTGGGGTACCGAGTACTAGAAGACGGTGATTTATCTCCAGCGGACATTGATGTTTATCGTGATATTGCCCACTCTATATAGCAACGATTCCCAAACCGTTGATAGAAAATGGAAGTTTGGTATTAGACGTCTGTACGTATGTTTTATGGTGTTTAAACTAATGTTTATACGCTACCGAGTACGCTACAAAAATTTAACTTGACTAAACTTATTTCCATCATGTATTATTATTTGTTATATTTTATCATATTGTATATCTCTTATAAAAATATGAATATTTGTTTGTTTGGAACTTATAAACCGTTATAAACTCCTAGACCCTAGAATTATCAAATATTGTTAAAAGTTATTTTAAATTATTTGAGATTATTAGAGATTATTTGCAATTATTTAGATTACTAATGATTATTTAGATTACTAATGATTATTAAATATTATGGGAGATTAGTAATAAATTATCGATATTTTGTACACAAGATTATTGAAGTGAACAACCCCTCGGTACCCAAGCAACGTAAATACTAAGTACTTGACATAAATTTTTTTATAAATAGAAATAAATAATTTAAATTTTTTAAAAATTATATTGGCGGTAAAAATTATATAAACAGTCGACGCGACGCTTTAATTTCGAAAATCTATCCAGATATTGAATTCTTAAAGAATAAACCAGAGAAATGGTTGTGTGAAAGAGCTATCTTGGCTCCGAGAAATGATACGGTTTCATATACGGATCTACGCGTATGGTTGCGATTCCCTTCTGTGAGGCCAAAGGCCGAACAACCACATCCGACAGGGTCTAGATGGCTAAGGGCGGCCTAGGCCGCCCGTGCCAGCTAGTACATTAATAAAACCCCCAAGCCTTTTCTACAACCTGCATTATCGAAATTGTATATATTCTTAAAATTGAGAATAATCAAAAAATACTCAAAATAAGCACTAAATGCCACATACAGTGAGCTCGTACAGTTTGGAACAAATTCGATAAAAAATTTTATAGGGATTTTCTCAAAAAACTCGGAGAAGTCAACCTTACTTTTTTCTGTCATTGACATATTTTTATCGTGTTTTGTTTTTGAGCTGTAACGTCATTGTAAACTTTTTTAAATGGTAACCCTTATTTTTCTTTACGAATTTGGAAAAAGCACAAGTTTCTGGGTATGACAATGCAAAGAAACCTGACCTTGGAAGGGAATTGTGCTCTAACCAAATCGTTGACTGAATGAATTTATTAAGACGCGCAACCTTATGCAAATTAATGTAATACAAAATTGTCGCGACAACTAGATGGCGCTACTCGATGTTTTCAATTTAGACCGTGAGATTTTCGCGTGAGATCTCGCGGTCATTCTATTGCAGAACTCCGTTGCATTCGTATGTTGTCAACGTACCGTGGACGGTAGAGTTGATAAGAAACATGATAGTTGCATGATAAGATGTGGTGCACAATTACCTTTTATCTGTTTTAAAAATACTTGCATAAAAGTAACCTTCCTACATTTGAAAGAAATTATATTTATTCCTATTTGTTATTTAAAACCCTGTAAGGCTTCCCGTAGCCATATGGCAACATCAACCAAAAGTTATAATAGTTCGTTCCTAGCGATTTTTGTACTGTTTTGGACGCTGTAGGCATATGGGCCCAGTAGCTCTAATCGCACTTGGCATAGTAGCGACATCAAATTTTAATAGTTACACTTTCTAAATTTACTATAATTGTTGCCATTGACAACTGAAGTGCGAATTTGAGTGATCTATGTGTATAAATAACGAATTAGGTAAGTAAAATTAGCATTCCTCTTATTATTTTGCGATATTATTGAATTTAACGACTTGTTTTACAAGATATTATTATTATTTTTCCTGTATTTGTAAGCCTTTAGTTATAATTTGTACTTGATATTTGATGTAGCCATATGGCAACATTGAACATGAAAGTAATATTCAATTTTATATTTCAGAATATTGTAACATGAATTTTCCTGCAATTAGTACTACAAGTTTTTACTCTACTAAGAAAAAGGTACAAGTATTTAATGTACCTAAAAATCCGCAAGATTCGGACCTATCCGATTACAGTGGATCTGAAGATGAACTTGAGAAGGAAGAACAACTAGAAGTGGTGAGGGTGGTGAGTGAAATACTTGCTCTTGAGTCTGATTCAGAACATGAAACGTCGGGCACGATTATTTCCGAATCTTATTTGGAGAGTTTCACGAACGAAGAGCCACCTCCCAAAAAATTCAAGAAAACCCCGGAGATATTATTATTGTATTATAAAAATAATTAATAAATTATATTTGAGAAAATTATACTTTTTCGTTTTATACAGTAAGAAAAATAAGCACTTCAATAATCAAACAATTGCCTATATTCCATCTACAAATGTTACAACCACAAATGGTTAATGTTGTCATATGGCTACAGTCATTGTACATCATTGTATACCGTAATCGTTCAATGTAGCCATATGGTTACATTCTCAAAATCCACTTTTTTTGTAAATATTTGGTATTTTTTTTGTAGAAGTGCATTATTTAAGCAGTTATCATCACACTATACAAATATTAGATTTTTCTGAACACGTTTAAGCATTGTGCACCTTACAGGGTTAAGCACTTTATTGAATAAAATTTACATGTGTAATATTTTCTTTAGAAGATATAATACTCAAAAAAATTAATTAAATATTCGAAATACATGGAATCATGGAAATACTAAAAAGTACCAAATAATACAAAACAAAATAAGACACGTTGTTAAATAGGCACTAAATCATTATTTAAACTAAAACTCAAAACAAAAATTTCGTTTTAACATAATTTTATGTAAAATATTGCGTTATGAAAGCGGTATTGTACTACAGAAATTAATAGAAAAATTAATGTTTCAATTGCAAATTTATAAAATACATTATACAAAAAGTCCATATTGGGTCATTCCATCTCAAATCAACTGAAGAATTTACCTGACCCCCACCAAATTTGACGAAAATTGGTACACACCATCTTAGTAAGAAATAAAAAATACAAATTTAAGGATTTGTCCAAAAGGGCATTCGTTTCGTTGTTTTGGTCGTTCAAAATGTCAAAAAGTTGGTGTGTAGACTTGTAGGAAAACGGCTGTAACTTCGTCCACGGTGGTCTAAATTTAAAAATAAAAAAATGTTCTGTAAAGGTAAATGAACTTTCTATCCAAATATTCAATCACATTTTAATTTTTCAACCCCTAACTGGATTAATTTTATAATATTAACCCTATTTCAACCCCTATTTAAAAAACGATTCTTTTTTTTTGTTTATTTTTTTACTGTTTGTTTGTGCAATTTTGCTGAGTATGTGTGCCAAATTTTATCATGGGATCTGCATGAGTTCGGTTGCTAAAAATAAATTAAAAATATGGAATGCAAAATTGAATTTTACAAAATAATGTTTGGCAGTATAAATATACAGGGTGTCCCCGTGACCGTGGAGAACCTTTAAGGTGGTGATAAAGGACACTTTCTGATTTAAAACGGCCATAGCTCCGATATTATTAATTTTTTAAGGTTAATGGATTAGAACTTTTTTAAAGATCATTCGCTTGTCTACAAAGTAGGTTATAACCACTTATCATCTAGAATCAACGGATTTCGAGTTATAAATTAAATTAAGGGAAAAAATGTTTAAAAAATTGAGGTTTTTATTTTTTAATTTCTTGTGAACCCCGTATCTCTTAAACGAAACGTCTAAGAGAAAAACTAACTGCTCAAACCGGATAGGGAATTTAACGGGCTACAACTTTCGTCAAATAAATTTTTTTGGGCAACCAACCGTTTTCACAGAAACTCTGAAAATAATGAACAAGGTGTAGGTAAAAAATTATAAATTCACATAATTACGAGTAGTACTAAAAATCTCAATTTGATTTATAAATTATAAATTTTTTATAATTTAATTTATAAAGAAAAATAATTTAAAAAAAAAAATTATAAATTTATAAATCAAATTGAGATTTTTAGTACTACTCGTAATTATGTGAATTTATAATTTTTTACCTACACCTTGTTCATTATTTTCAGAGTTTCTGTGAAAACGGTTGGTTGCCCAAAAAAATTTATTTGACGAAAGTTGTAGCCCGTTAAATTCCCTATCCGGTTTGAGCAGTTAGTTTTTCTCTTAGACGTTTCGTTTAAGAGATACGGGGTTCACAAGAAATTAAAAAATAAAAACCTCAATTTTTTAAACATTTTTTCCCTTAATTTAATTTATAACTCGAAATCCGTTGATTCTAGACGATAAGTAGTTATAACCTACTTTGTAGACAAGCGAATGATCTTTAAAAAAGTTATAATCCATTAACCTTAAAAAATTAATAATATCGGAGCTATGGCCGTTTTAAATCAGAAATTCAAAAAATTGCTTTAAAGGGAGGTACCCCCCAAGGGTTTAGACTTGGGCAAAAATTTTACTTGAAAATTTGTCTTAGAAAAGTGTCCTTTATCACCACCTTAAAGGTTCTCCACGGTCACGGGGACACCCTGTATATTTATACTGCCAAACATTATTTTGTAAAATTCAATTTTGCATTCCATATTTTTAATTTATTTTTAGCAACCGAACCCTTGCAGATCCCATGATAAAATTTGGCACACATACTCAGCATAATTGCACAAACAAACAGTAAAAAAATAAACAAAAAAAAAGAATCGTTTTTTAAATAGGGGTTGAAATAGGGTTAATATTATAAAATTAATCCAGTTAGGGGTTGAAAAATTAAAATGTGATTGAATATTTGGATAGAACGTTCATTTACCTTTACAGAACATTTTTTATTTTTAAATTTAGACCACCGTGGACGAAGTTACAGCCGTTTTCCTACAAGTCTACACACCAACTTTTTGACATTTTGAACGACCAAAACAACGAAACGAATGCCCTTTTGGACAAATCCTTAAATTTGTATTTTTTATTTCTTACTAAGATGGTGTGTACCAAGTTTCGTCAAATTTGGTGGGGGTCAGGTAAATTCTTCAGTCGATTTGAGATGGAATGACCCCTCACGTAAATTCTACTAGCAATTTGGTAATAATTTTTGAAAAATTATCGAAATCACAAAATAAGGAAATACTGCAATAAATTATAAAATGCAATGATCGATCTTCTATTTTTTAAATGCGCTAAGTTACTAATACTGCTTGAAGATAAAATCATTATTTTTCTGCTTGCAAAGTTAACATTTCAATAGTTTGTTATTATTTTTAAATTTCGGATTTATAAATTGACAAATTTTTCAAAATTTTATACTTTACATTGTAAAGAAAATATTGCAATGCATAATTTATTATATTATTTAAAGTGCCTACATAACAGTAAAAAGGAATAAATACAATTTCTTTCAAATGTACGAATATGCACTATTTTATTCTAGTAATTTAAAACAGTGATAACGGATAAGAGGTTGATAGAGTCGTCCGCTGTAATCAAAGCGCGCTACCTGTCGATAGGATTAGTTTTAGGACGTGGGACGGCAGGGGAGTAAAGATGAAAGAGGATGGATTGTTGTTCGAGTAAGAGGGATATACAATTCGCATTTGGTCGATGTCGTTGCGTCTGACCAAATCCAGAGAGGGTTGCAATTTTTAAAAAATGTACGATGACGTCATAGCTCAAAACACGAACACAAAGTGACGCTTGAAAAAATAAGGTTAACGTATCCGAGAATTTTCTGAGAAAATCCCCTAAAATATTTGATCGAATTTGTTCCAAACTCATTTTGCTCAATTATTTGTCTTTTGATAGAAAAAAATTGAAATATGAGACATGCAAGCTCAAAATTAATTGAGTTTGATATGAAGTTACCCTAATTGAACAAGAACAAAATGTGCTTGTAAGCCTTCTGAAAGAACTAAAAGTTCTTTTTGGGCATGGGCAACACAAATTTTGTATTGGTGTAGGTATGCAATTTTATAAAATAAAAATATTTACCATGGACTACCGTAAATTTTGATACCATAGACAATCACAGGCGAGTCTTCCAAATATATACAATTTGTTAAATATTGACTAGCGTTCGAAGGTACTGTGTTGCGTTCCGCAAACCTAATAAACGGTTTCTTAATAATATCTAAACAAGTAACTAAGTGTGATTGAGCCGAACTCGTATTTCTCGCGCTGGGATTAAATATTTGTAAAATGTTTTCACATGTCGGATCGAAACTGATTTCGTGATTTCCGGCAATGACAATTTTGAATTTGTGTGGTAGGGTTCCTAAAAATAAAATTATATTGCACAATTAATGCTTCAAATGCAATTTTGTAGTTCAATTACCTAACCATTTATTAAACGTCTTTATTTCTTCGTCTCTACCGAAACTTGTAAAATCGCCGGCGTGAAGAAGAACATCTCCAAATGGAACTTTAAAATTGAGATTGTGCGTGAGGGAATGTGTGTCGCTCATACACACAAATCTTACTTTATTGGGACTCACTGCTTCTTGCGGAATTTCCAAATTGACGGGAGTTACTTTTTGGTTTTGCCATATCGAACTCCAAACTGCCGATGGATTATTAGTTAATGGGTGAACTGTTACTTTTAATTCTTCCATGTTTCAATTGTGTTAGTTTGTGTGTAATTTAGGCCTATAAAAACATAAAAGTGTGCATCAAATGATTATGGAAGTGAGATGAATTTATTATGATTAAAATAAGAAAATGAGAATTTTACTAACAAGTTGCTTGATCATTTCGTTTTCTTTGTCAGGTGTCTTCGAAAATTGAAATGTTTTTGGCGCAAAATGCTTTAAATTTTGATGGATAATTAAAAATGCGTGCAAAAGCGAACATAATTAATTTAGGCAGATTATCTCAAATATTCGTGATAATTCTACTAACGCAACAATTTAATTGCCTATATTACGGGATATATAGGGAAAGGGAAATCAATACATTCTCCCGAAAAAATGTTTCCTTTTACAAGCAATATTGATTTAACTTTAATGCAACAAAAAAGCGTTTACCTTCATTTTAGATTTTCTATTTGTAGAACCGCTTCCGCTGATCTACGCTAAATGTTGAATTTTAAAAGCCGAGTTGAAGGACACATCATTGCAATGGACCTATCAAAAAACAGGACGCACTTGGCCAACTTCGGTAGTTATCGCTTGTGACGCAAGATGACGCGTTCGTTAATTAAAAAATTTCCCTTTTCCTGGTAAACATCCCATGCATTCAATTTCGAAATTAATTTCTTATATTATTTTAGGTTCTTCCTAACACTAATAACCATAAACTGAACTAGCGCATAAACTGTCAAGGCGAAAAACTCCATTACTTGAATAAAAGAATACAGGGTTCGGAAATTTCTTAGATGAATTCAAATTAAAAAGAGCCCCGGGAGATTTTCTTGAATTTAATTGCTGAGACATTTTTAAGAAAGATATGTAATAGGTAGTTTAGTAAATGGGAAAGTCCTGTGTTGTCACACCAGATGTTTTTCTAATGACTCGTTATCTAATTGATTGCAACCGATGCATTAAATTACTTTTATACATGATCTAATCTTTTTTTTTTGTTTAGCCGATAAATCGAATTCATGTTTACTACGTTAATAACCTTTTACATAGGTACGAAACTTTCGCAGTAAGTAAATGGGAAATTTGTGTCGAATTGTTTTATTTTTATTAAAATATAATATTGAATAAATCAAGAAGAGCCGCGATTCGGAGTAGGTAAACAACTAAATTATTTGTATAGAGGTAAAACTGTGTGAATACGATAATTTAAGAATTTATTTAAGAACCGGTTTCGTGCTTTTCACGCATCTTAAGGGCTCGCCACATAGCCTGTGCTGTGCTATGCTATGCTCTGTGTTATGTCAACACAAACGTTGAACAATGGCATGATCCATTTTGCGCATGACCATGACATTGTTCAACGTTTGTGTTGACATAACACAGAGCATAGCATAGCACAGCACAGGCTATGTGGCGAGCCCTTTAGGAGTAATCTGTTATAAGGAAGTCACATTGTTACTTCTCTTGTCAAAGAATAAAATATCCTACTTACACGTCAGTTATAAAACTGTAGTTATAATCATAAAAAATTTATGAAGATGCCAACTACTGTACAGATAAAACAGCCAAATTAATACAGTAAAACTTTAAACCAATATAAATTAAAATACGAACCGACACGACAAG
This sequence comes from Podabrus alpinus, assembly GCA_932274525.1. Classification (NCBI taxonomy): domain Eukaryota; kingdom Metazoa; phylum Arthropoda; class Insecta; order Coleoptera; family Cantharidae; genus Podabrus; species Podabrus alpinus. The sequence goes on from OW026451.1 coordinate 27,838,348, forward strand.
CTACTATAACATTAGTATATTGCACTATTCATTATCGTTAATGTGTTCTTATCAACACGCACTCGAAAAGTTATGTATCATACAGGTGGGTTTGTTAATTTAACTACTTACTTCACTAACTCAAATCGTTATCTTTCTGATCGTTAATTACCGTAAAATTCGGTTTACAAGTAAAATTACAACTTGAAATTCAAATTTGAGGTGTAAGCAGAACTTGACGGTTCTTCTCGAAGGTTGAGCTTGTAACCCTTCTTCTGTCTATGCAGTATATTTGATGTTTATTGAAATCAAGGTGTTTCCCAGAGGAGATTTGTTACTTTCCCATTTACGTAGTAAAGGAAAGTACGAGTATTGTTATCGAGTTAAAAAAAATTTTTAGTTAGCATTTTTCCCATGGTCTATGAGCCCATACGAATTGTTTAAGACCAATTTTGGAATGATGTCCGGATGTGTGTGTGATGTATGAAGTGTGATGTGTGGTTATTCTATCGTCAACGTTTTCAGACAAACGCGTGCACCAATTGAGTTGAAATTTTATACACTAGTTTGAAGTAACTGTCTAAAGAGCTGATTAGATTTTGGTTGAAAACCGTCAATTTTTAACCCCTTTTTTAGGGGAATGAAAATTGTTAAAGAGCATTGCCGCTTCCCGGTGGAACATATGAGATTGAAACTCATATCAATCGAAAGAGATTATTTTTCCGCATCTTATGATACCCCACACTTGATATTTCCCTCTTAAATTATTGTTAAAATGCAAAAATAAAATAAGCGCTGTTAAAAAAATATGGTTTGCCTTGGATAATTTTGATCCAAGTTTTTATCCAAATTTTGTATTAAACACATAAATTTGAGCGAATCACTCACTCACTCATTCACAATTTAGTGCGTATAGCTACGAGGGTTGTGGAGAGTTGAAATTTTGCATACCCGTGTGGTTTTACGAGGATTGAACGGGAAAATTTTCCCGTTTTTCATGGGACGTAACGGAGGGGGTGAAATGGTGCTTCAAAGTGGTCACAAAATTTCGGCATTCACTTTGGAGAGTTGAAATTTTTCAGGAAGCTCCGGGCGGTGGGCGAGGGGATGAAACAATTTTTTCTTTTTCGAAATTTTTTTCCAGCGCTTGGCAAGAGGGCTCCTCGCGGTTTTTCGTATTTTTGTATCTACTTCCAGAGTTTTCGTCCGATCGACCTGAAATTTGCTAGAGGGGTGGGGGCGACGAAAACGGACAATCGGTAAGGCCAAATTTTCCAATTTTTGTCCCGTTACCGTTTAAGGGGGGGGGTAAAAATTGAATAGTTTTTTGCGCCTGGCTCGCTTATTTTCAGATTAAAGTTTCGATATTTTGGTCTCATTTGGATCCTCTCGAATTTAGATTTGCATTTTTGCAAAAAATGCCTAGGTCGCAGATCGCTTTCGAGCGCTAAGCGAGACGACGATTTTAATTACATATTTTTGCCGTTTCTTGCGCTACGCCGGGCGGCATCGAACGGATCGCGAAAAATAATACACCGTCGTCGAGCCGACTGTATGCCCGACAAAATTTGTAGATATACTTTTTCTCGAAAAATGAACTGGTTTCGAGTAATCGTGATATACAAATTAAAAAACGGCAAATTTAAAAAATTATGGTTTGCCTTAGTTTAATTTTGATCTGTCCAAGTGATTTGTATTGTTTATTACTATAATTTAATATTTTAACTAATTTACTTGTATAAACATATTATGTAATTAATATCAAACGAATTTTTTAATTACTTCTAAAAAATTAATTCTGACGTCATTACGCCCATAGTTAAAATTTGATTGCACATAGACGGCACGGCATTCCGCAAATTTCTAATTTTTTTTGAAAAATGACAATTTTAAAAATTTTTCAATGCAAACATGTTATATTATTGTTAAAATGAAAATATAAAATAAGTGCTTTTAAAAAATATGAGTTACCATGTTAAATTACAAATTAAATTTCGTAACTTTGATATCTCAAAGTAACTTGTGTATTTTATCGAGTTAAAAATTTTTTGAGTTAACATCTGTTTTATTAATATTTAATATAAAATGAAGTGGAATCTACTAAATGGGAAAGTAATGTGTTGTCACATCAGATTTTTGTGTCTCTGATGTGCTCCACAATCATGGTTCAGAAAATCTAGATTTTCTTCAATATCGTTCCATACAGACAGAATATGGTCCACATATTATCTCAACCTTCCTCCACATCCTGTAGCCAATTGTAATTTATGAATAATTTTACCCTTAAACCTATCTACAAAAATATCAGCTAGCACTGGTAAAATTCGGGATCCCATAGGTAGACCATTTTTCATTTTATAAACTTTATTGTTCAATCCAAGAGTGATCTGTAATGTTACAAATTCAGTAAGATTTTCTTTTTTAAGAATTTAAAAAATGAATTTAAGAAGAGAAACAAAATTATTTTTTGTTTCATTTTTCAAGTTTTACCTCTAACTCATAAACGGATCCACAACCATGTGGATGAACGAGGAGTTTTTCCACTTTTAAAATGATGGATTGCAAAGTAGGGGCAGCTAGTGGGGACAGGGTTAAGATGTTCCACAATTCAACTATTTTACTACCGACCAACTAGATAAAGTAAATTTTTCGACAATATTATGAATGCATAATACTTTTTCTAACGCTCGTGCAGAAATTCATCCATCAAGTCGGAGATATGGTATGGACGTTAATTTTGACAACGATGAAAGACTTTCTGACAACTTAATCGTTACCATCAGGGTCACACAAAATACACTAATAAGTCATATTGTTTGTGCAGACCACCGGATAATCAGAAATGCCGTTTTAAATATCAAAAAGATTTATTGGCTACATCCAAATTAGAAAAGGGCGATAACGTTGTATTTACTTACATACCGGAAAGAAATGACGCACTTCTTAATCCTTCAACCGTTTTATCACTCATCTCTGGCATGCAAACACCGATATTCCAATGATCGCATTGGAACATGCAATAATATCGTATATCACCAAGTATGCATCGAAAGGTGAACCGCGTTCTCAAAACTGTTGTCAGTTATTGGCCAATCACCCAATATCATCAGCAATTAAAAAGTTTCTAATGAAAATCCTTGCCTTTACGAGATTTATCGGCTTGCAAAGTTTTCTGTCCGGGAGTTTGCAAAATTATATATTTCAATTTATGGAATCTGTTTTAAATAAGGCGAAACAACTCAAACGAGAATATGCATGATATTTATTTATACAAAACTTCCTTTGAATGCCTCCCGCGTCTTTCGATTGTAAGCTAGTAACATTCTTCTTTCTGCTTTAATTTTTATAGCAATAATAATAATAGCTTAATAATTTATCAATCGAGTTGCACACCTAGATTGGATTCTGGATTATTGGTGGAGGGTAAGTAGTTACTACCCACGCGCACGTAGACCTCTTAAGCGGGCCCATTGCACTACCTCCGATTTTCAGCGCCCCCTAGCCATCCCAGCTGGAGGAGAGCTTCAGGATTCTTGCGGGCGGGGTGCCGCTGATTCTGGCCATATCGGGCCAGAAGTCCCCCCCACCATGGATCCTCTCATAGAAACAAAAAGCGCCGGGAAAAAAAATCTGCCGGTCGAGGAAAAATCGTATTTATGAGCGGTTCCAAAAAGTCACAAGGAGCCCTCTTGTTCATATTATAACTTCCAGGCTTCAAGTCTCGAAGTAAGCCACAATATGTAAAATTCATTGCATTGCCCATACAATATCATTTTTGTAAAGAATTTTCTGATCTTTATTTTTTGTTCTTCCTCTTCTTCTTTTATTTCAGGCATCTGCCTGTTTTTCTTCACGTTTTTGTTTCAAACTTCACACATTCTATTTCTAAACATCTTCCATACCTTCCTTTGCGAACCATACATATCCCTTTCCATACTTTTGGTAAACGTCTCCCAATATTCTTTTTTGATTTGCCTTATTTTTCTGTTTGCTAAATTTCTTTTGTTAATGTATTTACAGTCGACTCTCGATAAATTGAAACTCAAGGGACCAGAGAAGGACCAGAGAAAAATTTTAAATTCCCATTAATTATTACCAAATTATCGAGAGATTCAAATTAACGAGTGTTCAAATTATCGAGAGTCGACTGTATATGTCTCTGTCTTCTCTAGATCGTGTTCTTCTATATTCCTCTCTTCTTCTTCTTTAACTTTTTTGAGATCTATTGATCTGTTTATTTTCCAACTATAGTGCCTCTGCCTGAAGCACTGTTGGTTTTGTGAGCATTTTGGTTTTACACCTCAGCTAGCTTGCTATACCTATAGGCTTGCCTTTCGAAAAAAGCATATATTGAATATATGCTTTTTCTTTCTTTCTTGCGACAATATTTTTAACTTCTTCTTTATACCAAGATTTTTTGTTTTGTGATGATGTTCCGCTCAGTTCATGGTTACAAGTTAGTTTAATGACTCGTTGATACATTGCTAAGTAACATACATTATGTCACATGCCCTTTCTTTTTTTTTTGTAAAGCTAATGCAAAAATACAAAATTCAAAATACAAATTATTTGGAATCTAAACAATTATTATTGATTCAAAACGTAGTCTTTTAGATAGCCCGGCTTTGAAGTTAATCGTCTTGGCCTGTCTTTTGCTGTCGAATCTTCTTTTCTGACACTTTTATTTAACTCACTTATTTCCGATTTCGGATTAGGAATTTTCTCTGCTTTCCCTTCAACTCCCGTTTCGCGGAAACTTGCATTTAAACCATTTGTTATTTCACTTTGTCCTTCTGGTTCTTTATTTAAATGGTTTGCACTTTTATTTAAATCGGTTTCACTTTTATTTAAATCAATTTCACTTTCTTGTTGACGTAATGGTCTCAGGTGTATTCTATTACGTCTTAATGGTGTACCGTCTTCCGTTATTATTATTTTGTACGAATCTGGCTGTTCTGTTTTATTTATAATTTTTGCTTGAACCCAATTTCTTCTATCTTTTTGGACTAAAACATCCTGATTTTCTTCAAAATCTTGTAGAACAACCGATGATCTATCGTAATATTGTTTTTGCTTCTCTTGCTTCTTTTTGATTGCTTGCAGTGGTCCGCTACAATCGTATTTTGGTGTTAGACTTGCTTTTATCATCAGCAAATTTGATCTTAATGTTCTTCCTTGTAGTAATTCTGAAGGTGATGGTATCAAGTTATCTTTTGGCGTCGTGTTGTAATTTAATATCGCATTTGGTATGCTATTATTGGACGCGATTGATTTAATTATCAATCCTTTTACAGTTTGCACTGCACGTTCCACTAACCCATTCGATCTTGGGTAGGTAGGACTTGATGTGTTATGTTTTATGTCGTAATACTTCATAAATTCTGCAAAGCTTGTTGAACTAAATGGGGGTCCATTGTCACTTATAATTTCTTGCGGTATTCCAAAATATGAAAATGTCTCTTCTATTATTTTGGTTATAGCCTTGGAATCACTTTTTTAACTATGATGAATTTTGAAAAATAGTCAATTATTATTAAATAATCTCTTGAATTGATGTGAGCGAAGTCCATTCCGATTTTACTCCATGGTAAATCTGAGATTTCGTGATTTCTAAGCGGTTGCTTAGTGTTTGATTTTGCATACTTCTTCGACGCCTTACTGTTTTTAATAACATTAACACTTGTGGTAGGTATGAAACCAAATCCAGCTGTGTCATCTAGTCCTAGTATGCACTCGCCGCCTTTATCAGCTATAAAGAAGTCTAAATATTTATTACTTCCTTCGTGTTCGCATTTTAACTTGCATTTTCCTTTAATATTAATAGCATGTCCTGAATATGACTTTAACTTTGTTTTTGTTTGCGTCATTTCCGGCTTACTGGGTATTGATTCGTAATGCCTCGATTACACAGAGCGACTTTAGACGCTAGATGCTGGCGTCTAAAGTCGCCAGCGACTGAGCGTGTAGCGACCTGTCCGATTACACACAGCGTCTAAACTCGCTAGTCTCGTAGTTGCAATCGCGCATTTGACATCTTGCAAGTTACAACCACAGTAGTCACTAGTCGCTAGCACAATAGCGTTTTTACACTCTCATGTCGATTACACAGAGCGACTTTAGACGCCGGAGTGTAAAAACGCTAGCGTGTAGCGTCTAAAGTAGCCCGGCTGTCAACTTTAAAAGCGAGCGAACAGCGTCTGTTCAAGACGCGGCGTGTAAGCGTCTAGGTCTATTACACAGAGCGAATTTAGTCGCTGCGTCTAAATTCGCCAGCGTCTAGCGTCTAAAGTCGCTCTGTGTAATCGAGGCATAAATCTTTTCTGAAATTATGTTGACTTCCGACCCTGTATCTATTTTAAACCAAATGGGTTTGCCACTTACTTTTAAACTTTCTCGCCATGTGATGCTACTAACTGTCTTGTTCCGTCTTCTTACTGCCAAAATGTGTTCTTCTTCGTCCGAGCTATTGCCTTCGCATACTTTTTTGACGCGTTTCTGGTTTCTGCAAACACTGGCGAAGTGATTTTCCCCTTGCACTTGAGACATGTTTTTCCCGTTGCAGGACACTTTTTCTCACCACTGTAAATGAAACCGCACATTTTGCACTTAAGATTAACTTTTGCGCTTTGTTTTTTGTTCACAAACTTTGTTTTTTGTTTACTCACAATGCTGACTTCTTGTGCACTCGCGCTCGTAATTTCAATTACTTGCTTGCGGCTTTCTTCACTTGAACGACAATGGTCTAATGCAATGGTTCCCAAACTTTTTTTTCGGTAGACCCCCTGCTGCTACATTTCTACTGTATTCCCAAAACTCCTAAAAAATATCACCCTAAATTGGGGGTGTTTTCTTTTCACGTCTACGTGGACCCCCGTGTGGTCTCCTATGGACCCCTGGGGGTCCACGTGGACCACTTTGGGAACCACTGGTCTAATGCCTTTGTTAATTTCAAATCTGAGTCTCGCAATAAACGTTCTTGCACAGTTTTGTCTTTAATGCCCAGCACTAACCTATCGCGAATTAAAAATTCAGTTTGTTCCCCAAAGTTGCACTAAGCCGCGAGTTTTCTCAACTCGGTCACGTATTTATCGACTGGTTCATCCTGCTTTTGGGACCTCGAGAAAAATTTAAAACGATCAAACACGACATTCTTACGCGGCTGACAGTAGTGATCGAATTTTTGACGACGTCGTCAAATTTCTGTTCACTCTCATCCGCGTTGTATTGAAACGTTTCAAATATGTCGACTGCTTCATTACCCATTACGTTCATGAGGATCGCAATTTTTTGTTTGTCGCTCTTTCCATTTTTTTCGCTGGCTTCTAAGTAGAAATTCAACTTCCTCTTGAACTTCTCCCAATTGCTTGCTATGTTTCCTTCGAAAATCATTTCCCCAGGAACTCTTGCACCATCAGTATCTTGCATTTTCACTGTTTTTAGTCACCGTGTCAATTCGTATTGAATTGTTTTACCGCTGCCACCATGTAATATAATAATACGTCCGTTCAGTTACAAGCATGGGTTACAAGTTAGTTTAATGACTCGTTGAAACATTGCTAAGTAACATACATTATGTCACATATGGTATCCGGTATCGGGTCGTTTTCTATTATTGCATTTAAATCGCTCATTCGTTTGGAGTTTTTTCTTCTTTCTTCTCTTGGCTGCCCGACATTGAGAGCGTAGACACTTAGTATGTGGAAGTGCTTATCGTCGATTTTTAAGGTCATTCGTAGGATATTTTCGTTCATTCGATAATATATTCTTCAAATTTTCTATGCAGGAGCACACCTATTCCAACAGTTTCTCGTTCATTTTTATTCTTTCCACTATATATCAGAAAATAATCCCCTATTGATTGTGTGCTTTTTCGTTTCAGTGTTTGATTCTATGTCTTGATTCCAAGACATGACATTCCATTTGCCCATTCTCCATATAGGTTCGTCTTTTTCAATTGCTTCTTCCTATTAGCGTGTCCTGTTTACTTGCCGAGTCGTCATCGTAACATTGTGTCCATATCCAAGGCTAATTTGCGTGGTTCTGTGAGAAATATAATTATACTATTTTTATAGGAACGATTTTAGTTGTAGGATCAACAGACTATGAGATATTTACGAAAATCTCATTTTTCGTATACCTAAAATACCTTGCATATATTTTTTCCCTGAAAAGCACCCTGGAATTATGGCACTTTTGAATTTTTATACTTAGGGGTCATCCATTAATTACGTAAGGGTTTTTTGGGGGGGAGGGGGTATTGGATATCTTACGGACCCTTACGTAGGGGGGGGTCCGACGTATTCCTTACGTAAGTTTCTTAAAATATTTTTTTAAATTAAATTTAAAAATCAAATATAATTTTTTCTTTTTATGTTGGTAATTATATCCAGGTATAATGGAAATACCATATATTGAAATATATAGTACTTAAAAATCATTGATTTGCAGTATTTTGCGTCAATTGTTCAGTACCTTTATTTCTAAGGGCAGGATACATTCGTTGTTGTATTTGCTTATTTACGAGGCATCCTCGGTAATTAGCTGGATGACTTCCATTGCAATTTACGCATTTTACGTTGTCATCCCTTTCCTTACGAGGGCAGTCTTTGGTGGTGTGTTCCCCTGCACATTTCACGCATCGTGCAATTCTATAACAAAAATTTTTGGTATGTCCGTAGCTTTGGCATTTCATACACTGCGGAATAGTTCTCTTCACGTGCGGCGGCTCGAAGTGAACTAAATTTGCTCCCAATACTTTTAATGCATATATTTGCTTATTATTGTCCTTTTTTTTAAGATCAACGTAATGTAGTGGTAGAGGTTGCTTGGTTACCCGGTGTCTTATATTCCAGATGTTGGTGGTTTCATGTCCTTCATCCAATAGGGCTTTTTTGATGACTGATTCTTCAACTGTTGGGTGAATGCCTCTCATCACTACCCTATAGTCCTTTTGTTCTTTCGGCTTGTATGTATGGAATAATGTTCCTTTTTCTTTTAGGGCTTCTATAACTTTTTCAAAGAATTTCGGAGTTTTAAGCTGTACTTTGATTTCTTCTGATCCTATTGTTTTAATTGTGTATTCATTTGATGCTATTGTCGCTAGTAATTCGTGGGCTGGACCAATATTCTCAGATTGGTAGATTGTTATTGGTGGCGGTTTGGGTAATGATTGATGTTCATTATCTTGTTTTTGTTTTCCTTGTTCATCGGCTACAGTACCAAGCACCAAGAAATTACAACACTGCTTTTCCTCAACTCCCAGCACGAAACGGGACCATATACACAAACCAAAACAGCACCAATCAGCAAGAGCCAGTCTGGCAAAATACCCAAGCCACAAATCAATTCACAAACCAACAACCATACAACATTAGTAAACTCGAAGGTATGATGGGGCAACTCATGACACAAATGAGTACCATGTTAAACCTCTTAACAACACTTGTCAGTAAAATGGCTTAATGGCTGAACACCCAAAGTATAAATTGGCAGTCTGGAACGCTAATGGACTAAGTCAACACGCGCAAGAAGTTAAGACATTCATACAAACTCACAATATTGATATCATGATGGTTTCTGAAACTCACTTTACAAAAGATCACTATCTAAGAATACCAAACTATCAAATATATGACACAAAACATCCAGATAAAAAAGCTCATGGAGGGACAGCAATAATCATTCGAAATAGCATCAGACATCATGAAAGAAACAAATATGCTAAAGAACACATACAGGCTACTAGCGTCACCCTAGAAGATAGACAAGGTCCAATAACCATCTCTACGATATATTGCCCGCCAAAACATAAAAACAAAAAAGAACATTATGAAGATTTCTACAATACACTGGGAAACAAATTTATTGCAGGCGGTGACTACAACGCAAAACACACTCTATGGGGATCTAGATTAACCACTACTAAAGGGAGAGAACTAGTGAAAGCCATGAAAGCGAACAACCTGAAATCTATCTCAACGGGACAACCTACCTACTGGCCATCCGACAGAAGGAAAATACCGGATGTCATCGATTTCTGTATCACAAAAGGCTTCGACACCAAACGTATCAAAACGGAATCTTGCTTGGACTTGTCATCCGATCACTCCCCGGTGATGGTCACAATCTATAGCCAACTATTACATAAAGAAAAACAACCTTCCCTGTATAACAAAAAAACCAACTGGGAGTCATTCAGACAAAAATTGGACGAACTAACATCACTAAACGTATCGCTCAAAACGGGATCTGATATCGAAACAGCAATCGATGAATTAACTAAAAACATTCAAAAAGCGGCTTGGTTTGCCACTCCCAATATAAACGTGACCCACGAAATAGAAAAAGTTCCACTTACAATCCATCAAAAAATTGCTGAAAAGAGAAGATTCAAGAAACAATGGCAACAAGTTAGAACGACAGAAAACAAAGCAAAGCTAAACAAATCCAGTAGGGAATTAAAAGAGATGCTAATGGAAATCAAAAACCAGAATATCCAAGACTATCTAGAGAGCCTAACTCCTACAGAGGCCACAGATTACTCCCTCTGGAAGGCGACAAGAAAGCTCAAAAGACCAAAAGCACATCATCCACCAATTAAAGATGATCAAACTAATAAATGGGCAAGATACGATAAAGAGAAAGCTGAAGTATTTGCGAAACATTTAGAAAAGGTCTTCCAACCATTTCCCTCTATGTTAACAATAGAAGAAGAAGAACGAATTTCGGATTGCCTCGATTCTCCTTTTCAACTAGATCTTCCAATCAAAAAAATTAAAATCAAAGAAGTTCAATGTACAATACAAAAAGAAATCAACATCAAAAAAGCCCCTGGATTTGACTTAATTACAGGAAAAGTTCTACAAGAAGTATCAAAAAAGTGCTTATATCTAATTACCTTCATCTTCAATGCAATAATGCGAATATACTATTTTCCAAACCTGTGGAAAGTGGCTCAAATGGTGATGATTCTGAAACCTGGCAAGAAACCGGAAGAAGCCAAATCATATAGACCCATAAGCCTGCTACCAATGCTCTCAAAGGTTTTTGAAAAACTCTACCTAAAAAGATTAAAACCCTTACTAGAACAACAAAACATCATACCAAATCACCAATTTGGGTTCAGAGATAAGCACGGCACTATCGAGCAAGTGCATAGACTAGCAAACATAATCAACAACGATTTTGAGAAAAAAAGATTCTGCTCGGCTGCATTCCTGGATGTGAGTCAGGCCTTCGATAAGGTCTGGCATGAGGGACTATTATACAAAATCAAAAAGCATATGCCCTATCATCACTTCCTTATAGTAAAATCCTACTTAAAAGATAGGCACTTTTTGGTGAAACATCAGAATGAATATACAGACCTCTATCCAATTCTATCAGGAGTACCTCAAGGCAGCGTATTGGGTCCGGTACTTTACCTGATCCACACATCTGACCTACCAACCACGCGCCTGACAACGGTAGCCACATTCGCGGATGACACAGCAATATTGGCATCACACTCAGATCCAATAAAAGCATCCAAAAATCTCCAATTAAACCTAAACGAAATACAAACATGGCTGCGACAATGGCGCATCAAGGCAAACGAAACCAAATCTGTTCACATTACTTTCACCTTGAACAGATCAACATGTCCACCAGTTAAGTTAAATGACAAAGAACTCACCCAGGCTGACGACGTCAAATACCTTGGCATCCACTTAGATAGGCGTCTAACGTGGAGAAAACATATTTTCGCAAAACGGAAACAACTTGGCATCAAACTTAGCCAGATGTACTGGTTAATAGGCAGAAAGTCTCAGCTTACTCTGGAAAACAAAATATTACTCTATAAAGCAATACTCAGACCAATATGGACCTACGGAATACAACTGTGGGGCTCATCAGCCAATTCCAACATAGAGATCCTGCAGAGATTCCAGAACAAGATTCTAAGAGTGATGGTAGACGCACCAAGATACGTGTCAATATATCATTACCTTCCGTTCGTGAAACAATCAAAACATTCAGCGCTAAATATAGTGAAAGACTGATACATCATCCTAACGAATACGCAAATAAACTACTTGTGAATACATGTGAAGTTCGCAGATTAAAAAGGTATCAACCTAACGACCTAACAAACAGATATAAATGAATTAAAAGTGCGCGAACATAAAGAAAACTCGAGGTTAGTTAATTTAATAGAAATTGTTCAATGGAATAATTATCTTCATGTTATTATTTATATTGTCAGATGAGAAGCCTAATGCCTCCGGGCAAATTGCTGTATTCGTAGTGTTAATAAAAAAAAAAAAAAATCATTAAACATAGTGGCATAATAGTGTGAATTATAGAAAATGGCATCAAACTTTGGCGATCTTTACGAACGGTTTTTCATCTATGTAAATAAAAATTTAATTTAAATTTTTGTATTTATTATTATCTATCTATATATAAAAATGGATGTATGTGTGTATGTATGTTCCCTATAGACTCCTAAACCGTTTGACCGATCGGAACCAAATATGGAAGAGTTATTATGTAGGTCCCTGCGCATGTTTTTGTATTGAAATAGTGCAAAAATTCGCAAAGGAAAGAAAAGTTGATTTTGAGTAGCCTGCCTTCCTTTAAGGAATCTCGATAATCCATTCATGCGCGTCCCATAGGGACGCGCATGAATGGATTATCGAGATTCCTTAAAGGAAGGCAGGCTACTCAAAATCAACTTAAAAACAATAATAAATGCTGTCAAACTGTCAACCGATCGACAATGCAAATATGCGTGCACGTGCTTTACGTTTCTATTTGACCAATCTTAACCAAATTTGGTGTAGAAGTTATTTACAATGCTAGGAAAAACATAGGCTACTTTAGTACCTTGGAGCGATGCCGAAGGCCGAAAAACCACGGTCTACACGTATGCCTGTGATACCCTTGAGTGAGGCCCAAGGCCGAACAACCACATCCGATACGGTCTAGATGGCTAAAGGCGGCCGGTAGGCCGACTGTGCCAGCTAGTATAATATATTATTATTCATCTTTTATAAATATAAGGGGGGAAGAGGGGGGTCAAAATTAATTTTCTTTTAAATAATCCTTACGTAAGATGTGGGAGGGGGGTTGCCACAATCTTACGTACCCTTAGGTGGCGGGGGGGGGGTCCAAAATTACAAAAATCATCCTTACGTAATTAATGGACGGCCCCTTATTAGATTACATCGTAAAAATCATTTTCCTTGAATCTTCAAATAAATAAAACCAGGATTTTAACTTGTCTTGCCCCATTATTCGATCACACCTCGTATAAAATTACTATTCACATAACCTATAACCTTTCAACTTTTCGTGATGCAACACTTCCCGGTATCTTAAAATACGTAGTATCAATTAAACTTAATGTTAAATGAACGTTTTTTTAAAGAAATAAGGTTTCTGGACAATCAAAAGACTAAAAATGCAAACCATAGAGGTTCATGCTCTAACCAGTAACCCGACCGCAGCATGGAGAGAAATATCCCAAACTCAAAAAATATTTAAACTTAACGTAAGGCCTCCTGCAAAACCCGTAGATAATACCAAACTAAGGTTTGTTTGCATGAGCGACACCCATTCGTTGACACATAACATCAAGTTTGATGTTCCTGACGGTGATGTATTCATTCATGCGGGTGACTTTACAAAATGCGGCCAAATGGAAGAGGTGAAAGAGTTTAATAAGTGGTTGGGTAAGGAAACTACTTGAAATTACAGTCAGCTTGTTATCTAAATTACTTTACCATTGTAGAAGGTTTACCGCACAAGTACAAAATTGTAATTGCCGGCAATCACGAACTAAGCTTTGATTCGAGTTTTATCCATATGTTTAAAAATATTAATGAACATTCGAACAGGCATGGTGGAATCGGGGAAGAAGAAATTCCCACGTTGGGTATGGAAAAAAACGCTTTGAATGCAGCTGTTGGTGCCATTAACATTAAACAATATCTAACAAATTGTATATATTTGGAAGATCGTGGTATCGAAATTTGTGGGGTGAAAATTTATGGGACACCCTGGTTGGTTGACGTTATCCTAGTGTTGCATTTTCATTACGTGTGCAATTTGTAGGCAACCTGAATTTTGTAAATGGGCATTTAATGTTCCAAGGGGAGAACCTTGTTTACAAAAATGGGATTTAATCCCCGAAGGTGTTGATGTGCTGATAACACATACTCCACCTCTCGGACATGGTGATTTGGTTTGTTCTGGTGTTCGTGCTGGCTGTGTCGAATTGTTATCGACTGTTCAAAAGCGCGTTAAACCCAAATACCACGTTTATGGACATATACATGAAGGTAACATCTGTTAGACATTTTGCTGTTGTAGTTAACTAATACGAATTATCCCTTGTAGGTTATGGTATAACATCTGATGGTAAAATAATTTTTATTAATGCTTCGACATGTGATATAAATTACATACCCAACAACGTACCTGTAGTATTTGATGTTCCGATACCAGAAGGGCATAGTAAAGTATAAACGCATAATCAATACGTAATCGTATCAAATTTTAGAAAATTTTGTTTTTAAGTATTTATGAAGCTAGGAATTTTAAGTTATTTATATTATGAATAAAAAGGATTTTACATTTTTTTAAATTGCTTTTTTCTTTATCACAAGGAAATTTTGAAAGGAGAAATTATGAAAAACATTTATCCCAATTTTTTCAATTACAAAAATTTACATTACTGTTTAACTATTTTACCTCTAACAATCTTAACATCATCAACTGGTCTATCACTTTTGTCAGTTTCAACTAAGCCTATCCGTTTGATAACCGTCATCCCGGACTCGATTCTACCAAAGATTGCGTGTTTTCCGTCTAACCATTGAGTTGGAGCCAAAGTTATAAAAAATTGAGAACCGTTAGAATCTGGACCCGAATTAGCCATGGACAAAATTCCAGCACCGGTATGTTTTAATTCGGGGTGAATTTCATCTTTAAAACTAGGACCGTATATCGAAGTACCACCTTTTCCCGTTCCGGTAGGATCCCCAGCTTGAATCATAAAATCACGAATAATACGATGAAATACAGTATTGTTGTAATATCCACGTCGTGAAAGTTCAGCAAAATTTCGACACGTCGCCGGGGCATGCTTCCAATACAATTCTACTGTAAATTCTCCCATTCTAAAAAATAACCATGTTATTATCATGCTTGTGATATAAAATTGCAACTTACGTCGTCTCAAATGTAACGAGGGGCGGTTGCCACATTTTATCGGGTATACTTCCATGATTGAGGCTTTGTAGTGCAGTCATTCTGAATTATTCATCAACTTTAATACAAAATTTAGCTTTTATGATAGTTTTATAACCTCACTTTTAGTTTAAAAACATAAACATGACAGAGGGCGTAACAACAGACACTGCCGCAAAGGTGTCAAGCACAAACCGTTAAAACCATTAAAACTTAAAAAACAGTTTTACTTTGTGATAAATCTCGTCTAAATTGTAATTTTACAACAAACGTTAACACTGTGAGAAAACGGTTTTTATTTTAATGCCCGTTGCCGTTAAAGTAGACACAAAAGTTGTTTGAACAATTTTCCAAGTCCAAAAACTTTCTACTTTGTTTACAAACGAAAGGTTAAATTATTGTACAAATTTGGTGTAGCAGTCAACTAAAGCGGTATATCGTTCAGAAGTTGGTAAATTCTTGTTGTGTGTTGACGCTTGTGTATTTAGTCAACATTATTTGTCATTTCTGTTCATTTGTTGATAAGTACGTAATTCGTACAGTTATTACGTTTAAAAGAAGACGAGGTAGTCGCGAAGATGATGCTCGGATAAGTACCTAAAATTATAGGCCATTGTCGTAGGTTTGGGCGTTTAGTTTGGAGTGTGCGTGAGTGAAAAGCACCTGTTAATCAAAACGTCGAATGTCGCAAATTTTGGGAAAACAAAAGAAGAAAAGTGGTGGGTTCTTTTGGATTCCAACACGCCACAAGACTCACAAACATAAGACCAACAAATACTACCCTCGAGATAATTACGACTCTCCAAATGTGTAAGTAATTTTTTTTTTAATTTGGGATTTTTCCTGTTACCATTTTCATGCGTGATTTCACAAAGTAGGTTTGAGTGTTTAATAATACAGTTACAACAATGGTAATTGTAATTTTTAATGGAAATAATTATTATTCAAACTCCATAATAAAACAAGGTCAACAATGTAATAATTGAGTGACGTCTATTGCACATGTAAAAAAGCTTGTGATATTAATTAAATTAAGCGGCAATTAAATGATGAAAAACTATTGAAATCGACATCTCAAAAAAAACTTTTTTGTGTTCCAATATATTGCTTGAGCTCTCAGATCGTACCTTTTCTTTGTTCAGCTCAAAGGTCATGCTCAAGGTAAAGACCAGTAAAGACAAAACAAGTTTACTTCAGAGATGTGCGCCACCAACGAACCAATTTTTCTCGTCTGAACAAAGGCCACCACACAAATCAGCAAATCACACCTGCAGGAATTCCGTTTACATTGTTCAAAATGTTATCTTCACCTGAATTGGAATTTATTATATGTTTATATTATGCACACTCACGGCTTTAGTACCATTACCAGCATAATACCACGCAAACTTGAAAAAATTAAATTTTTATTTCAAAGTAACAAGATTTATAGCTCGAACAAAAGAAATGTGTCGGATTCTCAAATATGTTCTTTTGTTTCTTTACAAAGACATTTTTAATGTTGAAGTTGTTTCGATTTTTCATAAGAAGAGAAGGTTAAGTTGGATCATTTCTTCAAAGTAGCAAGAGAAAATTCGCAAGTATAATATGGTGAGCAAAAAAGAACTAATACTGCTTCTGTAATTCCCCCATCACCACTTTTACGGCTTGATGCCAGACAGAGCCAGTTTACAAATTTGGTTGTTTCAAAGAGTGGTTATATTGATAACAACTTTCCAAGACTTAAATTTTTATGATCTGTAACAGGGTCATTGTTCTTACAAAATTTTCGCATGACCCTTCGTTGCAAAACTCGTAATGGCGTGACCATTACTTGTAATAATATTGATTTTGTAACGAAACCCACGTTATAAGGTAAATCATTTTTTGTTCGGAACAAATTATGTTTTCTCGATTGTTAGTTTATATTACATATCCCAAGCCAATGTGGTTTATTTGCATAAGATGGAATAAAATAGGTCAGAGGATTTCAGATAATATTCAGACCCATCTACTACTGCGTTATGACAGCAGTTCAAGTGAGCTGAGATTTTGGAAAGGTCCAAAAAGTTCCGATCGATTTTCCAATGCTACCGCGTCTCATAAATTGGCAGAGAAATTCTTAGTACACTGCCAGATGGGTGAGCGAGAACCGCAATAATCGAATGCTTCACCTCGCATCCATTCGGTGATTGCTATCACCTTGGCAACAATAAGGATTTCACACTTGATTCATGATTAGCATGATGTATCGACGAAGGTGACATTTCTTCGAGTCATAGATAGATTAGATTTGATTTTAAAATGACAGATGTAGAAACAAGGTTGATGTATAAACCAGAAAAGGACTGCCGGACTTGTCTCATTTAATTGAGAATGATGTATGTAGGTACCATAGAATTCTTCTAAAAATAATATTTTGTCACTACTGAAGAGACCTTAACAATATCAGATAATATGCAGATGACGCGTGGTGTTTGCAGATAGCTTAGAAGGTCAACAAGAACTAATGACCAGAGTAGCAGAAACGAGCGAAAAATATGGATTAACACCAAACATAAGTAAGAAGGTAATGCCGTCAGGCCAACAACAAGCAAAAAAAAGGTTGATAAATATACTTATCTTGGCACTACATGGAGAACCATGGGACCTTTTCAGAAATCACGATCTAAGCATTTCAACCAAAATGAGAGTGGCTTGCAGCTATGTCTTCCCAGTGCTATTGCGGAGACCTGGACCCTGACTGATTCATCCAGCGAGAAGTCGGAGGCTTTTGAGGTGTGGCTCTATAGACGCATCTTAAAAATATCGTGGGTACATCATGTACCCATGAATCGATAAAAAATAAATTCTCACATAATGAGAAACAGCAAAAGATATGAACTTCTGCAGGACTGAGTATATGGTAAGAGAGATGATCCAGGAAGACGCAGGATATCTTGGCTTAAAAAACTACATGATTTGGCTCGTCAACGACGGAGCTTTTTCGGGCAGCAGTCGACAAGATGCGAATAGCCGTGATGGTCACCAAAATTTGGTAACGGATCTGCACCAAAAGAAGAAGATATTTAGCTGTACTATGCAGATGTGCTTTAGAACTTCACCAATAAAGCATCGTCAAAAAATATGTTCACTTCGAACAGCTCGCGTAACCGGGGTCATGATGCACCTAGAACATCACAATTTTTCGGTAATAGATTTACCAATATTCATTGCAGTTTATCGATCTACCGAAATCGAAGAAACCCCCGGTGGTAAAACACTTGGCTGCTGAGGTGAAAGTACCAGGTTCTACTCTGAGTAAACTACGCGGTAAACATTAAACAGTGATACAAAAATCAATGTTAAATAAATTTAAATTTATCCAACTAAAATGAACCAGGTGTTTTGATAAACTATCTAATGTTCATAAGTACGTATAGGAGGCATCCTGGTTAGAAAGATATCTTTTAGATAACTACTACATGTGCATATACAAACAAAGCTTAAACGTCAAGCAGTGTTAAAGAAAATTCCATCCGCTTAGTGCGTTGGGTCTCTTCTTGAAGTTTTAGCTGTGTGAAATCAAGTGGTAGCAGGTCGTGATGATGGTATTGCTTCACCAGTATGTATCTGACGAGATCAATCTTCGAAAGTAAGATTGAAACCATGGTCATACATTAAGGCGAATACGATCCATTTTTGGCGGCCTCTTCCATGTTCACGCACTATGCGGATGGAATTTTCTTTAACACTGCTTGACGTTTAAGCTTTGTTTGTATATGCAGATGCAGTAGATATTTAAAAGATATCTTTCTAACCAGGATGCCTCTTATACGTACTTGAGCCCCCTAATCAACCTTAACGCTGAGTAGAGTATTTGGCACAAAAAGGAGACGTTTGTCCAAAGATGAAAATATATGCGTTGATTAGAGAACCTATAATCTTAGTTTTGAGATAATTGAATCTGAAAGTTTGTGTTGAAATAAGTTGTATTTCTATTAAGATGTCATAGAGTTATGAATTTTGAATGAAAAATTGGTTTATTAACTAGAATATTCTTTCTTTTGTTATTTTAAGTCATTTGCCGATTTATTACTTTTTTAGAAAAAAAATGTTATGTTGTGTTTTTGACTTATAACAAATTTATTATCTTTGCTAGTTTTATAGATTTATGACTTAATGAGTTAATTTAGACTTAATGAGTTTTCGCAGACCATAGCATTCATCAAACAATATCACCTCATTATTAAGTCAAAACAGCTAAATTTTGACGTAGAATACCCACAAAAAGTTTTGTTTTAATACCAATTCCATTCTACAGTTGTTATAAAGGCTTTCTGCAAATATACTAAAATAGTGAAAAGTACTAAAACCTTAATTTTAAAAAAAATGTACTTACGGCCTTTTGACTTTGGACGGCTGACTTTTAATATAATAATGTTTTTTAAATAAGTTACTGCAATATAAAATAATGTATAGCTCGTATAGCTATTGCATTATCTCTCTACATGCATACATTAGTAATTGTAAACATAATTTAAACAAATATTTGAAGACCCGAAATAGCAATTTCTATGGTTTTGTAAGAATCGTAATAACAGACGCTTAAGATTAAGATTATGACGTAATATAGATAAAGAGTATATAGGGTCATACAACTCAATAAGGGACCAAGCTCATATTATAATGGGGGATATCGTAAAGACACAAAGCATGCACATACATTTAATTATGTTGATTTTATTTTATGTGGGGAGTAAAATGCCAATTTTAAATTACCTAATCGGAGAGACGGTCATAGCTTAGTGGTTAAGTGCGCCTACTGCTAATGCGAAATGCTCGGTTCAAATCCGGGCAGAGTAAAAACTTTATTCTGACCGTTTCTCCTCGGAAGGCAATGGAAAACCACCGAGGTAATGCCATGAGCGCCCATCTCGCAATGAAGTGTATTACACTTCCCGTGGTTCGGAGCCCACGTTAAACAAGTAGGTCCTCTATGTATGTGAAAATAAATCGAACGCACATCACATGCATAGAAAGAGATTGGTCACGACGCTTCTGTCAAAGAAGCATCACGATTGAGGAGATAGATAAAGAGTATAGGGTCATACAACTCAATAAGGGACCAAGCTCATATAATGGGGGATATCGTAAAGACACAAAGCATGCACATACATTTAATTATGTTGATTTTATTTTATGTGGGGAGTAAAATGCCATTTTTAAATTACCTAATCCATGTTAAGTGCGTTGCTGCTAATGCTAAATACCTGGTTCAACTCCGGGCTCAGTAAAACTTTATTCTGACCGTCTCCCCTCGGAAGGCAATGGCAAACCACCGAGGTGTAATCTGCCTAGCACAGCCTCTCTGGAGATGAAGTGTATACACTTCCCGCGGTTTGGAGCCCGCGTTAAGCAGTAGGTCCCCTATGTGTGTGATAATACTTCAAACGCACAACACATGCATAGGAGAGAGGTCGCCTACGTCTGAAATCAGGCACGACACTTGAAGAAGAAGAATCCATGTAAATAAATTTATTACTAAATTGAGGGAGGTTATCAGGATATTGGAGCGTACCAAAAAAGAAACAATCGCTTAAATTGTCAACCAGTTTTGACTTTTATTTTTTTTATTGTCTTTTATTTTTTAATTTTTAAAATTTTAGTTTTATTGTCATATATAGATGAACGGTTCTGATTTTTATTACACATGACGTTTGTTTCATATTTTGACTCCGTTTTTGTACGTACATTGTCTACTTGTCATGTACCATTATAGAGAAGCTTTTAACATCTGTTTAAGAGTCCTGATGATGACTAGAAAGTAGTCGAAACTGGTTGACAATTTAAGCGATTGTTTCTTTTTTGGTACGCTCCAATATCCTGATAACCTCCCTCAATTCGAGTCCTGGAGCAAGAATAATTTTCAACTTATTACTAAATTCCTTAAAGGGACTGGAAATATAGAACTAGCCCGAAAAAATTGCCCAAATTGTATAATACAAAAATTGAATTATCGTTCAGCAAATTTGTCTTGTAGTTTTTATTCTGATGTGGTCAACATTTCCTACTGCGATAAAAATTTCGCTTCATATGTTTCGTATATCTCTTATTATAAAAGGCCAAGTCTTTCTTTCTTTCTCTCTGTCTGTCCCACGGAAATACCCGAAGCAAACCGAACCGAACGCACAACGTATCATCGGATCAACGTATCATCGGATCATCGTATCATTTTGTCTATATAGGACAGCTATTTCCAAAAAAGCATTATGCGAACTTCCATAATGGATAATGAAAATTTTGAAAATTCTGCTGCAAAGCGACGGCGATTGAATCGTGAGAGAAAAGCACGTACAAGAGCTAATAACACAGAAGAACAGCTTCGATCATAGCGACAAGCTGACGCTCGGTCTCATGCGATACGTCGACAACGTGAAACTTTGGAACAAACTCAAGCGCGCAAGCTGCTGACGCTCGGTCCCATGCGATACGTCAACAACGTGAAACTTTAGAAGAAACTCAAGCGCGGCAAGCTGCTGACGCTCGGTCCCATGCGATACGTTGATCCGATGATACGTTGATCCGATGATACGTTGATCCGATGATACGTTGATACGATGATACGTTCATCCGATTGGTTATGAAATTATCCGTTATGCGTTCGGTTCGGTTTGCTTCGGGAATTTCCGTGGGACAGACCGAAGGAAGGAAGGACTTGGCCTTTTATAATAAGAGATTTTTCACCTATATAGGAAATTTAAATACGTTGATCCGATGATACGTTGATCCGATGATACGTTCATCCGATTGGTTATGAAATTATCCGTTATGCGTTCGGTTCGGTTTGCTTCGGGTATTTCCGTGGGACAGACAGAAGGAAGGAAGGACTTGGCCTTTTATAATAAGAAATGAGAACAACATTAAATAAATAAACAAAAAACTTACATATATTTTTTTAAATTAAATTAAACTTAATCAATATTTAAAAATTTTTTTACTTATTTTAAACTAGATGATACCCCGTCCGAGGACGGGCAGCTAGAAGGACGGGCAGCTACCCAAGGTAACTTAAGTTGAATGAAGATTAAGGAAAGCTCTCAGTGCAATCCAAAAGCCATATGACCTTGGGTAGCTGCCCGTCCTCGGACGGGGTATCATCTAGTTTTTTATATAATACATAGATGAACATGCATTCGTGCATGTATGATAGATATTATTGTCTGACGTGGTAAATGTCAAGTTCGAATAATAACAACTATTTTACAAAATTATCTTATTAGTTAGCAAGAGTATACAATCAATTGTGGTAACGAGGGGGTCATAAGAGCCATAGCCCCTCCAAACCATTATTTCAATAATTTTTCAGTTTTTAGATTTACGTTTAGCACAATATTTTAAGAAACCTTGTTTCTTTTGATGGTTGTGTACAACAATCGTTTACCAAATTAAATAGGAATTCTTATTATATTACCTACTATTTTGTAAAATATTATTATTCATTTATTGATTGCCACCATAAAAATAATTGTTAGTCATGCAATTTATTTTATAAACTTATTTATGAAATATACAAATACATAAAGTAAGTATTTGATGAGCGCATAAAATATATAAAACATTGCAAAATATGGAAATCTGCTTGAAATGTATATAATTTATTTTATAATACCAACGATTTACTCAATATTCATAATAAAATTTCAATATATTCTTCATTAAATCTACATATTTAGCATACAATGTTGTAATTAAAAATGAAAAGGAACATAATTGTTAATATTCAGGCGAGTTTATCATTTCGCAAATTAGGCAAAACTTGTAAATATCTGGTAATATAGTAGGGGCAAAATTCCTTTTATATGATTCTAATACCATACCTGTTTTGTTTCTTTGGCCGAAAGGCCGCATTCAAGTCTCCCAATAGGATTATGACAAAATTTGATACTGACAAAAAAAATAAATAAAAAAGTAAATTCCATATTTGGAATCTGTTATATTTGCGAGCAATCATTTTGTAGAATATGCGTAGGAAATAAAAAAATTATTTGTAAGATGAATCGATGACCATTTGAAAATTATTTTTAAAGTTATGTTTTAAATTTGTGCTTTGTTTTTTCCGGTGTCCGTTCTTTACTTCCCATAATTTCATAAATTAATTGGTGTTTATTATAGTACTGAAACGTTATCGACTATAAGTACAAAATATGAGGTTGATGCATAAATTCGTAGCGTTTTTGGTTTCCAAGGTAAGAGTGCTTTGGAAACAAATTTGTTTGAGAATTAATGCCATAGTATTGTTTTATTGAATACTTCTTGAATTTTTCAATTTGTAGAAAGTTAGGGGTAATTGTTGGCTAAAGAATATGGAGTGTCATGTACAAAAAAAATGAAGTTTTGTTCGAGTTTAACCGCGGAGTTAAGGCATTGGAGGCCGCTAGAACCATTTGTGCCGTTTAAGGAGAGAACGCCATTGTGGAAAGCACTGCACGAAAATGGTTTTCTAGTTTTAAAAAGGGGAATTTTGTTATGAATGATGTCCCACGTTCAGGTAGACCATCCGGCTTCGATGAAGACCAATTAAATGCTTCAATTCGTGATGATCCACGTCAATCAACTCGGGCATTGGGCAATATGATGAATTGTGACCATTCAACTATCGTACTACATTTGCATTCCATGGGGAAAGTTCAAAAGTTGGCTGTTTGGGTACCATACGTTTTAAGCGAAAACAACAAAAATCAGCGTGTAACCATTTGTGCTTCTTGGCTTTGCTCGTCATCGTTTAGCTCGTCAACAACATCGGCCGTTTTTATCCAAAATTGTTACTGGTGACAAAAAATGGTGCCTTTACATCAACATCAAGAACAGAAAGGAATGGCTGAACCCTAGTAAACAAGCAAATCCTCGTTCAAAAGCTAGTGCCCATCCACGCAAGGTAATGTTGTGCATCTGGTGGGATAAAAAAGGCGTCATCTACTATGAATTGCTTCCGAGGAATGTAACCATCACTTCTGAGGTTTATTGTCAACAAGCGCGTCGCCTGGAAGCTGAAATTCAAGAAAAACGACAGGCAAGACGGCATCAAGTGGTTTTGCCGCATGTTAAAGCCCGTCCGCATACTGCTAACATTACAAAAGCAGCTATTCAAGACCTCGGTTGGGAGATTATTCCACATCCGTATTCTTCTGATCTTGCTCCATCAGATTTTCATCTTTTCCGCTCTCTATCCAACAATCTCCGCGGAATCTCATTAATAACGACGTTGCTCTGCAAAACTGGCTCGACGACTTCTTCATCTCCAAACCACCGGATTTCTTCAGACGTGGAATCGAAAAACTGCCAGAACGTTGGGAGTCAATCGTAAACAATGCAGGAGAATATACAGGGTGTCCCCGTGACCGTTGAGAACTTTTGAGGTGGTGATAAAGAACACTTTTCTAAGACAAATTTTCAAATACAATTTTTGCTCAAGTCCAAACCCTTGGGGGGTACCTCCCTTTAAAGCAATTTTTTGAATTTCTGATTTCAAACGGCCATAGCTCCGATATTATTGATTTTTTAAGGTTAATGGATTAGAACTTTTTTAAAGATCATTCGCTTGTTTACAAATTAGGTTATAACCCCTTATCGTCTAGAATCAACGGATTTCGAGTTATAATTTAAATTAAGGGAAAAAATTTTAAAAAAATTCAGGGTTTTTTTTTTAATTTTCTTGCGAACCCCGTATCTCTTAAACGAAACGTCTAAAGCCCGTCTTACATCAGGTTATTTCTGGCGCCATTTCTTGAGCCATTTCTGCGCAGAGACGAGTTCATAGTAATTGCGCGTGCGTATACCGTTGTGCGCAGAAATGGCTCAAGAAATGACGCCAGAAATGTCCTGATGTAAGACGAGCTTAAGAGAAAAACTAACGGCCCAAACCGGATAGGGAATTTAACGGGCTACAACTTTCGTCAAATAAATTTTTTTGAGGAACCAACCGTTTTCACAGAAACTCTGAAAATAATGAACAAAGTGTAGGTAAAAAATATAAATTGAAATTCACATAATTACTAAAAATCTCAATTTGATTTATAGCATTTGTTTTAATGTTAAAACGTACGTCAAACGCTACAATACGTTTTAACATTAAAACAAATTAATGCTACTATAAATCAAATTGAGATTTTTAATAATTATGTGAATTTATATTTTTTACCTACACCTTGTTCATTATTTTCAGAGTTTCTGTGAAAACGGTTGGTTGCCCAAAAAAATTTATTTGACGAAAGTTGTAGCCCGTTAAATTCCCTATCCGGTTTGGGCCGTTAGTTTTTCTCTTAGACGTTTCGTTTAAGAGATACGGGGTTCGCAAGAAAATTAAAAAAAAAACCCTGAATTTTTTAAAAATTTTTTCCCTTAATTTGAATTATAACTCGAAATCCGTTGATTCTAGACGATAAGGGGTTATAACCTAATTTGTAGACAAGCGAATAATCTTTAAAAAAGTTCTAATCCATTAACCTTAAAAAATCAATAATATCGGAGCTATGGCCGTTTGAAATCAGAAATTCAAAAAATTGCTTTAAAGGGAGGTACCCCCCAAGGGTTTGGACTTGGGCAAAAATTTTATTTGAAAATTTGTCTTAGAAAAGTGTCTTTTATCACCACCTCAAAGGTTCTCCACGGTCACGGGGACACCCTGTATAAAGCATAAATATGATTTTTATTATTTCCTTACAATAGCTTCGATCCAGCCCGCATACCACTTTCAGTATCGAAAGGTGGCCGTCAACTCAAAAAGTTTGGGGACCCCTGGTTTAAATAAGTGATATGAACCTACTCGGCCTACTCTCCATTTTTAACTATACTATAATGCTAGAAAGTTAAGGCATTTGTTTATACTAGCTTAGTTTATTTAATTTTAAAAAAAATCAGGTTCTTTCATCTAATATAAATATTATCTTGGATGTAGTTGCAGACTTTCAACTTGAAAATATTGCGTTAATTTTGGCGATATTATATTAAGTTGTTTTGCATTAGATATCTAATTATTTGTCGTTCTTTATTAGTTCAGTAAACAATAAAGTCCATATAATTATCACAATGTGTGCAACGAGTTTGGAATGGCAAGACGTACTATATCAGGTGCTTGCAATTAATCATTTTTGTTACACATTGCTGTTAAAAATTTGAAGAAAACAAATGTGTTATTGAATCTATATAGATTTGATCGAGTTTTTCGCCTGCTAATATACATAATTAAAGAAGTTGATGTAAGTTTTATAAATTATTACGAATTAATATCATTACTCATAATTAACTCCTCTTGACCTTTTGATGGTCTATATATTTATGAAAATTGTTTACTAACTCTACATTCCATTTTTGTTAGTTTGAGCCTCTTATTTCTAGTTTTCCTCCCAATTAGATTATCTTGTTCTTGTTCAAAAATGGCTTCTCACGTCAAATTTAATCCCTAGAATTGAGGCAAAAATTTGTAAATGTTTCATTTCTTGTCCCGAACAATGCATTAAAAGTGTTGACCCCCCCCCACACACACATTTCCAATAACGTCAACGTTTATATGTGCTTTATTAAATATTTCTTCTCTAACGTCAATCAAATTTTAAATAGTAAGAAATAAAAACGGGGGCGGTTAAAAATTAAATCAAAAAATTAATAAAAAGAAAGAAGACGTCAGTGTTTCGCTATAATATTACCATCATCATGTAAGCTCAATCATAATTAAAAATAAAATTAGAACAAATTTTGTTAGAAAATATTTGATTTACAAAAACATGTACTAAAAATACCATAAAAGTTTTCTTTCTTGAATTCAAATTTTCGATTTAATAGTAAAAAAGTCTCAAGTTTTTGTTCCAATTTAATTAGTTTCTTTTTGAACCTACTTAATTTAAATTTTGTTCGTGGTTCCGTTTTTACAAACATGTGTACCTATGTCATTGTACTCGAACGGCTTTGACGCTGAACTGTAGAAATATACAATTAAAAAAGCGAATCACGTATTAAATTACATTTGAATTATTAAATTCTTTATGATAAGAACATACCATAACACTCTACGCAAAAAGAATTTGATTATAACTGTTGATAACGTTCTTAAAATTTAATTTGTTACGAACACAGCTGAATAATTATTATTGTAATCAGTGGCGTAGCTATGCTTTTTAAGCCCTTAGGCAAGAAATCATTTTGGACCCCTCACAATAAATAATATTTTATTTATAATTTTACAATCAAATAACAGAATTATTATTAGTAGTAAAATGTGAAGTAGGGCCCATAGAATTTACCTATTTTTAATAACCTTCCAACTTGCTACCCAAATCGAGGGGTTAATCATAATGGAAGTCTTTTGTGTACAAATGTTTTGGATTATTTTTTGGAAGTCCCTCGACATTTTTTGTAAATTCCTTCAAGTTTCATGTTATTCCTGGAGGTCCTAATAGATTATGTAGATCTTGAGACATTCTTGGGTAATCAATCCCATGGCATTCTTGAAAATAAGCTTAAATCCGAATTTAAGGTTTAGCAGTCCTGAAAATTTTGTGAAAGTTCAAAGAAGTCCTTTTAACATTGGGTAGTCTGGTGTACGTGAATTTCGCCTGCTATTGACCCCTCGACCCAAATCTTTAATAATTTAAAGTTGACTTTAAACTCGACATTGACTTACAAAATAATACCGAAATTATCTTGACCCACCATTCCACTAATAATTAGTAATTTCCTTTTCTGATAGCACCAGTATCCCGATGGGAGGGGTAGAGTAACTCTTAAAGCACCATTTCAATTAATAATACTTAGGTTTTATGTTATGCAAATTTAAGATTTTAATTTAATTAGCAATGAAAAGACAAAATTAGAATTTTTTCGTTGCACAAAAAACTCGTCTACCGGTTTTACATTTCTGATGAAGCAGTTGATGAGACAACATTCAAAAATTAAAGTTTCTAAGGCAATGCCACGAGTGGGCTGTGTTAAATTTTCGTGTTGTAAATCAACCTTGATTTGTGCATTATTGTTCTCAGGCCACTTAAGTTACAGAATAACAATAATAGAGGCAAGATAAGCTCTCGTGTTGTCTTGTCATTCGGTTTCATATTATTGGTCCGTGTTTTTCGAGTACGAGTGAATTAATAAAATTGTGGTGATAAATAGAAGACATTTTTTAACTGGACATTAGTTTAATGGAAACCAACTTTGTTAGCTTACAGTAACTGGTAAGTTTCCATAAAAAGAGTTTTGGTGGTCAACTTTTTGATTATGGTTGGGTTTTTTGTTCGGGCAGTGTAGTAGCCGTCAAATTGGTTTCTAAATTTTGACAAGGACTTTTTTTAACGTCAATGCAAATAGAAATCGAATTATTTTCTTTTTGTGATATAAAAACCTTTAGTGTTGTTATGCTTCGGCACATTTTCAATTACTATTTGTATTTTTGTCGTGTAAATTTGTGATAGTGGCCGGTACGTGACATGCTTATGAAGCCAAGAATTTTTTGAATATAGAATTTCCTGCTATTTAGTAATAAGGACTTAAGGAGGCTAAATGTCAGACGTGGTTCGTTTTGGTATGAAATTTTAATTTAATTTAAACTTTTACCATAAAAAAACAATTTTTCTTTACTAATCTTATAAGTTATGACGCCAGTACTAGGTTTCTATTATCCTAAGCTTGAGTAATTAATTGACCATAAAATTTATTTAGTTCCTTAATTAATTAATTGATTGCTCGACATTTCGTAATTTAGTTTCTTATTTTTTTGTGAACACCCTGTAACTCAATTTGTGATGTACGTTTACATTATTTACGAGCCTCGTTGACACGAATTATTGCAGTTTAACCCTTTTGCGAACATGAATTATACATTTAAGAATCAATTTTTAAATTAACTTCTTTAATTTAATTTAAAAATTGATGTCTTAATTTAAGCATTTTATTAGTACGTCTTAAAAAAATAAACGTGCGGGATTTTTTAGGTGTAGAAATGTTTATTGGCACCTGTAAGTTTATGTATAAATTAAAATTTAAAAATTAACAAGCTAAGTGTGTGCTTAATCGGGTCGTAACTTTATAATTACCAAGTTTTTTATGTAAACATTTATTTGTGCATATTTATTGTTATACCTATTATCCAAGGTACATAGTTATTGATAACATGCCTACTCACTAACATACCATTTGCTATAGATTCTTGTCAACAGTACAGTGCCACTACTAAAATTAATGTATTATTATTAGTTTGTGTCAATTATTTAATTTTGTTCATTAAGGATGTTCTACTTGAATTTTATTAAATGTTACAAATGGAGTTGGTGACTTTGTGGCTGGAATATATATTAATTTGCTATATAATTAATTACACGGTGTAAGTACACTTAATTATAATTCACTAATAACTGCAACTTATTTGAATCTTTCTATAAGTCTTAATTCGATCCTGGTGGAACAGCACGTAAAATTTTGCAGTAAAAATGAGAAAATTACCATACGTCGTCCTCGACCTTGTTGCAATGACCATGTAAACGCTGCTTTATTTCACGCACTATGACAATATTTTAAACTGCCAAACAATAAATCTTATGTTTCTTACCGCTGGTTTTTCCAAAAACAAAACTAATAAGAATTTTAAAAATTATTAATTTAATTTATTAAAAACGAAATAAAATATATTTTAGGAATTTTAAAGCAAAACAATGAACTAAGAAATAAGTTAATTTTGCGAAATAAGACCTTCACCGCCCAAAATACGAGGGTTGCTGTTTAACTTTCTGGCCTAATAATGAAAATGCGAATATTTATCATCAAAAATGATTTTATTGTTTTTCAAAGTATTCTCCAGCAAGATTTATACACTTTTGCATGCGCTCAAACCAATTGTCGAAGCACTTTTTCCACTCCGATTGAGACACCTCCAAAACATGGTTTTTGAACGCTTCAACAGCATCTTCTGGCGACGAAAATCGTTGACCACGCATTTTTCTCTTGATGTTCGGGAATAAAAAGAAGTCATTGGGTGCCAAGTCAGGGCTGTACGGCGGATGACCCATCAATTCGACGTTTTGGGCGGTCAAAAAGGCGCTGGTTTGAGCTAATGTGTGAGAGCTCGCATTGTCATGGTGCACAATGATCCGTCTTCTCTTGTTCGTTTTTCGAATTTCTCCGAAGACTTCAGGCAAACAAATTGTGGTGTACCACTCAGAATTGACCGTCCTACGTTGCTCAAGCGGAACAGTCGCCACATGACCAGTTTTACCAAAGAAACAGGCTACCATTTGCTTCGAAGTGCTTCTTGCACGAACAACTTTCGTTGGATTTGGCTCGTCTTCGAAGACCCACACGGTCGATTGCTGTTTTGTTTCGGGCTCATAAGCATAGATCCATGATTCGTCACCTGTGACGATCTTATAAACGTCTTTTGAAACACCCCGATTGTATTTTTTTAAATTTTCTTTGCACCAATCCACACGACACTTTTTTTGAGCCACTGTCAAATTATGCGGGATCCAACGAGAACAAACCTTTTTTACGGCCAGGTGTCCATGCAATATCGAATGTATGCTGGTGGAAGAAATGCCCAAGGATGCCTCTATCTCACGGTATGTCACATGACGATCTTGCTTTATCAGTTCACGGACGGCATCAATGTTCTCTGGCACAACGACTGTTTTTGGACGACCTTCACGACCTTCATCTTCGAGCGAGCGTCGGCCACGATTGAATTCATTAAACCAGTTTTTCACAGTGCTATAGGATGGTGCTTCATCGCCATACAAGGATTTAAGTTCATCGATGCACTCTTGTCGTGATAATCCACGTCGAAAGTTGTGAAAAATGATTGCACGAAAATGTTCACGAGTTAATTCCATTTTTTTGCCAAATTGATTTTTTTCAAGTCACTATAAACAACAGAAATGATGGCCGTACGTCAAAACGTTCTGAGTACGTTTATGCTACAACATGTCAAACTTTACAATGCAAATGTCAAATTGCACCTAGCAACGCTTAGTGTTCCCTAGGCCAGAAAGTTAAACAGCAACCCTCGTACGACCATCGTTGAATACGAAGGAAATACCCAAAACGCGTTTCTGCTTTCCAACACGTTGTGGGTATTACGATGCATCAAATTATGTTTGTGTACTTCCGTCCGGTCCTCTTCTTCCTTCCTTTGTAATTGTACCATTTTCTTCCACTGGCTTTGGAAGACTTGGCCCTCGCCAGATTTCAGAATATTTTGCTGGGGTTTTGCACGTCATGAAACCTTGGCTTTCCAATCGTCCAAAGTGGTACATTTTGATTCTTCAATTTTTTTTAGGTGTTTATACCTTTCCTTGAATCGGTTTTGAGTTTGCTACCACGCTTGTAGATTATTTCAGGGCTAGGAATGAAAATTTTATCAAAAAAATTATTTGACGATCGTTTTCATCTTGTTGGCGTTTATTCTGTAGTAATTCTTCAATTTCGGTGAATTCGGAATCGAGGAATAGCGAATATTTATTCGCCACATTAACACCAGAATACGAATTTTCAATTTTTATTTTATTGTAAATTAAAAAATTTAACTTGCACTCAATAACTTCACAAAAAGTAGTGGTGGGTTCATGCAAAATATTTAACGTAATTTAAGAAATTTAAGAATGAAGGCGGTCATAGCTTGGCAGTTAAGTGCGTCTACTGCTAATGCGAAACGCTCGGATCGAATCCGGTCTGGGTAAGAACTTTATTCTGACCGTCTCTCCTCGGCAGGCAATGGCAAACCACCGAGGTAATCTGCCAAGAAAATCCATCTCGAAATGAAGTGTAGTACACTTCCCGTGGTTCGGAGCTCACGTTGAACAAGTAGGTCTCTATGTATGTGAAAACAATTTGAACGCACATCATATGCATAGAAAGAGATAGAAAAAGATAGAACGAGATGGGTCACCAAACCCATTAGGGTAAAAGGACTGAGAAGGAAGGAATTTAAGAAAGTGCAATAGGCGTTCATGCTATACTTTCTTTAATTTAATTTAACTTAACGTAAGGAAATATTGGTCAACTAAATAAGTGCTCAAAGTAATTTTTTTATTTTGGTAAAAGAAGTTAATTAAATAAAAAGGGATAATTCTTCAGGTTTAATTGCAGTTTTAATTGCTCATTAAAAGCATTCCTGTAAATCAACTTTGGGTTTTATAATTTTTCTTCTGCAAGATCTTGCAATTTTTTGAAAAACAATTTTTTCGAAAGTAGTACTTAAGATACAAGATTTCCAACTGATCATTATAAAGCTCTCATGCCAAGAAATGAGAGGTGTTACCATATTTATGTGGGAAAAACTTCACACTTCAAATTTTATTTCCCAGTCGTCAAAATTTTTAATTTTTTAGAACACCTTTGCTGGACCATCGCCCCGTTTGCTCGCTCAATCAATGTGCACTTTCGTTCTTGCATTTATGATAAAATTTCTTTCTAATTATTTTAATCTCCAATTTTTCGATTAATTAACCAGGTCATTCATAACCTCCACTATCCAACTTGTCATTTATCATCCAAACTTCTTATTAAAATGATTTCCAATTAATTATTATTGATACTTCGCGTAGATTAGCTTTTCTATTTTTTCTCTCTATTTTTCCTTAATTAAGGATTCTCACAACATACTCGAAATTGTCTAATAATTTATCTTTAATCCGAAAATTTTACAACCAATTTTTATGCGACTTTTCTATTCAACTTCCTGAAATCAAGTCCACATTAGTCCTCGTTTCACCGCAAGTCTCCACCAAAAACCAACGGCATTACAAAACAATTTCCACACTCTCAAAATTCATAAATCAGCTCCAATATTGTTATAACGTGATCTTCCGGGAGTAGAATGCCACTTTTCCTCCCTCCACATGAAAGCGAGAGCAAAGAGAGGGGTAAAGTTAAATAGAAGATTCAATCGTATTTATTCTTTGAAAATAAAATTTACATTAATATTGACAACGTGCGAAAAATAGAATACTATATACACCATAGGATTAAAGTGACTTTTAATCCCTCGTGTGAATTTTTAAAAAAATTTACTCCCTAGGTGTTTAATATACGATATTTCGGTAGGCCAAGCCTAACCTGCCTGTTCTTTAAAACCGCGACTGGTGGTTATGTTTATTGTTTAAGAAAAGCTTCTCTAAATGTCAAACTGAACGTCTCAGCAAGACGGCCATATTTAAATGCATATTATAGGTATGGTGACCATATTATTTTTATGAAAAAAGAGTACATTTCGGCGAAACAAGGTAAATACCTAAAAAACTTAAAAAAAGGTCAATGGCGTACCTAAAGCTACGATTGATGACCATTTTTTTTTTTTTTTAGGGGTCGCACTCAAGGAAACAGCCATGAATGCACGTCTGTTTCCCCCACAATGAAATCTGGCACCCCTCGGGCTTCATTGTGATTGCATTTTAAATTTAAATATTTCAAATGAAAAAAGAGTACATTTGTATGTACTTGGAGAAGTTTTAAAGTACATAGGACATCGTTCTAAAAAAGAGTACTGTCCTACTAAAAGGAGTACATATGGTCACCATAATTATAGGACGAGTTTTGGTTCACTTGTTAGTCGTGGCAAGAGCCAATCAAATTAAAGAATGAGAGAGGGAGAGTATTCACAATTTACATTACCGTTGGTGGCGCCACCAGCAATAACAACATTGCTGTGTTTGGACGTATAAATTTAAAGTCATTTTATTGTGAAAGTTTGCCAAAAATTTTAGTGTGATGTGACAACATTTATTTTGATTATGTTAATTTTTAACTTGACATGTACAATAAGTTGAAATCCTGAGGGGGGGGGGGGATGAAAATTAAAAAAACAACTTATAAAATGTATTTGTTTCACATATCAATTAATTCTCATTGTTAAAATTGGTATTTAAAAAATGCTTTTTAAAAGACTTCAAAATTTTAATACTATTAAAATAATTTTAATAAGCTGGAGTGGAGAAACTGACTCCTTTATCGGTCCCCCCCCCCCCCCAATAACGCTAGCAGTACGATAATTTTTTTTATACGCCAAGTTCGCTAAAATGAACTGATGAGGTGACTGTGTTCAAAAATAAAAACAACACACGGCTGATATAAAATATGGATAACTTCCTAAATTCTTTCTAAAAGAACCCTGACCTGCCCTATTTTAATTTGAAATTCAAAATCCTACCTAATCCATTACCAATCAACCTACATGTAAAATGAAGGAATGGGGCCTAGCCCCTGCACATGGTTCACTTAACATAATAAAATATGTAATGTTGATCACAAGCGAAATGTAGCACTGTAAAATACCAGAGCCGTAAATATGACGTATTAAATTGAGGGGGGGGGAAGCAAATAAACAATAATTATAAAAATTCTTATAATTTTAAATCAATTCTTTCTTTTTTCTTTTAAATAGAAAAGGTTTTGAAATTATTGGAAATTACGTCTATTATCTTGAAGGGTAGGTTGATTTCTCCCCCTCCCCACTTTTAGGGCACTAGAAAATACAGTAGTTGTATACCAAACAAAAGATTGTGATGGACGTTGTTATAATTAATTGTTTTGGTTTTTCTGATTGGTGGCTGTAAACTTTTAAGTTTTCACCAAATTGCAGCTTTGTGTTTCATTCATAATTACGGTTATTTTATTTTTCATCATAAAATTCAAATCAGTGATTGGGGATGTACGGTTGGTCACTCCACAGTTATTAATTTAATATCTAGATTTTTTTTACGGGAAAGTGTGAAAAGGAAAATTAAATAATAGTTGCAGCGTTATCGCATCAAACGTAATTTTTTATTAACGAATTTAAACGTGTAAGTTAATTTTTTTAAATTTTATACTTTCGTACATCTACAAAGGGAATTTTAACAAAAATTCTCCCTCTTGTTGTGACTTGTGCTCTTGTCTGTGTTACCCCAGCTTTTATTTAGAGGGGGTGTTTTGGATGGTGCAAATTCTTTTCATCTGGCATTAGAGTGCACGTTTTTGTGACGATAGTTTGTTGTGTTCATGGTTTTGTTTTCGTTTTTAAAATTGTGATTTTTTTATTTTTGTGCTTATCATGATCGATATTGAAAAACTCAATCATCCACTGTAAGTTTCTTTGCATTATTAATTTTTTAACATAATCAACGAAGTTTTTCGTGACCCATTGGATGCGAAGCATTGTAAAATTAAGCAATTATATTGCCGAAAATTTATCAATTCATAATTAATTTTTTAACGTTAATTCTATGAGTTTCGTTTTCGGTTAAACATATTTTCATTCGGTATTATGATGTAACTGTGGTTTTTCTGAATACTTTTTAGCTAAATAAAATGACTAATAAGGTGGTTTTTAAAAGTACTTAATCTGCTTTCAAAATTTCGGTCGTTAGCATACTTTATGATGGAACTTTGAAATAAAGCTAAGTCATAAAGCCGTTTTATGACTGACTTTTATGATTACTTTTGAGCAAGTGAGAGTAACCATTGTTAACTTCACAATTTCAGGTAATTTTTGAACAATAACCATAACGGGTACAAAGGTTTGTATACCTTCTATTTTCTTGAACAGCAAGAAAAAACGGTTTATTTAAATTTTTTTCCTATCACCACCAATGTTGCCTAAATTATTTTATTATGAATGAGCTGGAAGTGTGTTTAAATTTTCCATGTAATTTATGTAAATTATGTACATACACTTGAATCGGTACGACGATTTTTACTCATTTTTTCGATCTTCCGCATTCGTCGAATTAATTTTCTTTCGTTCATATAGGTCAATTTTTATAACCCCCCCCCCCCCCTTCCCCATTTTCTTACTATTTTTTTTTGTTTATTTTGTATTTAATTTGTATTTCGGCAAATTAAACCAGAAATGTGTCTCAAGAACAAAACAATTTGTAAAGCACAGATTTATTGTACTATTTCAGTTTACAAAGGTCGCATTTTTTTTAAGGTTTGAGGTCGAAGTTTTTATGCAACTTTTTATTTCGATATAAAATGTTGGAAAATTTGTGATAGAAATTTATCACCCGATCCAAATGTTAATAAGTTATCTCATATTCACTGGATAGAAACTGCCACAAAGTACATTTTCTTCAAGGAAACAAATACTTTGTGCTTAGTAAGGAGGTGGATATTGTTCAACATTTGCCATTATTCATTATTTTTTACTTATTAGACTTGAATAAACGTAATGGAAATGACAAGTCGATGACCTGTAGCATCTCACGGTTTCAAGTTTTAAAAGTTAATGAACAAGTAAAGAAGTTGGATATAAAATTGTTCGGTATTCTTGTGTTGGTGCGAGTTTTTTTTAAATTTTTAAGTAAAATTGTGCAATGTTCGTTAATGACTGATTAACTTTGGCTTTATCGCAATTACCTTCCACAATTCCAAGTTATATTTAGGTAAATGTTCACACGTTTATGTTTCGGTAATTTAAAAAAAAAACCATAATATTAAAAGTAATTTAATTATTTTTCTTTATCGAATTTTTTACCGCCAGCTCCCACCGTTTAATATCGAAATTGTTTACACAATAAGTTTTATTTAAATATCTGCTGATATGATTAAACTCCTTAAATAAATTTCAAACTTCACTGCATTTCGTGAACTTGGTTTACTCATTTGATTAATTTTCAATTATTGAAATTGAATTGAATTATTTACACTAGTTTTTTTTTAGAATTTCTCCCGTACTATATTTTATGTAGTTAATAAATATTAATTTAGAATTTTGAAAATAAAAATATTTATTAGAATATAGTATTTCCCCAATTAGGTAAATTACTACCGCTCAGTTTTTTCACGATTCTTAAATTACGTTCATTATTATTGTCAGCGAACTTAATAGGTTTGACCTAGACATAGGAAGCATAAATATTTTAAATTCCATAAATTTAATTAATTCTTTTTTCACAATATTAATTTTGAATTTAATTTGCAGTGCTATGATGTCGGGAGATTCGCCCAATTCGCATGGTAAAGAATTTTTTGATTTTAAAGAAGGCCGTTCGACACCGCCTCCGACTACATCAAAAGACATTGCAGTACAGAGCAACACTGCAGCTGGAGATGTTAAAACGGACACTGTTGCGGTCTCAGTTTTAGCCGAACCATTAAAAGAGCACGGTCCAACAGCAAACTGTATAGGTTTTCTGGAAGCGCGTCCAGATTCTAAAAGTGAAGACGATGACATCGTAAACACAGATGATAAGTGCATAAAGCAGGATAATCACCACGAAGCTGGTGATAAAGGTGATGCACCACCTCATAAGTTAAACGGTGCAGCAGATATGCTGGACGGGCAATGGGTACCTTCTACAGATTTAAAAAAGGAAGACGAAGAACATGATGATAATTGTACGGTGAGGTGTTTGTATTATACTTTGCAGTGTTGTGAATGTACCATAATGTGATTTAAAGCATAATTA
The DNA here is from genome assembly GCA_932274525.1 of Podabrus alpinus. Classification (NCBI taxonomy): domain Eukaryota; kingdom Metazoa; phylum Arthropoda; class Insecta; order Coleoptera; family Cantharidae; genus Podabrus; species Podabrus alpinus. The sequence goes on from OW026451.1 coordinate 27,875,946, forward strand.
TATCTTGTGATAATAGACTTAAGTGCTTAATGATGTATATAAATAGAGAAGTTGATATTTTAATAGATATTTGAATATTTTTTTAATACGCATTTTGAAACTTCTTTAAATTATTTTTTTCCGAAACCTGTTTATTTAAATTTACCTTTTACATTTTGCATACATTTCATTAATTTATTATGTAAGAGTATTGTATATATTGCGTAAATATATTAATAGATCAATATTTTAATTATGTGTTTGTTTTTCTCAAGATAATTAAGTTACAATCATGTCGAAGTACATTCAGATCATTTAGCTTTAAACTTGGTAATACTAATTTTATTCGTATCGATTTTGTTTTTGTATCTTTGGTTGCAGCAATAAAGAATTGTATTGGCTTTTTGCGTCATAAAATTTTTATCGTTAAATATTATGATTTATTTATAAATATTTTGAGTATATTAAAAGTATTACTATAAACTATGCTGATTAGCATAGCGGTGTTGTGCTTTTGTCCTTCAATTGATCTTTATTAAATTATATAGTATATTTAGCCCCCCCCCCTCATCGCGGATTGTTCAATAAAATTAGTGTTGAATGAGCTTCCATTCAAATCGTTTAAATCACACCGCATTGCGAAAACTTTTTGGTGGGGGGGGGGGAGGCTGTAGAAACGACAATTGCGAATTTTATTATAAATTTGGTGTCAATCAATCGAGAAACATGTGAGCTTCTATTCTCATGGTTTGAGCAAATTAATACCAATTGATGGAGATTCATTGGAGCTTCTTTTCCCATTATTTGAATCCCAAAGGTAAAACAGTTGGAGCGTTTAAAAAAGATTGTAAAATTGAACATTTTACCAACATCGCTCCGAGCAAGTAACGCACAGAATTTTAAGTGTTGCTGATAATAATTAAAAATTAAAACATAAATATGAAGAACCTTGCAATTTCCACGGATTTCGAATTTGATAATGAGAACTACAACAGAAGGAGACAGAAAATGGGAAAGTAAAAAGAAAAGCCTTAAAATAGCGACCTGGAACGTGAGATCGATGCTAATGCCTGGAAGAATGAATGAGGTGATCAATTATATTAAGAAGTATAAAGTAGATATAGCGGCGATACAGGAGGTGAGATGGAAGGATAGTGGAGAGATGAAGAAGAACGGATATACAATGTTGTACTCTGGAGAAATGAAACAGGGTAGAAACGGAGTGGCGTTCATAAAAGCGAGAGAGCACGCAGAAAACATAGTGGAGTTTGAGCCGGTGAGCGGAAGAGTGGCGTATGTTAGAATCAAAGGAAACCACGCAAATCTGTCACTAATAAACGCATACGCACCAACCGAAGAGGCAAGCGAGGATGAAAATGAAATAATGTATGAAGAAATTGAGAAGATATACGAAAAGACACCAAAGAGAGATGACATAATAATATTGGGAGATTTTAACGCCCAGATCGGAAAGGAAGATTACTTTGGAGAAGTGGCAGGAAAGTACACCATACATGACAGAACCAACGATAATGGAGAAAAACTGTGTAACCTGGCAATGATGTACAACTCAAGAATAGTAACAACATATTTTATACACAAGAGATTGCATAAAGAAACTTGGATGAGACCTGGGAGTAATAAAGGAAATCAGATAGACTTTGACATTGACTTAAAACACTAATTAAATTTTTGCGGTTGGTATTTATCAATTACTACATAAGTAATAATAATCAAACTTTTCCATTCCATTCGTAACTTTTTCTGTAATGTCCGGTCCATTTTTTGAGGTGATCCATCCTCTTAAAAAATTCAGGTTTTTTTTTTAAATTTTCTTGCGAACCCCGTATCTCTTAAACGAAACGTCCAAGAGAAAAACTAACGGCCCAAACCGGATAGGGAATTTAACGGACTACAACTTTCGTCAAATAAATTTTTTTGGGCAACGATTAAAAAAAAAACCTGAATTTTTTAAACATTTTTTCCCTTAATTTAATTTATAACTCGAAATCCGTTGATTCTAGACGATAAGGGGTTATAACCTAATTTGTAGACAAGCGAATGATCTTTAAAAAAGTTCTAATCCATTAACCTTAAAAAATCAATAATATCGGAGCTATGGCCGTTTGAAATCCCCCCAAGGGTTTGGACTTGGGCAAAAATTTTATTTGAAAATTTGTCTTAGAAAAGTGTCCTTTATCACCACCTCAAAGGTTCTCCACGGTCACGGGGACACCCTGTATATGTGAGAGTAGCGAAGTGGAGATGAAAACCAACGATATGGTTGTCGAAATACCGAAAATAAAAATACTTGATTCTAAGATTATAATGAAAGGAAGAGACAAAAGTGAGGATTCGAACCCAAAGAAGAAACCGCCAGATTCAACAAGAAAGACTCGAAGTCAAAGCATAGATGAGTCGCGAAAAAACGCGAAAAACAAAAGAAGCCGGGAAATTCCCGAAAATACTGAAGAAAGCGAGGATGAACGCCCGTTCATCATGAAAGCAAAGAGAACGCGAAAAAAGAAGAAAGAACAAACGGAACATATGGACACCACCGACCCCTCGTCGAGCGAGGACAGTGACGGATGTGACTTTGAGACGATGCTCAAAGAAAAACAAAAGGAACTTGGCATAGCCCAAGAGAAAGAAAAAGAAACCGAAAGCGACGAAACGAAGAAAAACAAAAGGACCAAAAATCAACGAAAGAAAGATCTAAAAAGAAAAATAGACGAAGAGTACCAAAAGGAAGAAGAAACCAAGAAAACGAAGACAACCAACAGCCAAGAAAAAGAAGAAGAAAATGCGAGGGTGAACGAAAGCCCGGAGCAGACCGTTAAGTCTACTCCGGACTTGGCCAGTAGCCAGACATTGGACGCTGATTCAGAGATATGGTCGGACCAAAAACTAAAGGAAGCATCAAAAAACGTAATGAACGACGTACACGAAGTACGTAGATTCTTGATGAGGAGTAAGGAGGCCCTCAACTTTCGAGAAGAGGCCCTCGAGCGAATGAAAAACGTGGAAGGACTAGTCCAGGAACTAGTCCAGGACGGAATCAGAAGAAACAAAATGGGGACGGGAGCGCCTTCAGCCTCCCCCCCTCAAACAAAAGCAATCATAGAAGAGGTGGTCAAGGCCATCAGCAAGACCACCCCTCCAATAGTGCCGACCCTTCAGGTTGCGCAGAGTAAATTATCACCGGAAACTGACAAACAAAACCCCCCCAGGGACTACCTGGAGGCGGCTAAGAAGGTGGCCGCTGGCGGCCCTCGTAGCATGCCCACTAGAAAATTCAAGGTCATAGTGTACCCTGACGAAGGGAACACTAATAAATCGGCGGACGAAACTAAAATACAACTTACCAGCATCAAGCTAGCCGACCTAAAAATTAAGCCAGACATGGTATACCCCATCAAAAACAACGGAGTGATGGTTGAGTCCTCTCAGCCGTCGCTCAAGAACTTGATCGGCAACTCGTTTTTAAAAGAAAAGAAATTGGTGGCCCGGGAGCCTTCAGCTACCTGGCCATCAATCTCTATCCAGATGGTGGACAAATCTTTGTCCAAAGAAAGGGTGGTCGAGGAATTCACCGCGAACTACCCTGAAGCAACAAAAGCGGCCGGGAGCTCCTGGCTCAGGAGCATCAACCCGGTGCACTCTAAGGGTAAGACCCACAACAAGTGGATCCTGGAGGTTCACCCCGTGGTCAGGGAAGCGGCTATCAAGGACGGGAAGTTCCGCGCTTCCTGGAAAAGCTACCGCATCCATGACCACATTACGATCACGCGCTGCTATAAGTGCCAGCGCTTTGGACATACAGCCAAATACTGTAAAGGGAGTGAAGCATGTGCATTCTGCTCCTCCACGGAACACGCTTCACGTGCCTGTGGGGTGCAGAATGATTGTGCGAAACATGTGTGTATCAACTGCGTCAGAGCTAAACACAGCGATGCCAGGCACACTACAGGATCGAACACGTGTAGGGTCTATAAAGCAAGACTTATGGATTACGCACATTCAGTTTTAACGCTTACAGACATCAGTAATGAGTAAGCCCTTTAAAGTCTTGCAGGTAAACCTGAGGAACTCAGAGGCCGCCACGGCCGACGCGCAACGCTTTGTTGCCCAGGAAGAAATTCTCTTGGCCATTCTTTCGGAACCCTACTGCTACAACGCGGCAGCAGGAGGGTTTCGTCTTCCCTTCTCCCCGAACACTCGGATGGCAGCAATCTTCGGCGACCACTTCCGAACTTGCATCATGGTTAACGACGCGGTAGGAAATGAATTCACGTTCTCCTTCCTCCCGCAAGTTTCCAGCAAGTTCGTAACGGTCGTGTCAATTACCTTCAGTAATAAAGTGACCTACTATTTTATAGGCACGTATTTTCCTCCTTCAGAGGATATACAAATTCCACTCGAAGACCTCCGGAAAGCACTGAGTGTTTGCGGAAAGGGGAAGACATACATTTGTGGAGACTTCAATTGTCGATCAAGGGTGTGGTATGACACCGTGGATTCCAACTCCAGGGCACAGGCAATGGAGGAATTCATTGTACAGCACGAGCTCTTCGTGTTCAATCGACCTAACAAACCGCCTTCGTTCGAGGACTCCCTCGGCAGGAAGAGCAACGTGGATCTAACGTTGGGCACTTGCGACACCGTCAATGCAACCCACTCATAGGACATTAAAGCAAATGAGGCATTAAGTTGGAATCACGCCTTATGAAGAATTTGAATATTTCTTAAAACGAATCTTTTGGCGGTATATCCTTGATAATGTCGCATTTCCTTGCACGTGTGGATTTTTGAACAAGTGTGGAATTTCTTACCAGCTGCATTGATTTAACTAACAACCCTTGGTGCCGTGCCGAAGTGGTTGTTCTAGCAGGTGTTTGCACCCTATTTTTAAATGAACGCCAAAACGTTTATTAATTAAATCAATGTACCGGGTGTTTAAATTTCTTTACCTAAATTATTTTTATAATTTTATTCTTTATACTAGTAGGGCATTCTAATTGTGCCTCTGCTGGTTTATTACGACAAATTACTCATGTCGGAAGTTGGTTGTACAAACTTAATATTTGTATCGTAATTATGAATGAAATGAACGGGCGGTTTGTTACAATGTAATCCGTTAACCCTGTAGTGTAATGCTTACTATAACATGCCATAATACAATATTAAAACAAAGAAAAAGGATTCTCTGGGGGTGGAAGTCGCTGTGACTTCTCCGAGATGTTGAGCTCCATGTCGAGATTAAATCGGTCCTCGGTTTTAGTTTGGGTTGCCTCTTTCTTTTTAAAGCTAAAATTTACAACTACTTAATTAAGAGCTAATCTCAGAATATTATTGCTTCCTTTTTATTCCCTTTTTTTGTTTTAACTAAGTGCACTGTTGGTTAACCCGATTCATATAACGCTTTACTTTGGTTTGTTTGCACATAACCGCACTTTTAAGTCTAATTTGCTCAGCACGTGCTCGTAGGGTGCCCTATCTTTTCGCGAATAGCCCAGTGGCGTGTACTTCCGAAGTACGCGAAAGGGGATCGCCTTGAAATTACTTCACTCCGAGGATAATTGTTTGATTTAGTCTTTATTATTCTTTTATCTGGAAGCGCGCACTTTGATAGGTTTAGGAGTTGGGGTTATATGTAAAAACAAAAATTTTTTTTTTCTCTCGGTTGCACTTCAGTAAAACATACTCATACTGTTAACGAATTTTATTTAATTTTTCTTTTAATCAAGCATATTATTAAAAAAAATCTCAATTTCTAAGGACGCTTGTGGTGTGGTTTGGTGGCGACTGATCCTTTGGACGAACGAAGCCACGGTCACCGTTTCTGTGGGCCGTTGGAACCAGAAAATGGTTATCACGTGGGATTGCGTGCCGCAGCGTGGGCAAGCCAACGGGTCACGATTCCGTTGTCTCATCTTCCGGCTCGCGCATAGCTGGCAAAACCGGTGCTCGCATCCCATGAACATTACATTCATGTGATCCAAGTTGTGACGGCAGATGATGCACGGGTGTTCGTCTTCCAAGTCTAATAACACACCGGTCCCTACGCAATCGAAAGTACAATTTAACTTAATGAGTGGAAATAATCTTCCGACACCGAGAAAGTAAGTAAGTTACTAGCGGAGTCGAGCAAAAAGCAAAAAAAAACGTGGGTCTCTCCGACTGCCTGGAATATGTTGGTCCAGAGTCGGTAGATTATCCATTAAAAAATTGTTTTTTTTAAACAGCCATGTTCTTATTTATTATTTGTTTTGGCTTACCATTAACGTTTGGCTTCTGGTTTTGCATCTTAAATCGCTTCTTGGATTACTTCGTTATGGAGCACTTGGCTTGCTGTTACTTCTGGTGAATAATATGGAATGAAAGTCGCTGAGGTTTCTTTCTAACCCTGAGGTCGTCTTGGTTTGGTAAAAGAATTAGGTGGGGCGTGTTTTCCAGCTGCATTGATTCATTTTTATAATTTTTATACTAGCAGGGCATTCTATCTAATTGTGCCTCTGCTGGTTTATTACGACAATTTACTCATGTCGGAAGTTGGTTGTACAAACTTAATATTTGTATCGTAATTTTGAATGAAATGAACGGGCGGTTTGTTACAGTGTTTAACGTTGCTAGTAAACGATGCATTTGAAATAATTTTGCAAAAGCAATTGTATATATCAAATTCTTAGCTAAAATATGCGTTTCTCCGCAGTACATAATCTCGATAAGATTGCAAAATCTAAAGCGATAAAGTCGATTTGTTCAATTTCAGTATTCTCTTCAAATTGTTCCTACAAATGTAAAATTTTGAGTTGAAAATAATAAAGTGCCCTACTTACACGAAAATATGGACTATTCGAAGCTAGAACACATTTATGTGCATGAATAGTGTATGTTCTAGAACAAATAGCTACATCCGCTAAACCATCAAGACGACCCATGTCCACATGTGTTGTATCATACACGTGATAATATGTACCTTTCATCGTGGTTTCCATATCGCAATAATAACACAGTTCGAAACTAACTAAAACAAACTCATGGCGTTTTCTACTCGCTAATGTGCAGTGCGCACTGGATAAGTGCTCATACGTCATTGCACTTCTTTAGTTTTGATTACCGTGCATAAAATTGCACCGCCAGTGAAACATAAACTTCGTTTTCAGTGCATTATTTTGCTCTGTATATTTAAAAACTCCGGAGTTTTTGTTTATTTCGGTTATTTGTTTATATTTTAATTTATTATTTGATATCCATCAGTGTAAATAATTATGATGGAAGATACGATGGAAGATAGATACTCGTCGTTCAATTTTTAATAAATAATAAAATGGTAGACATAGAAGCGCCCGATCACTACACTTATATTCAATTAAAAGGTAAGGTAAAACTTAAAGTTTTACCTTATTTCGATGATTACATTCTCTAAAATTATTAACATAACCACAAATTTTTATGTTGTTTATCAACACCGTAGGCCACGCCTTTGCACTGAAACTGTTGCACTGACCCTACGAGCCGGGGCAGAAATTTTGCACTGCAATTGAACTGAGTGCAATTTTATAGCCCAGTAGAAAACGAAACACCGTGTCGGTGCAAAATGGGCGTGTACTAAAAACGCGAGTGAAAAACGCTACATGAAAAAAGTGCAGTAAAAAGTGCACTCAGTGCGCACTCAAATGTTGAGTAGAAAACGCCATCAAATAACATTCCAAAGTAAAAAACATAACCTGAAAATTATTATGTACAGGGTAAAATAAAAAAACATGCAAGGCCGGTTGAATAAAATTCGATAGGGATATGAGATTAAAGCCGTATACAGAAAGAAAGCTGGAAACTTATAAGCGCTTACCGGCGTATCTCTATTAATTGGATGTATAGCTTCTTTTCGCATTTTTAAATACACATTTTCTAACAAAACCAAATCATCGTCCGATGAGTCCGACATTTTGCTTGGTCTGCTTCAACCTGCTTCCTTTGTGTAGAACGGACCAGCGCGGTAAGCGCTTATAAGTTTCCAGCTTTCTTTCTGTATACGGCCTTAGATCGCAGCGCCGGTGGGTAAAAATGTGAACTACGTTAAAAAACATTCGTGTGACAGCCGCGCTTGTGTTCGTTGTATTTTACGAGTTTTTCATTCCTTTTTCCAAGTGAACTTGTTATTTTGTTTAAGACAAATTACGGTTAGTGTTGTTTAGTAGTTCATCTTCCTGCAGTTAAATAATATATACGGTTAGGTGAGTTTTAGATCGCTATTTTTCGACGTGGGGTTTTAAGTTTTAATTTTTAAAATTTGCAGATATGTCAGAATCTTACGAATTAAGATTAAGTCTTCTTGACTATCTCAAATATTTAGAGGGGTCTGAAACATCTAGATGTGTTTATGAAGCCGAAGCAGTTTTAAACGAAGGGCAGGTTGTTCTATGTGGTAAAATATTAATAGAAGCGAAGCAGAACAAAATAAATATTGTAGCATTGTGCATCCAATCTTCTGCAATAAATTTACTCCCAATTTATTTACCACGAGGGTCTTCAGCCGTGGGGATTATTTCGTGATTATTTTTAGCCACTGTTCTAGTTCTAATCCGATTTAGTAGGTATTTGAGCAATCCCAAATGTATAAATAGAATATTGCGAAGGGTATTTTAAGGCTGCATGCACATTGATAGAACAACACGTTTTGCTTGATAATGAAAACAAACTGATTAAAGCATTTTAAGACGAGACAAAATGTTTCAGGACAAGACGCTTTAAGACAAAATATTTTGTTTTGAAATGTTTTGTTCTATCATGTTTTTAGATGAAACAAAATGCTTTTCACCTTTCAAAATACGTCTTCATCAAGAAAAGAATTTTAGAAGTGTTTGTGAATGTACATATGAAAGATTTTTGGAGATGTGGGATATTTTGGAAGATTAGTGAAAAGGAAATATATTAGGCTGGAGTCACACTGTACCATCTACTGCTACCAAATAAAATTTAACTAATGGAAGTTTCTGATTTGTGGGTGGGTGGTCTTTGAACTCGGTTTAATCCAATTGAATTAGTTAAAATTTGATTTGATCAAGATTATATCTTGATTTGCCATTTGAAAATATTTGACAGTGTTTGGTTATAGGAAATCTAGTAGTGCCAAACAAAAAATTTGGCAAATATGGTTAAATTTATTTGGCACACTCCATAGTCCACTATTTGGCAAATAGGTAAATAATTGTTTTGGAAAATATTTACCTAGCGTTTTTTAGCCAAATTTATTTGGTCAGTACACTATTTGGTGTAGCTGTTTGGCAATATAAGCCAAATATTTAACCGTTGCTCAAGGAGTTTTTCCAACGACAGCAACTCAGCAGCGCCCGGTGCCTTATGCTGAGCCGCTTGGTCGGCCTTACATTACCGGTACACTCCAACAAGCAATCACGACCCCGCTTTCTCCATGAGTCCCGGTTCTTCCAGAGTCCCGCGGCCCGCTTCCACCGTGTAGATCCACCCTGGCTTACGACGAAGGTCCGATAAAGCGTTGCGCAGTCGATGAGGGTGAAGGCTAATTTTTTGTAACCAAGTTTTGTAACTTGGTCTCGTCAAGTCAGGGGGACCGCAGTTCTTTGTAAGCATCGGGTCACCCACACAAGTGCTTACCCGGACACTTGTTGCCTGCATGCGAATATCGAATAACTCTATTTCGAGCAATATCTAATGCGGTCAACTATCTTCACTATTAATATCGTTTTAATATGAATTATTTTCTCATTTTACTTCTTTTTTACTATTCTTCTAGTGCGTGATTGTCACGGTTATATTATGGTCTATAATAGGCACTGTCAATGACAACACCGGTCTCATAGCAACATTTGCAGATGACACTGCTATACTTACCCAAAATACAAATATAGAAGAGGGACGAGAACAACTACAACAAAAAGTGACTGCCTTTAAAAATTGGTGTACAACATGGAAAATTAAGCTAAACGCAAATAAAACAAAAGCAAAAATATACACTTTAAAAATTAAATATTCAAACCCATCAAGCATTAGAATAAATAACCAGGAAATCGAATGGACAGAACTAAATACTCCAATTAAATACTTAGGGGTACACTTGGACAGCAAACTAACATGGTCGTACCATATAAATAAAAAGTTAAATGAGGCATACTCAAGATTGGGAATGCTATATCCAATCATTAGTAAAAAGTCATCCTTAAGGATTGGTTGCGGATTACTAATCTATAAGGCAGTTATCCGACCAGTATATGCATATGCCAACGTAATCTGGGGAACGACGTCAAAAACAAACATAGGCAAACTACAACGACTGCAAAACAAAATACTACGAGTGATATGTAACGCCCCGTGGTTTGTAAGAAATGAACAACTACACCAAGAATTACAGGTGCTTACAGTGCAACAATTTAATAAAAAATGTGCTGAAAACTACTTTAATAAATTAAAGGACTGCAGTGGTGCCACTAAACTGAAAATTGGTGAAAAAAGACAAGATATACGGTTAAAAACTAAACGACTTCCGCAAGATTACTTTATTTAACATTGTTGTAACTGAAAATTGATAATCTAAATTTTACTTGCCATACATTATATTAAAAGAAATTGTTACAATCTAAGTTGTTAAAAATATTGTGTATGACTAATAAAGTCGAACCGATAATAAATTGATTAAAAAAAAAAATAAAAATAGGCACTGAAACTTTTTTAGGTTGGTAACTAGAAAATAAACCAATGAGAGATGTGTTATGACATGAACAAATACACAGATGAAATGGTGTTTTAAGAACGCACTGATTCGTGATTACCTAGGTTGTGCGGCCTAATGGCCGCGCTGATCTTCGACTCAAACTAGCATTACAGAATACACGCAGATAAATTTCGACTTGTGTTTCGTAACTTGTTCCTTAATAAGGAATCCTTTAAATAGTCAATAGGGTTTTTATTTACGTGTAAAGGATAGTTTACAATATAAACAATTGATTTATAAACAGTAATCGTACGTAGAAACCAAACTTTACCTATGTTTAAATGATTCTTTTATAAGGAAGGAATTACAGAATCCCAGCCTTACGCCTGGTTCTTGTAAGTGCTAACAAACTTCTTTTATTGCTTATTTAAACTTAAGGGGTTGTTAAAAGTTTGATGAAACCAGGTATTAGTGCACTATATTATGTTCAGAATGATGATGATTCACGCTTTTGCCACCCCAATGATGGTACCGCCCGGTTGTGGGAGTTTTAGAAAAACTCCTTAAAGTTCAAAAGGTTATCAACAGATGGCGCTTCTAAACTGGAAGGCTAAATAAATGGCTTGAGTACCTACCAATTCAAACAAAGAATCACAAGAATTAAAAATGCAGATCTAAGTCTCCACCAGGGAATTCCAATAACTACATAATATATTTTGTTTTGATCTCACCAGTAACTTATAGAAGGAAAAAGTACAATCCAGTTTTGGTGCAACATTAAAGAGTTACATCCCGTCACGCGTTGCCTGCAGCTTCTTGACTAGATTTTTAGGTTGGGTTGGAAAGCGGTCAGCACTTCATTGTAAAGGTAGGTTCCGTCACGGGTTAACTGTAGCTCCCCGACTAGATTTTTAGATAAGGTTGAAGAGCCCGTCAGCTGTTATATGATATAATCTTTAAAAAGCGGTCTTCGATTTATAATTCAGATTAGGAAAGTCAACCGCAGTTAGCCACATTGACTAAAACACAATCTAGAACGTGAATTTTCAAATTGATTTACATTTAAAATATTTCGAATATAAGGATTTAATTTTAGAACTTTTCGCAAGCACCTTGTATTTACCGATTTTCGTGGCGCTAGTGTAACAACCCGCGTTTGGTTCTTGATTATTTATATATATCGACCACGTAATTTTAACACGTAAATACGAATTTATCAATGTAAATTAAATAAAAGTAAACATTAAACCATGTTATAAATTAGATTATAAGTATCTAACCATATTATGTGTAAACTATTTAGTTCAAAATTATTTAAACTTATTTAGTTTATAATAATTAATTTTGTTTATAATAAGTGTTAAACCAGAGAAAAATTTGTTTGAGATGCACTGGAAATTCTCGAGTGATATTGTAAACTTTTACAATATCCGCCCTTTAACATTTGTTACAATACGAGCGGAAACATTAATAACTTTGTAACGAGAATTTCCAGCAAAGTTAAAAGAAACGACAATGAATTTGAAAGTTATACTAGGGTCATAAAATAATTCGCTTGCACTGCACATGCAACTTCTTCTTGGAAGAAAATATACGTTAGAATTTTGTGAATGGAACCGACGCTTTCCAATCTTTAGAAATCATGGCACCCCGCTGGATTTCTAGAACGAAAGCGAGTAATAGAAACTACCCCGAAATACCACGTATGTAGTCTCTACGCGAGGGCTCAAATTAAGAAATCTTATACGTTTTTTCTTCCCTCCACGAGGTGAAGCAATTCAATAAAAGAAGGGCCTTAAGCCAAAATTGGTCAGTCGTTCAACATCACACGATCGAGTCGCGTCCTGCCACACGCAGTCGTAAACAACATCTCGCGATTCAATTAAGTTAGTTGTCATTTTTATCAATCACACATCAAAAAGCCGGTCCGTCGTTTGTACGTGGAAATTAGTTTTGCTAGTCAAAAGTTTAAAGTAAAGTCGAAATAAAATACGCGAGTCAATCGAATTCACTAAGTTAAAATAAATTCATATTAATTTATTAGTACAGATCGATAAAACTACATTTTTTCCAAAAGTTGGCGGCATCATAAATCAACTCAATATAATTCCAAATCAAATCTATATTTTCAGTTTGTGCGTAACTCAAAGTGTAATAGGAAAAAAAGGAAGGATTACGTTCATGTGCAGAAGGATTATAACATTCAGGTATCAAACAATATTACTAGTAAAAAGATCTTTTACAATCCTTACTCTGGTCGGATTAGTATAATTAAATAATTTTGGGTATAATTCTAGTATTGTAACATAGTAAAACTTTTAAAGTTGCATAACTGTTAAATTCTATCTGGGTTTTTTTTGTTATTTAAATAAATTGTTTTAATTAAGCCAAAGGTGTCTCAATTATTGAAATCTCCTATAAGTGATCTATCGTTTGTCGTAAATATTTCTCCCACGTTTCTGTTCTAAAAGCTCATCACGTTACCAATTAAACAAATTAATGAAAAGTTAAAAGTAAGTATTTTAAGCAATATTCACGAGTTCGGAACCAACTCGCCAATTTTATCTAAATACGGTTCCTGGTGGCAGCAATTTCAACAACTAATTAAGTGAATTAATACATTCATAAGTTCAATCAAACTAAAGCAATCAGCTTTAGAACACTAGCTAGCGACGAACACTAGAAGCAATAAATATAAATAATGTTGTCGCAAAACAATCGACGAGTTGGAATCGCATATTAACATTATTTGATTTAGTTTTGAAATGATTTTATATATTCACAGTTTCGATTTGTTATCCTAAAATAAATGGTTTGTTTTTAAATTACACATTTTAAAATTACAAACACATCATGCGACCAACTACTGAGAATGTCATTCGAATTAATCAACAAGTTGCTTGGAAGATTTCCTTGATGGTAAGTTTTAGTCAAGTATAATTTAGAATTCTGGGCGGATTTTTAAATTTACATAATTTATGCTATTATAATGTTTATAAATTAACGAGCAGTGTTTGAAAGTGAACAATAATATTCTTTTCTTGTTCCAGTGCCTTGCAAGCAAAACGCACGAGTTGTTCACGAAGCAGAAGATTAATATGAAGGACGGATGATGGAAACCGAATTGAAAATGCTTTTAAAAACCACCAATCTCATCTTATCAAAGGTACGTGTATTTTTGAATACTGTTATAAAGTTTCCTTTAAAGTAGACTCGAAGACTATCATACCGGGTGGCTAGTCAATCACCCTTGCATTAGGAAACAACACAGTAAATTGGTTTTTGTAGGATTCCTGCTTACCATTACAATGGACAATATCCAACACTTATTATTTCCTTTTTCATTATTGTGCAAGAATAAATTGAGCATTCTTAAAGAAATATGGATTGCTTTGAAAACATAATCAGTCAGAAATACTTTCGCATGTTTAAATTATATCATACTATATAAACGTTCCTCTTTGCAATAGGAAATTTTCAATTTATTTGGAGTTACCAGAGTTAGGGGACCAAAGCCCAATTTTCATTATTGTGTGTTGCAATGGGAAGCAGGAATCTTAAAAAAACTGATTTACTATGTTACCGTTAAATCCTTATGTTCGGGTGCTCGACTATCCACCCTCTATAAGGCATTTAAACATGTCCCGAAAATTTGAAAAGCACCAATTACCCTTTTAATTCTGGCAATTTTTATCTCCATAAAATATTTTTATTCATATTTCCGTAACTATAAATAATGAAAATCAATAAATATTTTGCGTCGAAACAACTCTGAAATACAATAGTCTTTGTATAAACCTTTTAATTTGAAATTTGATAACGATCCATAAGTTTTCAACATCAAGCTCCGACCAGATAGCAAATTTATCGAAGAAATTTACTTTTTATCACTATCTAAATACAACCCTGTAGTGCTTAGAATTTTTGTACCAGTCTTGGTAGATTTTCATCATTGTTTAACCATAACAAATCGGATTAGTGGGGAAAACTACCACACCTCCTCCATCTCAAGTTGAGTTTAGAACTAACCCAATCAAAAGTAATTTTGAAATTAAGTATTTGTAAATAATGGTAAAGTAGGTCGCGATGGACCAGTGCGTTGTCCAGACAACTGTTTTGTAGATTTTACATCAGCAGTGTATACCATCGGTCCAGTGAGTTCAGGCGTTAACAGAGACTGTCGTGTTGGACGATTGAAGTTAAGGGAAGCTAACACGGGTGTGGCTGCGCCTGCCCTGCAATTCGTCCAGCCCCGTGCGTTTGCCTAGCTCAGGGGTGGCCAAGCTCCTTGATAGTCGAGCCATTTTTCAAAATTTGAAATTTTTCGCGAGTGTTATGTGAAACCAAGTTCACACACATAAAATGTTCCCAGGACTTCACCTGAAACCAAGGAAAGAAACTCGCTTGAACTTTCCATAGTTTAATAAAATAAGATCTGTTTACTAACATAAGCATTTTTTACTAAATATAAGTTGTAATAATTATTGTATTGTAAGTCAGTATTACTCTGTATGCTAAAATCGCTGCAAGTACTCAAATAAATTGTTAAGACTCAAATT
Organism: Podabrus alpinus; assembly: GCA_932274525.1. Lineage (NCBI taxonomy): Eukaryota > Metazoa > Arthropoda > Insecta > Coleoptera > Cantharidae > Podabrus > Podabrus alpinus. Next base: position 27,891,174 of record OW026451.1, read on the forward strand.
GATTTTTTTTAAATTCTTTTTGGGTAAATAACTTAACTCGAGCCGCAATTAAATACGTAGTATTTAAAAGGTATGCAAAAAAGGTATTAAAAAAATTTTTTTTACTGAAATTATATTTATTGATAACATAAATAAAAGTACAAAATATGTGTATTGAATTTAGTTGGTATTGGTGACTGTACTCATAACCCCGACAACCATCTCTCGCAGTGCTTGAATTTTTCAACTATTGTTGGTATACTTCCAGGCTCAATATTAGTATGTTTAAATAAACTAAATTTATTTTTTATACCGTTATAAAACTTACGACGTAGTAATTAGAATTCTTCACATTTTTTGGCGTTTCCTCAGGGTCAATGTTATAGTATTATACACCAAGTTTCAAATTTTTTGATCTAAGTTTAATCTTCGCCACTCTATAAATATCACCCTGTAGATGCTATAATTTTTCTAGTATTATTTGTGTATTCGAGGATTTAATGTTAGTGAATACACCAAGTTTCAAATTTTTTGAACCAAGTTTAAATTTCGGCACCCAATAAAGAACACCCTGTAGAACCTAGAATTTTTTTATTATTTTTTGTGTATTCGCGGATTTAATGTTAGTGTATACACCAAGATTCAAATTTTTTGATCCAAGTTTAATTTTCGCTACTCCATAGATATCACCCTGTAGATGGTATAATTTTTCTAGTATTTTTCTGTGTATTGGAGGTTTTAATGTTAGTGTATACCCCAAGTTTCAAATTTTTTGATCCAAGTTTAAATTTCGGCACCCAATAAAGATCACCCTGTAGAACATAGAATTATTTCTATTATTTTTTGTGTATTTGCGGATGTAATGTTAGTGTATACACCCAGTTTAAAATTTTTTGAACTAAGTTTAAATTTCGACACCCAATAAAGAACACCCTGTAGAACCTAGAATTTTTCTATTATTTTTTGTGTATTCGCGGATTTAATGTTAGTGTACACCCCAAGTTTCAAATTTTTTGAACTAAGTTTAAATTTCGACACCCAATAAAGATCACCCTGTAGAACATAGAATTTTTTCTATTATTTTTTGTGTATTCGTGGATTTAATGTTAGTGTATACACTGAGTTTAAAATTTTTTGGTCAAAGTTTAATTTTTGGCACTCGATAAAAATCACCCTGTAGATGCTATAATTTTTCTAGTATTTTTTATGTATTCGCGGATTTAATGTTAAAGTATACAGTAAGTTTCAAAGTTTTTGGTAAAAGTTTAATTTTTGGCACTCGATAAAAATCACCCTGTAGATGCTATAATTTTATAGTATTTTTCATGTATTCTCAGATTTAATGTTAGTGTATATATTGAGTTTCCATTTTTTTGGTAAAAGTTTAATTTTTGGCACTCGATAAAAATCACCCTGTAGATGCTATAATTTTTCTAGTATTTTTTATGTATTCGCGGATTTAATGTTAGTGTATACACTGAGTTTCAAATTTTTTGGTCAAAGTTTAATTTTTGGCACTCGATAAAAATCACCCTGTAGATGCTATAATTTTTCTAGTATTTTTTATGTATTCGCGGATTTAATGTTAGTGTATACACTGAGTTTCAAATTTTTTGGTCAAAGTTTAATTTTTGGCACTCGATAAAAATCACCCTGTAGATGCTATAATTTTTCTAGTATTTTTTATGTATCCGCGGATTTAATGTTAGTGTATACACTGAGTTTCAAATTTTTTGGTCAAAGTTTAATTTTTGGCACTCGATAAAAATCACCCTGTAGATGCTATAATTTTTCTAGTATTTTTTATGTATTCGCGGATTTAATGTTAGTGTATACACTGAGTTTCAATTTTTTTGGTCAAAGTTTAATTTTTGGCACTCGATAAAAATCACCCTGTAGATGCTATAATTTTTCTAGTATTTTTTATGTATTCGCGGATTTAATGTTAGTGTATACATTGAGTTTCAATTTTTTTGGTAAAAGTTTAATTTTTGGCACTCGATAAAAATCACCCTGTAGATGCTATAATTTTTCTAGTATTTTTTATGTATTCGCGGATTTAATGTTAGTGTATACACTGAGTTTCAAATTTTTTGGTCAAAGTTTAATTTTTGGCACTCGATAAAAATCACCCTGTAGATGCTATAATTTTTCTAGTATTTTTTATGTATTCGCGGATTTAATGTTAGTGTATACACTGAGTTTCAAATTTTTTGGTCAAAGTTTAATTTTTGGCACTCGATAAAAATCACCCTGTAGATGCTATAATTTTTCTAGTATTTTTTATGTATTCGCGGATTTAATGTTAGTGTATACACTGAGTTTCAAATTTTTTGGTCAAAGTTTAATTTTTGGCACTCGATAAAAATCACCCTGTAGATGCTATAATTTTTCTAGTATTTTTTATGTATTCGCGGATTTAATGTTAGTGTATACACTGAGTTTCAAATTTTTTGGTCAAAGTTTAATTTTTGGCACTCGATAAAAATCACCTTGTAGATGCTATAATTTTTCTAGTATTTTTTATGTATTCGCGGATTTAATGTTAGTGTATACACTGAGTTTCAAATTTTTTGGTCAAAGTTTAATTTTTGGCACTCGATAAGAATCACCCTGTAGATGCTATAATTTTTCTAGTATTTTTTATGTATTCGCGGATTTAATGTTAGTGTATACACTGAGTTTCAAATTTTTTGGTCAAAGTTTAATTTTTGGCACTCGATAAAAATCACCCTGTAGATGCTATAATTTTTCTAGTATTTTTTATGTATTCGCGGATTTAATGTTAGTGTATACACTGAGTTTCAAATTTTTTGGTCAAAGTTTAATTTTTGGCACTCGATAAAAATCACCCTGTAGATGCTATAATTTTTCTAGTATTTTTTATGTATTCGCGGATTTAATGTTAGTGTATACACTGAGTTTCAAATTTTTTGGTCAAAGTTTAATTTTTGGCACTCGATAAAAATCACCCTGTAGATGCTATAATTTTTCTAGTATTTTTTATGTATTCGCGGATTTAATGTTAGTGTATACACTGAGTTTCAAATTTTTTGGTCAAAGTTTAATTTTTGGCACTCGATAAAAATCACCCTGTAGATGCTATAATTTTTCTAGTATTTTTTATGTATTCGCGGATTTAATGTTAGTGTATACACTGAGTTTCAAATTTTTTGGTCAAAGTTTAATTTTTGGCACTCGATAAAAATCACCCTGTAGATGCTATAATTTTTCTAGTATTTTTTATGTATTCGCGGATTTAATGTTAGTGTATACACTGAGTTTCAAATTTTTTGGTCAAAGTTTAATTTTTGGCACTCGATAAAAATCACCCTGTAGATGCTATAATTTTTCTAGTATTTTTTATGTATTCGCGGATTTAATGTTAGTGTATACACTGAGTTTCAAATTTTTTGGTCAAAGTTTAATTTTTGGCACTCGATAAAAATCACCTTGTAGATGCTATAATTTTTCTAGTATTTTTTATGTATTCGCGGATTTAATGTTAGTGTATACACTGAGTTTCAAATTTTTTGGTCAAAGTTTAATTTTTGGCACTCGATAAAAATCACCCTGTAGATGCTATAATTTTTCTAGTATTTTTTATGTATTCGCGGATTTAATGTTAGTGTATACACTGAGTTTCAAATTTTTTGGTCAAAGTTTAATTTTTGGCACTCGATAAAAATCACCCTGTAGATGCTATAATTTTTCTAGTATTTTTTATGTATTCGCGGATTTAATGTTAGTGTATACACTGAGTTTCAAATTTTTTGGTCAAAGTTTAATTTTTGGCACTCGATAAAAATCACCCTGTAGATGCTATAATTTTTCTAGTATTTTTTATGTATTCGCGGATTTAATGTTAGTGTATACACTGAGTTTCAAATTTTTTGGTCAAAGTTTAATTTTTGGCACTCGATAAAAATCACCCTGTAGATGCTATAATTTTTCTAGTATTTTTTATGTATTCGCGGATTTAATGTTAGTGTATACACTGAGTTTAAAATTTTTTGGTCAAAGTTTAATTTTTGGCACTCGATAAAAATCACCCTGTAGATGCTATAATTTTTCTAGTATTTTTTATGTATTCGCGGATTTAATGTTAGTGTATACACTGAGTTTCAAATTTTTTGGTCAAAGTTTAATTTTTGGCACTCGATAAAAATCACCCTGTAGATGCTATAATTTTTCTAGTATTTTTTATGTATTCGCGGATTTAATGTTAGTGTATACGCTGAGTTTCAAATTTTTTGGTGTATTGGTAGAAGTTGTTCTTTTTCTTTATTTCTATTTATAATTAAGGATCTATTATCAATTTCGCCGATTTAGTTTGATTCTCTTTAAGTAAGCCCTGTATTCGGTTAAAAAGTTTATAGGTTTCTACGGAACTTATAGCAATTTGTTTATTTAAAAGAATTAAATTTAGCCCATATTTTAAAATTAAGATATAATACATAAGAATTTTTTTGTAAAAATAAAGTAAATTGGAAAGGATCTAAATGAAACCAAAAATTGATACTAAACTTGAAAATTACTATGGATCGAGCATAAGTCATGACCAAATTAATTGAGAACATATTGGAGCCGATTCTAACTAATTATTTGTTTCAGTTTGTACCAGTGAAGGAATCGAGATTCCAAAAAACTGAAATATTATCAGATTCGTTTTAAATTTTCATAATGGTGTGAAGAACAATAAATGGATCGAATAATGAAAGGTTTGTTACATTAGAAATAATAATTAATTAGTTATAATTGTGTGTTTTTAAAATTTGCATTATTCAAATAATCTGACATCCACTTTCCATTGAATTACAGGAAACTGTAAGTGGGGTAATAAATTAAAGGCAACTTATAGGAATCTGTAATTTATGTTTCTAATGTTGGTGGTTAGGTGTCGCTCGATTTAATTATTGTTTTGGCAGCTGGCTGTCATAATAATAATTGAAACTTCTTTGATTGAAACCCTGCAACTTTTAATTTTGAGTTAATTATAAATTTTTATAATTTACTTTCGTTTTTTATGAAACAAAATGGTAAACAAATTACAACTTTCATGAAATACTTACGATTATTTATTTTGTTCTAGCCTACAACAAATCGGATGGATAGTAACGGTGGAACACTTACGAGACGTTTGGAATTTAGAAATGTTTTGAAATGTAATCATATCAAGGTACTTATGAGTTTTAATAATATGCACTTGAAAAATGTTTGTGGATCTCTGTTTTTGCTAGGATTTTAATTAAAAATATAAATTGTTTAACCCCGCAATATTCTGACATCCACCATGATGCGACAAGTTTACCTTTTTGTTAATTCAGTTATTTATTTTATTGGTTTATTTATCTTTCCAATATCTGTTTTTATCATTTTAACGATTTTTTATTTATTTCCAGCTCTCGTAATAAATGGGATGATTGCTGGAGTACCTGCTCAAAATTGGCTAGTGACAAGTTAAAATGTGTAAAAGTGTTTTTGTGTTTGGAAGATTTATTTCAAATTTTATATCAAAATTATATCAAAAAATAATAAGGGTAAGTTCCGTTATTGCATAATCTTTGTGTGATTGGAATTTTTGAATGTTGAAATTTAAATTTTGTTTTATTGTTTTATTCTATTCGATTATTAGGACACCTCATGTTTTATTAGGGTGACCGTTAATTTCGTTATGCCGGAATATTAATTCGCTAATATTCACGGACTAAAATGTCCCAAGTATTTATGTGAGAAAATTTTTATTTAAATTCAATCACTTTCTCAACTTTTAAATTTTCATACTTGCATCAAATTATTTTGTATCTTGGTATCAGTTAATTTTGCTGTGAAATCGTTATCAAATGCGACAAAAAATTAAGAGATAAGGATAAGGTGTTTTTAATTTTGCGCGAGCTAAGATAACGTAATGCATTGCTACAGGCACGTATTTAGAAAATTCTAAAAATTTTAAATTGAAAAATAAAATACAAAGAATCGCGATTTCTTTTGCATCGACAGACAATAATTTATTAATGATGCCTAACTTGAACACTAGAAGAAGCATTTTCGTCCATGATCTTTTCGCGTTTGGAAATATCCGACAGTTGCCATTTCCTCTTTCATTATTATTAAAATTGCAAGAATAAATTGTGCGCTTTTTAAGAGCACAGCTTAGCGTGGAAAACATAATCGCCTAAAAATCACTTTGACAAATTTGATTTGTATTTTCTGGCGACTATTTTTCTAATACATATCGCATGTCTTCACAACCACCCAATTTATTCTTGCATTTTTAAGATGAGTTAAAGGCCAAATAACAAGTGTTAGGTATTTCCAAATGCGAAACAAAAATCTGTTTCGATCGATACAATTTTTATTATTACCCGTTTAGGAAGCAAGAATTTTAAAAACACTGATTTACCATGTTAAGTTCGTCCACAGGTCATTTGGCATAATAGGTTTTTTTCTAAGGAGTGCCATAAGTCCCCGCTGCAATTTGCACTTCAGATTAGGAAGGCAGTTGCCTAAAATGCGATTTTGCTGCGGTAACTGTTTAAAACGTTAGGTGCTGTCATGCTAGAACTATAAGTCCCCACTTCAAATTTTAATTCGGTTTAGAGGAGTCGAGTTGTTGGAAGTTGGTCTCATTGCCCAAACCGGTCTCTGTTATTCTGGTGATTAATTAAAATAATTAGATCCTGTCTCGTTAAAAATGTAAGTTTCCACTTCAATTTTTGATTCGGGTTTGCAAAGTACTAAATGCTGATATTTTGTAATAACACGTAATTGTAATATAACGTTTATGCGTTATATAATAATTATCATACCATTATGGTATTGCACAATGTCAGCATCTAATACTTGGGAAAATAAATCGTGAGTTTTCGCTCTTGTCATTTTGTTCCGTTGTGCTTTAGTTAGTCTTATCGCCCAAAGCACGAAATTCATCTGACGACCAATTTAAAATTTGCATTTTCGCGTCAATTTGTAATTACAGTTAGGACCGTTGGTAATTCGCCTTAAGCTGCCCACAAACCAGTGTTCAAAAGCGTCACTCAGGTATGTTATAGGTGTTTGCGCACCCATGTATGCTAGTGTGTTGTCAAAAAGTCGCACGTAAGTGCGTCGATTTTGTTTTCTGGTTAGACCGGAAAACAATAACGCGCAACTCGACTCGTACATACATAAGTGTCGGTGTGTGGTGAAATATCACGGTCGTTCGCATTCATTATACAGTGTCTCGCGTGGTGTATTTTATTAGAAAATGATTGATATAAAACAATTTTCGAAAGCCTTTACGGCCGATTTCATTGAAGTGTATAAAAGTTATCCGTGTTTGTGGAAAATTAAAAGCACGGATTATAAAGATCGAAATAAAAAACAAGCTGCTTATACAGTTTTATTAAAAAAATTGCAAGAGGTTGAGCAGGAAGATTAATATGGGTATATTCCGAGCGTTTTAAAAGCCATTCCTTCACCCATTTGGTTCGAGTTTGTCGCTGTCGAACTAATTTTTTTTTTCTTTATAATCAAAGCAGCGTACGCCGCTGCTAAGAGAATATAGTCGTCGTCACTGCTCATCGTGCACTTTCAAACTAACTTGTTTGGCAAGATAGTGTGTACGTCTGTAGGCAATCACTATTGTCATACATGTACGTCAATAATGTATGACATACCTGAGTGACGCTTTTGAACGCTGGTTTGTGGGCAGCTTTACTGTCCAAAACGCGATCTTATTCCGGTCACTCGCTCGTTTAAAAGTTAAGTGCCGTCGAAAACCGTAAGTGTATAATCACAATGAACGTAAAACATAAGTAATACCTAGACGTAAAGTTTATATACCGCCCAATTTTAATACATCAAGTTAAAATCATTCCAAGTTCATGTAATTACCTATATTAAATTTATGGTCGTACTTCAAATTACATTTAAAGTTGAAATTCTTTCAACTTGATGTTTTAAAATTATGATTTATGAAAATTTTACATATTATTTGTCTGGCGTTCATTGTGAATAAGTACTACGCTCACGCTGCAATTTGTACTACGGATTAAACAAGCTGCCGCCAAATGGTTATTTTGCCCAAAACGCAATGTTCATCTCGCGATTCTTAGAAAAGTTAGCTCTGATCACGCTCAAACTGTAATCCCCCACTTTGATTTGTAATTCGGGTTAGAACGGCCGTCAACAACTAACGTCATTGTCAACCTCGATCCGATAAATAGTAAAAATGTTGGTATTCATCACGCTCAAACTGTAAGTTCCCACTTTGATTTTTAATTCGGGTTAGAACGGCCGTCAACAACTGACGTTGTTGTCAAAATCGGGACCTCGATCCGATAAATAGTAAAAATGTTGGTATTCATCACGCTCAAACTGTGAGTCCCCACTTTGATTTGTAATTCGGGTTAGAACGGCCGTCAACAACTGACGTCATTGTCAAAATCACGACCTCGATCCGATAAATAGTAAAAATGTTGGTATTCATCACGCTCAAACTGTAAGTTCCCACTTTGATTTGTAATTCGGGTTAGAACGGCCGTGAGCAACTGACGTCGTTGTCAAAATCGCGACCTCGATCCGATAAATAGTAAAAATGTTGGTATTCATCACGCTCAAACTGTGAGTCCCCACTTTGATTTGTAATTCGGGTTAGAACGGCCGTCAACAACTGACGTCATTGTCAAAATCACGACCTCGATCCGATAAATAGTAAAAATGTTGGTATTCATCACGCTCAAACTATAAGTCCCCACTTTGATTTGTAATTCGGGTTAGAACGGCCGTCAACAACTGACGTCGTTGTCAAAATCGCGATCTCGATCCGATACATAGTAAAAATGTTGGTATTCATCACGCTCAAACTGTAAGTTCCCACTTTGATTTGTAATTCGGGTTAGAACGGCCATCAATAATAATTGACGTCATTGTCCAAAACGCAATCAAAAACGATTTTGATCTAGAAAATAAAGTTGGTAACTGATACGCCAAAGTTGTAAGCCCCCCCCCTGCTTGATGGGGAGCCCGTCGGTTGACCAACAGACTTCCGAAAATATGATCCCTCTCTAGTGATTCGCTAAAAAGTTAAGTACTGTTACTCGTAAACTGGAATCCCTAGCGTCATAGGTTGTCAAGCTAAGTGACAACATGAACAATTCATATCTGTAGAGGGGGTTTGCACGTCTTTGACATGGGAAATCCAGTTTGGCAATGATTTCATAAGAAACTACGTGGATGTTTACGAATGGGGTCACGTGTCGAGTCTCGAGAATGTGTCGTGTATGTAAACATGATTGTAATTTATTTTTCACATTACAGATAATGAATCATTCCTTCAAGATAGCAACAAGCATAGCGGACCACGCCAGCGCACAACGTACGAGAACATCCAAAGGAAAATGGTAGTGCAGTGTGTATATTATTTGTATCGTCTTGTAATACTTACTTACTTACCGTCACAATAAAAGCTATAATTGCATATTCTTGTATCATTGATATGAGGTATCTATTACTAATATAAGTTTCCCCACCTATAGATAGTCATATAAGCATTCAAGGTAAGTTAGTGACATCACCTGCTCGGGGTAGGTAAGGAACTTGCCCGGAGCGGACTTATTTTAAAATATTTCATTACTTTACTTCTCCCACTTCCAACATGGCCCCACCAAGTATTCCGAACGAAACCGAACTCGGTTCGGTTGGAAGTGGGGGAAACCAATTTGGTATATAAGTAATGTTTCTCCTGGGGTTGAGGCGGGTGGGCAAAGGCCATTAGCCAGCAAACATCTAGCTCCTCCAACTCGATTAACAAGCCGCGAAGCGGCTTGTTGGATAGTGCGCGCCCCCAGGCCGCTTTGCGGCCTGTTGATCGAGTTGGAGGAGCTAGATGTTTGCTGGTCTACTGTTCAGGCCGCCCCACCCACCCCGTAGTTAATACATTGCTTATATACCAAATTTGTTTCCCCCACTCTCAAACGAAGCGACTTCGGTTTTCGTTCGGAACTGGTGGGGCATCTGCGCTATCGACTTACGACACATTGCTAAGTGTTGGTAATAATAAAACATTTAATTTATTTCAAGTTACATTTATTATCGATAACGGTGCATTATTATAAGATCGAAAATATTTAAAAAAGTTATTTTAACGTAAAACATTAAAGTGAATAAACTTAGATACTTTTGCTTGCTAAAATATTCTAAGTTGATCGACTTTAATTTTTAATTAAAGCTAATTTATTTTACACTTCATTATAGTGTACACCAGTTTAAGGAACGGCTCCAAACCAACTTCAAACCTTTGATGGATCTTGCTGCTGAGGGTTCCATATTTAGAATCTGCAAAGTAGAAAAAGTACATTACAAAACTTTCCAAAACAATTCGTTAACATTAATTTTTATATTATATTACTAAAACATAAATTGAATAAGCGGGGACTTATCAATTTTTGCACAACGGGATTTACGTTTTAAGAAATCGTCGCATCGAGCTCGCGTTTTCGGCATCGAGTCAATCATTCGACGGCCCGGAATTCCAAATCCAAGCGGATCCTTGCATTTTTCGCGCAGTGCCCAACTTTTTAAGGAATCACTGGATCGATATCGCGTATTTGGCATTGAGTTTATCAATGGCGGCTTCCCCAAAGCAGCCCATAAAACAATGCGAGAACTTTTTAGTTTTTGCGTGACAAGGTCCACGTTTTTAACAAATTATCGGATCGAGATCCCGTATTTGGAATAGAGGCTAGAGTAGAAACAGCCGACGGCTCCGGACTACAAATCGAAGGGGATGTTTTCCCGCGGGATCGAACTTTTAAACGAATAACAGGATGGATATCGTGTTTTCGGTCACATTATTAGCCAACGTCACAAGTAGTGACGAAGTAGACTTATTACTCGGAATGTTTGCTGGATGGAAATCACAAATTTTAATTCGGCCGTGAAATTTGAAGATGCTTATTGTAAATGTGATCACGGCCGTCTAAATTTATAATTGGTTCAAGCACAGTGGGAATTTCAATGTTAAATTCGTTGCATTCTAAATTATTTTAATGAAAAATTGTAAATAAATTCTTATAGAGAAAAAATACTGCATCCTCAAAAATTGTTTTCTGTAATTTTCCGTTCCGTCGAGGGTAAAAATTAAGGAAACTAAAAGTGATGTTTTAACAAAACTTAGCATTGCTTTGGAATTGAACTTGTCAATGGGAGAGTTGTTTTTTGTATCGACGATTTACAATCACCTCTTTTAGTATCTTTGATTTTAAACACCTTGAAAACGGAAAATTACAGAAAAACAATGTACGGATGCAGCATTTTTTTCATCACAAATAATGAAGAATTAAACATGAAGGGCCATTTGTATAGCAGAAGATCGTCCCGGAGTTAGATTTAACCCGCGAATTTTTTGTGTATCAACCAATCAAATAGAGGAACTGTGGGTTAAATGGGATTCGAGGATAATCTTCTGGTTTACAACTGGTCCCAAGAATATAACATTAAAATCTCGATTGCGTTAACTAATTCACCACTCGGTAGAATTATTGCTTCATCGGAAAGTCTACAAGATGGAAAACGGAGAGCTGTTTTCCGTTCCAAATCTGTTTGTGTTTTTATTGGGTTTAATATTGGATGAAAATTTCCTTTTAAAATAATCAAAAAACGATTTCAAAAAACAGTTTCGGCCAGTGCTTTTAGGGTTAAACCTCGAACGAGATCGCGAATGGACCAATAATTCAAATGAAGTCACGTATCCCTGGATTTTATCATAAGTTTTATATTATTTTCTCAGATTTCCACTCAGTTCCATTCTGGATCAACACATTTTAACCATAACTATCGAACAGTTGAATTTACGAGCAAATAATAAGGGAACAAAATTGAAGAGAATAATCAACATTCTTCGATCAATACTTTTCGAGATATTAACAATTGAAGAAAAAAGTGTGGTGTTGATAGTGTTAAGTTTTACCGCGCTAATAAAAAATTAAATGGCAGGTGAAAATCATTTTTTCGTGAAATTTGCGTGAAAGCACTGGCCTATTGTAATTGTTTGGAAAAAACCAAAAATTTGATGCGTGCATAATAGCATGAAGGAAACAAGGTTAAGTAATGTTAACCATTTTGGGCGTTTAATTTAACATCGCATTAAATGGGTGAAATTTTGCTTGTAGACAGGTAAATACTGAACTTCAATTGTTAAACTTGCAGTTTGTACAACTTCTAGTTGTTATTGGTAAAAGAGAAATTTCAAATCTTATATTAATTTATCGACAGAATTCTGGACAAATTTAAATCTATCAACATTTTACGTGAAAGTTTAAAACAAAGTGCTGAAAAGTTGGAACTTGAAACTGATTATTATCTTCAGCAACCCCGAGGAGACCGCGTGTGTTGTGAAGCTATGGCTTTTACAACCAACATTTATTATTTACACCCCCACAAAGCCCCGATAGTAATTTTGTCATATCTTTTGTATGATTTCATTATAAAAGTGTTATATTTCTTTTAATAAGTAATTAATTTGAATGCAATTTTCTACATTTAATGTTCATGTGCGTAAATAAATTCCTAAAATACATTCGATTGATTTAATATCGATAAAATTTTAAACGCTAGGTTACGAATAATTTTGAAAGTCTTCCTCGAAATTCGCCAGATTTTTAGTTTACGATCTGAGGGTGAAATATTAAAAATAAACACGTTGTAACTAGGAAAATTACTATTCGAATTTTACTTTCTTTACTCCAAAGTTGAACATTTTCTAAAGGTTCACAACTCGCCCTTAAATTTGAAGTATAACAAAGGGTTTAGATTTAAATCTGGATGTAAGACTGGAAATGGAAATATTAAATTTCGATAATAAATATTTTATGTTGAAATATTGCCAAATCAGTTTCAAACTAACAAATTACTCATCAAACAAGTCGAAACGTGTAAATCAATGTACATAAAATTATTGCACAAGTGCGCGTAATTTTGAATATTTTTCAGTTTTAATAAAATAATATTAAAAAATAAATTCTCTTTCGATGAATTTTTACGTGACAAATAAGAAGACAAAATATTACAACAAATATGCACCGACATTAAAATGAATAGTCCTTAATTTGGTTATATTTTAATGACCAATAAATTGTAACATAGTCACGGGCTAAAATGTCTCTAAATATAAAGGAGATGTTGGAAAAATTATCTGTTCCTATCGCAGTAACTTTAAATACCTCCATAAAGGTTTTCGAATTTTCATATTTGAATAACGTAATTTCTGGCATTCGTAGTATATTTTACTCCTATCACACTTGAAAACATTCGAATTGTGGCACATTTTTTACCAATGTAGTATGTGATAATACGTACAGTTCATTCCAAGATATTATAAGGAATTAAAAAAAGTCATAGTAGATATCAACCGGATATAAGAACGTAAAAACTATGCTAATTATTGCGACAACGCAGGCACATACTTGACAATTTACACATTAATAGTAATTGTTATACAGTGTAGGATATTATTTTATTAATTACTAGCTGGCACAGTCGGCCTGCCGGCCGCCTTTAGCCATCTAGACCGTGTCGGATGTGGTTGTTCGGCTTTCGGCCTCACTCAAGGGTATTGCAGGCATACGTGTAGACCGTGGTTGTTTGGCCTCACTCCAAGGTACTAAAGTAGCCTATGTTTTTCGTAGCGTTGTAAATAACTTCTACACCAAATTTGGTTAAGATAGGTCAAATAGAAACGTAAGCACGTGCACGCGTATTTGCATTGTCGATCGGTTGAAAGTTTGACAACGTGACAGCATTCATTATTGTTTTTAAGTTGATTTTGAGTAGCCTGCCTTCCTTTAAGGAATCTCGATAATCCATTCATGCGCGTCACATTGGGACACGCATGAATGGATTATCGAGATTCCTTAAAGGAAGGCAGGCTACTCAAAATCAACTTTCCTTTCCTTTGCGAATTTTTGCACTATTTCAATACAAAAACATGCGCAGGGACCTACATAATAACTATGCCAAATTTGGTTCCGATCGGTCAAACGGTTTAGGAGTCTATAGGGTACATACATACATTCATTTTTATATAAATTGTAACGTCTGGTGCCTTGAAGATACACGAGTACGCACACAATCGGTTTATGGACACCTACCTTTAATTCGACTCTTATACTTCTCAGGTTAATATGCGTCGGGATCTGATTCAACCAACACTTTTTATACGAGCTTATTCTTGATTGAACGAATTCTTGATTCCAACAAAGATAAAACTACAGTTGGATTCCGTTAACAAGTTTTTAATCAAATAAACAACCTCCAACATATAACATAGAACCCAAACAATCAAACAATCTTTATATAAACTACTATTCTACGCACTGATTAATAAATGGTAGCTAACCTGCGATTTGTATCGTGCGCACAATTTTTTCTTTCTTCAATATTCTAATTTCCAATCTCCAATCTGCTTCTCATAGATCGGATAATTTGGTATCCGTATCTCCCCAACATATCTGTATGACACGATCTCGACCACAACCTTCGTTGCCAACACCTTTTGTATCCCGCTATCTTACGGAATCTTAAATTCTCCAAGGAATTAATCTTCTTGGGTAGTACCACCGTATTTCGTTCACGAATATAATTTATTTCAGTATATTTTATGTGAATCTCACTTGAATTCGCGAGTTTATGTCACAGTACTAAATACACGACCGTCACCTTTCGTGATCTCGATGGAACTCCTCTTATTTACTTTTATGTAACGTTCGTTACTATATATTTTGTTTTTAAAAAACCGGAGCTTCTTATATATCGGTTTGTTTGTACATGGCCGACGGTTCTCTGCACGTTTGATTAATTTCCACATGTTGTATATCCCGTTTACATACAACATGTAACACGAACAAACTTAAAATTAAATTCAAACGACAAAAAAAAACAAACACATGTAAACAAATGTGTTTGAACCTCCGGTCTCCAACTGTATTTCTCTCCTTGTTGGTACGACTCTATCCTCAACATGGATAGCGCGTATCACAACAAAATATATTATATAGATAAGTGCAAAATGTGGCGATCATGGGACGAAAATGCTTCTTCTAGTGTTCAAGTTAGGCATCATTAATAAATTATTTATTGTCTGTCGATGCAAGAGAAATCGCGATTCTTTGTATGTATTTTATTTTTTCAATTGAAAAGTTTTAGAATTTTCTAAATACGTGCCTGTAGCAATGCATTAGGTACGTTATCTTAGCTCGCGCAAAATTAAAAACACCTTATCCTTATCTCTTAATTTTTTGTCGCATTTGATAACGATTTCACAGCAAAATTAACTGATACCAAGATACAAAATAATTTGATGCAAGTATGAAAATTTAAAAGTTGAGAAAGTGATTGAATTTAAATAAAAATTTTCTCACATAAATACTTGGGACATTTTAGTCCGTGAATATTAGCGAATAAATATTCCGGCATAACGAAATTAACGGTCACCCTAATAAAACATGAGGTGTCCTAATAATCGAATAGAATAAAACAAAACAAAATTTAAATTTCAACATTCAAAAATTCCAATCACACAAAGATTATGCAATAACGGAACTTACCTTTATTATTTTTTGATCCAGCAGCGAAATAAATCTTCCAAACACAAAAACACTTTTACACATTTTAACTTGTCACTAGCCAATTTTGAGCAGGTACTCCAGCAATCATCCGATTTGTTATGAGAGCTGGAAATAAATAAAAAATTGTTAAAATGATAAAAACAGATAGTTAAATAAACTATTGGAAAGATAAATAAACCAATAAAATAAATAACTGAATTAACGACAAGGAAAACTTGTCGCATCATGGTGGATGTCAGAATATTGCGGGGTTGAACAATTTATATTTTTAAATAAAATCCTAGCAAAAACAGAGATCCACAAAGATTTTTCGGGTAAGATCTAGTTTAGGGGAAAAGCGTGCTAGCTGCTTCATATTTTGTGCCAAGATGTGTTATTGTATCATGATCATTAAATGCTTATAAAACTTTTGGGGCAAATGTATAATTTGCTTGTAATTAATTATTTAAGAGGGACATGTTGCATCGACTATGGGAAGGGTACGTAAGGTGCATCATCGAATTTCAATATTTTTTGGTGACTTTCGGATAGTTTAATGTATTTAGAAGTCACTGGTACCAATTTTATGGGCGGATAAACCAACTTTTGATAGAGAAAATCGACTTTGAAAATCGTTAATTTTACCATGTATCACTGACGCGCGGGTGGAATCTCACCGGAATCTCACTCATTTTGTTGACGGTCCGCGCAACTTGAACTAGTCTTAGGGCCCCACACAGACTAATGTATGTTCACAGGTTTAACTTACACAAATTCTCTTCGAAAGTGAATTTATTCACTAGATTTGTGTAATTTTTCGATCAATTTCCACAAGCTTCGATAAATCACCCCCCATAGTATCACTACAATCCCACTAGTCGCCAATTCTGACTAGTTCCAAGTAGAAGCCACTCACTTCGAGGTCATCAATAGAAATTATAATTTCTTTCTTCGAATTAGGGACTCTACTATATCGGCAAACGTAAAAAATTTCTTTTTCTTCACATATCTCATATTCACAGTCACAGCCCAGGTTTCTAACCAGTCAGTCCGCCAAGCGCCAATTCCCAGAGACCCACCGGTCTCTACAACTTCCAATGTCATTAATGTATTCTTTCAGATGAAGGAGAAGGCCGGCCATGCCGGGATGCTCCATCAAATACATATCAGGTAAAGGTAAAGGTTCATCTATTTACCAGTCAGTCCGCCAAGCGCCAATTCCCAGAGACCCACCGGTCTCTATAAATTCCAATGTCATTAATGTATTCTTTCAGATGAAGGAGAAGGCCGGCTGCGCCGGGATGCTCCATCAAATACATATCAGGTAAAGATCAGGTTCATCTATTCAGTAAAGTCTCCGTTAGTTACGTGTCAGGTAAACTTATATGTCACCTGTAAGAATTTTGGGTATATTCATGCGGTGACCGATTCATGCTATTTTATGTATTCCGTAGTTACTTAATATTTTACTGAACACCCCGTTGTTTTTAAACGGTTAGTAGTAATTTAGTAGTAGTTAGTAATTTGTAAATTACAATTTAGTGTAAACAAGTTTGTATAGTTGTTAATAGTTTTTGTAAAAGTGTTATCAATCCTATTTAAAAATCAATCACAATGGATTTTATTGATGATATTAACCTTATACTTGACGATATTGACGACAATTTTGTAAATCGCCGTCCTTATAACAGCCAAAATCGATATCAACAATGGGATAATTTAAATCGTTGGGACGATTTGGAATTTTTTCAGAGGTTTCGTCTAACAAAAACCTCAGTATTGGAAACTTTATTACTAATAGAAGATGGACTTGCATATCAGTCAAACAGGTAAAAATTAATTTACTGTATTGCGTATTACTTCAGTGTACACACTACAATAATAATGAATTATTTTTCCAGAAACAACCCAATACCACCTCTGCAACAACTGTTATTGACCCTTAGGTTTTATGCCACTGGTGGTTTTTATGTGTCCGTGGGAGACTTTGGAAATATCCATAAAACAACTGTTCATAAAATAATACATCGAGTTACTTCTCAACTAGCCAGTTTGAGGCCACAATTTATTTACATGCCTTCGACACAAGAAGACATAATTAAGGAGCAAAAACAATTTATGGCAATTTCCCGGTTTCCTCGCGTGATTGGCTCCATAGATTGTACACATATAAAAATTCAAAGCCCAGGTAGGTATGTTATTTGTGTAATTATAATTTAGACTACGTATTTCTTAAAAAATAACATATTTTCAGGAGGAGCAAATGCAGAAGTATTCAGAAATAGAAAAGGCTTTTTTTCATTAAATGTTCAGTGCATCTGTGATGCAAATTACAAAATTCGAGATATTGTAGCTCGGTGGCCAGGTTCTTCTCATGATGCCAATATTTTTGATAATTCAAATATCAAGCAAAGATTTGAAGGGAATCAATTTGGAAATGGTATTTTATTAGGTGACAGTGCTTACGCCTTAAGTCGATATATGATGACACCTATTGCTAACCCACAAAATGATGCAGAAAACTTATTCAATGAAGCTCAAATTAGAACTAGAGGTCCGGTGGAAAGGACATTCGGAATTTGGAAGCGGCGTTTTCCTTGTCTATCGATGGGAATGAGGTGTAAGATACCGATGGTGCAAAATGTAATAGTAGCTACAGCAGTGTTACATAATATTGCAAGAAACAATAGAATTGAGGAAGCACGGTTTGAAAATGAGCATAACGAAGAGCTTTTTGAAAACGAGACTATAGAAGAATTACAGGAAGTCTTTCAAGAAAATAATAATTTTCATCGTGCCGAATTTTTAAATTATTTTAGAAACTTATAAGGATACATGAATAAATTAATGTTTTAAAAGCTTTATTTTAAATTTTTTCAAGTTTGTACATATTTTGTATTTTTTAATTGGAACAGCTTCATTTCTTGTTCATGTAATTCAGTTGCCATTTTGATTCTTAGCTGGCTTTCGAATTCTTTTCTGGCATCGTCTTTCTTCAGCAATTCTACTCGCAGCGATATTTCTGCCAACTGCTGTTCGGCAACCTTCTTTTGAATAGTTAGCAAGTCTTCACGACTCTTGGCCATGGATGAATATTTATTTCCAACATTGTTTAGTTGATTATATAGTAATTAGTAACTAAAGGGTGTCCCAACAAGAGCGCCGGATTTAAATTTGCCGCCATTTTGGCAATACGAGTTGTACGGTGATTTTGCTTTGACAGTCGTCACGTACAGACCACGCGATTTAAGAATATGGAAAAGTATTCAAACGAACAACGTTTAATTATTGTAAAAACACATTACAAAAATGGTGAAAGTTTTGCGAAAACAGTTCGCCAATTACGTCAAGTTTTCGGTCGCAATTATGCGCCAAATGAATCGACAGTGAGGCGTTTAATTACAAATTTTGAGACCAAATTTACGCTGATGGATCAGAAGACCATTGTTCGTCGTCGTCCTTGTCTATCACTCGAAAATATAGCCACAGTAAGGGAATCTGTGGCCGAGAATACGGGAACTTCCATTCGGCATCGTGGTCAAGAATTAAACATTTCCAGAAGCACTATGCAACGAATTTTGGTTAAAAATCTGCATTTGCACGCGTACAAGGTTCAATTGGTGCAAGAAATCAAGCCAAGGGACCATGAGCAGCGCCGTGGATTTGCTGATTGGGTGTTGGAATATCATCAAATTAATGCGGATTTTTCGAAGAAAATCGGTTTTTCAGATGAGGCACATTTTCAACTCGACGGATATGTAAATAAGCAAAACTGTCGGATTTGGGGGTGCTGAAAATCCTCGTGTGATACTCGAACAACCAATGCATCCACCACGAGTAACTGTTTGGTGCGCATATTGGGCTGGCGGAGTGATTGGGCGGTATTTCTTTGAAAATGCGGCTGGAAATGCGCCAACTGTTAATGGTGTGCGGTATCGCGAAATGCTAACGGAGTTTTTGTGGCCCGAATTTGATGTAATTGATGTGGAGGACATGTTTTTCCAACAAGACGGTGCGACCTGCCACACAGCACGTGAAACAATGGTGTTACTGCAGACCAAGTTTCCAGGCCGTGTCATTTCCCGATTTGGCGATCAACATTGACCACCAAGATCGTGCGATCTAACGCCGATGGACTTTTTTCTTTGGGGCTATGTGAAGGAAAAGGTGTATGCGAATAAGCCTGAAACAGTTGAACATCTTAAAGAGGAAATACGGCGCGTTATTGGTGAAATACAGCCACATTTATGCGAAAACGTTATTCAAAATTTCAACAAAAGAATAACCCTGTGCCAGAGGTTTCGTGGTGGCCATTTGCCTGATGTTGTATTTCACGTTTAATCGGAACTATTTTTCTTTATGTTGAAATAAAAATGTTTGCTTAATTCAAAAAATAAATGTGTTTTTCTTTAAAATTAAATCCGGCGCTCTTGTTGGGACACCCTTTATATGATTACCAATCTAACCGGATTATCCTTTAATCATTATGTTCCTAATTCCAACAAAAACACGTTGTTTCGAAAAACTGTTTATTTACATGCATCAACTGCTAATTTGAGGTTAGGATCTTCTCTGTAACGACTTATAATTTTAAAAACTGATCTGTAAATTTATCTGTTCGGTAACCTCAATTTACTGACAGGTTGCCACTACTGGAAGGTGAATAAACGTTTACCGATAACAATCTTATCAGTAGCGCTACTGAACACTTTACTGAGAGGTGAATAAATCGGCCCTTAGAGCTGTTTTACATTACACTAAATTTTTCAGGACTGAAATTTTTAGTCCTAAAAATCCAATGCGCGCGCCGAATTAGGATGATAGAAAACTTGTTGTAATACTTTCCTGTTTGCAACTACAACCTGACAATTTTAACTTTTTCAGCGACTGAATATGCGCCGCGCGCATTATACTCCATCTGGTTTTGAATTGCAGTAGAGGTCACCTTGAACGGCAAGTCAGATTTACGCTGGGAAACGTCAAATAATTAAAGTGTATGAGTGACAAAATCCAAATGTCACTTATTTGATACTTGAAATAATCGAGTTAAAAGTATTTTTTTATCAAATAGCAATTTATCTTGTACAAATTATTTAAATTTGCCAAAAACTTTTAGAAAAAAATATTCGTGAGTCATCAATCGCAAATAAAATTTTGCCAGTGTAAACCTGCAAAAATTTTAACCAATCACGTTCCGAGTTCACAATTTTAGTACAATCTAGTTCTGCATTCTTAAAACGGATGGACTATAGGTAAATTGTCAAATGGCAATTGGTTTGTAAGTGTTTAAAAGTGATTTAAAATAATTAAATAAAAATGCAAATTAGCAAAAGAAAAAAATTATGAGCTGCGGCTGTGATAATTATTACAATGTTACTTGCAAAAACAAAAAATCAAACTTGGAAAAAAAAGCGATTATGGACTAAACTTCCAATGATTTGTTTGCGTTTGTTATTTTTTTTTGTAAAATTATAAGAAGCTTGTACTCTTATATAGTAGGTATATGAAAAGATTCATTACCAACCTTTTGCCATTACCAAGAATTTTGAATTTTAAATTATGAAACTAATTTTACATCATGCGCGCGCCGAATCAGGACACTGACAACAATAAATTAGAACATGTTCTAAATTCTTGTTGTCAGTGTCCTAATTCGGCGCGCGCATTGGATTTTTAGGACTAAAAATTTCAGTCCTGAAAAATTTAGTGTAATGTAAAACGGCTCTTAGACTTAGCCGTTTGCGGATCGGCAGATGCAGCTCGTCACTCTTACATGTAACATCGATTATTTTTTGTTTTTACGCGCTTTTTTGGGGGTTAACCGTAATAGATAACTGCCCCATACCGCGACTATACTTTTTAATGCTATTTTGAGGGTCTCTCGAATCCCGATTGCCTTCATCCCGGTGGTCTTGATCGGTGGCGCCTTCTCGTATGTTTAGCCCTGCCGCGTAGCGGCTCTGAGCACGAAAAACCGCCCGGAGCCCCGGAGGGGCGTAGGGTAGGTTTTTTGATGCTCGCAGTTCTGGCCAAGCCAACGTTTATTATGTTTTTTTACCCCACAATTAAAAATTTAATATTTTCACTTTTTCAGCAATACGCGGGTTATTTTCCATTTTTTGCGAATATTTATTACTAATATCTACTAATCACACCCCCACCTACCCGAATTTCACAAAAATCAGATCTGTAGGCGTAACTTTGCCGGAAAACTTGGGGGGGAGAATTAATTTTTTTAAATAGCTGTAACTCCTAAACGGCGCTAGATATCGAAAAACTGAGCAAAAAAAATCCCCCCCTCCCACAATCTAGTCTCCAGGTGAATTGTCGGTAGGAAGGCGTGTGCAAAAATTCAGGTCGATCGCGCGCAAAAAAATTTTTTTTATAGGTTACTTTGTTGAAACTTTCGAAACGTTATATCTCCGTAAGTACGCGTTTGCCCCAAGAAATTTTTGCGTTTTACGGGTATATTATGACCCCCCTCAACCCTCCTCCCCCCTTTTTTTGTTTTGAGGATTTTCCCCTAAACTAGAATCTTACCTTATTTCATGAAAGTTGTAATTTATTTACCATTTTGTTTCATAAAAAACGAAAGTAAATTATAAAAATTTATAATTAACTCAAAATTAAAAGTTGCAGGGTTACAATTATTATTATGACAGCTGCCAAAACAATAATTAAATCGAGCGACACCTAACCATCAACATTAGAAACATAAATTACAGATTCCTATAAGTTGCCTTTAATTTATTATCCCACTTACAGTTTCCTGTAATTCAATGGATTGTGGATGTCAGATTATTCGAATAATGCAAATTTTAAACACACACAATAATTATAACTAATTAATTATTATTTGTAATAAATGTTAATTTGTAATAGGAGATCTGGTATTGATCAGACTCCTACATGTCATGTACTTATATTATGTCACGAAAAATTACTAAATACTGTAAGGTAGATTGTAATAATATATTGGGAGTTAAATAAATACAAAAAAAAAATTGTAATGTAACAAACCTTTCATTATTCGATCCATTTATTGTTCTTCACACCATTATGAAAATTTAAAACGAATCTGATAATATTTCAGTTTTTTGGAATCTCGATTCCTTCACTGGTACAAACTGAAACAAACAATTAGTTAGAATCGGCTCCAATATGTTCTCAATTAATTTGGTCATGACTTATGCACGATCCATAGTAATTTTCAAGTTTAGTATCAATTTTTGGTTTCATTTAAATCCTTTCCGTTTTACTTTATTTTTACAAAAAAATTCTTAGGTATTATTCCTTAATTTTAAAATATGGGCTAAATTTAATTCTTTTAAATAAACAAAATGCTACAAGTTCCGCAGAAACCTATAAACCGAGCTATAAACTATTTAAGCGAATACAGGGCTTACTTAAAGAAAATCAAACTATATTGGTAAAATTGATAATAAGTAGATCCTTAAATATAAATAGTAAAAAAGAACAATACAACTATTGGTCTAGTAATAAAATAGCGAGAAAGGGGTCCATGTGGTAATAACTTGGAAATGATTGTTACACATCAGCCCCTAAGTTTTCCACATCAGACTCGGACCAAAACAGAGGCAAGTTTGCTGAAGAAGGTACAAAAAATCATAAAAAAACTTAAATAAAATTAATTAAAAATGTGAGCAAAAAGAAAACAAAATTATTCTTCTAACACCTATAGTTTCCTATGAAAAGCCTTACAAAATCCTTTTTTTATTGTCAATTTTGCATAAAATAACGTAATTTTCAGATTTTAATGTAGCTACTGTTTTATCTGTCCATCTGACACAACAGTGGCGCAGAAATAATCGCAAGATTACATGCGCTGTAAAACTATTTTTCTATAGTGAGGGCTTTATCACATAAAATTCAAAAGAATATTCCCTAGATCTTAGCATCTACAGGGTGATTTTTATCGAGTGCCAAAAATTAAACTTTGACCAAAAAATTTGAAACTCAGTGTATACACTAACATTAAATCCGCGAATACATAAAAAATACTAGAAAAATTATAGCATCTACAGGGTGATTTTTATCGAGTGCCAAAAATTAAACTTTGACCAAAAAATTTGAAACTCAGTGTATACACTAACATTAAATCCGCGAATACATAAAAAATACTAGAAAAATTATAGCATCTACAGGGTGATTTTTATCGAGTGCCAAAAATTAAACTTTTACCAAAAAATTTGAAACTCAGTGTATACACTAACATTAAATCCGCGAATACATAAAAAATACTAGAAAAATTATAGCATCTACAGGGTGATTTTTATCGAGTGCCAAAAATTAAACTTTGACCAAAAAATTTTAAACTCAGTGTATACACTAACATTAAATCCGCGAATACATAAAAAATACTAGAAAAATTATAGCATCTACAGGGTGATTTTTATCGAGTGCCAAAAATTAAACTTTGACCAAAAAATTTGAAACTCAGTGTATACACTAACATTAAATCCGCGAATACATAAAAAATACTAGAAAAATTATAGCATCTACAGGGTGATTTTTATCGAGTGCCAAAAATTAAACTTTGACCAAAAAATTTGAAACTCAGTGTATACACTAACATTAAATCCGCGAATACATAAAAAATACTAGAAAAATTATAGCATCTACAGGGTGATTTTTATCGAG
Source organism: Podabrus alpinus (assembly GCA_932274525.1). Lineage (NCBI taxonomy): Eukaryota > Metazoa > Arthropoda > Insecta > Coleoptera > Cantharidae > Podabrus > Podabrus alpinus. The sequence continues at coordinate 27,915,398 of OW026451.1, forward strand.
TGCCAAAAATTAAACTTTGACCAAAAAATTTGAAACTCAGTGTATACACTAACATTAAATCCGCGAATACATAAAAAATACTAGAAAAATTATAGCATCTACAGGGTGATTTTTATCGAGTGCCAAAAATTAAACTTTGACCAAAAAATTTTAAACTCAGTGTATACACTAACATTAAATCCGCGAATACATAAAAAATACTAGAAAAATTATAGCATCTACAGGGTGATTTTTATCGAGTGCCAAAAATTAAACTTTGACCAAAAAATTTGAAACTCAGTGTATACACTAACATTAAATCCGTGAATACATAAAAAATACTAGAAAAATTATAGCATCTACAGGGTGATTTTTATCGAGTGCCAAAAATTAAACTTTGACCAAAAAATTTGAAACTCAGTGTATACACTAACATTAAATCCGCGAATACATAAAAAATACTAGAAAAATTATAGCATCTACAGGGTGATTTTTATCGAGTGCCAAAAATTAAACTTTGACCAAAAAAATTTTAAACTCAGTGTATACACTAACATTAAATCCGCGAATACATAAAAAATACTAGAAAAATTATAGCATCTACAGGGTGATTTTTATCGAGTGCCAAAAATTAAACTTTGACCAAAAAATTTGAAACTCAGTGTATACACTAACATTAAATCCGCGAATACATAAAAAATACTAGAAAAATTATAGCATCTACAGGGTGATTTTTATCGAGTGCCAAATATTAAACTTTGACCAAAAAATTTGAAAGTCAGTGTATACACTAACATTAAATCCGCGAATACATAAAAAATACTAGAAAAATTATAGCATCTACAGGGTGATTTTTATCGAGTGCCAAATATTAAACTTTGACCAAAAAATTTGAAACTCAGTGTATACACTAACATTAAATCCGCGAATACATAAAAAATACTAGAAAAATTATAGCATCTACAGGGTGATTTTTATCGAGTGCCAAATATTAAACTTTGACCAAAAAATTTGAAACTCAGTGTATACACTAACATTAAATCCGCGAATACATAAAAAATACTAGAAAAATTATAGCATCTACAGGGTGATTTTTATCGAGTGCCAAATATTAAACTTTGACCAAAAAATTTGAAAGTCAGTGTATACACTAACATTAAATCCGCGAATACATAAAAAATTCTAGAAAAATTATAGCAACTACAGGGTGATTTTTATCGAGTGCCAAAAATTAAACTTCTACCAAAAAATTTGAAACTCAGTGAATACGCTAACATTAAATCCGCGAATACACAAAAAATGATAGAAAAATTCTAAATGCTACAGGGTGGTCTTTATAGTGATGAAATCTAAACTTTGGCCAAAAAAATTGAAACTTGGTGTATACACTATCATTAAATCGGCGAATACACAAAAATGGTAGAAAAATTCTAAATGCTACAGGGTGGTCTTTATATAGGGATGAAAACTAATCTTTGACCGAAAAATTGGAAACTTAGTAAAAACACTAACATTAAATCCGCGAATACACAAAAAAAGGTAGAAAGATTTTAAATGCTACAGGGTGGTCTTTATAATGGGATGAAAACTAAACTTTGATCAAACAAATTGAAACTTGGTAAATATACTAACATTAAATCCGCGAATACACAAAAAATACGGCTACGAGGACGGTCACCAATTACCCACCAATGGCAACGCCTAGGCAAACGCACCGAGCTGAAGGGAATGCAGGGCAAGCGCAGCCACACATGCGTGGGGTTCCGCCAAATTCAATCGTCCAACACGGCTAACGCCTGAACTCACTGGACCGAAGGGATACACTATCGATGTAAAATCCACAGGACAATTGTTTGGACTAAAGCATCGGCTAATGTACCAACGCACTGACCCATTGCGACCTGCTTTCCATCACTTACAAAGAATTAATCCTAAAATTACACTGTATTGGGTTTGTTCTAAACTCAACTTAGCAGTTCGTCCCGCTAATCCGCTTCATTATGGGTCGATGATGATGAAAATCAACCAAAACTGGTATAAAAATTCTAAGCACTACAGGGTCATTTTAGATAGTGATGAAAAGTAAAACTTGGTTCATAAAAATTTCCTGATAATTAAAGGTACCTAATAACTGCATCATAATCAGTAATATTTTTGATTTTCATTATTTAAGTTACGGTATGAAAAATAAATTTAGTTTATTTAAACATGCTAACATTGAGCCTGGAAGTATACCAACAATAATAGAAAAATTCAAGCACAACGAGAGAAGGTTGTCTGGCTTACGAGTGCAGTCACCAATACCAACAGCTAGGCAAACGCACGGGGCTGGACGGAATGCAGGGCAGGCGCAGCCACACCCGTGTTAGCTTCCCTCAAGTTCAATCGTCCAACACGACAGTCTCTGCTAACGCCTGAACTCACCGGACCGATGGGATACACTGCCGATTGCTGCCGATGTAAAATCCACAAGACAGTTGTCTGGTCAACGCACTGGCCCATCGCGACCTACTTTACCATCATTTACAAAGACTTAATCTTAAAATTACCTTTGATTGGCTTAGTTTTAAATTTATTTAAAAAAAAGTAAATTTTGGGTCATAAGAATTTCCTTATATCCCCTATGGAGATTTACTGATAATTGTGGCTACTTTCATTCATCTGTGCACCACTTTTACGTCAGATGAATTTAGTAAAAATTGTCGTCTTTGAAATCTAAACACTATTATTTTTTTAGGCACAAATCGAAAAAGACTAGGTTCTGTGCTGCCCTACTAAGAAAGGAAGTCGTATCAGCACTGCTTTGCTATGTACTGATATAATTCCACTTTTGTTTTTGTTTAAGCCAAGCAGTTGGTATAAAGTGATGGTAAAAGCGATTGTATAAAGTGATTCCAGATAATTTAAGTATTCTAAACGCCAAAATTAAATTTCAGTGAAACTCAATTGAAATAATATTATGTTGCATACGACTGCGGTAATAATTTAAAACTACCGAAAAACGCAGATGCGCCCTACTTGCTTAATAGGGCAGTATTATGGAGTGCCGTATCTCGAAAACTACAAGGACATACAATATTTTTCTGTTAGTTCGAATTATATCTTCAATTTTTCTAATAATTATTTTAGAACCTTCTTCGATAAATTTGCTGCTATTCTGGTGTAAGCTTGATGTTGAAAACATATGGATTGTTATCAAATTTCAAAGTAAAAGGTTTATGCAAAGACTATTGTATTTCAGAGTTGTTTCCACGCAAAAGTTCCTAATAATTGCACTTATTATTTATAGTTACAGAAATATGAATAAAAATATTTTATGTAGATAAAAATTGCCAGAATTAAAAGGGTAATTGGTGCTTTTCAAATTTTCGGGACATGTTTAAATGCCTTATAGAGGGTGGATAATCGAGCACCCGAACATAAGGATTTAACGGATTTAACATAGTAAATCAGTTTTTTTAAGATTCCTGCTTCCCATTGCAACAGACAATAATGAAAATTGCATCAATTGAAAAAATTTGTTTTCCGCATTTGTAGATACCCCAACACTTGTTATTTTGAGCGGTTTTTTAGAAATATGATGTATCTTGGAAAAATAATCGCCTATAAATTACAAATCAAAACTGTCAAACTAATTTCTGAGCGATTATGTTTTCAGAGCAATCCATATTTCTTCAAAAATGTTCAATTTATTCTTGCACAATATACATATATAGTCCAGGCAACGAAGCCGAAAAATTGGCTCAAGTTTGCAAAAAATCCGGGCAAGCTGAATTTTGGCAGAGCTGTACTTTGGAGTGTTCTAATATACCCCCCAAAAGTCCCATAAAATCCCACGCCGGCGTCCCCCACAATCGGGGGTTTTAGCTCCCCCAACGCGATTTTTTGCCGATAACTCGCTTATTTATGTTTGTATGAAAAATTATGATCAGACCATAATTGAAGAGCATAAAATTCTCTATAAAATAGTTTTTTTTCATATTTTTCTATGGCACACTAATACTTAAATTATTGACCGAAAACACGACCCACCCTTAAAATAGCACAATATTGATTTGTTGCAGGGAGAGAAATGTTTTGGGGGCACGGGAAATGCTTTTAATAGTAAATTAATTGAAATTGTGACCAAGGTTGGAAAATGAAGAGAAAAATAAATTTTTTCAAAATTTGCCCAAGTTATAGTATCTTCCAAGTACCGAAGCCGAAATTTTGGTTTGAGCTTACAGAAGGTCCGGGCAAGCTGAAATTTGGCAAAGATGTATATTGAAGTGTTCTAATAAATCCCCAAAATGTTTCATAAAAATTCCAAACCGGCGCGGCGTTCCCTCAAATGAGGATTTTAGCCCCCTAAGTGCGGTGTTTCGTCTATAGTTCACGTATTTTTACTTTTACGAAAAATTACCATTTAATTTGCCTATTTACAGTATGTATTGTAGTACGACCTACTGCAGCGCCATAAGTTATAGAAATGTTATGTTCTTCAACTTTGCTTAATGGTAATTTTTCGTAAAAGTAAAAATACGTGAGCTATAGGCTAAACTCCTCATTTGAGGGAACGCCGGCTTGGGATTTTTATGAGACATTTTGGGGGTTTATTAGAACACTTCAATATACATCTTTGCCAAATTACAGCTTGCCCGGACCTTCTATAAGCTGAAACCAAAATTTCGGCTTCGGTACTTGGAAGATACTATAACTTGGGCAAATTTTGAAAAAATTATTTTTCTCTTCATTTTCCAACCTTGGTCACAATTTCAAGTAACATATTATTAAAAGTATTTCCCGTGCCCGAAAACATTTCTCTCCCTGCAACGAATCAATATTGTGCCATTTTAAGGGTGGGTCGTGTTTTCGGTCAATAATTTAAGTATTAGTGTGCCATGGAAAAAATATGAAAAAAAAATATTTTATAGAGAATTTTATGCTCTTCAATTATGGTCTGATCATAATTTTTCATACAAGCATAAATAAGCGAGTTGTCGGCAAAAAATCGCGTTGGGGGAGCTAAAACCCTCGATTGTGGGGGACGCCGGCGTGGGATTTGATGGGACTTTTGGGGGTTTATTAGAACACTCCAATGTACATCTCTGCCAAAATTCAGCTTGCCCGGATTTTTTGCAAACTAAAAACCTTCCTTGCCTGGACTAATATTGAAAGAGGAAATAACAAGTGTTGGATATCTTCCATTGTAATGGAAAGCAGAAATCTTACAAACACTAATTTACCATGTTAAACGAAACTTGATAACAGAATTCAAGAAAAGTTACCTTTGGTAAGATATGATTGGTGGTTTTTAAAAGCTTTTTCAATTCGATTTCCATCATCTATCTTTTATATTAATCTTCTACTTCGTGAACAACTCGCGCAGTTTGCTTGCAAAGCACTGAAACAAGAAAAAATTTACATAATTGTTCACTTTCAAACACTGCTCGTTAATTTATTCATTATAATAGCATAAATTTAGAAAAACGTACAGGATTCTAAATTATACTTGACTAGAACATGCTAGAACTTACCATCCAAAGAAATCCTCCAAGCAACTTGTTGATTCATTTGTATAACATTCGCATTAGTTAGTCACATTTAGCATACCACCAACCATTTACGACAACATTGATCGAAACTGTGAATCATAGAACACCTGTGAATATATTATAAATCATTTTAAAACCTTCTGATGTTCGTCGCTAGCTAGCGCCACGAAAACCAGCAACAAATAACAAATACAAGGTGCTTGCGAATAGTTTTTAGACGAAATCTTTTAACTGAAAATTCTAGTTAAAATGGAACTTTTTGCAATTTCTAATTACAGTTATAGTGGCGACAAATGTAAATCGATTTAAAAGTTAACGTTTTACATCGTGTTTTAGGCAATGTGACTAACTACGGTCAGTTTCCATAATGTGAATTACAAATCGATGGTTGCGTTTTAAAAATAATATCTAACAGCAGATGGGATTTCCAACCCCAAACAAGCCTTTGTCCGGGAGCTACAGTTAATAAGTCACAGGACCAAAGTTTTTAACGAATTGTCAGAAACGAGTAATCATGAGTCAATCGTACAAAAATGCGTATACTACATTTAACGATACCGTTGTTCGTACGATAAATTGCATAGTGTCATACCAGCATTAGATAGCATGAAGTGAGTAACGGTCACTGGATTAGGAGTAAGTGGCCCAGAAGGTTTTGTCTGAATTTTTCTGCCGTGGAAGTATACAAAATATTTGTGACAAGAGATCTACAAGAACTGTATCTGTCTCTCTATATACATACCTTAAATTACTTATATAATATTTAAAAATATAAAATAAAATAAATATATTTTGGTTCAGCAATAGTGGTATTCTTGTATTACAAGAAAGAATTGTACTACAAAAGCAACAATGGTATTTTTCAATTGTGACCTTGATCGGTTAAGCTGATCACATCAAACCACTTGTGGTTACATGAAAATCTATTAGCTGGCTTTGAACAGTGAAAAAACTTAACTTTTAAATAACAAAACTTTTTTTTAATACATAAATAGCAAAAATTCATAGAAATACTCACGATATTTTGTCTTTGCAGTATTATGCGCGTGGTCAAATGTCCTAGACCGTTGAAATTGTGCCTATAATGACCAATGAATAAAATTTGTCTGCCATTGACCACGGCATGTATTTAAAAGAAATAAATAAAACCAATAAAGGCACGTTATTTGTCTATAATCTAAGTATGTACTTAAATATATTTACAATATCAACAAAGTTATAAATCTTATGTAATTAATTTTTTCTGGTTTAGTTATATTATTTTGAGCTGCTTGAATTGGTACAATAAAAAAATGCGGCTTTGTGTATTAAAATATTGTTTGTTTGATATGCACGGTGATTGAAAAGTGTCTTAATAGAGTGAGTGCAATTTGGCTGTTATTCGAATAAAAAATGGTGAAGAAGCTTTTTGCACAGGTTAGCGATAAGACAAACTTTTCAATCACACTGTATAAATTTTTTTACATATTTGAAAAATATAAAAATCTTAGCATAGCAATACTGGAAATGTTAAGTGTGTAAAACCTATAATATCTACAAATTCCACATGTAAAAAGATATAACATTTAATAAAACAGTGTCATGTGTAAAATGCAACATACAAAATTCAACACAGGTGCGGTGCTCCCATTTCTGAATTTACAGCTTAAACCAATAACTTAGAACACCCTGTATTTAGTTTATTTAACCAAATTACGAACAAATAAAATTGATCTAACAATTGCGTTAAAGTTTCAACTCAACAATTGAGGTTTTTCAACTTGTTTGTGAAGTCCCCATTAAAAAAACAAGTACTAGTAACAATAACTATTTGTGTAATTAAAAATTTCCTATCCTATAAAGTATTGCCCTATTTATTAGTTAAAAAAATGTTAAAATAAAAAATCTCACAAAAGGTACATTGATTCACGTTATATAAGAGAAAGTAAAAGTGGCATTTAACGGGCGTTTTAAAATCTCTTATATGCACAATTACCTATAAAAACGACGTTAATCATTACAATCAAATGAAACAAAACAAAGTAAGTCTTTAAATTCTAATTTCTATAGGACTAGATGACTAATGACTATTGCATTTCACAATCACGATGAATAAATGGGCAACGGATGTGCCTCCGAATTTACTACATATTTGTCAACATCTAAAAGTTTAGGATTATCGCTAAACAATAAATACAGGTATTTTAAAGTTTCGCTAAGGAAAAACGATTCCATTAAATCCTTTGGACGTACATTTCCAGTATTACGAACATTTCCAATCGACGTATATCCATTTACTACTTTGGTATATTTTTCAAACGCCTGAAAGATTTGCCAACCCCAATCTTGATATGTCGTGTTTTTGGTGAGCTGATACATGTACCATAAACTTTCAATAAATTCGGGTCTTAACAAGTTGTGGGCGTCATTTGTTTTCACGTATATGTCATTGGAATTTTCACCCTGTAAATCAAAAATGTGGTACAAATTATTAGACCAAAAAAATGAACCGATTTTTTTAAACTGTAGAAGTTGCGCAAACGGATTGGGATTATCATTAATTTATTGTTATCATGTTATGAGCTAGTTTTATATTTTTGCCAATTTAAAAAATGTTTTGTATTTTTTCTGCTATTTCCCCATAGAGTGAACACACTGTAACATAGTGAACTATGCACTGCATTAAACATAAAAATAAATTCCATATCATTTTAACAGTGTTCTACACTGTTTCTACTAGTAATTCAGAAATCGTCAACTGTAATTCAGAAAGCATAATAATTTAATTCACATTATAGTGTAGTCTCTATAACGTGAACGTCCCATAACATGAACATCCACAAACATGAACACCTGATTTGATTTTGTACCTATTCCAAAACGTGAACGCAAAAGTTATCGTATACTCTAAAACGTGAACAATGTTGTCAATACGAATTTAAAACTGCATACAACTCGTATTATTATATTATTCTTGTTTTTGTACCAAACCAACCAAATTGTTTAGCTTTAGAAAATAAAATAAAACTTTTAACGGATGCTGAAAAAGGTTTTGGAGCGACTTATTTATCAAAAAAATAATGAGTTGCCAAGTCAACTGTGTGTAGTATTAAAAATAAACAGTTAAAGATTACCTCCATAGATCCTGAAACATATGCCGGCCCAGGAAAAGGAAAATCATTGAGGTCAGAATTTTCCAGGATGGAAAAAGCATTATATAAATGGTTTTTGCAACAACGAGAAAAATGCTCCTATAAGTGGTAGCATATTAAAACAAAAAGCCAAATATTTTCATGATAAATTGCAAGAAAATCAATATAATTAGTACGTTCTCTGCTAGTTCAGGTTGCTGCCAAAATTCAAGAAACGGTATGGCATAAGATTTTTAACAATATTTGGTGAAAAATTATCTTCACAGCCAGAACTAGTTTTTCTATTTTTACATAAACTTGCCACTACAATTGAAGAGCTAAATTTAGATCAAAATCAGATATACAATGCGGATGAAATCGGCTTGTATTGGAAGCTTTTGCCAGGGAAAACTTATGTATCCAGTGAAGAGAAAACTGCCCCTGGTAGAAAAACAGCAAATGAAAGAATAACATTCCTAACATGTACAAACCCAACCGGATTACATAAATTGAAACCTTTAATCGAAGGGAAATCAAGTAAACCACAATGCTTCAAAATTTTTGAAGTTCCTGTGCACTACAAAAACTCCAAGTCTGCATGAATGACATCATTAATTTCTAAAGAATGGTTTAATAAAATATTCGTTCCGGTAAGACCAACTACGCGGTAAGACAGAGATGGTCATAGCTTTGGAGAGATGGTCATAGCTTTGGCAGTTAAGTGCGTCTACTGCTAATGCCAAACGCTCGGATCGAATCCGGGCAGAGTAAGAACTTTATTCTGGCCGTCTCTCCTCGGAAGGCAATGGCAAACCACCGAGGTAATTTGCCAAGAGCGCCCATCTCAACATGAAGTGTATTACACTTCCCGTGGTTCGGAGCCCACGTTAAACAAGTAGGTCCTCTAGGTATGTGAAAACACTCGGAACGCACATCACATGCATAGAAACAGATTGGTCACGACGTTCGGAAACGAACAATACGACTTACAAGAAGAAGAAGAAGACCAACTAACCTTTCGTCTGCATAATATTAAAATCTCAAAAATCTTTTAGGTGAGAACATTTCTTCTCTTTGTTTTTCTTCTTTCTTATTTGTTTTTATATTCCATTTCATAAACGTAAATGTTAATTTAGCTATTTTATACGTATTTTCAAACCATGTACCTTTTAAAAAATTATATCAAATATTATTTACCGAACCGTAGCAAGGGTGAGGCGACTGAGGCTTTGCCTCAGGCGCCATCGCAATGGGGGCGCTAAACGTTGACAAACCCCAATTAATAATAGTTTAAAATTTTCATAAAGATAAAAATCTTTGGGGGGGAGGGTGCTTATTTACAAATTTGACTGAAATCGAAAATTTGACCACGATTTTATTTGCAAAATCGCCTAAAATTCCTTGTTAGCCTTTTCCCCAAGTGGGGATCTTAATCCTCTACAGCAGTCTTCCGTCTATAACTCGCTTACTTTCATTTTTAGTGAAAATTATCTTCAAATCAAAATTGAAGAGTACAAAATTCTCTATAAAACAGATTAACAAAATTTGCCTGCATCATAATAAGTATTTGTGAAATAAAAAGAAAATCCAGAGAAAACAATTGAAAAAGGTTTTGAATAATTCTTATTCTGAATAAAAATTTCGTACATTTAAACTTCACCATCGATGGTGAACAAACCAAAACAGGGTTTCAGGATTTACTTCAGATCTTAAGTAAATCCTGAAACCTTGTTTTGTACGGAATTTTCTCGTCTTCAATTTTGGTCTAATGACTAGGGGAAGATAGGAGATTTTAGGAAAGTTGATTCCAACCCCCGCGTGCTTCTTCATTTCCTTTTAACTGACTGGGTAACCGGTAAAAATTCACGTTATCATCGCGACAATTATTCAAATATATTTAAATAGAAAAGAAAAAATTTCTATGGATAAAAATATTCTTCATATTCGGGGAGGGGGGTATTGCGTTGGAAACGGCGATTCTGGCATACCATGTGTATTTTATATAAGATCTTCAGAAGTTCCTAACGATAAAAATCGATATTACACGACCGGGGGGTCTGGAATACCCCCCAGGTACACTTGCCAAATCCGGGAGAGGGGGCAGCATGTGATATTTTTCATAACTATCCCAGTACCGTTCTTCTTAATAGCGAGGGATGTAAAAGTGAAAATTTTTCTTTCGCAATAAATTTAGTGTACCTGGGATTATTCCATACCCCCTAGTCCTAAATGAGTTCTTAATAAGTATCCATTTGTTTTCATTACTCTAAGTCATGTATTTGTATTTATCTACATATCCAGAAACGTGAAAACGCTATGCAGTAAAATTAGTTCACGTTATCGCGACTCTACTGTACTTATGTAAACAGGATGAAATTGTACCTAAACTGAGATTTAATGGACCATTGTAAAAATGAACCTTATCTTCGCAGAAACTTTACAGAACAAATTAACAAAAACATTGATTTAAATATGCCTTAAAAATTGAAAAGGAACTCACCATCGCGGTTGAGCACCTGGTAACCACCACAACAAAATGCAGCTTGGGAATCTATCCCTAAACAAACTTCCATTGGGGATTAAAAAATTCTCCAGGTAAAGTAAAAAAAGCAATTGCAAGGAAGAGGAAAAAAGAAAAATATGGCAAAATACCAGAGGCAATGTAGTGATAAGACAAAATTAAATCTTGCAACAAAAGACTCTTCTTATTGAATTAAAAAACAATGCAGTTCAAAGTTATCTCGAGAACTTAACACCTGAACAATCAACTGACTTTTCGTTGTGGAAGGTTGTTAGAAAACTTAATAAACAAACATCCCACATACCACCTATTAGAAAAATGGATGATACCTCGGCAAGGAGTGATCAAGAAAAGGTGGATACCTTTGCAGAGCATTTTTCGGGGCTTATCAGTCCTTTCAATCAGAACTCCGATCAGAACCAATTGCTTAATGGTAATTTTTCGTAAAAGTAAAAATACGTGAGCTATAGGCGAAACACCGCACTTAGGGGGCTAAAATCCTCATTTGAGGGAACGCCGGCTTGGGATTTTTATGAGACAATTTGGGGGTTTATTAGAACACTTCAATATACATCTTTGCCAAATTTCAGCTTGCCCGGACCTTTTGTAAGTTCAAACCAAAATTTAGGTTTCGTTACTTGGAAGATACTATAACTTGGGCAAATTTTGAAAAAATTTATTTTTCTCTTCATTTTCCAACCTTGGCCACAATTACAATTAATTTATTATTAAAAGCACTTCCCGTGCCCAAAAACATGTCTCTCCCTGTAACGAATCAATATTGTGCCATTTTAAAAAATCCCCCAACGCAAAAAATCGCGTTGGGGGAGCTAAAACCGCCGATTGTGGGGGACGCTGGCGTGGGATTTTATGGGACTTTTGGGGGGTTTATTAGAACATTCCAATGTACATCTCTGCCAAAATTCAGCTTTCTCGGATTTTTTGCAAACTAAAAACCTTCCTTGCCTGGATTAAAACTTTTAACTTTGAATAACATTTAAAATAGCAGTTATTAAACATTTTAAATTTCATAAAAAATCAGTAATTGCGTACAACTCCATAACAAAAAATGATAACCCAAATGTTTTCACAGCCTACTTAGTTTAAAAAAATTGGTCGACATGGTTACTACTTTTTTTCTAAATTCAAAATAAGAAAAGTGGTCTTAAAAAACCACATTCTTCTACCATGTGGAAAGATAGAATTAAAAACAACGATTTACTTACTTGTATATTAAAGTAGGTAATTTCGGGGGCTAAAAATGTAGGTTGTTGAGCGTAAGTCTGATAACAAGTTGCCATAAGTTGTTCGGCCAACTTCATATGACTTTCGGGCATGCCATTATGAACACCTAAGGCTAAAGTACCAGGCAAATAACAAGTTAAGTGATCCATTTTTGGTTTAAAATCCTTTGCACCTCCCAACAATTCGCCAACAAAAACCAAACCGTTTGGATTGGTACGACGGACCAAATGCTTTTCCACTCCATCAATACCTTCCAAATAATCGTTTTTTAAGTAATCTATAGTTTTGCCTGTTTGTATCCATTGCTTAAGTAAATATTCATAGTAACTGTCACCCCGTGCACCGAGAGTAATCGTAGCATAAGATCTAAACATTCCAGAATTTGCATTTATAAATATAGGAACTAAACCGTCCTTTTTTTCTAGTTTGTGAATGTGTGATGAAACCCTAGCAACCACGTCCTAGAAGAAATACGCATTTGTTAGCAATTCAAAAGGTAAACAAAATTATTTTACTTCATATTTTGAATTTCCTAAACTTCTGCTTAAATCTCTAAACTCTAATTGTATCGTGGTGACTTCCGAGGTGCTGCTGTCAGCAGACCATTTTGGGGCATGAGCTTTTCTTGTAAACAAATTTACATCAGAGAAGGGCACACCAGATTCGGTTTCAAAACACGGCAGTAAACGTTCACCCAAATCAGCCTTCAAAATTTTAAATTGTAGAGAAAATTCGTAAGTCTACAAAAAAAATACATACGGCCTTATCTAAAAATAGTTTATCACCCGACAAGTGATATATGCTCAACAATCCACCTAAAACACGGATTGTAACTTCGAATAAATTAACATCACGGTTTTTGTCAAAATTCAAATGCTTATCGATCCATTCCCTTGCTTCCATGTATTCTGGAATCATTTTAAGTTATATTTAAAAAAAATCAGAGTAAAACTGGTTCATATTTACCATTTTTCAATCCCATGATGTACATGGTATCTAAAGAGTCGACTATTGTAAGACCTAAACCGAACCAATCGTGATATCCTTCTGAAATTGGTTTTAAGTGGTCGTGGCCCCAAGCAAACTGTTTGTATCCTTTCCACGCATGTTTGAAAGCATCCACAACAGCCTTCTGTCTTTCGTGAGTTGGTCCTAAAAATTGTTGAAGGTTAAATCGAATAGACACAATAAATTTGGTTAAATACCCGAAAATACCACTCCAATGTTTGGTTTAGCTAAAACATGTTTCATATTGAGATTCTCGTCGATTTGAACATCTCCGGGTTCTTCCAACACTTGGTTTTCATTTTCAATTTCATTAAAGTCATTTTCAACTTCTCTAGGATCGTTTCTAATATTAACTAGTACATCTTTCTTCAATGTATTAACTTCGACTTTTTCCACGTCAACTACCGCACTGTCTACATTTCCAGGTAAAAAATACAAAATAGTGAACAATATCGCAACCACCAACATGTAAATTAAGCTCCTCTGAAATCGTGACAGTTGATTCCATGACTAAAATAAATTTTGTTATTTAAACTTCACACGCGTAGCGATAAAAATGCATACCCTCCAACAACTTTTCGATTTTTTCCAATCCGAAACCACTTCGATGGGCAGGTTAAGTGCGACATGTTCCTTATTCTGTACATCCATACCTTAATAATTACAGTTGTAAAAGTTTAAACATGCCTTCCAAAAATTTTGTGCATTATGAGTGTTGCTTTCGTTTTGTTGCTTTATTTTTAAATTAAATACGTATATTTATAAGACTTAAAATTTATTAACTATTGTAGCTGTCAAATGTCGATTTGAATTGCCGAATTGCCAACACACCGCAGGGCATGCAGGGGCTTTTATATACACGTCAGTGCAATATTTTGTTAGCGTTACCATGGAGATGTACGCACCCTCGTGGCTGTAATATCAACTAAATATTTAACGTCACGATGATGTTAAATAAAACTTTTATTGTTTTCATATGGGTTTTATACGGTAGTGATTATTGTTTATCCTGGTGAAATAATATTAATATGTAAGGGGTCATCCATTAATTACGTAAGGGTTTTTTGGGGGGAAGGGGGTATTGGATATCTTACGGACCCTTACGTAGGGGGGGAGGGGTCCGACGTATTCCTTACGTAAGTTTCTTAAAATATTTTTTTAAATTAAATTTAACAATCTAATATAATTTTTTCTTTTTATGTTGGTAATTATATTCAGGTATAATGGAAATATCATATATTGAAATATATTATAGTACTTAAAAATCATTAAACATAGTGGCATAATAGTGTGAATTATAGAAAATGGCATCAAACTTTGGTGATCTTTGCGAACGGTTTTTCATCTATGTAAATAAAAATTTAATTTAAATTTTTGTATTTATTATTATCTATCTAAATATATAAAAATGGATGTATGTGTGTATGTATCAGCGGCGGCTCGTGACTTTTGCATTTGAGGAGGCTAATTTTACAGCTTAACCAGAGTATATAAATAGTTTTTATAGTAGAGTCACTCGAGCTTATTTTCTGTTCCAAATTTTGAATGGGCGTGTTTGTATGTAGGTAAGGTTTGTATAGGAGTTCACAGATGTCGCAGTCAATTTCAGTTGTATTTTGCGCTCTTTCGAGTTGATTTCGATTTTATAGGTTAATTTTTATAAATTTATCTCCAAATTACAACTTAAAAGTGATCATTTTTAATTATATTACAGTGAATTTATTATTTCATAACACCTTTATACAAAACGTCAAACTTATAGGTTAGAAATCACGTAGAAATCACAACAACAAATGTAGCCCTCTAGGGTATTTCAGATGAACTCAACCTACAATTTCAAATTTTTAGAACAGCGTACATCAAAGAAGCCGACAGAGAGTGTCTCTACTTATGAATCTATTTACTCTGGCTTAACTACCTTATAAAATAAAACTTACAAAAAAATTTAATAAAATATTATTTAATCTGCGGTAGACACGTGTTTCGAGCCCGTTGGCTATCTTCAGTACTGTGTACAATGGAAAAAATTATTCGATGAATGCAGAGTGTTTTTTGGAAAAAATGCTGTACAATATAAAGATTAATATTATTTTAAGTCATTCGAAATTTATGAAGCTTTAAACGTAAGAGGTATACGGCGATTTTTAGTATTCGCGAAGTGATCGATGATATTCTCGTAGAATTCATTATTTCGAGACAATAAGGTAACGAATTCCTTTTCAATAGACATTACCGCGACGTTACTTAACCGATTTTGGTTCATCGTATTACGAGTGTAAGTTTTAATACGTTTTAGTGTGGAAAAACTTCTTTCAACCGAAGCCGATGTTACCGGTATGGTGACGACCACACATAAAAGTTTATAAAATTCAGGCATACAACTGTGTAAATCATTTTTGAAAGTAAAATCTAATATCTCTGATGGAGTCCTACATTGTCCAAACATTTCGGGGTCATTATATGCTACCGATAATTCATTTTTGAGTTGGATTTGATCAAAAAATGGATACTGCTCTAATAGACTATCTAATAAATTTTGAGGAAAGTTTTTCCTATAATCCGAAAATTTAGCAAATGTTAATAGATCAAAAAATTTTAATTTATGTAAGTCTGCAAATCTAACTTCAATTTGCACGATAACCGTATCCAAAATTTCCGCAAAAATTTGTTTATAACTTTGACGCATATGTGGTAAATCAAATGTCGTTTTTCGTTTTTTCTGAGCCGGCTCGCAATTTAATTCTAAACTGTTAAATATGTTGTCAAAATACAAATCATCACTACGGTATCTGTGCAGAGTTTCGATTAATTTTGTTAAACGACATTTGGCGAAATTAATATCGGTTAGTTTACTTTGTAAAATTGAAAATACTACGTCTGTCTGTTCAAAAATTAATTTAAAAGTTTCTAATAATAAGCTAAATTTTGATTCATTTAAATATTGTCTTAAACCTACCGCTTCTCTAATAGTTTGAGAGTCGTTTTTAAAATCATCGCTGTCGATTATAAAATTAAATACGTCAATTAATTGTTGTTTTCTTAATTGCACTGTAAATACTGCTCGCGAGGTAAAATTCCAACGTGTAGCAACGTTTGTCGGTAATTTACTGCCACAAATTTCATTTAAAACATTCGTCCGTTTGGTCGATTTTGAAAAAAATGTGGAAAATCCGTTCAAATTTGAAAAAAAAATTCGGGAATCTTTATTCGAATTACATGCCTTACTCAAAACTAAATTTAACGCGTGAGCATAGCAGTGCGTAAAAAGTGCTTGAGGTGCAATCGATTTAATTTTGCTTTGTAAACCGTTTAAATGACTTGCCATAACTGCTGCGCCATCATATGTTTGAGCTATTAATTTATTTTTAAAATCATATTTGTCGCAACGAGAGATTAAAAAATTAAACAAATCTTCCGCGGTCCGACCTGAAGAAACATCATAGAAACCTAAAAATCTTTCTACGACTTGACCGTTTGTAACGTACCGAGCTACAATTGAAAGTTGCGAAACGCAAGAAATGTCCGTCGTTTCATCTACTTGCCACGAGAAAAATTGAGAATTTTTTATTTCTGCATCTATGTGTTCATTTAAAATAAATGACACGCAATCTATCAAGTCATTTTGAATTGTTTTTGACGTCCCGGAAAAAATATTACCACTTACAAATTTATTAAAATTTTGATCATATTTACTAAATAGCGCAATTAATTCTTTATAATTTCCCCGATTAACCGATGTTGCTGTTTCATCATGACCACGGAAAGCCAAATCTTGGGATGCCAAAAATATTGTCAAGTCAATTAATCTTTTTAAATTATTTCGATTTTCCCTAACCTGATCATTATATAATGAAATCGAATTTAGACGTTCGCTGTTTAATGCAGTTGCTATATTTTCTTTTCCAAATAATTTAATTTTACACGACGAAGAAATATGTTCTTTTGATTTTGTATGACGTTCAATACAACGAGATAAATTTTTCATATCGGAAAACCCGATTTTTGACCAAACTGAATTATCCGCTGAAAAAAGTAAACACGGCCAACAATACAACTTTTCTTGTTTAACAGAACCTGTTAACCAAGCACATTTATTGTACCATTCAGTGTTAAAACCCCGATTTTGCCTTTTATCCGTGTATTTAAGTGTAATAGAATTTGGACGGGGTTTCATTACAATATTTGCAATATAAACTTTGTTATCATAGCTTAATGAACTAAAATTATTATGTACTAGCCAATGTACAATATCATCGCATTGTTTGATTTCGCATAATCTATCCATAATAATAACTAATTAAAAATAATAACCAATTTAAAAATAGTCTCAATAATAAAATTTAAAAAAAAACCTGTATTTTGGTCACAAACTTGAAAAATGTAGCACACTTTTAGAAGTTCACATACAAGTGATTTATATTTAGAACATATGCATGATAATGCAAAGGTTTGCAGGTGCATTTGATAATACACCCACGCATAATGAGGGCAGCCTCCAAAGCATGAAAAATAATTATATTCATGCATGTAGTAAAATAACACATAATAGTATGCGATTATGTTACAAGCTTATTAGGCTTATTACTTACAATTCATCTATTAGTCGCTCATTTTAATCATAGATCTTACTAAGCAGTAGCCTCTATGACGTAGGTATCTCGAACGTAAAAGATTTATAAGAAAGAGTAAAGATTTATACCGTATTCTGGGTTGCCTAACTCTGTGCTAATCAAGTAATAATATAAAGAAAGGCTAGCCTCTGGATATGTAGGTACTATTTCGAATTTATTTCAAGCGTAAGCCAAGTTCTTAAGCTAATTTCATTATTAAATTAAATTTTGTTTTAAACAAATTCAAAAAAAATTAAAAATTGGAAAAAATACTAATTTAAAACGAAATATAAATAGCAAGTCCGTCCAACAATTTGAGAGGAGGCTAAGCCTCCCTTGCCTCCATTGACAAACCGCCGCTGGTATGTATGTTCCCTATAGACTCCTAAATCGTTTGACCGATCGGAACCAAATTTGGCACAGTTATTATGTAGGTCCCTGCGCATGTTTTTGTATTGAAATAGTGCAAAAATTCGCAAAGGAGAGGAAAGTTGATTTTGAGTAGCCTGCCTTCCTTTAAGGAATCTCGATAATCCATTCATGCGCGTCCCTATGGGACGCGCATGAATGGATTATCGAGATTCCTTAAAGGAAGGCAGGCTACTCAAAATCAACTTAAAAAACAAGCATGAATGCTGTCAAACTGTCAACCGATCGACAATGTAAATACGCGTGCACGTGCTTTACGTTTCTATTTGACCAATCTTAACCAAATTTGGTGTAGAAGTTATTTACAATGCTACGAAAAACATAGGCTACTTTAGTGCCTTGGAGTGAGGAGTAAGAGTAGCCTATCAGAAAATATTTATCGATGACGAGACATATGTATGGGACAGTAGCACAAACAAACTGGGAATATCTGGCAACCCAGTACAGTATCCAAAAAAGTAAGATAGAAAAGAAGAAATGATACTGTCCCGACTCATGCAGTGTCATTTAGTCTGAATGATGAGTCAAAAAAGAAGGAACCGCGAAGTAAAAGAGAAAGAGAAGGGGATGAGGGATACCGAAAAAAGAGCGAAAGAAAGGAAAATAATAAGAAGAAGAGGAAACAAAAAGAAAGAATAGCGACATGGAATATAAGAACGATGCTACGCCCAGGAAAGATGAACGAGATAGCAAACGACCTGGTGACATACAGGGTGGGAATAGCAGCTATACAGGAAATAAGATGGAAGGGGAGTGGAGAGATAAAAATGACAGAACACACACTATTGTACTCCGGAGAAGAAGAACAAGGCAAAAACGGAGTAGCCTTTATAATTGAAAAGAGCAAAGTAAAACACATAATAGACTTCCAGCCAGTGAATGGAAGAATAGCATATATCAGAATAAAGGAAAAAGAGAAGACTCTGTCAATTGTGATCGTGTATGCACCAACGGAGGAAGCTGATATAGAAGAAAAGATAGAGACATACGAGGAAATAGAAAAGCTATATGAGAAGATACTAAGAAAGGATGACCTGGTGATTTTGGACGACTTTAACGCGCAAATTGGAAGAGAAGAATATAACAAAAACGTAGCGGGAAAAAACACAATCCATGAAGTGACGAATGAAAACGGGGAAATAATGAGTAACCTGGCAGAGATATGCAACATGAGAATAGTAACAACGGACTTTAGACACAAAAATGAACATAAAGAGACCTGGATAATACCAGGTACAAATAAAGGAAACCAGATAGACCATATAATGGTGTCCAAGAGAAGAACTTTTAAAGTATGCGACGCAAGATCGTACAGAGGTACAAGCACCGACACAGATCACAACTTGGTGGTAATGGAAATAAACAATACCAAAAAGAGAAAAATATGGACAAAGAAAGAAAAAAGAAATGAAAGAGCGGCGATCGAAAAACTAAAAGACGATCAATGCCAAAGAAAATATATACAAGAATTGCAAAAACAACTGGACAACAAAGAGAAAAAAGAAGAAATAAATGAAGAATGGACAAACATAAGAGAAAGCATAACAAAAGCAGCAGAGATAGCGATAGGAACGAAGAGAACAGAAAGGAAAAAGGAATGGTTTGACGAAGAATGCAGTGAAGAAATAGAAAGGAAAAGAAAGGCAAAGATCAAATGGATGCGAACGCAAAGCGAAGTAGATAAGGAAAAATACAGAGAAATAATAAGAAACACAGTAAAACTATGCAAAAAAAAGAAGAGACAATGGTTAGAGAACGAGATGAAAGAGATTGAGGAGAACCACAGAAATCCGCGAGAACTATACAGAAAAATAAAAAACCAAAGAATAAAAATACAAAGTGAAGTAAGAGGATTGAGAAACAAGAATGGGGAAGTAAAATACGAAGAACACGAAATAAAAAATAGATGGATGGTACACTTCAAAGAATTACTGAATATCAACTCAAATTCAGAAGAAAGAGAAATTGAAGATGAGATGAGATAACGGAAGAACGAGAGGAATTGGAAATGGAAAATGAACCAGACTACCAAGAATACTATGAAACAGTAATGAAAATGAAAAACAACAAAGCCCCAGGAACCGATAATATAAACACGGAACTGATAAAGAAAGGAGGCGAAGTTATAATGAGAAAGATATACGAATTGATAGTAAAAGTATGGAGAGATGAGAAGATGCCAGACCAATGGAGAGAAGCGGGTCTGATCCCGATCTATAAGAAAGGAGACAATAGAGATTGTCAAAATTACAGAGGAATATCGCTGCGTAATAATGCATATAAAATATTAACAAGATTGATACATGTAAGATTGCAAAAATACACGGAAAAAGAAATAGGAGACTACCAACAAGGTTTCAGACCCGGAAGATCAACGACCGATGCTCTATTCATAGTAACGCAAATTATGGAAAAGGCACACGAGTATGATATAAACATTGAAGCTTTATTCATTGATTTCAAACAGGCCTTCGATCGAGTAAATAGAGACCAACTCAAGAAAGAAATGGAAATATGGAGAATCCCAAAAAAACTAATACGTCTAGTACAGATGACTATAAACAGAACAACTGCAATAGTGAAAACAAGAGTAGGCAACACGGAAGAATTTGAATTTAACAGTGGAGTGAGACAGGGAGATGCGCTGTCGTCCACCCTGTTTAACATATTACTGGAAGGAGTGATGAGAAGAGCAAAATGTAATGGAGAAATAATGATAAAACGAAATACAGATAGTGGCGTATGCCGATGACGTGATCATCATGGCTAGAACACACAACGCACTAGTAGAAGCTTTCAAAAATATGGAAAGAGAAGCCCGCAAAGCGGGATTGCTGGTCAATGAAGGCAAGACAAAAATCATGCGATGCAGCAGAAAGAGAAGGGAAGATATAAAAATGACAAGAATCATGGACTACGAGTTTGAAGAAGTCAAAAAATTTAAATACCTCGGTATACAGATAAGTGACAAAAGTGAAAGAGGAGAAATAATAAAAGACAGAGTGAAAGCAGGCAATAGAACTTATTACAGCAACCAAAACCTATTGAAGGACAAGAACATAGGACGAAACACAAAGATCAAGATTTATAGAACATTGATTAGACCTGTAGCGACGTATGGACTGGATGACTGGAACTACTCTGCCTGACAGAGGCGGAGGAGGAAAGTCTTAGAGTGTTTGAGAGAAGGATAATGGGCCCCGTGAAAGTGAGAGAAGAGCAATATAGAAGAAGAACTAATACAGAGTTAACAAGAGAAATACGAGGAAGCCGAAAGAAGAAGAAGAAGATAATGGAAATATCATATATTGAAATATATAGTACTTAAAAATCATTAAACATAGTGGCATAATAGTGTGAATTATAGAAAATGGCATCAAACTTTGGTGATCTTTGCGAACGGTTTTTCATCTATGTAAATAAAAATTTAATTTAAATTTTTGTATTTATTATTATCTATCTAAATATATAAAAATGGATGTATGTGTGTATGTATTGCTGTGAATGTATTGACTACTAATAAAGCCACACGTTGGGCTAGCCAAAATTGCTGTGAAGGCCTCTGCCTCACCGGAGCTAAACGTTTTTAATATTAATGTCTTGTACGAGTGTACAGAAATGTACCCCGTCAATGGAAATGTATGTGAAATTTAGTAAATACAAATAAATGGAAATAATATGCCTCGGCTTAGCTGGTTCGTAGTGCATGTGTCTTACCTTGTACAGGGTGAGTTCGTTCCGTGACCAATACTGTAAATAAATTTATGGGCGCGGAACAGGTCAAAATAAATATCCTTCGTTACAAAAATAATAATGTTTTTATTGAGCACAAAAATGTAATTAAAAGTTTTGTTATATTAAAAAGTTCTATTATTAAATCTAATTATCAAAATTCTGAACGTTAAATAAAGAAAAACACGTGTCGTATGGAGTCCGAAAATTTCACTTAGTTATTTTAAAATTGTACTTGAATGTGCACGTTACCTTAGAAAAATACAGGAATCTTTTCGTTACTTGAACTGGAGATGGTACAATTGCGCACCAAAGTTCACTCGATGGGTTTATTACCATGAAAAGGTTCCCAGTTGCAGTTTGTTGACCTCGTTTTGTGTCGATTTTTAATTCTTCAGAAATATTCTCAATCCTTTACGTTTTTCAACTTATTTTTAGTTTTACGTAGGTAAGTAATTAATTTGCTGATTTTTACACTGGTATTTTATACTTTCACCAATTATTTTCACTATAAAATTAATTTTTATTAGGACGATTAAAATTCGCCACCATTACGTGTGAAAATCTAACACAAGGACCTCTTCGATTGTTTTTAATTTTTCTATCTCGAAATTCATAGCAATCTCGATGTTTGTGTAGACGCATTTTATTGGTTGATCGGAAAAATCAATATTATCGAAAGTTTCTTAGTACAGGTATGTATTAAGCCAAATGTGACTCGTTGAAATTTTATAAGTAAAATTTTTATATTTTCAGATTGGATTGACTTCTTCCTAAGTGCTTCGTGGTTGAATAAATAAAGATGCTGGACATGAAATTTCCATTCACAGTTCATTAACTTGTGACACGTCGAACTCACGTAATGATTTTTAAGAACTTATTTAAATTTAACGCTAACATAAATTTTTACATTAATCAATTAATTAACAAAATTCTAACTTTTGAAATACCTTTCTTATTACTAAACAATCTTTCATTTACTATAAATAAACATTTTTCAACAAAGACAATTATTAAATGTTACATTTTAAATTCATTTTATTCAAACCTGCTTTATGTCCTTTTTTTACAAATCATTTGACTTTGAACTAAATTTCTTGGTATCGGACGAAGTTTTTCTGATTACGTTGATAAGTCACATGCTTTATTAATAACAACATTTTCCCGAATCTTAAATAACGTACTTCCATTGACGTGGTATCTCGATATCGCAGTATGTATGTTCCCTATAGACTCCTAAACCGTTTGACCGATCGGAACCAAATTTGGCACAGTTATTATGTAGGTCCCTGCGCATGTTTTTGTATTGAAATAGTGCAAAAATTCGCAAAGGAGAGGAAGGCAGGCTACTCAAAATCAACTTAAAAAACAATCATGAATGCTGTCAAACTGTCAACCGATCGACAATGTAAATACGCGTGCACGTGCTTTACGTTTCTATTTGACCAATCTTAACCAAATTTGGTGTAGAAGTTATTTACAATGCTACGAAAAACATAGGCTACTTTAGTGCCTTGGAGTGAGGCCGAAGGCCGAAAAACCATGGTCTACACGTATGCCTGCGATACTCTTGAGTGAGGCCGAACGCCGAACAACCACATCCCACACGGTCTAGACGGCTACAGGCGGCTGGTAGGCCGACTGTGCCAGCTAGTATAATATATTATTATTCATATTTTATATGAGAGAATATGTTTTTGGGATTTAGGAGACCAAAATGAAACTAAAAGTTTGCTAAAGCCAACGTTTCGGCGTTATAATTACGCCATCTTCAAGGCTAAAAGATACAATATTGAAATCAACGCAATCACCCTTGAGAGGCAGACTCACCAGGCAAACCAAGATGAACAATGTTTCTGGTCGAGATGATTATGGTATGGAGGAATATTAATAATATTTTAACGGGGTTAAAAATTACACAAAAAAAAAAAAAAAAAATCATGAACGGCAAAAGCCTAGTATATATTCTCTCATATATTGACCTGGGAAGAAATTTAATATTAATCATATTTTATAAATATAAGGGGTGGAGAGGGGGGTCAAAATTAATTTTCTTTTAAATAATCCTTACGTAAGATGTGGTGGGGGGGGGGGTTGCCACAATCTTACGTACCCTTACGTGGCGGGGGGAGGGGGTCCAAAATTACAAAAATCATCCTTACGTAATTAATGGCCCCTAAGTATAACATCGAAAATTTTTGGTTACTTTACCTGAAACCTGAGCTTTACGATGAACACTCAATTTGGGAATACGTAGCGCTGACCATGATCGAATTTCGGAAGTCGTAGGATGATTAAGATTAAACGTCTTAATTATTTCAACAATAAAAAAAAAGAATCGCTCTAATTTAATTATTTATTAATTATCAAACAAAAATAATAGGGAAGATGCATAAATTTTTTTTATAGCGTAGTTGGATCAAAAATAACTAAATATACTAATTAATGCTATTTAATTTATTTATTTTCGTTTTGATAATAATTTAAAAAATATTTAAAAATCCGTCAATTTGAATTGAACGAAACGACCGCGCAATTTTCCAAGTGACTGATGACGTCACAAGTTAAATTTTACATTCATTTATGTTATTTTTCTGTGGTTTTGTGCTTTGAAAGTTGAAGTTTGTTAGTGTTAAAGCTGTTATTTATCATAATTAAATCAATTAAAAACAAGAAAGTTAAAAAAGTACTCTACATGAGTAGAATAAACATGAAAGTGAGGTTATTGCAAGCAAGCAAGCAAACGCGTTGCGTTTAAAGTCACATGATTTATTTTAAATTATCATTGAATTTTAAAATGGATTATTTATAACAAAATACAATAAATTGAAGTTATTTTTGCTGATTTGATATTTAATATATAGGATTAATCGGAAAATACTGTTTTAACTAAATTTTTTTATTCATGCATGTTCCCCATTAATGTTTTGGACATAAAAATTGTACATATTAATTAGCATTAATTAGCAATAAATAATAATTTTACAACAAAATTTCTCGTATAAAAAAGGTGGAGAATTTAATTCTCTACAAATTTGGTTCTCACCATTTTTAGCGAGAAATGCAAAATACTCCTGCAAATTACAAAACAAAAATCCAAAATTCCGGAAACAATCAGTCGTAATCACTTTCTTCAGAATCACTGGAGCCATTAGCATGGATGATAAGTTCATCGACCGTTATATCTAAAGCCTTTTCTCGCTCATACCAATCTTGTATTACCTTTTCGGTGTGACAAACACAGTTTTTCCATACTTCAGGAGAACAATTTTCTAATGCTTCATTCCACATATCAATTACGTTTTCATTACCATAACCATCTCTTCCAATGTGCTTGTTGTAGTAAGTTTTACAATGAGCCCATACTAATTCAATTGCATTGAATTCACAATGGTATGGTGGTAACCGTAAAACTTCATGTCCGTGGCTTCTTAATAATTCGTCCACTTCGTAGCGTTTTTCTTTTTTATGTAGTTTAGCTAGAGCTAGCAATTCTGGTTTAAAGCAGGACGGTTCAAATTCAATATTGTTTGCAGTTAACCATGCTGCAATATTTGGTTTTGTCCATGCCGAAGTAGGCATTTTTTCTACTACAGTAGAATGATACGATGCGTTGTCCATAATTATGAGAGATGGTTCTTCTAAATTGCATATTAATTTTTCAGCAACCCATTTTTTAAACAGTTCACCATTCATTTCACCGTGGTAATCCTCTTTTTGCGATTTTGAAGCAAACACTAATGAGGTATTATTAATAAATCCAGATTTTGACCCAGCGTGAAGTACAATGAAATGTTTTCCATCATAACCTTCTGGTTTCCTAACGCTTTTTGTAGAGCCATCTTGCCACGACATTCCAGGATTACCTTTAGAAAAAATCCATGTTTCATCTAAAAACACGACATCACGTTGAAACTGAGAATTTAAATTATTTCTATAATTCTGAAAAAAATGAATTCGATCTATTGCAATACTGCTTTTTTCAACCAATGCTCTTCGATTATTTTCTTTAGCAAATTTAAAACCAATTTCGTGCAAAACACGATTTAAGCTCCTGTTGCTTAGTAAAATATGCAGCTGTTCAATCTCCTTGTTTAACAAAGCAACGGTTAAATGTCTTTCTGCAAAAAATACACAAATTACATTTTGTGTTAATTATAAATGACAACGAAACTTACTTTGACTGTACATGTTATAAATTGTGTTTCTAATGTTCATTTTCGATGATTCTGGTAAATCGCTAGTTTTAACTTTCCTACGTTTTCGGTTTTTACCGGGACTTGATAATTCTGGATTTAGTGAACTACGGTTTCTAATCCGGGCAACAGAAGATACACTGATTCCTAAAGCATTGGCAACACGCTGCAATTTATAAAATATTTTATAAATATAAAATTAATGTAAAGTAATCTTTTTATATTCACCTCTTGAACACACTGTAATGGAATTAAACTGCCCCCGTGCTGTTTTTCAAGTTCAAAATAATTTAATAAATTTAAAATCAACTGTTGCGATTGAGATTTTAATGTTCTTCCACGTACAGAACTAGACATTTCGAGAGTTCTGAAAAGAACTAATTTTGTATTTTGACTAATTTTGACAAGCTTAAATCCACAAACCGAAAACTTAAACCACGAAAACTCCAAACTTCAAAAATACTAAAAGTGACAGAAATTTTATATAAATTACTACGCGAATCAAATTCTTTTTCCGGTACTAGTTACGACATGCTATGAGTATATCTGTCTTTTACTATCGTCTAACAAACGCAACAGCGTATGTCGTTACTGGAAACACGTGCAATATATTTTCGTGCTTTGTCATATCAATACAAAATGACTGGTAATGCTCATAAGCAATACGTCGTTGCTATATTCAGTCAATCTATGACGAGACGTCTTCTTTCATGGCAATGACTATATAACACTTTATTGTGTAAAATCGATGGCTTTCAAGTTATGGATTAAATTAACTAAAGAAATGCTAAAATTTTAATTTTATTTTCCAAGATTTATCTTTTTTGTTCATGAAAATCCTTTTTTATAAAGACACCACCAGCCCGTGCTGGGTGGTAGTCTGGGATCAGCCCACTAAAAACCCCCTCCTGGATGACAGCGGGATTCGCCAAATGGTATTTCTTATGGTTCTGACTTTTCGGAACTTTGTTCTTCTTTAGATGTTTACTTTATATGTTCTGTCTAAGCAGTTCTTCTTGATGCTTAGTTCTGAGGATGGAAGTTAACCCTTTCCTAACTTCGTCCCATCGCTCTTCACTATTGAGCATTTCTCTGATTATTGTTTCTGGGTTCAAGTCTTGCATTCCATTTTCTACCCTCACTTTGACCTATCTCGGGCATTGGTACCCGCGTCGTCCACTACCCCCTCATAATATGTGCACTCAGGTGAGAAACTTGTGGAGGTTGTGCTTGAGCTCAGCTCGCCATGCCATCTCTCGACCCACGGCATCAACATTGGGATTAGTCGTCTCGTCCAGATTTCCTTGGTGCCCCTCTGGACCATCTTGCCATTTGGCGATCAGTGTTACTCAGTTCAGCCTCTTTGTTTGTGTTGTGGCGCTCTGGTCGTAGTTTTCTGCTTGTTCGATAGCCATAAAATCTATCAGTATCGCAGGAGGATTTCTTGAAAATCAACGAAACGATTAAAAAAAAAAATAAATATCTCTTTTCTAATAGCAAATTTAATAGGCTACACTTTTGGTCTAGCAAAATTTTTTAAAACTCTATCCATTTTACAGAAAAATTAAAATCGTTGTTGATAATGTGGGCACTTTACCACCGAATTCACAGTTCTCGCTCGATAAAATCCGTATTTAGTCGACTCCTTTCGTTGATGTATTAAAATTATTGTTACGATAGCGTATTATTGATATATTTAAAATATCTCTTATTCAACTCTATTTGCTCGTGCAATTTTAGGTTTTCTGTTTCAATGGATTGATTTTTCAAAAATGTTTACAAGGTCAAAGTTGTAGTTCGTTAAATTTTCTGTCAGTAAAAGGGACATCAGCTTCTCTCTCAGTTTCTTTCGTCCCGCGAAATAACGTAGTGGCATCACGATGATAGTGTAACAAAACGGGATTTTAATTCATAAAAATTAATTTTAATATTATAAATTGAGATATACTTATAAATTATTATTGCGATAATAACTGATGATTGTTAATCAACCATATTTATCAACAGTGGAAGAGATAAGTTTTATAACGCGAACGAGAATTGAAAATGTATTTTATCAATATTCGTCTGCATGCGAACTTCCTGCGTCTAAAGATGACTTTTACACTGTTCTTTGTTCAGGGGTTCAGGTGAACTGTTTAATTTCAGACAACAGTGGAGTATCGCCAATTTGACCGGATATTTCAATGCAGTCTACGCGATTTCATTGATGAAGCAATCAAGATTTGATTGCATTGAATCAATCAGTAGACATTTGCTTCTCGTTAAAAAAGCGATAGGGTGAGAAGTGAAAAACCTCTCTCCTGCGGATGCAGGATCGAGAAATCTCCTCCCACGCGAAGTGGAAAACCACCTCACTTTTTTAACGTGGGGAGCCCTGGATGGAATAAACTAGCTCTTATGATGGTAACGTCGGTCTGCGAGGGACGTGGGTCCAGATCTCTATATCTTACTAAAAAGGTTATAAGTATCCCCTCTTCCAGGGAAATAAAAATCGGTCTGATTTTAATTAGTTTTAATGAACAACAATATTCAAAAACACTACACAAAAAAATAACAATTGACAAATGGCGACAACCTTTCGGTGGTGAATACAAGAATTGCTGACTTCTGAAGGAAGCCAGATAAAAAAACAATTGCGTGAATCAATCCTCCCGTGGGGAGGTCCGGCGAACAAAAAAAATCTGAGGTGTCAAAATAAAACACCTCTTTGTGACGTTAATTAAAATACTCGTAATGTAAACAAGGCAATCTCTACCCAAAACAGATTAGAAAGTAAAATTGTCTTACCTAAGTACTTGGCAAGCTCACACAATCGAAGATGACAGGTACCCCAACCTGCTTGGATGGATTGCCCACGAGAACGGAAGTTGAATTGTCGTCCGCTAAACCTCGGTCCACCAGGAAGAATTGCACGCCTCGAATGATTCCAACAGCGACCCCACGACTCGGTGGTAGGACAATGGCTGGACTTTTCCACCCCAAAGAGTTATTCCAAAATACTCTGGTCTCTTCCACCCCAAAGAGTTATTCCAAAATACTCTGGTGTAATGCTGGGTTCCAAAATTAAATCCAAAATCACTAGCACGGTTGACGCAGGCTCGCTCGATTAATCGGCAGGAAGTGCCACAAAAATTAACGCAGTACGACGACAACGAATGGCAACGGACACGACGATGTGACTTTTGCACGACTGGCAAAAGCAGGAGGATGGTATCTCAAAATAATTCGGAACGCTTTGTTGACAAAACTTGTCACCATTAAAATCCCCTAGAGGGCGTTCAAGCATGCGCAGAGTGCAGTCGAACAAAAAAATAATCAAGCACAAAAAGATGGCGATTGACGTCCAGATGTCGAAGTGAAATATGCTACGGTGGCTTCCGTATCCAAAAAATATATATCAATCTCACCCACGTGTACTCGGTTCAGATATTCAATAACTCGATGTAATTATTTCCGCTTGAAATCGCAATAAAAATAATTAGACTGCAGCAATGCATACACTTTAGAACTAAACACTTCAGCCGTCGGAACAAAAGTGAACTTACATTCAACATGGCGGACTCGTCATGCGTATCCACGGAAGAACGAAAAAATGGGAGTGGAAGTGTGTATGGACCCGTCTCAATAATTTTGAATAAAATTGGCAGTGGTCAACTAATTATTGTTTTAGGTTGATTGATAACGGATAGAAGATATAAAAATCCGTTATAAGGGATGTATCTGTCTATAGGTGAAATTTGTCAGTGGTGCAAATTCTCACGCTATGGAAGGTCAATCTTCGTGATTTCTGAAAGGTATAAATATGGTTGAATAACAAAATCGAAGGAAGTCCTTCCAGTGAGTCCGTCGGCGACTATTGTAGATTCTCGCGTGCGGGACGGTTTGACGGATTGTCAGTTTTGATTTTGGTTTTGGGCAAATAAGACAAGGGAGTGTCTTGCCGAGTTGTCTTGCTTGTGTATTTTAAGTGCTTTAAAAGGTCAAATAGTTTGTTTATTGAATCCGTAAATAGATTGTGTATTCTCTGGTGTGAGACATTTGTGACGAATTTATCGTTGTTTTGGGCAATAGACAAGGCATTGTCTTGGCCGCATTGGATTGTCTGGAGATCCAAGGTAGAAGGAAAAATATATCACCTATCTAAGTACAATTTTGAATTATTTACTAACAGAAGGATGGTACTTTTTTTCTGATAGTTATTTTAGATTGTATACCTATGTGTTTAAAAGGGCCACCCTAAATTGTAAGGGAGATTTAAAGTGTATATGTATTTACCGGAAATCGTCATCGAAACAACACTTCCCTGCGTATTTACGCGCAGGGAAATTGAATCTTACTGACTAGTCCGGTAATATTTAGTAACGCAGGTAACAATGACAATTTTCGGAATAACTATTGTTTGTAACTATGTAGTCAACAAATTGACAAACTTGATTTTAGCTCATTTTAAAAATGTTGTTCAATTAGTGTTTTAAAATTTCGATTTTTTACGATTTTCGGTAAAATTTAATACAAAATACGTCAGGAAAATGTCTCACTTTACTCGGAGCTCTAAAATACTCGGCACGAAGTGCCTCGTATTTCAACATTGCTCCTCGTCAGTAATACATCATTTTCCTGACTTTCATGTAAATAACTATTGTTTTAAATTTATCCATAGTAATAAATATTGTTTTTTTAAAATTCAGTGTTTTCGCCTTTCCGGTTACTCTACCACTAACTCAGCCCTCGAAAAAATTTTTCGAGTGCTACACACTAAAGAACATGCTTATATCTGTCTATTAAAACAATAAAAAGTGTGAACATGGTCAAAACAACCCCTTCTTCTTCCTCTTCTTCTTCTTCTTAATCTAGGACTACGTCCTGTACTTCCCAACTTTAGTGCCTCTGTTCAAGGCACTGTTGGTTCTATGAGCAGTTTGGTTTTTACATCTCAGGTAGCTTGCCAGGCTTGCCTTTCGATGTGCCTGCACCCTGTTTTTTATTGTTATGATGGCAAATCATTAACACAGGGGGACCGCCTGCTTAACGTGCCCTCCGAAACACGGAAGACGGTCAAGAAATTTTTAGACAATACCCGGAGTCGAACCGGGGCGCCTTGCGTTAGCAGTTGATCGCGCTAACGTTCAGACCATGACCGTCTTCCAACCCCAATATCGAATTTTGAACTTAGCTATGTAATTCAGTGGCGGATTAACGAGATTCGGAGCGCGTCGCTCATTCTGTTGACAGTCCGTGCGCTATGAATGACCCTAACACTTAGAGTATTTCGAACAGGCAGATGCAGCTCGACTGTCGTACATGTAACATCGATTATTTTTTGTTTTTAGGCGATTTTTTGGGGGTGAAACGTAATAGTTTACTGCCCCATACCGCAACTATACTTTTTAATGCTATTTCGAGGGTCTCTCACATCCCGGTTGCCTTAATCCCGGTTTTCTTGATCGGAGGCCCTTCTCGTATGTTTAGCCTAGTAACCAGAGTCAAAATCGCCCTGGAGGGGTGCAACGCGGAGCGGAGCGCAGCGGCGCCCCGTAAGCGTAGGTTTTGACGATGGATTACCCTCCTTATCGAATACACACCCCAAAATTCGAAGGCAAAAATTTTTTAATTTTTTCACTTTTTCGGCAATACACGGCTTATTTTCCATTTTTTTGATTTTATTTATTACTAATATCCACTAATCACACCCCCATCTATCCGAATTTCAAAGAAAAATTCAAATCGGAGCGAAAAAATTTTACGCATTTTCAAGGGATCACGGGCGACTGATGCACATCGACCGTGGTCTGCCGCCTACTCGATGCGACTTTCCCGTACTTTTCAAAAGTCGATATTTTGGTTGTTTTGACCATGTTCACATTTTTTATTGTTTTAATAGACAGATATAAGCCTGTTCTTTAGTGTGTAGCACTCGAAAATTTTTTTCGAGTGGCTGAGTTAGTGGTAGAGTCGCCGTTTTTCCTGTTGAGGAAAAGAACGTTTTGTTTTCAGTGTCGAGCTTAGTGTCGTTTTGCCCGCACCGAAGTTTCAACTTCAACATTTAGCCGGGGGACGTAACGCCAAAACGGGGAGTGTCTGGGGCTTATTACCAGAAAGTCGCGTACCAAATTGATAGTGTGTTTTTTTTTAGAACAGAATTCTGCGGTGGGCGTAATCGGTTGAACGGTGGTGGCAGCATAATCTATAAATATTCTCAGTAGATCGATAAGTGCCTAAGTGGGATTTTGTGTTCGATCAGCAAATTTGCTTATTTTTTAATAACTCCAGCCGTTCCTAGGAAAAGTAGTTCCGAAGGACGGTTGTCGGTTACAATAGCGTCTTCAAAGAGCTACTCCACGCTTCCCTGCCATACGCTGCATAATTATGTTGCTTAATGTAGGGTTTGTCCAGTTAGGGATGCAATCTGGTCCACCCATCTTGTTGGAGATCTTCCTTCTGGCCTCTTCTCTTCGATTTTACGTTGGATCATGAGCTTCTTCATTGCTTCAGGAGTGTCTTCGTGCAATGTGTCCTAAATATTGCAAATAGGACTGACTGTGGTGTTTTTTATTTTCGAGTTCTCGGACGATGTGGATACACATTGCCGAGTTAAATGGGTTTTTAATGTCCAGTGTGATTAGAATACAAAGTTTCCTGGTTCGCCAAGTTCCAGCTTTGGCCCTTTTTGCAATTTCTACGATTTTCTTCTTATGGTTGATCGTTCCTTTCTAAATCCATATTGGTTGTCTGAGAGTCCCCATCTAGCTCCCATCTTCTCATAGAGTTTGCCCATGCCGTCTATGAGGGAGATGGGCCTGTAGGATTGCACTCCCTTTCTCAACAGTACCAATTCGGGAAGATGCCCCTCTTAAGGTAGAGATTAATGACCCCCGAGCAGAGGTTGTGGGCTCCCTGACATTACCATCGTAATGACCTCGGATGGTATGAGGTCTGGTCCTGGTGCCTTGCCCATTGCCAAAGGGTCCAGAGGCGGATGAGCCTTAGAATAGCATCGGGCTACCGGATTATATCGAAAGAGGCGGTGGTGGTGGCGATGCCCCCGATAGATCTTATGGACTTAAAACAAACATGAACTTATAAATTTTAGGAATTGAGCTGTCCACATTTGGACTTACAAAATCCGTTTCAGGGGTATCAGCCCTATTTCACATTTCACAATAGTTCTCCACCTTACTCTATCGTTAACCCATTGTCTCCATCTGCCATTACGCATATTTCTCAAATCTTCAGTTACACAAATCCACCATGTCCTCTTCGGTCTCCCTCTACGTCGACTCCCCATGGGGTTCCACAGCAACATCATCCTTGTCACCTCCTCCTTTTCACTTCTCATTAGATGACCCAGCCATTTGATCCTCTGACTCTTTACGAATTTCACAATATCCTTTCCGTTCATAGCTTCGCGGAGCTCAAAATTCATTCTTGCTCTTCTCTCTTCATTCTCTTTTTTGGGCCAAGAATAGTTCTTAGTATTCTTCTCTCGCAAACCCTCATCTCTTCCTCTTCTATGTGAGTCATGCACAACTCCTGCTATTGTTTTTATCGTGGCCGACGTTCCTTCCAGCGTCATTCTAATCAGTCTCACCAGTTGCAAAAGTATTCCCATTTCTTTCATGGTTTGTAGTAATTCTCGCCTGTTCACCTTATTAAAGGCTTGCTTGAAGTCAATAAAGAGCATATGTATATCCATGGCATATTCCTCGCTCTTTTTCCCAATTTGTTTGATTATATATTATATGGTCGTTAGCCCATAGTCAGAAATATTCTTGAGTCGGGCTTGAACCAGTTGAGTTTATTGTCGAATGCAACAGCCCTAAGGAGATGATGATATTCCAATATTGCTAAAAAATAACGGTCTTTTCGAGCATTGATTTTCCAAGCCTGCAGTCTGAGGGAAATCAGTCAAAATGAATGTCAAAGGCAATACCAGAATACTTTTCATTTTACGCGGCCGATTATTCATAAAAAAAATTCTGATGTTGCTTTTTAACATTATATAAATGTTTGAGCAAGAATCAAGAGGCAGAGGGAATTAAACAGTCATGAAAAATCCATCCATGAAACAAATTAGTTCAAAAGTGATGATCAGATTTACTTATTTGGCGGAGTCTTATCTGGAGGAGAACTGTGACTTCCAATGCTTTACCTAGATATATCTTTATTATTTTTAAAAACATTAAGAAACAATAAAATATTATGTAACATTTTGAAATGGTTGTACACCCAAACCAACTAGAATAGCAAAAATTAAATTTTGGATTTCATGAAAATGGCCAATCGTTAACTTAACGAATCATTAGTGACGATTCTTTTGGCATTTTCAATCATAAAAAGTATTAGCATTATTAAAGTGTAAAGCAGGTAATTTTTCCGTTCTTCCAAACATTCCATAATTTTCATTTGGAATAATTATCCCCACACACGAACCGCTTGATCCCAACTTGAAGTAGCCAGAGCTATTCCACTTGGAGCTACCGATAAAGAAGTTACACGATTTTCATGTCCTGATAAGAGCCCTGAAAACAATATCGTCAAGTTTTAAACTTAAAAAATTTAGCTATTACGTACCAGTATGTTGATTGGCGAGAGTGTCCCACATATGAACATTATTGTCATCAGATCCACAAAACAAATATCGTCCACTTAACGATAATCCACAAGAAGTAAAACCGCTAGTTTTATTGGGCGGTTCATAAAGTGCAACTTGCTGATCACTTCGAATGTCAAATAATCTCGCAGATTTATCTTCCGATCCAGTTACAAATGCTTGCCCACTTGGGTGGAACTAAAATGTTCGATTTAAAACAGAAATTGGCAGCAATGCAAAAAAACGTACGCAAACCGAATTTACATCCGCTTGGTGGCCATAAAATGTTTGCTTTGGTTTTTCTTCACGAATATCCCATAAACGACAAGTTTTATCAACGCTACCAGTTACGTAAGTGTTGCCATCAGGGGATAAGCTAATGGAAACGACGTCCCCATCGTGAGCAGGAAAATCTACAGTTTTTTTACCACTTTCCAAATCCCACATACATCTAAACGATATTTCTCCGAATTATAAAATGTAAATAATATAAAATGAAAACCTTACATTTTCATATCACCAGAACCGGTCAATAGTTTATTATCTTCTAGAAATCTACAGGAGCTTAAAAATCCTTCGTATCCCGCCAATTCTCGAACCATTTTAACTGTTCCAGAAGCGTCTCTGTTGTTTAAATCATAAACCGTGCACATGTTATCCATTCCACCGCAAGCTAAAAATTGGGCAATTATTCATCGGCTATTAAAAAATTATTTGTGTTGGTTATTGGCAGTTATTATTTTTCATTTACCCACAAAATTCCCAGAGGGCGAATAAGCAACGCTCATGACCCATGCTGATCGTAAAGGAATAACCTGGATTTTGTTTCCCGTGTACGTGTCCCAAATAATAAGCTTTCCATCTAACGATCCACTTACGCAATGTCGACTGTCTCCACTGTAATGGACAGAATTGACTTTGTTTATGTGACCTTTCAACGATTTCCGTGTAACTAATTTTATTTTAGGCGCAGGAGACACTCCATTGCAGGCACTTTCGAATGTTACATCAGCAACTTTCTTTTGTTCTTCCTAAAGCAAACCAATTATTTCCACTTTTAGTAACACTTCGGAATTATTATAACAAAATATGTACTACCTTTAATTTTTCTTGCAGTGTTTCTACTTCTTTGACTAACGCTTCTGTTTCTGGATCTACTTTTGGAGGCATCTTGGATACGTGCAAGCAATAAACAACGTAGCTGACTAAAAAGATATGGTAAAGGTATGGAAGCCAGATGATCGCAACTAATCTTATTTGTTAATTAAATAAACGATTTTACGAAATAACTCGAGAGTCCATATAAGTATATCGGTTTTTACTCTAATTTGAATTATACAAACTGGAATGGTTTAACGAAAGGGTATTAGTTAAAAAAAAAAGTAAAAAATCATTTTGTCGACTCTTAACAGGTTCAAAATGCTTTATTACAACGGTGGGCAACCTCCGGCCCGCGGGCCAACTCCGGTCCGCGTAAAGTTCTAATCCGGCCCGCGAGATCTTTAGAAGAAATAATAAATAAATATTTTCAAAAACAAAAATTTTAAAGAAAAGGATTAGGTTAGTACCTAACATAATAGTCCAGTCATTTGGTGCTTAAAAGGGGGCCTTGCGGGAAAGTTTTCAGGGAGTTTTAAAAATTGGTACTCTTATAGATTTTGAGGTGCTCTTTCCGAATTTTCACTTTGCCACCTCGTATCTTTGCCGCCAGCGGCGCCATATTGGAAAAACCGCGCCCAAAAACAGTTTTTTGAAGATATTTCCTTACCGGCTCATTATACGATAAAAATAGTTATATACTAAATTAAACTAGAGAACATTTGCTACAATTTATGTTCCTAGTCTTTTTTCGTAGGACGGATAGTTTCGGCGTACGAGCGCCGCAAAGGTGACTCTGACACGCATATTGGTGAAAGATATTCAACCACGCGTATTATAGGGACGCTCGACGCTCGTGGAGTTCGGGTCCCCTCGGCCTTGGGCCCGATTCCACCAACCATCTGCCAACATATCCAGAAGATGTTGAAGATCGTAGTACCAAATATGCGGAGCGATTACGAAGATCACGAAAACAGTCTTCAGTGGACATACTTTTTGACGAGCCAATGATCCCAACCGTATCACAGGAAAAGTTTCTGGCGAACGATAGAAACAAAAATCGTCTTATCGGAATGTTGACAACAAGATTTGAAGCTGCAAACTACATGGTAAAACAAGCTTCCGAGGATGCAGAAACGCTGATAATAAGTACGGCAATCAGTGTTTCGTCTACGTTTGATTCAGTAATAGTTATCGGTGAAGATATAGATCTCCTCATCCTTTTGACAGCCCTATGTACGCGTTCAAACATATATCTTCTAAAACCCGGTAAGCAAAAAACCGCACAACAGATATATTCAAGGAAAAGCATCCCGGATAATACGACTACCGATAATATATTATTCTTGCACGCCTTCAGCGGCTGCGACACGACGTCAGCTTTCTTCAATCAAGGGAAGATGAAGTTCGTCAATGTGCTTAAAAAAACCCACGTTTGAACGAGCTTATCAAGGTATTTAAAGACCAAGATGCCGACCCAGAAATAATTGCAGAGGCTGGAGAAAAATTCATCGTAACATTGTACGGTTACAGTGGCGTGAAGAGCAAATCTTTGAACGATCACAGACATTCGTGCTTCACGAGAGCAGCTTACAAAAATACATTCAATATCGCATCACTGCCACCAACAGAAGCAGCAGCACGACAACATTCATTCCGGACGTATTACCAGGTCCAACAGTGGTGTGGGGTCGATAAAAATGCAGTAGAATGGGGGTGGGAAAGAAGTAAAAACGGGCTTATTCCTGTGACCACACTCCAGCCCCCTGCTCCGGAATCTCTATTAAAACTTATCTGTTGCAAATGCAACAAGGGATGTCGGGGAGCATGCGGGTGTAGAAAAGCTGGTTTGAAGTGCTCTGCTATTTGTACTAATTGTAACGGATTGTGCGATAATGTACACGTAGGACTGGAAGACAGCGATGAAGAGGAGGAAACAGAGACTATTCTGAAACCTTTTTACGACGACATCGAGGAAGAAGCTATTTCACAGGAGGTTCCGATCGCTCATTATAGCGACGAACCGCATGAAGTCCTGCTTAGTTCTCACGACGAAAAACTGACAGAACCAGGTCCATCAGGGACAGCGAAACGGAGGAGTCTGCACTAGAGACATTATAAGTGCACTACAAGTGGATTAGGCCTACTGGGGATACCACAAAAAAAAACGCGCCACACACTCTACCTCCTGGTGGTGTGGAAATGAATTTTTCACCAGTGCACGTGTCAGAGTCACTTTTGCGGCGCTCGTACGCCAAAACTATTCGTCCTACGAAAAAAGACTAGGAACATAAATTGTAGCAAATGTTCTCTAGTTTAATTTAGTATATAACTATTTTTATCGTATAATGAGCCGGTAAGGAGATATATTCAAAAAACTGTTTTTGGGCGCGGTTTTTCCAATATGGCGCCGCTGGCGGCAAAGATACGAGGTGGCAAAGTGAAAATTCGGAAAGAGCACCTCAAAATCTATAAGAGTACCAATTTTTAAAACTCCCTGAAAACTTTCCCGCAAGAACTACCAAATGACTGGACTATAAGGAAAAAGTAGAGATCTACAGTTTAATTTTCGATATAATTCGTCTTATTTAAATTAAATTAAAAAGTATTGTAAAAAGTAAATTGAAAAGTACACTAGACCCTCCATGTACGCGAGTTCGATGTACGCGAATTCAGAATAACGCGAATTAGATTTTGATACCTGAATTTTTTATACGCGAAGCAAAATTCCCTTTAACGCGAATTAAGTTTTCGCGTATTATTGCCGGCCGCCTTTAGCCATCTAAACCGTGTCGGATGTGGTTGTTCGGCCTTCGGCCTCACTACAAGGTTCTAAAGTGGCCTATGTTTTTCGTAGCGTTGTAAATATCGTAACTTCTACACCAA
Organism: Podabrus alpinus; assembly: GCA_932274525.1. Taxonomy (NCBI): domain Eukaryota; kingdom Metazoa; phylum Arthropoda; class Insecta; order Coleoptera; family Cantharidae; genus Podabrus; species Podabrus alpinus. The sequence goes on from OW026451.1 coordinate 27,954,339, forward strand.
ATTTGGTTAAGATTGGTCAAATAGAAACGTAAAGCACGTGCACGCGTATTTGCATTGTCGATCGGTTGACAGCTTGACAGCATTCATTATTGTTTTTTAAGTTGATTTTGAGTAGCCTGCCTTCCTTCAAGGAATCTCGATAATCCATTCATGCGCGTCCCTATGGGACGCGCATGAATGGATTATCGAGATTCCTTAAAGGAAGGCAGGCTACTCAAAATCAACTTTCCTTTCCTTTGCGAATTTTTGCACTATTTCAATAGGTACAAAAACATGCGCAGAGACCTACATAATAACTGTGCCAAATTTGATTCCGATCGGTCAAACGGTTTAGGAGTCTATAGGGAACATATTTTCAGAAAAAAATACAAGTAACAAAAATGTGTCCATTAACTATACTAAGGCCCGCGGACGAAACGTAAATATTATTCTGGCCCCTGTTATACAAAAGGTTGCCCACCCCTGCTTTATTATAACTTATTTTTATTCAAAACATAACAAAAGAGGTTTAAGATTATATAGTAGATCGTACTGATGAGGTCTCATAAGGATGAAATGTTTTGTGGTGCAGGAGAGTTAAGAGAAAGTTGTCGTTGTGCAATGATCGAAAATCTTTCGTTCAAGCATTTTAAACAAAAAAGTTATTCTTTTGGAAGTAAGCTATAGGAAAATATTCAATTTCATGCTTTATTGGCTGCACATAAAAAACAAAAAACAAAACATCATCGAAATTTTGCGAATGTAAATTTTGAGATTTTTCATGTTTGTATTATTTATATATCGATTAAATTTTTTTGAATGATTTGTGTTTCAGCAATTAAAATTCAGAATTATAGAAATGATGGAATTAGCGTATCGTTAAATTTTTCAGTCAGCGCTTTTATTTTTTGAATAAGTTGCGGTTTGTGAAATCGCACTTAATTTTTTTTTCAATTACTTTAAACTTTCTTAGACATTTTCGCTTCATTGCGTTTTACGCTGAATGAAATTTTTACAACGGATACAAATTCATTTAAGATTTGAATGTGAAATAATGCAGGTTTATGTTGGTGCAGTAAGTTTTTATTTTATTCTGTTTATTGCTAAAGGTAAACATTGTTCTTATAATTTTGTTCTTGCATAATTTATTAGATAAATTTAATTAAAATAATTTTTTTAATTTAATAGGGGAGGATATTTTCCCGCAGTGTGATCTGGGAGATGATTTGTGCCAGAAAAAGGAGGATGCAGTTTCTACGTATGAAAAATCGATTTTACCAGGTTTGTGTATTTGAAGTCATTTTTATTATTACTACAAAATTGTTATTCAATTTCCGATCTAAAAAATTTATGATAAATATGATGAAGCACTTTGTATATAAAAAAACTACTGCTGGGGTGCAGCGTTGCCATTCGGCTGCCGTTGGTTTAATATCGAAGTCAGTAGATTTTTAAGATGGTGGTGGGATAGATGTGTTTTTGAACGGTGTGGGTAGTTTTACGTGAATATTTTAAGAATGGCTATAAAATATGTATGTAAGCTTATAAAAATTGAAATTTTGATAGTCCTTTTTACATATCTTACTGTTATAAACAGCAAGCAAGACGGTAAGTTAAATTTTTGTTATTAAATGGTTTGTTTATTTTACGTATTTTTGAATTTTAAAAATTATAATTCGGTATAGTAAATCATTTCCGGTTTTTTTTCATTGTTAAAATTTTGAGTTAAATTTGGAAATGTGCATTTGGTGATATAATTTAATCTCGAAAGGAAGTACATCTGTGGTAGATATTGAGATCATGTTCCTATATTTGAGTATGTAAAAAGAGATGTTATTTCCAGATGCGTTTCTCCTTCCATACATTTATGAGCCGGCTATACAGATTTTAGTAATAAGTTGAAAGGTTATTTAAATAAAGTTCGTAATTTAGACTATAAAAACATATAAAATAATTGATGATTATTTAATTTTTATTTTTATAATATATTATCACATCTTTTTAATTTTTATTACAATTTCTGAAACCAAAATTTAAAAAGAATGCATTTCACGTAAGCCGATCCCAAACTGAAAAGAGAGAAAACCTCCGGAGCAGTCGACCATAAGGCTGAAACCCATGTTACTGATTGTATCTTTTACTCAGGCTTCCAATATCTCCGTTTTCGCTGGGTTTTAATTTTATCCATATTACGGGAAATCTCTCATGGTCTCATAAGTCATTCAATTAAAATGGTGACCCCATCTTCCTTTTTTTTGCTATACGAACTGGCAGCTCTTCTCTGTATCTTTCTGGCGACTTAAAAATCTTCGGCCTTTTTTGTTAGTTATTTATTGCTCAAGATTCACCTTTCGTGTTTTTTGTCTTAGGTGTCTGTTTATATAATATGGTGACCATATTATTTTTATGAAAAAAAAGTACATTTCGGCGAAACACGGTAAATACCTAAAAAAAGGTCAACGGCGCACAGTGTGGTGGAGGCGGACAAATGGTGATTTTTAAAGTAATTCATTTGGTCTGTTTAATAATAGTTTCTTGCTAGGAACATCCCAAGGATTCAGGAACACAATAAAAATCATAAAAAATGCGCTTGGAAAGTGTCGAAAAAATGGGGCAAAGTCAACCTTTTTTATATACATATTATACAGTCATACAAAAAAGTTTACATACTCTCTTAGTAATGTAAATTGCACATTTTGAAGCCGTTTTTTGACATATAAAAATTGATTTTACAACAAAACTTTTTTAACATTTTTTGTTGAAAATTTCATTAGCTTTAATTTTGTACCTATACATTTTTCCATTTTGTCGCCCCGTTTTTGACTGAGAGCGACTTAAACAAGACTCGGGAAAATACAAAAAATATTGTCACCTGTATCTCGGATACGGTGCGACAAAATAGAAAAATGTATATGAATGAAAATGTAGGGAACGAAATTTACAAAAGAAATTCCTCTTCATTTTTCTATTTTGTTGCACCGTTTCCGAGATACAGGTGACAATATTTTTTGTATTTTCGCAAGTTTTGTTTCAGTCGCTCTCAGTCAAAAACGGGGCGACAAAATGAAAAAATGTATAGGTATAAAATTGAAGATAATGAAATTTTCAACAAAAAATGTTTAAAAAGTTTTGTTGTAAAATCGATTTTTATTTGTCAAAAAACGGCTTATGCATATGTACCGTATACATAGGTACTTTAACTTTGCTTAAAAACGGAAATACATTGATTTTTTTCAGTTTTCAGGTTGACATATTATTTCTGTTTCTCGTTACTAGCACACAAGTGCCAAAACAAAACAAAGAATTACATTTTTAACGGTTTGTAGACCTAATTTCGACCTAAAAACTCGATTTTTTTAAATGTTAACTTCTCTTAAACTTTAGTTGTGTGAGAACGCATGAGACACACCTAAATTTTTTTTGGTTTTTTTTTGGTATCATTGGTATCTCTAGTACTTGCCCTTCAAATTTCAGCTGCAGATACTTGAAGATGCGAACACAAGAGCGTTTTTACGGAGACTTGTCCAATTTTTACCGAAGGTATTATTGGATTAACAAATCAATAAATTTTTCCCAAATGCCCATGTAAACAATACATAAGCAGAACGGACGATACAGAAAGATATTAAAAACAATTGAAAACTATTTTAAAATGACGAACTTTAGAATTTCGAATCGTGGCTTATGCAATATTCTGTGGGAAAACACAAAAATTATTGTTTTCTTCTATTCTATTAAGGACTAGCTGGCACAGTCGGCCTACCGGCCGCCTTTAGCCATCTAGACCGTGTCGGATGTGGTTGTTCGGCCTTCGGCCTCACTCCAAGGTACTAAAGTAGCCTATGTTTTTCGTAGCGTTGTAAATAACTTCTACACCAAATTTGGTTAAGATTGGTCAAATAGAAACGTAAAGCACGTGCACGCGTATTTGCATTGTCGATCGGTTGACAGTTTGACAGCATTCATTATTGTTTTTAAGTTGAAATTCGAGTAGCTTGCCTTCCTTTAAGGAATCTCGATAATCCAGTCATGCGCGTCCCATAGGGACGCGCATGAATGGATTATCGAGATTCCTTAAAGGAAGGCAAGCTACTCAAAATCAACTTTCCTTTGTGAATTTTTGCACTATTTTGGGACGCGCATGAATGGATTATCGAGATTCCTTAAAGGAAGGCAAGCTACTCAAAATCAACTTTCCTTTCCTTTGTGAATTTTTGCACTATTTTAATACAAAAACATGCGCAGGGACCTACATAATAACTGTGCCAAATTTGGTTTCGATCGGTCAGACGGTTTAGGAGCATAGGGAACATACATACATCCATTTTTATATAATATATTAAGGATTAAGGATATAGTAAGACAACTTCCAGATTTTTTGCCCTAAAATTGAAGGCTCAACAACCGTTTGTCCACAAAAACCCCATTTCACCACACTGTGCGGCGTACCTAAATATACGACGATTACGATTGATGACCTTTTTTTTTCTGGGGTTGCACTGAAGGAAACAACCATGAGGTTTGGGGCAGCGTCGGGTGGCACCCCCTCGGCGGGTGTACAAAAAATAAGTACTTGGAGAAGTTTTTAAGTACATAGGACATCGTTCTAAAAAGGAGTACTGTCCTACTAAAATAAGTACATATGGTCACCATAACTATATTACCAAATTTGTTTAATTTATTTTTTTATGTATGTCATTGCCATATCTATGAGGGCGGATCACATCCAAAATACCTAATAATTGAAATACTTGTTCAATATATCCTTTCTAACGAAACCCGTAATTTTTAGTTTTTTTACCGATATTTACAAAACATTTTTGCACATTTCATATACGGTGTGGATATTCATTTGCAGGTCATTTTCCTTTTCAAAGACAAGTGCGACATCATTAACACATAAAAGTGATTTAATGTGAACCTTTTGTTCAGTTGTATACCTGTGCAAATTTAATTCCATCATTCATGTATAGCGTCGTCCACGTATAACCGTATAATATTAAAATAGCGTAGGTGATAACTGCAACCTCCTAATAACTTTTTTAATCATTGGCATTGGATTTGATGCTTTCCAATCATCAGGTCTTGTCATATTAACTTTTTATTTCCGATATTATGTGTGTGCATTATTGTCAATAACGTTTTTCCGTTAATTTGCCATTCTATTTTTAGCGAACGCAGTACAAATATTGCGTCTGTTGTTAAGCACCCTTTTCTAAATCCCATTATTGTTCTTCTATTGTATTCTATAAGTAGATGTTTTGAGTCGACCGTTTAATATTCTTAAATGTTTCTCATTTTAACTCTGCTGCTGTTTTAACGAGGGTAATTTTAATTATAGCAGTATTCACACCACAATGATTGTAACAATTGGTGAATGCTTGCGACCAAATCAGTCAAACTTTCATTGTTGTTTTATTATAAAATAGGTATATTGTCTTGTCTTAACTTCAACATTTTATTATATTGCTGAATTATTGAGCATTCTTATATCTTTTCATTTCGTCACTTTAACCTACCCTCAATAATTGGACAGATTATTAATATTAGCTGACCATCCAGTAGGTTGTGCGGCCTAAAGGCCGCACTGGCTAAGATGGATTAATTTAGTCCGTCATCAATAGTTGTCTGTAAAGCTCGTCTTACATCAGGACATTTCTGGCGTCATTTCTTGCGCCATTTCTTGAACCAAATAAATTGCCTAGTTTAAAACAGCAAATGTCTTGGAAAATGTCCTGGCTCGGATTGTAGGCAATATATTTAGCGCGTGCTCTATTCTTGAACAATTTGTCTGTGAGCGTGCGCAGTACAGATTGAATGCGCAGGTAGTAATTGTCAAATGCAGGGCTAGGAATGAGTTATTTTTATTACTAAAAGTTACTTTTTTTTAACTAATCGCAAATGTTTTTGTTTTTCACTGAAATTATAAAATCAAATTTGAAAATTTAATAACCATTTAAAAATTTGAATTTTTTTTTAAATTTTTTTGTGTTTTTGTATAGCACAGTTTTCACAATTTAAATCAACACTAAATTATCGTTCGTTTAATCTTACTGCGCACGCTCGTAGGCAAATTGTTTGAAAATTGCCTCAAAATATTAGAACAGGTTCTATACTATATTTGGCCTACAAAATGTTTCACGTAATTTGCTAAAATTACCTACTGCGCAAAATCCGCGCAAGAAATGGCCTGATATAATACAGGCTTTATTTTTGGAGCAAGAAATGGCGTCAGAAAAGACGCCAGGAATGTCTCAGGAAATGGCGCAAGAAATGACGCCAGAAATGTCCTGATGTAAGACGAGCTTAAGACAACTTATTATTTTGCATCTTTGTCCCTCTTACGTTAAACGATATAAGGAAAATATAATGTCATGTCATTTCTAAGTTCATAAAATAATGACGTAGGGCTTTTCTTCCGTGGTTCAGATAATAAGTGTCTTTGTTCCACCGGACAATGAGCTAAAAAAAAAACTCTAGGAAGTGTTACATTTTAATTCTGAATTTCATTAAGGTCAAATTCGAAGTAATTTGTTATTAAATTCAAATTTATTTAAATAGAGTAGCAATTTTAATTGGTTTAATAGTTTTAGATTAATAAGTTTAATTTAACGGATATGCTATGCAGAATTTATTACAACTTTGCTAAATAAGAATTAAAAGCTTATATATTGACGAGATGAAGTCAGTGTTATCGTCATAAAAAAAATAAGTAGAAGTGTATTAATAGTTCTTTCTGGAAATAATGGGCAGCGTTCAAAACAATTTTAATAACTAAACCCTTCATATATTTTTTTAATAGCGAATGGATTCTGAGAAATTCAAATCTTTGCAGGACGCACCTTATCTGTTGTTACATAACCGGCATAATATATCATCAGATAGTACTTGAAGAATTATGGCGTAATGTTAATAATAGAATGAGTCTTGTACTAATAAGTTTAAATTTCCTATTCACAGACTTGTAAAATCAACAAAATAACAGTAATTCTTATTATTTTTGAACATTGTACTGAATAGTACCTTTGATTATAATTACAGATTGGATATACCTTTTGTAGTTGAAAAGGCAATCAACAGATGGCGTTCTGTAATTTGAAGTCGTAATAAGTTGTAATTCTAGCAAGCTCGCTTAATCAACGTCATCTCGTGTTGGGGTTAAAACTCGCGGTGAAATATTTTGAGGGATTACAAAACCGAAAGTGGCATTGGAATCGAATCTTGAAATTGAAGTTGAGAAAAGGGGGCGAGAGATTGGAAAGAAGTAAAGATTGGGATTGGTGGGTGTTGACTCTGTAAAAGCACGTAAAAATGTAGCAAGGCTCTTCTGGCGCCCGAGGCAAATTTGAATATATGTGCCCCCCCTCCCAAAAGATTCTTATCATTTTTAAAATTTTAAACTATTATTTATTGGGTTTTGTCGATGTTTAGCGCCCCCATTGCAATCACCCTTGCTACGGAGTTGGCTTGGAGTAATGAAAACAAATCAATGCTTATCAGGAACTCATTTAGGCTGCCGGGGCCGGGGGTTTGTAAACACTTAATTTATTGCGAAAGAAAAACTTTCACTTTTACGTCACTCGGTATTAAGAAGAACGGTTCTGGGATAGTTATGAAAAATATCATCTGCTGCCCTCCCCCCTCCCGGATTACAAACGAAAATTGCAAAAGATTAAACGAAAAATAATAAATTTTGATGGTTCTGAATAATGGCAAGTGTACCTGGGGGGTATTCCATACCCCCAGGCCCCCCGGTCTTGCAATATCGATTTTTATCGTTGGGAACTTTTGAAGATCTTATATAAAATACGCATAGTATGTCAGAATTACTGTTTCCATGGTAACGTAACGCAATACCACCCCTCTCTGAATATGGAGATAATTTTTATCGGTAGGAATTTTTCTTTTCTATTTCAATATATTTGAATAACTGTCGTGATGATAACGTGATATTTTTACCGGTTACCCAGACAGTTAAAGGGAAATGAAGAAGAACGCGAGGGTTGTAATCAACTTTCTTAAAATCCCCTGCCTTATCATTGGACCAAAATTGAAGAGGAGAAAATTCCCTACAAGACAAGGTTTCAGGATTTACTTCAGATATGAAGTAAATTGTTTTGTTTTGTTCACCATCGATGGTGAAGTTTAAATGTACGAAATTTTTATTCAGAATTAGAATTATTCAAAACCTCTTTCAATTGTTTTTTCTGGATTTTCTCTTTATTTCATAAATACTTAGTATGATGTAAGCAAATTTTGTTAATCTGTTTTATAAAGAATTTTGTACTCTTCAATTTTGATTTGAAGATAATTTTCACTAAAAATGAAAGTAAGCGAGCTATAGACGAAAAGCTACTGTGGAGGATTAAAATCCCCACTTGCGGAAAAGGCTGACAGGGAATTTAAGGTGATGTTGCAAATATAAGATCGTGGTTAAATTTTTTTAAATTCATGAATTTGAATTCATGCGATGGCGCCTGAGGCAAAAGCCTCAATCGCCTCACCCTTGCTACGGCTCTATGAACAAATCAACAGTTCTCAAATAACTTAAAGAAGAAGAGTGCAGATTAATCAAACATGGAGTTGTGGTACACCAAGATGCCAAGCGTTGAGTGCCAAAACTTTCACGCGTAAGAAGGAAAAATAGTACAAAAAATTCCTTTCGTTAATTATATTTAAAAACTGTCTTATGGTACAAATTTAAATGACGCGAAATGTCGTACAATAAAAATTGTTTTAAACAGTCCAATACCCGACTGTAATTTAACCATTTCTGAAAGGTCAACTACACTGAAAAAAATTTGGTACATCATGTTGATGAACACCGATCATAAAATAAAATTCATCATGATAATGAAAACATCATCAATATGACGTAAAAATCATCAAATAAGTTTGAGATCTGATGAATGCTTACTTTAATACAATTAATTTCATTTAATCAATTTCTGTTCATAAAATTGCTGAATATTTTCATCATTGTGATGAATTTATTGAAGTTTCTGAACCGAAATGTGTAATTCCACGTGTATATTTTTTCCGTACATGACTTGAAATCGGCTGAACCATAAAGAATACATGCAGAAACTTAATGAAACTTATTCAAAAATTGTTCAGTGGGTTACAGATCGAAGTATGAAATTTTTTCATCGGCTCAAAAATGATGAATTTTCATCAATTTGAAGAACTTTTTCATTGATATAATGCCACTTTTTTCAGTGATATCTACAAAAAATATACTATTACATTTCCATTAAAAAGGATCTGGTGTAAAAATATAAGTGTAAATCGTGCTTTAAAATGTATAATTTTACTTATTTTGTTCTATATTTTAAACATTTGACTGAATTTGAATAATTCTGTGTATTATTGCCTGTGTACCATAATTTTGGAATTTATTCTGATTACATAATATTATGTGTTATAATCGAAATTATTAAAACATCAATAGAGAATTTTAGATTTTTTACATCGGCTCTAAAGCGACTTCACTTCTCAGATTTTGAAGTGAATCTTTCAGTAATTCCACTTATAAATGGCCCATATTATTCAGAAATGCTTACAAAGCACCGCTACAGCGTCCAATTGTTTAAAACTTAATCAACATTTTTTTTATAAGAAGTATGGGTAATTCGACATGAAATCAAACAATTTTTTGCAATTATTTTCATGTCCTACTTCGATTTCGGTCAAATTTGGTATACTTCTAAGCGATGCCAAATAAACGGACCCGTATTTTTTGTTTGGCCCTAAAGTAGCGCGTTTATATTATACAGCCCTTCAAAATAAGTCAAATTTGGCTTGTAGATCTTCGATAAATTATTTCAACTAACCGAACCGTACCACTTTAGTAGAAACACGATTTTTTTTAAGAAATGAAGTAGGCCTTTTCAGTGAGTTTTTATATGTAAATAATTAAGGTCACAAAATGGGGGCCCTGATCAAATTTTGACTTTGAGTGCCCCTCCCCCAAAAACGAAGTAAGCTAAAATTCTGAAAAATAAAATATTATCTTTATTATACTTTTGGCTACTTGCATGCCAAATTTTAGAGTGGGCACGCTTTTGGTTTAGGAGTGACATAGAAATTTTATACTGTACCCGGAGTCGAACCGCGGCGTCTTACGTTAGCACTTGATCTCGCTAACGTCGTCGTCTTAAATAATTAAGATCACAAAATGATGAGGGCCCTGATCAAATTTTGATTTTGAGTGCCCCTCCCCCATAAAAGGGTAATTTAAAATTCTCAAAAAATATATTATCTTTATTATTCGCAATTTGCATTAAGCAAACGCTACCGTGCGGGAAAATTTCGAATTAGTAAGTGACGTATTAAATGAAAATAAAAATTCGTTCTTGGGCTCAAAACATATTACAATAAATTTAACACCATACCATGTTTGCAAATTTTCACCAGATTATGACGTGAATTTCGAAATATACGTCTAAACACACAATTTCATCAGGGCCCCAATTTTGTGACCTTAAATATTTACATACAAAAACTTGCTGAAGAAGGCCTATTCAATATCTTCATTTCATAAAAAAATCGTGTCCCTAAGTGGTTACGGTTTGGCCAGTAGAAATAATAATTTGTCGAAGCTCTACAAGCCAAATTTTACTAAACGGGCCACTTTAGGGACAAACAGAAAAATACGGGTCCGTTTATTTGGCTTAACTTAGAAGTATACCAAATTTAAGCAAAATCGAAGAAAGACATGAAAATCAACACGTTGGTTGATTTGATGTAGTATGTAAAATGATGCGCTTTCTTCTCTTGTACAAACTAGTTATGTTTAGCCGTTATTTGCCCAAGATAATTTTAAATTCGTTTACGAGTTACGAAGAGATTGGCAATCAATCATTTAAATTTTAATTGGTTTGCTAGTGACACAGGTTCATTGAACTTTGAAAAAAAACTTACTTTTAATGTTAAATTAACTATTGAGAGTGTAGAATTACACGCATTAGCGAAGTAATTAAATTGTTTACATAGGTAACATTTCAATCATAACTTTTTTTCTGTGTAAATGTAGAAATCCGAACGATTTGTCGCGGTTTTATATATTTTTTTAAATTTCATAGCAAAAAATTGTAAAAGTTGTAAAAAAATTAGGTTTTATTTTAAAAAGGAAATAAGATCGAATCAACAATATTATGTAGTGCACCAATTTTTTATTGAGTTTCTAAATGGAACTACTAGAATTGTTATCTAAACTAAAAATACGATAATTTAAATTAAAAAAATAATATATGCGATAACTTTGTCTTGATCGATTCGTTAGCAATAAGATATCTTTATTATTTAGCATTGAAAATTAAATAAAAATTAAATATTTTGTATTGGCCTAATTTTTGACCTCGAAATTTGTTTTTAAAAATGCAAAAAAATTTTGAATTCTGCTTCCATACTATTTGTGATAACGAAATTTCTAAGGTCAAAAAAAACTTTTGACCTACATAAGAAATCGTTCAAAGAGCATTTTATTATAATCAACAGCTCAAATTTTGTTATTTATAGAATAAGCAGGAATCAAAAACAAATAAACGGAAAAGCGTTTAATTGAATTCGTTTTTGGTTCCGCATTTATTCCATTTTTATTGGAAGAATGGAATAAACTAAAACTTACAATTTTTTCAGACGAAATTCTCGTGTATACGGTAGCAACATCCGAAACAGATGGTTTTCAAAGATACTTACGTTCGACGTTGGAATATGGAATTAAACCCAATATTTTGGGATGGGGTAAAGAATGGAAAGGTGGTGACGATATACGCCACTCGACGGGGGGAGGTTGGAAAGTAAATTTACTCAAAGAAGCCTTAAAACCATACGCAAACGATAAAGATCGTTTAATGCTTTTTACCGATGGGTAATAATTTTTTTTTTGTAATTTTTAAAGCAAAACTAACCCACTTTTTGCGCAGTTACGACGTAATTTTCTTAAACGATTTAAATGCAATAATCGACGAATTTAAGAAAACAGAAGCTCGCGTGTTATTTGGTGCCGAAGGAGCATGCTGGCCGGATGCATCTTTGGAACCTTCATATCCAATTCCAAAACATGGCAAAAGATTTCTTAATTCTGGCCTTTATATGGGTTACATCCCCGAAATACTGGAACTACTGGAAAGGGCTCCATTAAACGATACTGGAGACGACCAATTATTCTTCACGAAGGCGTATTTAGACGAAACGATCAGGACTCGTTTACAATTTAAATTGGACCACGATAGTCAAATATTCCAAAACCTGTATGGTGCTATTAGTAAGTTAGCTTTTTGTTATCGATTCAGTTTAATTTCGGAAATTTTGCAGGCGAAGTTGAACTTTATTCAAAAGAAGACAAAGAATTGGCTGAACTGCGTCTGAGAAATGTGATCTCTCATACTCGGCCGTTAATAATTCACGGCAATGGTCAATCTAAGCTTAAGTTGAATTCTTTAGGTAATTATTTAGCCCATTCTTGGACACCGGAAGAGGGTTGCCTTCATTGTAAATGGGGTCATATTGATTTACAAAGTAAATCTAATGCAAACTATCCGTCCGTTTTAATTGCAATATTTATTGAAAGTCCAACGCCATTTTTGGAAGAACAGTTACTGAAAGTTCACGATTTGGAGTATCCAAAAGAACGCATTCATTTGTTCATACATAATGCTGTAAGTGCATTAATTTTTGAAAAATAACACTTCTTACTAACAAAATAACGTAATTTAAGAGACCAAATTTTCCATTTATTCATTTTCATCCATCAACTAAACTCTTGTTTTCACAATAGCACTGAGCTGATAATGAGAAGAGATGATCAATTCTTTGATAAGGATTTTTAAATGTCCCAATTATTGGATATCTGTTATTTTAGGTGATTCCCACGTGACGCACTCCACTTAAGTCTCCTTGCACAAAGCTTTTCATCTCAATTCTTTAACCCCAATTCGTTCTCCTATTTTTCCATAACATCCATTTCTGATTGGCTTTCCAATAACTCAATTGCTAATCTACTCATAGTAAAAGGCACAAATACCAAGAATATTATAATTTTAGGCCAAATATCATGTGCAACATGTAACCAAATTTATAGAAGACCACGGCAAGGAATACGTAAGTGTGAAACAAATAACTCCTAATGATGGAACAACCGAATGGGTTGCAAGAGATTTGTCACTGTAAGTTTTTTTGAAAACATAAAAACCACTTTTTCTTACCTCATCTTTTCAGAGATCATTGCATGTTGAAGAAATGCGACTTGTACTTTGCAGTGGATTCCATTGCTCATCTTGACAATCCCTTTACTTTGCGTTTACTCATTGAACAGAATAGGACAGTGGTGGCACCTCTATTGGTTCGACCTGGAAAAGCATGGAGTAACTTTTGGGGAGGATTAACCACAGATGGTTTTTATGCACGTTCTTATGACTATTTGGATATTGTGCATAGCGAAAAAAGGTAATTTTTATTTATGTAACAATGTCCCTAAGAGCTTACGATGATTGGTCCTTCCCCTTGTGAGTAAAAAGAAATCTTAAACATGCATGGAGTAAGTCAAAAAAATAAAAACATTTTTGGGCAAACCCACCTCGATAACCCACTGTGGCACCTTCACCTCCTATTTAAAGGGATAGGGGGTAAAGGTCCAAAGGATTTGCTTTTATTCAAAAGATGAAGTATCTGACCATTTTTAAGCTTTTAGGCTCTTAGCTAATGTGTATTTAATTTAAAATGAAACTTGAAGAAACAGAAACATTTTCAAGTTTATTAAAATGTAAATATTACATAATTTTTTTGTATCACAAGATTTGATAAAATTAATCAAATGCAATACTGAAGTCAGTTTTAAACGATCGTCTATCGATGGAGTACATATTATCAGCCGTACATTCATAAACACCAGCATCCATTTGGGTTGCCGGATCAATTTCAATTTTACTTTTAATTTGATCATTTCCTACTCTCCACTCGTGAATCTAAAAGCAGAAATAATTAAAAATTAAGCAAATTGGTGGAATAAATTAAGTCCTACATTTAAATATTGATGCAAAAATATTTCACTGCCATCTTTGTACCAGGTAATGTGGGGTCGAGGATTTCCCCGAGCAACACATAAAAACGCAATTTTATGTCCCAAGACGTATTCATAATCAAAATGAGAACCTAAAGTAATCTTTGCACCCTAAAATAAAAATAAAACTATTTAACAGTCGCGAATAATTTATTCAAAGTAACTTACATTGTTATTATTGTAGTATTGATCTGATTCTGGATCGCGATATTTTCCGGTGATTGGCAATCCAATTTGAAACTGAAACGCAGTTCTTATTTAAACGTTTATAGACAAATCAATTTTTATTACCTTGGATTTAGTTCTAGCTCTGTTCCTTCCTCTTCTTGCGGTAACATGCTGGTTACCCAAAAAAAATACAGCCGAAAATAATAGAAAAACTTGGATATTCATCTCTAAGAGGATTGTTTTTATGATGTGCAATTTTTTTTCAGTGCGTTTTATTCACTAAATTCCCCTCTAAAGCTAAGATTAATATTAATTCGTTTCAATTGCAAAGCAAGCCCCTCCGGTTTTTATTTTATAGGGCATTATTTGTAATGAGTATTTTTAATTTTAAATTGAATGTTAAAATTGAGGTCGCGACAATTTGCATTTATGATTTTAATTTATTTAATAAGATTGCTATTTTCCAAATGATTTATTGTACGTGTATGTAGGTTATTTATTGTGGAAAAATTTCGGTTAATGGAAAAGTCTAGAGGAGTATATAATGTATTTTACGCTTTTTTTTAATACGCAATTGCAATTTCACCATTTGGATGAACAAAAATTTGAATCTTTTAAGAGATTATTTTAGTTCACAAAATCTTGTTGGCTACCTTATCAGGGATGCCAATAAGGTGGTTTGTTTTTATGTGTAGGTGCTTAGAACTGCATAATAAGCGGGGGGGGGGGAGATCTAGAGAGTTCTAGACAGTTCAATAAGTGCTCATGATGGGTTCCACACTTCTCTGTCTTAGGAAGAAGAAGACAACGTGTAACAACAGTTTGTTAATATGGGCTGCGTTTAACATTTTTGATTTGGTGCATGACGTCACTATCAGAAAGTTTCAGCTTTAATCAGTGATTGGGGTGTTCTGCAGGAACCCCGCGTACTTAAATAAAAAATAATATACAAAGAAAATCTTAAATGCAACTTCCCTCACTAGATATGAACTGAACAGCTTCGATTCGCTACTGCAATCCTCAGGAGTATTTCCTTGAACTGTTGGGATGTACATAGAGCCATGGGTGGACAGACTCACTGGGAATTCGGGACTTCCATCGATGTTACTAACTCATAACCTAAACTGGCAAAAATATTTTCGTATTTTCAAGTTTCATAAAATTATGTTATAATTAAATTTTACACCTTTTCCAGTTTTATTTCAGAAACGGTCACATGCTCACATGTATTTGAGAAAGCGACAATTGAAATTCAGATTTGTCAATTGTATTTCAGAAAGCGATAATTGAAATTCAGATTTGTCAATTGTATTTCAGAAAGCGATAATTGTAATTCAGATTTGTCAATAGGGTTATTGCATGAATTTCTAAGTATTTTTTTTTATAAAGTTTAAGTATTGTTCAACAGTACTGTATAGATCAAAAGTCTAAGAAGACTTTGGTTTTCCGTAAAAAAATTATTAAAAAAGTATTAATTTGAAACAGGAATTTCGCGCGTGTGACGTCACACTCTACTTTTGAAAACATCTGGCAACATAGTAGCAGTTAGCTGTCAAGCTGTTTTGTGATAGCCTTATAAAAAATTTAAACTTTAATAAAAATGAGTTCAAACAAACAGATTAAAAAGTGCTTATAAAAATGTGCACAATAGGAAGATTATCCGAACTAATAGCTTTTACAAAATTTGAATCCAAAGAAGCCATTTTTAATAAAATAATTACTTAGAACAATAACCAATAACCTTAAACTAAAAAGCTATCAAACGCTTTAAAAAATTTTCAACTGTCTATGAAGTAAATATTAAATAATTTAACGTTGCCAAATAGATCAGAAAATTATTTGGCAAAACGCGTGTGACGTCAGAGGGGCCGTCGGCAAACCGAACGTATTTTGAATTTTAAATTCGATTTTCACGTTCAAAGACACTTTTTAAAAAAATTTTGTTTTTTGTTATAAGTTTATCTTTCTATGTTTTACAAGGAATAATAAGCGTCATCGCTAAATTCGATATCATGCAACAACCCTATTGTATTTGAGAAAGCATCAATTGTAATTCAGTTCCACAAATTGTAATGCTTCTGAAAATATTCACAATTTTGAATAACCTTTATGCTTGCTGAAATTATAGTCAACTAATCTGAATTACAATTGACGAATCTGAGTTTCAATTGAGGATTTCTCAAATACAACTGACTAATCTGAATATCAATTGACGGTTTCTCAAATACAACTGACTAATCTGAATTACAATTAACGCTTTCTCAAATAAAAGTAGAAAAGGTGTAGACTAAAACTAGTCCAGGTCCAAAATTAATTCTAGAATCATAACCAATCTCACAACTGAACGTTTCGGTCCTACAAGACGAAAAATCTCGAGACCAATTTTCTTCTCTGGTTTATTCCCCTACTTGCATTTGGAAATGCAACAGGATTTTAGCTGTACTTGCTTAGTTTCGAGCTTATTTGTCCTCTTATTGAGAATAGGGAACACATCAGATTCTTGGTATGGCGAAATAGCCCAAAAACAGGTCAATATAAGAGGATACGCCTTGAACTATAACTTGATGCAAGAATATCGCACAACCCAATTTGAAATGTGAACTCGAGTTTCGAACTTATTAGTTCTCATCAGCACAATTTACAAAAGGATTGTACGAGCGCATTACGGCTATTCTGCCATCGACGAGCAAAGTAAGTAAATACTTACAAAATTGCAAGTTTCGGCAACGCCATCGCGCGGTTCTTGGGAAAGGCCCCAGTGATAAATATGAGATTAAAAGTTCTCGGCTCAGCCAGCATGTATTTAAATCACATTTATCACTGGGGCCTTTCCCAAGAACCGCGCGATGGCGTTGCCGAAACTTGCAATTTTGTAAGTATTCACTTACTTTGCTCGTCGTTGGCAGAATAGCCGTAATGCGCTCGTACAATCCTTTTGTAAATTGTGCTGATGAGAACTAATAAGTTCGAAACTCGAGTTCACATTTCAAATTGGGTTGTGCGATATTCTTGTATTTTAAATACATGCTGGCTGAGCCGAGAACTTTTAATCTCATATAACTTGATGGACATTTCAATCTTCACAGTTAAACTCCACATTTGAGGTTGGTTATGAACTTGGTTGAACTATTACTGGGAAAATATATTTAATGGGTGGTTTTTAAATGTCTTTTAAATATCTATAATTAATTTTTAAAATTACATTGGCAAAAGTTATACAATTTTTTTGCTCTCCTGAAAAATTATCTGTTCTGATTTACACTGTTCGCTCTTCCACTTTAAAATTGCCATACGAATTAAAATATTCAAGAAGAAATCAAAGCACTTCTTTATTATTTAACATTATTGATAGGTTTCTATGTTATTTGCACCATATTAGAAAATTCTAACTAATTGGTTATTTTAGATTTTAGTCTTAATCTTAAATAACATTACCAATCCAAACTTTGGATACTTCTATAGGAACATGGCGGAACAAAACATTTAGTGTAGGGAACCCCCGATTGGAATGAATGGAATTTTGTTGTTGTTGGTAACCCTCAAGATACTCGAATAAGGGAAAATTCTAGTACAGTTAAACAAATCGTGATATATGAACCCCTACATTTTATATTTTGAAAAAATATGGATATAAGTTTATCTGGGTACCACCAACTAGGGTGAAATTGATAATAACAAAGCGACATGAATATAACTACTGTTAATATGCCCAAATGGAAGGTCAAATAAGGCATTACAAGACTTTTAAAAGTAAAAATCAATATTGTTTTCGGCGACTACGACAAACTATGTCAATTTGTTGTTGACCATCCAACACCTTAAATTTAAAAATGTTGACAAATGACTCAAGCACATTTGTGTACGTTTTATTTTGACTTGATTTAATATCTAGTTTATTATTAGAGCCTTAAAAAACAAATTTTGTAATAGGTATTCAAAAATTGTTCCATAAGAGCTGTCCCTCTATATGTAATTCTCTTTGGTATTTGCAAAATTAATCCAAGTAAAATTCTGAGCATAATCGCAGAAAATATACTATAAAATAATATAATTTGTTATGCACTTTCTTTCCTGCTCATCTGACACAAAAGTACCTACTTCTAAATATGTTAAAGCCCTAAAAGGACTTGATTGGTAACTCCAAATAAGAAAACGCCACCACACGGCATTTTATAGAACTATTCTTCTTCTCCTAATGCCATACCTGCTTTAGGCATAGGCGACCTCTCTCCTATTAAATAGAACTATTAAAAAACAGATTAAAATACAAGCGCTATTCACTTGTGCATGTTTTCGTCGTAGATTCGAGGGATAAAAGTGATACTTACAGTGATCGTGGTATTATTTTCACTCTTTCACAGTAACTTGTTCTTATTGTGACTATTTTCTTAACGTAAATCTGTTTAAAGCGACTATATTTGTTTACATTCGCCAGCACCATCAACGTTCATTTCAGTTCCCAACAGCTATAAAATTTCAAAGTTGATTATTTAAAGGAAATAAAATTCTGCGTAAAACAAAAAAGAAAAACCCATCAAAACACGTTTTCTCGGTTAAAAGCTTTATAAAGGTGAACTCAAAAGTAGAAAATAATTGTTTTCGTCAAAATTTTCTTTTGAAACTTGAACGCTTATAGAAACCAAAACATAAAGAAACATAGATACCATAAAAGCTTTAAAGTTTCAAAAGAAACTTTTTATGCATGCAATGTAGAAGAAATTATTTTCTGATTTTGAGATTGGTTTGTAAGTTTTATCTTTTATCACATTTATTATAGTCTTCTGGTTTCATCAATAAAGGGAGGTTCATAAATTACGTTACACAATTTCAAGCACATTTTACCCCCTCTCCATTACATTCTACAACTTTAAAATAACAAAATTATCGTGGCGTTATTATTTTGATAGCTCCTCTCATTGCTACGAAAGTTTGAACTCCCCTCCATGCGTGATGTGAATCTAATTCTTCGCTATCAGAATATCATGCTCCGCTCCTCTTGGGGTTGGAGGGATATTCGCGGCGCCCCCTTTTGACTTAATATCGAGTTTCCACTTAAGTATGCACGGAAGTCTCTTGTATGCGTTGGTTGCAGGAGGGGGGGGCCTATCGTATTTTTAATGGAATCAGAACTACTACGTGGGGCTTATCGTCTCGCCGCTATCTGCGCAGGACCTACTTTTTTTTTATTGTGAAATCCAATCCACGCCTACTAGCACCTCTATATCAGGAATGTACGAAGTCGCAGTGGCGGATCGGCGCATGAGACGCGCGCCTGGGGTCTCAGAATCGTCGAAATCGTAAGAATTTTTAAAATGTTTTCTTGAAAAAAGAACGAAAGAGGCTTTTTTTATTTTAGAGGGCCTCCATGACCATGGCCACATGTCGCGTTTGAAAAAACGAAAGAAGTCTTTTTTTGGCCGCGACCGCTGCGAAGTCGGGCTGTACACTACGCCACACAATAGGGGTGCGTATCGCCTCACTACCATCTGTATGGTACCACTGTTTTACATGGGTTCCGAACCACGCCCGAAAAAATTTTCCATCGCCCCTGTCGGAATTTGATCTCTTAAAATGCGCATGCAATGTCGCAACGATATATACAAGAAGAAAACTTCCTCGACGTGCGTAACTTAATTTATGAACGGCCTTTAAGTAAGGTAGACAGTTGGAATCTCGCTAATTCGTTCATGCCATCTCTAATAATTAGAGATCAGGTGGTCAGATCGATCCAAAACTTTAATAGATTAAAATATCTCTGGTTTCAAGTCGATTTGCAAAATTTCAACTCTATTGGATGATTAGAAGAATTTTATTTGATTTCATTTTGCTAATATTTAGGTAACTATTTTGGAAATGTATGAAACAGTCAATTCACGTCTTGTGATTTTCGAAACTATCTTTAGTTGGCCCTGTTCCGGTCTGAGCCTAATGTCGAAAACTTAGGGGCTGTTTTTCGGTGCCAAACTAGAAACATCTCATTTTCGAATTATTTCCACACAAAAGTTATTAAAAACTGCAGTATCATATAAAAATATTTTGTAACGCGTTTCGGCTTCAAACAGCTATCACTTTATCATCGAAAATAAAAAATTATTTAGCTAGCTCCAAGGCTCATTCCTAGTTCATAGATACCGCCTTATCAGTGTCAAGTTTTTCAAATTTCGCATAATTAAAAATACTTTCAATCGTCTTTTTAAAATTGAATATTATTTTAAACACATTAAACCACAGCAGTGGCTTGGTTCTGACCACTGGTTCAGTTACAGCGCGAAATTTCTGACTTCGAATAGCGGACTTGACGAAATTTCTTAGCGCTGCCGTCTGATGAACACGCTGTGGATAAGTTCAGTTATAAAGTAAAAGAGAAAGATGGGGATTGAACCAGCTCAGAAAATGGACCGTGCAGACTTGACAGAGAAATAAAATAGCAATATTTCGAACGGTTTGGCACGTTTTTATTCGTTCGCCCCCCCCCCCCCCCCATAAAGGCTAGGTTTTTAGGTTTTATCCGGGTACGGTCCCTTAAGTCTGGTAACTCCAAATAAATTGAAAATTTCCTATTGCAAAGAGGGAGGTTTATATAGTTTACTGACATAATTTAAACCTGCGAAAGCATTATCAAAATTTTGAGTAAATCGATTTTGAAGTTTGCTAATTTACATGTAAAATTAACGAGATTCCCGCGCGTTGCTCATTCTGTTGACGGTACGTGCAATATGAATGACCCTAACACTTAGAGTATTTCGCACCGGCAGATGCAGCTCGTCTCTCCTACATGTAACATCGATTATTTTTTGTTTTTACGCGATTTTTTGGGGGTGAAACGTAATAGTTTACTGCCCCATACCGCAACTATACTTTTTAATGCTATTTCAAGGGTCTCTAAGCTCCCGGTTTCATTTATCCCGGTTTTTTTTATGGAAGGCGCCTTCTCGTATGTTTAGCATAGTAACCAGAGTCAAAACCGCCCTGGAGGGGTGCAGAGCGCAGCGGCGCCCCGAAAGGGTAGATTTTGACGATGGATAAACCTCCCTATCGAATGCACACCCCAAAAATCGAAGAAAAATGCGCTGAATTTACGTACTTTCAAATTGATTTTTCTCGAAATTTTGATAATACTTTCGCAAGTGAAATTTTTATTAATATTTTATTAAAAATTTTCAATAGGAAATTTTCAATTTATTTGGAGTGGCCACACTTAGGGGACCGTCCCCTTTTATCCTATTGATTTGGAAATTTTGGACAAATCTCGAGTTGTAAAATTGAATAATCCTCAAAGTTTTCCAACGTGGAAAATTTGTATATACTTCACCTCCCTCATCCCATTTTCAAATATGGGTCTGGTTTCTCTCTCTTCATTTTACATGAGTTGTCACAAGCAGGGGCGGGCTGGAACCACCATTTGAGTGTGGAAAAAGAGCCGTCTTTTACACGACGACGATCTACTACCTATTTGTAGGAAAAGTGGAGATAAAAAGATAAAAATTTGTTTAAAGAACTAATGTAAAATATTATATGATGCCAATTTTGAAAGAGTTTGTAATATAGATGACTCTTACCAGATCCATACACGATTTTTAAAAATACCGTTTTATAAAATTTTTATATTAATCAAGAGTCGTCGGCCGGCGATATTAAATCCCGAGTTTTCATAAATCATAACTTGAATTCAAAGCTTGAATTAATGATAATATAAAATATGTGAGTTCATTTTCAGTAATTGATGGGCCCAGAACTTTTAGGTTTTAAGCCAGAAAAAATTTTGTAAATCTGAAAATATCCCTAGGGGTCGTCCATAAAGGATGTCCGCAATTTTTTTCCGATTTCAATCCCCCCCCCCCGTCAAGTTGGTCACTATCTTCGGACCCCTCCCAGGAATGTCATATGGTCACAAATCAAAGATCCCCCCTTATTTGTCTAAAATCGAACTTAGCACATTTGGAATTTAAGGAGTAGGTAAATAAATGTTCACATAATAAATAAACACAATTTTCTTAGAAATCACAAAAATGGGACGTCACATTTGTCCAACCTCCCTTCCCCATGATCACACTTGGTCACATTTTGTAAACCCCCCCCTCTCCCCAAGCCGTGAACGACCCCTAAAGCATTGCTGAATAAGAAACTAAAACACTCGACACTTTAACGTTGGCTTCTTTTTGATTTCTGCTTTTGGTTTTGATCCAGAAAAAAAATTGCAAGTCTAAAAATTGGTTCAAATGTCTCTAAACAACATACTAAAACTCCCAATAACTCAAACTTCGGTTTCATTGATTTATGCCTTTGTAAGTCTTCTAAAAGGAAATTACGATAAATAAAGTTTATCAAATTAAAACGATCACATTATTTGATCCAAGGGTATTCTGAATTTTTCTGAGTCAGAACCTAAAAGTTTTGGGCGAAAGACTTACAAAGACAAAAATCATTGTTTGAGGTCTTGGAAGTTTTAGTATGTTTTTTTGGATTATTTGAGTAAATTTTTTTATTTACAATATTTTTAAAGCCTAAAAGTTCTGGATGGAAGACTTACAAAGACAAAAATCACCGAAGCCGGAATTTAGGTCTTGGGAGTTTTAGTATGTTATTCATCAATTCGTTAGGGACATCTAAATCCATTTTCAAACTGACAGTATTTTTTTCTGGGTTTTAGCGAAATTTAATCTAAAATGCATATAACTCACATAACTTTAGTTCATTATATCGTGATACCAGCTGAACTCTTTAACCCTGCAATTTAACTTAGCGTTTAAACTTGATGAAATCAACTGATGTAGAGTTAGATAGAAAAATTTTAACATTCTTGCCCTAACCTTTGGGTGTGGAAGCGATAACACACTTGAAGGGATATAGTTTCCAGAATGAAACTCGGTGTTCTTGATTCTTTTTGTTACTTTTGGTTGACTTTTCAATAGTGATCAGGTGAAAATTTTCTTGTATTAGAAGAACATCCGTATGGGGAAGAAATTCGGCATCCTTCTTGAGTGCATCAATTTTATTTATTCTTTGCTGTTTTAAAAGTATCATCCTGCTACAAAATTAAAAAATATTTACATATAATACGGGACATTGTAGACAAAAATAGATGTTATGGGGTACAATGAAACAGATAAAACACCAGACTATATTTCTATTTTGTTATTATATTGCTTTAACGTTAACCGGATATATATCCTTTAAAATCAATAGAACTGGATATCTGTCTGAAAATACACACAAGGAGTCCACCAAGTATATTTAATAGGGATTTCATTTTTATGTCAATTGGGATTGTTGGTTTTTCAAATATATATTTTGAAAACAGGAAACCAATTATTATTATACCTGCTAGCTCCACTTTTTGATTCGCCTTGGAGGTTTCGTTTTCCTTCGCTTTTTATATAATTCTTGCAACTCAAACTGCAATTAGTTATAATAACTTTTATGGAAATTTAAAAATTCAATTATTGCTCATTCTCATTTTCTAATAAAAATTTCAGTCTGAAAATTATTTTTCAAGTTGATAACCAAAGTAAATTCTAAATTAAGAATCTCTCACAGTTGAAAATTTTTAATTATTAAATGCGAATTACTTAAAAAATAGACAGCATACAGTTTTTCGATACTTGACAATTTTTTCTTAAATTTAGTAAGTTAGCATGACGTAATCGGTTCTAAATCCTCTGATATCGATAGAATATTGATTGTTGGCTTGACATTCATAATATCCAGCATCTTGTTGAGTTGTAGGATCTATTTCCATTTTACTTTTCATGGTGTCATTGCCAACTAGCCATTCGTGCACCTAAAAATACTTTTTGTAACATTTGCTTTGGAACTGAAAATAACAAAAATTAGAAAACTTCAAAAATTAACTTTCTTGTGAAACAATTTTCATATTTTGGTGTACTGTGGTACACAAAAAAAAACGAACTAAAAGAAGAAACAAAAATATTTTGATTTAAAAATTATTTTTTGTGCTATTTGTATTGCTTTACCAGGATGTGTAAGTTAGACCAAGATTTAACAAAGCAATTTTCTTTAATTAAATAAATAAATAACACAACAAACAATTTTTCTATTACATCAATTATTATAATGTGTTCTTGAGACTTATTCTGGTGGAATATTTTACCTGAAAAAATTTGTGGTAATACAATTCGACTCCATCCTTAAACCATGTGATTTCGGGTCTAGGTAAACCTACAATAATTTCCGGAATTAAATAAAATTATAAAGTTCCTTCGACGTTACCTTGAGCCATACAGAAAAATGAAATTTTACGACCTAACATGTAATCTTGCTCAAAGTGACTCGACTGGACAATGCGAGCGCCCTAGTGAAAATATAGCGATGATAATATTGAATATTCAGTTAAAATTCCTACTTACATCTTTATTTTCGAAATATGGCTCCGAATTTGAATTTCTATGTTGTATTATGATAGGCATCCGAGAATGATATAAACGATTGCCCCTATTATGTCTACCTATTGTACGTTTCTCTATTAGGTACCTACATGTGACTTAAACTAATATGTTAACATACCACCAAAACCACGTCCACCTGAACTCGTCGCCGCCAGTGCTAACATGCAACTAAAAAATATTACTCTGAAGAGAACATGCATTTTCATCTTTCAATCTTACTTAAATTAATGATAACTCGAGTTTCAATTTGTATATTTAACACTCCCAGTGCCTTGGCCCATAAAATGAATTAATAAGTAATGTGCGTATCAAAATTTCCTTCCCTTGTTTTTGAATGTAATTGAAACCAGGAAGCAAAATAATTGCTTGTCGAGGTTGTTGACGGCTTTAAGCAGATTTGTGACGTGTAATGGACGATGATTAGTTTGTATTAACCTGTTTATACAGTGAGGGTTTAAAATTGCACCTCTTAAGGATCCGTTCATTGGCCCATCCATAAACACATTTTTCATTTGATTAATTTAATCAAACTTGGTGTTCCTCGAATCCCCTAAATGTTTAATCAAAGAAAATTTACTTGGCAAGTCTTTTGGAGGCTTCCTGCCCAGTGATACCCTGAAATTTTATACGTTTTAAAATAATAATCTAATATTGCCGAAAAATTTACCCCGCAAGGATCATAAAATATTTTTTATTACTAGGCTCCAAAAGTAGTTTCAGCTGAAAGAAATTAAAATTTTGAAAGCACTTTTCATCAGTAAAAAACTTTCTACTCCAAATAATACTTTTTTGCGAAAAAGAAAACGTTGAACAGTTGCAAATTTAAAATTCCTGTGGTTTGATGTCTGAAAGAATATGCTAATTTTGCGATACTGTCATCGTATTAACTGATTAGTTAGTAAAGTTCACTGAACTGTTCAGTGGTAAAAGTGACCACTTACACTTACCCGCATTGCGACTGGCAAAACGCGGATCCCTTCTCTTAATCTTTTACCGTAATTCTTGATAGTAGAAATTTCCTTACATTATTTACAAAAAATTTATGTATTTGAGAAAATTTTCAAGCAGGATCTTGTCGGGTATATGAGGGATATAAAATATAATGGTATTTAATGCATTTTTTGATTATTTCTTTAATTCCAATTTAGTCCAGGCAACGCAGGTTTTTAGTTTGCAAAAAATCCGGGAAAGCTGAATTTTGGCAGAGATGTACATTGGAGTGTTATAATGAACCCCCCAAAAGTTCCATAAAATCCCACGCCGGCGTCCCTCACAATCGGGGGTTTTAGCTCCCCCAACGCAATTTTTTGCCGATAACTCGCTTATTTATGCCTGTATGAAAAATTATGATCAGACCATAATTGAAGAGCATAAAATTCTCTATAAAATAGTTTTTTTTCATATTTTTCCATGGCACACTAATACTTAAATTATTGACCGAAAACACGACCCACCCTTAAAATGGTAAAATATTGATTCGTTGCAGGGAGAGAAATGTTTTCGGGCACGGGAAATGCTTTTAATAATAAATTAATTGAAATTGTGGCCAAGGTTGGAAAATAAAGAAAAAAATAGATATTTTCAAAATTTTCCCAAGTTATATTATCTTCCAAGTAACGAAACCGAAATTTTGGTTTGAGCTTACAGAAGGTCCGGGCAAGCTGAAATTTGGCAAAGATGTATATTGAAGTGTTCTAATAAACCCACAAAAGGTCTCATCAAAATCCCAAGCCGGCGTTCCCCCAAATGAGGATTTTAACCCCCTAAGGGCGGTGTTTCGCCTATAGCTCACGTATTTTTACTTTTACGAAATATTACCATTAAGCAAAGTTGAAGAACATAAAATTCTCTAAAACTTATGGCGCTGCAGTAGGTAGTACTACAATACATACTGTAATGGGTAATTTTTCGTAAAAGTAAAAATACGTGTTTATTAGAACACTTCAATATACATCTTTGCCAAATTTCAGCTTGCCCGGACCTTCTGTAAGCTCAAACCAAAATTTCGGTCTCGTTACTTGGAAGATACTATAACTGGGCAAATTTTGAAAATATCTATTTTTCTCTTTATTTTCCAACCTTGGCCACAATTTCAATTAATTTATTATTAAAAGCATTTCCCGTGCCCGAAAACATTTCTCTCCCTGCAACGAATCAATATTTTACCATTTTAAGGGTGGGTCGTGTTTTCGGTCAATAATTTAAGTATTAGTGTGCCATGGA
The DNA here is from genome assembly GCA_932274525.1 of Podabrus alpinus. Taxonomy (NCBI): domain Eukaryota; kingdom Metazoa; phylum Arthropoda; class Insecta; order Coleoptera; family Cantharidae; genus Podabrus; species Podabrus alpinus. Next base: position 27,981,177 of record OW026451.1, read on the forward strand.
AAAATATTTAAAAATACTATTTTATAGAGAATTTTATGCTTTTCAATTATGGTCTGATCATAATTTTTCATACAAACATAAATAAGCGAGTTATCGGCAAAAAATCGCGTTGGGGGGGCTAAAACCCCTGATTGTGGGGGACGCTGGCGTGGGGACTTGGGGATTATATGGGACTTTTGGGGGGTTCATTAGAACACTCCAATGTACATCTCTGCCAAAATTCAGCTTGCCCGGATTTTTCGCAAGCTTGAGCCAATTTCTCGGCTTCGTTGCCTGGACTAATTTGACATTGATTATTCTCAATTTGAAATAAATTACTTCCAATTAGAAGTTGTAAAGGTATAGATCAAAATTTAATTTTCGTAAAATGTTGCCAATCAGTATTAATTTGCGATATTTTAACTGTTATTCTACATAATATGTTAACTAATTTTGTATTAATTTATGTATCTTCCAGGGGATTGTGGAACGTTCCGTACATCAGCACTTGCTATTTAATAAACGCAACAGTTTTGCACAAATACGACCGCTCTAAAATAAGTCACATTCGTGACAATGTAGATGCTGACATGGCACTTTGCGCCAATTTGCGCGATTTGGACATATTTATGTTTGTATCAAACCGTCTCGATTTTGGCCACTTGATAAATCCAGAAACGTTCGACACAACACGCACCGCCCCGGACATGTATCAAATATTTGATAATGAAAAAGACTGGCAAGAACGGTACATTCATCAAGAGTACGCTGAAAACTTCAATCCCGACAAAAACATTTCACAAGTGAGTAATTTTTCTGTGGAATTTTTGTTTTAATTACTTCTTATTTGTTTTGCAGCCCTGTCCCGACGTGTACTGGGCTCCGGTCGTAAGCAGACGTTTTTGTAAAGATTTGGTCCACATGATGGAGAGCTTTGGTCAATGGTCTGATGGTAAAAACTCAGACGAACGCCTTACAGGTGGTTACGAAGCTGTTCCCACTCGAGACATCCACATGAACCAAGTCGGTTGGGAACCTCACTGGTTATTATTTTTACAAAAATACGTGAGACCTGTTCAAGAGCGCGTATTCACTGGATATTATCACGATCCACCACAATCCCTAATGAATTTTGTTGTTCGTTACAAACCAGGAGAGCAACCACGATTAAGACCACACCATGATAGTTCCACGTATACAATTAATGTAGCATTAAATGAAGTTGACGTTGATTATGAAGGTGGAGGATGCAGGTTCATTCGATACAATTGCAGCGTAACTGACACTAAACCAGGATGGATGCTTATGCATCCTGGTCGACTTACTCACTACCACGAAGGCCTTCTTGTGACAAAAGGCACACGATATATTATGATTTCGTTTATTGATCCTTAAATTGTGTTCCCTGTTCATTTACTTAATTATTTTAAAGACTTTCTTGTACGTAACATTTTTTACTATTTTATAAACGATGTCTGATGTCTTAATGTTAAGTTTTAGATCTTTAAATAACTAAATTATCTATCTAAATAAAAATCATTTTGGTGTATTTTGTAGTTTGATTATTAGAAACATTAGAAATATTTACAGAAACAAAATGATCATATTTATGAATAATCTGTGGAAATGGGTCAGTTTTGTTTTTAATTTACAAACTCTGGGTGAGAAAATTTTATAATGGTAAAGTATTAGATTAAGATTAAAAATTAGTCTATAGGGATGTTTTTATTCGGCTTTTATATGAAAAATATTTGGATTTAGGCCAGTTCCCAGCACGTATCGAAAGCCTCAATTGGGAAATAATTTCGGGAAATTGCAAATATCCTCGTTAAATGTTGATTTTACGATAAAATTAGTTATCAATATTATTAAAGATAAATTCTTTACAAAAAGGGTTCGTAACATTGACCCTTTTCGAAATATAGCCATACGAATCTTGCACTGTAAAAAAAGCACGTAAAAATACATTCAAATACGTGTAATTTTTACATTCAAAATTACGTAAAAATACATATTGTGTATTATTCCATTTATAATAGTGCGAAATTACAGTTTTTCTGTAATTTTCCTTGTATATGTAATTTTACCTTAGAATTTGTAGTAATTATATGAAAAATATACACAAAATAATGTAAATTTACCAGTTTTTGGCATCAAGAATGTAAAACTACAGTGGGATATTGTATATTTACATCACCAAAATAAGTGCACGTAAAAATACATTCAAATACGTGTAAATTTTACATTCAAAATTACGTAAAGAAACATATTGTGTATTATTCCATTAATAATAGTGGGAAATTACGGTTTCTCTGTAATCTTCCTTGCATGTGTAATTTTACATTGGAATTTGTGTAATTAAAAAATAAAAATTGAAAAATATACACAAAATAATGTAAATTTACCAGTTTTTGGCATCACGAATGTAAAACTACAGTGGGATATTGCATATTTACATCACCAAAATAAGTGCACGTAAAAATACATTCAAATACGTGTAATTTTTACATTCAAAATTACGTAAAAACACATTGTGTAATATTCCATCAATAATTGTGCGAAATTACGGTTTTTCTGTAATTTTCCTTGTATATGTAATTTTACATTGGAATTTGTGTAATTAAAAAAGAAAAATTGAAAAATATACACAAAAGAATGTAAATTTACCAGTTTGTGGCATCACTAATGTAAAACTACAGTGGGGTATTGTATATTTACATCACCAAAATAAGTACACGTAAAAATACATTCAAATACGTGTAATTTTTACATTCAAAATTACATATTATGTAATATTCCATTAATAATTGTGCGAAATTACGGTTTTTCTGTAATTTTCTTTGTATGTGTAATTTTACATTGGAATTTGTGTAATCAAAAAGGAAAAAATGATAAATTTACACAAAAGTATGTAAATTTACCAGTTTTTGAAATCACAAATGTAAAATTACATTGGGATATTGTATATTTACATCACCAAAATAAGTGCACGTAAAAATACATTCAAATACGTGTAATTTTTACATTCAAAATTACGTAAAAATACATATTGTGTAATATTCCATTATAATAATAGTGGGAAATTACGGTTTCTCTGTAATTTTCCTTACATGTGTAATTTTACCTTGGAATTTGTGTAATTAAAAAGGAAATAAGGCTTCTTGCTATGCTTTGTATAGAAGCCTAAAAAAATATACACAAAAGTATGTAAATTTACTAGTTTTTAGCATCACGAATGTAAAACTATATTTGGATATTGTGTATTTAAATCACCAAAATAAGTGCGCGTAAATATACATTAAAAAACCAGGCGTATTTTTGCTAAACGCCTAATGAAGCATCAATATTATTTATTGTATTAATATTTTATATTTCTACATCGCCATATAAAGTAAACATTGGTTCTTCTAATGTACCTACTCCTATTGATATGATAGCATGTCATGTCATGTAAATTTACACAATGAACTAGGAATTTTACACATTGAACAAGCAATTTACACACTTACAGTATCAAATGTAAAATTACAATGATAATCATTGTATAAAAAGTTTCCTATGTTTATCATTGTAATTTTACATAACATTTTTTTGCAGTGTAGGATTTTTGCACAAAATCGTCTATTATTACGTCGCGAAAAAGGGTCGCTGAATGGAAATAATTAGGAAATGCAAATATTTTTGCTTAAACCAGTTTGGCATCATAAAACAGTTCCTGAGTTTTTAATACCAATACGAAACGGCGACAAATTTACAGAATTGAAGGACAATGAATGTCTCAAAAATCATAAAGTGGTCGTTTCAAATTCATCTTAAGTTCAAAATAGTTAAAAGTAAAATTAAACTTATAAGTAAAATAATCAGTATAAATTAAAACAAAAAGTTCTAGCCTCTATAGATTAAGAAATGTTTGCATAGAGCTGCAAGACCACGCGGAGCACTGTAACACAAAGGAACTTGTTATGACAGTAAGTTCAAACCCACAATGTACCTACACAATAAAGGACGAACAAAATAATATTCTCGCCGATATGTCAGTCAAATATCTTGACAGATGGAGGGATTACTGTGGAAAACTTTTTAAAGATGATGAAAATACAGTCAAAATAAAGAATACTTCCAACACCACCAAAAGAAGATAAAGAACCGAGCATACTAAGAGAAGAAATTGCGTGTACAATTAAGAAACTAAAAGATAACAAAGCAATTGGATGTGATTGGTATCACAGCAGAAATTATAAAAGCTATGAGTAAAACCGGTATCAGCGTTTTTCGAGTAATCTGTTAGAGGGTCTGGAGCACAAGTACATGGCCAAAGGATTGGATAGAGTCCATACTATTACCCTTCCACAAGAAAGGACAAAAAAATTACTGTGACAATTACCGTCTGATCGCACTTATTTCTCAGACTAGTTAAGATATTATTGCATATAAGTATTAATCAACAAACGCCTAAAACACAACTTCTCAAGGCGAATAGACGCGAAGCAGGCGGGATTTACTGAAGGAAGAGGCACCAGAGAACAGATTCTCAACTTCCGATTAATCATCGAAAAGTCAAGAATTCAATAAAATAAAAACTACAGAAGGGCATTCGACAGTATTAAGTGGGCGAAGCTGTGGGAAATCTTACAGAACATGGGTAACAAACTTGATTCTATGACGCAAAACATCTGTTTGAATATCTAAGTTTCATTTTAAATATCATTTGTTTTTCTTTGGTATCTTGATAAAAAATTGAGTTTGACTTTTTTTTCTTTTACCTTTCAATTCTGTACACAAAAATCAACAAATGTATGACAGATCTACTTGCATCTGACAGATTTGACATTAAAGTCAAAAATTGTTTACAAATAGCCATAGCCCACCCGTCCAAACCGTCAAACTTTTTCATATTTTTCGGATTAAATATCTCTGGCTGGGAATACAATATCCTGCCCAATTCGGAGAGAGCGCAGGCTAGGCGTACAGGGTTCGAATCTAGATCGAGGTTATGCTGAAAGCATAAACCCCATAATTTGGCAATGACATTTTAAAAAGAAAAAATATGAAGTAATCCACAAAACGACGTTGTGTAACATCCTATACATTTGAAAATTGCTCATCCATGCGCCATACGATTGTAATTTGAAATTTTGACATTTATATTGAGAAGTTTTATTTTACATAAGTCGCGAATTATTCATAAAATTATAGAAAATAAGCGGAACTACATTAATAATGGAACATTTAATTAAAGGCAAATTTGGGTAATTCAAATCGAATTTAAATTTTGCACGTTTAGGTTATGTTTTTTAATTTTTTAGGCGATTAGTTATAAATTCGTATATTCCTTTAAAATACAATTCTAAAAGAGGAATTTGTTCTATGTGGGGTGGTAGAGCTTTAGATAGATCGCGACCTTTACTTAGGAGCCAATATCAACAGCAGCACAGAGAGTATGGATTTTTAGTCGCTCGAGCTTTGCGTGGTGTACTTAAAATCAGATACCTCCTATTAGGAGGAGCTGTAGGAGGCGGCGTTACTTTACAGAAGGTAAAAACCAAATGAGTTTTAAATCATAATTAAGTTACATAAACTTACAACCAGAATAAATCACCATCCCGTCCCCATGCAAAAGAATTCAAATTGAAGTACTCTTGGACCGAATTTATTTCATTTTATTTCCACTCTGGAGAAAATTGATTTAGCCTTTTTTTAGATTTCAGACTTTTTGATAACGAAAAAAGGGTTTAATTTTGCAATCCAAAAATTAAAATGTTGTGATCGGTAAACTCACTTTGCAATAATTTTAGAAATATCAAGATTGGAAGGAAGGCTTACCAGATTTAAAATGGTTGGATGAAGTTATGCCAGACAATGAACGTTGGAATCAGTGGCGAACTTCTCTTATAGAAATGCGTGATAACGTTAAAGGCAATATTGAAATTGGTAAAACACGTCATAACATTTTTGACTTTTTAAAATTTATTGTTTGTTTTATTTTATGTACGTAGATCCTCGCTTAAAAGCTTTGACTGACGCAAAATACCAAGAATTTAGAAATTGGTTTGATCAACGACTGGACGATGCAATTGCTGCAGCCGAAGAAACCAACAATGGAAAAGGGGTGGCTCCCATCGACATTAAAGGTAAGTCAACATGTGTGCATCACTGGGTACACTCTCTCATTAATCTCTTTATCATTTTTTTTTAATGTTATTTACCCCAATTGGTGCACATCCATTTATTTAGGGGTCATCCATTAATTACGTAAGGGTTTTTTGGGGGGGAGGGGGGTATTGGATATCTTACGGACCCTTACGTAGGGGGGGAGGGGTCCGACGTATTCCTTACGTAAGTTTCTTAAAATATTTTTTTAAATTAAATTTAAAAACGGTTTTTCATCTATGTAAATAAATATTTAATTTAAATTTTTGTATTTATTATTATCTATCTATACCGGGTGTTCATTTTAAAACTTCCAGCAATTAATATCTCAAAAACCAAAAGTCAGATGAAAAAATGTTTCGGACAAAAGTTGTATGATCGCGAGGGGGAAAGAATATGGCATCATTGTTTTTTTAATTTATTGACCTTCTCAAGGTCATTTGAAAGTCAACTTTGTTTTTTTAAATGGCACCTTATATTTTTTTTAGCAGATTCATATTTTGCATGAATAAATAAACAACTTTTGTTGGAAATTTTTTTTTATCCGACATTAGGCTTTTCGCGTAAGATACGTTGAAACTAGGGACGCGCATGAATGGATTATCGAGATTCCTTAAAGGATATAATCAACATTGTTAATCAAAATTTAATATTTACAAATGGGGAACATTTTGAAAATTTATTATGAAAACACTCGTTTACAAACATTTTTTCCACTGTTTAATACTAGTAAATAGCCTTCTAAAACTTGTAAATATTAAATTATGATTAACAATGTTGATTATATTATTTTGTTGCAAAATAATTTCAAGTTCAAATTAAAATTTCAAAAAAAAACATTTTTTCATCTGACTTTTGGTTTTTGAGATATTAATTGCTGGAAGTTTTAAAATGAACACCCGGTATATAAAAATGGATGTATGTATGTTCCCTATAGACTCCTAAACCGTTTGACCGATCGGAACCAAATTTGGAACAGTTATTATGTAGGTCCCTGCGCATGTTTTTGTATTGAAATAGTGCAAAACCTAGCAAAGGAAAGGAAAGTTGATTTTGAGTAGCCTGCCTTCCTTTAAGGAATCTCGATAATCCATTCATGCGCGTCCCATAGGGACGCGCATGAATGGATTATCGAGATTCCTTAAAGGAAGGCAGGCTACTCAAAATCAACTTAAAATAAGGCTTCTTGCTATACTGCCCTGCTAAGACAAGGGGTCCTATCTACAAATTAAGAGTTTAGAGATAATTAGGACAAATGGGACATTTTGATTTAGCACTAATGGATATTTTTCACATAGGACAATAATTTTAGGTGTATATTTATATGTTAGAGTTAAGAGAGGACATTCTAACGTAGTACAACGATGGAAAACATGTCAAGTATTACATATATGCCATAAAGTGAAAAATACAAAATTTGCAGATAGGACCTCTTGTCTTAGCAGGGCAGTATACTTTGTATATAGAAGCCTTTTTTAAAGTTTTTTTTCAGAAAAATATAGTAGATAAAATATGACAATAAATTTTATCCGTTCAATTGATAACTTAATCCGTTGATACATTGATCCGTTGATACCTTGAAAAAATTGTTGCAAAGGAAAGTTGATTTTGAGTAGCCTGCCTTCCTTTAAGGAATCTCGATAATCCATTCATGCGCGTCCCTATGGGACGCGCATGAATGGATTATCGAGATTCCTTAAAGGAAGGCAGGCTACTTAAAAAACAATAATGAATGCTGTCAAACTGTCAACCGATCGACAATGCAAATACGCGTGCACGTGCTTTACGTTTCTATTTGACCAATCTTAACCAAATTTGGTGTAGAAGTTATTTACAATGCTACGAAAAACATACATAGGCTACTTTAGTACCTTGGAGCGAGGCCAAAGGCCGAAAAACCACGGTCTACACGTATGCCTGCAATACCCTTGAGTGAGGCCGAAGGCCGAACAACCACATTCGACACAGTGTAGATGGCTAAAGGCAGCCGGTAGGCCGACTGTGCCAGCTAGTATAATATATTATTATTCATCTTTTATAAATATACGGGGTGGAGAGGGGGGTCAAAATTAATTTTCTTTTAAATAATCCTTACGTAAGATGTGGGGGGGGGGGGGTTGCCACAATCTTACGTACCCTTACGTGGCGGGGGGAGAGGGTCCAAAATTACAAAAATCATCCTTACGTAATTAATGGGCGGCCCCTTACAATGAAAGAAGTTCAGTTTGAATTTATTTTGTAGAAATTATACCATTTCATTTTCTGTTATTTTCTCTAGGTGCTTATGCAAGGCTTTTGGATTTTATAGAAATAATGTACTCAGGTATGATGCACACTGTATTAAATTTAATCATAGTTACAGTAAAACCTCGATTTAATGAAATTTTTGTTTTGTTATTGTTTAAGACCAGGCGCCAAGTATTTCGGTGTGGAAAAAGTTCTAACTAGATTTTTTTCATATAATGCTTCCTTAGGGTGTAATTAAGTAATCCTGAAGTTTCCCCACTCCAACGAGATCGGTGTCACTTTCTACGGGATGGGGAATGGGACAAAAATCAGTTTTTCACCAATTTCTCGCCTTTCTGTGGCCACCGAAACAACCAAGATTTCATATAACGTCTTGTAATGCCCAAAAAACGACGACATTGTCAATTTCCATTCAGATAATAAATATTTTTGCTAAAAATTTATACCCATATTTAATTCAAAATCAATCATGACCCCTTTAAATAAAGATGGGGGGTTGCGCAACTTAGCTTAACTTTAGACAATCATTACTAGGTGAAATCAGAATTTGATTGTCATAAGTTGAAAGAAAGTCAAAAAATTGATGAAAAACTGATTTTTATCACAGATTTCGTTGAAGGCGGGAAATTTCAGGATCACTTAATTACACCCTAACGAACCATTATATGAAAAAAAATCCAGTTAGAATTTTTTCCAATACATAAATATAACGTAAATTATTCTGACTTAGCGCCTGGTTCATAATACAGTGTGCTGCATTAATTTCCTGCCACTGACCTCCCCTTCTATCGGCCCGTTAAGTTAAGGTTTACTGTGTTTTAATTAACTTTATAAAAACTACTTTGCATGTAAGAATTTTAATTTTTTATACAAAAGCGGGATTAATTTGTAGCTGTTTTAGACGCTAAAACACAAATATCCAAAACAACAGTCATACATGCTGCCACAAAGGTGGAATCCAACAATGAAGTTATGGAAATCCAAATTAAATATCAACGTGAACTGGAAAGGTTGGAGCGAGAAAATAAGGAACTCAGAAAAGAAAACCTGTTGTTAAAGCAAGACCGAAAACCTACAACACGTCAAATAAAGCGTAGTTTAATTGATATGTACAGCGAAGTTTTAGATGAATTATCCGATTATGACACGACAACTTATAATGCGGCTGATCACCTACCGAGAGTAGTTGTGGTAGGAGATCAGAGCAGCGGTAAAACTTCGGTCTTAGAAATGATTGCTCAAGCTAGAATTTTTCCAAGAGGTGCGGGTGAAATGATGACGAGAGCTCCAGTAAAAGTGACTCTTTCGGAAGGACCATATCACATAGCACAATTTCGTGACTCTTCTCGGGAATTTGACCTTAGCAAAGAATCGGATTTGGCTGAACTCAGAAAAGAAGTTGAATTGCGCATGCGTAGAAGTGTGAAAGGTGGAAAAACTGTTTCAAATGACGTTATTTCGATGAGTGTTAGAGGTAAACTATTTTTAAAAATGTTGTGGTAAAAATATAATTTTTAATTTTGAAGGTCCGGGTCTTCAAAGGATGGTTCTTGTGGACTTACCAGGAATAATATCGGTAAGTTGTAAAATTGATCAGAAAAATTTACATAACCCCAGTAGTCCAGGCAAGGAAGGTTTTTAGTTTGCAAAAAATCCGGGCAAGCTGAATTTTGGCAGAGATGTACATTGGAGTGTTCTAATCAACCCCCCAAAAGTCCTATGAAATCCCACGCCGGCGTCCCCCACAATCGGGGGTTTTAGCTCCCCCAACGCGATTTTTTGCAATTTATTTGTTTTACCTACACCTTGTTCATTATTTTCAGAGTTTCTGTGAAAACGGTTGGTTGCCCAAAAAAATTTATTTGACGAAAGTTGTAGCCCGTTAAATTCTCTATCCGGTTTGGGCCGTTAGTTTTTCTCTTAGACGTTTCGTTTAAGAGATACGGGGTTCGTAAGAAAATTTAAAAAAAAACCTGTATTTTTTAAACATTTTTTCCCTTAATTTAATTTATAACTCGAAATCCGTTGATTCTAGACGATAAGGGGTTATAACCTAATTTGTAGACAAGCAAATGATCTTTAAAAAAGTTCTAATCCATTAACCTTAAAAAATCAATAATATCGGAGCTATGGCCGTTTGAAATCAGAAATTCAAAAAATTGCTTTAAAGGGAGGTACCACGGTCACGGGGACACCCTGTATATAAAATTCAATGTATGTATGGATGTACATGTTCTCTATACAATTCTACACCGTTTGACCAATACCAATACAAAGGCTACTTTAGAACCTTGGAGTGAGGCCGAAGGCTGAACAACCACGGTCTACACGTATGCCTACATGACCAATCTTAACCAAGTTTGGTGTAGAAGTTATTTACAACGCTACGAAAAACATAGGCTACTTTAGAACCTTGGAGTGAGGCCGAACAACCACGGTCTACACGTATGCCTGTATGATCAATCTTAACCAAATTTGGTGTAGAAGTTACTTACAACGCTACGAAAAACATAGGCTACCTTAGAACCTTGGAGTGAGGCCGAAAGCCGAACAACCACGGTCTATACATATGGTTGCGATTTCCCTGAGTGAGGCCGAAGGCCGAACAACCACATCTGACACGGTCTAGATGGCTAAAGGCGGCCGGTGAGGCCGAAGGCCGAACAACCACGGTCTACACGTATGGTTGCAATTTCCCTGAGTGAGGTCGAACAACCACATCCGACAAGGTCTAGATGGCTAAAGGCCCGGCCGCCTGTGCCACCTAGTAATAACATAATAATAACATAGTATATTATGTTATAATAACATGAATAAATGTATTTTGTATTTCAAATACTGCATTTTGTATTTGAAATACTGTATTTTGTAAAATGTATTTCAAATACATTTGTAATGTATTTTGCCCACCCCTGCTTCCAAGTAAAGAAACCGAAATTTTGGTTTGAGCTTACAGAAGGTCCGGGCAAGCTGAAATTTGGCAAAGATGTATATTGAAGTGTTCTAATAAACCCCCAAAATGTCTCATCAAAATCCCAAGTCTGCGTTCCCTCAAATGAGCATTTTAGTGCGGTTTTCGCCTATAGCTGACGTATTATCACTTTAACGAAAAATTACCATTAGACTTATGCCCGTTTTCACGTTAAGAGTTCCCTAACTTGGAGTTAAGAAACTCTTATGACACATTTGGTTTTCACCAAGTGCTAAGAGTTCCTTAAGAGCGTGAAGAAATCCCTAACCTAAATAAAAATAGTCGTGTTTTATTCTATTCCGCAAAATATTAGTCGAATTTTACCAGTTCTCTCACTCTTATGTTGGTGAAATGCAAATTTTCCTAAGTATTTTTTATGGAATACTTAGCGCTAAGAATTCCTTGGTAGGTAATTCTTAAGGAAAAGTTGGTGAAAACGGGCATAAGTTTAATTTGCCTATTACAGTATGTATTGTAGTACTACCTACTGCAGCGCCACAAGTTATAGAGAATTTTATGTTCTTCAACTTTGCTTAATGGTAATATTTCGTAAAAGTAAAAATACGTGAGCTATAGGCGAAACACCGCACTTAGGGGGCTAAAATCCTCATTTGAGGGAACACCGGCTTGGGATTTTTATGAGACATTTTGGGGGTTTATTAGAACACTTCAATATACATCTTTGCTAAATTTCAGTTTGCCCGGACCTTCTGTAAGCTCAAACCAAAATTTCGGTTTCGTTACTTGGAAGATACTATAACTTGGGCAAATTCTGAAAAAATTTATTTTTCTCTTCATTTTCCAACCTTGGCCACAATTTCAATTAATTTATTATTAAAAGCATTTCCCGTACCCGAAAACATTTCTCTCCCTTCAACGAATCAATATTGTGCCATTTTAAGGATGGGTCGTGTTTTCGGTCAATAATTTAAGTATTAGTGTGCCATGGAAAAATATGAAAAAAAACTATTTTATAGAGAATTTTATGCTCTTCAATTGGGGTAATGTAAACTGCGCTCCAAAATGCCTGCATTAATGTAAATTGCGCTCCGATGAAAAAGGTCGCCAGAAATCTGAAATGTAAACTGCGCAAATTTGCGCAATTTACTACTTTTTTCTACCTGCCGAATTTTCGCAGTTTTGACAGATTAACGGCATATCCACCACTTCGCGGAAGATCCACCTCTTTGCGGAAGATTTAACTTTACGTGAAGATTAAATTGTTTTCAATTGGTTTTCTAAAGAAATATCAAAAACTAACACTAACCTAACGGTAGATCCACCTCTTCGCGGAAGATCCACCTCTTTGCGGAAGATTTAACTTTACGTGAAGATTAAATTGTTTTCAATTGGTTTTCTAAAGAAATATCAAAAACTAACACTAACCTAACGGTAGATCCACCTCTTCGCGGAAGATCCACCTCTTTGCGGAAGATTTAACTTTACGTGAAGATTTATTAAAAACATATAAATCTTCACGTGAAGTTAAATCTGCCGCAAAGAGGTGGATCTTCCGTGAAGAAGTGGATCTTCCGCGAAGAGGTGGATCTGCCGTTAGGTTAGTGTTAGTTTTTGATATTTATTTAGAAAACTAATTTAAAAAAAATAAATCTTCACGTAAAGTTAAATCTGCCGCAAAGAGGTGGATCTTCCGCGAAGAGGGGGATCTGCCGTTAGGTTGGTGTTAGTTTTTGATATTTCTTTAGAAAACTAATTAAAAACAAATAAATCTTCACGTAAAGTTAAATCTTCCGCAAAGAGGTGGATCTTCCGCGAAGAGGTGGATCTGCCGTTAGGTTAGTGTTAGTTTTTGATATTTCTTTAGAAAACTAATTAAAAACAAATAAATCTTCACGTAAAGTTAAATCTTCCGCAAAGAGGTGGATCTGCCGTTAGGTTAGTGTTAGTTTTTGATATCTCTTATTATAAAAGGCCAAGTCTTTCTTTCTTTCTTTCTGTCTGTCCCACGGAAATACCCGAAGCAAACCGAACCGAACGCACAACGTATCATCGGATCAACGTATCATCGTATCAACGTATCATCGGATCAACGTATCATCGTATCATTTTGTCTATATAGGACAGCTATTTCCAAAAAAGCATTATGTGAACTTCCATAATGGATAATGAAAATTTTGAAAATCCTGCTGCAAAGTGACGGCGATTGAATCGTGAGAGAAAAGCACGTACAAGAGCTAATAACACAGAAGAACAGCTTCGATCACATCGACAAGCTGACGCTCGGTCTCATGCGATACGTCGACAACGTGAAACTTTGGAACAAACTCAAGCGCGGCAAGCTGCTGACGCTCGGTCCCATGCGATACGTCAACAACGTGAAACTTTAGAAGAAACTCAAGCGCGGCAAGCTGCTGACGCTCGGTCCCATGCGATACGTTGATCCGATGATACGATGATACGTTCATCCGATTGGTTATGAAATTATCCGTTATGCGTTCGGTTCGGTTTGCTTCGGGTATTTCCGTGGGACAGACAGAAGGAAGGAAGGACTTGGCCTTTTATAATAAGAGATGAGAACAACATTAAATAAATAAACAAAAAACTTACATATATTTTTTTAAATTAAATTAAACTTAATCAATATTTAAAATTTTTTTACTTATTTTAAACTAGATGATACCCCGTCCGAGGACGGGCAGCTAGAAGGACGGGCAGCTACCCAAGGTAACTTAAGTTGAATGAAGATTAAGGAAAGCTCTCAGTGCAATCCAAAAGCCATATGACCTTGGGTAGCTGCCCGTCCTCGGACGGGGTATCATCTAGTGATATAATAATTTACCTACCAACCAAATTATTTTACAAATTACATAATCTCCAAAAAGATGAAATAGCAACTTATTGAAACCGGCAATTAACATTAAATAACATAAAATAAATAAGTAAAATAAAATAATCCGAGCTATTTCCTACTTTGTCTCAGTTGTAACACTTCGAAATAGCAAGATCACTTGGGTTAGTGTAGCAGGTAATTTTCTCAGTTAAAACTCAATTCGGCACGGCACGGTACATTCGTCAAAACGGACAAAAGAACACCATTTTAACTGAGTCAACTGAGTATCTCAGTACATCTCACTTAAAATTAATTTTTTTGTGTTCTTAATAAATTGTGATATTATTTGAGATTGATCATAATTTTTATTTAGGCATCTTTTAAAGAAAGTACCCCTCCATATATATTTTAAAGTCATTCAGCCTGTGTACTTTTACAATTAAGTTAAGATAGTTACGAAATGAATTAAAAGAAATTTTGGAAATGATAATATTGTAGTATACCGACCCTCCTTTTTTTAATTTTAGTTTATTATTGTATATTGTGTTATTAATTACTAGCTGATAGCCCGTCCGAGGACGGGTAGCTAGAAGGACGGGCAGGCAGCCAAGGTAACTTAAGTTTAATGAAGATTAAGGAAAGCTCTCAGTGCAATCCAAAAGCCATATGACCTTGGCTGCCTGCCCGTCCTTCTAGCTACCCGTCCTCGGACGGGCTATCAGCTAGTTTCTTTAGAAAACCAATTAAAAACAATTTAATCTTCACGTAAAGTTAAATCTTCCGCAAAGAGGTGGATCTTCCGCGAAGTGGTGGATCTGCCGTTAATCTGTCAAAACTGCGAAAATTCGGCAGGTAGAAAAAAGTAGTAAATTGCGCAAATTTGCGCAGTTTACATTTCAGATTTCTGGCTACCTTTTTGCTTGGAGCGCAATTTACACTTGTATTTTTATTTCTACTTGCCCAATTTGCGCAATTTACACCTACCCCTTCAATTATGGTCTGATCATAATTTTTCATACAAGCATAAATAAGCGAGTTATCGGCAAAAAATCGCGTTGGGGGAGCTAAAACCCCCGATTGAGGGGGACGCCGGCGTGGGACTTTTGGGGGGTTGATTAGAACACTCCAATGTACATCTCTGCCAAAATTCAGCTTGGCCGGATTTTTTGCAAGCTTGAGCCAATTTTTCGGCTTCGTTGCCTGGACTACAGAGAAAAGAGTCTAATGGAGTTTTATCGCATGATCTTGGTGGCCACTTCATATTAGCATTCACTTAGATTAAATAAAGATTACATAGTAGATCGAAGACATGCATTAGTTCTGTAATAAATTTTAACAATTTCAATACACTGTGTATTTCGTCATGATGATTTGCCAAACAATACTGAACACAAATGTCAATTTACGTAAATATAATATAGTACAAGTGTGATAGCCCTGTTTGCATCATATGCAGACTGTTTTCTAAATTTAATTGGGTTAGCCTGCAAAATCTAGGGACTAATTTTTCTAGTTCTACCAATTTTGGAAATTAGGGAAAATTTGTTTTGAAAACCATTATGGAAACCTTACACAAATTAAGTAATAAAAATTATTTTTAGACCGTAACTACCGACATGGCAGCAGACACCCGAGATTCCATCCGCACAATGACGCAAGCATATATGAATAATCCGAACGCCATTATTCTTTGCATACAGGTACATTTCACCACAAATTTACCCAACCTACTCCTACTAAAAAAAATTCTTCTAGGACGGTTCTGTGGATGCCGAAAGAAGCAACGTCACAGATTTGGTTTCCCAGTGTGATCCAAACGGTAAACGAACCATTTTTGTTTTAACAAAGGTCGACATGGCTGAAGAAAATTTAGCTGATCCCAACAGGGTAAACAATTCGTTTTTCACTTCAAATTTTATTTTAATTCTCACCGTTTAGATTCGCAAAATTTTGCAAGGCAAACTTTTCCCGATGAAAGCGTTAGGATATTTTGCAGTGGTGACAGGTCGTGGTCGTAAAGACGATTCCATACAAACAATTCGAGATTTTGAAGAAAACTTTTTCAAAAATTCCAGACTCTTCAAGTATTTTACTAGAATTAAAAAACTGTAATTTTTTAATGACACTTGGTTTTGTAGAGAGAGCAGAATGCTGGCGCAAGTAACAACGCGCAATTTAAGTTCAGCAGTTGCAAATTGCTTCTGGAAAATGGTACAAGAAACGGTCGAACAACAATCAGATGTGTTTAAAGCTACCAGATTTAATTTGGAAACGGAATGGAAGAACAATTTCCCTCTCCTTAGGGAACAAGATCGGGACGAATTGTTTGAGAGGGCTCGAGGGGAGATTTTAGATGAGGTTGTTAATTTGTCGCAAGTTAGTCCTAAAAAATGGGAAGATAGCTTGTTGGATAAGTTGTGGGAAAAAGTGTCTGGGCATGTTTTTGAAAATATTTATTTACCGGCCGCACAAAGTGATACTCAAGGTGTTGTAATTATGTAGGTCATTTAAGTTGATTTTTAACTATTCATTTTTTTAGGTACTTTTAATACCACCGTAGATATTAAATTAAGGCAGTGGGCAGAACATGCTTTACCAGCCAAATCGGTAGAATCTGGTTGGGAAACATTGGAGACTGAATTTAAAAATTTTCTACAGAAAGCTGCACAAGCTGCAGATCACGACAATATTTTTGACAATTTGAAACATTGTGTGGTGGATGAAGCCTTGAAACGACATTCGTGGGAAGATAAAGCAATGGATGTTTTGCGTGTAATTCAACTAAATACGTTGGAGGATCGTACAGTAACCGAGAAGAGGGAGTGGGATTCGGCTGTGAATTTTCTTGAAACTAGTGTTAAGGACAAATTAAAGCAGACTGAGGCCGTTTTACGAGAATTGTTAGGTCCCTCTACTAGGGAACGTTGGATGTATTGGAAAAACACAACGGACGAACAAAACAAGCGCTGTGCGGTTAAAGGCGAACTTGACAAAATATTGTATGCAGATGATGTAAGTTAATTTTTTAATTAGGTAGTAGGTTATTTTTACTTTCCGAACCCCTAGGTAAGGAAAGTATTGTTTTATTGTATTATACTTATTGAATTGTAATGTTCTCCAATTTCTTTTAACTTCAATCCAAATTTGTGTTACCGGTTGTTCCATTTTTACTTTATATTTTGGTCATTAATTACCAGGACATAAATTTTAAATTCAAACGAATTTTTGCAGAAGCATGCACCGTCGTTGACTTACGATGAGCTTACAACCATACGAAATAATTTGCAACATAAAAGTGTTAATATTGATTCAGAATTTGTGCGAGAAGTGTGGCGTCAAATTTACAGGCGTCATTTTCTTAAACAAGCTCTCAATCGCGCATATGATTGTCGTAAATCCTTCTATCTGTATCATCAAGGTGCCGAAACCGAATGCACAGATGTTATTTTATTCCATCGAGTACAACAGATGTTGAAAGTAACTTCAAATGCCTTGAGACAACAAATTATGAATCGTGAAGGTATTTGGTATGCAATTTTGGTGGAGTATTTTAATTAACCGATAAAATTTACAGCTAGGAGATTAGATAAAGAAATAAAAGAGGTCTTAGATGATTATAGTCAGGATGTGGAAAAGAAAGAAAAGTTACTGACCGGACGTCGTGTGACATTAGCTGAGGAATTAAGTATGCATGAAGAATTCATTATGGGGTACAGTTTTTATATATGTTTTTATTTTGTTGCAGAACGTGTTAGACTAATTCAAGATAAGTTAGAAGAATTCATACAAGCTTTAAATAAGGAAAAATAAATTAGCAATTGTTTGTCCTATCTATAAGAATTTACCTAATTTTACATGTTTTGTACATACTATTTTTCATTTGTGATTTTGTTGTTAATATACCCTCCTACAATAAATATAAGCATGAAAATTTATAGTGTATATTGCTTACGATCTTAGTTTGGAACGTACAATTAAAAAATATTCCTTGAAGGTGTCTTTATTAATCGACATCATTTTCCACACATTTAATCCCAATACCAAAGAGCATGACTTGAATGATAAAAGCTATTAAATGTAGACCGTTTCTAGCAAAATTGGAAAGTCACAAATAATCACTTTTTTGCTCTAGCTAATTACCTTAAATCAACATTTAACCAATCCAGTTGCTTTTTATAAAAAATTTATAATTTGAAATTATAGAACCAGTCTTGTAATGAAATAATTTTGCAGAATATT
Source organism: Podabrus alpinus (assembly GCA_932274525.1). NCBI lineage: Eukaryota > Metazoa > Arthropoda > Insecta > Coleoptera > Cantharidae > Podabrus > Podabrus alpinus. The sequence continues at coordinate 27,999,554 of OW026451.1, forward strand.
TAAAAGTAAATAAAAAATACAAATTATCCAATGCAAAGTTTGAAGATGTAAGGGGAAAGTATTTATACCCACCACAGAGACTCTTGAGCCTCAATTTAGTTTCATGTAATTTCCAAAAAACTTGGAAGAAACTGATTGATAGATGTTATATAGACTGACGTTTTGCTCTGACCAGAACGTGGTCGATGTATTTGTGTTAAGATTATTATTTTGCAATTATTATTTTTGTAGGGATGTTTTGTAAAAGTTATGTTGACAATATGTGTTTTGTGTACTCACTAAACACATTTTGTATTTTATTTATTTTGTTCTTGAGCCCTGAATTGTGAAGAAAAATTAATTAAAAATAAAATTTATTAGAAATTAGCGAGTTTCATTGGAGAAGGGAAGATTGATTGGCTAAACAGTAATGAAGATTGGTAATATTTTAAGGAAATGGTAGAAAGTTTTGATTAAGAAGGAAAGCGGAAGTGACAGGCAGATGGAAAATTAATTATTGGCAGTTCAAGGTAGAAAAGGTGAATCATGAATGAAAACAATATTACGAGTAAAAGATTAAAATATTTAACGATTAAAAACACTGGAAGCTTGTGCCTTCCCAAAAAGTAAGTTGACGTTTTTGAGAAAAAAAAATCTGGTTTTTTGGGAAAATTTCGCGTTAAAAAGCTCATTTTCGTCCTTAATTTTCAGATACCCGACATTACTCTTCAAAAAAAATTCGCATGTCTATGTACAATGGCAATGGGGACTATGCCTACTGTAGTCATGGGAAAGCTTCTAGGCCTGAAGTACTGCACCTGATAGTGGAAGCACAATAAGTTAAAGATCAATGGTCAGGGTAGTTTAGAAATATTGAGTTCCACAGAGAAATCACATGCTAATCCCAAGTAACATTTTAAGCCTGTAAAACGCCTGCCAGGTGAAATTGCTGTCACAAGCTTGTGACGAACTTGTGGCAGGGCTGCCAGTATCTTGGCAAGTTGCTGGCAACAACCTGTCACAGGTTCCTGACAGGAAACTGTCACAGGTTCTTGCCAAGAAACTGTCACAAGCTTGTGACAGCTGCTGTCTGAGTAAAATGGCGCTTGTGAAATTGCTGTCACAAGCTTGTGACAAACTTGTGGCAGGGCTGCCAGTATCTTGGCAAGTTGCTGGCAACAACCTGTCACAGGTTCTTGACAGGTAACTGTCACAGGTTCTTGCCAAGAAACTGTCACAGGTTCTTGCCAACAAACTGTCACAGGTCCTTGCCAACAAACTGTCACAGGTCCTTGCCAACAAACTGTCACAAGCACCTGCCAGGAAACTGTCATAGGTTCCTGTCTGGAAACTTTCACAGGTTCCTGCCAGGAAACTGTCACATGTTCCTAGTAAAAAACTGTGCCAAGTTCCTGACAGACACCTGTGACAGCTTTTTGCCAGGAACTATTTTCCTGAGAAAGTTTTCATGCAGGTTTTTATTATAAAACAAAAAAAATTTCATGTTTGCCATCACGTGCACAAACATTATCTAGGGCAGCGGTTCTTAAACTTGGGGTCGTTAGATTTTTTCGTAGGGTCGCGAGGAATTCCCAATTTAAAACCACTACGCTAGAGAAGAATTCGCTGAACTATCCTGTGATAGTAGTTTGAAAGCACTATTTAAAAATCAAATACCTGAAAATTTTTGGTTGTCAATTAAAACAGACTATCCATGTTTGTCTGAAATGGCAGTTCAAATTACTTTGCCATTTTCCACCACATATTTGTGCGAAAATGCATTTTCATCCTTATTATATATTAAATCAAAATATCGCTCGCAATTGCTCAATATTGAAAATGTATTGAGACCAGCGCTTTCAGAAATCGAGCCACGATTCACGTTGCTTTGTTCTAAAAAGCAAGCGCACCGATCACATTAAAAAATATTTTAATGTTTTATTTATTTTAATAGATACATATAACAAGAAAATGTTATTAATCTTTATTTTTTATTAATTTTCATATTGAATGTTGTTTATTTTCAAAATGTTGTTTATTTTCTTTTAATTTTTTATTTATTTTCATATTTAGCATATAACTCGAAAATGTTATTAATTTTTATTTTTTTATTACCTGACAATAAAAAGTATTTGTTGTTTAAACTTTTTTTTTAATAACGATTATTTCAAATAAAAAAAATATAGGTTGTGGGTCGCCAAATACGGCATTTAAAATTTGGGGTCGCAATACAAAATAGTTTAAGAACCGCTGATCTAGGGTACCGTTTTTAATTTGAAAGGTAGTATTTTTTTTCTTGTCTATTATTTTCATTGTATATCCTAATTCACTATTATTGATTGTCCATGTTGTATCCGTGCGGTAATCTGAAAATTATTTGAAATTTTATAATTTCACTTTTTTTACTTACTTGGGTCCTGCTGAGATTCGAACCACAGCCTAGCTGTCCTATTTGGTTTGAAGCCAATGGCGATGACCACTAAGCTACGAAGCTGCTTATATAGAAAATGCCAACGATTATAGTACAGAATAACGAGTGCGTTTGCCGTAAAATATTATACGGCACCGCCGCCGCCGGATTAAATATAAATTTTTACTTTCCGAACCCCTAGGTAAGGAAAGTATTGTTATCAGGCAAAATTATTTGACCCCGCAATTTTTTGACAGATGTTCACGTTTTGAGGTCCCCATAATCCATTTTTATCATTTTTGGAAGGATGTCTATACGATAGCGTCTAAACGAAGCAAGCAAATCATTCCAAATTTTGCATATAAGCTTTTTCCTGTCGTAGGACGAAGCCAGATGAAAATAAATTAAATCGTGTAACGGGAAAGGGGGGTTTACCTGGAGCTATTATGACATTATGCGTCATAACTTCGAAACGAAATTAAATATGTAAAAATATTAATAACAAAGCGCTATGAAATTTCCTACATTTTTTGTCCTACAAGTTTTTCTCTAAAATATACAGGGCGTTTCAAAAATTTTTGTATTTGTAAATAAAATAGTAAACCGCATTTTACTAACGAAAATAAGATGAAAAGTTTCTAATAACATGGTTCCAAAAATGCTTCGTTTGCAAGATATAGGCATTCAAAAGTTTTTTACTTCCTATTTTGGCAAAATATGAAATTTTTCATCGATTTACTGTTGAAATTATGTAACCATTTTATTTAAAAATATAATATAAAAATTTGCGTCTGTTCGGAAAGTTATGCGATGGCCACATCAGATTTTTTAGATTGGTAATGTTCAGATTATATCAATTACTATATAAGAGTATGTATTTTATAAATTATTTGTAAAATTTTTGGATAGCTTTTTAAGACGAAATGGGAAATTATCGTTTAAAAAATAGTGGAATTAAAAAATCTAAATGGTCGAAAAATGATTTAATGCAAGCAATGCAAAAATTTAGAAAAAGTAGTACATTCAGAAGACGTGTTAAAAATAATATACAGCGTCCAATTAGTAATTCTACTAAAACGACTTCTGTTCTCGGATCCTCTACAGTGTCTACACAACCGATTTCACTAATACCTACTGATGAAAATGTGTTACCGCAACTAATAACTGAATTGTCAACAACAAGTACCGACTTTGACAGTAGTGATACTAATTTATCGGATACTGGAAATAGTGATAATAATAGTCACATTGATTGTAACGAAAGCGCTAGTGGCGATGATAGTGATTCCAATAAATCAAATCCTATTTCTGACTTTAAACTTAACTTAGGAAATTGGGCAAGTAAGCACCTTATTACGCAGAGTGCTGTTCAAGAACTTCTGTCGCTTTTAAATAATACGTTTGATTTAAATTTACCGAAAGATGCAAGGTAATCGACAGCAAAAATTGTTACTTGGGATTATACTGTGGTCGAGTTTTTGAAAGCTTTTACCAGTATTAACCTGATTTGCTTTTAATATTTTACTTAAATGAAGAAATGACTTTGATTCAATCAGGCCTTAGCTTTATATATTGTCATATTTTTTTATTTGTAAAATTTATGATTTTGAATGTTGATTAATTTGAATTATGAAAAATTTGTATTAATTGGAGGGGACTCATGCCAGGACGATGTAAATGAATAGACGTGGGTCAGACTGAGAATTGATGAAAATAGTTGATAATTTTTGATTTTGAAGAAATAAATTAATTGTTTCAAGGTTAAAGTGTTTAATTAAAAGATAAGTGAATTTTAGTCAAGTATCACAGCATCCTTTTATTGGCGCCCAACGTCCTTATAACCTTATAAGTGGGGCTTTATAACATTTCATTAAAAAAATTAATAAATTTAATTATCAATCTTATCTCACATTGCACTTTCAAGTCTGGCAGCGGCGATAAGAAATTTTTATGAATATTGGCATACCAAATACTGGAGAGGCGAACAACAATCTGAGATAAGAGTTTGTGTTTTTTTTAGTCTTTCGAGTACTTCAATCTGCAACCATGAACAGAACGGAATTTAGCATGTTGCTGGAAGAAATGAGAAAGATGAGACAGTCAATGGAAAATATGGATACAAATAAAATTGAAGAAGCATTCAATAAGCCATGTCCAATCAAGAAAATCAAGAACAAAAATCATAAGAACCAGATATGAAGAAGAAAAGGATTAAATCGCAAAAGTTGGAAAGATAACCGCTTCAGAAAAGGAAGAAAATTTAAAAGTAGAGGAATACAAGGAGGTATAAATAAACGGTCCTCAAATAATACAAAACGCAAACAAAAAGAAACACAAAAACATAAAAGAAAAGATAACTACAAAAAGGTACAATATTTTAAAATTTATCGCTAAAAACAATCTGAATTATGAAAGAGTACAGAGTAGACCAGAGTAGTAGTAGTAGACAAATAATTGTAAAGGAGAAACAAAGCAAAAAGAAGTACATAATTACAATCAATAAAATGTTGGAAAATAAAAAGTTACAAAAGAATAAAACAGAAGAAAAATAACAGTGGGCGAAAAGGCCAATTTGGATCCGAGGGTAAACCCTAAAGAAGAAAATTAAAATTACTTCGATGAAGGAAAAATTCGACAAAAGAACAAACCATAACATGGAAAAGAATTGCAATGCAATTTCTCATAATGTTGGAAAGTAAAGGGAAGGAGGAGCCATCTACTGAAATGTGGATATTTGTAATGAGCAAAATGTCGTGGAAAAGTGTCAGGTGGAAATACCTCACTACCGAAACTCATCGGATCAGAAGATAAAACAAGGTGGAACTCGCTTTAGCGGCAGTTCTTAGGCTTCTATACAGCTACCTTTCTGGTGTGGAAAGTTGTTATTATCTGGTTAGTTTTGATCGCCATATAATGTAACATCACATAATCAGATAATCTGCACCAATTAAATTTTTTGCGGTTAGTAATTATCATTTACTATATAAGTAATAACAATCAAACTTTTCCATTCTATTCGAAACTTTACTTCTCTGTAATGTTTGGTCCTTTTTTGAGGTGGACCAATCCTCTCCTTTCTCTTTTATTTACAACTTAACTTCACTAACCACATCATTAAAAAATTATTTTTTCACATCAAAGTAAAATAAAATACAACTACTTTTCTGGTAGTTGTGGTAGTGTACTTTTCTGGTAGTGTAAAACTACCGTTATGAACGTCGACATTTGGTTCTACAACGTTACCTACTTCAAGAACAGCTGCGTTTTTACTTCGTGGATTTTGTCGGCGAATTGCATGACTACGTGAACGATGTAATATTTGCGAAGTGGTCATGTTGGCAATTTGCTTTCGCTTTCGAAATTCGCGTAATTTCCGGTCCATTTTTGAGGTGGATCCATCCTCTTCCTTCTCTTTTATTTACAACTTAACTTCACTATCCACATCAAGCCACTGCTGTGGTTAAAATAAAATAATAAATAATTAGTGCAGATTATCTGATTATGTGATGTTACATTATATGGCGACCAAAAATAACCAGATAATAACAACTTTCCACACCAGAAAGGTAGCTGTATAGAAGCCTAAGAACTGCCGCTAAAGCGAGTTCCACCTTGTTTTCGCTTGTTTATGTACATTTTTCTTTATTACAGTCTTGAAAATGATCCCGATAGAGGGTCGCAACTAGTCGATTCAAAACGTAGTCTTTCTTTAACACGTCCCCTGATATCCAATATCCTAGTAAATCATATCCTTGGAACAATAGCTTATCTTCACTTTATTCTGGCCGTTAATCCTTGCGGCAGTTAGACCAGTAAGCCACGTATCAAAGAATAATTGGATCAACGGACAATCGTATCATGGTATAATCGTATCAACGGATCATCGTATCAACGGATCATCGTATCAACGGATCATCGTATCATCGTATCATCGTATCAACGGATCATCGTATCAACGGATCATCATATCAACGGATCATCGTATCAACGGATCATCGTATCAACGAACCATCGTATCATCGTATCATCGTATCAACGGATCAACGTATCATCAGATCAATTTGCTTATATAGGACATCGCCCTATGAGTATAGTAGATGTAACAGTTTGGCTAATTTTTCGCGCGTTAAGTAAAAGTAAATTATTAACAATGGCATTAATCGAAAACAAATCTGCTTTCAAAACTGTAAAGAATGTGCAATTTGGCATTTTTAGTCTGGAAGATATTCGTAGCATGTCTGTCGTCCCAGAAGGTATAAATCATGTAGAAATTATGGAAGGAAGTCTTCCAAAAGTGGGCGGCCTGATGGATCCGAGGATGGGAGCGTTTGACAGCACTTTACCATGTCAAACATGCGAAGGCGACCGGGACACTTGCCCCGGTCACTTTGGTCACATCGAATTGGCCAAACCGATCTTTCACGTTGGCATGATTAAAGATGTCATGAAAGTTTTACGCTGCGTCTGCTTTAATTGCAGTAAATTGTTGGTGAACCCAAAAAAACAAAACCACTTCGAACACGCTCAGAAGATAACTGCAGACGATTCCAAGAAACGCCTAGAACTAGTGTACGGTTTGTGCAAAGAACAAACAATATGTCACGCGGATGGTGGATGTGGAAATCATCAACCTGTAATTAGAAAATCGGGTCTCGATTTGACGGCCGATTGGAAGGAATCCGACGGAAAGGTTCCACAAGAAAAAAAGTATTTGTTGGCGGAAGAAGTGCTGCATATCTTTAGACAAATTAGCGACGCAGATTGCAGCGCCCTGGGAATGGATCCGAAATACTCACGACCCGAGTGGATGATCGTGACGGTTTTACTGGTTGTTCCTCCTTCCGCGAGACCCGCAGCTTTCATGGGCGATTCGCCGAAGAAACGTCAAGACGATTTGACAAATAAATTGGCCCTAATCATAAATATACCTTGTATAGAAGCCTAAAAGTAGCGCACTGGCTACCCAGTTCTTAGACCTCTATACACACAGAGTATTTCCAACACGATTTGAAACGCTCTGTATGATTTTGAATTATGCGGACGGACGGACAGACAGACAGACAGACGGACAGACACCGAGCCAGATCATAAGGCTTCTTGGTATACTTTGTATAGAAGCCTAAAAGTGAGGCATTCTAATTTTTGAAATCAATCATAACAAAGGTGAATCACGTTTATCTCTTCGATCAAAACAGAATATTTCATTTATTATTCTATCAGCAATTTTAAGCATTTACAACGAGTTTGTTTCAACCAAAGAAGTTTCATCCCCTAATTGAGTCTGAACCTACCATACTCTGAGGAGACTCGTGACTGATCTAGTACGAATGGGACGAGGTGGTGAATATTTTTTGTAAAGTTGGACCCTCGGAAACTTAATTATTTACTAATTTATAAAATTTTCTTTCATTTTAAAGTGGCGCCCAAGACAAAACCCGAGGTGTACAATTTATGATAAAAAGTACACAGCAGTATCAACAGATCAACTTATCAACAGATCAACGTATCAACGTATTTAAATTTCCTATATAGGTGAAAATTTATGAAAATAAAATATAACTTATATTTGGTGTGCATTGAAAATAGATAATCTGCACTAAATATATTTTTGCGGTTGGTATTTATCATTTACTATATAATCAATAATAAGCAAACTTTTCCATTCCATCCGGAACTTTACTTCTCTGTAATGTACGATCCATTTCTTAAGGTCGATCAATCCTAATCTTTCTCTTATATTTACAACTTAACTTCACCAATCACATCAAGCCACTGCTGTGGTTACAATAAAACCGGATCAACGTATCAACGGATCAACGTATCAACGTATCAACGTATCAACGTATCAACGTATCAACGTATCATCGTATCAACGTATCAACGTATCATCGTATCAACGTATCATCGTATCAACGTATCAACGTATTTAAATTTCCTATATAGGTGAAAAATTATGTAAATAAAATATAACTTATATTTGGTCTGCATTGAAAAAAAAGTTGTTATTTTTGGTCGCCATATTATTATAATGTAATATCAGATAATCTGCACTAATTAAATTTTTACGGTCACAATCACAATTTCGAAGGTTCTGATTAGATTTGAATTATGCGGACAGACAGACGGACAGACGCGGAGCCAGATCATAAGGGTTCTTGCTATACTTTGTATAGAAGCCTAACAAGTAGTTTATATAGGGAGACCTCTTTGAAAATATCTTTAACTTAGTAAATTTCTTTCGAACATTTGCGTATTTGTAAATTGCATTAGCGAATCGAAACAGCGGATTAACAGATTAACGCAATACTATATAGACGAAGTATTTACAATATAACAACGTTTCAGTTGATCAACGTTATGATTGGCTCTGAAACATGCGGACCGACACGAAGCCAGACCATAAGGCTTCTTTCTATACCTTGTATAGAAGCCTAAATAAGGCTTCTTGTTATATCGTACTTTGTATAGAAGCCTAAAAGTAGCGCACTGGCTACCCAGTTCTTAGACCTTTATACACACAGAGTATTTCCAACACGATTTGAAACGCTCTGTATGATTTTGAATTATGCGGACAGACGGACGGACAGACAGACGGACACGGAGCTAGATCATAAGGCTTCTTGCTATACTTTGTATAGTAGCCTAACAAGTAGTTTATATAGGGAGACCTCTTTGAAAATATCTTTAACTTAGTAAATTTCTTTCGAACATTTGCGTATTTGTAAATTGCATTAGCGAATCGAAACAACGGATTAACAGATTAACGCAATACTATATAGACGAAGTATTTACAATATAACAACGTTTCAGTTGATCAACGTTATGATTGGCTCTGAAACATGCGGACCGACACGAAGCCAGACCATAAGGCTTCTGTCTATACCTTGCATAGAAGCCTAAATAAGGCTTCTTGTTATACTTTGTACAGAAGCCTAAAAGTAGCGCACTGGCTACCCAGTTCTTAGACCTCTATACACACAGAGTATTTCCAACACGATTTGAAACGCTCTGTATGATTTTGAATTATGCGGACAGACGGACAGACACCGAGCCAGATCGTAAGGCTTCTTGCTATACTTTGTATAGAAGCCTAATTATTTTTTCACATCAAAGTAAAACACGATTTGAAACGCTCTGTATGATTTTAAATTATGCGGACGGACAGACAGACGGACAGACACGGAGCCAGATCATAAGGCTTCTTGCTATACTTTGTATAGAAGCCTAAAAGTACACAGCAGTATAAACAGATCAACTTATTAACAGATCAACGTATTTAAATTTCCTATATAGCTGAAAAATCTCTTATTATAAAAGGCCAAGTCTTTCTTTCTTTCTGTCCGTCCCACGGAAATACCCGAAGCAAACCGAACCGAACCGAACGCACAACGTATCATCGTATCAACGTATCATCGTATCAACGTATCAACGTATCAACGTATCATCGTATCAACGTATCATCGTATCAACGTATTTAAATTTCCTATATAGGTGAAAAATTATGTAAATAAAATATAACTTATATTTGGTCTGCATTGAAAAAAAAGTTGTTATTTTTGGTCGCCATATTATTATAAGGTAATATCAGATAATCTGCACTAATTAAATTTTTGCGGTCACAATCACAATTTCGAAGGTTCTGATTAGATTTGAATTATGCGGACAGACAGACGGACAGACGCTGAGCCAGATCATAAGGGTTCTTGCTATACTTTGTATAGAAGCCTAACAAGTAGTTTATATAGGGAGACCTCTTTGAAAATATCTTTAACTTAGTAAATTTCTTTAGAACATTTGCGTATTTGTAAATTGCATTAGCGAATCGAAACAACGGATTAACAGATTAACGCAAGACTATATAGACGAAGTATTTACAATATAACAACGTATCAGTTGATCAACGTTATGATTGGCTCTGAAACATGCGGACGGACACGAAGCCAGACCATAAGGCTTCTTTCTATACCTTGTATAGAAGCCTAAATAAGGCTTCTTGTTATATCGTACTTTGTATAGAAGCCTAAAAGTAGCGCACTGGCTACCCAGTTCTTAGACCTTTATACACACAGAGTATTTCCAACACGATTTGAAACGCTCTGTATGATTTTGAATTATGCGGACAGACGGACGGACAGACAGACGGACACGGAGCTAGATCATAAGGCTTCTTGTTATACTTTGTATAGAAGCCTAAAATTGAATTTCTTTTAAAAAAACTAAAATGGTAAATTTAGCAATTGTACCTGAACGAAAAGAATTTTATGAATAAAAATTTAATTTGAAATCTGATATGGGAGGAAGAAGAATCAAAGTTGATCACTTTATTGGTTATCAATGAGGCAATTGGAGATTGATGAAATGCAGCAAAAGAATTTATCAAAATTAAATTAGTAAAGACTTAATTAACACTTAAACAATTCGAGATAGTTGATGAATTCATTGTAAACTTTTTCTTTTTTTTTATAGAAGGTAGGGGGTCGTCCATAAATTACGTCACGCTCCTAGGGGGGGGTCCGACCCTTTTGACGATGGGAGGCGGGGGATTTCAAAAATTGTGACGTCACAAAATATATAGATTCAACTATGGTTTGCTACAACTTTTGTCTACAAAATTTTCCTCTAAATTCAGTATTTCGAATAATTTTCCAGAAACACAGAAAATTTTCATCAATTGTTCAACCTAATTTTCAGAAATCATAAAATTTAAACATTTTTCTGAATTCAACTATGGATTTTCTACAACTTTTGTCTGCAAAATTTTTCTCTAAATTCAGTATTTCGTATAATTTTCCAGAACACAGAAAATTTTAAGCAATTGTTCAACCTAATTTTCACAAATTTTAAAATTTAAACATTTTTCTGAATTCAACTATGGATTTGCTACACCTTTTGTATGGGGTCGTCCATAAATTACTTCACGCTCCTAGGGGGGGGGGCTTCCGACCCTTGTGACGATGGGGGCGGCGGGGTTTCAAAAATTGTGACGTCACAAAATATTATATAGATTGAATATTTTATTATAAGTATTTTAAAAAAACTATTTTTTGAGTGGCTATGCCACTGAAGCCAGTGGTGAAGCTAGGGGGGGGGCGGAGCGCCCTTCATAGATGTTTCCTCTGGGGTGCTACCCCTAAAAAAAAAAGAAATTTGAAAAATTGGGGGGGTTCAAGAATATGTGACGTAATACTTGGAGGGGGTCTAGGTTTGTGAAATTGCTTAAAATTGCGTGACGTAATTTATGGACGACCCCTAGGTGAATTTCGTTGCCAAAGAATAAATCCCAAAATACAGTAATTAATTAAATATTTGTTTAAAAAAATGAAAGTAGTTTGATGTAAAGGAGTTGAACTATGGACCTAATGGTAGTGAGCTCAAATTTCTCTTCCAATGGCTACCAAATTATTTGTGCCATGGTTCGGTTCCATGTCAAACTGTAGGTCCCATTATATAGGACTTGTATTTGTATGATTGATCAGTAACTACAAAAATATCTGTTGGATTGTAATTTGTTAGTGTAAAGCAATTGAATATTTTTAATTGGTTCATTGTAAAAGCAATCACTAATTTTTTTGATGTGGGAGTGAAAACTTTTAGTTTTAAATATATAGACAACAGCTTTACATAAGTAATAATAATATATATTTACAAAATACTGATTCATTTACACGCCAATACATATTTACACAACAAAATCGGCAAATCAATCGGTCAATTGTAAATTATCAAATCTGTCTGTATCAAAAAACGTAGCTTTAACTTGTCGCCCTCCAAAAAATCGACCATTGAGATCAACCACAGCTTTAATTGCACTCTCAATTCGGCGAAACTCCACAAAAATGCGAACCGCTTCTTCGTGAAAAGCATCAGGTAATTCATGTATAATTACACTCCCAACTTCCCCATATTTAGTATTACATTCGTCTTTAACTTCTGGTTCCAAATCATCATCCACTTCGCCCGGACCCACCATGTTACGAAGTAATACAACCTGTACATCCATAAAAATTAGATTTTGAAAATTCAATTATGGATACTTAATTCCCTTCAACCCCAATTTAAAAAAATAAAACACACACCTTGCTAGGAGTCTTCATAATTTCTGTAATAGTTTGATCGCTTCCGAGAAGTGGCTCTAAAACTGGAGGTGCAGAATTAATTTCTTTTTCGTGTATAATACGACCACCCCGTTTCGAAGTCTTTTCAACTTGCAAAGCCATCGACATCCCTTGCTCTTGTTTACCCAAACCTTGTCCTTCCTTAAAACCATACTTGGCCATAATCTTGGCAGCAACCGAACTGCCATCATATGTATTCGATTGCACTTTAATCAACGGCATTATAAGCGATTCTGGCGGTTCTTGTAAACTAGGAGGTGGTGCAATAGCAACACCACCACCACTACTCCCCAATGGGCGAGAAGTTTTTATAACAGGCTCTTCATCTTCTTCCCAACGACCTACAACGCAATAATAGGGTTATTGTTGTGAAACGTAAATAATAACCAATAAATCTTACCGGCAAAACCACTTGCAACTGGTGGTAAACTAACTTGTGGCGTCACAACTTCCTCTTCGGGATCATTAAATCTACTTTTACGTTTTTTATCTCTCCTCTTTTCTTCCTTTTCGTTTTCACGATCTCGGTTATCACGCAATTCCTTCACTATCTTTTCGTATTCGTTTGGCCACAAAGGATCATATTCGTTGTCGACATTCCAATCGTACTCTGACTTGTAAGTGCTAGCAACTGGAGGCGTAATCGAAACCACCGGAGCTGGGTCAATAATCTTCACCTTGGCTGGTATTTGAACGCTAGCCGAAAATATGTCCTCTTCGTCTCTTTTGCTTTTCAAGTCTATAACGGGTGCCAAACTGGCTTTTCTGGTATGGTCACGTCGTGGTTGCGTTACAGTCGCTCTTTTTAGTTGAAGCTGCGATTGAAGAAGTTTTATACCGGATGACCACCCGGATACATTGTCAGTTGATCGAGCTTTTACGTCTATTTCATCATATAACGACATTTTTACATTAATTCTCACAGAAGCACAAAAAAATGTTGAAGTTTATACGAATATAAATTTTTATTTTTAGGTTAATTATTTTGTTTATAAAATTATACAACGTTGACAAACTTAACATAAAATCAAGCAGGCAGATTTTAGATATAAATGAATATTGACATTAAATTTTAAGTTTTAATAATACAAAGCGTTAATTTTGAAGAGTAATTGCTTTATTTATGTATTTTTAAATTTAACTCTTTTTGAAACGAGTTTAATTTTGGCAACACTGACATTATATAATTTTTAGGTTTAGTTATCTGTCAAATTGGTGTAAAATTATTGGAAAGTAAATAATTTAAACTAAATATTTTATTGGATATAATAGTTGAAAATGGGGAAGAAGATTCCAATACGCGATGTGTCGCCCTTCTTGAAGCAATTTCGTGATTTGCTGTTGGGTCGTAAGCATACGATGGCTTTACGGTTCCAACAGGATTTAGCAACTCGATCACCTGATCCACCAAATTTACCTGAGGGACCTTCTCATGTGCTACACACTAATTATTACTATTCGAGAGATGGACGAAGAGAAGTTGCTCCTCCGGTTGTTGTTCTAGATGCTCAACTTGCATTGGAAGATGGAAAAACTTCGTCTTGCAAGAGATTAGTGAAACCTGGGAAGGTACACTGTTGGGACTAGAAGAAGACAAATTGTAAATACTTAGATGATTAGTTATGTAATTTTTAAAGTAGCAGTGAACGAATTTATTAAATAAAATTCCGTTCTTTAAGATGATTTGAGCTTTTTATTCAAGATCTCATCAGAAGGTGCTTTCTTATTAACATATTTATACATTTTCTTTACATGCCTTTACATCTTGCTCTTGAGTCACAAAAGGATGATTTAATAGTCATGTGAGGGTTTGGATAGGGTATAGTGCCGGAATTGAATAGGGAGTGATTAATTACAACTCACCGAATTGTACGATCTATAATAGTAGCACCTTCAGCTTCATTTTTTCTTCAATTTTTGAAATCATTTTTAAAAGTAAGATTCGAATAATAGGTCAATTTCCAGAGCATAAAATAAACCCCAATTTGGAAATAATTCCAAGGAAGCTGAAAATCGTTTTATTTCAAGTCTGCAGTCAACATTCTAAGTTTTCTCCATCCTAAGGCCTGTATTCGACGCCATATTGGAAAGAAGGCGTCGAAATTAAGGTCTTCGTAAATATCTCGTTGAATGTTGGTTTTATGGTAAAATAACTTATAGTCCAAGTCCAGGCAAGGAAGGTTTTTAGTTTGCAAAAAATCCGGGCAAGCTGAATTTTGGCAGAGATGTACATTGGAGTGTTCTAATGAACCCCCCAAAAGTCCCATAAAATCCCACGCCGGCGTCCCCCACAATCGGGGGTTTTAGCTCCCCCAACGCGATTTTTTGCCGATAACTCGCTTATTTATGCTTGTATGAAAAATTATGATCCGACCATAATTGAAGAGCATAAAATTCTCTATAAAATAGTTTTCTTTCATATTTTTCCATGGCACACTAATACTTCAAAATTTGCCCAAGTTATAGTATCTTCCAAGTAACGAAACCGAAATTTTGGTTTGAGCTTACAGAAGGTCCGGGCAAGCTGAAATTTGGCAAAGATGTATATTGAAGTATTCTAATAAACCCCCAAAATGTCTCATAAAAATCCCACGCCGACGTTCCCTCAAATGAGGATTTTAGCCCCCTAAGTGCGGTGTTTCGCCTATAGCTCACGTATGTTTACTTTTACGACTTGTGGCGCTGCAATAGGTAGTACTACAATACATACTATAATATGCAAATTAAACTTAGTTTAATGGTAATTTTTCGTAAAAGTAAAAATACGTGAACTATAGGCGAAAAACGCACCTATAGGGGTAAAATCCTCATTTGGGGGAACGTCGGATTGGGATTTTTATGAGACATTTTGGGGGTTTATTAGAACACTTCAATATACATCTTTGCCAAATTTCAGCTTGCCCGGACCTTCTGTAAGCTCAAACCAAAATTTCGGTTTCGTTACTTGGAAGATACTATTTTTTTTAATTTTAGCTTTACATTAAGGTAGAATATCGCTATCCTTTTGGGTTTACAGATCCGAATTTTGAGGTGGATCAGTCCTCATTATTACATGTTTGTTTTCACATTCTACATTTCACTTTTCCTTATTCACAGTTTTGTATGGGTCGCGGCTGATTTGACAACTTCCCTCCATCTTTGCCTGCTTTCCGTTTCTTCCCTCCATTTGTGCATTCCCATCAGTGTCAGGTCGTTTATCACTTGATCTCTCCACCTGATCTTCGGTCTCCCCCTTTTTCTCTCTTCCGTCGGTTTCCACAGTGTTATCTTCTTTTACATGTCGTTTTCGCCCTTCCTCATGATGTGGCCCAGCCATCTAATTCTCAGAGATTTAATGTATTTCACTATATCCTCGCCATTGTTTTCTTTTACAATCTCGTGATTCATTAGGGGCCTGGGCACCTCGTTTGCATCTTTTTTTGGTCCTAGGATTGTGCGTAACACTTTCCTTTCAAAAGTTCTTAGGGATTCTGCTTCTCGTTGTGAAAAACACATCGTTTCCGCCGCGTAAGTCACCACCGGTCTGATCAGGGACCTGTATATTTTCATTTTTGTCGTCTTTTCAGTTGTTTATCTCTTGAGTAATGTTTTGTTTATGTGGAAGGCCCTATTTCCAGCCTGTAGTCTTCTCCTTATTTCCTCTTCTATGCTGCCGTTCTTGTCTACATTTATCCCCAGGTAGTTAAAATTGTTTACCTCCTCTATGATTAGGTCATCTATGGACACCATATTTTGCCTATGCATGTTGTTGTTGTTGTTGCTTTTCATGTATTTCGTTTTTTTTTTGTTGACCAGTAATCCCATCCCTCTTGCGGCTTCTCTTGTTTCCTTAAATATTTCGACTAATTTCTTTCGTGATCTTGCTAAGATGACGATGTCGTCGGCATAGGCGATTATCTGTCCTTCTTTCGTGATTATTGATTCCTTAACATCCAGCTCATTCAGGGTTTCTTCCACAGCTATATTGAACAGTGCTGCTGTTCCCCTTGTCTCACGCCGCTGTTTATTTCAAAACTCTCTGTTTCGCTTTCTTCTATTCTGAGGTAAGCCGTGGTATGATCCATCGTCATCTTTATCAGCCTGATTAGTTTTAGTGATATTTTCATTCTTTTCATCGTCTCGTATAACTTTTCTCTTTTCACTTTGTAAATTGCCTGTTCGAAATCTATGAACAGCATGTGAAGCTCTATATTATATTCCTTCATTTTCTCCATGGTCTGCTTTACAATATGTATTGCATCCACCGTAGACTTGCCCTCTGCGAAACCAAACTGGTATGGGCCTATTATTTTTTTCATTAACGTAGAGAGTATCTTGTAAGTTGAATTGAGAAGCATTATACCTCGATAGTTTTTGCAGATGACGTCGGAACCTTTCTTTTTTAGAGGGATTATTACGCCTTCATTCCACCCCCTGGGCATTCTCTCTTCATTCCAGACTTTTGTGATATTAGTTGACTGTCTGTTGTGTATCTCGCTTCCTCCATACTTTATGAGTTCCATGCTTGTATCATCTCTTCCGGAAGCTTTACCATTTTTCATTTTTTGTATTGCTGTTGTTATTTCATCATTTGTGGGGGGTTCTAGTTCTTGGGTATCATTGGGACTTTCGGCGTTACTTTGTTCCTTTTGATCTTGTCGTGTGTTTAGCAGTTTCTGAAAGTAACTCCTCCATACTTGTTTTACCTTTTCCGGGTCTTGTTCTGTTATTCCTGCTTCGCTTGTTATACCCCTTGGTTTTACTCTGTGTTTATTTTTTTGTTTTTTTAACAGCTGATAGAATGTTTTCGTGTTGTTAAGTTTGTTACTCTTCTCGATCTCATCCATTTTTTCTGAATACCAGTTGTTTTTCTTCTGTTTAAATATTTTGTTCGCTTCTCTTATACTTTCTTTATACACGTCCAGGTCATTCTGTTCGCCAGTTTTTAACCATTTCAGTCTGTATTCTTGTTTTTGCTTGGATCTTATTCTGCATTCATCATCTCTGCATTCATCATCATACCATTCTTTGGATTTTTTATGTTTTCTATATCCGACCGTTTCTGCTGCGCTTGTATGTATGCTAGTTATGATGTTGTCCAGTTTTTGGTCTACGTTTGTGCATTCAGCCTTTTGGGTCAGTTCCAATTCGGTTCTTTCCGCGTATCGTTTTCTTATTTCTGGGTTATTTATTAACTCTTCTGTAGCTATTATGTTTTTCTTCTGTTTAGTTGGAATATACTTTGTAGGTTCATTTTTTATTCTTGCGATCACCAGGAAGTGGTCTGAGTCGGTATTTGCGCCTCTGTGCGTTCGTACATCTGTTATCTGGTTTTTATGCCTTTTATTTGTTATCATAACATGGTCTATTTGATTACCGTCCTCCATAACCCCTCCTGGCCATCTCCAAGTGATTTTGTGTATTTTTCGATGTTCAAACATTGTGCTAGCGATCATTGTGTTTGTTGCCCCTGCTAGGTTACACATTTTATCTCCGTTTTTGTTTGTTTTTTCGTGTATCGTGTGTTTACCAGTGTTGAAATCGCCAAGTATAATCAACAAGCGCGTTTAGGGATTGTGTCACAGACTCACAGAGAGATTCAATTTCATTGTAGATGGTTTCTTTTTCGGTATCTTTACTATCTTCGGTTGGTGCGTATCCATTCACTATGGATATGTTTGTCTTCGCTCTTCGCTTGTATCCGCAGGTAGGCTGTTCTTCCGCTTATAGCTTTGAAAGATAATATGTTTTTGACAGTTGCGCCTGTGACAATGAATCCTATACCATTTTTCCCTTGACCTTTCTCTCCAGGAAACAGCAGCGTATAATCTTTTTGTTTTATCTCACCGTTGCCTTTCCATCTTATTTCCTGCAATGCTGTCACGTCCATACCATATCTTATTACCTTACTCGCTACTTATTCCTTCTTCCTTCCTGGTTTTAGCAATGTTCGTACATTTCTTTAGTTGTTTCCCCCTTTTTTTGATTTTCTTTAGTATCAGTTTGTTGTTCTCCGTATCGTATTTCCGTTTGGGTAAGCTGTGTGTCGTATTTGTCTCATTTTCCTTTTCCGGTGTACCCGCTTGAGACGTTGCGGAGTCATCTGTTTCATTTATTAATTTTTTGTGTTTGTTTCTGTCCCCTCTGCTGTTGCCAGCTTTGAGGATTTTTCGTTCCATACGTATAATTTCCCGTCTACAAGTAGTTTACGATATCCTATTCTCACTTTTTTTTCCGTGTGCAGCCTCTGTTTTGGATATTTCTATTATCTTTGAAAAAATTTATTTTTCTCTTCATTTTCCAACCTTGGCCACAATTTCAATTAATTTATTATTAAAGGCATTTCCCGTGCCCGAAAACATTTCTCTGCCTGCAACGAATCAATAATAATTGTGTCATTTTAAGGGTGGGTCGTGTTTTCGGTCAATAATTTAAGTATTAGTGTGCCATGGAAAAATATGAAAAAACCTATTTTATAGAGAATTTTATGCTCTTCAATTAAGGTCTGATCATAATTTTTCATACAAGCATAAATAAGCGAGTTATCGGCAAAAAATCGCGTTGGGGGGAGCTAAAACCCCCGATTGTGAGGGACGCCGGCGTGGGATTTTATGGGACTTTTGGGGGGTTCATTAGAACACTCCAATGTACATATCTGCCAAAATTCAGCTTGGCCGGATTTTTTGCAAGCTTGAGCCAATTTTTCGGCTTCGTTGCCTGGACTATTACTAATGTACCTGTTCCTAAAATCCAAGACAGTACCAACACAGTTGGACAACAACAGGGACAGTTTCCCTGAAGTAGACCACGGTGTACAATAGCCGATAGCAAACGAGTTCGAAAGATGGTGAGATTAGACAATTACGTGAATATTTAGAAAACGGAAACTATAAAATGAATGAATATAAACAGAATTTGTTTATATAAGTGAATTGCTTGGGGGGGGGGCAGTGAATAGTACCCGGGTGGTAGCAACCCTGGGACGACAAGGACCTGAATTATTATTATGGACATAAATATAATAGCCTACATTTATCTGTAACGCAAAATTATTTTGTACAGATGTGTTCGGTGCTTTATAATTTTTTTACGTCGCAAAGGTTGACTCTACGATGAAAAGTGAAGAGATTGAATTTTTACAGGATAGAATGATGAAAAAGCATATAAAAGCTGAACATCGTCGAACGATTAGTTTAGGAGTTATGCTAAAAATAAGAGAACAAAAATTTTTTCTTTGCACGCTTGTAAAAATTCAATTTTTAGAAAAAAATTATTTTAAATATGGAAAAAATTGAAAGCGGCGCGCATTTTCTTGTCGTTTTCGGTTGTTTATAAATCAGGAGACAAGCTACGCATTCCACAAAATTGACATTTTCTTTACATTCTTCTTCAAGTGCCATGCGTGATTCCAGTCGTGGGCGACCTCTCGCCTTTGTATGTGTTGTTTTTTTGAATGATTATCTACGGGCTCCGAACCGCGAAAAGTGTATGCACTTCATTTCCAGAGAGGCTGTACCAGGTGGAATGCACCTCGATGGTTTGGAGTCGGATCAAGTATTAAGCATTCCTTACATTGCCTCTTTGAATATAATATCCAAATAAAATAGGGAGGAGGTGCAAGGGTGCACAATGTAATATTTGGAGGGGATCTAGATTTTTTGATAGAGGGGGTATAAAACTGTTGAAAATTGCGTGGTCCAGGAGTGCCAAATCCAACTATAGATCCTATTCAAGTATTCAATAGGGGATTTAAATAACACTTTAAACATCTTCCACTTTTACAACTTTGTATAATATCGCTAATTTGGTTTCTTTTCGATGATCTTTTTTTAAAATTATAAAATTAAATTTTTGTCGCTTCAATGAATTTGCCACGCAATCGTTTTGAGTCGCGTCCCTGAATCTAAAAAATGCTGAAAAACGTGATTTAATTATTTTTATTAATATGAAAATGTCGTTCATGTGGAATAATTTCATTTTATGCGTTAATAGAAATAATTGAGAAACTTGTTTTTAAACAATCAGAATCTTATCACCAACGCTTGATAAACTTTGCAGGGGGGCACTTAATGTCTAGTTCATTATTTTTTATCTTGGAATGCTTGCAATAATTAGTACAAAAAAACAAACTTTACTTTATCTAAACTAAATCTCTTAACAGGCCAAGCCACTTATAGACTACAAATGCTTTAATCTATTCTGATTTTTCCAATAACCTTTATCACTATCTGAGCTTGAAGGGTGGGGCAAACTATATAAAAAAGAAATTCTGAAAGTATAATTTCTTATTGTGCACAAAACTAAATTCGTGATGGATATACAAAACGTTTTGATTGCTGATGCAGTAGACGAAGCTTGCGTTAATTTACTTAAAAAGAATTTAATCAATGTAACATGTAAATATAAATTAACCAAAGAACAGTTAATCAACGAAATTAAGGTAATCAAATTTAATTTTTATAAATTGTCTATTAAATGTATGGGCTGTTCTTTTTAAGGAATACGATGGAATAATTGTACGATCCGATACAAAAGTAACAGCAGACGTCATAAATGCTGCAAATAAATTAAAAGTGATTGGACGAGCTGGAGCAGGAGTAGATAATATCGATGTTGATGCCGCAACAAAAAATAATGTCATTGTTCTGAAGTAAGACATTTTTACTTATAGACTTTGTATTTTGTGATAAGAAGTAGTAACGCAAACTGATAAATTATTTCTAATGAATAATACAGTCTACATCAAATTATATTTTTAATTTTACAATACAATATTATCATAATTAAATTTTAACATTTTATGTTAAAATTTTACATTAAAAAAAGGGGAATAAGTTAAAATATTTTTTTAGCGAGTTACCCATTTGATAATTATTGCTAAAAAAGTTTTTTCAATCATAATTTTTTCTCCCCAAGAACAACCATTAAAGTCTGAATTTTTTCTTCGGTTTTCTAGAAGTCGGTAATCAAGTTTTCCATTTTTTTAGCACACCTGGCGGAAATGCAATTAGCGCTTGCGAGTTGACCTGCACCTTAATTACAAGTTTATCTAGAAACGTTGTACCAGCAGCAGCTTCCTTAAAAGAAGGAAGATGGGATCGTAAACTTTATGCCGGTCACGAAATTTACGGTAAAGTTTTGGGAATCATAGGACTGGGTCGTATAGGACGTGAAGTAGCGATACGTTTACAAGCATGGGGAATGAAAGTAAAAAACCTAATTTAAATTCAATAATTTACGGAATAAATAATTTTTTTTGCAGACAGTAGGCTACGATCCAATTGTAACTGCAGAAGAAGCAGCCAAATTTAATGTAGAATTTTTACAACCTGAAGAAATTTGGCCAATCGCTGATTATATTACATTACATGTTCCTCTAATTCCACAAACCAGAAGTATGTTGCTCTTTCATGAAAATGTACAAAATTAATGTTGTCGTTTTTTAGATTTAATAAACAACAACGTGTTCAATACTTGCAAGAAAGGAGTTCGCGTAGTAAATGTAGCTAGAGGTGGTATAATAGACGAAGGAGCTCTTCTGGAAGCTTTGCAAAATGGGCAGTGTGGAGGTGCCGGTTTAGATGTATTCGAAGAGGAACCGCCTAAAGATCCCATCACTTTAAAATTGATTCAACATCCAAAAGTTGTCGCAACCCCTCATTTGGGTGCAAGCACTTCGGAAGCCCAAATTCGCGTAGCTGTAGAAGTTGCCGAACAATTCGTAGCCTTAACCGGAAAAAGTTCCGAATTCACGACAACTCCTGGTGTGATTAATATTAGTGTATTAAAAAAAATTAAAAAATAAGTTTCTGTAATAATAATTATAAATTTTTAATACATTTTTAAATTTTTTTGTCGAGTACTCAGTGTTATTGGAATCCTTAGTCTTGACATTACTTCCGTATAAGAATCCCCATTCGGCGATTTCCATCTAGGACGGATGGTCCTAATCTCTCATCCGCCGGTTAGTGATAAGCAGATCAGTCATTGTCCTTAGCTTGTCAGGGGTCGGACGCCGTTGTGCCTTCCGTTTTCTTGCATATATCGATCTTACCAAAGAACGTCATGCCTTCTTCACAATAAAGGCAGCTGTAACAAAACGGAATCCCTGTTTTTTAACAAGGGTGTTTTGTTTTTAAATGAATTTAAGTATGCTGCCACCACTTAATCTGTTTTCTTCTTGGATATTCACCCTGGAGGTGGTAGATCTCGGAGGAAGATTAAGAAGAGCCTCCTAATTAAATCCTTCAACTTGGGAGTGTTGTAGGATCGAGTAGCGTGTATATCAGAGACGTAGGGAAAGCCGGAGGAATAACTGCACTTCGCTAATTTCTATTCGATCGCTGGAGTAACGATCATATAAAGATTTAACTTGGTATAATTGCGTATATTGAACCAAATAAGTTGTACAAAAATAATCTACAAGTACACAATTACACCAAAATTATTATAGTTTTTACAAAGTGATTATTATGATTTAAAGCTTAAACATCCACATACCCATCAATACAAAAATATTTCAGTTATTAAATTACGAGTTACACAATACCTATTTATTACGGTAATCCTTAGCTCCGGGGTAGTAGGTTTTGAGATTGTTGATCCTTTTTGAAATCCCATCGACTTTACACTTTATTATTTTTTTCAACGGTTCGTTTAATGAATAAAACTTAATGACAAAACAAACAAAAAGGATAATATTGAACACTGTGAAGAAATTGTTTAATCGCGCTCTCGAATTTCCGGATAATTGAATAAAAATTAAAATTTACACTTGACTTCGTATTGAATTAATAATTAAGTTAATTTGGGTGCCGAAATGTGAGCCCGGCCTTAGCTCTCTATAAAACAACGATTGAACGAACTTTTGAACGAACTTCTTAACGAACTCCCGGTGAACTCTCTTTATTTTTGGGTCCGCGGTCCTTTTATTAACTTTTTCCCGTTTTCTGAATATTATTATCACGCCTCCGTTTTGGATTGCTTGACCAATGAGGTGTAGGGCTTTCTCCCTTAATTTTTAAGAAAGGCGGATTACATATAGGATATCTCAAAACTTACTTCCCCCACATGTGTAACTATCTTACCGCTCCTCGAGGGTATTTCTCACGGACCCCTCTTGGCGTTTTAGTTTTCTTTGCTCATAAAATGTTTCCCAATTTCTGTGAAGGAAGCCGAGCGTTAATTTGGAATTACGCCCTCTTGTCAAATTTGAATAGTTATTAGTAGTTTTTTTTGGCGGTATTTCCATGCATAATGTTCTACTTCCTTTCACATGTGGATTTTACTAATAAGTGATTTATTTATCACCAGTTGCATTGATTTAACTAACAGCCCGGGGTTCTGAAATGGCTTGTTTGAAACAGGTGGTCGCAACCGGATGTGTGGTCCAAAATGGGATCCTGACTACCCCTGATATTTTAAACTGTAGCAAAACGATTCTTCGTCAAATCAATGTACTGGGTGTTTAAAATTCCTTACCTAAACTTTATAATTTTTATACTAGCAGGGGCATTTTAATTTTGCCTCTGCTGGTTTATTACGAGAAATTACCTATGTCGGAAGTTAGCTGTACAAACTTAATGTTTGTAAAGTAATTATAATTGAAAAAGAATGGGCGGTTTGTTACACAGCGGTTGGATATTTTGGAATCTATAGAAGTACTTCTGAAAACAAATGGCTGTGCCAACTCGAACGTTGTCTCTCCATAGATATTATAAAATATGGCACCATTCCTCGATTTTGGATAAAAATCAGTATGCCCACAGTGGATTTTCTGCTGGTATTCTGGCATGTTTACAAATTTAACTCGAATGGTTTTCATGAATTTGATCTTGCTTTCCGGGCTTGCGCCATATTGGTATTCAGAAAGAGTTCTTCCAAATGTTTAGAAAAATTCCGAATTGTCTACATTCGTTAAAATTCATATTCAGGATTAGTCCAGGCAAGGAAGGTTTTTAGTTTGCAAAAAATCCGGGCAAGCTGAATTTTGGCAGAGATGTACATTGGAGTGTTCTAATGAACTCCCCATAAAATACCACGCCGGCGTCTCCCACAATCGGGGGTTTTAGCTCCCCCAACGCGATTTTTTGCCGATAACTCGCTTATTTATGCTTGTATGAAAAATTATGATCAGACCATAATTGAAGAGCATAAAATTCTCTATAAAACAGTTTTTTTCATATTTTTCCATGGCACGCTAATACTTACATTATTGACGAAAACACGACCCACCCTTAAAATGGCACAATATTGATTCGTTGCAGGCAGATAAATTTTTTCGGGCACGGGAAATGCTTTTAACAATAAATTAATTAAAATTGAGGCCAAGGGTGGAAAATGAAGAGAAAATAGATTTTTTCAAAATTTCCCCAAGTAATGAAACCGAAATTTTGGTTTGAGCTTACAGAAGGTTCGGGCAAGCTGAAATTTGGCGAAGATGTATAATGAAGTGTTATAATAAACCCCCAAAATGTCTCATAAAAATCCCAAGCCGGCGTTCCCTCAAATGACGATTTTAGCCCCCTAAGTGCGGTGTTTCGCCTATAGCTCACGTATTTTTACTTTTACGAAAAATTATCATTAAGCAAAGTTGAAGAACATAAAATTCTCTATAATAACTTGTGGCGCTGCAGTAGGTAGTACTACAATACATACTGGAATAGACAAATTAAACTTTGTTTAATGGTAAAGGAGGCTAAAATCCTCATTTGGAACGCCGGCTTGGGATTTTTATGAGACATTTTGGGGGTTTATTAGAACACTTCAATATACATCTTTGCCAAATTTCAGCTTGCCCGGAGCTTCTGTAAGCTCAAACCAAAATTTCGGTTTCGTTACTTGTAAGATACTATAACTTGGGCAAATTTTGAAAAAATTTATTTTTGCGCGACTATGCTCTATTTGGTTGGTTACCGCGTCTGTTTTCACGACAGTAAGTTTTGTTTACTAGTTGCTAAGGATAAGGCGACGGCAAGTTTTTTTTTTTTATTGGTATCCTATAATGCTTATTTAAAGTACGCATCAGCGTGCTTATATCCAACTTTCAAAAACGCGCGTGTTTTAAAGTTACCATGGCAACTTCAACAACCTAAGAAACGTGAAGTTAAAAAATGTCAACTCTTTAATTATTATTTAATTATTTAATATTCAAATATTTAACAAAATTAATTTTTTTTTTAAATAAATGTTAAAAGTGCAGCTGGAATTGTTTGAAATATTAATACTTCCGTTTTTTAAATCAGAGGAAATGCTGCTAATATTCTCGGAAGTCAATGAGGTTGCATTTCCATTAATGGCACTCCCAATAATGTTTGAAACATTCTTCTTATTGCTAATACTCTCTTCAACGTAACCAGTCACCACAGCTGCCGATTTCCATCCTACTTGTCGTTGGATTTGATCTATTGTCATGCCGCTATTCGCCATTATGGTAGCGGACGTACGTCGAAACGCATGTCCCGTGTATTTTTCAGAATCGTCTAATTTAAGGTATCGTGCAACTTGCAATGGACATGATCCAAATGTATTAATACCAACCACTTGATTGGTGCACTTTCCCTTATCATACCATAATAAAACTCTGTCGGTACTTACATTTTTCGGGCGCAATGATAAATACTCCTTCACCAAATGCACATATCTAATTCCATCATTGTCGGCAATAGTAAAACGTCGAGTCTTCACTGTCTTAGATGGTCGGATAGTAATAAGCAATACGCTTCCTTCTTCCTTGATGTCATGTAAGCGTAAATCGCACAATTCATATCTTCTACAAGAGCCAAAGATACCGCAAATGGATACCACTTTCAAGAATAAATACGTAATGTCCGGTGCATCTATGAAAAACTTCCGCAGATCATCTTCCTTGAATACATAAGACTTCTTGGCTACGTCATTCTTGCTGATTGCCTTCATAAATGCATGCACTTTCGTAAATGATTTTATATCGACCCCTTTATTTATCCTCAACATACTTTGCAATTTCGAATGGATAGCCCACATAGTCGATGCCTTGTACTGCTCCGACATTTTCTGAAGGTAAGCAAGCATAACTCGTTCATCTGTATCTCTTACCTTTTCCTCTTCCATCCATTTAATGAACTTGTCGTATTCTTTTTTATAAGCGGCTTTCGATTTTTGCGGTATTAACCACGATTCTGATGCTTTACTATTTAAGTAATCAATGGTAACACTCATTTTCTTAAGCAATATACAACAACAACTGTGGTGACAAAAATAATTAATCTTATGTGACAGATTGTAAAATTAATTTTTGTTTTTCTTACTTCCATGGCAACGACAGTGGTATACTGATGTCACATCACAAATTCGACCATTTCACTTACTGTCAGATATTATTTCCATTTTTTGTAGTATCAATACCAGTATTAATGATTTCAAAGTGTACCAATAAAAAAAAATTATGTAAAGTATTCGTGGATACATGATCTTTAAAACACTTGCTCTATTTCGAGCACTCCGGCTGCGCCGTCGTGCTCGCAAAATCGCGCGTGTTTTAAAGATCTTAATATCCACTTATACTTTAATATTGTAACGTTACTTTTGTCGTTACATACTCAGTAATTCAATTCTCCATATCTATCTCCATAAATAGTTTTTCTTTCCATCATTTCAATTATTCCGTCCGAGTAATTATAACGCACTCGGTATAAAAGCGGATAGGAGATAAGAGGAACACGGCGACTCGAGGCTTTTTGGTTTGGTTAGCATAGCGATAGCACGCATTTTTAGAAAACAATATTTTTGACAAATATTTCGAGTGATTAACCGCAGATTAGGCCCGAATCCTTATTAGGAAGCTAAATAGTCTAGCTACCGTTATTTGAGTGAATGTGGAATAGCCTACTAACTATATTTACCGTCTATTTTGGAAAATTTTGACAATTTTAAATACGTTGGAAATTTCGAAGTCGGTATTGCTGATAAGAACACCTTGGGCTGTTGATACCATATTATCTAGGTAATAAATACCATTTGATTTCCCATATTTTTGGAAAGTGGCTTCCGTTATTGGAATCAAGATTGGAAGATAGTGCCAATTAACAAACTATCTCTGTTTTATTATCAACTGGATCAACTCTGGGAAATTTTCCATTTAGTAATAATTGTCAGTTGGCTGTATTTTTTTGATATTTTGAGTAAGGCTGTAGTATCTACTTTTGCTACTGATTATTTACATCAATAAGCTTAGTCGGATATTTGTTGGTTTTGTTTGCTTGTGTGTGCTTACTGTTGTAGCGAATTTTCATCAATAAGTGGCCATTATACTGGGAATCCGAGATAGGGCTCTGTCACGGAGTTGCAGTTTGCACCAAGGTCCAGACGTTTATTTCATTAATCCAGCAGCAGGGTAAGTTGCACATTTGTATCCATTATCAACTTGTATTTGACAACATTAAGCTTTGCTTTATTTACCGCACTCCATAGCATTTTGGGCTATTGCCAGTAGCAATTTGTTTATGCTGGGGCCTTGCTTCAAAATAGTTAAGGGACCTTCAGTCCAGACTTGTTACTTTAGCCTTCAGCGATATTTTTGTTTGGGACCTTTATGGTCCGTGAGAGGCACTCTCACCATTGTAACCTGTGTAGAAATTGCTTAACCAGATTCTATTTTTTCCTGGTTCTGAATAAACATCCCTTCATTCTTACTGTGAGTTTTATTCAGGCCTGGCGCCTGCTGAGCACTTTTATTTTCAGCTGGGCACTGCAGAATACTTTGGAAGTACATAATTAGCGTACGAACCCACGAAGATTGCTAAAATCTCCCAAGCTCTCGGTCTGTATTTCGGAAAGAATCAAGCTACGCCGCCTTAACATCGAAGGCATAAGAGGCTGCCTTGTCAATAGTACGTAAAGTTGCGACAATATACTATTATGGCGACGGTAAGTATTTTATTTGTGCGACTATGCTCGTATGTAACAGCATAAGGGTTCCGACTATATTCAAAGATTCAGCGAGTGATTGCTGCGCTACTCCGCTGCGCTACGTTCGTGCAATCTCCTTGCTAAAACCTGTACGAGATGAATCTTTGAATATTGTCGGAACCCGCGTTGCTGTTTGGATATCAAAAAATTTATATAAAGTAGTGTTTCTATGGTTATTATAACTATTTGACGCGTTAGAATTTTGAGGTTAAATATAAATAAAGTAGTGTTTCTATGGTTTTTAGGTAGCAGATTTGACAATTTAAAGCATTATCTTGTATGTCAGCTGTGTGGCGTAATCGTCATCGTACATGGTTTGCAATGTGAACATCCGAGGTTCGAATCTTGCCGACGGCGAATTTTTATTTCATATAAAAAATGTATAATTATTATCAAAACAATTTAAAATATTTAAATTGACCAAAGGTTATTTGAAATATATTCGTAGGATTATATTTGAATATAAATTCCTAGGGTTCAATATAACTGGATATTGCACTAGGTGCACGATATGTATTCGTTTATCTACAATGTAAATTAACGCATGCTGATTGGTCGAAACGACCATCATGTGACACTGAATGCAATTATCTACTATGTGATTGCTTACCGCGTCTGTTTCCACGACATTAAGGCAACTTGATATAAAGAGAATAAAATATTTTTATTTAATAAATACACATCTAAATGTATTGTAATAAATTTAGTCGCGCAAAAAACATCATAAGCATCTCGAACATTAAGGAATACCGATCTCAGACAATAATTGGAGTCGTCGCTTCGCTCCTCCTCCAAACAATTGTCTTCGATCGGTAAAATGTCCTTACTGTTCTTGATACTAATATACTATTTTCTCTTCATTTTCCAACCCTAGCCACAATTTCAATTAATTTATTATTAAAAACATTTCTCTCCCTGCAACGAATCAATATTGTGCCATTTTAAGGGTGGGTCGTGTTTTCGGCCAATAATTTAAGTATTAGTGTGCCATGGAAAAATATAAAGAAAACTATTTTATAGAGAATTTTATGCTCTTCAATTATGGTATGATCATAATTTTTCATACAAGCATAAATAAGCGAGTTATCGGCACAAAATCGCGTTGGGGGAGCTAAAACCCCCGATTGTGGGGAACGCCGGCGTGGGATTTTATGAGACTTTTGGGGGTTCATTAGAACACTCCAATGTACATCTCTGCCAAAATTCAGCTTGCCCGGATTTTTTGCAAGCTTGAGCCAATTTTTCGGCTTCGTTGCCTGGACAATGAATTAAACATCTTTTGTTAGACCCTATACATATAAACGACAACACCGCCAAAGCCATCTTTTAATTTATTTGACAATTCTGTTTTCATAACCTCAAATTTACTAAAATGTCAGCTTTTCGCAATTTACAAAAATTATTGAATTTGCAAATTTATAAACACCAAGGCATTAACATTAATTTTATCCGATTGCTGAGCAGTCCACCTTCACAATACGGTACGATTAAAATTATTCTAAATAACCACAAATAATTCAAAAGTTTTCAGAACATGATCGAGATCCTGCACCGCTGTTTTTTAATTCGGACGTTCAAAATTTACTCAAGTCCCTGACTCGAGCTGATTTTAATAAAGTGTTTAAAACGAAAAAATTGGAAGAGCCTGTCTTAACGGCACCTGTTTATAAATTTATGACGAGCGAAGAATTAGAGGAGTTATACAAAGATGCACAAAAACGTGCAGACAGATTATTACAAATGCCACCTGTAATACAAATACGTAAACCAATCGAAAAAGTGTTAACTAAAGATCCCGCTCTTCAAGGGTATCAGAGAAATAAATTTGTATTTACCGACATAACCTTTGGTGTAAAAGATAAAGACAGATTGATAGTTGTTCGGGATTTAGATGGAACCTTAAAAGAAGCCGATTGGGATGTAAGAGATCGCATTAATCAGATTTATTTTCCGAAAGCTGGTCGGTTATTAAAGGTAACGCTTTGTTTTTATTTATTTTGTTTTTTTAAAATATGGTTATTTTAGGCGCCTCGTATGTTCCATGGAGAATTTTTACAGGATCTTTTAAATCGTGGCGAATACGAATTTGTCTTAGATCGAGCTTGTGCTCAATACGACCCCGATGATACGGAATATCATCGAGTAACTAGCACAACATACCAGCATTTAAATGAACACAATGCATTTGAAAAATTACGATCGACACGACATTTTGGCCCATTAACTTTTTATTTAGTTTGGTTTAATAATATAGATAATTTGTTACTCGAATTAATTGAAACATCGCACATTGAAGAGGCCAACAATTTATTGAAAGTGTATGAAAAAATGCATAAAGTAACGTTGAATATTGAAGACCTGTCCAGTTTGGATGGTATTAAGCATTTCGGTTTGCAATTCGCTCACAAGAAAAGTTCTTTGGAACTTGCATTGCAAGCTTACCAAGATTTACAAAAACAAGGCAACCTTAAAGCTGCTCAAAATTTGTAAAGGTATCATTTATATTAATTAAATTTTTAAGCAGACACACTGTTTTTATTATGTTAAATTATTTCATTCCGAAAAATTACTCGTTGTTTGATACAAACCAGCCTCAATGTTTTAAGACCTCGACCATCCACCAATCTATTCAACGACCCCTTAAACTGATGTGTTAGAACAAGCGAATGCTCACATCTCTTAAGTGGCCTTTACATGATGACAGTGCCTTGTACAAGTTACTAAAACCCAGTTCTGGATTTTAGTACTTCGTGTAAACGTGCATTGTAGTACTAGATTCCAGTGTTGGTTTTAGTAACAATTCCAGTAACACAACCATCATTTAAATTACTTGTTTTAGTACTATTCGCAATTTACATTAAGTAAACGCCACCATGCGGGAGAATTTCAAATTAGTGAGTGACGTATTAAATGAAAATAAAAATTCGTTTTTCAGGTTCCAAACATAACAAAACATATTACAATATATTTAATACCATACTGAAATGTTTGAAAATTTTCACCAGACTATGACTTTGAATTTCGAAATATACGTCTAAACACAGCCATGTTTTTGTTGCTGGTGGCGCCACCAACTGTAATGTAAATCGCCAATCACTGTGTAAACACAACTATCATCTAAATGCTTTTAGTAACTTGTACAAGTCACTATCCTCTTGTAATTGAGCCTTTAGTAGGTAAACTTGAAGTGTTTCCTTATGGTATGATTTTTCTATTTGTGGTTTTTCCATCTGGTGAAATGATTGGAGCTTTGGGGCCGTTCATGTATTACGTAAGACGTTTTTTCCTACTTTTAGACTCCCCCCGTCCTCTTAATAAGAAAAAATAAGAAAGTTTATACCCCCCCCCCCAACTAATATTACGTAAGATTAATTATTACCCAATGAGAAGCCAGATCGAATCGGGTCAAAAGAATGTTCGGTATTTTCGGTAATTTGCTTTAATATACAACCAATCAGCGGCGGTTTTTCAATGGAGGCAAGGGAGGCTTAGCCTCCTCTCAAATTGTTGGACGGACTTGCTATTTATATTTCGTTTTAAATTAGTATTATTTCCAATTTTTAATTTTTTTTGAATTTGTTTAAAACAAAATTTAATTTAATAATGAAATTAGCTTAAGAACTTGACTTACGCCTGAAATAAATTAATTCGAAATAGTACAACATATCCAGAGGCTAGCATTTCTTTATTTTATTAGTTTATTAGCACAGAGTTAGGCAACCCAGAATACGGTAGTACGTCTGAGATACGTCATAGAGGCTAATCTTTAGTAAATTTCAGTATCAACATGAGCGAATAACAAATGAATTGTAAGTAATAAGCTTGTAACATAAGCGCATACTAGTCTGTAATTTTACTAATTGTACGAAGATAGTAATTTTATACACGTTTGAGGCTGGACTCATATTTATGTGTGTGGGTCTTATCAAAGAGACACCTGCAAATCTTTGCATTATTCATGCATATGTTCTAAAAATATAATCACTTGTATTGTACACGTATAAAACTGAAGTGCAGTATTTTTACATTGCAATTAAGAAAACAAAAAATTAATTGACGTATTTAATTTTATAATCGACAGCGATGATTTTAAAAACGACTCTCAAATATTTAAATGAATCAAAATTTTGCTTTTTATTAGAAACTTTTAAATTACTTTTTGAACAGACAGACGTAGTATTTTCAATTTTACAAAGTAAACTTACTTTGTAAAATAATTTTTATATTAAATAATTTTAATTATAAATAGTTATCGTGCAAATTGAAGTTAGATTTGCAGACTTACATAAATTAAATTTTTTTGATCTATTAGCATTTGCTAAATTTTCAGATTATAAGAAAAACTTTCCTCAAAATTTATTAGATAGTCTATTAGAGCAGTATCCATTTTTTGATCAAATCCAACTCAAAAATGAATTATCGGTAGCATATAGTGACCCCAAAATGTTTGGACAATGTAGGACTCCATCAAAGATATTAGATTTTACTTTCAAAAATTATTTACACAGTTGTATGCCTGAATTTTACAAACTTTTGTGTGGTCGTCACCATACCGGTAACATCGGCTTCGGTTGAAAGAAGTTTTTCCACACTAAAACGTATTAAAACTTACACTCGTAATACGATGAACCAAAATCGGTTAAGTAACGTCGCGGTAATGTCTATTGAAAAGGAATTCGTTACCTTATTGTCTCGAAATAATGAATTCTACGAGAATATCATCGATCACTTGGCGAATACTAAAAGTCGCCATCTTACGTTTAAAACTTCATAAATTTCGAATGACTTAAAATAATATTAATCTGTATATTATTGTACAGCATTTTTTCCAAAAAACACTCTGCACTCATCGAACAATTTTTTCCATTGTACACAGTACTGAAGATAGCCAACGAGCCCGAAACACGTGTCTACTAATATTTTATTAAATTTTTTTTTTAAGTTTTATTTTATAAGGTAGTTAAGCTGTAAAATTAGCCTCCTCAAATGGAAAAGTCACGAGCCGCCGCTGCAACCAATATAACAATTTGTAACCTATGGTTGAACTCTGTAAAAAAAATACTATTTTTAATCAACTTCAAGGGCTGTTTTAGACTAGTAAATGTTAATCTTCCGCAATTTTTTTTTTCAATTCTACTATATAAACCTTCAGCATTCCGAATCTCTATAGAGAATTTGTCAAATCTGGGACCGTTTTACGTGCATTTCCAAGAGCACGTAAAAAGCAGCGCCGTAGCAAGGGTGAGGCGACTGAGGACCATCGCAATAGGGGCGCAAAACCTTAACAAAACCGAATAGATAATAGTTTAAATTTTCAAAAAAATAAGAATCTTTTTTTGGGGGGAGGCATATATTCAAATTTGACTGAATTATAAAATTCCCTGCCGGCCTTTTCTCCAAGTGGGGATTTTAATCCACTACAGTAGTTTTTCGCCTACAACTCGCTTACCTTCATTTTTAGAGAAAATTATCATTAAGAGTGCATGTGCAGGGTCGCTGGTCATCGGCAGTAAATTTTAGAATATTTTGTGGAACTTCTTTCTGATATACGCCCAATAAAGTGATTGGCTAACTAATTGATGGGAAATTTAAAAAAAGAATTTATTCCAACGAAAATATTAATTTTTCTGTATTTTTATATGAAAATAGACTTTCAACAATCACATAATTATTATGTAAGTAAGATAAATATTGAAATAAACCAAGGTGCAATCACTAGTATACATGTTTTTCTAAGGTGGAAAGCTTCAAAATTTTTTGATAACGGTTACATAACTTAGAAATATAAATATATAATGGCTACAAAAAAACATCAAATTTCAATTACATTACATTAAGTTTACTATATTAATATCTATTTAAAATTGAAATTTAAACTCGTTAAACCTTAGTCTGAACATTTATTAATTGAAATATTTAAAAATTATATTAAAAAGTAATATAGTTTTGATTTTATCATGTTAATGCTACGGCACTAAAACAACCTATATTTCGCGGGGTATACATGCACTCTTAAGAAAATTTGCCTACATCATAGTAGTATTTATAAAATGAAAAGAAAATCCAGAGAAAACAATTGATAAAGCTTTTGAATAATTCATAATTATTTCGTACATTTAAACTTTACCATCGATGGTGAACAAAACAAAACTAGGTTTCAGGATTTACTTCAGATCTGAAGTAAATCCTGAAACCGGTAAAACTATCACGTTATCATCGCGACAGTTATATATTTAAATTGAAAAGAAACAAGGTGGATCTCGCTTTTTGCGGCAGATCCTAGGCTTCTATACAGCTACCTTTCTGGTGTAAAAAGAAGTTCTTAGTTAGTTATTTTTGTTAGACATGTAATTTAATATAATCAGATTAAATTTTTGCGATCAACGGATCAACATATAAACGGATTATAGGATAAAAGGATAATCGGATAAAATTTATCTACTATAGCTGTATTCTTTTTACCTATTTTAAGTGAGATGTACTGAGATACTCAGTTGACTCAGTTAAAAGTGTGTTCTTTTTACCGTTGTACATTCGTCAAACGAATGTGCCGTGCCGTGCCGAATTGAGTTTAAACTGAGAAAATTACCTCCCACCCTATACCAACTGATCTTGCTATTTCGAAGTGTTACAACTGAGATAAAGTTGGAAATAGCTCGGATTGGTCGATTTAAAAAGGTTAACGTCATCTATTTCGTCATATTTCGTTTTTTTTGGAGGTTATGTAATTTGTGAGCTAATTTGTAATAAACATCGTAATTATTGTACTTATTTTACTTCTTTAATTTTAATTGCCGGTTGCAATAAATTTCTATTTTGTATTTTTAGAGGTTATGTAATTTATTTTATGTATTTTGTAATATGTAAGTTGTTCTTTTTACCTTATGTTTTTCTCACTTTGACTCAGTTAATCTCTGTTCGGCTCAGCTCACTTCGTCTCAGTTGCGTAACTGAGATGGAAATAAAACTTGTAAAAAG
Source organism: Podabrus alpinus (assembly GCA_932274525.1). Taxonomy (NCBI): domain Eukaryota; kingdom Metazoa; phylum Arthropoda; class Insecta; order Coleoptera; family Cantharidae; genus Podabrus; species Podabrus alpinus. The sequence goes on from OW026451.1 coordinate 28,034,963, forward strand.
AATACGCCTTATATAATGGGAAACCGGCATAGAGAAGATATAGAAGGATCCAGATAATCTGCACTAATTAAATTTTTTGCGGTGGGTAATTATCATTATGTTCCCTTTTTTTTTTTTATTCGTGTCGGAAGGAGGAAAATCTTAAAAAAAGACACCACCAGCCCGTACTGTGTGGTAGTGTGGGGTCATCCCACTAAAAAACCTCCTCCCCAGATGCCCGCGGGATTCACCTAGGGTATTTCATCCGCTGACGACATCGATAGGTCTTCTTGTTGTACGTGTTCTTGATCTTCTGCCCTTTCAGGGCTTGTTTCTTCTTGTCTTTTTAGCTCTTCCTTATGCTTAGTAGCCATTATTTTCGTCACTCCGTTCGCAATCTGATTCCATCTCTCCTCACTAATCAGCATTTCGTTTACCAATGTTTGTGGGGTAATGCTGTATTCGGTCCTGGTGCTTTCCCACCTAGGGCATATAAAGACGGTATGATAGGCGTCGTCCACCTCTTCCTCGCAGTATGTACATTTCGAGGAGTCTGCCCTCTTGAACCTGTGTAAATAGTCATTGAAGCACCCGTGTCCGGTTAGTGCTTGGGTTAGCTGGTGGTTTATTTCCCCGTGCATCCTCTCTACTGTAACAATTCAAAATTAATACAATATTAATACAAGGAATTAATACAAAGTATCTGTTATTTTCAACAGGAATGATATCATTTACCGGGGAATAACCGCGTCCGGGTGATTTCATGACTGTCGCACGTGTAAGTTATTTTATAATAGAACACAAAAGAAAGTAATAGTACAATGTTAGTACAAAGTATTTTTAATAGCTAACACGCGTGATCTCATTTACTTTACCGGGGAATCACCGTGTCTGATGACTTCATCGCCACGCGTAAGTTTTTTGTGCTTACGGGGTGCGTGATGACACTATAATATATAAGGACGTACTAACATGATGGGGACAGTCTGATTTTAGTTCGACAACGATTATCTTCAATTATCTCAAACTTACCTTAAATTGCTATTTGGTGTATTTTATTTTAAATACAAGTGCAATTAATACCTTCAAAGAAAACGTATTTATTTTGTGACAAAATAATCAAGTTGGATTATTTTCTTGGTTAAAGACCATTTGCATTATAATTATTGTATATCTAATTAATGGAATTTTTGTGTATTTCACTAAAAATCATCGAATGTGTTGTCAAGTCACATGTAAACTTAGTGAACTTTATTTTTAAATCATCAAGTGTTTAACCTAATTTTTGAACATTAATAATTAATAATGAATATTAAAATAAATTAATAATTCTTTCGTTTATAATTTGAACATCTTTACGTTAAGGAATAACTATCGTCGACCAAGTGCGTGATTAATTCATAGCATAAACAATTTACATCGCGAAAGAGTATAACTCTTATATAAAAACAATGAGTTCATATTACAAAAACAATAATAATGTTAGTGTTTATTTAAGTCAAAAAAGTGTTGAACTATAACATGAATACAATTTGTTTCGCGAAATAAAAACAATCTTCGTTGAAATAAGCAACGTATTTAGTTTGGTGAATCCCCTACCTGCATCTTTATTCAAATAAAGAAAATACATCTACACATGTGTGCCTGGATGCAATCATTCAACGTACTCATCAAACAGGTGTTTTATTGCTGCATTGGCAAATACTTCACCATAGGCAGCGCATAAATAATTTCTTTAAGGTATTGTGTATCTAATTAATTTGTATGTATTGAATTTGATTTATTTTATTACAAATCATCCTACTGTGATGTTTAATGTAATTTGGAGTGAATCTGTGAATGTATGAGAATAGATTATAGGTTTGTGCTAATTTATGTATTGAAATGTGTTTTCAAAATACACAAAAGTAAATATTAAATATGAAATAAAATCAAATTTTTAAACAATAAAAAATAAATAATGTAATTAGATCATAAGTGTGTGAAAATCGTTTTCAAAAAATAACCAAGGAAACAAAAAAAAATAGAGGCTCTTGAAAGCTTATGTTTGAGGACGGATGCCAAAAGATTCGGTTCCATAAAAAGTGTGTAATTGATTGTAAATCAAACGTAGAAAAGTGCGTAGAACTAAAACTAGAGAAGTATAAGCCAGTGGGCAATTGAATTTAACTGAGATTAATTTGGATTGATGTTAATTGTTGGATAAAGTAATCCGGTAATAAGAAGGAGATATTATAATTTGGATTAATGTTAATTATTGGATAAAGTAATCCGGTAATAAGAAGGAGATATTGATGCACAAAATAGGAGTTGGAAGAGAAAGCAGAGAGATTTTGGATCGCATTTGTACAGCAGGTCGACCATCGAGTATAAAAATTCATAACGCAAAGGAGAGAGGAAGTGTGTGGTAAGAAAAAATTTAAACTATTAAAAAAGGTAGACGAGGCAAGTGCAAAATTGTCGAATAACATTAAAACGGTTTTTGAAAAACGTAATTGGTTTGGGAACGCGTAGTTATAAGATTTGTTAATTTAATTGTTCAAAAAACGTAGTTATAAAGATTTGTTAATTTAATTAAGATTTGTTTATTAATTTTTATAAAAAGTTCTTATTTAATTAATTAAAAGTTTCATTGTTGAAAGAAGATTTTATTTCTTGTTCAAGTCAGAGGGAGAGGGAGATTTGCTAGTTGTCCTGGGACATTCTCGAATAGAACACGACAGTATGTATCATTTTAAATTTTGTTTAAATTCAAATAATAAATGTTGAGATTTGAAGTATTTCTTATTTCTTTGAACGAAATTCGACTTACCTGGGAAGGGGTCCTTAATTATTTTTAGTCATTCTCTACTTTGAGCTAGCTTAAGGGGTTACACTACCCATGGCTTTAGCACGGGGATTAGCTTTCTCGTCCATGCTCCATTGGCTGCACTTGACCACCTGTCTTGCCATTTGTCTATTGTCTTTAATCTGTTTAGTCTTCTTTGTGCGGGTGTCTTTGCGCCTTCATTAAAGTTAGTCGCTCGCTCCTCAGCCAGTAGGTCTATTGGAGGCATCGCCGCCACCACTGATATCGCATACCCGGATGTTGTGCGGTATGCCGAGGTGATTCTTATGTTCATCCGCCGCTGGATTCTTTCGTAGTGCTTACGGTATGCCTCCACTTTCATGGCCCCGACCCAAATCGGTGCCCCATATAACATTATAGAATTGGTCACCGATGCCAGGACTCTTCTTTTTGTATACGACGGCCCCTGGATGTTTGGCATAATTCTAGTTAATGCCGCCGCCATCTTTGAGGCCTTCTCGGCCGTTTCTTTGATGTGGGTGTCAAAGTATAATCTCTTGTCGATTTGCACGCCCAGCACCTTGGTCGTCTTGCCCGGAACGATCGGGCATCCGTCGATTGCTATGGTTATTTCGTCGACCTTCCTTTTACCCGTCAACAGCACCGCTCCGGTCTTTTCTGGCACGAGTGTTAGGCCCCTACTTCTTATCCATTCGCTTATAATACGTATGGTTTCGTTGGTACTATCTTCCAGCTCTTGTTCCGTTTTTGCGACGACGACGAGTGACAGGTCGTCCGCGAACCCCACTAGTGTTGCCCCATCCGGCAGTTTGAGCCGCAGAACACCGTCGTACATTAGGTTCCACAGAGTCGGGCCAAGCACCGACCCCTGCGGAACGCCGCTGCTCACCGGAGCCTCTTCGCTAATTTGCTCTTCTTCGATTATTATTGCTCTGTCCTTCAGATAGTTTTTCAGCACGTTGGTTAGGTACGCAGGTGTCTTCCTCCTCACCACCTCTTCAACGATGTGGCACCATTTTGCTGAATTGAATGCATTTTTGATGTCGAAGGTGACGAGGATGCACAATCCTTTCCTAGCGATATCTACGATTTATTTTAGGGCATCTATGGTGGATCGGCCCTTTCTAAATCCAAATTGGTGGTCGGACAATCCTTCCCCCCCCCCTCAAGGCGCTCATGTAGCCGTCTCAGAATTAGTCGCTCGTACAGTTTGCCTACTCCATCGATCAGCCATATGGGCCTGTACGAGCTTGGGCTCTCTAGTGGCTTGTCTCCCTTTCTTATGAGAACCAATCTTGCCTTTTTTCCATTGTTCTGGGAATGTGCCCTCGCGCAGACAGCCATTTAGAACGTCCAGAACAGGTTTCGGATTCCCTTTAAGGACCAACTTGATGACCTCCGTTGGAATGAGGTCTGGTCCAGGCGCCTTTCCATTTGCCATTTCTGCGCCAGCTTGACGAAGCTCTTCTGCGGTGAACTCGGGTATTTCGTCTATGTCTTCATGATCAAAGTTGTTATTTTCGTGACTTGGGAATAACGTGTCTATTATTTCCTGTACCCTCTGCGGTGTTAGGCCGGGTATGCTCGATCTAACAATTTTGCGGGTCACTATTTTGTACCCGAGCCCCCAAACGTCTGCGTCCACCTCTTGCAGGAGTTCTCCCCACTTTTCCTTTTGTGCATTTTTTATGGCTTGTCTCATCTCCTTCTTAGCTCGTTCATATTCTTCTTTTTCCTGGAATATGCCTCTTCTTCGTACCCGTTGTATTTTTCTTCTTGCCGCCACACATTTTCTCCGTAGGTCAGCTATGTCGCTGTTCCACCAGTAGACTCTTTTCTTTTGGCTGTTCTGCTTTTTTGGCATGCATACATCGCATATGTTTTGGAGTGCCGTTATGAGCCCCCCCGGTGTTCTAGTGCAGTCTGTCCAATTTTGATCTAGTACTGCACTGTTTAGTCTTTCTAGATTTATTTTCCCGATTGCCCATCCCCTTGCTGGCTTGGGGATATGCGTTTCTTCACCAAACTCGCACTCGATATAGCGGTGGTCGCTTCCACTCGGTATTGGCAGCACATGCCATCTCACCAGATGTGCCGTGAGATTTGGGGTTGCAAAGGTCACGTCTATCACGGACTGGGAGCCCTTTCTGTTCTCCGTAGATCTTCTGTAGAAAGTGGGCGTGGTCCCGGAGTTCCATATGTCTAACCCCGCCGTGGCTACTTCTTCCGATAAGACTCTCCCCCTGTCGTCTGCTTTATCCGACCCCCACCCTGGGTCCTTGGCATTAAAGTCACCGGCAATAATTAATGTGACATGTTGTTGAGCATCTCGGAATAAGTTTTCTATTCCCCGCTTGAAATGGTCGATGTTACGGTTTGGCGACATGTAGACGCTGTAGTACGCCGCACCGTCTACTAGTACCCACACAAACCCCTCGCCTCTTCCACTTTTCTCCACTCTTCTGTCATTGACGTAGATTGCCGCTTTTCCCGTGTGGTTCATTATGTTCCCTATAGACTCCTAGACCGTTTGACCGATCGGAATCAAATTTGGCACAGTTATTATGTAGGTCCCTGCGCATGTTTTAGTATTGAAATAGTGCAAAAATTCGCAAAGGAAAGGAAAGTTGATTTTGAGTAGCCTGCCTTCCTTTAAGGAATCTCGATAATCCATTCATGCGCGTCCCATAGGGACGCGCATGAATGGATTATCGAGATTCCTTAAAGGAAGGCAGGCTACTCAAAATCAACTTAAACATCAATAATGAATGCTGTCAAGCTGTCAACCGATCGACAATGCAAATACGCGTGCACGTGCTTTACATTTCTATTTGACCAATCTTAACCAAATTTGGTGTAGAAGTTATTTACAACGCTACGAAAAACATAGGCTAGTTTAGAACCTTGGAGTGAGGCCGAACAACCACGGTCTACACGTATGGTTGCGATTTCCCCGAGGCCGAACAACCACATCCTACACGGTCTAGATGGCTAAAGGCGGCCGGTAGGCCGACTGTGCCAGCTAGTATTTAATAACAATCAAACTTTTTCATTCCATTCGAAACTTTACTTCTCTGTAATGTACCACTGCTAATATGGTAAAATATAAAAAAAAATTATTTTTCACATCAAAGTAAAACCAGAAAGTCCATTTTAAATTTAAAACAAATTTTAATTTTATTATACATACGATGTGTTTACAATGACAATTTCGAGGGTTCTGATTAGGGTTGAATTATGCGGACGGACACGGAGCCAGATCATAAGGCTTCTTGCTGTACTTTGTTCACTGCTACCTCATAATTCATTTCGTACGCCCTACGCTAAATAGTTGTTTTTACTTTTATATATAGATACTTAAACTAAGATATTTAAGATATAACATGGATTGACGGGCAAGTCCGTCACGCGCCATACGCTAAATAATGCGATGACGGACATATCCGTCATCAGCATTGAACGTGTTAAAACACATTTTTATTTTATTATATATATGATGTGTTTACAATCACAATTTCGAGGGTTCTGGTTAGATTTGAATTATGCGGACAGACAGACAGACGGATGGACAGACACGGAGCCAGATCATAAGGCTTCTTTCTATACTTTGTATAGAAGCCTAATAGCGCACTGGGTACCCAGTTCTTAGACCTCTATACACACTGAGTATTTCTAACACGATTTGAAACGCTCTGTATGATTTTGAATTATGCGGACAGACACGGAGCCAGATCATAAGGTTTCTTGCTATACTTTGTATAGAAGCCTAAAATTCCTAACGATAAAAATAATCCTCATATTCGGAGGGGGATGGGATTCCGTTACGTTACCATGGAAACGGTGATTCTGACATACTAGGCAGGCTATGTGCAAGTTCACAACTAGCGCCCACTGGTTGGGCGCGCCGGCGCTTTTCATGGTATACCTTTTATCTTTGCTTTTATTTACTAATATAAAAATTTGAAATCAATTAGTATATAAATGAATTTAAAGTAAAATTAATGTAGTAACGTTTTAGTGAATATTTTCTTCAGCAAGTTAGTCTAGTTTAAAACGGTTTAAAAGCATAGATTTTGTTCTTAATTATGGTTTTTCTAAAATTACAACAAAAATTAAAACAAAATGTTTCTTCGCAATATTTCCTTACCAGTTAACTTTAGGACGAAAATGACTTCTACAAATCTTATGGAGAACAATATTTACTAAAACTTTTATTTAAGATATTTCTTTCCAAGTTGAATAGTTGCTGAGCGTCAGCGCTGCTTATTAGAGCACATTTTTGAAAGTTTCAAACACGTACACTTTCCATTATTTAGAACCATCAAAATTCATTGTTTTTCGTTGAATATTTTGCAATTTTCGTTTGTAATCCGGGTGGGGGGGGGCAGCAGGTGATATTTTTCATAACTATCTCAGTACCGTTCTTCTTAATACCAAGGGATGTAAAAGTGAAAGTTTTTCTTTCGCAATAAATTAAGTGTACCTGGAGGGTATTCCATACCCCCCAAACCCTCTGGTAGCGGCAGCCTAAATGAGTTCCTGAATCCTGATAAGCATCCATTTGTTTTCATTACTCTAAGCGAGCGCCGTAGCAAGGGTGAGGCGACCGAGGATTTGACTCAGGCGCCATCGCAATGGGGGCGCTAAACCTCGACAAAACTCATTAAATGATAGTTTAAAATTTTCAAAATGTTAGGAATCTTTTGGGAGGAGGGCGCATATATTCAAATTTGCCATTAACATTACCAACAGCACACTAAATTTGATTAAATAATTTTGAAATTCAATTAAAAAAAAATCTTACGTAAGAAATTGTCTTGACCCCCTTCCCCCGAATAAGAAAAAATAAGATGTAAACTACCGCCCCCTCCCCCTAAACGTCTTACGTAATACATGAACGGCCCCTTTGACATCCTTACCTCTGTATACTTTTGTACCTTAAACAAGATTTAAGGGTGTACTGTTTACCAGCACATAGTCGTCAATTGACTTTTATCCTCTTTCACTTCAGATAAATGAATTTCTTTGTGGGGAAAGAATGTATTAGGGATTGTATACGGAAAATGTCATGATAATTTGAATATTAACTAGAAAATACTTAAAGCTAATTTATTTGGTAAATTATAATAAAAATTGTTACAAAAAGCAGTATTGAAATTTTAATACTCCACCGATTGTGTTGTTGTTAGGCATCTTTTAAGAAAAACTCTTGGCTTGAACGACTTATATTCTTCAAACCCCTTGTCTTTCTTTAAGATGAAACATCCTCCTCATGACCATAATGGATATCTAACAGTGTAAGTTATTACACAACAAAGTCGGTCTAGTATTAAAGAAATTAAAATCAACATAATTTTAAAATATAACATAATATGAAATATTGAAATGAATAATAGAACAATTTTATTGTTGTTATACAAAAAACATTGGCATGTCAGTAATAATTTCCGGTTTAATTACTAGCTGCGCTTGGGTGTGCTCCAAATTGTTGATATCTACGTGTGTATTTTCGCAATATACTTTTGCACGAGAGGCTGCCAAGTGGGCATAATAGGTTGGGGCTGGATAGCTGACAGAACGAGTACAACGTGTAAACATATGACATAAATGATATGTCAATTCCTCTAATTCGTCTTCATCCATGTCACAATCGTCCCATAATTTTCGATATCTTGTTGGCCGAGCCGTACCTTGTATACTAGCATGCGATACTAAATAAAAATCAACATCGGTTGGATGAGTTATTTCGGTATCCACAATGGTACCGGCAGGAACATTACAATTTCTATCTTCACTATCGCGAGAATTCTGTGGGAAGAAACGAGTATGATGACGTTTTTGTACCACAAGGAATGTGACTTTGGGTTGATAAGTTCCATCCTTTTGCAACATTAAACAAGCGCTGCGTATAGCTGTAATTTCGCTCTGAAGCACCTGTCTAAATTGACCTTCTGAAACGCCATCCCGAAAGAAAATTATACGTTCTGGTTTAGCTCTATTTTTTCTATAGAAAAACATCAAATGTTCCTTAACAATATTGGCTAAATCAGTAATTATTTCTTGGGTCGGTGGTTGTAAACGCCACGAAATGTTATACTGAAAAGCTTTGGGATCGTGACTGGCAGTCACGGCTGCCACGCTGGGCGTTGTGCCTCTACTCTCAGGACTAGGATGAGTTACGTCGGCACCCATTATCATACATGGCTTTCTGAGACAAGCTGGTGTAACATAAAGGCTATGGTTAACGCCATTCAATTTGGCGTTTACTTTTAATAAGATGTTCGCAACGGTCGCATCTTTTGCGCTAAAAATAAAATAATTAATTAAATATATTTATGCAATATTGTATTTTAAAATTTGATTATGGAAGACAGTATTTTATAGTGGTCAGGTAATATGGAATACTATATTAACTCAAAAGAAGGTTATAAATATTTCAGGGCGGCCACTAGCAATAAGTAACATTTATTTATGAATTTATGGCACTCCAAGCAAAAATTTATGGCAATTTTATGGCACTCGATACAAAAATTTATGGCAAATTTAGTTATTATGTAGGTCCCTGCGCATGTTTTTGTATTGAAATAGTGCAAAAATTCGCAAAGGAAAGGAAAGTTGATTTTGAGTAGCCTGCCTTCCTTTAAGGAATCTCGATAATCCATTCATGCGCGTCCCATAGGGACGCGCATGAATGGATTATCGAGATTCCTTAAAGGAAGGCAGGCTACTCAAAATCAACTTAAAAACCAATAATGAATGCTGTCAAACTGTCAACCGATCGACAATGCAAATACGCGTGCACGTGCTTTACGTTTCTATTTGACCAATCTTAACCAAATTTGGTGGTGTAGAAGTTATTTACAACGCTACGAAAAACATAGGCAACTTGAGTAGCTTGGAGTGAGGCCGAAGGCCGAACAACCACATCCGACACGGTCAAGATGGCTAAAGGTGGCCGATAGGCCGACTGTGCCAGCTATAGTCCTTAATAGAATAGAAGAAAACAATAATTTTTGTGTTTTCTCACAGAATATTGCATAAGCCACGATTCAAAATGCTAAAGTTCGTCATTTTAAAATAGTTTTCAATTGTTTTTAATATCTTTCTGTATCGTCCGTTCTGCTTATGTATTGTTTACATGGGCATTTGGGAAAAATTTATTGATTTGTTAATCCAATAATACCTTCGGTAAAAATTGGACAAGTCTCAGTAAAAACGCTCTTGTGTTCGCATCTGCAAGTATCTGCAGCTGAAATTTGGAGGGCAAGTACTAGAGATACCAATGATACCACAAAAAATTTTCGGTGTGTCTCATGCGTTCTCACACAACTAGAAGTTTAAGAGAAGTTAACATTTAAAAAAATCGAGTTTTTAGGTCGAAATTAGGTCTACAAACCGTTAAAAATGTAATTCTTTGTTTTGTTTTGGCACTTGTGTGCTAGTAACGAGAAACAGAAATAATATTTCAACCTGAAAACTGAAAAAAATCAATGTATTTCCGTTTTTAAGCAAAGTTAAAGTACCTATGTATGTATACGGTACATATTATGTATATAAAAAAGGTTGACTTTGCCCCATTTTTTCGACACTTTCCAAGCGCATTTTTAATGATTTTTTTTTGTGTTCCTGAATCCTTGGGATGTTCCTAGCAAGAAACTATTATTAAACAGACCAAATGAATTACTTTAAAAATCACCATTTGTCTGCTTCCACCACACTGTGCGCCGTTGACCTTTTTTTAGGTATTTACCGTGTTTCGCCGAAATGTACTTTTTTTTCATAAAAGTAATATGGTCACCATAAGTATAAGATATAATTTTTACCAAATTTGATCATGGAATAAGCATGGGTTCTGTTGCTAATTTAATAAAAATAATTTAAGTATTTTAAATTTTTAATTTTAATTAAAATTTATGATATTTTATGGCAAAGTCGTAAAATTTATGATTTTTATGGCAATTTTCAAAATTTATGATTTTTTATGAATTTATGGCAAGTGGCCACCCTGATATTTCCTAACAGAAATCACAAGTATAAATAATATTCTTTTGAACATCAGCACACACAGTTCATGCGGCCCAAATTCAAATCTTACACATTTCATTCAAAATAATAGCTGACTTTCGTTGCAATAAATCTGATCGTATGAGACAATTTACTGCAGGTCTGGAGAAAAAGATTATTTTAGTATAAAATATCTCATTATGTTAACAAAATATAGTCAAAATAATATTTTAACATGAACTTCATTTTGATACGCTAAATTTTTATAAAAAGAATGAAATTTAGGAACCCAAGTTAAAAACTACTTTTAAAGGTACTTGAACTTCTGTGCTGATATTAGCTGTTCGTATACTAAACTACCATCAGCCCTGGTACCTCTTCTAAACAAGTAGCTCCTTGCCGAGTGTTTCTATTGAAATCTATCTTTTCGAAATCAACATCAAAGTTTACTTGCGGAACAGCATTTTTAGAGGCTGGATTGCCCGCATCTGAAGGTAAACCACTTTAGAGATAAGAAAGTTATTTCCTTGGCACATAAGGAGCACCAGGACCTTCCAAAAGGGACCTAAAATTTTTGAAATCCGGTGTTTCCATAAATTTTGTTAATTATAGTCCAGGCAACGAAGCAGAAAAATTGGCTCAAGCTTGCAAAAAATCCGGGCAAGCTGAATTTTGGCAGAGATGTACATTCGAATGTTCTAATGAACCCCCCAAAAGTCCCATAAAATCCCACGCCGGCGTCCCCCACAATCGGGGGTTTTAGCTCTCCCAACGCGATTTCTTGCCGATAACTCGCTTATTTATGCTTGTATGAAAAATTATGATCAGACCATAATTGAAGAGCATAAAATTCTCTATAAAACAGTTTTTTTTCATATTTTTCCATGGCACGCTAATACTTAAATTATTGACCGAAAACACAACCCACCCTTAAAATGGCACAATATTGATTCGTTGCAGGGAGAGAAATGTTTTTGGGCACGGGAAATGCTTTTAATAATAAATTAATTGAAATTGTGGCCAAGGTTGGAAAATGAAGAGAAAAATAGATTTTTTCAAAATTTGCCCAAGTTATAGTATCTTCCAAGTAACGAAACCGAAATTTTAGTTTGAGCTTACAGAAAGTCCGGGCAAGCTGAAATTTGGCAAAAATGTATATTGAAGTGTTCTAATAAACCCCCAAAATGTCTCAGAAAAATCCCAAGTCGGCGTTCCCCAAAATGAGGATTTTAGCCATCTAGGTGCGGTTTTCGCCTATAGCTAATGTATTTTTACTTTTACGAAAAATTACCATTGCCTGGACTATTAGCAACTTGAACCATTTGTTGTCATTATTTGGAACTGTAGCAAGTTTGTTTTCTCTCTTTCAATTAATGAATGATCGCTGTCTACTTCTAAACCTCTGTGCAAGGACTTATGATTAATTATTGCAAGACCTGGAATTGAATTTATAATATAAAAATAGGCCAGCACATTCAAGTTCCTGTTTTGGAATGGGCAGTTATCTGACCATATCGTAAGCTCTACTTGGTGAATAATATGATTTGAGAATAAAGGCCATTTCAAAAGAGAGGAATGCCATTTTGTTGCCACCTCTACCTGCTATACTTTCATCCCACATACAATAGGTTGTTTTTTAAGATGTTGGGTCTTTAATAGTATAGTTTGTTGCAAGTTCAAAGTTATAATGAATAAAAATTTTGAGCATTTGTTAAAGCCAGATGAACTTCAAAATTATATTCTGCGCTTCTTTTTACGAGTGATCGAACTGTATTGAGATAGTCTACTAGCCCTAGTTAACATTACAGATAGATAATTGTCCTTTTTTATTTCTATTTCAGTAATTTTTTATCTTAAAAGTGACGAAACACGACATATTTGGGAAAAATTGGCGAGTTCTGCGGTGCGCGCCATATTTGAGTTTCATTTACATGACGATTCTATGAAAACTGTAACTCATATAAAAAAAATCCTAAGGACCTTTTTTGTTTAAAATTTAATTATGAATTTATTTGCTCTGATGTGTTTTTATCGTATTATGAACCGTTTAAGAAATAAACAGGATAAACAAATTTGGAGGTGTTTTTGCGTCTAGGGGTTGAAGGGGGCGGCGACCGGCGTGGCGTCACATCTTGTTTTGTAAGGGAGGTTCGCATGTACACTTGTGCCAAGTTTTATGCTTCAATTATAAAGTTCAAGGTTCTCTAGTAATTTTGTTCTTTACAGTCCGGCTTCTTTTTATACAATAGTGCTTAAAAACTTTTGAAAAATACATTTTGACGAACAAGCAATTAACACTACAGGTAGATAATTGTCCGTTCTTAATTTTCTATTTCAGTAATTTTTGTGTACAAGTGGCGCAACATGGGGAATTTAGAGAAAATCCGCGAGTTCTGCAGTACGCGCCATATTTGACCTAAATTTACGTGATGATTCTATGGAAACCGTAAGTCGTATCAAAAATATCCTAAGAACCTTTTTTGTTTAAAATTTAATTAGAAATTTATTTGCTCTGGTGTATTTTTATCGTATGATGAACGGTTTACGAAATAAATAGGATAAACTAAAATTTGCGGGGTGTTTTTGCGTCTAGGGGTTGAAGGGGGTCGGCGTGGCGTCACATCTTGTTTTGCAAAGAAGGTTTGCATCTACACTTGTACCAAATTTCATGCTTCTATCACAAAGTGCAAGGTTCTAATGTAAATTTGTTCCTTACCGTCCGGACTACTCTTAATTGATGCTATAATGATGCTGTATGCTACAAACTGAGGTTTATACTTGTGACTTAGCACTAGCAATAAATTTTAAAAAGACAGGTTTCTGTTAGTTTTACACGCAGTACAGTTTACCACAGAAAAGGGCTCGAAATGCTTACAGTAAAAGCCCGAAAGAAAAATTGTGACTTAACACAGTTGTTGACCTCCAAGGTACAGATGTGGTATTGCACATTACCCTTCCCTACTAGACTTATTCAGTTAAAATAATAGCAAATCAACTTACTTAAAAACGTTTTTACCACGTACACACTGGGTCAATGTTCCCATATTTAATTCGGCTACTTGTTTAACATAGGCATAAGTATCTTTGTCGTCGGGAATAACAACAACAACCAATTCAAAGTTTTTAAATTTCAAAAATTCAGCTTTCAAATCCTCTTTTGGTGATCTATAAGACAATCTTCTAGTACTAATGCTTGAAGGTTTTTCGATGGTCATTCCCACCATTCTTCCCTGAGAGATCATCTGTAAAATACAATAAATTCAAGTCATTGTAAATTAGTTAGGTACCATCAACAGTACCTTATCTGCAAACTGTTGTAATACTGGCTCACGATTACGCCCGTCTACACCAAGTATGGCCCATTTGCTTAAAAGTTTTCCAACTTGAAATCTATCAGATCGCCACACACCCTTTGATGGCTGAATAGTCTTTCGCTCCGAGTATAAAAGTGTAGGCGAAGTTAAGACACGTGCGTCTATTTTAGCAAATTGATTATTAACAGAAATACCAAATTCACGTGAAAAAGGATCGCTATTGAAACTTGCAGCAGTTACCGAAGCCATAATCTTTCGTTTTCTTTCATCGCACGGTGTTGCAGCATGTCTTATCATTTTGCTAGTTTGCTGAGGTGTCATCTGTCTATTAGTAACCTAGGATCAATTAATATTCGTTATAAAAAACAAGGTTTTCAAACCAAAAGAATAAATAGTGTGAACTTCTTCAATAACCAGGGACGGATTACTTTTTAAGTTATGATGTAAAATTTAATAAATCATAAGATTTAAAAAATACATATTATATACAAGGATGGTCGTAGGGTCTAAATCTTAATAGGTGGTACACGGTTAATAGAAGGTACATCCTTCTAAGGGCAAGTAATAGTCATAATTTTATCTTAAAGACATGTTGCTGATTTATTCAGAAATTATTATTGAAAAACTCAACACTATATGTTACCATGAATAAAATCTTTAATATTGTGTAAAAAAAATAGTAACACTTACTTGTCCGTCCAGTAAAGTGCACAATTCAGGAGGATACAAAATTTTTCTATCTTTACTGCCAATCCACAAACAGGGTAAATCTGGATATTTCAGTTTCAAATTTTTAATCTCAGTGTAATACTGAGCAACCGTCATTTCTTTTCCATTTTCATCTTTAAAACGCGCAGCATTTGCAGGTTTATCGAGCTGATTCACTCGACTTATGCGTTTCGACGAAGAATTACCGGGTATTTCGTAACGCACTTTGAGATTCCTCAAAAATTTATCGACTTTCTTTAAATTTTCACCTTGTAGTGGTTGGTTTTCGGTAAGTTCATACATTAAATCGACAACTGCAAGAGTCTTAGGGAACGCCTTATGTGCTACATCCACATTAAGAAATGGTTTCCAACCAAGAATTGCAGATTGGAAAAAACCATGGTACATTTCCATACCTTCACCTAAATCCATCAATCTATCTGGTCTGGTGAAAAATGATCGACCCACTGGAATGCAACGAAGAGAGGGTGCATTTCTAAGAACTACGTCCAAGCATTGAATCGCATCCTGTGGAATTTCAATGGTTTTCCCGTTGGCTCCTGTAGACTGAAAATACATTGAATATACAAAATTTTAGAAATTCGTTCAACTTACTGTGAAATATCTTTTCAAAACATTTAAATCAATGGTAGTTGCATATTTAATTACAACCTTAAAAATTTTTTCTCTACCATTTTCCGGAAGTTTTATGTCAGCTTCCATGTGTTGATTAAAGGGTAAATACGAAGAACTATATAAAGTTTTACTGCCATCATAAGCAGGAAAACGGTTTCCGTAATATTGTTTTCGGCACTCTTCCATAACTATTCGTAAAAGCTTTTTAGGCTTATCGGGATCAATAGCAACATCGTAATGTATGATAGGTTTCAAATCGCTAATTTGCAATAATAAATGATTTGTTTCAATTGGTATACGTCGACCTTTAGTACCCGTTTTATTAAATTTGGATCGGTGCGGTATTGCTAATTGCATACCCGGACTTGTTGGTTCTTCTGCTTTGGGTGGTGGCGTGGCTACTTCTTTTATACTGGGTGATACCGCAGTTGGGCGCTGTAAGATAATTAAAATAAGTAAAAAAATAAATAAATTATATAATAGTTTAAAAATTATTAAAAATGCTTGTTGGTGTATAAACATTACTTACAGCTACGTCTCCTCCAGCTTGACGAGGAGGTGTTTGTGGCACATCACCTATTTGAAGTTTCTTTACTTCTTGAACTGGAGATGGAGAATGTGAAACATCTCGTGACGACGGTTGTGACGGTATCGGTTTCCAAGCTGATTTTTGTGGTGTTGGAAGCTGTTGAGGACTGGCCTGCTGTTGAGGAGTGGCCTGCTGTTGAGGACTGGCCTGCTGTTGTTGAGGTTGTCTGAACGGCTGCTGTTCTTGTCTAGCTTGTTGCCCTTGTCTAGGTTGCTGTCCTTGCCAAGCCGGCTGGCCTTGCCTCGGCTGTTGTTGCTGTCCTTGCCTCTGCTGTTGTTGCTGTCCTTGCCAAACCGGTTGTTGCTGTTGTCCTTGACGAGATTGTTGCTGTTGTTGTCCTTGACGAGGTTGTTGCTGTTGTTGTCCTTGCCAAGGTTGTTGCTGTTGTCCTTGACGAGATTGTTGCTGTTGTTGTCCTTGACGAGGTTGTTGCTGTTGATGTCCTTGCGAAGGTAAACCATGTTGACGTTCTTGTTGTCCTTGTGTTCTCTCTTTAGACTGCTGCTGAGAACCCTGCTGAGGTGATTGGGGGCCTTGCGATGGCGGTATAGGCTGTTGTTGTGCTCCTTGGGAAGCAGGTTGTTGTGCTCCTTGGGATCCCTGTTGGGAGGTCCCTTGTTGCTGTTGTTGAGATGGTCCTATAAAAAAAAATCATAAGTACTGATCCCAGTTTGCAATTGTTTGATATTTTTGCCTAACGCCACTTTTTGAGTTGTGGGGTTTTTGCACTAATTGAAAGAAAACAAATCACTGACAAACCCATAAAACAAGCTCAAAACTCAAAAAAATTATTTACAGCGTTAATGTCAAATAATTTGTAAGTAGGTAAATTAGTTGGTTCTGTAATCATCAACTTCTACCGTATTCAAAACACTTTAGATTTGTGTACCAATGCTTGTATTAAATTATCCAATTTCTTGTATATGTTACACTCAATAGTCGAATTCGGGCAATGCCCGAAAAAAAATGCGCAAAACTAGTTTTTAGCAACGAAGATTTCCCAAGCCCGAAATTTTACTTTTATACGGTTATTGAGCGTAACAAAATAAGCAGACCTAGTTTTGCGCATGTTTCTGAATAACCAGCACTAGTTCTACTTGTTTTATTTAATTCTAACGCCTGCCGCCGAGCCCGAATTTTTTTTCTTCGATTTTTGGAGTGTGCATTCGATAAGGAGGGTTATCCATCGTCAAAACCGCCCTGGAGGGGTGCAGAGCGTAGCGGAGCGGCGCCCCGGTTACTAGGCTAAACATACGAGAAGCGCCTACGATCAAGAAAACCGGGAGCTTAGAGACCCTTGAAATAGCATTAAAACGTATAGTTGCGGTATGGGGCAGTAACTATTACGTTTCACCCCCTTTATGTTTATGTTATTTATTTTATTCGGATGCTGATTAAATGAAAACAGCAGAACTGGTGATGTTCATCCATAAACGTACAAAACTAGTTTTGTGCTCAATAGCCGTAAGTAAAATTTCGGGCTTAGGAAATATTCGTTGCTAAAAACTAGGTATGCGCATTTTTTTCGGGCATTGTCCGAAATCGAATATTGAGTGTAACATATCGTCGGCTTACTGCTAAAACAAGATAACTCCAAAATGATAGTTTTGAGTAAAACTGGGTTTAAAGTTTGATTCACCATAAACAAGTTGGAGTTATTTAAATATGAACTTCTTAATACTCCTTTAATATTTGACTTACAGTTATCAGGTTTTGTCAAAATGTAGTTTGCTCTTATTTAAATGCAATCATGTATATAACTCATTTTGTCCAAAAATGGAGTTATCTTGTTTTAGCAGTAAGCCGACGATATACACGAAATGGTACAATTTTTGTGCAGAGACGAATTTAGAGCATGTGCACACCACACAGTATCTTCTGATCCGAAATTGTACAATAAATTGAATAATGTAATAAAAGCATTACACTCTAAATATTTTCAAGTAAGCCAATTTTGGTTTTCATCATTTCACTCTTTTTCAGTCGTCATTCGATTCAACCTTTTAGTTGGGTTAAAATACTTGATTCTTCGTGGCATAGACTTTTTTTTTTATATTTAAGGTTAAACCAAATTTGGGGAAGAGCACGTTAAACTCCACCAAAGATACGATGTTTTGCGAGACTTGGGCGCCGCAAGTTTTTACACCGTGGAGGAGAGATCCAACCAAAAAGAACCCCTAAAGCACATGAAGTTCCAGATTCACTATGATGTCAAATCGAAATACATGTAAGGTTTAGCACACATCAAAGCAATCAATTAGGTATTCAAGACTTCAGTACAAAAAGAAATAACAATACTTTTCTTACAGTCCAGGCAAGGAAGCCGAAAAATTGGCTCAAGCTTGCACAAAATCCGGGCAAGCTGAATTTTGGCGGAGATGTACATTGGAGTGTTCTAATGAACCCCCCCAAAAGTCCCATAAAATCCCACGCCGGCGTCCCCCACAATCGGGGGTTTTAGCTCCCCTAACGCGATTTTGTGCCGATAACTCGCTTATTTATGCTTGTATGAAAAATTATGATCAGATCATAATTGAAGAGCAAAAAATTCTCTATAAAATAGTTTTTTTTTCATATTTTTCCATGGCACACTAATACAAATTAATGACCG
The DNA here is from genome assembly GCA_932274525.1 of Podabrus alpinus. Taxonomy (NCBI): domain Eukaryota; kingdom Metazoa; phylum Arthropoda; class Insecta; order Coleoptera; family Cantharidae; genus Podabrus; species Podabrus alpinus. The sequence goes on from OW026451.1 coordinate 28,053,613, forward strand.
AAAACACGACCCACCCTTAAAATGGCACAATCCTGATTAGTTGCAGGGAGAGAAATGTTTTCGGACACGGGAAATGCTTTTAATAATAAATTAATTGAAATTGTGACCAAGGTTGGAAAATGAAGAGAAAAATAAATTTTTCAAAATTTGCCCAAGTTATAATAATATCTTCCAAGTAACGAAACCGAAATTTTGGTTTGAGCTTACAGAAGGTCTGGGCAAGCTGAAATTTGGCAAAGATGTACAGTGACTCAAAAAAGTCTCCATACGGCACCATTTTTGCTATTTAAATTACAATTACTCTGATTTTTATTCCTTTTTTAATGACGGAATATGATATTTAAACAAATAAAATAAATCAGCAAAATCTAATTAAAAAAATCTGATGTGGCCAGCACATGACTTCCCTATAAAGGCAGCCACAGACTATCGGCTTTGTTCGACGTACTTGTTCGACTGCTTTGTTCGACGAGCAAGTCTGTGGGTGTGTGGCAGTAATTCCGTCGTACTTGTTCGCCAACAAGAACGACGGATTTGTTCGACGGTTTTGTTCGACGGCTTTGATCTCTGTCTCTCTGTCTCTATCTCTCTAACTATCTCTGTCTTGATAACACTGTCGAACAAGTCTGCAAGTCTGTGGCCTATTCGAACAAAGCAGTCGAACAAAGCAGTCGAACAAGTACGTCGAACAAAGCCGATAGTCTGTGGCTGCCTTAAGGAATCATTCCTTCATCGTTCATCTAAAGATTCGCAGAAATATTATTTAAATTTTATTTTATTATTTAATTAAATTATTAAATTTGTTGTAATTCTTAAATGGTATTTGGTACAGAAAAATATATTCCAATATATTTATAGAAAATTGTATTTGCTTTTATTTTGATTAAAAAAAAATTTCATAAATAAAATATTTATCGTATATAATATTTAAGAAAAACCATTTCGTCCTTCAAGTAAAGTGCTACTTCCGGTTTAAGCCCGCATTTCATTAGAGCTTCTAGAAGCGCGCTTCTAGAAGCTCAAAATTTGTAATGCATTGACTCTTATGGAACCAATTTCACTTCGGCTGCAACAAGCCGGTATCGAATTTCACCAGCCCAGTATCGAATTTCAGCATCCCAGCTTCTAAAGTAGTCCACGTGGACTAGTGTACGTAATTGGTTAATATTTAGAATAAGGACTTATTATTGGATAATATTTCTATCCGGTTATTTTGTTATAAGTTATTATGAATCACTTCACACTTCCACGAAAAGCCGAGCACTTTGTTTGTTTATACTAGTTTGTTTACAAGCATAATAAGAACGACTTAAAAAAAACACGTTAAGCATTTTATGTGTAAAATTTTTTATTTTAGACGGTAGGATGGTTGTAGCAACATGGAGAATGAACAAGTGAAACGAAGAAAAGCAATTATTTCCACGCATTGCAAAAATTCGCGAATGTCGCAAAGAGAACTTTCAAAAAAAAATTGAAAATAACGAAATCGACGTAACACAAACATCAGGAGCGCGAAAATTGTATGCCGATTTTTTAACAAAATTTGAATGTGTAGTAATGGATTATAGGTGAGAGCATTTTTAGAGACCTTTAAAAAATTGCTTTTTAATTTTTTAATGTTAAATACTACCCGGTAAATTTAATAACTAATAATAAATTGCGTTTAAAAAATTTTTGCGCTAAAAAAAAACATCAAAAAATAATCACCTTCTTTTATTGCTTTTTATTATGGGAACGATTAAAAAATTAGTATAAATATCTAATTAACGATGACATCGAATAAGCAAAATTGTGTTACAACACATATTATTATCTAATAAGTAGAAGTATCTGGCTTGTGAAGCTTCACTTGTAAAAATTTACAACTCCCCAGCTTCACAAGCGGGCTGCTTAAAATTCATCTTTTATCAGGTAAAGTAAACAAGTCCACGTGGACCTGACGTCGGCCTGCTAAGAGAATTTTCGTAATACAAATATTATCCAATAATAAGTCCTCATTCTAAATATTAACCAATTACAACTACACTACTCCGTGTCGAGCATTTTATATTATCCAATAATAAGTCCTTATTCTAAATATTAACCAATTACGTACACTAGTCCACGTGGACTACTTTAGAAGCTGGGCTGCTGAAATTCGATACTGGGCTGGTGAAATTCGATACCGGCTTGTTGCAGCCGAAGTGAAATTGGTTCCATAAGAGTCAATGCATTACAAATTTTGAGCTTCTAGAAGCTCTAATGAAATGCAGGCTTTAAGGATTTCCTCCAAAATCACATGGTGCTTTAGTATACTGATTAAAGTGTTAAATATGAAATTTGGTTAATAGATAATAGTTCGTTCCTGAGATATTTAAGAAAAATCATTTCGTCCTTCAAGTGAAGTGCTACTTCCGGTTTAAGGATTTCCTCCAAAATCAAATGGTCCTTTCCATACCGATTAAAGTGTTAAATATGAAATTTGGTTACTATATAACAATTTGTTCCGGAGATATTGAAGAAAAACCATTTCGTCCTTCAAGTAAAGTGCTACTTCCGGTTTAGGGATTTCCTCCAAAATCACATGGTGCTTTAGTATACTGATTAAAGTGTTAAATATGAAATTTGGTTACTAGATAACAATTCGTTCCTGAGATATTTAAGAAAAATCATTTCGTCCTTCAAGTGAAGTGCTACTTCCGGTTTAAGGATTTCCTCCAAAATCAAATGGTGCCTTTGTATACCGATTAAAGTGTTAAATATGAAATTTGGTTACTATATAACAATTTGTTCACGAGATATTGAAGAAAAACCATTTCATCCTTCAAGTAAAGTGCTACTTCCGGTTTAGGGATTTCCTCCAAAATCACATGGTGCTTTAGTATACTGATTAAAGTGTTAAATATGAAATTTGGTTACTAGATAACAATTCGTTCCTGAGATATTTAAGAAAAATCATTTCGTCCTTCAAGTGAAGTGCTACTTCCGGTTTAAGGATTTCCTCCAAAATCAAATGGTGCCTTTGTATACCGATTAAAGTGTTAAATATGAAATTTGGTTACTATATAACAATTTGTTCACGAGATATTGAAGAAAAACCATTTCATCCTTCAAGTAAAGTGCTACTTCCGGTTTAGGGATTTCCTCCAAAATCACATGGTGCTTTAGTATACTGATTAAAGTGTTAAATATGAAATTTGGTTACTAGATAACAATTCGTTCCTGAGATATTTAAGAAAAACCATTTCGTCCTTCAAGTGAAGTGCTACTTCCACGTTTAAGGATTTCCTCCAAAATCAAATGGTGCCTTTGTATACCGATTAAAGTGTTAAATATGAAATTTTGTTACTATATAACAATTCGTTCCAGAGATACAGAACTTACAGACATTTTGCGTTACATACATCCATACATACACACATACATACAGACATCATTGCGAAAGTAGTCAAAACGGATTCAGAAATGCTCAAAACGGATATTTCCGTTAAAATATCGACATCGAATTTTTTCATGATTACAATACTTCCTTATAGGGAAGTAAAAAGTCACCGTACGCAAATGCATATACGATAGAAGACGTTTCTAGTAATAGAAACTTGATAAGCACTTCTTAGAAAATGTGCAACGTTTTATCGTGCATTAGAATGATATCATTAAATTATGCACCTAATTTTTTTATGTTATCTTTTGAATTGGCACGTTTTACGAGCAATAATCGAATATGAGTAAAGAAATTTCCGTTGAAGTACGTCAGATAATAATAAAATTGTATTATTAAGGCAAATCAATGGGCGAAATCGGGGAAATTATCGGGAAACCTAAGTCAAGTGTTCAATGCATAATTAAAAATTATGGAAGTACGGGTTCCTTGAAAAGTAAGCCCCGTTCTGGACGCCCCAAGATACTAAGTGATCTTACGAACCCCAATATTATACGCGAAGTGAAGAAAAACCCCAGAAAAACTGCAGCAAAAATTGGGGATGAAATTTGTAATAAATTTAATATTAGTGTTTCTGACCAGACAATTAGAAATGTGCTCAGAAAAGGCAATTATAATAGCCGTTTTGGATGACGCAAACCTCTAACTTCAAAAATTAATAAAATCTTCTATATATATAAAAGAGCTTGTCTGTTTGTTTGTTCGCTATACGTTCCTACACCCTTCGACCGATCTCAACCAAATTTTGCACAGTTATTCTGTAGGTCCAGGCGCAACTATTCGTGCATAAATGGAGAAGAAATTCCCGCGGGGAGCAAAGTTATTCGCGTTTTTCGATTTTTTATTGATACACTGTATACTTTACCCTTAGGTTAAGTACCCAGTTACCTGGGTACTTAACCCAGTTAACAAACCCTTACTTACTTACAGGGCCGGGCTGGCCTGAACGTTCCTACACCGTTGGACCGATCTCAACCAAATTTTGCACAGTTATTCTGTAGGTCCAGGCGCAACTATTCGTGCATAAATGGAAAAAAAATTTGCGCGGGGAGCAGTTATTCGCGATTTTCGATTTTTTATTGATTCACCTTATACTACGGTGAATCACCCTATACTTATGGTGACCATATGTACTCCTTTTAGTAGGACAGTACTCTTTTTTAGAACGATGTCCTATGTACTTTAAAACTTCTCCAAGTACATACAAATGTACTCTTTTTTCATTTGAAATATTTAAATTTAAAATGCAATCACAATGAAGCCCGAGGGGTGGATTTCATTGTGGGGGAAACAGACGTGCATTCATGGCTGTTTCCTTGAGAACGACCCCTAAAAAAAAAAAAAGGTCATCAATCGTAGCCTTAGGTACGCCATTGACCTTTTTTTAGGTATTTACCTTGTTTCGCCGAAATGTACTATTTTTTTATAAAAATAATATGGTCACCATACCTATACTACGCTTTCGCTAGATGGTGAACAAAACACGTGTTTGCCAATATTATAGTATAGTATAGGGTATACCCCTGGACCGATCTCAACCAAATTTTGCACAGTTATTTTTGTAGGTCCAGGCGCAACTATTCGTGCATAAATGGAGAAAAAATTCGAGCGGGGAAAAATGTTATCCGCTTTTTTCGATAAATCAAATCACAAGTCTTGCAAACAAAAAATTTAATTTGTCAAAAATCGAAATATTCTGACATACTGTCAGTGATTCAAGACACTGGCAACAGACATACTGTCAGTGATTCAAAACACTGTCAACAGATGGCGGGATGGCGGCCTTCACGGATCTATTATGGTCCGCCCTGTGAGGCCGAAGGCCGAACAACTATGGCCTTCACGGATCTATTATGGTCCGCCCTGTGAGGCCGAAGGCCGAACAACTATGGCCTTCGCGGATCTATTATGGTCCTCCCCCTGTGAGGCCGAAGGCCGAACAACTATGGCCTTCTCGGATCTATTCTGGGTCTTGATGGCTAAGGGCGGCGAATGCCGCCCGTGCCAGCTAGTTAAACACTAAAGTTTGCAACAGGACATCGAAACAAAGACATGGAGTTCTGGAATCGAGTGATTTTTACAGACGATAGTAAATCAAATATATTCGGTTCTGATGGTGGAGAAAAATTGTGGAAAACTCCCAACGAAGTACTTAATATTAAGAATATTATTTCAACAGTCAAGCATGGCAGTTGAGGTCTATTAGTTTTTGAGTCTATTGGGCCATCGAATGTTGGAAATTTGCATTTTATTGATTCAATAATGGACAAGTGGGTATATTTGGATATTTTACAAAAAAATTTGAAAGATAGTGTTACTAAATTGGGCCTTCCAAACAATTATATGTTCCAACAAGATCAAGATCCCTAGCACACATCAATAATTGTTAAGGAATGGTTACTTTACCACGTGCCAAAACAGTTCCATTCACCCATACAAAGTCCCGACTTGAATCCCATTGAGCACCTATGGAATAAATTAAATCGGAGAATTCGCAAACACGATATAACCAACAAAAATACTCTTAAGAGGGTATTACAGGAAGAATGGAGTAAAATTGGGTCAGATGTAATAAAAAAATTAGTGGAGTCGATGCCTAGACGTATGGAGGCAGTAATTAAAGCTAATGGCTATTGTACGAAATTTTAAATATTAATATAAACGTTTATAGGGCCGTTTTAAACGGCGTACGGAGACTTTTTTTAGTTCGATTATGACGAATAATTTTATTTGTTTAAATTTTTCTTGCTAATGAGCGGATTTTTTTGGAAATATTTTCTTGAAAGTATGTCTGAATATATATATTTGCAAATTATCATATTTCGTAATAAAAAAAAATTGTAAAAAACGGAGTAATTGTAACGTAAATTGCTAAAATAGTATCGTACGGAGACTTTTTTGAGTCACTGTATATTGAAGTGTTCTAATAAACCCCCAAAGTGTCTAATAAAAATCCCAAGCCCAAGTTCCCCCAAATGAGGATTTTAGCCCCCTAGGTGCGGTTTTCGCCTATAGCTCACGTATTTTTACTTTTACGAAAAATTACCGTTAAACAAAGTTTAATTTGCCTATTACAGTATGTATTGTAGTACTACCTGCTGCAGCGCCACAAGTTATAGATAATTTTATGTTCTTCAACTTTGCTTAATGGTAATTTTTCGTAGAAGTAAAAATACGTGAGCTATATAGGCGAAACACCGCACTTAGGGGGCTAAAATCGTCATTTGACGGAACGCCGGCTTGGGTTTTTTATGCGACATTTTAGGGGTTTATTAGAACACTTCAATATACATCTTTACCAAATTTCAGCTTGCCCGAACCTTCTGTAAGCTCAAACCAAAATTTCGGTTTCGTTACTTGGAAGTTACTACTTGTAAACTTGGGCAAATTTTGAAAAAATCTATTTTTCTCTTCATTTTCCAACCTTGGCCACGATTTCAATTCATTTATGATTAAAAGCATTTCCCGTGCCCGAAAACATTTCTCTCCCTGCAACTAATCAGTATTGTGCCATTTTAAGGGTGGGTCGTGTTTTCGGTCAATAATTTAAGTATTAGTGTGCCATGGAAAAATATGAAAAAAAAACTATTTTATAGAGAATTTTATGCTCTTCAATTATGGTCTGATCATAATTTTTCATACAAGCATAAATAAGCGAGTTATCGGCAAAAAATCGCGTTGGGGGAGCTAAAACCCCCGATTGTGGGGGACGCCGGCGTGGTATTTTATGGTGAGTTCATTAGAACACTCCAATGTACATCTCTGCCAAAATTCAGCTTGCCCGGATTTTTTGCAAACTAAAAACCTTCCTTGCCTGGACTATTACCTAGGGGTTCGGAAAGTAACAATACGGTGTGGCAACAATAAAATTGCATATTTTAATTTCGTATACAAATCAATATTATGAGGGGTTCAATGAACACCCTTAAACAGGCGATAGAAAAGCTGCACCTGGGGCAATCTTGAATCTGGCGTCCCCTCCAGCAGAAATCGCATTGATAAACGGTGTCGTTTCCGGTTTTTTCTCTTAAAAATAGAAATTTTGAGAGTGACAGGATAATGTAATGAAATACCAATTTTTTTGGCAGGGTGTCTCGACTTGAAAACAATAATTATGAAGTACTTTGCGTCGAGTTCTTCATATTTGTATAGGTTTTTCTTCAATTTTGGCTGAATGCTATCAAAATCGATAGGACTTACTGAAAATGGATTTCAAATTTTAGCGCCGCAGTCTCCATACGCACGGTCCCGTGATTAATTTAAAAACAAAATAATCTTGTTCAAGTTAATTCCCCTAATCTAAAAACAAATTTGGAAATTTGTATAACAAAAAGAAAATTATGAAAACAAAACTTCATTTTAAAACACAGTTCTAAAGGCAGCCACAGACTATCGGCTTTGTTCGACGTACTTGTTCGACTGCTTTGTTCGACGAGCAAGTCTGTGGGTGTGTGGCAGTAATTCCGTCGTACTTGTTCGCCAACAAGAACGACGGATTTGTTCGACGGTTTTGTTCGACGGCTTTGATCTCTGTCTCTCTGTCTCTATCTCTCTAACTATCTCTGTCTTGATAACACCGTCGAACAAGTCTGCAAGTCTGTGGCCTATTCGAACAAAGCAGTCGAACAAAGCAGTCGAACAAGTACGTCGAACAAAGCCGATAGTCTGTGGCTGCCTTAAGAAACAGAACAAAATAACGTAAATTCCTATCACAAAATTGTTTATACAGCTGCATATTACACCTAAATTATCATATTTCCGTATTGTAATACATAATATTTATGTCTGATGATGATTACTTTAACCGATTGTGTAGAATTACAATAAAGCAAAATTACTTGCATAAAGCATATTTTAAATCATAATTGGCCAAGATGGGTCGCTAAGAGAACGAAACCAGTATGGAAGAAAGAAAATAAATTCTTAAATTAGTTTATCAAGGAAAATCTTTACGAGAAAATGGAAAAATTGTTAACGGAAATCGGTGGGGATTACCTAACCCTGGTCACTCCAAATAAATTGAAAATTTCCTATTGCAAAGAGGAAGGTTTATATAGTATACTGACATAATTTTCACAAGCGAAGATATAATCAAAATTTTGAGTAAATCGATTTTGAAGTTTTGAAGATTTTGAAGAAATTAACGAGATTCCCGCGCGTCGCTCATTAACACTAGAGTATTTTTGCCTTCATCCCGGTTTGCTTGATGGGTGGCGCCTTCTCGTATGTTTAGCTCTGCCGCGGAGCGGCGTACGCGAATGAAAAACCGCCCGGAGGGCCGTAGGGTAGGTTTTTGTTGCGCCCAATTCTGGCCGTGCCAGATTATATTTATTACTAATATCCACTAATCACACCCCCAATCTATCCGAATTTCAAAAAAAAATTCAAATCGGAAACCGGGATGAAGGCAAAAATACTCCAAGTGTTAATGAGCGACGCGCGGGAATCTCGTTAATTTTACATGTAAATTAGCAAACTTCAAAATCGATTTACTCAAAATTTTGATTATATCTTCGCTTGTGAAAATTATGTCATTATACTATATAAACCTTCCTCTTTGCAATAGGAAATTTTCAATTTATTTGGAGTGACCAGGGTTAGGTAATCCACCCCCAGAAATCATTGCACAGTGCGGAAAATATGTACATAATAAATTTAAAAATGAAGGCAATCTTATAAACAAAGCCGGACGAGGAAGAAAGTGTATACTGACACTAAAACAAGTGTGCCAAAATTGACTTGTAAAGTTTCAAAAATTATCAATAAGCCAGAATCCTTCGAAAAGAATGCTATAATGGTAGAGTTGCACACAAGAAACAATTTGTTTCTCAAGTTAACTGAATAAAAAGACTAGAATTTGAAAAAAAAGTACATAAATAAAAGTATCGAGTTTTGGAAAACAGTAATTTTTAGCAAAAAATAGTAAATTTAGCATTTTCGATGGTAATGCAAAACAAATGGTGTGAAAAAAACCGAAATATGATAAAATACATTTTGTATGTTTCTTAGGGTGTTGTGCCATATAAATAATAATAATTTTAAATAATTTGGGAGCCACTGTACGTACTATGCATAAAATATTTAATTTCCAATTATTTATGATGAAACTTTTATCAAAATTAAGCAATTTGTTAAATATTTAGATCTAGGGGATTTACCGATTTTGTTTATTAATGGGTCAATCTGATTACGCAACTTGTATCGAAATTGTGCAATAATTGCTGAATATTGCGAACCAGGGGATTTACCGTTCGTATTTGGCCAATCAATACCCAAGGTAAACAGAACATTCCAGAGTATGATAATACTGTCGAAGCTTTCTAACAAAATATGTACCTACTAGATAACGTAAGCTAAATATAATTTTTTTTCATGATACATACTAAAAAGTAAAAAAAAATTGTTTCAGCTAGCAACAAAATAATTAACGTTACACATACGCTGAATTTGCATTATAATAATAATATTACTTACTCTTTTTTTTTCCCATTGAAAATGTATTTATAAACTATCAACGATTTATGTAAATGATAGTCAAATTAATAAACACTTAACAAAGTTAAAATGTACGCACTATTTAAAATTCACTCTTAATAAATATATTAAGTAACTTTTAATTATGATCTAGTCTTCTTGTCTTATACTGAACGGTGGCACAGATCTGAATGTTTAGTTATAGTCAGTTATAGTGTTTAGTATATTGATGGTGGCACGACTGCTCGAAATCTATAGGTACAAATTGTGGTATGTTTATACCATACACCGAAATATATTCCGCGTCAAATCTCCGTGCCGCGTTCATAGATGGAGTTGATTTTTTTATAATTACCTAATCCAGGTATACCCAATTTGACAATTACTACATTAATAATAATTATATGCTTTAATAAAATACATCATAGTAGGCCTTTTGTCAGTTTTATCCGAAAAGAGGCAATAAATGTTGTTTATTTTAAATTGCTTACATTGATCAATTAGAAAGTGAATAAAATGACCCGACTGGTGGTCATAATTAGAGATGAGATTTTTACGTCGTAAAAATTCAAAAAAAGGCACCTAAAAAAAGTCAACTTAGGTCGTATAAATTCAAAAAAAAGGTACTTAAAAATGCTATTTTAGGTTGGTATTGTAAAGTTTTAGTGGTTTTATGTAACTAAACCCACCAATTAGGTTATTAAGGTCCGATTGTAAGCTTGCATTTTTAAAGCATTCTTTTGCTTTAATAATTGATTTGGTGGATTCGTCATCCAATTCCAAAATAACCATTTTAATTTTATCAAAATTTTCACAATAAAAAATTGCTGCACTTAACCACGTGCCCCAACGTGTTAAAATTTGCACCACAGGGGACCAAATTTAAATGAAAAAAAAAAAATTTTAATTAATTTGAATTAAATAAAAATTTTTCTCAATTTCAATTGCAAAGTTTCCAAAATGTTAAAATAGGTCGTAAAAATGAAAAGGTCAAAAAAAGGCAAAAAGGCCGAAAAAGGTCAAAACAAATAGGGCTTATATAACGTAGTTTTCCACGAAACAAATTTTGGTACTAATATCATAAAAATAGGACTTAAAATAAAAAAAAGGTCAAAACCTAAAAATCTCATCTCTAGTCATAATTTACTTAAAATTTTCTAAAGCTTAAAACTAATGAAATTGAAAAAAATTGGTCGAAGGGGTATGGTTCTCGAATGGTTTGCATGCATCATATTTTATGATAAAAAGGTGAAATTCGGGGAGGTTATATCTGACAAGGTGGAAGTATTCCATGGAGTTTCAGAAGGACGGTGTTGGGTACCATTTTGTTTATAATTTATATAAATGACATACAGAGAACTATAAAAAATTGTGAGGTTGATCTTTTTGCCTACGATACTATGATTTATGTTGTGGGAAAAGATATTGGTGTTACCTATGTTGAAGAAACTAAATTTTGATTTAGAAAATGTATAGATATATGAATGGCTTTGTGATACAACTTTCAATTAATGTCAGTAAATATAACTACATCGTCTTCACAGGCAGAGGCAAATCAAGTGGTGCAGACTCATAAAATTTAAATGTTTATATTAATAATTGTAAACTAGGGTATTCCAGGGATGGAATACCCTAACAGAGGGATGGAAAGGAGGAATATCGATAGGCGGAAGAAAAATATTTAACTTAAGATATGCAGATGACACGACACTGCTAGCGGCGTCAGAAGAAGAACTGACAGAGCTCCTGGAGAGAATTAAAGCGACAAGCGAAGAATATGGCCTCAAAATAAATACAAATAAGAGTAAAGTGATGATTGTGGATAGGGCAAGCGAGAATCAACGGAATATCGGAGAAATAGGCGGGATTGAAACTGTGGAGGGTATAGTATACCTGGGCGTCCGCATCACAAGAACTGGAGAATGCGAAAGCGAAATCAGACGCAGAATCACGCTGGCAAAGACAGGAGTGGCAAAACTGACGAGAATATGGAAAGATCGAGGAATATCGAAGTCCACTAAAATGAGAATTATCCAATCTCTGATTTTCCCAATAATGACGTACGCCTCGGAAAGCTGGACAATCAAAGCGGCAGATAGACGACGAATAGAGGCTTTTGAGATGTTCTGTTGGCGTAGAATGCTGAGGGTGTCATGGACGGAGAGGCGTACAAATGTGTCCATCCTGAAGGAACTTAACATCAAGGAAAGATTGAGCACATCCATAAATAGAGCTATATTAAAATATTTCGGACACATTATGAGACGCGAGGATGGAACGCTCGAGAGACTCGTGGTCCAGGGCAAGATAGAGGGTAAGAGACCAAGAGGTCGGTCTCCCTCTCGGTACGTTGACCAAATAAAGAAAATGACTGACTCAACAGTGCAGCAATGCGCACACAACGCAATGGACAGAGAAAGATGGAGAGATACAGTTAACAACTGTTTATCATGAATGATGCCACGATGCCCGGATACGGGCGTGCCGAACAAGAAGAAGGGTATTCCAGTGAAGTTAAGTACTTGTGAGTTAAATTAGACCAACATTTGAATTTGAGAGACAACATAGTCCGAGACCTTCATCAGATCAACAAAGAAGAGGACTGGGAGCAGTCAGCGATGAACCGAAATGAATGGAGGGTCATTACAGAGGAGACTAAAGCTCTGAAAGAGCTATTTGACCATCGGAAGTAAGTAAGTAACATTTGAATTTCCATAGTTATTCAGACTATGTTATGAATGAAATGTCTAAGGCGGTTATTCTGTAACTCGTCCTTTATTAAAGGATCCTTTAAAATTGGGTAAAGTTTGGTTTCCACTTAAACTATCGTTTGTAATTCAAAAATTGTTTACATCGTAAACCGTAGGTACTTTACCTATTTTTAAAGGATCCTTTAATGAACCACGAGTTACAGAATAACCGCCTAAGAAGGAAGAAGATTCCTGTTACATAATAGCTATCGTTTCGCCACATATTGAATATTGTTCTATCATTTTGTTTGGTTTGCCGGCATACCGTTTTCAAGAACTGCAATGCCTCCAGAATCGATGTATGAGAAACATACTGTCATGTGATCGATACACCCCAATTGTATCGATGTTACAAAAATTGAATTTAATTAGTATTAGGCAGAGGGTTCTATTTAACACAATGGTGCTTATATTTAAAATTGGAATGAAGCTGGTCCCTGAATACTTACAACATAATTTAAAATATGTCTCGGGTGTACATACATGAAAAAACAACTTTAATGTAGAAGCATTTTGTAAAATTAAAATGTAGAATTCTGTTTTCTCTGATGGAGCTGTTAGGTTTGGAAATTAAACTAGGTAAACCTGAGGAAATTAAGAACTGCACCAGTATTAAAAGCTTTAAAACAAATTTGATCCAGCAGTTGATGTTAGTGGGCCAGGAATAATTTCAAGATTTATATTATTGTTTTTTGTTGGTTGATTTTTAAATTTTATATAGTATGTAATATGTTGTGCAATAATTTGTATTTTTTTTAATGTATATGTGGCGGCACTAATTTAAATTGAAAATAGTTGCCGCGTTCGCGCCTTACAGGTTGGCAACCCTGGAAGCATACCGGCTCAACGGTTGGAGATGAGACGGGAGCCCAGTTCGTCGAGACAAGGGGCCGTCCATTAATTACGCAAGGATGATTTTTGTAATTTTGGACCCCCTCCCCCCGCCACGTAAGGATACGTAAGATTGTGGCAAACCCCCCCCACATCTTACGTAAGGATTATTTAAAAGAAAATTAATTTTGACCCCCCTCTCCACCCCTTATATTTATAAAAGATGAATAATAATATATTATACTAGCTGGCACAGTCGGCCTACCGGCCGCCTTTAGCCATCCAGACCGTGTCAGATGTGGTTGTTCGGCCTTCGGCCTCACTCAAGGGTATCGCAGGCATACGTGTAGACCGTGGTATTTCGGCCTTCGGCCTCGCTCCAAGGTACTAAAGTAGCCTATGTTTTTCATAGCATTGTAAATAACTTCTACACCAAATTTGGTTAAGATTGGTCAAATAGAAACGTAAAGCACGTGCACGAGTATTTGCATTGTCGATCGGTTGACAGTTTGACAGCATCCATTCATGCGCGTCCTATGGGACGCGCATGAATGGATTATCGAGATTCCTTAAAGGAAGGCAGGCTACTCAAAATCAACTTTCCTTTGCGAATTTTTGCACTATTTCAATACAAAAACATACGCAGGGACCTACATAATAACTGTTCCAAATTTGGTTCCGATCGGTCAAACGGTTTAGGAGTCTATAGGGAACATACATACACACATACATCCATTTTTATATATATGATATATAATAATAAATACAAAAATTTAAATTAAATTTTTATTTACATAGATGAAAAACCGTTCGTAAAGATCGCCAAAGTTTGATGCCATTTTCTATAATTCATGGTCAATTTATACACTGATGTAACGGAATATAACGTAACGTAGTGAGGTAATGTAAGAGATGGACTTATGCACTTCCATATATGTGTCTTTGTCGTGTCTAGACAACGTCTAGAAATTGACCATCACACTATTATGCCACTATGTTTAATGATTTTTAAGTACTATATATTTCAATATACGGTATTTCCATTATACCTGGATATAATTACCAACATAAAAAGAAAAAATTATATTTGATTTTTAAATTTAATTTAAAAAACTATTTTAAGAAACTTACGTAAGGAATACGTCGGACCCCTCCCCCTCCCTACGTAAGGGTCCGTAAGATATCCAATACCCCCCCCCCCAAAAAAAAAAACCCTTACGTAATTAATGGATGACCCCCAAGTGTTCAAGCATCTTTTTAGTTCCTTCGTGACGTGTCAGCTGTTTTTGATTAATTGTTATTATTTTTTGTTATTTGTTATATGTTATATTTAGTTGTTATTTTGTAATCCTTTCGTGAATAAACATTAATATTACGTGAGTAGTGTTAAGAACATTAGTAACCAACTTCCCACTTATATTTTGTACTATTTTTATATAATTAAACAGGATATTATATATTATTAATATTATATTCGTGCAAGAATCCTCTTCTTCTCAGCGTTTCATTCCTTGTGGCATATTGTCTCATCATTTGATATTTTCAAATCCTTTTTCTAGGGTGGATCAGTTTTCATTATCTACTCCTTGTGTTTTTTCTACTACCTGTCTCCATAACTTTCTATTAAGGACGCTCTCACTTCCAACGCAGAAAATTATGCGTTTCTATACTATTGGCGATTTACATTACCGTTGGTGGCGCCACCAGCAACAACAACATGGCTGTGTTTAGACGTATAGTATTTCGAAATTCAAAGTCATAGTCTGGTGAAAATTTGCAAACATTTCAGTATGGTTTTAAATTTATTGTAATATGTTTTGTTAATTAGTTGATTTTGTTATGTTTTGAGCCTGAGGAACCAAGTTTTATTTTCATTTAATACGTCATTTACTAATTTGAAATTCTCCCACATGGTGGCGTTTGCTCAATGTAAATTACGACATTCGTAATTTATTTTTCATAGGCTATACCAGGGGTGGCCAAGCTCCTTGATAGTCGAGCCATTTTTCAAAATTTGAAATTTTTCGCGAGCCGCAATTAAATACGTATTTAAAAGGTATTCTTGATAATTTTTTAAAATATAATAGCACAAAAATGAAAAGGGAACTCGGGTACATTTATCGAGAGCCACAAATAATCCTTCAAAGAGCCGCAGGTTGGCCACCCCTGGGCTATACAATGTAAAAGGACCTAATTTTGAAGACGATTATCTCATTTCCTAAACGGCCAAAGATTTTGAAAAAAATATTTTCGTATGCATGATGGAACAATAAATAATAAATAGTAAAAATTTAAATACCTTCCGAAGAATTTTGTACAACGGCAGAACTACCTTATGGGATTATTTTTATTATTTCATATTTAAACAACAAAGTCGTATTTAGGGCTACTTTAGAAAATATAGTTTAAAATTTAAACTATGATTGTACTAAGGTGAACAAATATTTTTTAGGTTAATCCACCAATATCTCTAATTAACTTCGATGTACCGAAACCATGTGTTTAATCTTAATTAAACATGGGTTATTCGGACACCCTGTATATATAAAATATAATTAATTATGTAAAAACTGCTGACCAGGAAATACAATAAATGCAACTAAGTAAGTGTAAATAACCTGGTAGTTATGTAGGTTATTAAAGGGACTAAAGGGATGGTGAAGCGCCTCTTATAGCCTCTCCCACTCAATTCCTACTCGCACCTCCAAGCGGTGGTCCCTGGTAACCTGCGGAGGACTCCCAGAGATCGGGTAACCAATCCCGGTGGATGGGGAGAATCTGCAGGGCAAACGCGAGAGGGACTGGAAGCTGGATTGGAAGCTTAAAGAGAGCACCCCTCTCACCAATCTTACCTGCTATGGGATAGTCTCCTATACAGGGAAATAAATCGACTCTAGCTCACTCGAATTTTGCCTCGGATAATGGATCTGATCTAATGATGACGGAATGCAAACGGAAAAGGAATAAACGATTGGGTATAAAGGACTACATGAATATTGGATGTTGGAAAGTACGTGGTGTGAGGAATAAAACTGAAGAACTTGAATCGGCGTTAAAGGAAAGGAAAATAGACATTGCTGTTATCACCGAAACTAAGAAAAAACTGAAAGGTACATGCGATCTAGATGAATATACAATGATATATAGCGGAGTTCCACAAGAACAGAGAGCCTCTGCAGGCGTCGCAATCTTAATCAACAGTAAATGGAAAACCCGCATTAACTCCTATAGTTATATAAACGAAAGAATAGTTACATTAAGATGCAAAATAGATAGAGGTAACATGACGATAATAGGAGTTTATGCACCAGAAGAAGGCAAAAAAGAAGACAACGAAGAATTTTACGAAGAATTACAAAAAGTAGTGAATAACACCAACAAAAATGACTATATAATAATAGGAGGAGACTTTAACGCTCGAATCGGAAGAGTGCCAGTAGACAACATAATTGGTATACACAACGAAGATATACTGAATGGAAATGGTAGAGCACTGAGAGATTTCGCATGCTACAACGGTACAAAAATAATGAATACCTTTTTCAAACATAAAAGGATACACAAATATACATGATCTGCAAGGGGACAAACCTCCACGATTGATTATATGTTAGCTAATGACAAAACTTCTGCGTGTATACGAGATACACGAGTTTACAGAAGCGCTGATATCGGAACGGACCACTATCTACTATGTACCACGATAAATATCAAAGCAAGATGGCTAAAAAATACCAAAAAATTTGACAACAAGGAACTATTTAAAGTCTATCTACTTCAAGAAGATTCCGTGAAAGACCTATATCAAAAAAGGCTAGATGAACACAGTAGAAAGCTGAAACCAACTCAAGATATAGAAGAGGAATGGACTAATATCAAAACCATTATCAAAAAAGCTGCATTCGAAGCCCTTGGACGCCGAGGAAAAACTTCAAAAAAAGGTATAAAGATATGGAGTAAAGAACTTAAAGAAGCAATCAAAAATAAACAAGTAACATATCTTAGACTACTCACAAATAGAACACAAGAAAACAAAGAAGAATATGAACAAAGAAATAGAGAAGTCAAAAGAATCGTTAGAGACCTAAAACGAAACAAATGGGATGAATTTATAAGTAGAATTGAGAACGACGTACACGGGAGACAGAATGTAGCTTACAAAATCATGAAACATTTAAACAGCAAGGAAAAAGACACGGCGTCTATTACAACCATCGACAACGAAGAATGGCTTAAATATTATAAAGAACTATGGCACAACAAAGAAGAAAGACCAGTAAAAATAGAAGAACAAAATGAAGAGATAGACAAGATAGAGATGGCAGAACTACAAGAAGCACTAAACGAAGTCAAAAACCGTAAAGCGACGGGAACTGACGGAATTAATAGCGAATTGCTTAAATATGGCTCCGATAATTTTAAAGTAAGACTATTAACATTTATAAATCATTGTTGGAGGAAAATAAAAACACCCCTCGAGTGGAAAACAGCAAAAATCGCACCGATCTTCAAGAAAGGAAATAGAGCGATGTGTGAAAATTACAGAGGAATCAGCCTGCTTAATACGACATACAAAGTTTACTCGAAAATTATAAATAGAAGACTAAAGAACATCGTCGAAAACACGATTTCAGAAGAACAAACGGGATTTAGGAAGGGCAGATCATGTACTGACAATGTATTTAGCATAAAGCAAATATTGGAAAAACACCGAGAATACAACCGAGAGACTCACATAGCATACGTAGATTTCGTAAAAGCATTTGACCGAGTAATGCGATTTAAAATATGGAGAATACTAGAGAAAAGAGGAATACCACACCATATCATATATTCAATAAAAGAAATGTACCAAGGAACCCAGATATGTATAGCGGATCATGAAGAAAATAAAGAAATAGTAAATTCAGGGTTGAGACAAGGGTGCAGTATGTCGCCGACATTATTCAATATTTACATTGACGATGCTATACGTAATTGGAAAGAACAGATACCTTGCTACACAACAAATCTGAACGACCGAGATTTTGTAATAACCCTACTCTTCGCGGATGACCAAGCCATAATAGGAAACAGTGAAAACTCGCTACAATACGCACTTTTTAAACTAAGCCAAACTATGAAAGAATACAATATGGTCATATCTATAAACAAAACAAAAGTGATGGCATTCAGAGGCCAAGAACAAATACGCTCAAAAATAGTACTAAATGACCAGTCCATAGAGCAAGTAAAATCCTTTAACTTCTTAGGATGCACAATGTTAATATTTGAGGAGGCCGACATACCCAATAAAATTGAAAAATTTAATTATATAAATGGCACAATAAGAAGAACATTTAAGAATAAAAGTAGTCAAAATACCGCGATGAAATTCTACAAAACAATATCGGTACCAAGCATAACATACGCTAGCGAAACTTGGACAATTACCAAAGAAAACGAAAGACGAATTCAGAGTGCCGAAATGAGGTTCCTACGTGCAGTAGCAGGATACCAACGGATAGATCGGAAAAGAAATACTGATATAAGAGCGGAATTGAACATCTATAGTATAAACGAAAAAATAAAAGACTATCGGAAAGAATGGAAGGCGCATCTCGACAGAATGGATCAGTCCCGACTGCCAAAGAAAATGTTTCAATACAAACCGAGAGGAAGAAGAAGTGTGGGCCGCCCCAGAAAAAGATGGAGCGACCAATTATTCGAGTGACGTAACGGACCACCGGTCTTAAACCTGCAGATGATGATGATGATTAAATGTATTTAAAATGTATGTAAACTCAACAAAATTGTAACAATGAAAATATTATTAAGTTTGCAAAAATTGTATATAAATACTGTGATATTATTGAAATAAACAAGTTCTGAATTTAACTTTCGTTTTATTCGCATCTTCAACACATAAGTTAGGAAGGGTACTTCTTGCCACCTTCTCCTAATTTATTCATGGTCCTTAGAGCCGGATGGACCAAATAATTTCGATATGGTCCATCGAGCCACAGAAACAGCAAAAAGAAATACAGTCATCCAAATCATCCAAGGTCCATTCATCGAGACTAAGAAAGAAGCAATCATCCAAGGTCCATTCATCGAGACCATTTAAGAAAATTATCAAAGTCCACAGCGACGCCAAACAAGGGTCAAGAAGACGCCATAAGCAAACAACGGTCCAATACAACGGTCCAAACAATCAACATACCAGGGTCCACAGCGACGCCACAAACAAATAAAAGCAACGAGCAGTCAAGAATCAAGAAGAAGACAAGCATTTAAGAAGAGAACAAGTAATCATTCAGTAGAGAAAACATCAATCAAACAATACAATCCAAAGGACCAGCACAAGAAGACATGGAAAGAAATCAAGTACTACGAATTAAAAAACAAAAAATTAGACTACATTACTTAAATCAAGCTATGGAATCCGCAAAAAAGAAATTACAAGAAGAAATCGAGCAAATCACATATGAACGTATCAAGAACAAATTGGAAACCCAATGGGAAACAATTATGGAGTCAAACGTAGAAATAATGGTTTACGAAGAGGAAAAACAAGATGAATATTTTACTGAAAATCAATTCACCAATGCAGACGAAAAATACGACAAGATAATGGAAGAACTGGAGCAGAAAACAAAGCAATTTTTAACTAGCGAACCAAACAAAAAATCACCAAAAATAAAATCACAATTTTATGGAGGATATGAAGAAGATGGGGAAATCTACGACGAATTCGATGAAATAACAAAAAATTTGAAGGCAGCATTAACAAAAATGGAGATGGAAGAGAAGATGGAATTAGAAAAAGTTGCAAATTCGAAACAAATGCCAGAGGAAGAAGATGAGGAAATCTACGACGAATTCGACGAAAAAACAAAAATATTGAGGGCAGCATTATCAAAAATGGAGATGGAAGAAAAGATGGAATTAGAAGAAGTTACAAATTCGAAACAAATGCCAGATGAAGAAGATTTAACACCAATATCAATGGAGATGAAAATCGAAGCGGAGATGGAAGAAGAGATGGACGAGGGGATAGAAAAAGAAACTGCGAGTCCGAAACAAATGCCAGATGAAGAAGATGTACAACCAATATCAATAGAGATGAAAATAGAAGAAGCTGCAATCCATACACCAATTTCAAAGGAAAACAAGAAAATTCAACAAGACGACAATTATTATAAAAACAAAAATTTGGACATCGGACACATGAAACTTAGACATCAGTATATTAAAAAAGAAAATTGTGACGAAAATACAAAAAGAAACGAGGATGGTGGACCAGTTAAAATACAATCCAAAGAAGTACCACCAAAAATAGGAGAATAGAAACAGCAATGGATCCCACATCAGTTAGAAAAGAGATTATACAAACCACTAAACAATGAGATCAGCATTCAAGACAACGCAGTAGTGGAAGAAAAGTTGGACCAAAACGAAAAATTGTACACGGACTCTAGATGTCAACAGAAATTCAGAGAGATGCTACGACAATGGAGAAGGCGATGGAAAATTCGAAGATGGAAAAAGAGAAGAAGGAAGAAAGAGATGTAGATGTATTCAATCAGTTAGGGGTGGCAGCTTACATGAACTATCGCCAGTTCATGAACAATTATAATCAAATTAATAGGATTCTGTTTGACAAGTTATCATTGTTGGATCAGATCAAAATCACCACCAAATCAAGTTCGGCAGCCCAAGTGAAGACAAACGAGGACACCACACCACCAGACATGTTCGAAATGCAACCATTATAAATTATAACCATTGGAGGTGGCAGAATGTTTAATCTTAATGAAACATGGGTTATTCGGACACCCTGTATATATAAAATATAATTAATTATATAAAAACTGCTGACCAGGAAATACAATAAATGCAACTAAGTAAGTGTAAATAACCTGGTAGTTATGTAGGTTATTAAAGGTATTTAAAATGTAAACTCAACAAAATTGTAACAATGTAAATATTATTAAGTTTGCAAAAATTGTATATAAATACTGTGATATTATTGAAATAAACAAGTTTTGAATTTAACTTTCGTTTTATTCGCATCTTCAACACATAAGTTAGGAAGGGTACTTCTTGCCACCTTCTCCTAATTTATTCATGATAAATGATACAAATGATATAATTGAGATGATATAAAAGAGAAAAGAATCAATTTTTATTAATATCGTTTTCTAAACGAAAACTAATTTTACAGTTTAACTTTGACACTATGACAAACAAAAATTATTCACCGAAGATTACAAGCGAATCCTCCGAAGGAAATTCGAAGATGAAATTATAGGCATGTAAGTTATTCATTTTATATAAATACCATACTTTACGGGTTACTCTGTCCATTAATTGTGAACAAAGAAAATTAATGTAGGTAATTATAGAATTATGTTGACAAAAACTTTAACGAATGATATGAACTCGATTTTACAAATTTTTTTTTAAAGGAAAAGTTCCAAAAAACAATTAATTATAAATATTAGAATACTTCAGCATTCCTATTCCACAACTAGAATAATTACATTCATATAGAGCAGGGATGAGCATCAAGCGGCCCACAACACTTTTTCGTGTGGCCCTTCGAAGATTTTACATTTTCACTTTTAAGGTTAAGTTTATAGGTTTACTTTGTTAATCAAGAGATAATTTGATTTCATCATTAGTGTTTGTATGTTCATAAGTTTCTTACATGCGGCCTGCACAACATTTTTAAATTTGTAGCTGGCCCGTTGTAAAAAAAGGTTGCTCATCCCCGATATAGAGGGTAATTAATTATACATTTATTATTTTGTAATCTAGTTTAGAATAATAATTATAGGTGAGAATGAATTTGTTTAACTTGTACAACAATAATAAAGTTTTTCAATAATTATTTTTATTATTATTATTCATGAATGAACGTGAATTCTACCAAAATATGAAGAAACCACCCTTCGACATGTTTTGTCGGCATGGCCAGCAAAACTTAACATTCCACAAATTACATTAAGGAATAAAACTACAAGTCGAACACCAGAAAATATTTGTCAACTAAGACCGGAATGCATATTGGAAACAGATGATATAGATTATAGAGTATCAAATTACAGAATACCCCAAGCAATTATTATTACAATAATAGTTCGTGAATCTGAGTTTGTCCTATCCCAGAAATGAAAAAGTTTAATTTTTGTAATGATGTGATTTTTTTTATGATATGATTTAAAATGGCCATAACTAGGGTGTTCACCCTACTTACTAGAAATTTCTCCGTGGTCATCGGAATAACTATACGAAGAGCAACGTCTTCGCTTCTGTCTTTTCATCTTGTAATAAATTTCTCAAACAGAAAACCAACTAAAAACTTCTTAACACGACGTGTCACACTGAACGTACGTAAAGAAGAAAAATGAACTTTGTGAAGTTCTTATGTCCTTGGGTTAGGTAAAGGATCGTATACATAAAGGACCGTTCCCGTTTTTCTTTTGTCACTTCCAAAGTGTGACCAGTCCGATGATATCTTAATGACCTGAGACTTAAGATTCGTTCATGGTCCACTTTAATTTATTTTAATTTAAAAAAAAACTTCCATGTAAATAATATGTACATAAACCTCCTACAGACGTTTATGCTACATTTTCTTTACTTTAATTTAATTTAACGTTAGGGGACGTCCATAAATCACGTGAGGTGTTTTTTCAAAAATTTTGACCCCCCCTCTTGGTGAGATTTGGTGAGATGTCGTGGGACCCCCCCCCCATCTAAATCTCACGTGAGATTTTCTTTATATTTTTCAATAATTAAATTTAGTAGGCTTGTTTTAAGAAAATTTCAGATTACCTTTAATATACGAGGGCGGTCCCATAATTACCTGGCCTAACAAAGAAGACACAAAAATTTTGGAACAAAATATTGTTATTTCTCAACATAGTTTCCATTTAGCTCTATACACTTTTGCCAGCGATGTTCAAAAGCTTTGATACCCTTTTTATAGTAAGAACTGTCAAACTCTTCAAAATAAGCATCAACCGCATATTCGACCTCTTCATTATTGGCAAATCTTTTACCACCAAGCCATTTTTTTAAGTTTGGAAAGAGAAAATAATCCGAAGGGGCCAAATCTGGCGAATAGGGTGGGTTCTGGCAAATAGGCTGCAACAAGTTCGCATAATACTCGCCGTTGATGGTTTTTCCTTTTTTAAGATAATCAATGAAGATTATGCCACGCGAATCCCAAAAAACTGACGCCATGACCTTGGCAACAGATGGAACGGTTTTTGCCTTCTTTGGAGGCGATTCTCCCTTTTGAGTCAATTGTTTTGACTGCTTCTTGGTCTCAGGTGTATAGTAGTTTCATCTATAGTTATAAATCGACGCAAAACTCGGATTTATTGCTCTGAAACATAGCCAAACAATCGGTTGAAACATCCTCACGACGCAGTTTTTGTTCCATTGTGAGCAAACGCATCACCCATCTTGCACAGAGCTTGGTCATGTCCAAATTTTCGTTCAATATGCGATGCACAACACTTTTTGAAATCCCTGTTATATCTGCTATCTCGCGCACTTTCAATCGACGATCACCCAATACAATTTTGTGGACTTTTTTCACATTCTCTGGAGTAGTCACCTCATTTGGTCAACCACTGCGATGTTCGTCTTGGCAGCTCGTACGACCTCGTTTAAACTCTGCCACCCAAAATTTTATTGATGAAAATGAAGGTGCAGACCATGAGGTGCAGACTCCCCCAAAACAGGATCTAGCTCGTCTTTGATGTCGGTTGGACTGAGACCTTTTAAATGAAAGTATTGTATCACATAACGACAACCAATTTTTTCCATGTTTATAAATTCACTGAGAGCGTTCACTACTGATGACTGTCAATCAAAGACTAAACAACGTATCGCTGTCAAACTTCAAACTTAAGCTTTATACGGTTGGTACTTTCAAAAAAAATTTTGTTTTCAACCAATTAACGCCATCTATATGTAAGGCCAGGTACTATTGGGACTACCCTAGTATAGGCATAAAAAGGCTAAAAATTCGGTCTCTAGTTTTATAATACTAATATAATCGCTGAATTAAAAAGTTGACGTGAGATTTTATTTGAGCCCCCTCCCCCTCGGTGAGATTTGGTGAGATTTTGACGGACCCCCCCTCCCCCATTTTACCTCACGTGATTTATGGACGTCTCCTTAGGAAATTTCACCTTTAAAGGCAAGGGTAGGTAATCTACCAATTTCAAGAGTGGTAGGGCAATATATTGAGAACAAATAAAACAAGGTGGAACTCGCTTTAGCGGCAGTTCCTAGGCTTCTATACAGCTACTTTTCTGGTGTGAAAAGTTGTTGTTGCTAGTTAGTTTGGTCGACATAATATTTATAATGTAATATCAGATAATCCGATAATCTGCACCAATTAAATTTTTTGCGGTTGGTAATTATCATTTACTATATAATTAATAACAATCAAACTTTTCCACTTTTATTTACAACTTAACTTCACAAACCACATCAAGCCACTGCTATGGTTAAAATAAATAAAAAATTATTTTTTGCCATTCCGGGGGTAAAGTACTCACTTTTTACCCCGATTTGCGGGTGTAAAGGGGCACTTGTTTACACTGGGGGAGTAAAGTTAAAAAATAGGGGGGGCGGGTGAAAAAAACTTTTTTTTGCTCTAGGGCAATAAAAAAGTCACCAGATAACTTTTTTTTGCTCTAAGGCAATAAAAAAGTCACTAGATTGCCACGTGATCGATGGGGTTTTCTTCGCCGTTCTTAATGACGAAAGTGCGCCCCCCGCCGGTTTTAGATTTTTGAATCGTGCATATTAGCGTGGAAGAATCAAATTCTTTCACATCTGCCGCGCTCAAATTTATTTCAAACAATGATGGCACAAATGTAAATTAACTGAATTGAACCATTGGTAGAATCGGGGGTGCCAACTGCTATTTCCTAGTAGGTACTTTTTGTTAGTAGTTCGTAATATTACTAGTGCTATTTTGTGATACTATCGAGCACGTGCATTACTAAAAAAATGCGTTAAATTTTTGCTTTAAGTTTCTAAATTGGCGAAGTTCCTACTTTACCGCCCAGAATTGCTACGACGGGAGTAAAGTGACTTTTGGCCCATGTCCCGTGTCACTTTGCTCCCTTGGTGCATAAAGTACTATTTTCGCATCAAAGTAAAACTAAAAAGTTCATTTTAAATTTAAAACAAATTTTAATTTTATTATACATACGATGTGTTTATAATGATAATTTCGAGGGTTCTGATTGGGTTTGAATTATGCGGACGGACGGACAGACAGACAGACGGACACGGAGCCAGATCATAAGGCTTCTTGCTATACTTTGTATAGAAGCCTAAAAACGGTAAACTATGTAAAAAATTAATATATTATGCTAAGTTATAGAAAATTAAATTTTATTTCTTTATATTAATGCCAGATAGCATTTCGTTACGGGTTCTCGCTTATATCTCGCAAACGTTTAATTCTACGTTAAAAGTTAATAAGAGCTAAGTTGTAATAATTAAATTTGCTATTAGGGTAAAAATATTAACGATGGTGCGCTTTAAGCAACAACAAGCGTGACGTCACGCTAAATGCACGCTAATGATATAACCTCGCTTGACCTCGCTCAGAAATACTTTGATTTGGTTTTGAACGATAATAATACATTACAACTAAGTAATCTCTTATTATAAAAGGCCAAGTCTTTCTTTCTTTCTTTCTGTCTGTCCCGCGGAAATACCCGAAGCAAACCGAACCGAACCGAACGCACAACGTATCATCGGATCAACGTATCATCGGATCAACGTATCATCGTATCAACGTATCATCGTATCAACGTATCATCGGTTCAACGTATCATCGGATCAACGTATCAAGGGATCAACGTACGAGGGTAGTCCCATAAGTACCTGGCCTAACATATAGATGGCGTTAATTGGTTGAAAACAAAATTTTTTTTCGAAAGTACCAACCTTATAAAGCTTAAGTTCGAAGTTTGACAGCGATACGTTGTTTAGTCTTTGATTGACAGTCATCAGTAGTGAACGCTCTCAGTGAATTTATAATCATGGAAAAAATTGGTTGTCGTTATGTGATACAATACTTTCATTTAAAAGGTCTCAGTCCAACCGACATCAAAGACGAGCTAGATCCTGTTTTGGGGGAGTCTGCACCTTCATTTTCATCAATAAAATTTTGGGTGGCAGAGTTTAAACGAGGTCGTACGAGCTGCCAAGACGAACATCGCAATGGTCGACCAAATGAGGTGACCACTCCAGAGAATGTGAAAAAAGTCCACAAAATTGTATTGGATGATCGTCGATTGAAAGTGCGCGAGATAGCAGATATAACAGGGATTTCAAAAAGTGTTGTACATCGCATATTGAACGAAAATTTGGACATGACCAAGCTCTGTGCAAGATAGGTGCCGCGTTTGCTCACAATGGAACAAAAACTGCGTCGTGAGGATGTTTCAACCGATTGTTTGGCTATGTTTCAGGGCAATAAATCCGAGTTTTTGCGTCGATTTATAACTATGGATGAAACATGGGTTCATTACTATACACCTGAGACCAAGGAGCAGTCAAAACAATGGACTCAAAAGGGAGAATCGGCTCCAAAGAAGGCAAAAACCGTTCCATCTGCTGGCAAGGTCATGGCGTCAGTTTTTTGGGATTCGCGTGGCATAATCTTCACTGATTATCTTAAAAAAGGAAAAACCATCAACGGCGAGTATTATGCGAACTTGTTGCAGCGTTTGAGTGATGAAATTAAGAAAAAGCGGCCACATTTGGCGAAAAAGAAAGTGTTGTTTCATCACGACAATGCCCCTGTTCACACATCCTTTATCGCGATGGCCAAAATCAATGAATTGAAGTTCGAATTGCTTCCTCACCCACCCTATTCGCCAGATTTGGCCCCTTCGGATTATTTTCTCTTTCCAAACTTAAAAAAATGGCTTGGTGGTAAAAGATTTGCCAATAATGAAGAGGTCGAATATGCGGTTGATGCTTATTTTGAAGAGTTTGACGGTTCTTACTATAAAAAGGGTATCGAAGCTTTTGAACATCGCTGGTAAAAGTGTATAGAGCTAAATGGAAACTATGTTGAGAAATAACAATATTTTGTTCCAAAATTTTGGTGTCTTCTTTGTTAGGCCAGGTAATTATGGGACCGCCCTCGTATTTAAATTTCCTATATAGGTGAAAAATTATGTAAATAAAATATAACTTATATTTGGTCTGCATTGAAAAAACAGATCAACGTATCAACGTATCAACGTATTTAAATTTCCTATATCGGTGAAAAATTATGACAGCTATTTCCAAAAAAGCATTATGTGAACTTCCATAATGGATAATGAAAATTTTGAAAATCCTGCTGCAAAGCGACGGCGATTGAATCGTGAGAGAAAAGCACGTACAAGAGCTAATAACACAGAAGAACAGCTTCGATCACAGCGACAAGCTGACGCTCGGTCTCATGCGATACGTCGACAACGTGAAACTTTGGAACAAACTCAAGCGCGGCAAGCTGCTGACGCTCGGTCCCATGCGATACGTCAACAACGTGAAACTTTAGAAGAAACTCAAGCGCGGCAAGCTGCTGACGCTCGGTCCCATGCGATACGTCAACAACGTGAAACATTAGAAGAAACTCAAGCGTGGCAAGCTGCTAACGCTCGATCCCATGCGATACATCGACAGAAAGAAAATCGATACCAAAGTCAAGCAATTCAACTCCAAATAAGAGCATTGAGATTTGATGAATCTCACGTTACTCGACACGATTGTGGAGAAATGAATTCCATCTGTCAGTTCTGCGGTTCCAAGAATTTCGCCAAGGAGCGTCCAGTTGATAAACAATTTAACAACTGCTGTCATAAAGGAAAAGTGAAGATTCCGCAACCGCTCGATCAACATGGGAATCTATTGTTATACTAGCTGGTAGCCCGTCCGAGGACGGGCAGCTAGAAGGACGGGCAGGCAGCCAAGGTCATATGGCTTTTGGATTGCACTGAGAGCTTTCCTTAATCTTCATTCAACTTAAGTTACCTTGGGTAGCTGCCCGTCCTTCTAGCTGCCCGTCCTCGGACGGGGTATCATCTAGTAAATAAATAATTTAATAAAAAATAATAAATTTAACGTATTTTAATTAATTTAACCTCGAATTCATAGCACCAGGGTGCGTACAATTAATATTTTTCCCCTATAATGAAAGTTTTATAGTTATTTAATTATAAGCAACAGAAACATATACTTTACGGAATAAGCGAAGAAATACCCGAACGAGCCCGGAGCGGAGCTCCGGGCTCGTTCGGGTATTTCCTCGCTTATTCCGTAAAGTATATGTTTCTGTGCGAATTACGTATACAGCTTTTACTCTGGGACAGGTCCTTTACCGAAATTAAAAAAGAAAATCTGCAATAAAATAATACAAGGTGAAACTCGCTTTAGCGGCAGTTCCTAGGCTTCTATACAACTACTTTTCTGGTATGAAAAGTTGTTGTTAATTTTGGTCGCCATAATTTTATAATGTAATATCAGATAATCTGCATTAATTAAATTTTTGCGGTTGGTATTTTTATCATTCACCATATAACTAATAATAATGAAGCTTTACCATTCCATTCGGAACTTTACTTCTCTGTAATGTACGGTCCATTTTTTGAGGTGGATCAATCCTCTTCTTTCTCTTTTACTTACAACTTAACTTCACCAATTACATCAAGCCACTGCTGTGGTTAACAATAAATAAATTAAAAACAAATTATTGTTTTATTATAATACATACGATGTGTTTACAATCACAATTTCGAGGGCTCTGATTATATTTGAATTATGCGGACAGACAGACACGGAGCCAGATCATAAGGCTTCATGCTATAGATACTTTGTATATAGAAGCCTTTTTTTAAAGTTTTTTTTCAGAAAAATATAGTAGATAAAATATGATGACAATAAATTTTATCCGTTAAAATGATAACTTAACTCGTTGATCCGTGATCTGATAACTTAATCCGTTGATACCTTGATCGGTCAGATCATCGGATTAAGTCTACTATATAGGTTGAAAATTACAATCTTAAAGCACAGAATATTTTTGTAACCTATCTTAATATATAAATTCTGATTAGATTTGAATTATGCGGACGGACGGACAGACACGGAGCCAGATCATAAGGCTTCTTGTTATACTTCGTATAGAAGCCTAAAATGAAAATTGCGAACTCATTAACGAATTGAAAATCACAAACACATTTTTCTGTAAAAAAAGATGTGCACAAATATACGTGGAGAGCAAGAGGCTCCAGGAATAACCGAAGAGAGACTGCCACTAGCAGCAAAGAGATGTAAACCACCGGGAAAAAGAAGTGTGGGAAGACCTAATAGAAAAAGATGGGTGCGGAACAGCCAATAATGCCTACACCGTGAAGTGAAGAAGAAGATAAATATTATAAACCACGACATAAAGCGCCCCTCCCAACGTGACCATCTTGTCATTTAATCATCTAAGTGTATCATCATAAGCATAGTCAGAAGTTTTACAAAATTGTCTTCTCTTCTTCAGTTGCTCTTGTATTTTTAAAATTACTTTATGAGAAACAGGAACCTTAGACATGCCAATCAAACGCGCTGATATCAATTTAGGATTAATAGAGGGCACCGGAATGTAGCAGCTTCCAATTTTCGGAGTAAATTCCAGGCCTTCTAGAACCCATTAACCCCCCCCTGATGTATGTCTACAGCTTTAGTTAAATCTTTGGTAAATGTAATGTTCTGATTGGACAGCTTCAATTATGTTTCCTAGCGACGCGACGCGTAGCGTTACTTCAAACTATTGCAAATTTACCGCAATGAATTGATCTGAACACAACCTACTTTAAAATTTTAATTGTTGTTCTTAATATGCCGTAATTACATTCTTAATTATTGTTCCAAATGGTAAAAGCATTATGAAATACAAAATACAAAGCCCACTGTGCAATTATAATTAAAAATTAAGTTCAAAGTTTATAAGTGAAATTTCGTGTAGGAATTTTAGTTTTATCACTAGTTAATGTCATTTTTTGTTGACAAATATTACTCATTATTTTATTTACTCTTTACTGTTTGTTAAAAACTAGTGATAATCAGGGACTGCAGGAAACGATGACGTGATAACCACTAATTTATTGTGGAATACCAATATATATACTTTTTTAGATAAGACAACCTGTTATTAGTTTATAAACTTTAGCCAAGTGATTTTGTACGATAGAAAAATGTTGGCACCTGAAATTGGATCAACTAATGCGGACGACAAAACGCCCCTCGTCGAAAATCGTGGTGTTTTTCAACGACTATCCACGTTATTCGGACGAAAATCTAATTCCAATGCAAATATGGACGGCTATATTGAATTTGGTTCTATCAGAGAAGAAGCAGAATCCAGAACTTTGGGAGTTTTTGCTGGAGTTTTCAGTCCGGTCACTTTGTCCATGTTTTCAGCCCTAATATTTTTGCGTATGGGTACGTCGTTTGGTTTTTAAAAGAGAGTTCTCGCTTCTAATATTGATTTTTTTTTCTTACAGGATACATAGTTGGAAATGCCGGTTTACTCGTGACACTTTTACAATTCACGATAGCCTATTTAATTTTAATATTTACTGTTGCGAGCGTTTGTGCTATTTCTACAAACGGTGCTGTCGAAGGAGGTGGTGCTTATTGTATCCTTTGAATATACTTTTTTCTCATAATTTACACTAGTTTTGTGATTTTTCTTGACTCAAATACAGTCATGATCAGCCGTACCTTGGGACCTGAATTTGGTGGCTCAATAGGAACCTTATTTTTTCTTGCAAACATTGTGGGCAGCGCATTATGCATTTCTGGGTGTGTTGAAGGCTTGGTCGAAAATTTTGGACCATCTGGTGAGTTCTATTTTATTAAAATAAATTGATTTGTAAATTAAACGTAATTGAATTTTTTATCATTGGTTTATTTAATAAATAAACTAATTTTAATTTATTTTATGTTATATATTGAACAAACATAAGTACTCCTCAAGCATATACTTGTAAACATTTTTATCTGAATTTATTTCCTTGTTTTCTTACATAAACAATAAACAAGATAACATTTTTGTAAATAAAAATATGAAATTCCTACGTTGTTCAAACAGCAGGGGATTAATGATATATATCACCGTAGACCTTGGAACAACTTTTCACAAACGAGAATTAAGTTTTTGTTAATTTCCGCTCTTCTTACATAATATTGCACTATAATTATGAATTATAGGTCAATCAATTTGGACATTTTTTAGCTTTGAAATGTGACTGTTTTAAACTTTTAAATCTAGTCTATTCGATAGAGATTGAATTTCTAAGTAAAATATATGCAGTTAATCTGCAAAAATACGTTTCGAAAATGAATTAAACAGTTTGCTACAAATTGAAAACTATTAGTAATAAAAAATTGCATTATCGCAATTTTATTTCCTGTAAAATCAATTTCTTGGTATTTTATCAAACGTTTTACTGTTATCAAATTAGTGAGTCAACGTCATGGTTTAACTCTTTATAGCGAATATTTAATATCTTTGTTAATAAACCATAGCATTCATTTTTTTTTAAATGGGAGGTAGAAAACAATCATTTAATAAGTTTTCTAAAATTCTATAATATTTTGAATTTGTGAAAACAAACAAATTCAATAATTAAAATTGCAATTTGACGTACAATATTTTATTTTGTAGAACCTAAATAAATATCTACTCATGCATTCAATATAGCCAAACAATGGGGTTGTCCCGTGTTGTCAAAAATATAATTTTTACCTATAAAAATCGATGGCCCATAGCAAAATACTATATTATATAATTACAAATATATAATTTTAAAACGCTATACTAATTAAATAAAGTGCCTTTTTTAAACGTATACGTTTGAAAAGTCGCCATTCTGTGACGTACCTAAAGGCCGTCCAATCACAATTCGCAATTAAAATTGCATTTACCACGATGCCACGTTTATATGTATGCGAAAATTACATCCTTGAGTGTACCCATGTGATGTGTTTAAAAATTGTTAAAAATCCGTAAATTCAAATACTTATTATAACCATGGCAACCATGCATACATAATACGCCATCTACGTTCACTATGAAAAATACATTATTATTTAAACTTTTAAGGTTATAGTATACCAACTGACATTTAAAAATAATTAAATTTCAATAGTGGGAGTGTATTGGCTTCTAATTGGCTTACCTTTATGTACGTCATGATTTACCGCGTTTTAATTATTTAAAAATATTTCAATTTTTGAACTTCAATACGATCGTTAAAATTGCTAAAAAAAAATTTTTTTTACGCAAGAGGGGTTTAAAATCACTTAAATTTTCGATTTTAATGAAAAAAAAAATTTGAGGGATTAGCCCATTCTTTTAGCTTTTACCCTTTACTTTGGTATGAGGAAACATCCCCTCAGTTTTTGACATCAGACTTGGACCAGAATAGTTCCAAAACTGTCCAAGAATCTTCCAAAAATCACGAAGTTGTGAATTGTTTATTTCCCCGGAAATTTTTGAATAAAATCATAGATGTTGGTGTTGTATTTAGTTTCAGTTAAATCTAAATCCTCTTTATCACCAATAGAAGATGCATATTGAATGCTTGGTTGCTCCTTTCCGCCCTAAAACAACTGAATTAATTTTCAATCATCAAAGTTTTCATTGCTTACTTTTAGCTCTGAGTAAAATTATTTAAGAAAAGCCGGGTCTGTGATCGACCCCCTTCGATTTGGCTGATTTTTTGTGGGCAAATTACCCATCCGGGGAGTAGTCAAAAGCCAGAACATTACGTCCCAAAAAAATTTATTGGCTGAGCTATAGCTATTCTAAGTTTCTTTTCACAATTTTTACTTGAATTTGGGTATTTTCGATTACGCAGCGGGTTTTCGCACTACGTGGCTGAAAATGGGTTTCCTTATGTAAAATTGACCGAGGAACAAGACTATGGCCACAGATTTGACCTACGACCAATACCTACAGAAATATTGACCAAAAACACTCGAAATTTACCAAAAAAAGTCCCAAATCTTGGGCAAACTGTGAAAAAAAAAAAATTTCACTATATTAGACCGCCATCTTGTAGAAAATGAACCAATGAATCCAATTTTATGTCCCTCTCCCCGCGCTACCAGCTATTTCTACTTTGGGATCCATTATTTTCAAGGTGGAAGAAATCCTCATCTACCCACATGAAATAAAATTGGATTTAGTCGATACGTTTATGAATAGAGTTAAAAATATTTATAATTGATGGATTCGTGGTTAATATAGTGAAAAGTGATGTTAATCATTTCTGTATTTTTAGTTTAATCTAAAAAATGTATAAGAAAAAGTACAAATTTACATTTCACAAGTAAATTACACTGTAAAATATAATTCGTAAAGGTACGTCACACTGACACATTTTCAGGCAAAAGACTTAAATTGAAAAACTTCCATCTTTATCAAGATGTCACAGTGTGACGAAAACGTTTTGAAAATGTGGCTTTTCAGTGCCTAAAAAGGGGTTTTGTGCATTTTTTAGGTTACACTAAAAATATAGATATAAAAATATTTATGGTTTCATGTTACAATTTTTGACCCTAACTCATCAACGAATCGACCAAATTAAACTTTTTAACGTGAGTAAAAAACAGCTAATTTTGAAACTCTCTTCACAAACTTGCTGCTGAAATGTTGATGACTAATATGTCGATTCTGGTCTTTTTCTTTAAGTCTTAAATATTTTTAACGATTTTATATTAGCCCTGCCTTTCTTTAATGTTTAAAGTCTTTTCGGAGATAAAGGATTGCTCAACATCGACATAGAATCCGCTAAAAAGTAGCATTCATTTATAAAAATTAGGAATTCAAATAGTATATGGATTGGTTTTTCAAAAAGTTTACTCCAGAGTGAAATATCAAAAAAAAACTATAATGCAAAGTTATAAAATTACAAAGATTGACCGTTTAAATTTATATGATAAAACATTAGTTCTTATTTTAAAATACAAAATTTACATAATAAAACAGGTTTTTATTTTGATTTTTAACAGTGTAGAGTCAAGTTGTAGCCACATAAATTTGTTATCCTGAAAGCGCGTCTATTTTTTTCATAAAACGTTTCATTTAAAAAATACGGGGTTTTCAAGAAAAATAAAGAAAATAAAACTTTTTAACATTTCTTTACTTAATTTGATTAACTCGAAAGTCAGAGTAGCATTTAACATATTTCCTGTTTTCTAGGTTACTTGGTAGGAGATAAAACTGCTGGATTTTTTCCAGACGGGCTTGGATATCGATTTCTATATTGTTCGGGCCTCAACTTACTTAATTTACTAGTTTGCCTTATAGGGGCTGGAATGTTTGCTAAAACATCGGTATTTGTTTTAGCAATTGTTGTAGCTTGCATCAGTGTCACATATATCAGTTATTTCATTCAAGTACCAATGCAGGTTTGTTTACTATTTTGTAATCTTTATTTGTTTAAATTGAGCATTATTTTGTGGTAGATCGCAATACCGGCAGCCAACACTTTAATAAACCACAATGGTACAATTTTTAAAGCAAATTACACTGGTTTGTCGTCGCACACGTTTCACGAAAATTTATGGTCGAATTATACTTTGGATTACACAGTGGCTAAAGGAGAGTTAGTTAACTTTGCTTCTGTGTTTGGAGTTTTATTTTCGGGTGTTACTGGTATTATGGCCGGAGCAAATATGAGTGGTAAGTAAATTCTTAATAACATTTTCTTGATTAAATAAAAAGATTATGATATTTAGGCGAACTTAAAAGTCCAGGCAAAGCAATACCTCGTGGAACATTGTCAGCGGTTGGTTTTACATTGATCGTGTATCTATGTATGTCGCTGTTAATTTCAGGATCGTGTGATCGATTTTTATTACAAAATAATTACTTATTTATGGCAGGAATTAGCGTATTCCCGGTTAGTATTGTAATTGGTTTGGTTACGGCTACGTGGTCGGCAGCTTTGAGTAACGTAATTGGTGCTTCACGAGTGCTTGAAGCGTTAGCAAAAGATAGGGTGTTCGGTTAGTACTTCTGTTTTCAGAAAATACTTGATTTTTAAATTTTTACTGTTATTTTTAGGTCCCGTATTAGATTTTATACCTAAAGGAACATGGCGAAACAATCCAATAGCAGCGGTGATACTTTCCTGCCTCTTAGTTCAATTAGTCCTTTTGATAGGCTCCCTTAATCTCATTGCACAGTTAAATTCTGTCCTCTTTTTGTTAAGTTATTTAGCGACCAACATGGCTTGTTTAGGTTTGGAACTTGCAAGTGCGCCCAATTTTCGTCCATCTTTTAAATATTTTACCTGGCACACGGCATTTTTCGGTTTGCTTGGTACTATTGTAATGATGTTTATAATAAGCCCGATTTATGCTGCCAGTAGTATCTTGTTGTGTCTTACTCTAGTCGTAATGCTGCATTTATTTTCCCCAACGAAAGCTTCGCAATGGGGCAGCATTTCTCAAGCTTTAATTTTCCATCAAGTGAGAAAATATTTATTAATGTTAGATTCCCGGAAAGATCACGTGAAGTTTTGGCGTCCACAAGTCTTGTTGTTAATCAATTGCCCACGCACGGCTTGTCCTCTTATCGACTTTATCAATGATCTTAAAAAAGGTGGGCTTTATGTGTTGGGACATGTGGTTAAGGCAGAACCGTACTTGCAGCCCGATCCTGCTTTAGAAATGACTCCAAATTGGTTAAATATCGTTGATCATTTGAAGGTTAAAGCATTTGTGGAATTGACTGTGGCGTCCAGTATTCGGGATGGTTTGCAACATTTAATGCGTCTTTCGGGAATGGGCGCCATGAAACCCAATACTGTGGTGTTTGGATTTTTCGACAAACAACCATCCGTTGATTTTTTGACTAGGTAACTAACTTTTTGTTTATTTTTTATTTAAAAATCATTTTCATGTCTTTGCGCTTCTTAGTAGTAGCTCTCTTATGGCAAATTCTTTCATAACTTCATTATTAGTAGAAATTTATAAAAATGTTTTTCTAGACATGGTGTAATTTGAAATCAAATGCCTTAAATATATTTTTACATGCAGGGTGTCTCGCAAATATGGGGACATTGCTTAATACAGATATTTAATTTTTTTTAAATAATAAATGTACCTATTTAACCCTTTCACCGATTTTACCAAAATTTCGGGGTCCAAAATATTTATGCTTAAATTATTTTATTCTTAAATTTTGGTAAGTTTATGGATTTATTTAGAATCACGAAAAATAAATTTATGATTTCGAAATTTTGATAATAAAAAAAATGATCATTATTTAAAAATTATTAAAAAGGAAAATAAATTGATAAAGCTTTAAATATATAAAAATTTATGTGATTGTTATTGATAAATTTTTTGCATTTCTTGGTTCATTTTTTACCCACAAATTTGTGGGGTTCTGAATATATTTTCTTCATTTTTTACCCACAATTTTGTGGCGGTTCTGAAAATATTTTCTTCATTTTTTACCCACAAATTTGTGGGTAAACCGGTGAAAGGGTTAAAATGCATTTCCTTAAGCTCTGCTTCCAAGTTCTTAAATTTAAAAAAAATTTGCTAAAAACATAAAATGTTAGTGACTGTACTGCATCCGTACTGTGCATTTTTTAAAACAAGTGTAATTATTTAGTTGTCCTATATGCCGAAAATCAAGTAAAATCCTGTTTTATTTTATTAGGGTTTTCTTAGTTATTGCAAAATATTTATCGTAAATTATTAATTTTAATCTTTTAATACATTTAATTCTGCTTTGAACGTAATCAGTTTGTTTACTTAACCCAATTTTAAATGTGATTGTGCAGTTATGACTTGGCCATACTTTAATCTTTTAAAAATGTTTAATAAAACATATACACAGACATTTTTCTAAATGGTAATTTTGAGTTTATAGGACCTCAAGACATGTAAAACCATCAAAATCTGAAATTTTTCAACAATTTTTTTTTATGTAATCAAAACAAAACAAAAAAATAATGTCAAGAATAAACATAGTTTCCGTGAACCAATTTCAACCAAAATCCAAATCACTGTAAGATTTATAGCAATCATTTTCGTCCTAAGGTTCACCGGTAAGGAAATATTGCCAGAAAACCTATTATTTCCGCCACTTTAGGTCAAATGATCGCCGAGGTCGACGACTCAGTATTTTTATAGGACCCCATACCTTAAAACCTATCCAAAAATCAGAACCCTCTGACCATGTTTAAGAAACTCTTCATTTCGTTATATGATAACAATATAACTGAAATAGAATTTTTTTTTAATATTTTGTAAAAATATATAATTTTCAATTCTTCATTAAAAATTTCAACTTTCAACTAAGAATTCGGTAATAAGCTCAGAGTTTAGACAGGAGAACTTTTAGTATGTTAAAGTACGAACTATTACCTAACGAAATCCGTCGAAAAATTGCCGAAGACGGATTTTTTTGATCAAAATGTGCTCAATTTTCTTACACTAATTGGATAACATTTTTATAACATTTTTCATTATTAATCTGAAAAAATTCGCCATAAGTGGACCACCTTGTACATTTAAAATATTTCAGTGCCGATTCGTCGTATCAAACTAAGGAGTTCTCAAATTCGGTATTTCCAATACAAGAATCGAAAAACATTGATGCAGTCGAATACGTTCAAATGGTCGGCGACGTATTAAAAATGAACAAAAATATTTGCCTCTGTAGAAATTTCAGCAGCCTCAAAAATGAACGAAATTAGTGAGTACAATGTGAATGAATATTTTTGTCAATCGATTTTAAACTTTTATTATTTAGTATTAACGAGAAACGGTATATCGATGTGTGGCCAGTCAATTTTCTTAATCCCAGTGAAGAAGACGCATTCGATATCACCTCTCTTTTTATGATGCAGTTAGCATGCATTGTTAACATGGTACCAAAATGGAGTAAAATTACGTTACGGATATGCATTTGTGACGAAATGCCTCACTCATCGTTTAGAATAGTTTCGACGTCATCGACTCATTCTCATTCCGAAAAATTGTCACGCTTGCTCAAAACTCTTCGTATTTCTGCAAAATTATATTCTGTGAATGGATTTGGATCTGTTGTAACTTCTCATGCATTAAGAAATGAATCGTATTTAGCGGCGTAAGTTTTACTACCAAATGATTTAATTATGAAATAATTTAATTCTAATTTATTTTACAGAGTAAATGAATTAATTATACAGCATTCAGCTAACACGGCGATCACTTTTGTGTATTTGCCTATTCCTCCAAATTCAGATGATGCTGCAGCCGAATATCTTAATAAATTAGATGATATTAGCAAAAATTTACCTCCCTTAGTTTTCGTGCATGGAGTCAGCACGGTAACTTCAACTACGTTATAAATATTTTTAGTAACTAATTATTTAATTAGAAAATTTTATATAAGTGATATTTTTAAATTTTATAAAGCTGTTAACTCATTTACAAGAGCATAAGATGAACATATCGGTAACTAATTATATTAAGCATATTTATTGTTAAGCGACATTTATCAGAAATATTTTTTTAGAACTAAGAAATTGTGAAATGTAATCTGTGATTTTATCAAAAGTATTTTTTAATAAAAGACATTTTAAATGTAATTTTATATTTTATTATACATAATTATTGAAAAAATTTGAAAATATTTTCAATAAAAAACATTTTTTCTAGTTTCGTTATGACGCTTTCTGAAAACTTTGTACAATCCAAAAATACCAATATTGAATTTTATAACTATAAAGTGCGCTGAGCAAAGTAAAGTAGTTAAAAATCATTTTCAAAATCTGATGTCCACGAAGTTATTTTATGATAATCAAATCTAAGTTGAATTTGTTAAACAAATATCAACAAAGAATGAAAATTTTACAACCAGTAAATATTGTAATAAATTAAAACATAAAAATGTTTTAGAGGCGTTTCTGGTTGAATAGAAACAGCTTATTAGCTGAATACATAACCGTTGCAAAAACAAACGAAGTGTTTAGCGAGAGCACAGACGAGAATCCATCATTCAAGTCGTGAACGCAGGCAGTTCATCAAAAATGAATCACTCCACCTATCGCATGACTATAGTTTCGCTGTTACCCTGTATGGGATTCAGCTCATCAGATACGCACTGGTAACAGCGCGTATCATATACACCTATCATATGCGCCTATAATACAGGGTAACAGCGAAACTATAGTCATGCGATAGGTGGAGTGATTCATTTTTGATGAACTGCCTGCGTTCACGACTTGAATGATGGATTCTCGTCTGTGCTCTCGCTAAACACTTCGTTTGTTTTTGCAACGGTTATGTATTCAGCTAATAAGCTGTTTCTATTCAACCAGAAACGCCTCTAAAACATTTTTATGTTTTAATTTATTATAAGTTATTTTATGATTTGTAACCAAAAATTTTTTGATTTTGCCAACTTGGTGGATTAAATCGCGAAAAACGCTTTTTTCCTCCTTTTTTAAAAAATCGCGGAAGCTAAAATTTAGCAGTTTTGTGTAATTTAGTGTCCGAATGAACCCCCAAAAATTCCGTGTCGACTTATCCCCTAATTGAGGATTTTAATTTCTCGCAGATTTTTCGCCTTTTCATTTTTATGGAAAATTAACATTATTATAGACTAAAATTGAAGAACATAAAATTATCAAATT
This sequence comes from Podabrus alpinus, assembly GCA_932274525.1. Classification (NCBI taxonomy): domain Eukaryota; kingdom Metazoa; phylum Arthropoda; class Insecta; order Coleoptera; family Cantharidae; genus Podabrus; species Podabrus alpinus. The sequence goes on from OW026451.1 coordinate 28,093,809, forward strand.
CACATATCTACCAAATTTGAGTTTCTACTAAAATTCTACTAAATATCTACTAAAATTGAAGAACATAAAATTATCAAATTCACATATCTACCAAATTTGAGTTTGCCCTGATTTTTGAATAAAATAAAATTTTCACGAATAACTCCGCCACCTTTGAGGCTCAAACGAAAAAATTGAAGCTGATTGATGCTCAAACGATACTCGAGCTATTTTATTAAAAAAGTCGATTTGAGGGTGACATGCACCTCATAATGCAAAAGGCAGCCGGGTAGATTTTTATCTTGATTTATAACTGCTAAATAATACTTCGACAAATAATTTTGAAGGTTCCTGCAATGACCAAACGCTCTCGCCAGTGCACACATTAATACTGTATGAAAATTGCAAACGACTTCATGCGGAATAGAGAAATACGCACACCCTATTGGTACAATTTCAAAAAAGCGATGGTAGTTTGTCCAGCACTTAGCGTTTGAAAAATCGGTGATAATTCCAAATTTGATTTCTTCTATTTCTTAATCAATTCGACAAATTGACGTTTTTACACTTCGCAAAATTAAAAAATTTTTTACAAACAAAACAACATAATAAAAAAAAATCTTCGATTTTTTTAAAAAAGGGGGGCAGCATAACGTCTTTTGCGAGTTTTAATTCAACACTTCGCGAAATCAAAAGTTTTTTTACGAAATAAACAAAACAACAGAATACAAAAATAAAATTTCAACTTTTTAAAATTCACGATTTTTAATTTAACACTTCGGGTCATTCCATCTCAAATCAACTGAAGAATTTACTCAAACCCCACCAAATTTGACGAAACTTGGTACACAACATCTTTGTAAGAAATAAAAAATACAAATTTAAGGATTTGTCCAAAAAGGCATTTGTTTCCTTGTTTTGGTTCTTCAAAAAGTCGAAAAGTTAGTGTGTAGACTTGTAGAAAAACGACTGTAACTTCATCCAAAGTAGTCTAAATTTAAAAATAAAAAATGTTCTGTAAAGGTAAATGAACGCTCTATTCAAATATTCAGCCACATTTTATTTTTTCAACCCCTAACTGGATTAATTTTCTAATATTAACCCTATTCTAAAAGGGTATTTTTATTTTGTTAATTTTTTCACTGTTGTTTTGTACAAAAAAAATCAAATGTATTTTTGGTTTAACTGCTGTGTTGTATTATGCTAAACTTTTTATCAAAATTATAGATGCTGTGGTAAACTTACATTCAGATAATAAATATTTATGATGAAAATCTATTCAATTAATTGAAAATCGATTCCGACCTTTTTAAATAAATATAACCGTGGTCGCGCAACTTAGCTCCACTTCGAACGGTTATTACTATGTGAATACGAATCTGACGAAAAATATGTATAGAAGTTTTTTTGTAGAGAGTTTAATTAGCTTTAATTTTATGTTAAACTATTTTGTCATAAAGTTCAAAGAAACTTGAGATATCGGCGAAAAACTGGTTTTTTACCGTTTCTCGCTATACTTAATTTATTTTTAGTAACCGAACCCATGCTCATCCCATAATAAAATTTGGTATGCATGCTCAGCACAATTGCACAAAACAATAGTAAAAAAATTAACAAAATAAAAATACCCTTTTAGAAGTAGAGGTTGAAATAGGGTTAATATTAGAAAATTAATCCAGTTAGGGGTTGAAAAAATTAAATGTGGTTGAATATTTGAATAGAGCGTTCATTTACCTTTACAGAACATTTAACATTTTGACCCCCCAATATTTTGACAGATGTTCACGTTTTGAGGTCCCCTGAATCCATTTTTATCATTTTTGGAAGGATGTCTGTATGTATGTGTGTATGTACGTCTGTGAACACGATAGCGTCTAAACGAAGCAAGCAAATCATTCCAAATTTTGCATATAAGCTTTTTCCTGTCGTAGGACGAAGCCAGATGAAAATAAATTAAATCGTGTAACGGGAAAGGGAGGTTTACCTAGAGCTATTATGACATTATGCGTCATAACTTCGAAACAAAATTAAATATGTAAAAATATTAATAACAAAAAATTAGCGCTATGGAATTTGCTACATTTTTTGTCCTACAAGTTTTTCTCTAAAATATACAGGGCGTTTCAAAAAAATTTGTATTTGTAAAAATTTTTTGTATTAGTAAATAAAATAGTAAACCGCATTCTACTAACGAAAATAAGATGAAAAGTTTCTAATAACATGGGTCCAAAAATGCTTCGTTTGCAAGATATAGGCATTCAAAAGTTTTTTTCTTCCTATTTTGGCAAAATATGAAATTTTTCATCGATTTACTGTTGAAATTATGTAACCATTTTATTTAAAAATATAATATAAAAATTTGCGTCTGTTCGGAAAGTTATGCGATGGCCACATCAGATTTTTTATTTTTAAATTTAGACCACTGTGGATGAAGTTACTGTTACAGTCGTTTTCCTTCAAGTCTACATACCAACTTTTTGACATTTTGAAGGACCAAAACAAGAAAACAAATGTCTTTTTCGAAAAATCCTTAAATTGGTATTTTTTATTTCTTACTAAGATGGTGTGTACCAAGTTTCGTCAAATTTGGTGGAGGTCGAGTCAATTTTGCCTATTTTTCAGTTGATTTGAGACGGAATGACCCTTTCGCGAAATAAAAATTTTTTATCGGAAAACAACGAGAAAACGATGCGTTCCGAACCTCCGCTCGGGTGAGAAAACGAAGGTTCCCGGGTCTCGACTAAGTGAACGTTCGGCTGACGGAGAAAATGAACGAAGTTCGGCAGGCGGAGAAAGTGAAGCTTTCCGCGCCTCTTCAAAACCCGACAAAAACCGAGCATTGACATTTATTTTATTTTTTAATAAAGTAAAATGTCGCCTTGGTAACCACATATTTATTTCAAAACATGGTCTCGGATTTTTTTTAAATTTGCAATAACTCGATAACGGCGCTAGATATCGAAAAACTGAGCAAAAAATCCACCCCCCAACCAACCCTGTCACTACTACCACCGGTGAATTGTCAGTAGGAAGTCATATACAAAAATTCAGATCGATCGCGATGTAACAACCCGCGTTTGGTTCTTGATTATTTATATATATCGACCACGTAATTTTAACACGTAAAGACGAATTTATTAATGAAAAATTAAATAAAAGTAAACATTAAACCATGTTATAAATTAGATTATAAGTGTCTAACCATATTATGTGTAAACTATTTAGTTCAAAATTATTTAAACTTATTTAGTTTATAATAATTAATTTTGTTATAATAAGTGTTGAACCAGAGAAAAATTTGTTTGAGATGCACTGGAAATTCTCGAGGGATATTGTAAACTTTTACAATATCCGGCCCTTTAACATTTGTTACAATACGAGCGGAAACATTAATAACTTTGTAACGAGAATTTCCAGCAAAGTTAAAAGAAACGACAATGAATTTGAAAGTTATACTAGGGTCATAAAGTAATTCGTTTGCACTGCACATGCAACTTCTTCTTGGAAGAAAATATACGTTAGAATTTTGTGAATGGAACCGACGCTTTCCAATCTATAGAATCCTTGGCACCCCGCTGGGTTTCTAGAACGAAAGCGAGTAATGAAACTTACGCCGAAGAGACCATACATGTAGTCTCCACTCGAGGTCCAAAATTAATAAACCTCATACGTTGTTATTCCCTCTCCAAAGGAAAATCTTTTTCAATAAATACTACCCCGGAAGCAAAAGTCAAGTTAGTTGCCAGTTGCCGGTTTTTTCAAGCATATACGCGTTAATCAATCCGACGCTATTTAAAAGCGTAAGTTTTCTAGTCAGTTTAAACAATTTAAGTTCAAACCTAAGTTAAATAATCAAATACTCGCGTTAATTAAAGTAAATAAGATAAAGTTCCAAGTAAATTAGTACGGTTCGAATTTCAAGGTGTAATTCATTCAAAGTTCGACCGCTCCATCAAAATTAAATCAAATAAATCTATCTCGACCAACCATTACGAGATACGCGCAATTTCAAAGTATCCAACCATAACCAAAGGAGGATTACGCACAGGTGCAAGTGAAAAAGGATTATAGACATTCAGGTATCAAACCATTTTAATTAAAAAGAAATCTTTTACAAGCTTTACTCTGGTCGTATTAGAATAACTAAATAATTTTGGGCATAATTCTAGTATTGTAATTTAGTAAAACCTTTAAAGTTGCATAACTGTTAATTTCTGTTTGGGTTTTTTTTTGTTATTTAAATAAATTGTTTTAATTAAGCCAAAGGTGTCTCAATTATTGAAATCTCCTATAAGTGATCAATCGTTTGTCGTAAATATTTCTCCCACGTTTCTGTTCTAAAAGCTCATCACGTTACCAATTAAACAAATTAATGAAAAGTTAAAGTAAGTATCTTAAGCAATATTCACGAGTTTGGAACCAACTCGCCAATTTTCTCTAAAACGGTTTCTGGTGGCAGCAATTATAACTATTAATTCAATTAAAATAATACATTCACAAGTTCAATCAAACTAAAGCATTCAGCTTTAGAACAGCGCGCAAAAAAAAATTTTTAGGTTACTTTCTAATTTTAATTTAATTTATTTTTTTTAATTGTTTTCGTTTTCTCTATGTTTTCCGATAAAATAGTATACTGACCTCGACGATAAAATTCTTTGTTACTGGACTTACAGCTTTAAAAAGCTCGCTATCGCTCGCTTTTCAATATAGCTGTGCGTCCAGTAACGACGAATTTTCTCGCGTCGGACAGTAATATACTATTACAAGCAAATTTAAAATAACAATACAAAATAAATCTTCCAAGTTTTTAAAAAAGGGGTACCTGCGCCAAAAACGTCTTTTGCGATTTTTAACCTAACACTTCGCGAAATCAAAAAAATGTTTTACGAAACAACACAATACACTAAAAAAATAGGGGGGGGGGTTAACAACTTCACGGACATCAAAATCTACGACTTTGGATGCCTCTCACGTCTAAACTATGAAAGCTAAATATATGCTGCATAGGAGTTTTTTGTAGGAAATTTAATTACCTAAAAAAATTTTTCTATACAAATTTTGATATTATTTTTCGTTATCGCAGCGTTTTGAACGCAAGTTCGCGGGGTGATTTTTTTTTCAGTATTTTGGATATTCCCTGGGCTCAAATTTCATATAACATTTGTTTATTTAATTTCAAGGCTCAGATTTGATCGACTCCTGATGGGTTATTTCCGTCACATGACGAAATTTTTGACATCGCCCTGTAGCATATTTACTGTCAGTGAAAGTCATCTGAGTTTTATGACGTTCATGATCGAAACGGGGAGAGGTTAATCATCCAACATCAATTGAATTTATTTTTAATTTCATGTAATTTAAAATGAAGTGGGTTAGTGATTAATAATTTATCGATATGCACGATAATTAGCCATTAAATAATTTAAGTAGTTTCACCAAGTGCAACGTCTCCTCGTTCTGATTTCAACTTTTAACATTTAAAAACTTGCTTTTTTCATTAAAAACCATTAAAATGAGTGAAACATTCGATATTCAAATTGTGGTTGATCACTATTTAACCTCACTTGTAGGAGACGATGATGTCTCGATTAAAGAATATTTGGAAGGATACGAAGAGTTGAATAAGTAAGTTGACTTTACTCTACCAAATACCGATTCTAAATTATTTTCCAAATAGGTTTTGTAACTTAATGGGCCTGGTGTTTAGTTTTGTAAGTAAAGACTTGAGATCGAAAATGGACATATTGTATGATTTTTTAAAAAATGAAGAAGTAAGTGGAAATTTTGAAACCGTGCAGAAGATGATGGAATATGAAATGTCGAATAATTTGTTAACAAAAAAGGATTACACCTCCGGAAGTCGTACTTTATTGCGGTTACATCGAGGCTTAGATTTTATTCGTGTATTTTTAAAATCTGTCAAAGATTTAGGTAATACAGATAATACCTCCACCGTCTGTCGTGCGGCATATGACCAAACCCTATCGCATCATCACACTTTTGTTATAAGAAATGGAGCTCGTTTGGCCATGCACACAATGCCCACCAGAGAACAGCTGCTTAAAAAAGTAAGTTCCGTTAATGTGTTGGAAAAGTAAAAATAATATAAAAAATTTGTTTTTAGATGTGTGCAGACAATGAGGAGGATATTAAAAAAACGCTTGACCTTTTACCAAGAATGTTAGAAATTACTTCTAATGTTTTTGATCGAATTGATGTTCTGTATACTTCAAAAGATTTACAAACCTTGCCATAATTTGCAGAGGTTTAATTATGCAAAGTAATAAAATAATTTTTTAGACAATTATATTTTTTTAAACAATTCTTAGATGATTATATTTTTTTAAAGCAATTTTGTAAGTGCAAATTTTTAATTGTAATCTTGAAGTTTTATCGAAGTGATTAACGGTGGTTTTTGTGTGTAGATTATTTTTATTAAAAAATTTAACTTTTTTAAATTAAGTTTATTAAATAGATTTTTTAAAATGAAGGAAATTTTATTTATAGAAATAATGTGTTACAAATACATTATTTATTATCAACAAATTTAAAATTATCTTTATTTTTGAAAAATTTTGTATTTAAATTTAAATTCTTAATTATTTTGCTACTTTGCTGTAGTGCCTCTTGTGGGAAAAATAAATCACATTGATTTAAGTTAACTTGAAAAGTATAATCCTTTCCATTCGGTATGGAATTTTTTTTAAATATTCCAAAGGTATAATTTCCACTTATTAAAATTTTATTTTAAAATAGATACAAATGAGAATAAAAGTTATCGGCTTTATAATACAAGAATATCGTACAACCCAATTTGATACAAATATACTTTGTAGCCTAACAATAACACAAACATTTTTTCCAAGCACTCGGGGTTGTTTTTAGCAAGGAATGAAATTTAAATTTTGTCCAAAAAGTTTTTAAAAATATTCTAAGGACAACAGGAAGGATGAAAAATAAATTAAGAATACCCCAAAAAATAGTAAAAAAAATTCTAGGTTGCACCATAGTTTTTTTTCCTATTTTGATGTTTTAAACCAAATTTTGGTGTATTCAGAGGTTTAATATTAGTTTGCAAAATTTTTAAATAAAATTTATTTTTCATCTCCTTAGAGCAGCCTTCTGATTGTTAGAAATTTTCTACCAATTTTGATGTATTATGTTCAAATCAACGACGAAAGACAGAGGCCTTTTAAACTTTTAATGAGGCATTGGGATAATTTTGTTAATGAAGTTTTCTTCTAGAAAGATGGGCATTTTATCAATAATTTTAATTATACCAGTTTGGATGAACTTAGTTTTTTATATTACTCAAATGTTTTTACTCCACAACCAGAGCCTAATTGGGGAGAGCGGGTGAAACGTCTAAAAAAATTAAATCATTAACATTCATTAGGAACTTCGGGGTGGATTACCTAACCCTGGTCACTCCAAATAAATTGAAAATTTCCTATTGCAAAGAGAAACGTTTATATAGTATAATGACATAATTTTCACAAGCGAAGATATAATCAAAATTTTGAGTAAATCGATTTTGAAGTTTGCAAATTTACATGTAAAATTAACGAGATTCCCGCGCGTCGCTCATTAACACTTAAGAGTATTTTTGCCTTCATCCCGGTTTCCGATTTGAATTTTTCTTTGAAATTCGGATAGATTGGGGGTGTGATTAGTGGATATTAGTAATAAATATAATCTGGCACGGCCAGAATTGGGCGCAACAAAAAACCTATCCTACGGCCCTCCGGGCGGTTTTTCATTCGCGTACGCCGCTCCGCGGCATAGCTAAACATACGAGAAGGCGCCACCCATCAAGCAAACCGGGATGAAGGCAAAAATACTCTTAAGTGTTAATGAGCGACGCGCGGGAATCTCGTTAATTTTACATGTAAATTTGCAAACTTCAAAATCGATTTACTCAAAATTTTGATTATATCTTCGCTTGTGAAAATTATGTCAGTATACTATATAAACCTTCCTCTTTGCAATAGGAAATTTTCAATTTATTTGGAGTGACCAGGGTTAGGTAATCCCCACCGGAACTTCATATTTTCATGCGGATTTTCAAGTGCTTTGAAGGAGCCCTCCCCCCTCCCGGCTGTTCACAACCACTTGTATTATTTTTAGAATTTTTGAAAAAACAATGTTTAATAATATACAAATATTATTAACCTCTTCTTCTTCTTCTTCAGCTTGTTCTAGGTCTGGGACCTGTTTAATTCTGGTTATTTATTATTTAATAAATTTAACAGGTTTAATTATTAACCTGTTTGCACTAATTGCTTTTTTTTCACTTGTTCATTTCGACATTTTTTTTAAAATTCGTTATAACACATGCTATTTGTTTTACCACCGTTTTTAAAATTACAAAAGGGGTTGTATACGGTTGTAAGGGATGTATTAAAACAGGTATCAATCTTTAGTGTTCGAATTGCATTTCACACTACTGTATATGTCATGAATTAGTCCTCCCGGATGAACTTTGTCTGGATCCGCCTATGTGATGGTGCTATAATTAATTAACTCGTGTTAACCATGTAGCTTATTTAAAATATGTGATTTTTAACTATTGAAAATTATTGTATTAAATTAAACTTGAGAAATAAATTTAATTTAGCAGTAAACAATGCTGATTGTGCATGAAAAAAGTAATTTTCGTTTATTGTTCAATTAATTAATTAATTTTTCAAGTTTTTGCAGATATGAATGATCACATTCATCACAAAAATTATTGAAGTATATTTTTACAAGATTATTTATCATTCTTAACAATATTTTCGCACAAGAGTTGTCCTTAAAATTTGTCAAATTTTAATTGTTGCATCTCTAGATCTCTACAATTTGTAACATTCCTTTCAATATTTGGAAATTAGCACAATTGGAAAGGTTTAATCAAATTTACAAAATATGGGTATTATAAGGAAAATATTAATAAGTGTATGCTGCCTTTTGTGAAAATGTGAACACTGTGGCTTAAAAATTAATTACATTTAACAAAAATTTAAGTTCTGGTGCAAAATAGGGCTCGAGATCATATTTGAGATTTAAAGAACAAATTGCTCAAGTATGAATTTTCTTTTAATTTATAACTTTTTAAATTGAGCAACATTGAGGACTGAAGTCCTTCTAGAAACGATGATGCAAGAAACAAGCGTTACTGCTGTTGGGATTTATAATAATGCGTTCTGTAACATTTTTATATTGTAAAATTGTGATATACAAAATAAATAAAATGTTATCAAATAAAAAAATTATTTTGTGTTACGCTTAACAAACTTTTCCTTTGATTTGCCTTTACGGACTGCAGCTTGGGTAACTTTTTCAGCTGGGTGTTCGCTATGCAATATGGAAAACAAAGATTTCGCATCGGGTGCATTTCCAAGTACAGTTTTAAGATCCTCCTGTAACATCCAACAAACAGTTAAATTTAACTTAAATTGTTTTAATTATATACCTCCGACATCTTGATTACTTCATCTAAATTTTTACAGTTACGTAAAAAGGAATCTATATTTTTTGAAGTCACCCCGGGCAATTTTTGAACAAAATCATAGATGTTGGTGTTGTATTTAGTTTCAGTTAAATCTAAATCCTCTTTATCACCAATGGAAGACGCATATTGAATGCTTGGTTGCTCCTTTCCGCCCTAAAACAACTGAATTAGTTTTCAATTATCAAAGTTTTCATTGCTTACTTTTAGCTCTTCAAATAATTGAGCAGAAGCATAAGGACTTGCACTCCAGACTATCTTTAATTTTGGAAAATGTAACGTTAATAGTAACAACTTTTGTTGTATTGCAAAATTGTCATCATCATTGGAGATCATGTAATGGTTCTAAAAAAGTCAGTGTTTGATTGCTTCAAATAAGTTTGTTATAATTCTATAAACCTGCCAGGAGAATGGTTTATTTTGATCAAATTCAATCAGCAACATCGGCTTCGTATAATAACGGCTCATTTGGGTACACTGCTGGTACAAACGTCCAGAATTGAGGGAACCAATTAAATCGGATAAACTTTTTCTTTCGACGCAAATTTCTGGTGTTAAGATATAATCGCCGACCTAAAAGATGACGTGATGAGAGGACAGTTCGGTTATTACACCAAGAGGGAGTTTACACTAATTGTAACCGGTTCAATTTCAATTCCGCGCTTATGAATCAGAGCAGGCAATTCACTACGAAATTCTCTCATATCGACAATTATAATTTGTTTACTCGTTTCTGTACTTGCATTACCACCTTGCCTGCTACTGATTTCAACTGTGGACGCATTTCGTTGTAAAGTGACACAAACATCCGATTTTCCATCTTGATCTTCCGGAATCACCATTTTCTGAAAACTAAATTGTTTAAAAAAACCCAAAACAAGGTGTCTTCATACAGATTTAGTTTGAATTAAAAACTCAAACGCTTCTTTCTCCCTCCTTAAGGTGGTCAAGTAACTTTGTTCTTCAACTGTCCCAGCATGAATCAAAAAATACACTTTGAGAGGAAACTTTTTGGCCCTTCGCGCTTCGTACAACTAAAAACTAGAAAACTGAAGCAAAATTAGTTGCAATTTAGAAATTTACCTCAATATTCCGAACTGCCGTCATATTACTGTGATACATAATGATGTAGTTTGGTTCAACTTCTTCAAAAATATTTTGTAATTCCAGAAAGTTATCAGTATTTTTAAAAGTTTGAATTATAATTTTAGAATTACAGTTAGCTTTTTCTGCCTCACAAAATTGGGTTAAATTCATGTTTTCCATCTAAAAACTCAAGTGAATTTAGATATAGAGTGCACACTTTTAAGCACAACTGTAGTGTTCTAAATAATAATAGTACAGTAATAATTTAAAGTATTTAGGAAACGCTGACTTGCGTCTAGTATTTCTAGGTATGCAGGTTACACGTGTTGTGTGGTTTGCAATAATTAATACTTGCAACATGCATAAAATGTAAGTCAATTGTTATTATAAATATAAGTTGCTAGTATTGCAATAAGTTAGTTAATTAGTAATTAATCAATAGTCAACAGATGTAGTCGTAAGATTATTTGTTATGGTATTGTAGTTGGACTTCGTAATAATGATTACAATAAATAAAAGTATTCATCATATTTAGTGTTGTTCATCTTAATTACCCCTACAAGACAAACCTGCCCTACATGGCGATCCTGCGAAGCGGACCTAAGAAGAATCTTCTTATTACGAATTATTGGTAAATTGTGAGAAAAGTGTCAAAATGAAGAAAAAAAAAAAAAAAAAGAAGAAAATTTCAAAATTTGGACAGTGCATGTGAGTTTTAATTAACATTGCAAGTGAGTTTAATTAACAAATGGTAAAATGGGGACGTTAAACACAAAGGAAGTAGAAGTTACCAACATGGATGTTATGAAGACTAAGGTTATTGTGGAAAAACAAGTGGTTAGTGGACAAAAAGACATCAAGATTATGATGATTATTTTAACCACAGTGTTAGTGTCGTGGTATAAAATAAGTGTTTACCAAAAACATTACGGCGTGAAAGAAAAACTGGTATAGAGAAGCCGTATGGTCCACATGAAGAATTTGTGGTATAAATAAAATAATGTAATTTTTTTCAATAAGTTTGCTAAGTTAGTTAGGATATTATAATATTTTTAACGTAATTTTAACAATTTTTTTCTACATTCAATAATATTGAATTAAACTAATTAAAAATTTAAAAATGGCGATGTCACGCAGATATTCCAAAGCAACGAAATTAACAATTTTAAAAGTATAAAGATGATCTCAATGGTTTACGGAACTTCAATTTGCTGATGAAATAATAAATTTACCAGTTTAAAAATTAAGCCCACTTATCTTAGGATAATAATGGGAAAACGTGGTAAATCCGGTTTTTACTGAAAAGGCTCATTACTAATGACAATTTTTCTTTAGAGAAAATATTGTCTAGGCTAGATTAGAGGCCGGTAATTTGTGTCCATAAAGTGAAACTGAGTATGAATGATCCTATATTTAAAAGGTGCACCGTAAATAAATGTAAGGAAATAGGATCGAATGAATGAGCTCAAGAATTTAAGAATTGTATTTGGTAGGGATCCCAAAAATAATTAATGATGCCAGCGAAGAAGAAAAAATAATGTAAATCGAGATGTTAATTGAAAATAAATAAATAAATAGAAAAAAAATTATAACTAAATTGAAAGGAATCTCGTGACATAGCAAAATTTGTAATTATTGTTAAATAGGTAGGTGTACATTTGTGTTTGTTGTAAATAATTAGCGAGTTAATTGTAATTATAGTAAAATAAGTAGCTACTTGTACTTATACATAATATGCAATTGTAAATAATTAATGAGTTAAGATATTTTTGTAATATTAGATTTAAATTTTAATATTCCTATTTTTTTGAGAATGCCTTTCAAATCGTACACTACAGCTCAAAAAGATAAGTACACTTATATTTTTTAAGAGTTTTCAAAATTTTAAACATTAAACCCTTTATAAATCAATTATTTTAAATGAAATCAAGTAATATAGTTTATTTACAACCAGTTTAACAAAAAAAAATTAAAACATTTTTATTATGTTGGCTAAATTCTGGTTTCTTACAAAAATCCCCCTTTTGCTTTTATAACAGCTCGGCACAAACGAGGCATTCTTTGGGTGAGTTTATGCAAAGTTTCAAATTGAATTGCATTCCAAGCATTTTGCAAGACTTGCCATAAATGGGTTTGTGATTTTGGGCACTTTAGTTGAAAGTTTCGATCCAGTTCCTCCCAAAATAGATCTATAGGATTCAAATCCGGAAACGGATGGCCAATCCATATAATTTAGCACTCTTCGTTTTTCATTTTCTCTCAAATAGTCTCTGGACAACTTTGATGAGTGCTTGGGATCATTTTCTTCTTGAAAAATAAAAGCTCTCCCAATTAAACGTCGACCTGATGGCAGCACATTGTTTTCCAATATTGGTTTTTAACCTTCTTTTTCAAAATTCCTTCTATTTTAATAATATCTCCGAGGCAATTGTTGCCGAAAACGTGAAGATAAATGAATTGTAAGGCATAGCATTCGAAATTGGAGAATGACGGCACCTCAACTTACCGCTGAAATCAACGAAACTCGTACAAATAATGTCAGTTTGTCGACAGTAAAAAGAAGGTTGCAAACAGCTGGCCAATTGAAGAATTGCTATGCGGAAACTTTTGTTAAGACCTCAAAACATAGTGAAGAGACCAGCTTGTGCTAAAAAACATTAAATGTAGTCAATGGAAAAAGGTTGTTTGGTCGGATGGGTCGAAGTTTCAAATTTTGGTCCTCATCGACGAGTTTTTGTGAGAAAGCGCAAGGGAGAACGGGCTTTGGATGAATGTATTGTCCCAACGGTGAAACACGGCGAAAGGTCTGTTATGATTTGGGGATATTTTGGCAAGAATTGTGTCGGAGATATTATTAAAATAGAAGGAATTTTGAAAAAAGGAGGTTATAAACAAATATTGGAAAACAATGTGCTGCCATCTGGTCAACGTTTAATTGGGAGAGGTTTTATTTTTCAAGAAGAAAATGATCCCAAGCACTCATCGAAGTTGTCCAGAGACTATTTGATAGAAAATGAAAAACAGAAAGTGCTAAATTATATGGATTGGCCACCCGTTCCCGGATTTGAATCCTATAGAGCTATTGTGGGAGGAACTGGATCGGAAGGTTCGACTAAAGGGCCCAAATTCACAAACCCATTTATGGCAAGTCTTGCAAGATGCTTGGAATGCAATTCAATCTGAAACTTTGTATAAACTCACCCAAAGACTGCCTCGTATGTGCCGAGCTGTTATAAAAGCAAAAGGTGGATTTTTGTAAGAAACCAGAATTTAGCCAACACAATAACATTTTTTCAGTTTTTTTATGTTAAACTTGATGCAAATAAATTGTATTACTTGATTTCTTTTAAAATAATCGATTTAAAAAGAGTTTAATGTTTAAAATTTTGAAAACTGTTAAATAATATAAGTGTACTTATCTTTTTGAGCTGTACTGTACGTACCGAAAGTCATTCTTGCGAAAAGGGAGATGTAGTGTTCTAAATAATAATAGTACAGTAATAATTTAAAGTATTTAGGAAACGCTGACTTGCGTCTAGTATTTCTAGGTATGCAGGTTACACGTGTTGTGTGGTTTGCAATTAATACTTGCAACATGCATAAAATGTAAGTCAATTGTTATTATAAATATAAGTTGCTAGTATTGCAATAAGTTAGTTAATTAGTAATTAATCAATAGTCAACAGATGTAGTCGTAAGATTATTTGTTATGGTATTGTAGTTGGACTTCGTAATAATGATTACAATAAATAAAAGTATTCATCATATTTAGTGTTGTTCATCTTAATTACCCCTACAAGACAAACCTGCCCTGCACAACAAAATGTGGAAAGATGCTCCGAAACATTTACCTCTGTGAACGATTCAAAAACAAAATCTGCATTTCCTTCTTCTTTGGTGCTTTCTTCATCATCAAGTCTCTCACAAATCGTCTGTGACATCATGAGACAGTATGAATTTTTTAAATTTTCCAAATCATCTGCAAACGGATCCTTTTCTTCAGTTTTTTCCGTTTCTTCACTTTCAGGCGGTGCTTTTGCTCTTTTAGTAAATTTTGAAAAACCTGGACTCGGTTTCGTTACTTTTGAGGAATTTGCAGATTGGGAAAATTCTGGTAAATCTTCTAGATCTTTAAAAGTTTTGTTGATTGTCTTGAATTTTATGCCATGTTTTAGTGCCATCAAAAATAAATAATGTCGGGGACCGTGGGTCAGAAACTAGAAAACCGTTTTAAAACCAAAACAGAAAATTGGATCAGACTTACATGATTTAGTTGATAGCAAGTTTTGGTGTCTTGGCAGAGTATCAGGATTTTACAGTCGGTAATATTATCTTTTTTGTTTTCTGCAGGGATTTCTACTTTTAGTATTTCTGTTAAGGAGTTCCATTTAGGACAAAATTGGGGATTGAGTTCTAAAAATGTTGTACATAATTATTTTACGATCTTTATTATAAAATAGAGTACCTTTATCGCCCGTAAACACTAAAGAATTTGCGTATGCAAATAATTGGTCAGCAGGTTCCAGAAGTACCCATGTACTAACTTGGGCATATTCCATGGTTCGATATCCACATATAACGTGATAAAATGTCATGGCATCTGCGTATAACATGGTGCTGCAAGATTATCGTTAATTAAGCTGAATTTTGTAGTGATTTAAATTATTTACGTTATGAGATGCCTGAGCGTTTTTAAATCAGCTATCAGCTGTTTACTTTTTGAACTGAGTTGATGCCATACACAATCTAACTGATTTTGAAGAACTTTGTGGAATTGTTTAGTTAAACAGTTTTCAATTGTTATTTCCTAATTATTGAGAAAGAGGTTTAGTTTGTGTAACAAGGTCAAGGTTGTAGCCAAATAAGAATGGTAAATCTGCCTCCAGGTTATGGTTTTATTATAGAATTATTTTTTTCAAGCAAATTCTCCTGGGACAATAGTAATATTTTTCACATAGAAACTATCCATACAAAATATTTGTGCATATAGTAATTTATATTTACAAATTCTTATATATAACAACCGGGTAGTCCTAATTCCTGCTGAATCAACAGAAGAAGAAGACGAAATCTATCATTTACTAGAACAGGGGTGGGCAACCTTTTGTATAACAGGGGCCAGAATAATATTTACGTTTCGTCCGCGGGCCTTAGTATAGTTAATGGACACATTTTTGTTACTTGTATTTTTTTCTGAAAATATAAAAACAATAATATTTATAACAAAGTTAATTAAGTACTATATTTATTTCTCTTATTATTTATAAAAAATTACAAAGAAAAAAAATCGCAAAGGAAAGTTGATTTTGAGTAGCCTGCCTTCCTTTAAGGAATCTCGATAATCCATTCATGCGCGTCCCATAGGGACGCGCATGAATGGATTATCGAGATTCCTTAAAGGAAGGCAGGCTACTCAAAATCAACTTAAAAAACAATAATGAATGCTGTCAAGCTGTCAACCGATCGACAATGCAAATACGCGTGCACGTGCTTTACGTTTCTATTTGACCAATCTTAACCAAATTTGGTGTAGAAGTTGCGATATTTACAACGCTACGAAAAACATAGGCTACTTTAGAACCTTGTAGTGAGGCCGAAGGCCGAACAACCACATCCGACACGGTCTAGATGGCTAAAGGCGGCCGGTAGGCCGACTGTGCCATCTAGTTATTTTAATAATACGCGAAAACTTAATTCGCGTTAAAGGGAATTTTGCTTCGCGTATAAAAAATTCAGGTATCAAAATCTAATTCGCGTTATTCTGAATTCGCGTACATCGAACTCGCGTACATGGAGGGTCTAGTGTACTTTTCAATTTACTTTTTACAATACTTTTTAATTTAATTTAAATAAGACGAATTATATCGAAAATTAAACTGTAGATCTCTCCTTTTTCCTTATGTTAGGTACTAACCTAATCCTTTTCTTTAAAATTTTTGTTTTTGAAAATATTTATTTATTATTTCTTCTAAAGATCTCGCGGGCCGGATTAGAACTTTACGCGGACCGGAGTTGGCCCGCGAGCCGGAGGTTGCCCACCGTTGTACTAGAAGCACCACTTCCAACAGGAATTCGCTATTAAATCCTTTCAAGTCCAATCCCAAAAAAGCTCCAGGCTACGACCATATAAATTGAAAAAAAAATAGCTCTAGGGAACATAACTCAAATATTAAAATATTGGAACTAAGAACTATCACAGACGGCTCATGGCATGTACCAAATGACATTTTATCGTTTATTTAATTAATCGTTCATTTAATGTAAAGGATTGCAATTAATAAAATTGGAAGATAAGAAAAAGTTGATTTAACTTATCAACACTTGCATTCTTATATGGCTACAACATAAATATGTACACATTACCTGTAATTCCAACGTTTTATTAATTCTTTTCAGTTCCTTCACCGTTAGGTTCATCAAATCTAACAAACAAGTTTGTATTTTTGACATTGTATCTGAAAGTGGTATATGAAGTTCGATAACTTGCGGCTGCAACCAGGAAGATATAAATTTATATTATAAATTATGCTTATTTACCTGACAGTCCTGAAAGCTTTGAATAATAATGGAATGAAACCTTGGCCATATAAACAATTCTTTCACAAACAAAGCTCTCATTACTCTTTCTACATGTCCAAAGCCCATAGTAAAACTCTGCACATTATTCGAAAATGCTTTAATGAAACCGGTCTGGAAAGTATGGAGTTGTAAAATCCTGCCCAAACATTAAAATGCAAAAACAAACCTTATTTTTTTGTCTAAATAATCGCAAAACAAAAGCTTCCTGACAACTCTCCAAGACCGAGTGTGCTCTCAAGACAAAAATACCAGTAATTTTATCTATAGGGATCCGATTTTTTAATAAATCCACCACCAAAATCCTAGTGGTAATAAAATTAATTCCTCCTGATAGGTACATATCTTCCCTAAGGCGAAAAAACCAATATAATTTAAAAAAATTAGAAAAAGTATCGAGTCACCTTTCTGCAATGCTGGTGGAAAAAGTAATACTTCGTACATTTTCGTCATCGTTGAGTTTAGTAATAAAATGTTTCTCCTCAACTTCGGAACAATTTAAAACTAGAACTAAATTTCCCGGATCACAGTAAACACGAAATAAATTAAGCAGGACGATATCCAAATTTATACCCCTAAAATTTGAAAACTTAGTTTTGTGGTGCAACTTTTTGAAAATATTACTTTGCCACCACCACTAAACCATCATTGTGTACTACATCCAAAAATAGTTGTGTTTCGAAAGGTAGCATTTCGACTAGTTCTTTATTTTCCAATAATAAGTCGATTTCGGACATTTTCAAAATATTTGTTTAATTTTATAACCTAACATTCAACATAAATATCACAGATAAAAACATAATGGATCGTCATAGGCGTAACATAGGTTTCCATATAAATAAATTTTACGTGAAAATAGGGGGGCCCGAAAATAGAGCCTGAACAATTTGGATAAAAACTGCGTAGGCTGAAATGTCTACAAAAACTATATTAATTTGGTATTTAGTGGCTTGCTACTGGCAAGTCGCAGGCCTACCAAAAATTTTCAAAATATTTTATCAATAGAGGACTGTCACAGCTACCACATTTATTGGCATTGTGCCCTATGATTGTGCCTCTCCTCTTTGGTGCTGAATTAGTTACATAGGTGCTCATTATCATGCATGGTGTTTCGAAACAACAGGATGTAACGCATCATCGTCACCATATTATTATAATAAAAGATAAAGAAACAATTAGAAACATTCATTTTACATATTGTACACCAAGTGCCGGGAAGTTGCACATAGTAGAGAGAGAGCTTATTCGGGCAGGAGTAGAAATATGCGGTATAAGCGAGACACATTGGAAACAGCGGGGTCATTTCAAAACGCAGAACCATATGGTCTATGTCTCTGGTGGAGCTAATAGTAGAAATGGTGTAGCCTTTGTCGTGAGTAACCGAATCGCTAAACATGTGGAAAACTACAAATGCATCAACGAAAGGTTGATGATGATCACAATAAATGCTTTACCTGAAAAACTCCACATATTGCAGCTGTATATGCCAACAACAACAGCCTCGGATGAAGAGATTGAAAGAATATACGCAGAAGTAGAGACTACGATGGCGAGCATCCCATCCAAATACCCTGTGGTTCTTATGGGTGACTTCAACGCGAAAATTGGAAGTACAGTCAACGATGACCATCTGCGTAACGTGATAGGCAAATATGGTGTAGGTACACGAAACGAAAGAGGAAGCAGACTTATTCAATTCGCTTTGGATAACAAACTTGTCATTATGAACAGCTGCTTCGAACACCACCCTAGGCGCCTTCACACATGGACTTCTCCCAATGGAGAATTTAAGAACCAAATTGATTATGTACTGATTAGGAAGCGATGGAGAACCTCCATATATTTATAACACCAAAACGAAACGTTCCGCGGAATGTGGATCTGACCACAGGATGCTGCAAGCTAGCTTCAAGCTCAAATTTCATAATACAAGGGCAATTGATACAAACAGAAGAATAAACACCCCCGATTCAAAAGCCATTGAAGAAATACTGCTAAAGTCCGAGATACCGGTGATGAACGAAGATCCGGGAAAGATGTGGATAAACATCAAAGAGTGGATGGTGAAGATTGCAAAGAGATGTGCTCCACCTAAAACTTTCATAAAGAGGAAGCACTGGATGTCAGATGAGACGATGCGCTTATTGGAAGAACGAAGACATCAGAGAACCACGGGAGCACCAACACCAGAGAAAACACGTACACTAAAGGATCTAAACATTAAAATAAAAAGGTCATGTAGAAACGATAAAAACAAACACATCAAAGATATCTGCGCAGAACTTGAACTGCACGCGGATCGACATGACCAGCATCAGCTCTACAAAAAGGTAAAATATCTGTCACGAGAATTTAAACCACGTACACAGATCATAAAAGATCAAAATGGAGAGACCTATACAGATAACAACAAAATAGTCGAAGTATGGAGGGAGTATTGCTCCGACCTGTTTGGAGAGACACCGCAAAAAGATCCATTCGCACAAGAGCGAAGTGAGCATTTAGAACCGAACATCCTAAGATCCGAGGTAGAGAGAGCAATAAATAAATTAAAAAACCGAAAAGCGGTTGGAGTAGACGGAATTACTGGAGAGCTCATTAAGGCGATGGGAGAGGCTGGAGTAAAAGTGATACACTCGTTATGTCAAATCATATGGCAAACGGGCAAATGGCCGGAGGAATGGTGCGAATCAACATTCATTCCCCTACACAAGAAAGGTTCACCAACGGACTGTAACAACTACAGGTTAATTGCCCTAATCCCTCATTCAAGCAAGATAATGCTCCACATAATCAACGAACGACTGAAGAGTTTCCTCTTGCCCCAAATTTCAGAAGAGCAGGCCGGATTCGTCCCGGGCAGGGGAACCAGAGAACATATATTAAACGTACGTCAAATCATCGAAAAGATGCGCGAGTTCTGCGTCCCAATGGTTCTATGCTTCGTGGACTACAGGAAGGCCTTCGATTCTGTAAACTGGAATAAATTGTGGAGCATCCTTGAAGAAATGGCCACACCAAGTCACCTGATACATTTAATAAAACGACTATATAACGAAAACTCGACAAGAATACGTATAGATAAAACGTATTCGCGAAAGTTCAGTATAGGTGCCGGTGTAAGACAAGGATGCATCTTATCGCCAATACTATACAATATATACTCCGAGTTTGTAATGCGTAAGGTGCTCTCTGGGTGGAATGGCGGTATAACAGTAGGCGGTAGGAAAATCTCCAATTTGAGATATGCGGATGACACCCTAATAATTGCGTCGAGTCTAGAAGAACTTGAAGCTATCATGATTAGACTAATCGAGATAAGCAGGCATTATGGTCTACATATTAATAACAATAAGACAAAAATCATGATAGTAGACCGCGCCAACAATAACTCCCCCGAAATCCATACATTCATGTGGTTTGAGGTAGTGCATAGCTTCATATACCTAGGCTCTCTCATCTCCAACTCTGAAGGAAGTACGCCAGAAATAAGGCGGCGACTGGCTATAGCAAGAACGGCGACCACTAAACTCGTAAATATATGGAGAGACACGACCGTTACTAGAACAACAAAGATGAGGCTCCTGAAGGCACTGATATTCCCGGTGGCCACATATACAGCATAAACGTGGACATTGAAGGCAGACGA
Source organism: Podabrus alpinus (assembly GCA_932274525.1). Lineage (NCBI taxonomy): Eukaryota > Metazoa > Arthropoda > Insecta > Coleoptera > Cantharidae > Podabrus > Podabrus alpinus. Next base: position 28,114,589 of record OW026451.1, read on the forward strand.
TAGAAGACGAGTCGAAGCCTTTGAGATGTGGGCATACCGGCGCATGCTGAGAATACCTTGGACGGCCCACCGCACAAATGTGTCCATTTTGAATGAACTAAACGCGACTATCAACCAAGATCAGCCAGTCATTTTTGCGATATTTCGGACACATTGCAAGAAGACCAGAAGCAATGGAAAAATTGATGATCCAGGGAAAGATCGAAGGAAAGCGACCTAGGGGAAGGTCTCCAACAAGATGGGTAGACCAGATCAAAGCCCTAACTGGCCAAACACTACATGTGGCGACTCACGCAGCGCATGACCGGGGAGCATGGAGCACCTCACTGAAGACGCTACCGTCATGATGCAACTATGTCCTTACGTAGGACGAAGGAATCTGAGAGACACCAAGTACACATACAGGACACCAAGTCGCTTCTTGAGGTCCTACAGATTATCATCATTATCATGAACAAAACTGGCATGGGCGCAACTAAGGGGCAATCACTGAATCCCCCCAAAATTAGTTGCCTGTGGTAACAATTTGAAAAACTGCATTGTGAAAATGAAAAATTTATTGTAATTTTGTTTCAAAAATAACCTTCTCAAACCTTTTTAGTTTGGCATCAGAAAATAGCCCTTAAGCCCAAATTTTGGTCATTGGTCAAATTTGTCGAAGAGGAGCTATGCCCAAAATAGCTATTAACATTACTCTAGATATAATTTTAAGTAAACACTAAAAACATATTCTCTCTATCTAACTTCTATAGTTTCCGAAATACCGCCCTTCCAAGAACTCTGTTTATTTTTAAAATTTGTTCCACAGCAATATAGTTTTCTTTAGATTTTCAAATAGAGATTTTATCCTGTTTATCTGGCACAAAAGTGTGACAGATAAACACAACACTTTTTTGTAAAACCCCATTTAGGGCAACCTTTTAACCCTCATAGGAACCTGGCTGTTAGCTTTCAAAGTTGATTTTTTTTACATCTCTTCTAGTATTTGGCATTTCACAAATAGCTCGATTTCAGTGCAGCTGAGGTACTCGTATACACTGAATATAATTTCAAGTATAGACAATAAAATTCTATGCAAGAGTAAGCAATTTTAAATTTTGTAACCCGAATATATTTGAAGATATGATTTTTCCAAGAGCACTTTTCTACAACTTGATTCTCAAAGTTTATTTTCTGCATCTATTTCTGGAAATAGTTTATTTTTATGAGAATTCCACCAAGGAAAGTGACAAATTAAAGTTGTAGACTTGCATAAAGGACTTAATTCTGCGTTATTTATAGGATTTTCAAATAAAATGAAGTTCTCTTCAAGAAATCTCAAAAACGAGGACTAAAATTAGAACAATATTTTCTTTTGAATATTAAGCCGAATTAAATTTACTTTAAATGTTAATTTAAAAATTTAAAAAATATTTTATCCCCCCCCCCCCCAATATTAGGGCAAGTTGCGTCTATACCAACGGTGGGCAACCTCCGGCCCGCGGGCCAACTCCGGTCCGCGTAAAGTTCTAATCCGGCCCGCGAGATCTTTAGAAGAAATAATAAATAAATATTTTCAAAAACAAAAATTTTAAAGAAAAGGATTAGGTTAGTACCTAACATAAGGAAAAAGGAGAGATCTACAGTTTAATTTTCGATATAATTCGTCTTATTTAAATTAAATTAAAAAGTATTGTAAAAAGTAAATTGAAAAGTACACTAGACCCTCCATGTACGCGAGTTCGATGTACGCGAATTCAGAATAACGCGAATTAGATTTTGATACCTGAATTTTTTATACGCGAAGCAAAATTCCCTTTTTTTTATTTTTTATTTTTTTATTAATAACTCTTAAGTATTACAGCAATTTGCCTATAGGCATTCGGCGTTTTTTCTGACAATATAATTACAATTACATGCAGAAAATCATTCCAGTGAACAATATCTATTTAATTACAAATCGTATGTTTTACACGAATCTTTGTATTAAGTCAACAGGATGGTATCTCTTTAACCTACGCACTTCGCTTGCACTCTCTAGTAGTTTTTTTGCATACACGTACGTTAGGATGATGTATAATTCGGTCACTGTATTTAACACTATATGTTCTAATCGTTTCCCTTACGGAGGGTAATGATACATCATGTTGGATCGTCTCATTGGTAACATATCTAGGTGCGTCTACCATCGCTCGTACTACCTTGTTTTGGTACCTCTGGAGAATTTCAATATTAGAGTTGGCAGAGGAGCCCCACAGCTGAATGCCATAAGTCCATATTGGCTTGAGTATTGCTTTATAGAGCAGTAGCTTGTTCTCCAAATTAAGTTGTGATTTTCTTCCGATCAGCCAGTACATATGACTGAATTTTATACCAAGCTGTTTCCGTTTCGTGAAGATGTGTTTTCTCCACGTCATACGTCTGTCCAAGTGAATGCCAAGATACTTCACGTCTTCAGCCTGTGGGAGTTGTTGATTGTTTAATTTAACCGGCGGACAAGTTGACCTGTTCATAGTGAAGGTTATGTGAACGGATTTGGTTTCATTCACCTGAATACGCCATTTTTGTAGCCATCTTTGTATTTCGTCTAGATTCAGTTGCAAGTTTCTAGATGCCCTTGTTGGGTCTGAATGAGATGCCAATATCGCAGTGTCATCCGCAAATGTGGCTACTGTTGTTAAGCGAGTGGTTGGTAGGTCTGATGTGTGGATTAAATAGAGTACTGGTCCCAGCACACTACCCTGTGGTACTCCTGGAAATATGGCATAGAGGTCGGTATACTCATTTTCTTGCTTCACCAGAAAATATCTGTCTTTCAGATATGATTGCATTAGTAGGAAATGGTTATATGGTAAAAGCCTTTTAATTTTGTAGAGTAGTCCTTCGTGCCAGACCTTGTCGAAGGCCTGACTAACATCCAAAAAGGCAGCTGAGCAAAGACGTTTTTCTCAAGGTCATTATTGATTACGTTCACCAATCTATGTACCTGTTCGATGGTGCCATGATTATTTCTGAAACCAAACTGGTGATTTGGTATGATGTTGTGTCTCTCTAGGATAGGTTTTAGTCTTTTCAGATAAATTTTCTCAAAGACTTTTGAGAAAACTGGCAGTATACTTATGGGCCTATAGGATGTGGTTTCCTCAAGGTTCTTTCCAGGTTTCAGTATCATTATAACTTGGGCCACCTTCCACAGGTTTGGGAAATGTTGTATCCGGAGTATTGCGTTGAAGATAAATGTCACAAGTTTTAAGCATTTTTCTGATAACTCTTGTAGTACCTTTCCCGTGATCAGGTCAAAGCCAGGTGCCTTTTCAGAGTTAATTTCTTTTCGGATAACATTGCTAACTTCTCGAATTTTAATTTTTTTTATGGGGAGATCAAGTTGATTAGGCGTCTCAAGGTATTTTATCACTTTTATATCCTCTTCTGGCGTGGACATTGAAGGGAACGGCTGAAATACTTTTTCCAAATGCTTGGCAAATACTTCACTTTTCTCTTTGTCATTTCTTGCCCATTTACCATTACTGTCTTTAATCGGTGGATTTGGTGCTTGTGGCCTGTTACAAATATAAAATTTTATTATTAAAAAAAATAAATTTTTTTATGAAAAATTAATTATTAAAAATGCTAAACAAATAAATTAGCAGTAACATAAACCAAGACTAATCGTTCGGAGAGCATGAATATCACAGGGTCTGTACACCAATTATTTTGATTCACCTGTAAACTGGAAATTAGGCTTAAATAAAAATCACACATATTAATATAAAAAATTATATATATTAAAAAAATATCAATTAATAAAACTTATAAACTAAACAAATCATTAATTTCTAAAAAATAATACAAAACAATTTACATAATTCACTTTCCGTTATTAAGTTTTGAATATAAAATTTAACGTAAATGTAATTTTTGTGCATAAGTTAAAATAAAAATGTTTATTAAAAAAATATCGTCATTATTTATAAATTTAAAAATCCTTAGAATATTTGGATAAATTGAAACCAAAAATTAAATATTATTGTCGTTTTCAAAAATATATCAATCTTTATAATAAATCTCACAAGTTTTCTTACTTTTTGTATAAGTTGCTAAAACTTAAGCCAATTGAAGGGAAGTTGCATGAAAATTGGACCATTATTTCAACTCGTACTGAAACCCATCAGTAGATACTAATTGCTCGAAAGTAGCTCACATCGGACCTACCCAGCTATGGCTCGAAAGTAGCCCACATCGGACCTACCCAGCTCGATATAAGTTCCTCCATAACATTGAAGCGATACTTATTTAAAAATTATTTAATCAATCGGATCCATTTCATTTTCTTAAATTTATTGTCTTCGCCATCAAATATAACAAGAATTAACAACTTGGAATAAACAACTTGGAATTTAACACTGTAGTAAATACGTTGCACAAAAATTAATTAATTTAATGATTAAAACTCAATAACATCACTGTATGTTACAACTGGGGGCTTAGATGACTGCCTCCCAGAGGGAGTCGGTTAACACCTCAAATTTTCATCTTTCTTCGTTGAGAACTTGAGTTAAACTGCTTTAAAATATTATTAGGAATATCGACTTGCCCTTTGAAATTAAAATTTCAGGAACAAACTGGTCTGTTCACACTAACTCACAATAAAAGTGTCTAAATTTGAAATTATGAAAACCATAAATAATTATTGGGATTTTGGTTACTTGAAAATAAACTCGAAAACCAGGATGTAATAAATTAAAATTTGAAAAATGTCTAAGACGTTTAAAAAAAATTATTTTCTAATAAATAAGTAGAAATTTATTGCATCACAAAAAAGCACTGATTTTAAAAATTAAAATTGAAAATAATTAGAAAATGATCCGTAACACATCCTATTCAGTTATAAAAAAAAGAAGAAAAAAAAATGGGGAGAAGTCGTAATTCCTAATTGAGGTCAAAATCGAGATTGCTCCTAAGCCAGCTCTAATAAAACAAAATGTTTTATTAATCATTGGACGCCATTTGATTTAAAAAAAAATTTCCATTACAAATCAAAAAACTCATAGAAACGTTATATAATTAGAGAACTAAACCGTTTATCCATTATAATATAATCAAAAATGAGAGTAACAGGAAAATTGAAAAAGAAGACACAAGTAATTACGGGATTGATTCTTTGTTTTGTAACTGGTCTAATTCATCTTTTTGCACTAGAAAAAGTTATGGCCATCTTTTTTTGCAAATAGCATGAACGTACAAATGCCATCAACTAGACGTAAAATACTAATACCGAAGTACCTTGCTTTAATCCAGATTTACTGTTTCTGTATCATTCAAATATTTGTTAAAATATTTTGTCAAAAATCGAAGATTATTTTGTTAGATGAATTACTAAATCATTGTCAAACCGAGAGTTACATTTTGTTTCGTCCGTGTCGGAAAAAAAATGAAATTCACACCAAAAACTTGAACAATAACATTATTTTGTAAACACCCTAACAAAATCTAGATTTACTACGTTCAAAGAGCCAAATCATATTTACAAAACGCTATGACGCAGATTAATTTATGAGAGTTTTAAAACCCAGATGGTAAGACATTTAATGCAAACTAAAAATTAAGTTGGGGTAATATAGGTAATAAATGGTACAGATTCAACCATAAAAATCCTCAAACCGTTCAACTAAAATTTGAATACTAAAATAGCATCTAATCTTTGTTTACAAAAAATAAAAGTCCAATAAAGAGAAATCAATGGTGAAAGAGCATCATTAAAGTTTTAAGTTAAGATCCTAATTCGATCTAAAAGTCTTAAAATTAAAAAAAAATTTCATATCTATCCTATTGACGCGAATTAGTCGTAGGCTAAAGATAACTGTTATGAAAAATTCCTTAATGTGCCTCACAACACGATTAATAGTCGAAATAATGTTAATTTAGCATTTATTCATTGGTGCTAATTATACCAAATGAATTAATTCAAAATGATGAAAAATAAATGCTTTTACCGTCTACACGTAAAGTCATATTACTTATAATTGTGAAAATGAAAATTAAATTATGTAAAGAAAAAATTAAAAAAATAATCGATGCCTTTTATAATGGTCGTTGCAGGACAAAATTTTAAATCTAAACTAAATTATGTAAAAAGATAAAATTAAAAATTATTGATTAAAGCGAGATTAAATATAATATTAAAAATTATTAAAATTTAAGAACTAAAAACCTAGGAATTCAAACAAAAAGTTATTAAATTAATTAGTGTATGCAGTTTTAATGCCGTGCCCAGGGCAATTTAAATCTTGATAAACCATAAGCATTAGCAACTGTAACCTTTCCAATAAAATGAGAAAAATATCAAAACCTAATTTAGCAATTGAATAAAAATAAAATTTAAAGAAAAAATATTTGGTTTCAATCAACATTAAAATTGTTTAAAAACTGTACGATATTGCAACTAACATAAAAAATTTGAAACGAATCAAAATTATTTAAAACATTCTAAAATAAATTTAAGCCTTTCCCAGGAATCAAAATAATTATGTGTAGCGATCCTCGGCCTTAAGTTTGGCGCCAAATTGTTACAAATATAAAATTTTAAATTATTAAAAAAATAAATTTTTTTTTGAAAAATTAATTATTAAAAAATGCTAAACAAATAAATTAGCAGTAACATAAACCAAGACTAATCGTTCGGAGAGCATGAATATCACAGGGTCTGTACACCAATTATTTTGATTCACCTGTAAACTGGAAATTAGGCTTAAATAAAAATCACACATATTAATATAAAAAATTATATATATTAAAAAAATATCAATTAATAAAACTTATAAACTAAACAAATCATTAATTTCTAAAAAATAATACAAAACAATTTACATAATTCACTTTCCGTTATTAAGTTTTGAATATAAAATTTAACGTAAATGTAATTTTTGTGCATAAGTTAAAATAAAAATGTTTATTAAAAAAATATCGTCATTATTTATAAATTTAAAAATCCTTAGAATATTTGGATAAATTGAAACCAAAAATTAAATATTATTGTCGTTTTCAAAAATATATCAATCTTTATAATAAATCTCACAAGTTTTCTTACTTTTTGTATAAGTTGCTAAAACTTAAGCCAATTGAAGGGAAGTTGCATGAAAATTGGACCATTATTTCAACTCGTACTGAAACCCATCAGTAGATACTAATTGCTCGAAAGTAGCTCACATCGGACCTACCCAGCTATGGCTCGAAAGTAGCCCACATCGGACCTACCCAGCTCGATATAAGTTCCTCCATAACATTGAAGCGATACTTATTTAAAAATTATTTAATCAATCGGATCCATTTCATTTTCTTAAATTTATTGTCTTCGCCATCAAATATAACAAGAATTAACAACTTGGAATAAACAACTTGGAATTTAACACTGTAGTAAATACGTTGCACAAAAATTAATTAATTTAATGATTAAAACTCAATAACATCACTGTATGTTACAACTGGGGGCTTAGATGACTGCCTCCCAGAGGGAGTCGGTTAACACCTCAAATTTTCATCTTTCTTCGTTGAGAACTTGAGTTAAACTGCTTTAAAATATTATTAGGAATATCGACTTGCCCTTTGAAATTAAAATTTCAGGAACAAACTGGTCTGTTCACACTAACTCACAATAAAAGTGTCTAAATTTGAAATTATGAAAACCATAAATAATTATTGGGATTTTGGTTACTTGAAAATAAACTCGAAAACCAGGATGTAATAAATTAAAATTTGAAAAATGTCTAAGACGTTTAAAAAAAATTATTTTCTAATAAATAAGTAGAAATTTATTGCATCACAAAAAAGCACTGATTTTAAAAATTAAAATTGAAAATAATTAGAAAATGATCCGTAACAGGCCTTTTAAGTTTTCTGGTTGCTTTCCAGAGGGAGTAGTCTGTGGCCTCCGTTGGTGATAGACTCTCTAAATAATCTTGGATTCTCTGGTTTTTTATTTCAACTAGCATCTCCTTCAATTCTTTAGATGATTTGTTTAGTTTAGTTTTATTTGCTATCGTTCGCATTTGTTGCTATTGCTTTTTAAGTCTTCTCTTTTCGGAGATTTTTTGTTGAATTATAAATGGAATTGTTTCTGCTTCATGAGTCGTATTACTATTGGGGGTGGCAGACCAAGCTGCTTTGCAACGCTTAAAATTCCTCACGAACTTTAGCGTGAATAATTGATGTTACATTAATTTCTAACCAAAGGTGTTAATTAAAACGGCGAAAAAAAAGATGGAATAGGCGCCACTCGATTTCGGTTAAAAAGGAAGACGTCGTTATGAAAGATTAGACAACTCGATTAAAGGGGAAATCGAGAAATCACGAGCTATCTTTGTAAATCTTGCCGGCTAGCTTGGAAGATAATTAATTAAACAAAAACCAGCAATGAGTCCAGGGCATACGGAAAATTTTGAACAACGAAGAATTTTTGTAAACGAAAATAGTAATTACTCAAATATAAAGCGCAAATATCTTACGCACACAAAATAAACTTAACAATAAAATAAAAATAAACATAAAGATAAACAATACGGTGGTCATTGCTTAAAGGCTTAATGATAAAGTCGATGCTTATGGTGTTAGTATTGCGCCAGTGGAACGCAACAACAGTAGCCCACTACAGGAGCCGACCAGAACGGCACAGTAGCGACCACATTGACACTCAGAATCACCACCCACACAATCAATCGACGGAACACTCGAATGGTCATACTATAGGTACAATCCCACTAAGGTAACCACCGAGCCTCCGACGACCAAACCAAATAGCAGCGACCCCGGCGCAATGCCGCACTCTGTATATAAGTAGGTCACACATCGAAGCCTTTATAAAATAAAAATATAAAATCATAATTAAACACAAAAAAAGTATCGACACTAAATTTCAAATATGAAATTTGAACCTCCGTCGATCAAATTGGAATCTTCCTGCTAATACATTTTACCAGTTCGCTCGATGTAAACCATAGGAAATAATACACAAGTAAAGTTTAATTAACCAAACGTAATAAAATAAAAAAAAGTAGTCATTACTACGCTTATCAAACATAACACTTATACATTGGTATCATTATCCACAATATGCGAAAGTGCGATAATGATTGCAACTTTATCACGCAGTGCAGAAAGTTGTAATCTGCCACTTATCTATCAATTGCAACCATTCTGGAAGTAAAAATGCAGAACGAAAAAAAGAATACCAAGATGTTACACATAAATAAAAAAATAAAACACATTAAAAAGGCCAAGGGAAAAAAAATACGCCATCGAGCTTAATATGGCTTAATATAAAAACCAATAATAATTATTACAACAAATTACCAACCAAAAAGGATACCTCAAATTTCGTTGATCTGCGGCATATGCAAAATTTGTTCAGCTTCGAATCCCATAAAGGCGGATTAGAGCTCCCGGTAAAATAATCAAAAAAAAATGAGCTTCCCAATCCTACGGATTCGAGAAGATAATCCCAGTTCGCTACTGGATGGTATTAACTAACCAATTCTTCTCCAAAATCCGGCTTCACAAAATTTTTGCACAACACACACAAAATCACCTCTTACTCGAGCAAACGTATCCAGTCAAGTCTCTCGTACCGACTCCTGCGCATTTTCCTCACTCGTACCAACGGTCACTGGTTCCAAAACCCAAAGAACCCGGCGGCAAATTTTAAACCGTTACAGCTTTTTGGATATTTTTAGTGAGCTCGTCGACTGCTGCTTCTATGTCATGTTCTGTTTTCATCGATATATTCAGATTAATTTGCTTATCCAATTCTTTTCTAAAAATGTTCCAATCGGTTTTTTTGTTATATAAGGAGGCTTGTTTTTCTTTATTTAGTACTTGGCTATAGATTGTGATTATTATTGGGGAGTGGTCAGATGATAAATCCATGCATGATTCTGCTTTAGTTCGTTTTGAGTCGACTCCTTTTGTAATACAGAAGTCGATAAGATCTGGTATCTTGTTTCTGTCTGATGGCCAGTAGGTAGGTCTTCCTGTTGAGATGTGTTGGAGGTTATTTGCTTTCATTGCTTTCAGTAGTTCTCTACCCTTTGGTGTAGCCTACCGGCCGCCTTTAGCCATCTAGACCGTGTCGGATGTGGTTGTTCGGCCTTCGGCCTCACTACAAGGTTCTAAAGTAGCCTATGTTTTTCGTAGCGTTGTAAATATCGTAACTTCTACACCAAATTTGGTTAAGATTGGTCAAATAGAAACGTAAAGCACGTGCACGCGTATTTGCATTGTCGATCGGTTGACAGCTTGACAGCATTCATTATTGTTTTTTAAGTTGATTTTGAGTAGCCTGCCTTCCTTTAAGGAATCTCGATAATCCATTCATGCGCGTCCCTATGGGACGCGCATGAATGGATTATCGAGATTCCTTAAAGGAAGGCAGGCTACTCAAAATCAACTTTCCTTTGCGAATTTTTTTCTTTGTAATTTGTTATAAATAATAAGAGAAATAAATATAGTATTTAATTAACTTTGTTATAAATATTATTGTTTTTATATTTTCAGAAAAAAATACAAGTAACAAAAATGTGTCCATTAACTATACTAAGGCCCGCGGACGAAACGTAAATATTATTCTGGCCCCTGTTATACAAATGGTTGCCCACCCCTGGTCTATACAAATGGGAGCTCGTGGCATTTTAACATAAGAAAGATTGAAAATGCTAGGTGTTAGCTTTGAGTATTAGATCGACAAACCTTATGCGAGTTTTGGAAATACCTTTTGTGATTGAAAGCGCAATCAACAGAAGATGGCGCAACTTAATTTGAAGTCATATAATAAATTGCTGGGTTTGAATCCAGATCGAGGAACATTGATTGTTCTAAAGTCGTGCAATTGTCAGCAAGTGGGTAAGATGAAAAAAATGTAAAGATTAAGTTAACGAAAATAATTTTATTGCGGACATATCCCATAATTAATTGCTATTTAAATAATGAAATAAAAAACATGTTAAACTATAAAACAAAACATCTGAAAATGACATTACATGATCCTCATACAAATTGAGGCATTGCCGTTGCATTATTAATGAGGTAATTGATTACCTACTTCAAACGGCCGGGCTAATTTACAACTCAGAACGGTGTACATGGGATCACGAAAGCCTGCACTGCTAACACCAATGCGTATTTCGCAGCGTTCCATCAAAAACTTCCACTTTAAATTAGATTTTTGATCATCGGTCAATGCCAAAAATTGTTGTACCTAATAAACGGGTGGTTTAAAAGATGTACTTTTTGAAGTAAAGAAACTTACATTGCAATTTAAAACGGATTCTGCAACCAATCCACTCAAATAACAGTTACTAATAGATCCAGAGTGATCGGATAAGGTTATTCGTAAGTCATAGTTCGATATTGCCGGAACAACTTGTCCAACTGCTTCAGCTAAGCAGCTATCGTTCGAACAAGCTGTTGCTGGTGAAAATATCATGGCATTGCATTTAGAACTGAAATTTGAATTTTACAATTACACGGTTTGACCGAAATGTAAAAACAATTAGGTACTTACCATTTGTTGGTAACGCATCGGGAAACACCATCAAGATCGAAATGAGATACAAAAACGAACAAAAGTGCACAAAATTGTTTGTCATCCACGTTTGTAGAATTCATTGAAGACTGAGCTTTACGTAAAACTTGTTTTATGTTCATGACGTTGTTTACGGTGGACGCTGAAACAACAAAATTTCAAAAATATGAAACAAGGTTCCAAAAGTAGTAAACTTACGATTTGGAAAATTTGTTACAAAATCTTGAAATCCATAAGGTTGTAATGCGGCCGTTTCCTTTGCATGTTTTCTCAAAATGTCAGTTTCGTTTCCAATGGGATTTTCAGTTATAATGGAACTCGAAGTTACAGTAGCTACTGTGGACCTGAAGAAGTCTGACCATTTGCACTGCATGTTTGTAATAAATAGAACCGTTTCGAAAACTTTCCACGTCTCAACTCTTAAAGAAAATAAAAAATAATAATTTGTATTATTAGTTTTAACGTCACCTGCTGTTCACCTGTTTATTAGGTCGGGATCCCAAATGGATACTCGAAGTCCAGCATCAGTTCGATCAAGAATGATTATATCGCGCACAGGTTTAGTTTGACCATCTTGAGTTGTGATGGAACGTGTTTTACCAACTTGTCTTAAAACTCCAAATACATCGATACCTTGTAACTTCTCTCTTTTACTGTGGATATCGACGATGGTGTAAGCACCGCCTATGGGCTTAGTTGGAAGATGCATGAGTTCATCATATATGTTGCGTATACCCTCAAACTTTTTAATATTGAGTTCGGGGTTGTCACTTAAAGTTAAATGATAAGGAGACGTAACGTTCGGACGAAATTGTTCTCCATAATTGTTAGATTTACGAATTTCGATCAGGGGGCGATGAATTTCAACTACAACACGATCGTTCATAAAAACTGCTATGATTATTAAAAAAATAAAATTTTTCTTACCGACATCGCCTACATTGAATTTTTCATTTAAATCAGAAATTCCTTGTGACGATCCCCAACAAGTTGCGTTTATGTACATTATACGGGAATCGCGCAAAGTAAAATTCCAAACTGCACGGTCCGAAGATGTACCATCATAATTCGAACGGAGGTTTATTAAATTGCGCGGCTGTTGCTTTGCAATAATAATGCCAATAATTAAGGCATTAGTAATATCTGGATGTAATTCACATAATGTAACTCGTTTTAATAGACCCGACATTTTCAACCACTTGTCAAGATTCACGATGTGTATTTATTAATTAGATCAAAGCGTGTGTTGGTTGTTTGCGAGCGTTCAATTATTTCAACTTTAAAAATATTCCGATCAAGACGCGCAAATTTTAAATGTCAAATAATAATTCGAATCTTAAGTATATTTTTTTAAATTATTACTTCGCCACCGCAGCGCTAGTAGTGCTTTTGGATGTAAATTTACGATTTGACGTTTTAAATAGTAGCTAATGTTTACAAAACACTTCTTTTAGATATTCTAGAATTACGTAAAATTTAAATAGTGATTTCTAAATTGTTTTGTCTGTAGGTAAGTAAATTAACAATTTAAAAAATTGCAATCAGGAATTTCAGCGCGTACATGTTTCGATCTTATTAGACCTCATCTGTGGGGTATAGTAAAAGAAAAATATTGAAGGTAACTGAATTTTGTCTTATTAAACATTTTACCGAAAGGATTGCAAATACTTGTTAATTATCTATTAGAGGAATTTCTAAATATACGCTGCTGATGAGATATAATAAAATCGAAACATCTTGTTGGAATTCCTGTTTGTAACTTCCTAAATTGTTAATATCTCTCTACAAATATGGTAGTTCGTATCCAACTTTAAGTGCAAACCAGAGCGGTGACTTGGTCGAGTTACAGTGCAGAACTTCCGGGTTAGAATCACAAACATCCCTAAAATTTCTTAGCTCGGCATTCCGGTGTACAGCAACACTTTATGGATTAACAAATTGAGTTATTGGTTATATAACGAAAACTTCCTTACGGAAAATCTAAAGAAAACTGAGCTATTATGTGTCATCTTCCAAAAGAGAAAATTGCACATCATAAAAATGTCCAACTTAACAGAGGTAGGTACTTTTCTTCTTTCTCTTATTATATGATTATGACCTTCTTTTTAACCAATTTTATTTAATTAGTTCTTTGAGCATTGGTTTTTTACATCTTAGGTAGCTTGGTAGGCTGGCATTGTTTTATTATTATGATGGTAAATCATTAACATAGGGGACCGACGGCTTTACGTGACCTCCGAAGCAAGGATACGGTCAAGAAATTTTAGACTGTACCCCGAGTCAAACCTTGCATTAGCAGTTGATCTCGCTAACATTTAGGCCATGACCATCGTTGTTACTTTTCTTAAACTATTTGATAGCAAACTAAATCGGAAGAAATATGTACCTGCAGCATAAAATTGAAAAAGCATCGCCTTCTGCAGTGTAACGGGACAATTGATATTTTTCCTAAAATCAACTTTTGGCTCTAATCTACAGTCATTCTTAGACCAATGTTTTACTACTGTGCTCTTGTGTGGTGGTCTGAAACCCGATAGGATATAAAAATATGATCTTGGCATCAGATTGCCTAACTGTAACAATAACTATGAACACCACCTATTTGGCGCGCCTTCCTTTCTATCTTCCTACCATATTTGACTTATGCTTAAAGTACACGAAAGATCAAGCGATCAATATTGCTATTAGGCTATGCTCTAAGAGTTCTGAACTACTTCGGGATACTAAGAGATTACATTGGGGGATTAACCACTCTTCAATTTTTATGTACAAGATGTTGTAACTGTATACAATTGTCTCTAATAATTATTGTCTGCAATTTTAGGATTGCTTGCAATTTATTTTTGGAAATATCGTGCAAATTTTGGTGTACACATTTTTCTTCAGTGGTCAACTGTCTTTCTTTTCCCCAGTGCGGGGGAGGGGGAAACCTTCATAGGCACCACCCCAATCTGGGATGGTATTGTGAGATTCTTACTCACTAAAACCTCCTTCCCGGTGACAGCCGACTTCACCTCTCAGTATTTCTTCAGATCTCTGCTGCCCTGCTGATGTGCATTCATACAGGGTGATAGATCAAAAAATAATGTTGCTTCAGGTGCTAGAATAATATTCTACAAAATTTGACCTAAATGTAAATACGCCCACTCTTATGGAAAAAGTGGTGACATGGAATCAATTGAAGATTAGTTTGGAAGTCATTAGTTAAAAGTAAGAGAGGCGTTGTTTGCTCTATGTGGAAAAATATGCATTCAGCAATATTGTCGGCGATTACCCTGAGTAAAAGTAACAGTCAAGGAAAATTTTATCTGGGTCAAAACTATTTAGTTATCAGCTGACAAAATATATCGATTTTGGGTGCCCATAAAATCACCTCACATCTGGTGTCGTTCCCTACCTGGATCCAGACACTTAATGCGATATCCATTTATAGTGCCCTAATGCAGTGCATAGTATTTTTGAGCCTTAATTGAAAAAATACATAACTGAATTAAAAATCCATTTATTCAAGATAAACCAGAAAGAGTTTCTCTGTCGATTTCGAAAATAGTGCAGACAGCCAACTAAATCAAAAATTTAAAGAAGTTTTCCTCAGTAATTTTTTGAGCGAATTACGCAAAGAATATCCTGAGTTGTCAAGAAGTGTAATCTGTCTATTGTTGCTAGTCACTAGAACGTGATTGTGCGAGACTGGATTCTCAATATATTCAGGAACAAAAATAAAATATTGAAATCGATTTGATGCAGTTCCAGACATGAAAATGCAATTATGTTTCTTCTAGTATGGGGCCGTCCATTAATTACGTAAGGATGATTTTTGTAATTTTGGACCCCCTCCCCCTGCCTCGTAAGGGTACGTAAGATTGTGGCACCCCCCCCCCCCCCACATTTTACGTAAGGATTATTTAAAAGAAAATTAATTTTGACCCCCCTCTCAACCCCTTATATTTATAAAATATGAATAATAATATATTATAATAGATAATAATAAATACAAAAATTTAAATTAAATTTTTATTTACATAGATGAAAAACCGTTCGTAAAGATCGCCAAAGTTTGATGCCATTTTCTAAAATTCACACTATTATGCCACTATGTTTGATGATTTTTAAGTACTATATATTTCAATATAATATGGTATTTCCATTATACCTGGATATAAACCAACATAAAAAGAAAAAATTATATTTGATTTTTAAATTTAATTTAAAAAAATATTTGAAGAAACTTACGTAAGGAATACGTCGGACCCCTCCCCCCTATGTAAGGGTCCGTAAGATATCCAATACCCCCCCCCCCCAAAAAAAAACCTTACGTAATTGAGGAGCCTATTTACAAAGACGGACGTCTCCATGTCATGTCAATTTTCTGTAGAGGCAATTTTATACTGCGACTGTATCATGCACTAAAAGTCGCCGTTTTTTTTTAATTTATAAATTCGCGCTTATAAAACACGCTTCTAACGAACTAAAATTATGTTTTGTTTTGTTGCACTTTTTTTAACAAGTTACACTAATCAGCATAAGCTTGGTTATGATTGGTCGAAGTGGAGATGCCCGTTAATGTAGAAAACCGTAGGTGGATACGTCCACTTTTGTAAATAACAGTAGTTTTTGAACTTAATTTTATAGGTTTAATGTCTACTTTTTATACTAACATGTTATACCATTCTATGCGCATCATTATAAAGAACAGAATGGCACATCAAACTAAATTTTTGTGGACTCCTCAATTAATGGATGTCCAATGGAAATCCAAATTTTTACATTCTCTAACGCACTTCGAGAGCGGCCTTTACGCCGCACAACTATGGCAATCACACGCTCAAACCTTCTAATTGAGATTTATTATTTATGCCACATATAACAAGGATATGTAAAAAACTCAATTTCATTCATAGTCCAGGCAATGAAGCCGAAAAATTGGCTCAAACTTGCAAAAAATCAGGGCAAGCTGAATTTTGGCAGAGATGTACATTAGAATGTTCTAATGAACCCCCAAAAAGTCTCATAAAATCCCACGCCGTCGTCCCCCACAATCGGGGGTTTTAGCTCCCCCAACGCGATTTTTTGCCGATAACTTGCTTATTTATGCTTGTATGAAAAATTATGATCAGACCATAATAATTGAAGAGCATAAAATTCTCTATAAAATAGTTTTTGGGAATAATTACCTATCACCTGTCACCCCAAATTTTCCCAAAATGTTTTTTTTAGCAAAAGGAACCTTATTAGAGTGTCCTGTAAAAATTTCGCCCGAGAAAGTATAGTCAAAATTTTGAGAAAAATCGATTTGAAAAGAAGGGAAAAGTAAATTCATGTATGCGGTCGACCTCGGGGTCTGCCACATAGATCGGGTTACGGTCCCTTGAAATGGAGTGAAATTTTTTCGGTCCGATTTGAATTTTTCTTTGAAATTCGGATAGATGGGGGTGTGATTAGTAGATATTAGTAATAAATATAATCAAAAAAATGGAAAATAACTCGTGCATTGCCTAAAAAGTGAAAAAATTAAATTCTTTTTGCCTTCCAATTTTAGGGGTGTGCATTCGAAAAGGAGGGTAATCCATCGTCAAATCCTACCCTTACGGGGCGCCGCTCCGCTCTGCACCCCTCCAGGGCGGATTTGACTCTGGTTACTAGGCTAAACATACGAGAAGCGCCACCGATCAAGAAAACCGGGATCTATGCAACCGGGATGTGAGAGACCCTCGAAATAGCATAAAAAAGTATAGTTGCGGTATGGGGCAGTATACTATTACGTTTCACCCCCAAAAAATCGCGTAAAAACAAAAAATAAGCGATGTTACATGTAGGAGCGTCGAGCTGCATCTGCCGGTGCGAAATTTTCTAAGTGTAAGAGTATATCCCAGTGCACGTACCGTCAACAAAATGCGGCGGCCGGCCGATGAATGTGGCATCCCCGGGGTCTACTGCATGATTTATGCTACTTTTCCGTACTTTTCAAATCGATTTTTCTCAAAATTTTGATAATACTTTCTCAGAATTTTTTTGTTGTAGGGGCCTATATAAACCTTCCTCTTTGCGATTGCAAAGTTTCAACTCATTCGGAGTGACAGGTGATCCTCACCTAGTTTTTTTTTCATATTTTTCCATGGCACACTAATACTTAAATTATTGACCGAAAACACGACCCACCCTTAAAATGGCACAATATTGATTCGTTGCAGGGAGAGAAATGTTTTCGGGCACGGGAAATGCTTTTAATAATAAATTAATTGAAATTGTTGCCAAGGTTGGAAAATGAAGAGAAAAATAAATTTTTTCAAAATTTGCCCAAGTTATAGTATCTTCCAAGTAACGAAACCGAAATTTTGGTTTGAGCTTACAGAAGGTCTGGGCAAGCTGAAATTTGGCCAAGATGTATATTGAAGTGTTCTAATAAACCCCCAAAATGACTCATAAAAATCCCAAGCCGGCGTTCGCTCAAATGAGGATTTTAGCCCCCTAAGTGCGGTGTTTCGCCTATAGCTCACGTATTTTTACTTTTACGAAAAATTACCATTGAACAAAGTTTAATTTGCCTATTACAGTATGTATTGTAGTACTACCTACTGCAGCGCCACAAGTTATAGAGAATTTTATTTTCTTCAACTTTGCTCAAACCAAAATTTCGGTTTCGTTATTTGGAAGATACTATAACTTGGGCAAATTTTGAAAAAATTTATTTTTCTCTTCATTTTCCAACCTTGGCCACAATTGCAATTAATTTATTATTAAAAGCATTTCCCATGCCCGAAAACATTTCTCTACCTGCAACGAATCAATGTTGTGCCATTTTAAGGGTGGGTCGTGTTTTCGGTCAATAATTTAAGTATTAGTGTGCCATGGAAAAATATTAAAAAAATATATTTTATAGAGAATTTTATGCTTCAATTATGGTCTGATCATAATTTTTCATACAAGCATAAATAAGCGAGTTATCGGCAAAAAATCGCGTTGGGGGAGCTAAAACCCCCGATTGTGGGGGACGCCGGCGTGGGATTTTATGGGACTTTTGGGGGGTTCATTAGAACACTCCAATGTACATCTCTGCCAAAATTCTGCTTGCCCGGATTTTTTGCAAACTAAAAACCTTCCTTGCCTGGACTATCATGTCATTAAAAAATATGTCACTTGTAAGGAATGCGAATGTAGTGTTTATAAAATAAATTTACAGGCTAATAAAGAACTCAAAAACATGGTTAAATTGTAAAACTGTACAAATAAAAATCACATTGGGTGTTTTGAATAATGTTTAACGTTTTTTTATATCCGAATGCGAAGTGTATCTTTTGACTTTTGTCGCGATTTTTATTTTCAGTTTAACTTTTCTACAATTTGGGTTTTTTATGTTCTTATTGATATTAGCTTGGTCCCTATGATGTACATATACCAAGAGTGCACGAAACTATAGTCGGCTTGCATTAAATAAATTGAAAAAAATTCTCAGGGTTGATCTTTGTTATGTGGATAAAACTAGTTACCACTTCTTATTGTAAAAATTAACTTGCAGATTCTTTCCGTTATTATTAAAATTTCCCCTCTAAAAATTGCACCTCTTAGGATTGTATTTAAGTAAAAATATCTACTGAGGAATCTAAGTAGTATTTAGTTAATTGCTTTTAGTCCCAAGTTAATAAAACCGATGGTGGCCAAGATATTTCAGTTCCTGAAAACTCATTAAATTAAAAAATGCTGCGCCCTGTAAACACAGAAATATAGCAAGCAAATTTAAATAACTTCATTTGAACTACCAGCATGTTGGGGTGATTGTACAGAAAAAATCAATTTTTCAAAAATGGGCAAGCAACCAATGTTGGATCCTTCAAAAAGGGCAAAATTGATCAACTTGGAAAGCTTACAACTACGTCCTTATTAGAGCTCCAAATTCGTTCTCTGCAGAGAATTGAGTCTAATTTTGCTAATTCCTATTGTAGGCCAATCCTCAACTTCATACTGAAGTGTTTAGAGGAATTTAGTGGAACTCCCAACAAAAAACTTTTTTAGAAACAAAATTAAATAATTTTTTTATTTAGTGCTTGAAAAATGTAAGTAAATAACAATCACAATTTCACATATTCAAAAATGAAAAACATGCAAATTCACTTCCATACTTCTTATTTTATTTAAATACCACAATTTGTACAAAACTAACATTAAAAGTTTGCAAAAATTATACTAATTCGCGATTTAATTGTCCTTCTCCACATATCCACAAACATGCTTTATCTACCAAATATGAGAAAAAGAAGTCTGCAAATAAAACTTGCAGGAGAATCAATCGAAACTGAAAAAATTAGATTTAGTAGAGTTAATTAGAAAGTTTCGAAACGACTTACCTCAAATGGGAAAATTATAAGTTCAAATTGAGCTGATAGTTCTGGTACAACTCCTAGTGTTAAAATTAATACTACGGATGCCGATCCAATTATACTGTATAATAATGCTCGATTTTGTCGTAAACTTTCCATGTATGGGTAACCCTAAAACATACGACAAAAAAGTTAAAAAGTAAAATTTAGAAAATAACTGCTTACCCTGTAATTGATGGCAAAAGTTGCTATTTGCAAAGCCATGGAAATGATGTATACGGTGCTGTTGATTATATTCGGTTCAAACGGTTCATCTTCTTCTTCTTCAACGGAAAGCCTTATTACAGGCTTCTCCCCCTCGGGACTACAAAGTAATGATAAGTTTCGTCAAGTTAAAAAATTATAACTTACATGGGGGGTCCACGTAGCTTAGCTTGTTGCACTAAATAAATAAGACATGTAAAGTGTACGGCAAACTGGAGCAAAACGGTCATAACTGTATATAAGTTGAAAATGTTCGGTAAGGGCCTCTGCTTTGATAGAATTTTAAGGGGCTGCAACACAAAATAGAGGTTTTATTGTCATATTTTAGTTGGTTCAAACTTCCTACCTTTGATCTCGAAATAAACAGAAAGCAAGCTGCCAGTAATAAACCTTGAAGTGTTGCCTGCATGTCACGTAATTTTATTCCATCTAAATACAATACCGATTGGGTGTACGCCAAAATGAGGGCGTTTAGTGCAAGAATTTTAAACATTTGCAGTGTCGTTACTAACGTGCACCTTCCTTGCTTGATTATATGACAAACTGAAAAAAAATCAATTAGAAAAACGAGAAAAATTAACATGGTTTCCGTTCTTACTGCATAAAATAGACGACAATTTACTAGTAAATGGTGCTGCAATGCTAGCATCACCCAACTTAACTATCTGCGCTTGTTCCTGTTCCTCAATTTCTTTCATAATCTTCTGAAGGTTTGATTGAACCGTGGCTAAATTATTCTCAGCATTTCGTATCGAATGATTGGAGCGGTGTTTCGGGTTTGGCAATTCTCTTAACCTTCGTTCCTTTTCTCTTTCTCGTTCAAGCCTTTCTCTTGTAAACTTTCTATCTGGAATACGTTCGGGTGCATTTGCTAAAATTGCAACGCCTACGTCGGCGTGTTTTAATGCTCCAACATCATTAGTACCATCACCGCACATCAAAGTCGTGTAACCTAAACTCTTCAATGTTACAATAACAAATTCCTTTTGTTTTGGTGCGAACCGAGCGAAAACCGTAACTTGAGGCAATATTTTCTTAAGGAAAGGATTCAAATGCTCCCGCAAGTAATTTAAACTATCCCCGGTTATACACAAATCGTATTTATTCAAAATACTCAAACCGTTTATCTCAAATTTACTACTTTGATCAATTGTTTCCCAACTCCAGCTATCTTTATCTTGAGTTAATATTAAAATCGGTTTTGAACAAAACTTAAGTTCCTTTGCGACGTGACAAGCCGTGAGTGGATTATCGCCCGTTATCATAGCAACTTTATGCGATGCATTAATAATTTCCCTAATTACATTTTTCGAATCGACTTTGAGTGGACAAGAAATGATAACAAAACCAGCAAACTTCAAGTCAGTCTCGATGTCATCTCGGTTTAAATCACGAAGTTCTTGGGTGGTAAGTTTTCCAATTTCTCTCCATGCCAAAGCCAAAACTCTTGCTCCTCTTCGTGACAGTTCCAAATAAACTTGATCGTAATTAGACGGCACTTCAGATAACATTGATTTAAGCGTTTCAGGTGCACCTTTAACGGTGGCTACGTAAATAGTTTCGGTGGAACCGACAGTGGTATAACCGGCTATAACCGACATTCGTTTAAGTGCAGATGAAAAATGATGACGTTGGAAGATTTTAAAACCAGGCGATTTCCCCTTTTTTGGTATGACGGCATCAGATTTGGTCAAATTCCAGTCTATCGCCATTAGAGTGGCCTTTTCCAACGGATCTCCGACCAATCCTTCGTCGACATGAGCTAAAGAATGGCAAGTTGCTAGAACTTGTATCGATTCTATAGGAACTTCCGAAATCGGGGTGACTTTAGAACCATGTTTTGCTAAAGCAATACCTTCGACCACCAAATTGTCGCTTGTCAACGTTCCAGTTTTATCAAAACAACAAATTTCAACTTTACCGGCAAAGGGTATCCTAAAAGGTTCCGTACAATAAACCCCTAATTTTGTCAACGAAAGTAGAGAAGTGTTAACTGCCAAAGATAATTCGATAGGTAATTCGGGAGGAATAACTGAAGTGATAATTAGCGTGCATTCCAAAAACAATTTATATTTATTACGGTCTGGATCTTCGGAACCTTTTTGCCAAACGTAAACGGCAGCAGCAACTGCGAAAATAAGCAGAAATAGTATAAAACCGAAAGTTTCCCAATTGTTAGCAGTTACTCTTTTTACACCGAATAAAATAGTCCTTAGAAGTTTTCCTTGCGATGTATTAAAACCGGTACGCAAAACGTATGCAATACATCCGTTATCTTGGGATCTTAAACCGGACGAATTTTTAGAAGGTGGTGTATGCTGCACCATCTTAGTGCCTCCAAATAAAATATGTAATTTTCCGTCCGTATCTAAATCTAAATCTTTCGATTGAACTACAAATTCAATTGGCTCTTTCATTTGAGGAACTGATTCCCCCGTTAGCATACTTTCATCTACTATGCATGGCCCTCTCAGCAGTAGCATATCGCACGGCACCAACTCGTCATTTTGAGACCGAGTAATCGAAACGATATCGCCGGGAACGAGCTCATCTGTGTTTAGTATTCTCCAACGCCTATTTCTATACGTCATAATTCCGTAAGGTTTGGTTCCCATTTTCATAATTTCTGCCATATTCTTGAGTTGTTGCTGAACTAACGTGCACTCAAACATGATCAGCATTACAAGTGTAAAAATAGAATAGTACCAAAATTTATCCAAGCACCACAATCCGACACAAAACACCTGAAAGACAAAAAAGGGCGCGGTGGCTCGTTCCTTAAACAATTCCATAAATTCTGGTATAACCATGTCCAGACGGTTTTTTCCATACAATTGCACCGCTTGCTCGATTTCTTTTTCATCTTGATAGCCTTTGCAATTACTATATTCGGAATATAATTTATTGATTGGAAATTCTAATCCTTGGAATGTTTTTTTATCAGGCGAGTAAATGTATTTCGTTTTTTGGAACATAAACCAAATAGTAATGTCATCTTTGACCTAAAAAAAAATAATTAAAACGCGTTAATATGAGAACATAACATTTTCCGATATATACAATCGATGAAACCAACCCACAAACATTAACGTTCGAAGAATTGAGGTCGGGAAGTTTTTCAACTTTTGTTAATTTCTCAGGTAACACATTTTCAAAAGTTTTTGTGAATAGTTTGATTCTACAAAATGTATTAAATCCCTGAATGAGAGATTATACTTTCGGCATATCACACTATTATTTTGTGTGTTAGTAGTAAAAATTCTAATTTAGTTAACACCTCAGATTTGACATGGTATGTTGAAAAGGGGATATCGCCAATTCGGCACCAAACTGATTCAGCACCAGGACATCTCAGTGCCCCAGGCAAGCAAAACGTTTCTAATTGTGAATTTATCACAATCAAAAATTATGGCAACAACGCACAGGGAAAATAAATATTAAAAAAAAATGGAAATTGTTACGAATTTTAAAGACCTTTAATGTTGATTGCTGAAAATTCTGAGATAATTCAATGCGTTATTATTATAATAGTATTATATAAATCGTGAAAAGCTTTACATAAAATTAGGTAGCTTTTTTAAAAAAAATCAACTCAACTCACAAGAGCATAAAATTTTGCTGTAACGAATCATATCTCAAAAATCTTATTTCGTTCACCCCTATTCCCCAACTCGAAATTTAAAAATTTAATTATTCTCTTCATATTGAAATATGAAAAAATAATGATTTGAGTTAGAGAATAGGGAATAATCTTCTTTTATCTATGATGGGGTGTTTGTCCGATTTGCCGTAATTACGTCAACTTGAAATCGTTCTGCTGAAAAATGCCAAAAACAGACTTATCTTATTCTCATTTTTCCTAACGCCACTTTATAGTTATTCATCATCATCAGGCTTTCCATTCCTTGCGGAATATCGCCGCATCGTTTGACAATGCATCGTTTGACGCTTACAAATCCCCTTTCTGGGGTGGATTAGTCCCCCTTTTTCCTCTTCATCTTCAAACTTACAAACTTTCGTGTGTTTTTGCCTTCTCGATCACTTTCCTCCATAGGCATCTATTTTGCACTCTCTCCTTCCAGTCATGTACGCCCATGTTTCTTAGGTCGCTCATCACTTCGTTCATCCATTTTGTCCTTGGTCTTCCTCTTGGTCTTTCAATATTCGGGTTCCATTTCATTATGCTTGAGATGACTCTGGTTTCTTGCGCTCTTTGTACATGTCCAAACCAGCCTATTCTCATTGACTTGATGTGTTTTACCATGTCTTCCCCGCCTAGTTCTTCTTGTATTTCTTTGTTTGTCCTGCTTCTGTATTGTTCTCCGATTTTACCCAGGCCGAGTATTCTTCGCAGTATTCTTCGTTCGAACACTCTCAATCTTATCGTTATTATGTTTGTATTATATCCTTAAGAGATAAGTTTACAGATAAACTTATGAAATCAATATCGAATGTTAGTGAGTTTATATAAAATATATTTTGTGAAATCTATTGTTTTGTATATTACCCTATTAATTAATTTATTGTTAGAATACTCTATTGAATTGAAAGTAAAAGAGAACAAGACTAGCCAAGCACTCATGTACCAAATGCCAAAAAATACTATTAATATTAATTAACATAAAGCAGATTGAAACTTCTGATGGAGATAACAACTAAAATTTTTAATAGTAATCATTCATTATATCTATGAAAGGCTTTTTTTTAGTTTCGCACTATCTTTTGCGTTTAATTGAAGAGTTAATATTGTCAGAAGGTGATAAGCCACAATTTTACAAACATGAGATTTAACTGTATTGGTAAGCGACGACGTTACAATATTATGTATAATCATTGTATTGGATTTAAGAGATTTTAATTGTTTATTCTAGGATGTTCTTCATTAATATTGATGTTTTCTTACCTTCCATACAAGAGCTACTTAATAATTAGAAATTGAGATAGTCCTAACAACAAAGACATTTTGAAAATAAAATGCATAGTCCATAATTACTATAGAATTTATTAAACAACTTGAACATTTATTTTCTCCAATAAATTATTCTATTCTGGCTTATCATGTTCTAACAATAAGCCCCTCAATTGCTCTATATTGAATTTATATCAAATTAAAATAATCATATATTTTTTCTATTTATAATTTTTATGTAAGAAGCTTATTAGTGGTAAAGACGCTATAAAAAGTCCTGACCAAATTGAGAAGTGGTTGAGGTTTTTAAAAACAGGATTGCTTGAAAAGAATCCGGAAAAAGTTGAATAGTTTAGTCAAAAAGCTATTTTGAGATTAAAAGGCGAGAATCGTCTGGGTCTTTGAGGATTATGTACGAACCTAGCGAATACCGGTTGCTAAGCTAAGATGACGGTCTCTTGTTGTACGATTTTAGCTTTTTAAAATTAAATATATTTTTTAAAATTCAAGTTATTGAAATGAAACTTATATGAAATTAATTGTTCAAATATAAGCTACGACAATAGGGAACATGCATGAATCAAAAAATTTAGTTAAAACAGTATTTTCCGATTAATCCTATATATTAAATATCAAATCAGCAAAAATAACTTCTATTTATTGTTAAATTCAATGATAATTTAAAATAAATCATGTGACCCTAAACGCAACGCCATTGGTTGACGTCACAAGGCATAACCCCGATAAGCGCGGTCGTTTCCTTCAATTCAAATTGACGGATTTTTAAATATTTTTTAAATTATTATCAAAACGAAAATAAATAAATTAAATAGCATTAATTAGTATATTTAGTTATTTTTGATCCAACTACGCTATAAAAAAAATTTATGCATCTTCCCCATTGTTTCAGTTTTATTTCAATAACTTTAATATTTTTTAAAAGTTAAAAAATCAATACTTTAAACGATTTTTACTTATGTAATCAATACACAAATCAGTAGCTAACCTACATGATGTGGAATTATTTTGGCAAAACGTTAAATGTAATTAATGAAATATAAAAAGTTGGTATAGTCTTCCAAATTTGTATTTACAATTTTCTCAAATCAATCAAATTAAATAAAATTATTTTTTGCCAAAATAACACAATTATTTATAAATATACGTACAAGCACATATAAATACATAAATGAGAAGAAAGATTACATTGGTAGTTTTCTTCTAATGTGACTTTGAAATTATTGCTGGTCTGAATTAGTACAGAATTCAACATGACCAAAGGTGGAGTTCTTGCATTGCAAAGCCTGATTAAAAAGTTGATACAACTCAAAGTAGGTTCAATTAAATACTTTATAGAGAAAATTCAACCCTAGATCAAGATAAGATCTTGTTGTAAACAGTTTAGATATACCAAAGTAATTTAAAACAATATCATAGTTTGAACAAGGTTAAGTATGAAACGTTCAATTTGTAACATAAATATTTCACAAATCGTTTTTGTATTTATTCGATTCTATTAATGTATTTGATTAATATTAAATTTCTTCCCAGGTCAATATATGAGAGAATATGTTTTTGGGATTTAGGAGACCAAAATGAAACTAAAAGTTTGCTAAAGCCAACGTTTCGGCGTTATAATTACGCCATCTTCAAGGCTAAAAGATACAATATTGAAATCAACGCAATCACCCTTGAGAGGCAGACTCACCAGGCAAACCAAGATGAACAATGTTTCTGGTCGAGATGACTATGGTATGGAGGAATATTAATAATATTTTAACGGGGTTAAAAATTACACAAAAAAAATCATGAACGGCAAAAGCCTAGTTAAAAACATAATAAAATTTTTGTTGAATGTCAAATAAATTATGATTGTGTGAAGCCACCTATATAATTTATATCTCTTCCAATGAGATCTTGCAAACATGTAAAATTTTAAATTCATACCAAAAACCGCGAAAACATGGATATAACCTCTCAAGAGTAGAAGATTGCATAAAAGTGAAAATTACAATAGTTAAAAACAAATTAAAGATCAATAGTGAAGGCACTAAAATAACATCAGGATCGGGTTTCTATCTTCTCCAAAAATCTTTTTAGAAGCTCCAGGTAACCATGATTTAATGTTTTATAGTCATTTTGTATGTTCATGTTATTATTTGTTGTAGATATGTAGGCTGATTCTAAGAAAATACGTTTATGGTAGTTATTCTCCGACACTAAAACCTCGACATCATCATCTGCAGTGGAATGTCCTGTCTCTATAATGTGTTTAGATAAACCTGGAGCTGGAGCTTCTAAAAAGATTTTTGGAGAAGATAGAAACCCGATCCTGATGTTATTTTAGTGCCTTCACTATTGATCTTTAATTTGTTTTTAACTATTGTAATTTTCACTTTTATGCAATCTTCTACTCTTGAGAGGTTATATCCATGTTTTCGCGGTTTTTGGTATGAATTTAAAATTTTACATGTTTGCAAGATCTCATTGGAAGAGATATAAATTATATAGGTGGCTTCACACAATCATAATTTATTTGACATTCAACAAAAATTTTATTATGTTTTTAACTAGGCTTTTGCCGTTCATGATTTTTTTGTGTAATTTTTAACCCCGTTAAAATATTATTAATATTCCTCCATACCATAGTCATCTCGACCAGAAACATTGTTCATCTTGGTTTGCCTGGTGAGTCTGCCTCTCAAGGGTGATTGCGTTGATTTCAATATTGTATCTTTTAGCCTTGAAGATGGCGTAATTATAACGCCGAAACGTTGGCTTTAGCAAACTTTTAGTTTCATTTTGGTCTCCTAAATCCCAAAAACATATTCTCTCATTAATGTATTTATTGTAATAAGGGTATTACAATAGTAATAGTATTGATCTAACTACAGATATAGACAATATCATGAATTATGAAACCTAATTTGAATTGGCTATGTTAAATAAATGATTATATGAATATCCAAGTTTCTGAAACTGACTATCAGAAAGCTGGTAAGCAAAATCAAGATTTACAAGGTAATTTTCTAGAGAATCTCGTAAATTTAGGCTTGGCTATATCGAGTTCCATGAGATTTAGTGAAATACCAAGATTTAAGATCCTAATTGATTATTCATAAGATCGTCCGCATACAACATAGCTATGTAAAGAATAAAATAAGGCTTCTTGCTATACTTTGTATAGAAGCCTAAAAGAGAGTCTATGAGGAATACCTAATTTTATAACTCTCCCTGAAAGGGATACCTCTTAAATTAACCGTTAGAAATACGATACTCTTACTGCGATAAGAAGATGTATTAAATATTTTCATTTTTCATTCATGCATCGGTTTTTGACGTTCTACGCCGTCTTCCGATTTCCCTGTCTGTGCTCGCTGCATGTTGAAACTGTGTGACGAGCACAGAGGACCTACAGCTTAACGTGGATTCCGAACCACGGGAATAGACGATTTTTACATCGTCTACTCCGACCAGGGAAGTCTTTGAGCCATATTTAATGTTACCTGTGGCCAGCAGATAGACATTCGGTGAGCGAAAAATCCTTTTATAGATATCACCTCACAGGATTTGAACCTATGAATCTCGGCATGAGAAGTTAACACGCTAACCGCTCAGCCATTCGCCCACCTTGTATTAAATATTTAAAATAATAAATAAATATTCTAAATAAGAGACGGTGATCATCTTAAGTGGTTAAGTGCGTTGCTGCTAATTCTGAATACCCAGTTTGACTCTGGACTCAGTAAAAACTTTATTCTGACCGTCTCCCCTCGGAAGGCAATGGCACTTCCCGAGGTTTGGCGTCCGCGTTAAGCAGTAGATCCCCTACGACTGAAGTCAGGTATGGCACTCAAAGAAGAACGGGTAAAGGCAAAATACATAATAACAGAAGCAGCTCTAAATTCTTGATCCGAGATGCAAAAGAAGAATCGACAATGTTAAATCTCTGATGATGCCCTCAAGATTGTAGAAAGAAGAAGAGCTCTTATACAGTCCGGATTAAATATGCGAGATAAAAAGATTTAAAAAAATTTGGATGATGTTATCCATCTAATACGGAAGACGTCACTGATTTGCCGTCGACATTAAAAGTTGAGTAATAATTAGAATGAGTTCATGTTCCCCTGGATTTTTTAAAAATTGTAGATTTTGTGTGATTTCCATTTTGTTCCATTCTGGATGAACACATTTTAACCATAACTGACAAAAGGTTGAATTTACGAACAAACGACAAGGGAACAAAATTGTAGAAAATATTATTACCTCTAAGTACAAAAATCAGTATTAGTTAGTTAGTTTTGGACAAGTACTTCCCGAGATATTAACCATTGAAGAACAATATGTGGCGTTGATAGTGTTAAGTTTTACCGCGCTAAAAAACTTAAATTGGAGGTGAAAATAATTTTTTCAATAAGTAGAAATTATATTATGGTGTTTTAATAAGCCATGAAATTTTTTAGATTTTTAATTTCACGTTTACGTCGTTTCCATCAATCGTAAGTAAAATTAACGCATTGGAGTAAATTACAATTTCATCTCAAAGTTGGCGTACCAAGAGGACAAGTTCGAACGACTCTTATGCCTTAACCCTTTCACCGATTTTACCAAAATTTGGGGGTTCAAAATATTTATGCTTAAAGGCATTCAAAATGTTGGGTCAAGAGGTTATTTTATTCTTAAATTTTGGTAAGTTGATGGATTTATTTAGAATCAAGAAAAATAAATTTATGTTATCGAAATTTTGATAATAAAAAAAATAATCATTATTTAAAATTTGTTAAAAGGGAAAATCTATATATATAAAAATGGATGTATGTGTGTATGTATGTATGTATGTTCCCTATAATAGACTCATAAACCGTTTGACCGCTCGGAATCAAATTTGGCACAGTTATTATGTAGGTCCCTGCGCATGGTTTGTATTGAAATAGTGCAAAAATTCGCAAAGGAAAGGAAAGTTGATTTTGAGTAGCCTGCCTTCCTTTAAGGAATCTCGATAATCCATTCATGCGCGTCCCTATGGGACGCGCATGAATGGATTATCGAGATTCCTTAAAGGAAGGCAGGCTACTCAAAATCAACTTAAAAAACAATAATGAATGCTTGTCAAGCGGTCAACTGATCGACAATGCAAATACGCGTGCACGTGCTTTACGTTTCTATTTGACCAATCTTAATCAAATTTGGTGTAGAAGTTATTTAAACGCTACGAAAAACATAATAGGCTACTTTAGTACCTTGGAGTGAGGCCGAAGGCCGAACAACCACGGTCTACACGTATGCCTGCGACACCCTTGTAAATTGATAAATCTTTAATTACTAGGACCATTGTGATATTCTTCGAAGCAACCAAAAACACAGAGAGGAACTAAACATTTAGAACAAGCAGACTTAACATCACTCCTAGATGAGTATATTTTGCATATAACACATTGCTTTCGCTTATCTATCTTTATAGGAAAGTGTGTTATCGTTTTATCTTCATCATCATCAGTTTGAGTTTGCAGTGTAGTAGGAATATTAACACTCCTATTTCTAGAATCATCTTTCCATTTTTCCCCTATTTTACCCCCCCCATGCGAAAATTATTTTAATTAAATATTTTAAATAGGTTTTTTTTCTGCAAGACTGAACTAAATTTGTGGGGTTCTGAAAATATTTTCTTCATTTTTTACCCACAATTTTGTGGCGGTTCTGAAAATATTTTCTTCATTTTAGGCTTCTATACACAGTATAGCAAGAAGCCTTATGATATGGCTCCGTGTCCGTCTGTCTGTCCGTCCGCATAATTCAAACCTAATCAGAACCCTCGAAATTGTCATTGTAAACACATCGTATGTATAATAAAATAAAATTTGTTTTAAATTTAAAATGGACTTTCTAGTTTTACTTTGATGTGAAAAAAACAAGTTTTTATTTATTTTAACCATAGCAGTGGCTTGATGTGATTAGTGAAGTTAAGTTGTAAATAAAAGAGAAAGAGAGGATTGGTCCACCTCAAAAAATGGACCGCACATTACAGAGAAGTAAAGTTTCGAATGGAATGGAAAAGTTTGATTGTTGTTACTTACAGCTCCACCAAGCTTAGAAAGGACGCGGCAAATATGCCAACTAATTTGATAAAAATTTGAATGAACCAATGAACGTTGAGTTATTTCTCAAGTACATTCTGTTGTAAAAGTTACAAATCATTGCGCGTGTTTACATTTGTCGTGATTTTTTGTGTAATTCGATTTCGTGTTATTTCTATTTTGTGTTCTTTTCAGAACAAATCTTTATAGTTATATTTAATAAATCATTTTACTTATGCCCGTATTCACCAACAACAAATAACACTATTCATAGAATAAAGTCACTATTTGGTATTCACCAACATAAAATAAGGTTTATTCATCGAATAAACTTCCAATAAGTTATTCGCAATAATTGGTCGAATAAAGTCCTTATTTGTCGATTTATAACCTTAAAATATTGCAGAAACTGCCAAATAAAATCTGAAAATGCCATTCAGTTACAACTTCTTCAAGTTTTAAAGGAAAAGGCTGAAATTGAGAAGGAACTGGCAGAATTTAACTTAAAAATAAAAAAACAGTAATTTAAATATTTTGTATTTTATTTTTTAAATAAAACTATCTATTAAAAAGGCTTCTTGCTATACTTTGTATAGAAGCCTAAAAAAGGTATTGATTACAGCATTTCTTATTGCAAAATTCTGATTAACAATATTTTCATATCTAATCTTCATTTTCATAGTTAATCTATTAGCTTAAACCATTACCAATTCCCCCCCCGGATTAACACAGAGTTCATCCCAAAATACAACACAAGGAAGTATGTTTCAACTTTTATAGGTTAAGATTTTAAATTTACCTAGTAATTTTATGACCTACTTTAATTTAACCTACTACTTTTGACCTACTTTAAATTTATTCTACAAATAGTTATTTATACTTGACAAGTGGTTGGTGAATACCAACATTAGTTATTCATTGAATAAACTTTATTCATCCAATAGTTATTTGCAGATTTATTTGTAATTGGTGCATACGGGCATTAGTAAATTGAACATATTATTTAGTAAGTACTTTTTAGGTTAGAATACACTTATTTCTTCATCTGAGTGTACATTTTAAATTTTAGCAGCGCCTGACACGCCCCTCCAGGGCTCTTCTTAGCTTGGTGGAGCTGTATATAGTAAATTAATGATAATTACCAACCGCAAAAAATGTAATTGGTGCAGATTATCGGATTATCTGATGTTACATTATAAATATTATGTCGACCAAAAATAACTAGCAACAACAACTTTTCACACCAGAAAGGTAGCTGTATAGAAGCCTAGGAACATGCCGCTAAAGCGAGTTCCACCTTGTTTACCTACAAATTTGTGGGTTTCTGAAAATATTTTCTTCATTTTTTTACCCACAATTTTGTGGGGTTCTGAAAATATTTTCTTCATTTTTTACCCACAATTTTGTGGGGGTTCTGAAAATATTTTCTTCATTTTTTACCCACAATTTTGTGGGGTTCTGAAAATATTTTCTTCATTTTTTACCCACAATTTTGTGGGTTCTGAAAATATTTTCTTCATTTTTTACCCACAATTTTGTGGGGGTTCTGAAAATATTTTCTTCATTTTTTACCCACAAATTTGTGGGTTTCTGAAAATATTTTCTTCATTTTTTACCCACAAATTTGTGGGTTTCTGAAAATATTTTCTTCATTTTTTACCCACAATTTTGTGGGGTTCTGAAAATATTTTCTTCATTTTTTACCCACAATTTTGTGGGGTTCTGAAAATATTTTCTTCATTTTTACCCACAAATTTGTGGGTTTCGGATAATATTTTCTTCATTTTTAACCCACAATTTTGTGGGGTTCTGAAAATATTTTCTTCATTTTTTACCCACAAATTTGTGGGTTTCTGAAAATATTTTCTTCATTTTTTACCCACAAATTTGTGGGTAAACCGGTGAAAGGTTATCACTTATCTTTTCTTGGGGACTTTTTTTTAAATAATCTTATGCTCTACAAAAAATTCCTTTTGATTTTTTCGACATCTCGTTTAGTTTTCGATAATAGATAAACAAGTGCCATATTTTTCTCAAATTTTTCGCTTTTCAATTTTTTAACAAAATTGTCGAGTATTTGGAATCCCGAAAAATTTGATTTCTTCTTCTCTATATTATTTTACAATAAACTACCAATTTTCAGCCATTGGCGATCTTTTTCGAGATTTAATTCTAAAAGCACTGGCGTAATAACAGAAGTTGGGTTTATTTAAAATTATAAAGTAGTTTGCAAGAAATATACAATGATAGTCGTATCAAATAAATAGTAGGTACTTAAAATCATAAGCACCTTTATCATTATGAAAAACTAATCACATGTGAATGTGAAAATAATTTTGCTTGCCTTACAACTCCGAAATTATTATCTCTGGGGTAAAATCCATTCTAGAAGATATAATAAAATTAATCTCAAGGTATCATTTGGCACAATAAATCATATTTTTAAATGCGTCGGGTTGGTTCCTTTCAGCACAGCTAAGCGTACATATGGTAATTAAATTAGTTAATAAATACCTTGGTGTGAAATAATCGTAACAATTCAGAAGATCCATTATTGGCTGTAGGTACTACTTTCGCCACAGTTGCCAAGGAAATATCTTTTACCTAAAAGGAAACTAGCATTTCAATCAATAACATCAATAATTGGTACTGCTTACCTTTTTGCAGGTGAAAAAGCATCTTATATGAACAGACCAGTGGCAGCATAAACAACATAATATTTGGATGCATCCTAAAACTGCAATGCCTACAAAACCGCCCTCGTAAAATTCTGAAAATCCATATGAAAAGCACCAAACATATATCCACCCAAGGTACAGAATGATAAAAGGCGAAATATATCCGTGAAGTAAAATATGAACATTTTTATACAACGTTACACTTTGCACCAAATCATCCACTTTTGGTTTAATCGGCATATTTCATTTAACGAAAATACTCTTTCATGTAGAAATTACAAATTTTTTGGTTATGCCATAAGAGCGATATGCCAACAACGTCGATGGTTGTCAAAAAAGTGTCGAAATTACCAATTTTCATAATTTCCAATAATCGTTAACTATTTCAACGCCCCTCTTCTTTTCGCCCACGCAAAACATTTAATATATCAAAATTAACATTTTTTTTGTTGTATTTAAGGGTTGCAAAATATGGCTAATTCCAAAGCAGCAATCCAGAGATTCTTTGATTTTATTGCATCCGATCTGAATAATCTAAACAAACAGGTAAAATATGTAAATTTATGTCGCATCCTATATATAAATAAGTTTGATGACAAACCAAAAACTGCCAAAAACACCTGACAAATGACAAGTCAAGTACAAGTTAAGTTTATAATAGTGGAAAGATGACTTTTGTGTAAACAAACAATAAAAATCTTCGATGGAATCCGATACGCAGGTGTCTGACATTGAGGATATTAGCTTTTGGCTCTACTTACCTGAGCCAGTTTTGTATCAAATATTTAGTTACTTAAATCATAAAGAGTTACTTATAGTAGGTGAAGTGTGTCGAAGGTGGTTCGAAGTCAGTCGAGATGACTTATTATGGAAAGATTTGTTTTATAAAAATTTTAAAATCGACAGATCCGTTCCAATTATTGCAGGTGAATTCATTTGCATAAAATTTTAATCTGTTACGAAAGACAGGTTGTTACAGGTAAATTGTGGTTCGAGGAATTTAAAAGATTGTGTTATCATATACCTATAGTTCAAACTGAAACGCTTACCGATCACATGCATCAAGTATTGCATGTGAGTTTTTCTCATAACGGTGAATATTTTGCTACCTGTTCGAAGGATGGTTATATTTTGGTGAGTTTTTGCTTGAATTGTTTACACAAATGACCGGTGTTTATTAAGGTTTGGAGTTCTGCTTATCCCGCTTCTATTAAGTACTACAGAGATATGAAAACGTTTTCGTGGAAGTATACACAGTACTCCCAGTTTAATCAGTCCGACACTTTATTGTTGGTTTCTGGTGTACATTTTGGAACACCTCATAGTACATCTGGGGAAATAGCGGTATTTAATCTACAAGGTAGGTTTTTCTCGTATGTGAAAAGCCATATATTAAAAACTTAATTTAGAGGGATTTGAATTACAATGTCGGGTTGTCAACAAGCCGTACGATATTTTTGGAACATGGTACAGTGATCAACAGTTGCTTTCCGGTGACTTGCATTGGTTGGCGCATCTTGTTAGTACATCTGTACTGTGGATAAACAAGGCTTCACAAGAAACTGGTTCAGAGCACGTTCCCGTAACACAAAATTTGTACAAATTTTACAATAGAAATGCTAGTTCGATAAGAGCCATTATGATAGCAAAATGTCTCTCTGGGCTAGAAAATGTAGATAATGTAATGGAAATTAATAAAGACGATGAGGCTTCCAAAGAAGAGGATTCGATAGAACGTGGCAATCCGGTCAGTCATTGTGATATCAATCCTGTTCCAAGTACTAGCAGAAATCAAGGTAGATAATTATTTTTAAGTTTTTCCATGTAGTTTTTGCCTCCCCGTATTGTTGAGTATGCTCCCTCTTTTTGAATCTGTATAAGGGCTGGTTAAGGTGGTTGGATGGTGGCAGCGATAAAACTAAACATTGTCAACCTAAAATCAATTTCCTATTAGAAGCGAACTGGAAATAAAATTTTGCAGTGGCTCTTAGAAAATTGATCAATTTGATGAGAAAAATAATTCACAAGATGATATAAATAAACAGAACCATAAGCGCTTTTTGAGTTGTGGAGTTGCTTTGAATTAATTTCCTTGAGGCATCAAACCTTTTGTCCCTTTTTTACTTCCAGTTTAGATAAGTTATAAAAAATAAAGTATTAGGTGGCATATCATGAACAAGTTTCTATTTTGGACATTTTTGACGGAGTATAAAAAGCTACCCTCGATTTTTCATTATCATCAAGAAGACAATTTTTAACGACCTTCATAAGACTATAATTTTTATTTGATTTCTAGAGGATATGTACAAAAATTCACAAACTAATTTTATCATACCAAAGCCAAGAAAGCTTTCTGCCGCTTGGGTAAGTCTTCAGAAATGTTTTTTATAAAAAAACTTCAGCATTGTCTTCTTTATAAAGTTATTGAGCTAAACCTATTGTTTTAGATATGGATAGGATAGAGTAGCCATTTTGTGAATAAATTTGCTATCTTTTATTGTTGTGTATTGATTTCATTTTACCATTGCTAAATTTTGAAGTGGTTTCTTACGACTTTGAAAAATAAAAATAATAAGTGTCTTTTTGATCATTGTTATTTTTCAAAGTCATATCATAAGAAACCCTCTTAAGCAATCAATTCGGAATTTAGCGGTAATGTTTTCGAAGTTATTTAGAAAAGCATTTGCTATTTTTCAAAAAATTGTTTTTTAAATTCCAAGGTTTATTAATGAAAAAATAGGAGGAGGCCCACAACTTTATTCATCACCATATTCAATTATTGGGTCATTCCATCTCAAATTAACCGAAGAATTTACTCGACCCCCACCAAATTTGACGAAACTTGGTACACAACATCTTTGTAAGAAATAAAAAATACAAATTTAAGAATTTGTCCAAAAAGGCATTTGTTTCCATGCTTTAGTTCTTCAAAAAGTCGAAAAATTAGTGTGTACACTTGTAGAAAAACGACTGTAACTTCATCCAAAGTAGTCTAAATTTAAAAATAAAAAATGTTCTGGAAGGGTAAATGAACGCTCTATTCAAATATTCAACCACATTTTAATTTTTCAACCCCTAACTGGATTAATTTTCTAATATTAACCCTATTTCAACCCCTACTCCTAAAAGGGTAAGTTTATTTTGTTAATTTTTTTACTATTGTTTTGTGCAATTGTGCTGAGCATGCATACCAAATTTGATCATGGGATGAGCATGGGTTCGGTTACTAAAAATAAATTAAGTATAGCGAGAAACGGACAAAAATCAGTTTTTCGCCGATTTCTCAAGTTTGTTTGTACTTTATGGTAAAATAGTTTAATATAAAATTAGAGCTAATTAAATTCTCTACAAAAGAACTTCTATACATATCTTTCGTCAGATTCGTATTCACATAGTAATAACCGTTCAAAGTGGAGCTAAGTTGCGCAACCGCGGTTATATTTATTTAAAAAGGTCAGAATCGATTTTTAATTAATTGTATAGATTTTTATCTACTTTGATTTTGTAATGTGCCATATTTCATAATTTTTTTTAGTATCGTAATGATAGTTTTTACCGCACTAGTGCGGTAATAAAGCAGTTTAGTGCGCTAATTTTGTAAAAGAAATGAATTTTGCAAAACATGTTTACAATTATTTATTAATATTAATTACACAGTTTGAAATATTTACAAATTGAACTTCAGACGCTGTTCCCAGGATATTTCCTTCTGTTATTGCAAATTCCCGCATAATTTCGGCAAGCACCAAAAACTCCAATAATCAAAATGACCTAAAAGCATTACAAGTTTGAAATTGTTTTTTATTATTTAAGCACTAATTTACCTTCATAAATAAGAAATCTTTATCATTCATTTCCTTAAGAAATTGATGTATCTCTTCTTTGCGAAAAATACACGATTTTTTAGGTCGGTATCCTTCTGATTTCCTCTTCAAGAAAGCCACAACTTGATGATATTGACTAATATCAATTTTTTTCTTAATCGAGACCAACATTCGCAACATAGAATACCGGCACCATAACGAAGATGGTTTTAGCTTCCCTGCTTGTTCCGAAAAATAGGCAAGGACCACATTTTCAGAGATTTCACGAATTTTCTTAGCTTCCATCCATTCTTCAAAATATTTGAACACTATTTCGTATCGCTTTTTAGATTTGGCAGGCATTAATGTATCTATAGCAGATTGAGCAGCCAATTCTATATCAGAAGGCAAACTTTCCTCTGAATTACTCATGTTTCACTTACGATTATACTGGAACTTGCTGTCAATTAAATGCTTGCGAAACAATTAAACAATTTCGTAACTACGCGACTAGCCGCCCAATAATTTTTTTTTATAAATGCAATTTTAAAAATTCAACTAGAAACTCAAAAATATGCGTAGGTTTGATTACAAAATCAAAGTAGATAAAACGTTGTACAATATTTGTATCGTAATGTATCTATTATCATAAATATTGATTTTCTAAATATAAATTTACCACACCATCTATAATTTTGATAAAAATTTTAGCATACTACCACAAAGCAGTTAAACCAAAAATACATTATTTGTTTTTTTTTGTAAACTTAATTTGTTTGCATGAAGGGCAGATAAGGCTGGGCGCTGACTTGCAATTTATCGGTTGTGAAACTAATTGCGCAACTGTTTGGTCTGTGAATGGTTTCCTGTGCTCACATACGCAACTAAACGGTTCAGTCGCAGTATGTAAGCGCACATGCAATTGAAATTGTTTAGTTTCAATATGGATTTCCATGAGTTAGCTGTGGTGTGTGCTCTTGAGCTGAGAAGAAGGAAAACTTAAAAAGAAAGAAACGATACTGGGTACACCCAATAACGTCACAACGTTTAGTGAAAGGGCAGTTTAATAAACTGAATGAATATTTGCAAGCATACCCAGAATAAAGTGATTATTTACCTTCTTGAGTGGGCATCATTCACAAAAAGCACTAAAACTGTATAAAACTGCAATCGTTTAATCGCAATGAGCGTGCAGGCGTTACAACACGTGTGTTACAAAATGATTGCATGCAATTGCGCAACTGTTTAGTTTGTGTCAAAACACAAACTCTTTAGTTGCATAAATTTGCAATTGCATAAAGTTGCATGTGCGCGCGTTTGCATATAAAACCTAAAGAGTCACTCTTGCAACCAAACTATCGTGCAACTGATAATTTATTGCAAGTCAGGGCCCAGCCTAAATGTGACATTTTTCAGTTTATACCCTCAAACGGGTAGGTGTAAATTGCGCAAATTGGGCAGGTAGAAATAAAAGCACAAGTGTAAATTGCGCTCCAAGCAAAGAGGTCGCCAGAAATCTGAAATGTAAACTGCGCAAATTTGCCCCTAATTACTCATTTTTCCTACCTGCCGAATTTGCGCAATTTACTACTTTTTTCTACCTGCCGAATTTTCGCAGTTTTGAAGTATTTAATAAATATTCTTTATTCGTATATTAAATATTCTTATTTTTGGTTCTTTTCAGAACCAAAAATATTTTAAGAATAAGGTCTCTAAATAAACATAAACAACTATGGGGAAAACCTAGGCCTTGCAACCCAAGCCGCCCGGGCTCTGCCCGGACGGCCGGTTTTTCATCGCCGTCGCCGCTCCGCGGCATAAAGCTAAACAAATTTGAAGTGCCTACCATCAAGAAAACCGGGAATTTAGGGACCCTAAAAATCGCGTAAAAACAAAAAATAATCGATGTTACAGGTACGAGAGACGTAGTGCTTCTGCCGGTGCAAAATACTCTAAAGCTTAATTCACACGGCATTGTACTGTACGTTTTTTTGCAGTATACGTAAAACGTATTAAAACGTATTACTGCAAAAAAACGTGCAGTACAATGCCGTGTGAATTAAGCTTAAGTGTTAGGGTTATTCATTCCACGCGTACCGACAACAAAATGACCGACGCGCGAAATCTCGTTAATTACAGGTCGCCGTAAATTATCAAATTTTAAGGGGATGTCAAAATATTTTTTAAGCCGTGCGCCAAAAAGGCTGGCGCCGGCCCTGTTTTATGTCCAATTAAATGCATAATTTGGTAACATTTACGAAAAATTGACTCGATTTTAACCCGTAATTAAGTCGTTTTTAAATTTCAATAACCCCTAACAACATAAGTAGGTATAAGTAGGTAACCCATTGTTAAAGGGGTGTGAGCGCAGTTTACATTTCAGATTTCTGTGAACATTTTTCCTCGGAGCGCAATTTACAATAATGCAGGTATTTTGGAGCGCAGTTTACATTACCCCCCTCAAAGATCAAATCCACTAATGAACATAGTGGGCTGATTTATTTTCAACAAACTTATTATGCTGGAACAAATATTTTTTTAATTGTGAGTTTTGCACGCCCTCCTCAAACGGGTATCATTTTTTTCCCTAAAAATTAATATTTATTATTAGGACTAATATAGTCAACCTGTGCACCAAATTTCATTTTGGGCCGACGATTATAGGTTCAGAAAAAATATATATAACTTATCAAATAATAAGTACAGTAGAACTCCAATTATCTGAATCAATTGTATAATCAAAAATTCGGATAATTGGATTTTTTCCGAAAAATGAGTACTGTATGGATTTTTAATTAATTAAATGAAAAGGCAACACTTTTACATGTTATATAGCGTACTTACAACTTACAAGTGCTGTACATTGGTATGTATTGTAAATGAAAGTCATTGTTTGCTGAACATCTCGGTCAAAGTAAAGGCTGAGACACAATTGCCCGGTAACGGGAACGGTAACGATCAAGAAGTTAAATGTACCTGCTCTTATGGACTGCGTTATCGGCTTGTTGTGCATAGGTCCATAAGAGCAGGTACATTTAACTTCTTTATCGTTCCCGTTACCGGGCAATTGTGTCTCAGCCTTAAGCTGTTTGACTGTCCGTTTTCGGGCAGTCAAGTCGCGCATCCGCTTGACAGTGAGAAGTTGCATGTGGTCACACTCAGGCTGGGCGCTGACTTGCAATCTATCGGTTGTGCAACTAATTGCGCAACTGTTTGGTCTGTGAATGGTTTCCTGCGCTCACATACGCAACTAAACGGTTCAGTCGCAGCATGTAAGCGCACATGCAACTGAAATTGTTTAGTTTCAATATGAATTTCTATCAGTTAGCTGTGGTGTGTGCTCTTGAACTGAGAAGAAGGAAAAAATTAGAAAGAAAGAAAAGATACTGTGTACACCCAATAACGTCACAACGTTTAGTGAAAGGGCAGTTTAATAAACTAAATGAAGATTTGCAAGCATACCCAGAATAAAGTGATTTACCTTCTTGAGTGGGCATCATTCACAAAAAGCACTAAAACTGCAATCGTTTAATCGCAATGAGCGTGCAGGCGTTACAACACATGTGTTACAAAATGATTGCATGCAATTGCGCAACTGTTTAGTTTGTGTCAAATCACAAACTCTTTAGTTTCATAAATTTGCAATTGCATAAAGTTGCATGTGCGCGCGTTTGCATATAAAACCTAAGGAGTCACTCTTGCAACCGAACTATCGTGCAACTGATAATTGCAAGTCAGCGCCCAGCCTAAGACTGACGCAAAATCATTATTTTGCGAATCGCAGTACGATTCCGCCTTAAATTTTTTTCTGAAAGCGATTCGGATAATCAGCGATTCGGATAGTCGGAGTTCTACTGTACATGTAACTTATCAAATGATAAGTTATATATATTTTTTTCTCAATCTGCAATTGTAGGCCCAAAATAGAATTTGGTGCACATGTTGACTATGTTAGTCCTAATAATCTATATTAATTTTTAGGGGAAAATAGAGACCCGTTTGGGGAGAGGGTGCAAAACTCACAATTAAAAAAATATTTGTTCCAGCAATCTAAATTAATAAGTCTGTTGAAAATAAATCAGCCCACTATGTTCGTTAGTTCCAAAGTTATACACCCCGATATTTGAGGGTATAAAAACTGAAATGTGTCACATTTATCTGGCCTTAACATGCAAACAAATTAAGTACACAAAAACAATCAAATAATGTATTTTTGGTTTAACAGCTGTGTTGTATTAATTATGCTAAACTTTTTATCAAAATTATAGATGATGTGGTAAACTTACATTCAGATAATAAATATTGATGATCAAAATCTATTCAATTAATTGAAAATCGATTCCGACCTTTTTAAATAAATATAACGGTGGTCGCGCAACTTAGCTCTACTTTGCACGACTATTATTATGTGACTACGAATCTGACGAAAAAAATGTATAGAATTTTTTTTGTAGAGAGTTTAATTAGCTTTAATTTTATATTAAACTATTTTCTCATAAAGTTCAAAGAAACTTGTAAAATCGGCGAAAAACTGATTTTTGTCCGTTTCTCGCTGTACTTATTTAATTTATTTTTAGTAACCGAACCCATGCTCATCCCATGATCAAATTTGGTATGCATGCTCAGCACAATTGCACAAAGCAACAGTAAAAAAATTAACAAAATAAAAATACCCTTTTAGAAGTAGGGGTTGAAATAGGGTTAATATTAGTAAATTAATTCAGTTAGGGGTTGAAAGTATAAAATGTGATTGAATATTTGAATAGAGCGTTCATTTACCTTTCCAGAACATTTTTTATTTTTAAATTTAGACCACTGTGGATGAAGTTACAGTCGTTTTCCTACAAGTCTACATACCAACTTTTTGAAGGACCAAAACAAGGAAACAAATGCCTTTTTGGACAAATCCTGGTTACTGTGCCATAATGTTAACCACCCAAATCAAAATTTCTTCTGCTACACACTAAAGAACATAGTTAATATAGCAAATTGTAAAAATATTTAGGGTGATAGGGGGCCAAACTTTTGAATAAATCGAATTTGAAGTTAGCAAATTTACATGTAAAATCCTAACGAGATTCCGCGCGTCGTCATTTTATTGACGGTACGTGTGGAATGAATGACCCTAACACTTAGAAAATTTCGCACCGGCAGATGCAGCTCGTCTCTCGTACATGTAACATCGATTTATTTTTTGTTTTGTTCGATATTTTGGGGGTGAAACGTAAAAGTTTACTGTCCCATACCGCAACTATACTTTTTAATGCTATTTCGAGGTTCTCTCACATCCCGGTTTCATTTATCCCGGTTTTCTTGATGGGTGGCGCCTTCTCGTATGTTTAGCCCAGTAAACCAGAGTCAAAACCGCCCTGGAGGGGTGCAACGCGGAGCGGAGCGGCGCCCCGTAAGGTAGGTTTTGACGATGGATAAACCTCCTAATCGAATGCACACCCCAAAAATCGAAAAAAAAAAATTAAATTCGACACGGGTGGGCAAAATACATTACAAATGTATTTGAAATACATTTTACAAAATACGTTTATGCAAAATACAAAATCAGTATTTCAAATACAAGATGCAGTATTATGTTATAATAACATAGTATAATATGTTATAATAATTCATTTCAAATACTGCATCTTGTATTTGAAATACTGTATTTTGCATAAATGCATAAATTATTATTTTGGAGGGCTGTACAACGTCGCACTTTAAGGATAAACAAAAAGATAGGGGTATGTTTACGGTCAGTCTTATTAACATTATATTTTATAATCAATGTTATTGCTTCAATATACTCCTTACACATTCAATATATTGATCAATATCGATTATTGTTTCAATAATATTGACCGTGTAAGGTAAGCTTTAAAGTGATTAAAATGTTTGCTTCTTAACAATAATCGTATCATACATCCCAAATATTGAAATTATTTATAATTTTGACTGGAAATCATATTTCTGAATTATCGAACCTGGATCCCTTAATATCGTTACAAAATCTTAGTACTTTAAGCTTATTACATAATCCTGTGGTAACAAAACCTTATTATGATTGTATGTTGTATTTAAAATTCCTCTAGTCAAGTTACTCGATTTTCGCAAAATAAAACTGAAGGAACGCGAGTAAGCCAAGCAATTTTTCAAAAGTAATCAGAAGGAAAAAAATTCTGAATTAAATTTCAAATCATGGAATAAGTTTTGTGTCTGGTGACAATGCTGTTCCAGCCGTTAAATCATACAGATCAGGAAATTAAGAAAATTAGGGAAGCCGTACCTAATGCTACTTCATTGGAAGAAGTCGATGGCCTACAATCGGGTCAAATTCCTGATTTTAATGGACAAAGCGGATCTCACAATTCCATGGATGTTGACGAATAAAAATTGGACGCACTTTTAATTTTTTAATGCAATAAAGGATTATTGCCAAAAATAATAGTTTTAATTAATATTTTAATAGTGCGGACTTCTTCAATGTGTCTCTTACCATTCAAAATATTGGTTGATTTTTTATTAAATAATAAAAAACCTTACTTTTTCTTAAACCTTGTTATCGGATTTTAAAGTTCTTAGTTGAGGTTATTAAATTTATTATTATGAAAAGATAGCTAATCTATTCGTTTAATATGTTGAAAAACTTTGTAGCAAAAATTAGGTTTGTAGAAAAAGTAGATCCAGAACAGTACTGACGTCCTTGGTTAAAACCCTCTTAAAAATGAGTTTATGTGGATGTTGCAACGCCATTTTGATTTCATTTAACCGATATTGATATAACCATATTACAGAAGGTGTTAAATACTATTTTATAATGAAGACAGCGTTATAACATCTACATAAAGTAATTTTTCTCCCGATAACCAATTTGTTAGTTAGCAAGTTTTAACTAAGGAGGACAGAGTAGCTCTTTTCATTCACTTGCCTTTTGTATGCTGGTAGATGGTCTAACGTAGTGGCTAAGCTTTGTAGTTTTAATACAAAATTTCAAGAGTGGTTTTGTTAAAATGAACTTCAGATGGTACGCTCATTATATTTTGATTTTAAAAACTGTTAATTGGATTAAAATTATGTAATGAATGA
Source organism: Podabrus alpinus (assembly GCA_932274525.1). Classification (NCBI taxonomy): domain Eukaryota; kingdom Metazoa; phylum Arthropoda; class Insecta; order Coleoptera; family Cantharidae; genus Podabrus; species Podabrus alpinus. The sequence continues at coordinate 28,159,260 of OW026451.1, forward strand.
ATGCAACAACTGTAGAAGACATTTTCGCATTTAGACCGTCACAACTTTATTACTTTTATTTTCGTAAATAAAACTCGAAGATATACAAAAAGTAGCTTAGAAGCCGTTACATATTTACAATTAGAAGTAGCTTGTACAACTGTGGTCTTATGTAGAGTTTGACAGACAGATAACAGATGATCCATTTCTTAAGCTTAACATTGTTCTGATTTTTTTCCAGAATATGTCGCACCTCCCTTATACAATCGCAACAAACATACAGACAGTTTTGAATATGCTACATCGATACAATACAGCACAGATTACAGAAAAGTAGAATTAGAAACATGCGATACAGAAAGAAATTCGGACGAAGATGACGACAGTGAAGAAGATAACCATAGTAAATTAAGTAGTACTTCGGACGAAGATGATGTAGCCTTCGAAATGTTAAGTGACAGTTGTGATGATAATGATGAAGTGAAAGAGGATAAGTACTTAATATTTACCACAGGTTTCAAAACCTACACTCCACATCAAATTGGTGAGTATTTAATGATTTGGTATGACAATCATATCGCATGAAAATTTTAAGGTTTCAAAAGAATCAAACCGTTCGTATTTCCTAAGCGTATGGATCCTGGACTTTCACTAAAAGAAAGACTAATTTTACATGAACGTCAGAAGCAACTTCTGAGATCAGATTCACCCCCACCTGAACCCAACTGGTTTGATTTTAACGCAGTGGCGGACAGATTTGATAAAATTGATCACTTAATTGATGTGCATGGCCACATAATTGGTATGGCTTTAAGCCCAGATCATCGGCAAGTAATCTTACAGTAAATTAATTACTTGTATTAATTATTTTTCGTTTAATTCAGATACCTTTACGTGAATAGTAGACCATGGCCTCAAGGATACATCATTACAAATCCGTTAGATCCTCCTCCCATTGCGCAAGAAATTGATATTCATGTTATAGATTTGGTAACTTTGAAACAAGTGGGAACTATGCTAAGATCTCATAAAGCTTACACACCTAATAACGAATGTTTTTTTATATTTTTAGATGTATGCAACGAATATGTGGCAAGGTAATTAAAAATTTTTACTCAAAACTTGGTCACACATTTTTTTTTTATTTAGTGGTGCAGAAGATAAACATGGTTACTTATGGGATCGACATTACGGTATATGTTTGGCAAAATTTCCCCATGCTGATGTAGTAAATTCTGTCGCTTTCAATCCAAAAGATCCAGAAATGTTGGTGACAACTTCAGATGATAACACAATTAAAATATGGCGGTCTCGAGCTAAAACCAAGCAGTTATCATTGAACACGGCACAGTTTCAAGAAGGTGTAGAAAAACGGAAGTATCGTATGCAAAGAAGTACTAGAATTTAAGATGCAATAAATTTTGAATTGGCTTTAGCCGTCCATTTTAATGGGAATGTTTTTGTATAATAAGAGTGTTATTTTAAAAACAAAACTTATATTTATACTTTGTGAAAGTTGTTAATAAATATTTATTACTGTTGTTATAAGGAGACAAAATAAATTATTTTAAAATCACATCTAGTATAACTGAATAAATTAACAGCGAGCTTAACTGTAACAACATTTGCATATACTAGGGCGAACAATTTTATATAATTTTCACAAAAAAATTACACTTAAATTTAAAATATTTTGTCGTAACTTACTAGGAATAAAAAACGGAATAATTTGAAAAATTAAAAAATCACAAACCTTAAGACACTTAAAGTACATTAAAATGCATTTATCACATTAATTAATACTAGGGTGGTATATTAGAATTAGTTGATTCACTGTTGTCAACAACGTTGGAATTTTTTTCATCTTGGCTGGTAACCTCGCTAACTTCTTCAACAACTTCAGTTGTTTGGCGTTTCTTTTCGACGTGACCCTGACAATGTTCACACTCATCATCCGAGTCTTCCGAGCTGCTTTCATCAAACTTTCTTGGTTTTTTGAATATACAACAACCTGGATTAAAATATAATTCATACTTAAAACTGATTCGAGCGCTAAAAAAGCGTTACATCTGATACTTACATTTTGATTTCTTTTTGTTCATTTCTTCATTGTCTACAGTCTCAGAAGTCCATTGAACCTTTTTATCACTTTTTGGCTTTTTCAGTCGTAACCTTAAAGTTGGCACTTCACCATCCTGAAATAGAAATTATGCATCATTAATAAAAATCAATTTAATAACTAAGAAAAACAGGTATTTTGCTCCGAAATGTAGACTGAATATTATGATTTTTCAAGTTTTAAGTTTGCTAAAATACAATTTTTAATAATCAAATTCAATTGAAGAGAAGTTAAGTGGTAATAAAATTATAAGCAGGGCTCGGAACTTTATGCGCTAAAAAACAATGAAATATGTGCATACGTATGCGTTAAAAAACAGAAAAATATGCGGTATAATATGCAGTAAAAATTAGGATAATACAAAAAAAAACAAAAAAATGTGCAATTTTTTGTTTGATCTTAAAATAACAAATGAAGAAAGTTGTAGCTGCTAACATTATTTATTAAAACAAAAAAATAAAAAATATTAAAAATAAATATTTGAAACTAGAACATGGAAAAATATTTAATTTGCATAGGGACTTGTCTTCATTTCTCCTTCCAAATTCCGAAATTAGAGATTTAAGACGACAAGACAATGACTGCTTAACTTTAGGCATTTTTGTTTAGGTTTATATAAATTTTTAATAGAGCACGACCGGACTACTTACAAGTGATAGACTCGACTAGTAACTATAAAGTCTACACCCATGATACAATAAGTTTCAAGATATTATGATACTATGCAATTCTACCTAATTACCTAGGCTACTCTAATTACCCCAGACTGTCGACGTCACGTCGTTTTGCTTCCGTATGCGCAATACAATACCTACATAAACATATTTTTACACCTTCAACATTTTCTAGGTCGTTTTTAATTTATGTGATCGAGTACAATACAATTAATTTAGATACGAATTTTTTTTTTCTTTAAATCGCCAAAATATGCAATTATATGTTCTTAAACTTAAAATATGCGAGTTTGTCCAAAAATTAACAAAATATGCAAAATTATGCGACAAAAACTTTTATATTACAAATGTACGTAATACGAAACGAATTTTTGTCAAACCAGAATTACAATATGCGCTTTCCCAACGAATATGCAATTGCCTAAAGTTCCGAGCCCTGATTATAAGCAAGGGTGCTATACTTAATATGAAAATAGCAACATTCTAAATTTTGAAAATCGGTTTTTTCACATGATTTGTTTAAAATGTGCACATAAATTTTGTTTTAATTACTATTTTCATTCATTTTACTCAATGCCTATTTTTGTTCATGTTGCAGAAGTTTGGAAGTAAGTGGAAACCAATCCACACAGCGCCTCTTTTACTTTTAACCAATGTCTTCCAAACTCATCTTAAATTATTTCCAAATAGAGTTGTTTAGGAACAACTTTTTTCCCTAAATGTGAACGAACTGTGGTTCTTCAATTTTTGTGTTTTCATTTTTCGTCATTTCTAGTTTGTTTTGTTGTACTTTACCTTTTTTCAATTTTCTGTTATTACATTTCTTGTTTAAGTATTTAAGATTTCACTTAAAATTTTCTGTTTTTTTTCAATAATTTTTGGAATTTTCATTTTCAATTATCTTTTAATTTTTTATTAAGGATGTATCTTGATGGAATAATAATTCCGAAACATTGTTTCTTATATTTTTCAATTCAATTGTTACCTTCTCCCCCTCTAGTTTAAATTCTTAATATTTCATTAATTCTGGATTTATTAAAAAAAAATTTTGTTTTGGCTCAATAATGTATGCATTTGTACTAATATTTATGTTTTTTTCTTATTTTAATATTAATCTTTTTTGAAAATATTTTATCTGTAGTAAGTTATAGCTTATAGGTAAGTGGTAGTATCAACCAACGAGATCGGCTTTAAGAGGTGGGGAAGGAGGACAATAATCAGTTTTTCGCCGATATCTCGACTTGCAAATTTATGGAAAAAATAGTTATATTTTATTCAAAATTGAAGCTAATACATTTTTTTACAAAAATGGTTCTATGAATATTTTTTCTTAGATTCGTACTTGACTAAGTACCTAATAGCCGACTAAAATTGAGGTAAGTTACGCTCTACATGAGCTTCTACTTCCAATATCTTACAATTTGTGGAAGCTGTTGAGGATAGTCATGCAGGAATGTCGATATTGACAAAGACTTCCTCGACTATAACCAACATTTTTTCCCCAGAAAATTACAATGATAAAAATGAGGAGGAAAAAATGAGGAGGGGTCCAAAATTACAAAAATCATCCTTACGTAATTAATGGACGGCCCCATTCTACTCGCCCAAGGTTACCGTTTGGTGCTCAATTTCAGCTAGTAGAATTATTGAACCTTATATTTTGGAAAGTATTGACAAACGGTGATACATTTTTAGATCATATTATTTTTAGAATTTACTCGTACAAAACGACAATTATTATTGGTTTCAACAAGATGGTACATTGAAATTTAATTTGAAAACCGACGACGGTTCTGTGAAAGATTCTGTACAATGTGCGATTATTGGAACGTATAGGTAAGTACTTCAATTCACTCTTTTCATTTAACAACGTTATCTCCCGACTTCCCATAATTATACCAAATCCTTAATTATTCCATCCTTACATCTCTTTCTGAATTAAATTCCTAATCAGTGTCATACAAATGTTTGGCAAAGGAAGACTTCTTGTTTTCCATATTTTTGCTCTTCATAGCTATTTCAAATTGGCTGCGTGCTCTTTTACGTTTGACCTATATACTATGTATATGGTATAATATAGAACTATGTATATTAGGGAAAATCACGATCTTCACATTTCAGTCGATATACGCCCGACTTATGGCTTTATTAATTAATAGCCAATTTTATCTTTAAAAAAGAGAGTAGTTTTCTAAGCTTGGTCGCAGATGTATAGGTACCTCATACATCTTTGATAACCGCTCCAACTACTTTCTCAAGTATTGGACCTACGTAAGGTAGCGTAATCAATACGAGTAGTCTTAGAGTTTCTAGTTGACAAAATTTCTTTCATTGATCATTTTACTAAACGATTCTATTAGGTTCACTCCGAAGCTTTCACGCTAGGCGAGATTCTAAATGTGTATCTGGTTCGTGTTTAATCATACTAAAATAAGTCGTACATATATAGTACGTTTCGTAAGTGAAGTTATGTGGACACGTCACGGAAGAAGGAGAAGACATAAATATTAGAGCTATACTGAAAAATACGTTTTTTAATTTAGATACGAACTCGGACGTATTGGCGGTGAAAACAGTGGATAAGATAGAGAGGAATCTTTTGTGAAGATGGCCTTAGTCATTGATTATTTTTAAAAGGAGAATTAGAGACGATTTTTTAAATCCCCAAAAGAATAGTTTTTAAGCAACATATTGTCAAGTTGTTCGTCCCAAGACGGGTTCGAATCCTGTGGTGTAATTACAATTTATAATACGATTTTTATCTCACCAAATGTCTATCTGCTGGTCCCAGATATTTTTTAAATGGCCTAATGCTTTTCTGATCTGGTATTGATGGTGTAAAAATCATCTATTCCAATGGTTCGGAATTCACGTTAAGCTATAGATTAAAACTTTCAACGCGTAACTGACACAGGTAGGGAAATCGGACAATGTGTAAAACCGGGAATATAATTATATTGTTGATAATAGATCATTTCAGAATGCAAGGTAAATCATTAATGTTGGGATAAAAGGTATTTCTTTGCAAAAAAAAACAACAAATTATTGTCTACTGGGTTCGGTTATATTTAACCATCGTCAGTGCAATTATTAATTTTAAACAATTAAGGGAATTTACAAACTTTATCCAAACACAGTTCATTAAAATCTCGTGAAACACCTTCGAAATTTATATTTTATAATCACGCTTTATGTTTGTCTCAAGTTTTATTGGCGATTGTTCTGATGAAACCGGCACACGAAATTATTTGTTTTATTTTGCAAAGAAATACCTTTTATGCTAACATTATATTGTTGATAAAGATCCGAATCACCAATTTAACTACATAATGTGATAAAATGTTGCTCAATCTTGATTTGTTCCTTGGCGTAATATTAATGTGAGTCAAAGTCCAAAGTTGACCAATTGCACTGCCAATGTGGAGGTGAATTGATTTACATTGTGGAGTCGTTATTGATTGCTAAATCTAGGACCGCCAAAAGACTATAATTTTTTCTCACACAAAATTAACAGTTTAGAACGTATGCTTATCAATCATGTCTGAACTTGAATATTTGTCGATGCGCATAGTTTTTGTATTGTCTTTGAGAAATAAAATATAAAAAAATTCTGTTTTATCATAGACGTTTCCATTCAACCAGGCTGCTACTTTTGAAGTACACAATTAATTAAAATAACCATTGTTATATTCTATGATATGTACCTACTTCCTCTTCTGATTTTCCATTATTTTTTTGTATTACCAAGCAGGTTTTCACCTTTTTAAAAGTGTCATTTAGAAAAGCCGATAAGGATGGAATATTAAAAACATCGAAACAAATATTTTATCTTCTACCCTTTTTTTATTATTATTATAAAAATAAATGTATATCCTTCACAGGACATGATCGAATGTTTCATTAAAATTATGCATTAGTTAAACAGCGCTCTAGGTTATAAAAATATTCCAATTAAAAACTTATTGAATCATTAAATGCTTGTACTTAAAACTAATTAAGTTTAGCTTGTGCTATAAAGATAACTAACACTTACATTAAGCGAATCAATAGTGAAAATTTTTCATTGTGAAAATATCTGCTTTGTGGTGAATAATTCATAAGGTATTATTAAATAATATAGTTTAAAATTATTGATTATAAAATATAAACCAAAAAATTGTACAGAAAACCGAAAATTAAGAAACTAAAAAGTAATTACCCAATAATAATAATAATAACATTTATAATTTTAATTTAATGTGTTCTTTAATTTTCATTATTTCAAAATGCAAAAATTTCAACACTTATATAATTTATCAATAAATTAATTAACAAGTTGAAGAACACCATATAATGTAAATTATATTATGCATAAATGTAAAACGAATTAAAAAAGAACAGCAATTCAGCCAATAAAAACTTATGAAAAAAATTAAAGCAATGCAAATTTAAAATTCCCATTCTAGGAAAGTTTTTTGAGATTTACGTCATAGGACGAATAAATTTTGTTGTTTTGGCAAAGGTAGCTCGGATATTATTGTATAAAAAGTTTATAACTTATTTATAATAATACATTTATATTATTTTAGAACCACCAAAAAAAGCATACTTTTTAACGAAAGCACTTGGATAAAATATGTACATTGTATTTTATTTGTGAAATGTTGTACATTTAGTACTGAAGTGTTTTATACTTTTTGGTGATTTTAAAAACAGATATTACAAAAAACCATTCTTTAAAATTTAGGTAGGTTGCGCTTATAGATTTTGATTATTATTTTTTGCGGCAAGTTGTGGTCCAGTTAAGTTATAAGATATTTTTTGTAACTTTGTAATTTCAAAAGTTACAGAAAAAACGTTTGGACCATTTTTCGAAAACTGTTTATGAAGAATTCAATAGCGCAAAAAATTATTTTGTTGCCCGCTACCCCCCAGACTTATAATTATTTTATATTTACTGTAAATAAGTAATCCGTATGTGACACTAAATGGAAAGTCTAAATACATAATAAATTAGAATAAATCAAATGCACTCCCTTCTTGTATATAAATTATATCGTTTCATAATTATATTTGTGATTTTAAATATTGTGAAAATGGCATTTTCCTGTTTAAATTTAATTATTCAAATTTTTTTTCCCATAATTGATGCTGGGTAGTTCTAATTTAGTATATTATTTTGTCGGATGGCAGTTTGTATGCCGAAACGCGTCGCAAATATATAAAATAATTGAAGGGCCTAGTGAAAAAAAGTCGACGGGTCACTTTTTTCGAAATTCTCGATTGAGCACAGAATTACATTCCGGTGTCTTTTCTCCACAAACTATAGTACAAAAATCACATATGGAAAGTGTTGTTAGAGCTTGTGCCATGTAAAATCAGAACCGTCAATTATAATAGTTGGTAACATTATTTTTAAAAGATTAGGAAAGACAGAGCATTGTATTTCTATGAGTGCATATGGGAGAGTTGCATTGCCGCTTAATAAACAGTGGTTCAAGGTATGCAAAGAAACGCCCATAAAGTCGACCGGTGCAATAGTCGCGAATATGAAGTGCAAAGATGTTTAAACTTCATATGGTCAATCATTTTTAAAAAGGTAACAAATTTGAAATGAATTTGAAAAATTTATTTTATTTTTAATCTCAATTTAGTCTTTGCGCGTATAAGACTTGTTTGATTATAATTGTTTATTTAGATGATTTTATAATTTTAATCTACGCTGTCAGAACTAATCATGAATTCACTATCAGAAGAATAATGTAATAATATTTAATAAGAAAACTAAGAAACGATTTAACTAACAAACAATTCGTAACAAGTTGCAAGAGAGCAACGGTGCGACACTTAGTCTTTTTGATTAGTTCGCGATATCTTGTAGGACCTACAATCATAAACGATTCTACTTTTACGTGGCACAAGCTCTAAGTCGGAAATATTTCGCACAGCCGGCCCTGTTTTTTTTAACATTAAAAAATTATTTTTTATCATTTTTTTTTTACTTTGGAATTTCACGTATTCCAAAAATTCCGAATAAAAAGTATTGTTAACCCATTTCCAAAATTTTAAAATCAATTTCTGAAGAATTTCTGTAAGTTATAGAATAATGGGGTTATTCTGATAATTCTTATAGCGCTATAAGCTTAGAGATGACGTCTGATTTACGTCAAGTAGACGTCATTTATAAGCTTATAGAGAATTATCAGAATAACCCCATAAATCTTCAATTTATATTTTATATAGGAAAGTGCATTTTATTTATTTTAATTTATTATAAAGAGAACCTCATAATTTTCTCAATTTTATAAACAATATGTAACCTATATTGTATTAATGCCCTGAAATGCACCGTTTTCCATTCAGAATCACGTCAGAAATTCATATTTTCAGCATCGACATCACATTGTGCGTTATATATTTTTGTTTTGTCTCAATTTACTATACGATTTTCCCGACTTGAAGCCGGATGTTTCTAATAATTTTTAGCGACTGTTTATTGGGAAAGACCGATTTTCGGTTCAGATGACATCTCCATTAGATCTCACTACAATGATAAGTCTGAATTTCTCATAACAATGTCAAGGTAGCTTGAAACTTGAACAAAGGTTTCCAATTAGTTTTCTTTAAATTTTCACATTTCCAAGGCACTTGGTTAAGCTACTTTGGTAATTAAAAATAATAATTATATATCGTTTCTATCCTATACAAAAATATGGCAACTTTTCAACGAACACATTGGAGAGGCGTTAACTTGTGTCAATCACAGATTATCACAATATTTTGTATATTTTTCTTTGCTCTTTAAATTCACTCACGATTAATTGGTGATCTAAACATTTATATTTAATCTGAAAGTCAACACTACACAACACTAAAGGCACGTACTGCAGAATATGAAAGGCATACAGGATTAACAATTTCGGTTCTCAATCTGGTGTACACGTAAGTACTCAGTAGTTTGATTATCTTCGAGAATTATAGGAATTTTGACAATGTAAGCTAACAAGGTAATAAGTGGATAGAAGAGGACGAAATAGACTTTTATATACCCCCCATTAGATTTAAACGTGAAATAAAGTAAATTGGTCATATTCTTTAAGATTAAAAATACTTTTTGGCGTTAAAAATTATGAGACATAAATAAAAAGCTAAAAGTAGGGAAAAAATTATAGAAATATATTCATAAACCATATTTCTTGACGTTCAGCAGTCATTTCCAGTTGATGACCGTAATTTTCTCAAACGAGTCGATTTTAATTTTGCTAGTTTTTCCTCTTTGCAGCACGGTCGTTATCGACTGGAAATTACTTGCTGAACCTCAAGCATTTCCCTCTTATTAGGTTGATATATATTTTAATATGGTTTTATCAATATTTTTTCCACTTTTTGTATACTTTCTCACCATTTTTTTTTTTCACTATTTTTAGCTTTGAAAATGGGCGAATAAAGCCCGAAACATTTGACAAGCAAAACAGTCTTTTATTGACCCATTTATTCAACTAATTTTTTAATGATATCATGAGACATGTTTGGAGTTGAAACATTATCCATTTTTTTGTAAGAACATTTTACAGTCAAGTCAAATGAGCCCAGTGGGTCTTTGGATTATTGAGATTCAATGACGATTAATGTTATTGATTGTAAGACAGAAAATTTAGATATCACAAAAGGAAAACACGAAAAGTGGGCAGTGGCACAGCGTGAGGAGTTTTTTAATGTTTGGGTTTACATTAGCCCTAACCTAACAGAGGAAGTACACGCGTCCACGTGGAGTCGCAAAGAGATTTTCGTAATAGAAATATTATCCAATAATAAGTGCTTATTATAAATATTAACCAATTAGAAGTACACTACTCCACGTGGAGCATTTTAGCAGTCTGGCTTCTGAAACTCTATACTTGTTATCAGCTGCTTCAAGCAGCCCGAGTGAGTGCGGTCCCATATAAGCCAATGCATTACAAATTTTGCTTAGCAGACGGGCTGCAAGAAGCTGGCTTCTAGAAGCCTCAATGAAATGCGGGCTTAACGCGATGTTTTCCGATCAATTTTTTGTTTTTATAAGGACTCGCGTTGTATTCGAGAACCGATAATAAAATAAGTTGAAACATTAGAACTTCATTTAGGTAAATAAAGATTAAAGAACCACGCAGTCATCAAGCAGCGAAAATTGGCAATTACACAAATTTATTTTTCTTACCAACGTAAATGTTTTAAATATTTATGTTCAAGAAATACTTAACTGTTTCACACCATTTTTAAATGGAAAAATTAATGGGTCGCATTATATTCCGACTGATACTTTTCAAATTCTTTATAGCTATCTTCATAAGTTTTACTAATAATTTCTGGATGCTCACTAAACCATTTTCTTTATCGAGTAGTGTAATATTAATTCTCAATAAAAAATGAAGGCGATGAAACAATTTCATGAGCGATTCCTGTTATTCCATTTTTTGTTTAGTTTCTTTCTCTCCAGAAACAATTTAAGTATCATACCTCTCACTCTCTCATAGCAAAGAAAATATTTGAAAACAATCAGCATTTAAATCCTAGATACGCCACTGATTTAAACAATAAGTTGTCATTAATAATGACAAACTTGTGTTATATTTTGTCAGCCATCAAAAATCAAAATTCCAGGTAGATTCTGAAATTCAATTAAAATATTGGATAGCTCAATGAATAATTGGTTGTAGTACTTATTTGACCTAATTGTGATATCAAATTTGGTGAGTATTCTAGCTCAAACTGTAAACCCTGCATCTTAGCCGATGTGATAACCCAAACATTTAATATACTAGCTTACACACTGAGGGTAGTAGATTTAATAAAAAATTCAGGTTTTCTTACTGAATATCATTCTTCATACGCAAATCCTTCACCTTATCATTTCCGTAACCTAAAACGTTGTATAAAATTTCATCGGTATGCTGTCCTAGAGTTGGAGGAGGTGACCTTATAATATTTCCTCCTTCGCTGTAAACCACGGGAGGTCCAACAACTTTAATCGTACCAGCTGCAGGATGCTGAATTTCTTGTACCAATCCGATACTTTTAACATGTTCATCATCAAAAGTTTGTTGTAAATTATTTACAGGTCCAGAAGGACATTGCGAATTTTGAAAAATGTTCGCCCATTCTGCATTAGTTTTTGTAACAAATATCGAATGCAACAATGCAATCAATTCCTTTCGATTTTTGGTTCTCTCCTTGTTACTTAAATATTTTTCATTCACTGCTAGTTCAGGTGCACCGATTCTATCGCAAAAATCTTTAAAAAGATTATCCGATCCTGCACCGACGGTAAAATATCCATCTTTAGTTGGAAACGCTTCGTAGGGTACTATGCTCGCATGAGCAGTACCCCATCGTTGCGCTTCCTTCCCTGTGTTTAAATAATTTGATCCAATATTAATTAAACTCGAAATTTGTGTAGACAATAAGTCGCAGTCAATTTTCTGTCCCTTCCCAGTACGGGCACGTTTAATCAATGCCGCCATAATAGCACCATGTGCATATAAACCGGTAGCGATGTCGGTTAAAGCAACGCCCGTTTTACAAGGCTCTCCACCTTGAGGCCCGGTTATATGCATTAAACCACCGATCGAAGCAGCAATTACATCGTAACCAGGTTTTTTGCTGTAAGGCCCCGTGGAACCGTAACCAGTGATGGAACAGTAAATTAAGTGAGGTGCTACGGTTTTCAAGTGATCATAACTTAGTTGTAGTTTGTCCAACTTACCGGGAACGTAATTTTCGACTAAAACGTCGCTCTTTGATGCCAAATCGTAGATTATCTTACGACCCTCTTCGGATTTCAAGTTAACGCATACACTTTTTTTGTTACGGTTGAGTGCAACGAAGTAACAAGATTCGTTGGTGCTTCCAATAAAAGGAGGGCCCCACTTTCTTGCTTCGTCGCCAGAACCAGGTTGTTCAATTTTAATAACTTCTGCACCCAGATCGCCCAATATCATTGTGCAGTAAGGTCCAGCAACAATGCGAGTAAGATCAATTATTCTAATTCCGGCAAGAGGTGCGTCGTTAAATTTAGGTTCACATTGAACACTGTAATTTATCGATTTGGTTTCACAAAAGCGAGCCACTTTTGTGGTACAAAAACGAGCGTATTTATTAATAAAAGACATTTTACCGTATGGTATTTTAACCTAAGTAAACCTTGTTATCGCGCTTACGTAATACAAATAATATATTACCTGTGTGTCAGTGGAAACGATAGTGATCGTGGTGGAAGGCGTATCGGGAACAGTTTGTTGTGACGGCACAGATTCAGCCATTTTTCAAAAAAAGGAACAAGTAACTGTAAGTAATCACCTTGTTTTATTTAACATTGCTGTAACATTTTAATTAATCGAAACATTTACGATAAGACTATAAAATTTATTTATGTAATTGACATTTAACGTAAACTGACGAAATGTTCTTTACACGTGAATTCTTTTATCGATTGAGCTAAAAATTATTGGCGCTAATTTTGAAATATTCTGCTGTTTATGGGTTTTCGCGCAAGGCTGAAATAAAGCATCGGCTACAGTCACTTTCTTATTGTTTATTTTTCTAAAATTGTTCTGTAAAGAATAGTAAATTGTGAACAGAGCAGCGTAAACAAAATAATCCAAGCAGTTCATTTTTCAAAACTATTTCGTGACGTAGGTTGTTGTTTATTTACGACCTTCTTTCAAAATAATCACAAAAGTACCTTCAGTGGTGTAACTCGCGAGTGGTGCCCGGGGGTCTACATAATATATTAAAAAGTATCCAGTATATTTAATTCAGAAGACCGAAATAAATTTATTGAAAATTAAGAAAAATGATAAGAAAAACATTAATTTTTGAGAATCGCAGTTATTGAAATTATGTGTTCTTATAAATTTTTATAAAGCTGATTGGGTTATTAGCCAAGTAAGTAATTAATGCGAGCGATTAAGAATTTTTTGAGTTGATCAATGTTACGCACATCACTAACATGAAGAATTTAAAATGTATCAAGGTTATACTGACAATTTTATAACATGGAACGATGCAAGCAGTACAAAGGTCGTGTGAAACAGCTGAAATAATTAACTTTAATTAAATATTTATTAATTATGGTTTCCAAAAGATAAGTTAATTTTTAAAAGTCAAATATGAAATCTGTAATATTGCAATCAATTTTTAAAATTTCCGCCCCGCGTTTCCTAATTAACTAAACTAAATTCAGTTTGGAAAATGAGATAAATACTTAAAAGAAAAACCGTACTGCATATAATTTAGGACGTCGTTTAGCTTTATTTAAAAGAGAACAAAGATATTTGCATGTCTTTTCGGTAAAGCCCAATAAAAGTCGTACGTTATCAACATTGTACATTCATAATAGATATCTACCAATGTAAATTTAGTATATTGCAACTTGTACTGTACATTGAAACAAAATGTTCTTGACAAATAGAATAATTTTGAAGTTACCAGTTGAATAAATGATCAGTTCGTTTATTTTAAATATTACTTCATTGTTAATATCCTTCAGTTTCATTTTTTTTAATAAGGGTCATAAACATTTTTTGTTACATGCCCAATTTTATTTCATTGACAGATAATTTAAAAGTCGTGTAAACATTGTTCAAAACTACTTTTAACAATTGAATACGAGCTGCAAAATGTGCCACTCCTTTTGATGCTCGTAAAACGTCCTACCTGACATCTATAGGGCGCGATTCCTGATATTTTTGCAAATCAATTCGGTGACCGGACAGGTGACCACATGACAAGTGAACGCACGACAAGTGAACGCACGACATCCGAACACATGACAACTGACCCCACGGACAACTGAACACACGGACAACTGAACACACGGACAACTGAACACACTGACAACTGAACACAATCTTAATTTTTAAATTTAAATATTTGTTATTTATTTTTATAATAATGAAATAGTAAATTTGAGGTTTACGATTTTACAATTATTGTTTTACATGCTAATTAAAAATAGCCAATAGTTTTTCAATTCTTTTTTTCAAATGATTATTTTCAAAATGACACCCCACAAGGATGGTCCATTTTAACTAATAGAAGGTTTGAAACCAACTTTGCATTGTTCCTCGACAATTTTGCAACGAGATCTCTCAACTTTCGTTCATTTTCGCCATCGATGTTACAACAAAGAGATGCGAATTTCAGATTTTTTCAAAAAATGTCAACTTTGAGGTCATTTTTTTGGGTCGCGGAAGAATAATATTACTAAATGTTTTTCGACAAAAATTCTTAGAATTACTCGGCAAATGAGATTTCGTCGTTAAAATTTCGATTTTCGAAGAAAAAATTTTGCAATTTAATGTTAGTGCCCTTCAAAAAAAATTTGAAAATTTTGTTTTTCATTTTACAGCTTTGCGGTGCGAGATACGAAAAACAGCTATAGAGGTAAAATTGTTTAGGCCCGGGGTCTACTTGCGATGCCGGTGGAAAATTAAAAATCCCTTCGTAAATAAGGACGCTATGGCCGTTTGAAAAATTTTCTAAATTTCGACCTTAAAGTCGTTGTGGCGCGACGACTATGAAACAATTTTTAATTTTAAAAACGGTATTGGGTGGCATTTCTCGAGCGCGAATTTTTAGAAATGTATACTTTTTTTCGTGCGGCGTCAATTAAGGTGGCAAATTGCAAAAACGCAAATTTTGAAAAATTTCGATTTGAAATCGGACCGTTTTATATATAAATATTTGCGTGCAATTTTAAACGAAACGAGTTGGTTTTTCGAAAAATTTTATTGAACACTTTCCGTTTTATTTGGCGAATTTAAGCGGTACGTGAAAAAAAATTTCTATTTTCCACAATTTTTTTCAACGTCCCCACATAATGTGCCGAAAGAATTGTTGGATTAATGTTAAATTTTTAACGGGGATGCTTTATACTTACAACAAAGTATTGGGATAATTTTTGAAAATTTTACATCGCATCCCGCAATACTTTTTAGCCGTCGAGTTTGTGATTTTGTACAGTTTTGGAAGAGCTTTCTACATTTTGCAAAATTTTTGCACAAAGGAAAATTAATTTTTCCAAATTTTTTACATCGGTTATCTACGAAAATGCTCACTGAAGACGCTTATTCCGTTAAAATAGCAATTTTCGAAAATGAAAACTTCCGATTTAGTTTCCAAGAGTTAAAGATCCCGGTGGGGTGTATGGATCATCTACAGGGATGTTTTAGCTGTTGTAGGTAATGGGGTAAACCTCCATTGGGGAAAGGGGGCCCATCAAGTTTACATGTAACGTCAGTTAACGTGATAAATTGCAAAAAATGAAAATTTGCAGAAATTAAATTCGAGATCGAGTTGATTATCCATATAAATATTGACTAAAAACAATGAAATCTCCGCGAAAAGTTAAATCTGCCACAAACAAAGAGGCGGATCTGCCGCGAAGAGGTGGATCTGCCGTTAGGTTAGTGTTAGTTTTTGATATTTCTTTAGAAAACTAATTAAAAACAAATAAATCTCCGCGTAAAGTTAAATCTGCCACAAGAAGGTGGATCTGTCGCGAAGAGGTGGATCTGCCGTTAGGTTAGTGTTAGTTTTTGATATTTATTTAGAAAACCAATTAAAAACAAATAAATCTCCGCGTAAAGTTAAATCTGCCGCAAAGAGGTGGATCTGCCGGGAAGAGGTGGGTCTGCCGTTAGGTTAGTGTTAGTTTTTGATATTTCTTTAGAAAACTTATTAAAAACAAACAAATCTCCGCGTAAAGTTAAATCTGCCGCAAGGAGGTAGATCTGCCGCGAAGAGGTGGATCTGCCGTTAGGTTAGTGTTAGTTTTTGATATTTCTTTAGAAAACCAATTAAAAACAAACAAATCTCCGCGTAAAGTTAAATCTGCCGCAAAGAGGTGGATCTACCGCTCCCTCGAACTTTTTTCCAAGTTAAACGCAAAAAGTGAGAATGGACTCAAAAATAATAATAATTACCCCAAAAAGCTAGATCCATTACGATTGTGTTCAGTTGTCAATAATTATAAAATCGTAAACCTCAAAGTTACTATTTCATGATTATAAAAATAAATAACAAATATTTAAATTTAAAAATTAAGATTGTGTTCAGTTGTCAGTGTGTTCAGTTGTCCGTGTGTTCAGTTGTCCGTGGGGTCAGTTGTCATGTGTTCGGATGTCGTGCGTTCACTTGTCATGTGGTCACCTGTCATAGAATCGACCTTTGACATGCCCAGATGATCTTTTATAATGTTCAAAGTTGTTGATTCCGATATCTTGAATATTATCGCAACTTCCTTTACTTTAAGGCGACTATTTTTCATTTTTCTCACGACATTAACTTTTATGACCATTTCATGTGTTATAACGTCACTTGGGCTGCCAGTGCGCTGGTCAAGTGATTCTCTACCTTGCTTAAATAATTTGTACCATTTATAAATCATAGTGTCACCATAAACTGCCTTCATTTCATTTTCAATGGTTTTAACATTTTTCCTTGTTTTGTACGGAATTTAATAACCGCACGTAACTCGATATTTGACATTTTTAAAAATTCTCACAGAATCACTTGCCATTTTATTTATTGTGACTAAAACTATTTGATATAAATGCATACAACTTTTAGTGATTACTTGAAAATGTAAAAGGACATAAAAAGAGGCTGTACCAGACAGATTACATCTCGGTAGTTTGCCATTGCCTTCCGCGAGTAGACGGTTAGAATAAAGTTTTACTGAGTCCGGAGTCGAACCAGGTATTCAGCATTAGCAGCAAAGCACTTAACCGCTAAGCTGATGACCGTCTCACTTTACCTATAGCTATGGTGACCATATTATTTTTATGAAAAAAAAGTACATTTCGGCGAAACACGGTAAATACCTAAAAAAAGGTCAACGGCGCACAGTGTGGTGGAGGCGGACAAATGGTGATTTTTAAAGTAATTCATTTGGTCAGTTTAATAATAGTTTCTTGCTAGGAACATCCCAAGGATTCAGGAACACAATAAAAATCATAAAAAATGCGCTAGGAAAGTGTCGAAAAAATGGGGCAAAGTCAACCTTTTTTATATACATTATGTACCGTATACATAGGTACTTTAACTTTGCTTAAAAACGAAAATTCATTGATTTTTTTCAGTTTTCAAGTTGAAATATTATTTCTGTTTCTCGTTACTAGCACACAAGTGCCAAAACAAAGAATTACATTTTTAACGGTTTGTAGACCTAATTTCGACCTAAAAACTCGATTTTTTTAAATGTTAACTTCTCTTAAACTTTTAGTTGTGTGAGAACGCATGAGACACACCGATGGTATCATTGGTATCTCTAGTACTTGCCCTCCAAATTTCAGCTGCAGATACTTGCAGATGCGAACACAAGAGCGTTTTTACTGAGACTTGTCCAATTTTTACCGAAGGTATTATTGGATTAACAAATCAATAAATTTTTCCCAAATGCCCATGTAAACAATACATAAGCAGAACGGACGATACAGATTGAAAACTATTTGAAAACTATTGAAAACTAATTGAAAACTATTTTAAAATCACAAACTTTAGAATTTCGAATCGTGGCTTATGCAATATTCTGTGGGAAAACACAAAAATTATTGCTTTCTTCTATTCTGTTAAGGACTAGCTGGCACAGTCGGCCTACCGGCAGCCTTTAGCCATCTAGACCGTGTCGGATGTGGTTGTTCGGCCTTCGGCCTCACGCCAAGGTACTAAAGTAGCCTATGTTTTTCGTAGCGTTGTAAATAACTTCTACACCAAATTTGGTTAAGATTGGTCAAATAGAAACGTAAAGCACGTGCACGCGTATTTGCATTGTCGATCGGTTGACAGTTTGACAGCATTCATTATTGTTTTTAAGTTGATTTTGAGTAGCTTGCCTTCCTTAAAAGAAGGCAAGCTACTCAAAATCAACTTTCCTTTCCTTTGCGAATTTTTGCACTATTTTAATACAAAAATATGCGCAGGGACCTACATAATAACTGTGCCAAATTTGGTTCCGATCGGTCAAACGGTTTAGGAGTATAGGGAACATACGATACATACATCCATTTTTATATATATTAAGGATTAAGGATATAGTAAGACAACTTCCAGATTTTTTGCCCTACAATTGAAGGCTCAACAACCGTTTGTCCACAAAAACCCCATTTCACCACACTGTGCGGCGTACCTAAATATACGACGATTACGATTGATGACCTGTTTTTTTTTCTGGGGTTGCACTGAAGGAAACAACCATGAGGTTTGGGGCAGCGTCGGGTGGCACCCCCCCCCCCCCGGCGGGTGTACAAAAAATAAGTACATTTGTAAGTACTTGGAGAAGTTTTTAAGTAATACATAGGACATCGTTCTAAAAAAGAGTACTGTCCTACTAAAATAAGTACATATTATGGTCACCATACCTATAGCTCGTCGGAATTGGTAGCATTGATTGTCAAGGCAGTTTATCTCTATTAGCTGCCCCATTTTTTTGTTGAAAGATGTTAGTTTAAGCTTATTACGTAGGTTAGTTTTGTTAATTAGGTTTTGCTTAGGTGTTGTCATTTTTGTTCTGATTGTAAAACATAGTGAGCAGCGCCGGGAAGAGTTCGCCCCCCCCCCCCCCCAATATTGATGTCCGCCATCTACATATTCTTAATCAATACGAAATCTATCTGGCGTTTAGTTCTTCTATTGGGAGATACTCATCTCCATATAGTCTGCGGATGTGTCGATTAAACAAAGTGTTTGTATGACGAGGTTGTTTTATATACCGAACTGTAGTAGCTGCTCACCATTCTGATGGAGATTTTTTTTTTCTATTTTCAATACCATATTTTCCTACTACATTTAAAAAATCTTTCGCCATGGAGCCACAATTTAGCATTGAAATCTCCGATTATCATTGTTATTTCGAGGTTTGGGATCTTTGTGATAACAGTTACCAGTTTATTTTTCATCCCTTCTTGAAAGCAATCTCCCGTTGCTTAGAAATAATGTTCTACTTATTTTAGTATATTGGTGGCTTTAATATTTATCAAGTATCAAAATTTTTAAACAATACTATTAATTTTCATCCCTCATTCTTCCCTAAAACAACCCTGATAGTATTTAAAAAGTTTTATACTATTTTTGGTGTATTCTCAGGTTTAATATTACATTTATTTTTCATCTTTCGAAAAAAACTACTCTGAGTGCTTAGAATTTTTCGGGTATTATTGGTTAGCTGTACTACAAGAATGATTAAGATTACTAATTATATTGTTAAAATTGACGTGAATATGTTTGCCAATATGATACATAACTGATTGATAACCTAAGTGCCATTAACACCACCGGTGGTCTCAATATTTTTATTTAGAAAAAATAATCAAACATTCCTCATTTATATCCCATTATCTTTAAATAAATGCGATTTAGTTGAAATTTTTACTTTTTTTTATATATCCTTTTTTTAATATGCATTACTGATAACCTACGTTACCATTAGCATCACCGCATGATCACCGGTGGTCTTAACATTTTTGTAGTTCAGAAAAATAATCAAATGTTCCTCATTTATATGCCATAATCTTTAAATAAGTTGAGAGACCGCGAGGAAGGTCAATAATGAGATGACAGGACGAACTAAATAACGACTTAAGAATGTTAAAGGTCAACGACTGGAGAACGAAAGCTCTTGAAAGATAACGATGGAGAAGGGTCGTGGAACACGCGAAAACACACAGAGGGTTGTAAAGAGTGCAATGAGCGACAAAAATAAGTAAAATAAGGACTAATCCACTCTAGAAAATCGATTGAAAGCGTCCAACAACGTGGCAATATTCCTTCAAGGAATGGAGTGCCGTAATGAAGATGATGATAATATCTTTAAATAAATGCGAATTAGTTGAACTTTTTACTTTTTTTATAATGTAGGCACCTGGGGAATGACTTTTTTCTCTTATGGGAACAGCCAACGTATTAACTGAACGTTATCGGTCTGTTGGAATTAAAAATTATTTATCTGGTGAGTTTCTCGTATCTTCCGGGATTCTGCAAGATTCTCAGTGTGGTCCTTTGTTTTTTAATTTATTTATAAATGATATTGTTGAGGTCTTGGGTGCTTCGGGTGTTTTTTCATTTGCAGACGATCTTAAGATCTATAGAGAAATCGATAGGAAAGTGATTCAGAGAGGCGCTGCAGAGTGACCTTGTTGGTTTTGAAAGAATTGCCCTATAAGTTTGAATGAAAAAATTGTTTTATTATGTCATCTTCAAAGTCCTGGTCTCTGCAGAGTTACGATTATACTATTGGTGGTGCTTATATGCAAAGAAAAATTCGTGATCTGGGTGTTCTTATAGATTACTGTTTGAGTTTTAGGCCTCTCATTGATAGAATGGTAATGAAGAGGTTTAGTTGGTTGAGTTTGGAAAAGACTTATTGGTATATTTTTTATTACCTTGCTTGGAGTTGTTTGGTCGCCATGTTATACTTGTGAGTTGTGTATTTTGCAATAACTTATTTTAGATATAATTTAATGGGTAAATCAAAATGTACCTTCGAGGGTTGAACAAATTCATCTAGTCTGGTATTTTTGCACACTCCTGCTATAGATAAAGTATTGGCAAAATTGGTAAAAGATTCGATGTCTTACGTCTAAGTAAGGGTGTTGTTTTTAGCTGTATGAGAACTTCAAATTGAAATAAAACATTAAAAAATTGATGGAATGTTTTTTTAATTATTTTTTTTATGAAAATAAATTTAATGCCATTTATGGTTTGAAAATGATTTCCGTCATGTGACCACCACGATTAATCGTCATAAAGCGCATCCGATCAGTCCAATTTTTGACCACTTTTTCCAATATTTCTGGCCTTATTTCATAAATGGCTTGCTGAATATTGACCTACAATGCTTCCAGAGTTGTTGGTTTGTTAGCATAAACCATGGATTGAACATACCCCCAAAGAAAATAATCTGAAGGCTTCAAATCACACGATCTTGGAGGCCAAATGATAGGACCATTTCTTGAAATAATGTTGTCACCAAATTGTCCTTTCAATAAATCGATGGTTTCGGTGGCTGTGTGGCACGTAGCACCATCCTGTTGGAACCATAAGTTGTCGATGTTTAACTCTTGGATTTTTGGAAACAAAAATGTATTGAGCATGTGTCGATATCTCACACCATTCACCGTAACGCTAGCTCCTTCATCATTTCGAAAGAAATATGAACCGATGATGCCATTCGCGTGTATTCCACACCAAACAGTCAATTTTAATGGTTGCAATGGAGTCTCGAGATAATGTTCCGGATTGGTCTCAGTCAATATACGGCAATTTTGCTTGTTCACATACCCATTTAACCAGAAATATGCCTCGTCACTGAACAAAATTTGGCGGTAAAAAAATGGATCCATTTCCAATTGCTTGCAAGCCCAATCTGCGAACGCACGACGCAATCGATGATCATTAGGCTTCAATTCTTGAACCAACTGGATTTTGTAAGAATGTAAACCAAGATCTTGATGTAAAATTTTCCATGTAGTGGACGGACAAAGCCCAAGTTGTTGAGCACGATGGCGAATTGAAATGTTTGGGTTCTCTTGCGCACTTTCACTCACAGAAGCGATAGTTTCTTCGGTACGTGCATTTCTTTGTTTTGTGCTATGAAGAAGTGGTACGAAATTTGTCCATCACCGCACCAATAGCCTGCTCAGAAGGTCGATTATGTCGACCATAAAATGGGCGAAGAGCTCTATAAGTTTCGCGAACGGAACTCTGACTTTGAAAATAAATTTCCACAATTTGGTAGCGTTGTTCAAGTGTTAATTTATCCATGATTAAATGGCAAACTTTCTAAACACAAATGTCAAAGAACTGTCACTTTGACAAACTTCATTCAAAAGTTATCTCTATCGAAAGATCTCATGCAGCTAAAAAAACACCCTATACATACTAAATAGGTATAGAACAATTTCACACTAAATTGTGCCCAAATTTCTATGCGCGCAGATTCAGGACAAGTTTACAAATTGGAAGCAATGTTTTAGAATATGTTCTAAAATACTGGTTACAAGTCATTAAGTTGGAACTAAAACGCCTGCCATAGTTTTATATATTCTACGCGTCTTATAGATTAGGTTAATTTATTGTTAAGTCAGAGCGAAGCGAAGACTTATTCGCTGTGTAACGCATAGTGAGTCATTTTTATATGACGGTCTGCAGATCTCAATTTTTGTACTATCGACCTCACATATGGCATACTCATACTTATCAAATTACGCATAGATTTCTTGATTTGTTAAACGATTAATATCGGTTTAAAGTTTTTTTGAGTCATACATTCTTCGAGTATGTCGTAGCTTTTGAAGACACAAATTCTCGGCGATCACTCAACACTCGACGTCGTACGTTAACAGATATCCTAGAGGCCTACGTTTCTATAGTTGTTTATTTCACTAAAGTTTTTTAAGCAAATTAAACAATTTGTTTCAGTGCGTTAATTCGGTGTTTTAGTTCAGTCTATTTCGGTGAGTTTTTTTATGTAAATTAAAGCATTACTTTAGATTTGAATGCCACAATTTTCTCTGTTCTTTTTCTGGCAGAGGCGAGATCACTTTTTTTATACAATCTTAGAAAATAATTAGGATTCTATTATAGACAAAGTTAAAAAATAGAATTGAAAGGTCATTGTTTTAGTGGGGGATGCAAAGTTTTATGATTCGCCTGTGAATATTAAAATTTAAAAGAAATATATAAATTGTTATATCAATATGTTAGAATTCTTTGCAAATGTTTTTATTTTTTAGTATTGTAATTTATAGCCGATGCTAAATGGAAGGATTATTATTAAAACATGTATAAAAGTTGTACACTATATGTAGGATCGATCCGCTTATCAAAGGCCAAGGTGCATTATTAATTACTTAT
Organism: Podabrus alpinus; assembly: GCA_932274525.1. Lineage (NCBI taxonomy): Eukaryota > Metazoa > Arthropoda > Insecta > Coleoptera > Cantharidae > Podabrus > Podabrus alpinus. The sequence continues at coordinate 28,182,903 of OW026451.1, forward strand.
AATTTATAATATTAAAGCAAAAGCACAAGTTTGCATTTTATATTATGCAACTGAAAGAATTCAAATTAAATTTTTTAACATCACAATTGCTTGCTTTTTGATATCAACGATATCAACGTGTTCTCTCGATTCACTTGAGAACGTGCCTTAAGTGCTTCAATTCGTATTGGAAACGAGGAACTTTAAAGACTCTCGAATCTTTAATCCTGCTAATAAACTATCAAATGGTTTAAGCAGCAGAAATAAACTATTTAAATTTTTTGATATAGTAGTTGTAATCAAATAAATTGTCCCCTGCGCCATTAGTAATAATTACAGATGAGATTTTTAGGTCGTATAAATGTTATACCAGAGAGCGTTAAAGGGTTAATTGATACACGGCCCCGTTTCTTCTTTCTTTTTCATACAGCATAACTTTCGAACGGGGCCGTGTATCAATTAACCCTTTAACGCTCTCTGGTATAACATTTATACGACCTAAAAATCTCATCTCTAGTAATAATAGTATTAATTAAGGGGTTATTGGTAGTCAGGATTTTCAAAAAATTAATAATTTTTTTTTGAATTTTCTTAAAGTATGATACTTCGAAATTATTACCTGAAAATTTCAAGGTAATTCAATGAATAGTTTTCGATATATCCTACAATTGCTGATGGGCTCTCTGACATTCGATGTCAGGTAGTTTGCTAAGGGGTTTCGACCGGTTTAAGGGATCTATTTTATGTAAACATGAACGCTGTAATGACACATTTTATTATATTTTGTACTGTATTAAGTGTAAACAGTGTAATGGAAATGTGAAATTTCAGAAAATTCAAATAAAAGACTCAGTATAAGTAATTAAATAATTAGTATTTTTTATACATAAATCGAATGTAAAACTTTAAATGTATTTATTTCGAAAGTACGTATTCAAAGCCGGAGATCACTGTAATTCAAAAACTACTCGACCGATATTAATGAAATTTATACAGTTTATTGAAAACATAAAAAACTAGGGCCTGATCGAAGGATTTATTTTTTTATTAAAACTGCTAGTTTTTATAAACAATAAACTACCGCTTTTTTCGTTGAAAATGGACGAGTAAATTATCAGAGGCCGCTATTTTGTCAATTAAAAAAAAAAGAGAAAACCTTCGTTCAGGCCCTAGATTAACTATTAAACTAATGATTTTTTTGTTTGATTGATTTTGGATGAACCAGTAAAATGTTGTAATGATCACCGCAAAGCACGACTTGTGGAACAGGGTCCAACAAATATGGCAATAAGTTAGTCAACAATAAATATTTTTGTTTTTAATTTTTGTCAAATAAAGCTAAAACATAATATAATAACTTTGTATTACTTGTGTTATAAAATAAATTAAACTACTGTAAAAAAAAATTATTTAAAATACTCATTTTTTCACGCCAATGACTACCCATGACCCCTTAAGCATTTTATTTTTTGCACCTTTTCTTTTTATTTTAATTACTTGTCAATGTCATAATGTGCGGTAAATTCGTTATTTTTTCGTATTCGTTATTAAATAGTTAAAATCACTACGACTTCATTCTTACGGCTTGATCTTCTACATCTAACATACTCCTATTAGTTAAACAATTTAAAAATGACCTATTGATAGATTATAGACTTGGAAAATCAGGTATTTGGTCCAACATCTATTTAAAAAAAATCTAATTTATCAAGTAGGTCATTTTTTCCCTTAGGTCCATGTCGATAATTTGTAACATGTCCGTTACAATGAGCTCGTCAACTTTGGAACAAATTCGATAAAAAGTTTTAGAGGGATTTTCTCAGACACGTCAACCTTATTTTTTTAAATGTCACTTTTTTGTGCCATTGACCATTGTGCCATTTGTGCCAAATTCCCCTAAAATTGATCGAATTTTCATATTTTACTAGCTCACTGTAAAATATAACTATAGAAGAGTTGTAACAATATATTTAGCTTCGGTTTCCAAAGAAACTGGATCCGCCACTGATTATACATTACATTGTAATATCGAGTATAAATAGTTTTCTTGTTTTTGAAAAATCACATAATTTTATTTTCCGTTTTCTGTTATTGAAAATTGAAATGAATAAGAATTTTTCAGTTTTTTTTTAATAGTAACGTAGTACATACCTATTAATAGCCTCTGTAAGTGCACCTTGATCTTTAAAGTTAAAACGTGGCAAATTGTTTTTTAATCTCCAATATCGAATTCGTTAAATCACAAAAAGTGATTTCCTGAGATTTTTTTATTTGTAGTTATCTTGTCTTGAAAAAGCGGTCCTCGGTGTCAATTATCCATTAGTGTGGTAATTAATTTACGAAGTGATAAGAATAATCAATAACACTATGGATATATTAATAGATTTGGTGAAGTTACAACTTACAATCATCCAAGTACAATATTGTACATAAAATAGCGATTTGTAAGTGTAAATAATTGACAACTGTAATATTGTAAATTGACAATAATTGTAAGTGAATACTGACAATTATTATTGAAAGTACTTATATCTATATATATAAAAATGGATGTATGTGTGTATGTATGTATGTATGTGATCGGGCCTTTTGATTTTTTCACTGTAAAAGTGTACGGCTGCCGAAAAACTTCTTGATTGTATAATAACGAAGGACCAGTTGTGATTTGATGTCAAAGACGAATTCAAATAACGTGATTATTATAAAAGTCTTTATTTACACTAAATTAATAATTAGTACAACTGCACAACTCAATTACACTAATGAGTAAACCCTTTTGTTCTTTTTGTCAAGTAACAAGAAAAGCGTAGTGTTTCCTTAGATGTCACTTGCCAGAAGCTGGATGAATACTGAGGCTCGTTCGACAAGACGGCCCTTTTATCTACAACTTACAACTAATACAAATTTACAGATTTTAAATTATTTATAACGGTACAATGTTTAGGAAAGTTTCCCATTTCATGGGAACAAAATTGTCTTGAAATCACCATTGTCAAGTCACGTACAACTATCTACCTCTTCAAAGAAGGGAGCTTACATTTGTACAAAAATACCTCATGTTTGTTTGTCGGCTAAGTTTATTACAGACGTGGAGACACAAATTGACAATGGTGCTTTTAAGTTTATGACTTAATCTAATCCTATAATTCTAAAACGTTGTTGCTATCGCAACATTCTCCCCCCGCGAGAAGCAAATGTGGATTAAACGGGTTCGATCGGGAGTGGACATAACTTAACGATTGCTCGCGTTGCCTCACCTTCAGCAGTTTTTACCCTTGCCGCTCTAACTTTCCCGTCGTGACCGGGTAGTACTTCTAATATGCGTGCGAGAGACCACTTAAGGGGAGGTACGTTGTCTTCCTTTATTAGTACCAACATATTTGGTTCTAAGTTTTTAAATGATCTAAGCCATTTCGGACGATTTTGCAAATTATTTAAATATTCAACGGACCACCGTTTCCAAAAGTGATTGCGAATTTGATAACACATTTGGTAGTAGGATAACCTATTCGTGTGAACTGTTGAATAATCTGACAGATTATGTCATGACAGATCTGATGGATCATTTGACAGTGGGCATAATGGTCGCGAGTTTAGAATAGATTCTATTTGAGCTAGAAGTGTTGTTACCTCCTCAAAACTCAACACTTGTGTTCCTAACGCTCGTCTAAGATGATGTTTGGTTGACTTTATTCCCGCTTCCCATAGACCACCCCAGTGAGGACTGTGAGGCGGAATGAATTTCCATGTGATTTCTTTTAAAGACAATGAGGTTTTTATCCTAGCGAGAGTTTCTTTGCTGCTTAAAAAATTGTGAACTTCCCTTAATTTATTATGTGCACCTTTAAAGTTAGTACCGTTATCACTGAATATAATTCCGGGGCAACCCCGTCGCGCTATGAATCGATTCAAAGTTAGTATAAAGGCATCAGTGCTCAATTTAGAGACTAACTCTAAATGTATGGCTTTAGTAACCATGCACACAAATAGAGCAATGTATGTTTTAGATACAACAGAACGGCGTAGTCTAGATTCGCGAACCATTACTGGACCGCCAAAGTCAACACCCACATTATAGAATGGATGTGTCATGTTAACCCTTTCTGGGGGTAAGCTGCTCATTAATTGCTGTGCGGCTTGAGCTTTAAATCTGTGACAACGTATGCAATTTTTTATGATAAACTTGATCTCGCGCAAACCATTTATAGGCCAATACCGTAACCTAGTATGTGATAATGTCAACTGTGCTCCAGCATGGAGTAATCGCTGATGTTCATTGTGCAAAATTAATTTTGTAATATGACATTTAGAAGGTAATATTATTGGGAATTTTTGATCAAATTGTAACTTTGCGCGAGATAATCGTCCTCCTACTCGAAGTATTTGATTATCATCTAAAAAAGGGTGAAGTGGAATCAAAACGCTATTCTTGCATTCATTACCAGCGGTTAGCTCAGAAATATCACGGTGAAAATAGGAATTTTGTACGCCTCTAATCACATTATTTAAAGAGGACCTCAACTCTTTAACACTAAGCGGCCCTATCCACCTTTCTTCTTTACACCTAGTATTGTGTACAAATCGAAAACAATATGCAATTACCCGCTGCAGTCTGTTCAAAGTTGAAAACCTCGTGAATTGATTTTCGAACGATTCCGTGACACCAGTTATAGCTAATGTAGTCTTTTGCTCTGGAATTCGTTCCAACGCTTCAGATACTATTTTATCATTCACTGGGGTACTGTTTAATAATAAATCTGGACCCACCCACCAGGATTTTAAGGCGTTAATTTTTGAGGGACAAATGCCGCGCGAAATATGGTCTGCCACATTATCCTGCGACCTGACATGGTGCCTGTCTAAAAATTCATTACTGTTAACGTATTTACCATGCCCTAAAGCTATGTATTCCTCAATAAATTTTTTATATGCGTTGAAAAGCTCTTTGTTCTTATTAAGGCGTTTTTCTAGCCAAAGGAATCTTCTTTTCGCCTGAGCATACGAATCGCCTAACATTGACTCTTGACCAGGTTTGAATGGTACCTCTACTTCAAACCGTCCATTGTCTAGCCTTTTTATTGATTTTTTAAAAATGCTTTCTGACAATTTGTCCTCTGGAGACATTATTTGTTTGGTTGACAACTCTTCGAGTTGCCAAAATTTTGGGATCATGTCATTAACGTTGACTATTAACGAAACTGCAACATTTGCTCCAGTTTCCGTAGGGGCGTGACCTCCCACGAGCCAACCTAAATTACTGTTTTGTAAAGTCGGTAACGATTTGCCTAATTTTACTAATCCTGGGGATAGAATTTCGTAATATAAATCTACGCCCAGCAATAAATCGATTGTATCTGGCTTATAGAACTCTGGGTCAGCCAATATATACACCGGATTAATGTTTAACAATTGCCTATTGACAAATGCGCTCGGTAAGGGATCTGTAATTTTATCTAAGACGACATATGACGTTTTGAACTGAGACTCATTTATTCTTGACTTTATTGTCAAATCTATCAAATTGGTTGAGCAAGTTGCATGTCCTGTCACCCCGGTGATTGTCTGCATTGTTTTGTATGGTTGTAACCCAAGTTTTTTAACAAGATGGCTCGTAATGATGCTCATTTGTGACCCCGAGTCCAATAGAGCTCGTGCTACAATGCGTTCGCCTTTGCCAGATAATATTTCAACTTGCGCGGTAGCTAGTAAAATTTGCGTTTTGGGACCACGCGATATAAAAACGTTTTGTTCCGTAGTTGCTGTATTTGCAACTATAGTAGGATTAGCGACAACATTGTTATCTGTATCGCGGAAAGGATGCGGATTTTGATTATACCCAACCTTTTTTGAATGTTCTTGAAAACCCGCATTTTGAACTGCGTCAGTATGAATTGACGAGTGGTGTTTACCTTTGCATGTTTTACATCGATACTTTGAAGCGCATTGACGCGACATGTGCCGTGAGCTGAGGCAATTATGGCATAGCTTTCGATTCTGCACGAATTTTAATTTTTCAGGAATCGGTAGTTCGGCAAATTTGGGACATTGTCGGACTACGTGATTTTCTGCGCAAATTTCACAATGAAAGTTTGTTTCTGACCGTATGAAATAGTTTACCTGCTTAACAGCACTTTTATGGTTCGTTGCAACTGTTGGCTTTTGTACTATATTTTCAAAGGATTTGCACCTTTCTTCTACAAAATTTAGGAAGTCTTTTAGAGTTGGGATAGTAGTTTTATTCGTATTTAGATGGTAAGCTTCTAGCGTATTTACATCTAATTTGTTTGACAAAAGATACAACAAAATAAGATCCAGTTTTTGTTCTGGAGTTAAGGTACTTGATTCAAGGGTGGTCAAGCATTGGTTTGCTTTCGTTATAAATTTACGTAATTGCGGCCCATTGCCTTTAGCAATCATCGGAATTTCTAGCAATGTTTTAACAACCGCGTTGATCATGAAAATTTTGTTGTCGTATCTTTTGTTTAACAAATCAATGGCACCTACATAATTGTCATTTGATAATGGCAACCTATCTATGATTTCTAACGGCTCGCCTCTTAAAACCGATTTCAAGTGAAGGAATTTTTGAATATTAGATAAATTCGAATTAGTATGAATAACCGCGTCAAACAAATCTTTAAATGATGTCCACTCCGTTTGATCTCCCGCAAAAGTCTTAATATTAACATGCGGTAATTTAATGCTAGAACTAAAATTATTGTTAACAACGGGGGGCTCGGTTAATACACCTATATCGCTATTTTGCGAAGCTGATCTGATAGTAGCCGAAGTGCTCTTAGATTGAATCAAGCTCTTTAATCGTCCCAATAAGGAGAAGAATTTCTCCTCAATTACTGGGCGATCAGGAGCATATATTACTTCCTCATCCGTATCAGCAGCTTCTAGCGCATTTTGAGCAGTTGAATAATCATCAAATGCTGACATTAAATAATTTTCCCTACATGAAAGTTCGTGAATGTTAAAATCATTAGATGTTTCATACTTGACAATTGCAGATTCGATTCTAGTGATTTTTCCTTTCGCAATTGATCTAGATTTAATTAAATTATCCATAGTGATACGCTAATGAACTTTCAGGTATAGAAATTAAAATAACTAATTACAAAATTAACCTAAAATTAATTAACCTTAAGTTTTCTGACCTTTATGTTACAATGTTGATGCACTTGTCTTTGATTCACTTATCACAATATTAAACAAAACCACTAAATGAATTTCACTGACGATCGCTGATCCACGGTGAATAGATGATGCTGACTTTCTTGTACCCTGGACTCTTCCAATAATTAATTTGTAGTTTATTTTCACTTACACTGTGATGCAATTTCACTTCTTTGCGCGAATTTTCCTTGATGAGCTGGATTTGATAAGAAATGATGCGGTATTGATCACTTACTTATCAACTTCTAAACTTTTTTCGATGATTGTTGATGATTCTTTTTAATATTTGAAGTTGGGCACACTATCTTGAGTTGTAGAGCCAATTTTTTCCAAATATTGAATGCTGTAGTTATCCACTTCGATGGACTGATACTGATTAATCCGGGTCGAATGGACCAAATGATCGGGCCTTTTGATTTTTTCACTGTAAAAGTGTACGGCTGCCGAAAAACTTCTTGATTGTATAATAACGAAGGACCAGTTGTGATTTGATGTCAAAGACGAATTCAAATAACGTGATTATTATAAAAGTCTTTATTTACACTAAATTAATAATTAGTACAACTGCACAACTCAATTACACTAATGAGTAAACCCTTTTGTTCTTTTTGTCAAGTAACAAGAAAAGCGTAGTGTTTCCTTAGATGTCACTTGCCAGAAGCTGGATGAATACTGAGGCTCGTTCGACAAGACGGCCCTTTTATCTACAACTTACAACTAATACAAATTTACAGATTTTAAATTATTTATAACGGTACAATGTTTAGGAAAGTTTCCCATTTCATGGGAACAAAATTGTCTTGAAATCACCATTGTCAAGTCACGTACAACTATCTACCTCTTCAAAGAAGGGAGCTTACATTTGTACAAAAATACCTCATGTTTGTTTGTCGGCTAAGTTTATTACAGACGTGGAGACACAAATTGACAATGGTGCTTTTAAGTTTATGACTTAATCTAATCCTATAATTCTAAAACGTTGTTGCTATCGCAACAGTATGTATGTTCCCTATAGATTCCTAAACCGTTTGATTGATCGGAACCAAATTTGGCACAGTTATTATGTAGGTCCCTGCGCATGTTTTTGTATTGAAATAGTGCAAAAATTCGCAAAGGAAAGGAAAGTTGATTTTGAGTAGCCTGCCTTCCTTTAAGGAATCTCGATAATCCATTCATGCGCGTCCCTATGGGACGCGCATGAATGGATTATCGAGATTCCTTAAAGGAAGGCAGGCTACTCAAAATCAACTTAAAAAACATTAATGAATGCTGTCAAGCTGTCAACCGATCGACAATGCAAATACGCGTGCACGTGCTTTACGTTTCTATTTGACCAATCTTAACCAAATTTGGTGTAGAAGTTATTTACAACGCTACGAAAAATATAGGCTACTTTAGTACCTTGGAGTGCGGCCGAAGGCCGAACAACCACGGTCTACACGTATGCATGCGAGACCCTTGAGTGAGGCCGAAGGCCGAACAACCACATCCGACACTGTTTAGATGGCTAAAGGCGGCCGGTAGGCCGACTGTGCCAGCTAGTCATAAATAAATGAACAATTATTATAAAAAATTTACTTTATCACTTCCCATTTTTCTATGTTGATAGTTTCGAATAAAAAAAAAACTTTTAATAATTTTGATAAAAAGTAATTTTAATTTTCAATTTAAAAAATAGTTACTGTGCAGTACCTACTATTTAATTTGGCTACAGTCAGCGAATAGTTAAAAATAATTGATGTTTACGTCAATCTTAATAAAATTAGAAACTGATAAGTTATTAGTGTGTTATTAACTTTTATGTACTATGATCTTTATGATTTCAATAGAGAAGTTATGTTTTAATTATTAACTTGGCAGATTTAAAAAAAACGTTAACGTCGGCTATATATACATGGTCAATGCGTTCAGTTATTTTGTTGCATTGCTGGTTGACCGAATTTAGTTGATACATTTTTTATTTCGTTTTTTAATTTCTTTGCCAAGTAGTAACATAAAATATTATCATGCTATTGTATTATATAAAGATTGTTAGTATGTGTAAAATTTAATACATCATAATAAACTAGTGATAATTTTGATATAGGTACAAGAGTACGACGTATTTTACTTAATTATAGAAATTACAGGTATGCGTATAAATCCATTAATTAATTACTCTGAAATATTATTAATAATAAGTGACAATTAAAATTAAAGTGTGTTGTAAATTTTGATTCTTTGCTGAAAAAAGGTGTTTTTCCTTAATATATAACTAGAGTTAGTTTAAGCTTGTAAGATTGATGGGCGTGGCTAGCAGCGCAGCATCCTTTTATTTACCAATCATTTTATTAGAAAGACTGCTTTATTGTTTCTCAATGATTGCAGTAAATTTGGTCAGCCGGATTCAATTTTTAAATCAAGTTTTAACAAAAATTGTACCCAGTTTTAATTTAAAGTTCAAACCTTTTATTGTAAAAATTAACATATTAATTACGACTATCGCATATTTTTCTTTGCATTATTGTTTAACGTGAATGAAATGTTTATTAATAGGTTCGAATATCGAAAATGTCATCAAATGAAAGGAAACTTGAAGCGTCTAATGTACTGTTTGATTTGATATCATTTCGAATAAATTGTTAATTATTATTGTATAATTTTAATTATAACATTGAATACAAGTGTTAAAGAAAGTGATTTTAACTACTTTATTAACGGGAATGGGACTTTTCGGCGTAGCTAGTTCGGCGCCGCCGGTTCGGCGTAGCCAGTTCGGCGTAATACCGTTTCGGCGCGAGGACGTTTCGGCGTGAGGACGATTCGGCGTGAGTACGATTCGGCGTGAGAACGGTTCGGCGTGAGGACGATTCGGCGCGAGGACGATTCGGCGTAGCCCATTACTGTGTCTGTGTAATACATAGTCTGTGTGTAAGTATAATAATGTTACGTGTTAATGTTTTCATTGGCTAATTTTCGGGTTTTTTATCCTACAGCCTCTTTTCGACCGAAGATGAGAATATTTTAAATTCTCTAGACGCGTCTCAAATTATTAAAGAAATAAAGGACTCTGGGGGAAAAGATTTAATTTTTAAATTACATGATCTTGGTTTTCAAACTAATTTTTCATTTTGTTAAGGTTATTCAGGATCTCAAGATTAGAGTAATATAAATTTGTAATAAATTTTTGTATTATAGTTGACCTTTATTTGTTAATTTATAAGATATTTTTTAAAATTGGGTATAGGTCTTTTAATATTAAAAGACAAAAATAATCAATAACAATTGATTAAATTTACATTGTCAACTATTGAATTTGTGCTAGTAAATTTAAATAGCTTATTTGCAAAATTTTAGAGCATATTTTGTAGTTTTTTAGTGCCTAAAATCCGATGACTACTAATGAGTAATAAATAAATAAAAATATGACACTGAAAAATAAATTTTCCGAAATTTTTTTATGAAAACCACTCACATTGTAATTTCAAGCCATTTCGATGGTGTTTTTAGAATATCATTAAATTTATTCGTTTTTAAGATTTGCACCGAACAAAAACAGCGAATTTTTCGGCCACCTTAAAGAAATCTTAAAGTATAATACAACAAAAATGTTTTACAATATTTCTAAAAATTATTGAACCGCATGATTTACAAATGAAACCATTTTTGTTCTATAAATACAGCTTAATACGAAAAGTATTAGCCCACCTCTGCATTTAGAATTTGAATTTTTTAAATCTACCACCTAGAAATAATTCTACGATAAATAATCAAAGGAGAAAATTTCATAGTATAAAATTTAGTAATTTAATTGCTATACATCAACTACATAATATGTATTGTCGTGTTTCGCTCATCATAGGGGTAGGTCTAGCATAGTTGGGTATCTTTTGGGTAAAATGCTCATGTCGTGATTGTTACATTTGATGCCATAATAATGGATAAGAACTTGCACCTGAAATTTCTTGATACTTCGTTAATGGACTGCTTGCTTCATTTAACTGAAAAATAAAAAGTGTAACTACTTGTACGGAGGGAAATGTGATAAAAGATTGTGTAAGGGACAAAAGATGAATTAATTGTTTTGAAATAACAAGTTTATGATTTAAGTTTTAATATTAAATCAAATTTGAAATTTATTTGTTAAAAGTGTAGGGGATTATTTAAAGTATTGGTGATTTTAAAGCGAGTGCGCGGATGATAAGAAATTTTGGTGTGACCAGAAAAGAAGAAGAGAAGGCAGTGAGGTTTCGTCCACGAAATAGGGACGACGTATTTTTAAAGTAGTTGGTTTTCGTCCACGAAATAGGGGCGACGTATTTTTGAGTTTTGTCCAGATCTAGTAAGGACATAATTTTTGAGTCTGGTTCCAAAAGTTGGGACGTGAACACGTATTTGGAGAGCGAAAGAATGTAATTTTGATAAAATTTGGAATTTGGGGACGACCTACACGTACATGAGAAAATTTGGAAATTATTCAATTTAATTAAGTGGAGAATGATATTAAAAGTTCCGGCGAATAAATCAAGATTAATTTGTTCAGTTAATAAATTTTGGTAGTGAAATTAAAGGAAGAATAAAATCGTTAAAATTGATAAAATTTTGGAACCACTGCAAATTGGTATGCTCGGGAATATTTGACGGTTATGTTTTTCTGGAATGATAGAAAATAGAAAGATTTATCACAAATTCAACTTACCTGAACGTTCACCGATTCAACGGGCGATATTTGATCAATCAACAACACTCCTGGGATTCTTCGTGTTATGGTAGCTGATTTTCATCTCAACACATCTCACTGGTCACCCGCCGTACGTCTTACTTCGAAGGTGCACGAACAAGTCGGTAAGAGTTTCGTCTATTTCTTTTTAAACATTGAGTTCGCGCGTGAGTTTAAAATTTGGGTATTTACTTAAGGTAGTACTAGCGTTGACAGTCATGTCCAAAATTTCACATAACTATTTTCGATTTTTTACTTAATTTTTATATAAAGTCATTTTTAAAATATGTAATTTAATAATTTTCAGATAAAATAATTGATCAAAAGTTACCTAATTATTTACAAAACTATTAACGTATATTATTATTACATTGAAAACTGAATACTGTTTAACATGAGTTTAAGCAACCAATTTTTGAGAATAATTATTATTTGAAATTTCGAAACTGTGTAATCGAATTCCAAATTTATGACGAGTTAAAATTTCAAAAAAAGTTTAAAAATGACGTACCCAGTGAATTTTTATTTGTGATGTAAAGGAAAATTGGAATTTATTTCAGACAGAAAATTTCGAATTATATTTATTAATTATTAATAAACTAAGAACGGAAATGTCTTCCGGTTTTCACTAAATTACTTGTCTATATTCAAAATAACTTCAATTAGTTTTTTATGAAAATCTGACGTTCAGTTTCTAGTTTATAATGAAGTATTCGAGTTTTTGTTTGCATACTCCATAAGCCCAATGCAAATATTTGCATTTTTAGATGCAAATATTTCGGCTCACAAGAAGGCAATCGCCATAAAAATTTAACTGTATGTTCCCAATAACTTGTAGAATAAATGATTTTAATTTCATGAAAATCTGACAATTTTCGTGTTTATGATAGTACTACCTTAAACATTTTAGTATTAGTTGCTTTCTTGTAAATTTGATTTAATTTTATAATGAAAATTTCTCTTTTGTTCTTTTTAATATTTTGTTTATTAATAAATTACATTCTTATTGTACAATAGTTGCATTTAGTTTGATTTTAAATACAGCAGGAAGTAAAAGAAAATAAGGTGCAAGGTATAGCAAGTGTTTTTTCTCCGATTTTTGAACTTGTTTATTAAGTACAGTTTGATTGAGCATTTACTTAATTGATGATCCACCTTTGACCCTGAAAGAGTTCTCGTTTGCTAGTCGGTGCATTTTAATTAAGTGCCATGCACAGTAGCATTTCATGGCAGTATATTAAAAACATTTCATATTCAACTTAATGATCGTATGCAGTTTTACAAACGTGAATTAAAGTTTAATTTGTGATTAAAAACTGCGAAATAATGCATTAATTTTCCATTACCAGAATTTAATTATATTTTAAAATGAATCGGAAAATCATTTCCCGCCGAACCGTCCTCACGCCGAATCGTCTTCGCGCCGAAACGGTATTACGCCGAACTGGCTACGCCGAATCGGGTGCACGCCGAAAGGGCTACGCCGAACCGGCTGCGCCGAAAAGTCCTAGACCCTTTATTAACGGAGTAAGATATTCTATTTATTTATTATTACTTTCTAATGGTAACTATATAGTAGTTATGATAGTTAATATTCAATTTCATAATTTCAAGTATATTTTGTATAAATTTTGTAAGTGTGATTCATAGTGCAACTGGCATTTTTTTTTCACTGACCGTATCGATAACTTCGAATAGTTTAAATACCATTTTTGAATGACAATGCATTCAATTACTAATCGATTCCTAACATTTCTCATTAACAGGCTCAAGGCCAGTTACTTACACATTTTGCCAGGTATGACAAACTTATTTATTACTAATTCAACTTTGAATTCTTGCAGAAGTGAAAAGTGCCAAAATGTCCGACAACCATAGATATTATTTTGACGCGATCGACTATACAGTTTTTACCTCGATGTTGATGGTATCGGCGTTGACTGGATTATATTTTGGATGCAGTAGTAAATACTGCAATTCCGTTGAAGCCCAAAATCTTAGGGAATATTTAACAGGAAATAAAAAAATGAAATCGTTTCCAGTTGCAATGTCATTGGTTGGAAGGTAAGTTATAGTAAGTGTAAGCGTGAAAAATCAATAAAAAATTATACATAGTATATACTACCTAATAAATATCTATACTAAACATAATTAATTTGAATATAATAATTAAAATATTTGAAATGACAGTAGTATTTTAATAATTTTTTTATTTTAATATTATTTATCGCTATAATTTTATTGGCTATAATGAACGTGAAGCAGCGCAGCGGGGCTTTTCTAATAAAAAAAAATAATAAATGAAATTCCAAAAGTGGTCGCATATTTAAGACATTCGATTCTGTTGTATGTTAATTGTCCTATGTTCAATTTATTTATTATTATTCTTAATTTAACGATATGAAAACAATAATATTATGCATTAATTTGTAATTAATCAGCCAATCAAGTAAATATTAATATAAGTTAACAATTTTCACATTAATTAGTTATGAATGTTATGAATCTTAAAATATGCTAGGAGAATAATTATTAACAGTTAGATTTACAGTTTACAGAAAATAAAAAAACAAGTAAGGTTTTATTTTTAAATATATGCTTATCTACTATTAAATTCATCAAGAATTTTTTTACAATATTTATGTTTGAGAAATATGGTTTGAAATACTTTTATTCGAAATTTAAAACTTTTAAATATATTATTGGAGTAATAGCATCAAAAATGCTCATAACTTATATTAATAAATTTTGTTTTATTCTGAAAAACAGAACTTGAAAAAAAATTAACATTAATCTTAAAATATATACCAGGTCCGTCAATTGAAGTGATACCTATATGTAAATTGCTACAGATTTTTTGTTTTTTTTTAAATTAAAGGCAACATTTCAAAATTTTGATGGTATTTATTCAAATAGAATGTTACCTCCTCTGGCTTTCACTAGAGCCCAAGTCTTTTGCGAAATACCAAATACGATGTTCGACAGAACTCTGGGGTTAAAAGCTGCCATTCTCGAACAAATAATTTCTTTAAAGATTCTAATCAAGTATGTTTTGTAGAACAAACTTTGGTCTGCAAGACGCTTCAAATGCCGAAGTCCAGTGTATTTAAGTGTGGCGAATACGGTGGCCATTGTTCAGGTGAAATAAACGCCAAAACATTCTCGCACAACCAATTTTGTGTGGTTTGTAAGGAGGCGCACTTTTTTCTGATACCCAGGCCCAAACCATCCTTGAGCGGCCCCTTATCGCCGAGAAACTCGCAACTCACCAGAATAGTCTTTGGAACGTCACTTAAATCAGAAACTATAATTTTCTTTGTTAATATGCTGCTCAACGCAGAAAACTTACTCATCAGAGAACACCAAATCAGGCAATTGACCATTATCTTACACACGAAGTCTTTCAAGTCTAGATTATTTCTGCGCGTCGCGTCGTGAAGCTCTTGCTTACTTTTCTTTGAAGGGCAAACCTTAAGCTTTTTTTAAGTATGCGGCGAATACTGGAATTGCTAATGCCGAGACTCTGTGCCAATTTGTTTGCGCTGCGAGATGATTTTCTAATCAATCAATGTCGCACCTCTTCAACGTTCTTTCCGCTGGTTGCAGTAGACGTACGACCTCCACTATATCGTTTTTTAATAGTACCAGTTTCATCAAAACATTTTATTGAACATTGTACAAACAATTTACTTAAATTCATTTTTGGCAGCGTTCGGCGTATTTGGATATTTGATTTTCTATCTAAATGGAGAGCAGTTATCGCACAACGTTTTATATCCATGGTCATAACGTATAAACTGAACTACTGTTTAAAAAAATTTTTTTTTGAATATGAAAGAATAAGAAAAATCACTTCAACACTTTATTATTTTATATTTTGAATTATGTTCAGTGACGGTTTACTATACTAACAAAAATTAATATTACATAATAATGAATATTATACTTACATTATTATGAATATTATACTTACATTATTATGTCTTATTTATGGATAATACTGTGGGGCTGTAGAGTAGATAAAATATATTATAGAGTTGTTAGATGTCCCGGTCTTCTGGAATTGTCCTGATTTTTAAACCATAATCCCAGTATTCCGAAAGAGGGTTTCGGGACGCTCGATTGTCCCAGCTTGACGGTTTGGTTACGAATTATAAAAATCTTTCAGAAAATAAATTGACTGCTATATTTTTACCGCAGTGTTAAGAAAATATGAAGAATGTGGAAGATGAGAAAAAATTAAGAAGTCATGGCTTAATTAATCTCATCGGTTAAGTCAGCATAGAAGAAACATATAGATAACTGTCTTAATGATAAGAGTAAAGTTCTACATAATTTACTTTTAATTATATTTCCTTTTTATAATCTAAGTTGTTGAAATGTAACTTACATGCAATTAATTGTTTAAATATGAAACTACGACAACTTTGTTTCGTCCTCCTTGGGACTTTTCAAGCAAGGCTTCCTAACGAAGACGAAACAGCGTTGTCGTAGCTTCATATTTACACAATTAATTGTATGTAAGTTACATTTCAATAAAATGGACGAGTTTGAGAATTTTTATTCGAATTTTGGATTCTCACTGTGCCAATACACTCAGCCTACGTTCAGCTTCACGTTAATAAATATCGCAAATATTAGCATCCACAAAAATGAATTATCGTAAAGTAAGTATACCTAATGCAAATAAAACTTAATGTGCCAGAAAACCAGTACACATTTAAATCACTCTTGGACGATGGAAACGGTAACATTTTTAGCACAGGAAATATTACAGCAGCTAAATATTATGGGTGATAGGGTGATTCCAGTAAAATGGTAAAAAGTGTTGGTCATAAAATTCAAAAGATAAAATACGATATTGATACTACCAAGATATGTTTGAAGATCGTTACTAGGTTTTAAGGAATTTGTTTAAAAAAATTGAAATTATCTTTGGAAATGATTCATATAATTATGATTTATTCAAATTATGAATACTGCTTTTGCTAAAATAGAAGATGCTGTCTAAATTAGTAAGAAAACTACTTTTACTTCCACAAAAAGTTTTGTCTACATAATATAAAGAAATGATTTGTAAATAATATAGAACGAAATATTTTGTTGTTGTCTCCATGTTGATTATTGACCAATTTTATTCTGAACAAAAACTGTGCAGGTTTTTAAAACGCCAACAATAATAATTTTAATCACCATGTAGAACCATAGTTTTTGGAGTTGATGTGTCCATGGACATGATGACAAATAGCATTTCGGCATTTTTGGAGTTAATATAATTTCTTTTAAAAATATATAAAATAATAGGGTCTTCCTGAACAGGAGCTTTTGGGCAAATGCTTCTGGAAATCGATGCTCAAACGACTGTGGTCAGGAATCATTTCAATATTATCACTTCTCTGGGGCTGTTTTATACAATTCGACCCAGGATACAGGCTAATCAAAGGAGACCAGTTTAATATCCCCGCACACTAATCAAACTATTTATTACTCATTTTATCCAACAGGTTTTTTTAAATAATGTATCTTGCTACTTTTCGAAAAATCAAAATTAAACGATGATGATTAATGTAGAATATCATATTTATTAATTATTTGAAAAGACCTTTACGTGGCATGCAGGCACTCCCTGTTACCCACTTTATGGAGGATCTTCGAATATTTACTATGTTGCCAAAAGCGCCTGTTATTAAAATTCTAGTTCAGTTTAGTTGCCATCAGGGATTACAGGGATTCGAATGAATTGTGTTTATGTTCTTTTAGTGTCCTATCAGCTTTGGACGTTGGCGATCATGGTGATCCATCTCACTTTATTATCCATTTCCGGAAACAATGCAGCAGATGTCATTCCATTCCATTGCTTCAAGTTACGCAGTCAAGATATTCTTCATCGTGTCGGGTCTTCTCCTACTTTCGAGCTCCTCTGGTAAAATTAGCTGGAGTATGCGGTATTTGTCGTTGCACATTACGTCGGCGTCGTGGCCAAAATATCAGAGTTTTCTTTCTTTTACTGTTCTTATCATTTCACTATCTTTTTCTCATTCGCTGCAGTGAAGTCTCGTTCGTAACTCGATGCAACCATGATATTCTGAGCATCCGTTCATAGCATCACAATTAAAACTTTCAAAAAATTCAAAATTTTATTTTTGAACGCCTCCAGATGTCTGACCGTCCTCGGGGTCCATGCCTCTACGCCATACAGGACGACGGAGAATATGTAACATTTCAATACTCTAAATCTGAGTTGGATGTTCAGGGCCATAAATGTGGTTTTCCCTTTTTCTATTCTACTTGTAATTTCTTGGGTATGAATTTCTTAAAAAATAAAAATTACCGTAAAATATCTTTTATTCGCCCTTCAAGCATTTGAAAGAGTACGGCACAATAGATTGATACACAAAATCAAGAAAAATCTACAGACCTGGCAATAGACAATCTCTCTGCAGCTTTGTTCGTAGGAAATTCTCTGCTTTCATCATCTCCATTTATTCCACACATCTCGTCCTCCTCTGTTCATGGTCAATATTTCTCCTTCTTTGTTTGTTAGTACGGTTACGTTTCTTGCTTCCAAACACCTGCCACCTCTTTCACTCTTGTATGCAAGTTGAGGGCATTTGAACGGTAATTATTTCACTTCTTCTTCTTTTATTGTAGGCGCCAAATTGTTTTCCTTCACGTCTTTGCACCTCCGCCGGTTACATGTAAAGCTGAAATTCCGAGTTCGAATCGAACTTCACCGAGTTTCTTAATGCAGATAATTACAATAATTTGTATCTACCGTAATATTAATTTATTTACCTCGTCAGCCACGTGGCTATACGAGGAAGAACTCGGAGCAAAAGAAAACCAAATTAGATGTAATGAAAATTTTTGTAAAAAAACACATCTCGACTACACGTATCAATCACTGACATTATAAATAAATTACATTAAAAGAACCAAAAACAATAAATTACTATTTAATTAATGTGTGCTCGTACAAACCGTTAAGAAATCAAAATGAATGTATGGCAATAATTTATTACCTGACTAATAGAATTATTTTATAATTGATTAATTATTGGCGATATTACCTATTTGTTGTATTGTTATTTTTATAAAATGTGTATAAAAGTCTTCTTCACAAAAAATAAATTGTATGTACCTACAATGTGCCAACAATGATTTACTTGTTTGATATAGGAATATTGAAACATTTAAACAATGAGTTGGATTTTCCCCTATTGTTCTGTTTTAAATTAATATGCAAAATGTACTTTATACGATAACTAATTATTTTAACTTGTTCAATTCGTCATTGTAAATATTTTATTCAAATTATAAGATTCGTGTATTTAATTAATAGGTATCTATTAAATGTAGTAAATCGAAATTGTTTTAGTATAAATACTTGAGAAACCAATTGAATTATTTACGGGCACTATGCATATGTAAATATTTCATAAAACAAATATTTTGTTTCAGTTACATCTCTGGTGTGACCATTTTGGGGACTCCCACAGAAATTTACCACTATGGTACTCAATATGGACTAATAGCAGTTTCGGTGTGCATAAGTAGTTGTATTGTGGCCTTTGTGTATCTGCCTGTTCTTTTTAGATTGCAAGTAAATTCATCGTATGAGGTAAACAAAATTCTGTCTGGTTACTCAAATTTTTAACCGAAAATTATTTCAGTATTTGGAAATGCGCTTCAGTCGCGAAGTTCGATCTGTTGCATCGGTTTTATTTGTATTTGACGAGGTAAATTAAATCTCATTTATATAATTCGTCATTTTTTAATAATAATATATCAGTGATTTTTTCCAGATAATGTTTCTTCCCATTGTGATCTACGTTCCATCTTTGGCGTTCAACCAAGGTGAGTGAACTTGAGGTGCAGTTTGTAAAATTTTTTAATTTTTAATTTATTTTAGTTACCGGCATAAATGTTCACGTAATAGGATCGGTAGTTTGTTTTGTTTGCATCTTTTACACGGTGCTTGTAAGTAGCAAAGCCTTATTAAACACTTAGAAACAACTTGTTTATTTACGAAGAAAATACCATACAATTATGCTTTTAATGTTAATAGACCTAAATTATTCATTAATTAACATTATAGCATGCACTGCAATTGTTTATTAAGGAAATTAATACATAAAGTGGTTATTCCAATGTTCACGATATAAAAAAAGTTAATGTGGTTACACGAAAGTGGAACACTTTTGGAATCCTGCTCGATTGCGCTATTGAACGAAGTCTTCTTTCGGAGATGCTCTCTTTATGTCTAGCAAACTTCCGCCCCATAACAATTTAGCTTCTAAATAAACTAATTATATTTTAATGAAATCGTAACCACTACCATATTTTATAACATGCACATAAATTGCATAATATAATGTTTATTTATTTATTATTCATTTTAAATAATTATAATTTATTTCAGGGCGGATTGAAAGCTGTTGTTTACACTGACGCTTGGCAGATAGTGGTGATGTTTTTATCTGTAATTATTATTGTGATATACGGAACATTTGATTTGGGAGGTTTCGGTAATATTTTTCAAAAAGCCGAAGAAGGAAATCGACTTGCATTTTTTAAGTACTTAAATATTTATTTTTATTATCGACCTCGTTATGATACTTACACAATTTTTTCCACAGTTTCAATACTAGCATGTACGAGAGACACACCTTTTTTTCTGTTCTCACTGGAGGCGTTATGTATTGGACGGCTTTCAATAGCGTTAATCAAACCATGGTACAAAGGTATCTTTCTGTGCCTACAGAAAAGGAATCAAAGATGTTAGTATAATAATTATTCGTTTAATATAATTTGGTTATTTAAAAAAAAATTTGTTTTTAGTGCTATTCTAATATTTACCATGGGGGTATCAGCGTTTGTCACACTGTGTGTGTACAGCGGTCTTCTTGTGTATGGCACGTACGCTAAATGTGATCCTTTGTCGGCTGGAAGGATCACACGCGAGGATCAACTGTTACCGTTATATGTGATGGAAACAGTAGGAAGTACACGAGGAGTTCCTGGTTTATTCATTGCTGGAGTGTTTGGAGCCGCCTTAAGGTGAAACTGGTAGCAATAAAAAAAATTGATTATCGTATTTATGCAAGTTTTAGTTCCTTATCTGTGATTCTTAATTCCACTGCCGCTGTAGTTTTAGAAGATTTTGTTAAAGGTTGTATGAGAATCCACATGAATGAAAAAGCACAATATTTTTTTGTAAAAATTGTGGTTTTAACTTTGGGAGCCATGTCTATGGGTTTTATATTCGTTGTTGAACGCATGGGAGGTATTTTAGCAGTAAGTATGTACGAAAGTCCAATAACGCAGCAATAATGAATTTTAATTTGTACAGGCAGCTACGTCGCTGTCTTCTATAGCTGCAGGGACGACTTTTGGAATGTTCACATTGGGAATGTTAATTCCTTGGTCTACTACAGTAGGCACAATAATAGGCGCTATTGCAGGTTATATCATGTCTGGCGTGGTAGCATTTGGAAGCCAATATAGTTCAGCCACTGGAAAAGTGTATTCGCCAAAATTACCCATCGATATAAGTCAGTGCTATGCAAAGTACGGAGTACTAGCTAACATAACTACAATTGTAAGTGACACGAATAGCATAATAGTGTAAGAAACTTGCGAAAAAAAAGGTTTTCTGCAATTTTTGGACGGATTTCGTTAAGTAATGATTCATACTAAGACATACTAAAAGTTGCCTTGTCTAAACCCTGAGCCAGCTTCTTGCCGAATTCTACGTCAGAAGTTGAAATTTTTAATGAAGACTTAAAAATGATTTCTATTTCAGCTATATAATTAAATAGGCCAAAAAATCCAAATATCCGTATCCGTATAAATATTGCAAAAAAAGTTAAAAAGTATCCTACAGTGTAGATGTCCAGGCAAAGCAAATTTTCAGCATCTGTATTTTAGTATCCGAATGAACCATCAAAATTCCCCTAAAATCCCATGTCGGCTTCTTCCTCATTTGGGAATTTTAGTTTCTCCAAACTGATTTTTCGTATATAAAACGCTTAAATAATTCATTTTTAGGAAAAAATTTCGAGAGCATAAAATTCTCTACAATATAGATTTTTCAATATTTATTTCAGATGTTGAAGATTGCATTTCAGAAAATTTTATTCGAAATACGACTTTTTAAAAAACTTCTTAACTAAAAAAAATCTTCTAAATCAAGAATGAGGAGTTTCCTAAAAATCATCAGAGTGTTCTGATTTTTGGATATTATGTTTTAAGGTTTTGAGCTGTAATAAAAACTCTGAGTTGTCGACCTCGGTCACCCAAAAATGGCGGAAGCAGTAGGTTTCTCCATAATATTTCCTAACCAGTTGACCTTTGGACGAAAATGATTGCTATAAATCTTATATAGAACATAATTTAGTACAACTGGAATAGGAATAGGTACTATTCGGCGCGACTTATTCGGCGCGAGCGAATCGGCGCAATATTTTTCGGCGCGAGTCCGATTCGGCGCATGACTATTCGGCGCACGTTTTTTTCGGCGCCATACCACTTTCGGCGCAAGCCGTTCCGGCGCTAAGCCGTTCCGGAGCTAAGCCGTTTCGGCGCAAAGGCCCAAGTCATTTCAATGCAAATATTTTTGGCGAAAAGCTTATTTATCCATTCCATTCCGAATATTTTTACTTTGTTCCTCTGCGAAATCTTCACGTTCAAAAACTAACACTAACCTAACGGCAGATCCACCACTTCGCGGAAGATCAACCTCTTTGCGGAAGATTTAACTTTGCGTGAAGATTAAATTGTTTTTAATTGGTTTTCTAAAGAAATATCAAAAACTAACACTAACCTAACGGCAGATCCACCTCTTCGCGGAAGATCCACCTCTTTGCGGAAGATTTAACTTTACGTGAAGATTTATTTGTTTTTAATTGGTTTTCTCAAGAAATATCAAAAACTAACACTAACCTAACGGCAGATCCACCTCTTCGCGGAAGATCCACCTCTTTGCGGAAGATTTAACTTTACGTGAAGATTAAATTGTTTTTAATTGGTTTTCTAAAGAAATATCGGTGAGGATTACCTATCACCTGTCACTCCGAATGAGTTGAAACTTTGCAATCGCAAAGAGGAAGGTTTATATAGGCCCCTACAACAAAAAAATTCTGAGAAAGTATTATCAAAATTTTGAGAAAAATCGATTTGAAAAGTACGGAAAAGTAGCAAGAGCATGGTGCAGAACCGGTCGAATGCCACTCTATCGCTCGGCCGGCGCGCTTTTTGTTGACGGTACGTGCAGATAGATATACTCTTACACTTAGAAAATTTCGCAGCAGCAGATGCACCTCGAGCGTCGTACATGCAACATCGATTATTTTTTGTTTTTAGGCGATTTTTAGGGGGTGAAACGTAATAGTTTACTGCCCCATACCGCGACTATACTGTTTAATGCTATTTCGAGGGTCTCTCACATCCCGGTTGCATAGATCCCGGTGTTCTTGATCGGTGGCGCCTTCTCGTATGTTTAGCCTAGTAACCAGAGTCAAATCCGCTCCGTAGGGGTGCAGAGCGGAGCGGCGCCCCGGAGGAGTAGGATTTGACGATGGATTACCCTCCTTTTCGAATGCACACCCCTAAAATTCGAAGGCAAAAAAAATTTAATTTTTTCACTTTTTCGGCAACAACCGCCTTATTTTCCATTTTTTCGCGAATATTTATACTAATATCTACTAAGCACACCCCCCCCTACCCGAATTTCAAAGAAAAATTAAAATCGGAGCAAAAAAATTTCACTCGATTTGAAGGGACCGGTAACCCGATAGTGGTCTCGGCCGGGGTCACGATTTTACTTTCCCCTACTTTTCAAATCGATTTTTCTCGAAATTTTGACTATACTTTCTCGGGCGAAATTTTTACAGGACACTCTAATAAGGTTCCTTTTGCTAAAAAAAATATTTTGGGGCGATTTCGGGTGACAGGTGATAGGTAATTATTCCCGAAATATCAAAAAGTAACACTAACCTAACGGCAGATCCACCTCTTCGCGGAAGATCCACCTCATTGCGGAAGATTTAACTTTACGTGAAGATTAAATTGTTTTTAATTGGTTTTCTAAAGAAATATCAAAAACTAACACTAACCTAACGGCAGATCCACCTCTTTGCGGAAGATTTAACTTTACGTGAAGATTTAACTTTACGTGAAGATTTATTTGTTTTTAATTAGTTTTCTAAAGAAATATCAAAAACTAACACTAACCTAACGGCAGATCCACCTCTTCGTGGAAGATCCACCTCTTTGCGGAAGATTTAACTTTACGTGAAAATTTATTTGTTTTTAATTAGTTTTCTAAAGAAATATCAAAAACTAACACTAACCTAACGGCAGATCCACCTCTTCGCGGAAGATCCACCTCTTTGCGGCAGATTTAACTTTACGTGAAGATTTATTTGTTTTTAATTAGTTTCCTAAAGAAATATCAAAAACTAACACTAACCTAACGGCAGATCCACCTCTTCGCGGAAGATCCACTTCTTCGCGGAAGATCCACCTCTTCGCGGAAGATCCACCTCTTCGCGGAAGATCCACCTCTTTGCGGAAGATTTAACTTTACGCGGATATTTATTAATTACAATAACAGATCTAGCTCCAAATCTGCTCTGAAGAAACCTCACACCGAATAAGCCTCACGCCGAATGATCCTCGCGCCGAATGAGCGTCGCGCCGAATGAGCTTCGCGCCGAATTAACCGGCGCCGAAACAGATGTCGCCGAAAGGGCTTCGCGCCGAAAGGGATTGCGCCGAACAGGGTTGGCGTCGAAACGGCTGCGCCGAAAAAGTCGCGCCGATTCGGCTGCGCCGAAAAGTCCTATTCCCACTGGAATATGCACTGAGTGGCAAGACTGTAATATGGAGCGCACTTTTAAAAATTTAAAAAACGCTCGATTTTTATTGAACTTTGTTCATAATTATTGGTTACTAATTACATATTTACCATTTCTATGCAATCACTTTGAATTTAACTATTAACTAAAAATTGCAGAAGACCGTTTTTGATCAAAATGTTCCCAATTTCTTACACTATAAATAAATACCAAAATATTTTTAATTTTTACTTTAGGAGTATCCGGATCAATCAGATATATTTCCGTTATTTCGATTGTCATATCACTGGATTACACCAATTGGTATTACAACAACAGTTCTAGTCGGCACTATTGCAAGTTTTTGTATAGGAAAAAATAATCTAAAAGAAATGGATCCTGAACTGATATCCCCAGTAATGCAGTGGGTATTACCACTGGAAGCAAAAAGGAATTCGGGTACTGCATCCAAAAGGATACGAGATAGAATACACACGGAAGAGGATTTAGCGCTGATGAATGAAGTTACAACCTCTGAATTAATAAATAAATGAGTGCTATTTAACATATTTTTTAGGGAACTGCGAGACAGAGGTGACAATTTTTTTCAAAATGAAGTGCTACTCGAATAAAAAATTTCTATCCTTTTTTCGATATAATTATGTAAATAATTTTACACCAGTATTAATAAGATAATGTACCATAGGTATAGGTACTTATTTTGCTACATAAGGATACCTGAAATTTTGTACAAAGTGATAATTTTAAATATTGTTTTATTTATAGTTTCTCTATGTGTTGTTAACATTTATTAATTTTGTTAAAAAATGTAAATTGTTTTGTACATGACATTTTAAAATTGATCTGATTTTAACTATACAAAAACTATATTTTGTTATTATATACATAAATGATACATGAACTTTTTAAAATAAAGGTTTAAAAACTTCAGTTTTTTGTATTTTCGATAATGTTGCTCAGTAATGAAACTGATTTTCAGCTCTACACGATCAAAAAAAATTTTAATTACATTCATTTATAGATGACTTATTAGAAAGTTGTTCAAACAGTAATGATGTTAGAAAAAGACACGGTATTAGTTAACTATCACAAATTTAATTAAAAATAAAAAGGAAAACGTTATAAACTTGATCGATAACTATTATACAAGTAATTAGTAAATTTATATAATTAATTGATGGTTACTGCACTTCTGGACAGTCTGTTTCATTCACATTAAAGAAAGTGGTGAGTGCTAAACAGAGAACTTAGATAATTCACATCATTTATAAAAAGGAAGTTGTTAAAAATAAATAACAATATAATCTTTAAATATAATAAATTGGAAATAGTGTAGGACCTTAAATGTCATCTTTGAGCCGAACTTACCAATCGCCGATTCCTGTAAAGAAGTTCTCGTTGGTAGCTTGAAACTCACCGTAAACCGTATCTTTCGTAGTTTGCAAAAATAGTTTTTAAATTAACATACTAAGCTTCAGAAGTGCATATGCCGAATTTAAGTTTCTTTACTGCCAGAAATAACGTTCTAATATCACTTTTAATTTGAAGGTTTAAAGGTTAACAATGGTGTAATAATCCCTCTCCCCTCCCTAAATCAGTTGGATTGATTTTTCAGATCTGCTTGAGTTTAGGAAATATTTATAGAAATTGTTGTTAAATACAATCAGGATAAGACATTTTTACAGGTTTGTTATCAATTTATAGGAAGTTTAAAAAAAATTGTAGGATTATCAGTAGTCCCTGAATTTCTGTGATTGCAATCAAGCACAAAGTTCGACCAAGTTCTCAAAAATCAAGTTTGCATGTTCTCAAGATTTTTTAGTATGAATACAACACTGAGGTAATATATGTAGGGTTCCTTTGAAATCCAGAATCGTACAGCGAGTATGATGATCATACCGCAAAACAATACTGCAGAATAGGTCCAAGAAATGTTCAGAACGATAACTTAAATGAAATATTTCAATTTCTGTCTATTATCTATTTATACATAATCTGAATATCTATTTACTTACTCAATTCTTCGTTCGTCCTTTTGACCATATTTCGAATGTTCTTTCCCGTCTAAAACACCCCAGTGTATTATCAGCAAACAAATGGAAACTTGCATCATCAAATACCACATTCATATCGCTAATGAACATTACAAATAACAAAGGCCCCAACACATTTAAAGAAAAACATTTAAATTATGTGATGCAAGATTACAGAGAGGCACAAGTGTGAACACGGACCATAACTTAGAAATGATGCAAATAAAAAGAACCAGGGTTGAGAAAACCAACGCAAAGACATAGAGATCAAACAAAAAACTAAAATATACTCAAAAAAGAGCAAAGTAACGATATAAACGATGAAGAATGGACGATCATAAAAAACATTCTAGTAAAAGCAGCAGAAGAGACGATCGAAAAGATAGAGGGATACAAGAAAAAAGAATGGTTTGATACGGGCTGTGAAGAGCTAATAGAAATGCAAATGAAAGCAAGGATTAAATGGATGAAAACACAAGATGAAGCAGATAAAGAATGATACAAAGCAAAAAGAAAACAGACAGTGAAGTTGTACAAACAAATGAAACAACAATGGATGGACGAGATAATGGAGGAGATAGAGGAAAAGCATACAAACCCAAGAGAATTTTTCAGAAGAATAAATAACCAAAAAATAAAAGGTAAATACGAGATAAGAGGATTGAAAGACAAAAATGGTGATATAAAATTCTAAAAAGAAGAAATTACAAATAGATAAACACTTCAATGAATTATTGAATGTCAAAGCAGGAGTAACAACAGGAGTTTCAACAAAAAGAAATGACACAGAAACAACAAAAGAATATGAAAACTTAGAAATAACCAACATAATATGAAGCGGAAAAAAAAGCAATCCTGTATAGTGAGTTTACTCATACAACATAATATGAAGAATTTCTTGATATGGTCACAAAGATGAAGAATGGTAAAACCCCAGGAAGACACAGTATTCATAGCGAACTAATAAAAATTGGGAATGAAACAGTGTTGAGAAGGATGCAGTTATGATCTTCTGATGGAAGTGTGGAGAAAGGAGAAGATGCCAATACAGTGGAGTGAGGCGAGATTGATACCAATATTTAAGAAAGGAGATAACAAAATGTCAAAACTACCGAGAAATATCGTTACTCAACAACACATACAAAATATTGTCCAACTTGAAACATCTAAGACTGCAAGAGTATGTTGAGGGATCGATAGGAGGCTACCAGCAAGGTTTCAGGCCGGGAAGATCGACGACTGATGCATTGTTTTTGTTAAGTCAGACAATGGAGAAAACCTATGAATACGATACAAGAATAGAAATGTTGTTCATAGATTTCAAACAGGCGTTTGATAGAGTGAACAGAGGACAACTAATAAAAGAAATGGAATATCTGAAGATCCCTAGGAAACTGATTCGATTGGTTCAAATGACACTCGACAAAACAACAGCAGTGGTAGTAACCAAAGAAGGAAATACCGAGGAATTTCCAAGCAACTCAGGAGTTGATTCAACATTGTCTTGAATAATAAAAAGTACTAGGTGCAATGGAACGATAATTAATCGAGCGGTACAAATAATAGCGTATATATGCCGATGATGTCATAATAATAGCAAGATCACACAGAGCCCTGGTTGAGACTTTCGAATGAATAGAAAGAGTAACACGTAGAGCGGGTTTGGGTGTGAGAAGATAAGAGATGGAAGAGAAGGATTGAAAGAGATACAAATACTAAATTATACATTCGAATAAGTTAAAAAGTTCATATATCTAGGAATGGAGATTAATATTTAGCACCAACGAAAGAGAAGAACTATAAAGGACAGAGTGATGGCAGGAAATAGAGCCTTCTTTAGAAATCAGAACCTGATGAAGAAACGTTAATAAAACCTGTAGTAACATATGGAACTGAGGTGCTTTGTCTAACGAAAACAGAGAAAGAAAAGCTGAAAGTTTTTGAGAGAAAAGTAATGAGAAGAATTCTGGGTCCTGTGCAAGTGAATGATGAACAATATCAAAGGAAAAGAAATAGAGAAATAGATATTGAGCTACAGGAAGCTAATACAGTAAGCTATATTAAAGCACTGAGATTGGGAGGGATGTAACACGTTATGAGAGCACAAGAGAGAAGAGCCATTTCGGATTTAATGAAATGGATACCAGGGGAATGGGAATACGTGACTGGCGAATAATAGTTTTACATTGGAAGATGTGGAAAAGAGTTGTGGAAGATGCGAGAACCAATAGAAGGATTTAAAAAGACAATTCAAGAATCAAAGTTAGTAAAATGGAGACTAATCCATCCCAATGAAATATATTTGAAAACAGCGAAAGACGTGGCGATATTCCACAAGGAATGGCGAATCTAAAGAAGATTCAATGTTCATTATTTTTCCCCAATACATACAATACATTCTGATGTTTACTGGTTGAATAACACACTAACCATTCCAGTGCTACTCCTTGAATTCTAAAATTTGTTCTTAATTTTGAAATTAATGCTTGCCGAGTAACTGGCTCAAAATCTCTTTGGAGATTGAAAAACGCTACCATTATCAAAATGCCATAATCTACACTCTTCTTCCAATTTTCAATGAGCCACAGTACTGCCGTTTCACAACTGTAATTTTTTCTGAAGCCTGATTGAAAGTTATTTTCCTGTAACAAAACGGGATTTTAATTCATAAAAAATTAATTTTCATATTTTAAATTCAGATATAATTATAAATTATTATTGAGATAATAACTGATGATTTTTAATCAACCATATTTATCAACAGCGGAAGAGATAAGGTTTATAGCGCGAACGAGAATTGATAATGGATTTTATAAATTTTCAGCTGTATGCGAACTTCCTGCGTCTGAAGATAACTTTTACACTGTTCTTTGTTCAGGTGAACTGATTAATTTCAGACAACAGTGGAGTATCGCCAGTTTAACCGGATATTTCAATGCAGTCTATTTGATTGCATTGATGAAGCAATCAAGATTTGATTGCATTGAAGCAATCAAGATTTGATTGCATTGAAGCAATCAGTAGACATTGCTTCTCGTTAAAAAGCGATAGGGATGTATCTGTCTATAGGTTAAATTTGTCAGTGGTGCAAATTCTCACGCTATGGAAGGTCAATCTTCGTGATTTCTGAAAGGTATAAATATGGTTGAATAACAAAACCGAAGGAAGTCCTTCCGGTGAGTCCGTCGGCGACTATTGTAGATTCTCGCGTGCGGGACGTTTTGACGAATTGTCAGTTTTTCATTTTGGTTTTGGGCAAATAAGACAAGGGAGTGTCGTGCCGAGTTGTCTTGCTAGTGTGTTTTAAGTGCTTTAAAAGGTCAAATAGTTTGTTTATTGAATCCGTAAATAGAGTGTGTATTCTCTGGTGTGAGACATTTGTGACGAATTTATCGTTGTTTTGGGCAATAGACAAGGCATTGTCTTTGTCGCATTGGATTGTCTGGAGATCCAAGGTAGAAGAAAAAATATATCACCTATGTAAGTACAATTTTGAATTATTTACTAACAGAAGGATGGTATTTTTTTCTGATAGTTATTTTAGATTGTACACCTATGTATGTGTTTAAAAGGGCCACCCTAAAATGTAAGAGAGATTTAAAGTGTACATGTGTTTGTTTTAAATTTAAATAAAATAAATAAAATAATAGCTCTACAGGCCTAGTAGGCCCATGGCTTGAACGATCTCTCTCCATTTTTTCCTATCCCCCGCCAACACCGTCCAGTTCTTAACTCCCATCTCGGTTAGGTCTTCCTCCACTGCTTCCAACCATCTTCTTCTTGGGCGTCCTCTCCTCCTGGTACCTATCATACCTTGTCGTAATACTTTCCGTGTCATCCTCTCTTTTGGTAGTCTTTCCACGTGTCCCAGCCACCTAACTCGCTGTGCTTTAATGACTTTTGTTATTTCCGTTTCACCATATAAAGACATTATCTCTTCATTTTTTCTTCTTCGCCAAATGCCGTTAATTTGTTGTCCTCCGAAAATTTTTCGTAATATTCTCCTTTCCCATCGTTCCACTCTTTCACTATCCGTCTGTTTAAAGTCCAAGTTTCGCTTCCGTACAGAACTGCCGGTCTTATTACTGATTTATAGATACGGATTTTTGTTTTTCGCGACAACTCTTTACTATTTATTACATTTCTAAGGCTTCCCGCACTTTTGTTACCTCTAGCAATTCTTGCTTCGATTTCCTTGCTATTGTCAAGGTTATCAGTTATTACTGTTCCCAAGTAAACAAAACTCTCCACTCTTTCGAAACTGTACTCCTGCAAATTGTCCAATCTAACTCGAATACTTCTTCCATTTTCAGTCTCTTTTGCATTTGCCCCCATAACCATATATTTTGTCTTCTGCTCGTTGATCTGTAGTCCCATTTTTTGTGCTTCAGTAGCAAGATTTTTTATAACTTTTGTTAGTTCTCTTCGACTTTTAGCCACGACGGTTAGATCATCTGCGTATGCTAAGCACTGGTGATTGGTATTATATATGGACCCGCTTGTATTTATTCCACTTTCCCGTATTATTTTCTCCAAACATAGATTAAACAAGGTGCATTTCGCCAGCCCCCCCCATTTTGAATTTTGTATCCAAAATAGTTTAAATCGTTTGTACCTCGTTTGTACCTATTTGTACCTCTTTTATTTTCGTTTGTACCTCCTTCGTTTTTGAGATATTTCAAAAATTCGTTGGGGGGGGCTGACGAAATGCTAGCCCCCCCCATTTCGAATTTTGGATCCAAAATGGTCTCAATCGTTTGTACCTCGTTTGTACCTGTTTGTACCTCCTTTATTTTCGTTTGTACCTCTTTGGGTTTGGAGATATTTTAAAAAATCTTGGGGGGGGCTGGCGAAATGCTAGCCCCCCCCATTTCGAATTTCGGATTCAAAATAATCTCAATCGTTTGTACCTCGTTTGTACCTGTTTGTACCTCTTTTATTTTCGTTTGTACCTCCTTAGTTTTCGAAATATTAAGGAAAATCACCATGACGCGCATGTTGGATTAACGAGATTCTTCGCTCACTTGTTCTCAATAAATTTAATACACCGTTGTTTAATGTTAATACTAATAACTTTCTTTCAACTAAATCATAACAGATAGTCATAACAAAAAGTTTACGGTTGAATGTCCATCAGAAAACAAGAGAGTTATCTGACGTTCCTGTCTGATCTGCGTCGCGGGACCCATGTTCCGTATAGTAGTAATCCACTAATAATAACCGATATCATTCCAAATGCACTAATAGAGGTAAATATGAACATTTAATTTAAAAATAATATTTATTTGCAAAAATTAAAAAAAAGGAATAATTTATTATTTACAAAGTCAAGAAGATATTTATAATGTATATACAAGATATTGACAATTAACTGTCTGAGATAATCGCATGCTTCTTGTTGAGGAAGTTAAATCATCATATTTCTCCCATCTGTTTTCTTGACTTCTCCAGCAAAACGCTACATAGTGACCTATTGCGGATAATTGTTTTGATACCGGAGGAATAAAACTAATTACCCCTTGCAAGTTAAATTTCTGATCAAGAAATTGTAATTGTAAGGGTATGTTTGATAAGGGCACTTTAAATTCATCTTGACTGGAATTTTCTAAAATAGTTTCAATAAACAAATGAGTTCCCAAAGTAAAAGATCGTTGTACAGTACCAGCTCCACAATATTCGCATTTCAGGCAATCTTCTACTTTGAAATTTAATTCCTTCTGCAAAAATTGCAAAGTTTGCCTTGACGAATTTAAAGTTATTGTTTTATACGTGCGATCGCCTATTTTTTCACAATAACTACATTTACGAACTTCTTTATACGACGGATATTCTTTTAATAATTCGCTAATCAAATAATGAGCAGTGCAATTCGTATCTATAATAGTGCATTCTCCTAATTCCCGCGTTTGGCTTTTAAATAAATTTGAAAGAATGACGGCCCTCTTCCGATAACATTGCGCTGTAATGCCATCTCTCGCAGCGTTCTTCACCATTTCGAAAAAATTGGTAACTTCTGAATGACGATCAACAAAATTCTTATATTCTTTACTCTCAATATAACTGGAATACAAAATTTGAAATATTGTATCGAACGTGCAGGTGTTTGTGATTGAGTAATTCTTGTTTTTGATTTTGACAGATTTCAGACTTGAATTATTACCGTTTAACAATAATCCTATCACCGGACATTTACTTTTGCTGTTCGAATTATAAATAGCAACTTTTGGATCCACATCTAGGTAATAAGAGTTTTTAATTTTTTTTGCGGTGTTCTTCTGACAATATTTTTCTACTTCTCCATGCCAATTTTCCTCTGATTGTTCTACGACATTATCAAAAACTTGCAACTGTTGTTTTTTTTACATTCCACATCTTCTAGCTCTTCCTTTCCAATTGTTTTTGAAACTTCAAATTCTCCATCGGTGTTATAATCGATATCTTCTTTCTTGAATTTAGATCCAATCATATTTGTTGAACCAATAATACTTTCGATATGAGTAGCTAGAAAAACGTCAAGTCGTGCTGGTAACTTTTCATGCTGAAAGACTATATTTTTAATATCATTAAACATGCTTTCAGAGGACGCCGAGGTTTCAGTTATACCGCCATATCCAAATATAGGGATCATAACCGCAGACCATAGTGGGAGTAATTTGATCAAATTTATAAGGTTTTTGGCAATATCCAGACTATAATGAATATTATCATGGTTTCCACAATTTTCAGGACGTTTAGCATTTTCGACGCAGTTATTATAAATTATATTTATTTCCTCAAATATATCGGTAGAAATTTCATCGGCTTCTAAATCTAAATCATTAATATCTTCATCTTCCCTTTGTAGACGATCTTCATTATCACCTTCCATATTCGCTATTACATCAATTCGCTCAAGTTGATGTGGATCGTGCAACAAAAATCTATTAATAAGATAATTTTTCGACTCCTCGCAAGATGTCAAATATCCCATTTCGTTATAACCATCGTCTTCATTGAGAACAACTGAAAATATATGCTTCAGTAAAATTTTTATATCATTGAAGTCAGTACTTGCAATGACTAAACATATTGCTTTCATATAAAATATTTTTATACGTGGGCGAGCTGCTTTAATATCTTTCCATGTGCTAATTAAATGCATAGTGTGATTAAAATCTAACCTAATCATACAATCGGGAACTTCGTATCTGGATTATTTCCTGATCAGTGCCGAACAAACTTTTACATACATATTTAATGTCGAATACTGCGTAAAGGTTTTAATCACCGCCATCATTAACGCTTTTGATTGATCAGTGACAACAATTTTCGGTAAAGGAAAATCATTACTTGCCCATTCGCTAAGCCACCCAGCTATAGCACGGTTGCTATGCTGTTCGGATAACATATGTCCTACCGAGAATTGACTGCGACTATGTTCCCTATCCATAACGGTAATTTCATATAGAAATATTGGCCCAGATTCTCTTCCAGAAAGCAAACTAATCCGTTTCACCACACCTCCGGTTGCGTCTATTGAAATGGTCGGTACTTTCGTTTTCCTGGCATAAATTCGATAAGCGTCCAATTCTGATGCTGTCCAATAATGCACTTTAAAGCGATCATACGCGATATCTCTAATGATATTATTATACGGGGACCATTTCTTCATCTCAATAATAGCCAAAACAGGATCCGAATCTAAACGTGTTTTTTTAAGAGCATTACATTTCATTACTCTTAGAGTGTTTGCTGATGGTATATGGCTTGGTTCAAGTTCTCCAAAATCCATAATTTTTGCTGTTTCCTTCCGTTGGACGAATGCAGCCGACATTTTTTCATTCAACATCTTCGATTCATATTCAGTACGTTTCTCACCAACAAGTCGTCGTTTTCTTCCACCGCTACACATATTAAAATTTCCACTGTATGTGCAATCGACAATTACTCGTGAATCAGGTAATGGGAAATTTTCAATTATACCCTCAAATTTGCTGTCACATACTTTGCATTCCCCTATTATTTTAAGAAATATAACTCCACTTGGTGTAATCTTATTTCTTTTGTACGATAAACAGCACGGTCTTCTTGTTAATTCAAAGAAATGTTCATGCAATATTGGAGTCCATTCCATTGGTGTCAACACTGAAAAATTCCTTGACGAAGTTGGGCGATCCGATCTTTTGTATGATGTTTGATCCGTATCACTATACATCTTCTTCCATTCTTCCACCGAAAGCGTAATTTTAAACTTGATTGTATTTTCGTTCAAATGTTGGCCGTTACCATCTTCTTCGGAACTAATATCCATATCATCGCGTATTTTAAATTGAATACTTGCATTTGGTTCAGAATTATCATTTTCCATCGGTATACCCAATATAGATCTTGCATTGTGTCGATTTTGTTTTAATATTGAATATATATATTTTGGACTGATTTCAGAATTAATGCTGTCCGCAATTTTCTGCCACACTGGTGCCGTGCATTTGATTATTTTCTTTTCAACTTCGTCATAAATTTCTTTTTTAAATTCGGCAAGAATTTTAAATAAACTTTCAAAATCAATTTTTGATGATTGGGGCATTTCTTAAATAGATGTAGGTTCGATAATAATAACAATAATAATATAATAATTGTTTACGATTTAGATTTTGAAAGTTGTATTTATAAAAATAAAATGATCTGCTTATATAAAGAAAATCTATTACCAACAAAAATTAATCCGCTTAATGTTAATAACTTCTCGGCGCTTGCGGCTCAAAGGACAGGTATGAATGTAATTGAAATTTTCAAAAACTCCGAGCTAGTTACGTAGCAGAAATACCGAACATATTAATATTCTGCAGAAGGTAACAAATATTAAATGTAATAAAAAGTCAATAAGTCCGAATAAAGTGATTATGACAGAAGCTTGCTAAAATTGAAACGAAGTTCTATCACACAAAAATTCAAAATGAACGGAAAATACAATAAGAGAACAAAAGAATGCTAGAATCGATTTGTATGACATTCGATATGGCACTCCTTATAGGTACTATGTCATCATTTGAGATGATATCGGTTATTATTGGTGGATTGCCACTGGATGACACATGAATGTCACGACACAGATCAGGCAGGTAATACGACTTATTTTCTGATAGAAATTTTTGCACCTTTTTAATATTTGATATCTGTTATGATTTAGTTAAAAAAAACTTATAAGTATTAACGTTAAACAACGGTATATGAAATTAATTCATCAAGAACAAGCGAGCGAAGAATCTCGTTAATCCAACATGCGCGTCATGGTGATTTTCCTTAATATTTCGAAAACTAAGGAGGTACAAACGAAAATAAAAGAGGTACAAACAGGTACAAACGAGGTACAAACGATTGAGATTATTTTGAATCCGAAATTCGAAATGGGGGGGGCTAGCATTTCGCCAGCCCCCCCCAAGATTTTTTAAAATATCTCCAAACCCAAAGAGGTACAAACGAAAATAAAGGAGGTACAAACAGGTACAAACGAGGTACAAACGATTGAGACCATTTTGGATCCAAAATTCGAAATGGGGGGGGCTAGCATTTCGTCAGCCCCCCCCCAACGAATTTTTGAAATATCTCAAAAACGAAGGAGGTACAAACGAAAATAAAAGAGGTACAAATAGGTACAAACGAGGTACAAACGATTTAAACTATTTTGGATACAAAATTCAAAATGGGGGGGGCTGGCGAAATGCACCTGATTAAACAATACTGCAGACAGAGGGTCTCCTTGTCGTAATCCATTTTTTACTTCAAACTTTCCTGACTTGTTGTTGGCCATCTTCACGCAATTCTGTGTCTTGTTTAGAGTCATCTTTACTAATTTTATTATTTTTGTTGGTATTCCCAGAGTTTTCATTGCGCTATACAACTGGTTTCTATTAACGGAGTCATACGCCTGTTTGAAATCTATAAAGATCGTGTGTAGTTCGACTTTATGCTCGTAACAATTCAACTGTATCTGCTTTAGCGTGAATATTTGGTCTGTAACAGATCGATTATTCCTAAAACCACATTGGTAATCACCAATAATTTTCTCGGCATAATTGCTTAGCTTTTCTTTTATTATTGTTGCCAGAATTTTATATACAGTGTCCTGTAAGGCAATTCCCCTATAGTTTTCGCATCTCGTTTTATCCCCCTTCTTGTATATCGGGCAGAGTACTGCGCTGGACCAACCTTCTGGCATATTCTCTTCGTCCCACACTTTTTTTTATCAGATTGGTTATGTTTATTTGTAGAATCTCCCCTCCATTTTTTATCATTTCTGCTTTGATTCCGTTTTCTCCCGGGCTTTTGTTATTCTTCAGCCGTGTTATTATCTTCTTTATCTTCTTTTTTTCTGATAGTTATTTTAGATTGTACACCTATGTATGTGTTTAAAAGGGCCACCCTAAAATGTAAGAGAGATTTAAAGTGTACATGTGTTTGTTTTAAATTTATCCATTATTAATAAATATTGGTTTTGAAAATTCAGCGTTTTCGTTTTTCCTGTTGGGGAAAAGAACGTTTTTTTCAGTGTCTAGCTTAGTGTCGTTTTGCCCGCACCGAAGTTTCAACTTCAACATTTACCCGGGGAACGTAACGCCAAAACGGGGAGTGTCTGGGGCTCATTACCAGAAAATCGCGTACCAAATTGATAGTGTGTTTTTTGAGAACAAAATTCTGCGGTGGGCGTAATCGGTTGAACGGTGGTGGCAGCATAATCAATTAATATTCTCAGTAGATCAATAAGTACCTAAGTGGGATTTTGTGCGATCAGTAAATTTGTTATTTTTTTTAAATAACTTCAGCCGTTCTTAGGAAAAGTAGTTCCGAAGGACGGTCGGCGGTTACATTCCTTCAGATATTTCCGCAAGTGAATACACGCCACTCCTTTCCAACACTTTAATAATAAATTGGATTCTAAATATTTATCGGTCTATGTTGCTCTACTTTTAGCGAATTTCCTACCTTCTTTATAAGGTACGATGACTGAGACTTTTAGGTTATCCAGAACTATTCCTGTTTCCAACGATCTATTTACGATGTTCAAAAGTGCATTACTGATGATTTAACATCATGATAGAAGTAATAATCCTGTATCAATATCATTAAGATTTTGATCTCTTGGGATTCATACTCTTTACGATCTCAAGCAGTTGGTTTATATACAGTAATTGAAAATTTTTTATTCTTAATAACGGCTGCCAATTTTTGTGCTGCCCAGGCTACTTGCGGTATCGTCATCACAATGTCTTCAATGCTATCTAGAAAATATTTAAACTCGTTTGCAGCATGTAATTTCTTCCTTAGAACTTCCTTTCCACCATTTTTTATTAACTTTTTTATTCATGTTTTGCATGCTTTTCACATTTTTTTTAGATCGAATTTTTTCGGATCGAAACTTTCGAGCAGTACTCGGTTTTGCTATTCTTTATCATTTATTCTTCCCAATTATCATTCATATATCGCATAAACTGTATTTCTTGAAAATTTTATCTTATAATTTATAATAATATCTTATATAATATCTTATAATTTTATTGCTTGCAGTACACTACCAATAAACCAATGCTTGCCCTTATAGTATATTCTTATTTCCTTCAAAATTTCCGACCTTATGATTAATCTCTTCTCGATATTCATATTTAACATCTTGAATGTCTTTTCTAAATTTATGCATATCCGTAATTTTGGACCCTATACTAATCGTGGTTACATTTTTTCATTTTGACAACCTATTTCACATTTCATACATCAATTCCAAAAGTTTCCAAAAGCAAGTACATTTAAGACTTCACACCTCGCAGAATGATCTTTGCTTAAAACTAAATCGATAATTGATTCATCGTTTCCATTAGCAAAGCATTGGTTTAAACTTCCATCTATCAGAAGATTTAAATAAAAATAAGTTGAATAATTAAATGAAACTGTGATCAATTTGGAAGTGGATGGGTTCATTGTAAAGAAGTAACTATTTTATTGAAAGTCAATTGATGTATAATTGATTATTGAAAAAGTTGAAATTGGATAAAAAAAATAAGCTTAATTTTAAAGTGAATATCACAGCATCATAAATTGACGTCCAACGTGGGCTATTTTTCGAAAACGTTATGAAAAATCAGACAAATTGCATTTTATTATCGAACACAAATTGATGCAGGTGTGGTTATCATTTATTGCAAGCGTACTTACATTCAGGTAGAATTTTAGCAATTCTTTTGAGCAAGCGGAGGAAATCTTTTTGAGTGGATTTTTAAGAAGGATGGAGGAAAAACTCGATGCACACAAAATAAGTATATACGATTTTAGAAATACTACCAGTATATGAGTGAAATGAAAAAAGGAATGAAACACATAGACGAGAATATAATAAGACAAATAAAAAGGCAACAAGAAGAAGTCAATTGATTTGAAGAAGTGAATGAGATTATGAATGCAAGTACAAGTGATGCAAAGAAAGACATGAAAGAAATATCTAGCATATCTCAACTGGTTGTTAATGCGCATCAAATAACTATAAACGAATCCATCATTATTGACAAAATTAAAGAAATAGGAAACACAGAATTTGCAAAAAGGCATGCAATAAAAAAGTTAAAACTTGCTATAATTGAAAATTAAAATTCTATTGAATCGATCAGACATCAAAAGGAAATAATAGTTAATAATAATTTTGATAAGCAAGGAAGGGAGTTAAAATTGATAAAGTTGGAATGCAACAAAAGCTATTAAAAAAGGACAGAATAAACAAAAATTTAAAATAAAAAGACAAACCATAAAATAGATGAGAACTGAAACACAATTAACTGAAGTATGGATATTTATAATGAGTTTAAAGTCGTGGAAAGGCGTCAGGTGAAAATGTTTCATGGTCTGGACTCATCGGTTCAGACGATTAAAAATTTGAAAAATTTCCTTTATAAAAAACATTTAGCTATTGTACCCCGAAAAGAAAATTTACATAATTTGGATTTAATTAACTTGTCACAAACATTAATAATGTTGTAAATTTTATGGATTTTTCCAAAATTTTGGACATTTAAATTTAAGTTAGCATATATTATTGTTTATGAATTTTGTTTGATTGAGAAATATTGGAGAGGTGAAGATTTTGAAAAACGGATGAAATTAAAAATGACTTAATTTGTGATTAAGTGAAGATGAAATCAAAATTTGACAAAGAAGGAATTGGACAACACGAAAATCATGAATGGGTTGGAATTGAATCAAAATGCAAATGAATAAAAATAAATAATTTGTGATCGAGAAATTAATTGGAGATTGGTAAAAATAGTAATAATTAATGAGAAAATTTTAATGAATTTCAATAAGGAGGAATTATAAATTTACACAACAGTTTAAGACCGTCCGTATTTAAGAAAAGGAAAGATTGAAAATAATTAAAAATTTAAATATCAAACTTCAGAGGAAAGTTAAAGGGTTAAAATCAATTAGATAAATCACACACGATAAAATTTCATGATTAATAGAGTAAATGGTTATTTAATAAATTTGATAATATTTAAAATGAAATTGTCAAAATGGAGAAAGCCATATAATTTTACCATACCAATATCCAATACCATAGAAGGTATTATATGATTTAGTTTGAATTTGGATCATGGCACGGTTGGTAAAGTTTTTAAACAATTAATTTGAAGGGCCTAATTATGTAAAAACTTGGATATTCCAGGATATTTCCTGATTGTTTTTATAATCTTAATAAAAATGTTGTATAGAATTGGAGGAGAGTAACGAGAATACTCACGCCAGGGCGATGAAAATGAATGGACGTGGGTCAGTCAAAGCTTGCGCGAGTAATTTTTTATACTTATTTAAAAAATTGGTTTTGATTTAAATAAAACTAAATTGAATAATTAAATAAAACTGTGTTGTATTTGGAAGTGGATGGATTAATTGCAAAGAAGTAATTATCTAAATGAAAGTTAATTGATGGACGATTGAGTATTGGAAAATTGGAAAATTGGAATTTGATAAAAAATAAATTTAGAATCCAGGGTAA
Organism: Podabrus alpinus; assembly: GCA_932274525.1. Taxonomy (NCBI): domain Eukaryota; kingdom Metazoa; phylum Arthropoda; class Insecta; order Coleoptera; family Cantharidae; genus Podabrus; species Podabrus alpinus. The sequence goes on from OW026451.1 coordinate 28,223,673, forward strand.
ATGAAAAATGTTGAATTCAAAATCATTAGTAGTATAAAAGTGTAGTAAACATTAAAAGTTCTTATTAAAACCTTTAATATTCTGTAGTACCTATACTAGTAGGTAGGGGTGCGCATATAATCGATTAATCGATCACCGTAATTCGAATAATCGATTATTTCATAATCGATTGTGGAAATAATCGATTACTTATGAAAATAATCGATTTTGAAAATAATCGATTGTGGAAAATAATCGATTATAGAATACTTTATTTTTTATTGGTAACAGGTTTATTCTATATGTATAAGCATAATATCTTGTTTTAATAAATACAACTTTTAAACTTAAACGTAATCCCAACCCCAATAGCAATTAGAACGACCGAATTAATCGATTATTCGAATTACGGTGATCGATTAATCGATTATATGCGCATGCGCACCCTACTCATAATCGAGTTATGAGTTCATAATCGATTATGAATAATCGATTATTTCAATAATCGATTAATCGAAAAAAATCGATTATTTTTTATAATCGATTATGAAATTTCATAATCGCGCACCACTACTAGTAGGTATAAAAAATACTGTGTTAAGTCGAAAATTGTAATTCTGACTTACGTCCACTAAAGGAGCTTATAAAGTTATCCTGCATATAATAAAATATGTCATGGTTCAATTTAAAAAAAAAGGAGACCATAACACAGCAATTCACTATTTTATTATATATTTATTTTATTTAAAAAGGTTTACATTCTTAAAGGAATTGAGCTATTCTAATACACTAACAAAATCTGTTTATAAAGAGGCATCAGTCTTTTACCACATTTAAGTTTTAGAATTTAAGTCACATTGCTCTAGTTATGGATTATTCTAGTTCTAGAATGCGGTGCGCTCTCGCTTCATTAATTATGGCTTTCCATTTTCTTTTGTCATTCACCCACTGTTACCATTCGTTTTTATCCATATTTCCCAGATCGTCCGTTATGCAGTCCCATTATCGAATCTTTGGTATTCCTCTAAGGAGTTTTCCATGAGCCTCCACATAGTCACCATCTTTGTCACTTCTTCATTGTTACCTCTCATTAAGTAACCCACCCATTTTATCCTTTGCGCCTTTTAGGACTTTTGATGATATTATCTTCGCCCATTTCATAACGGAGTTCAAAATTCATTATTGATCTTAACTCTTCATCACTCTTTTTGGGCCCAAAACATTTCTTAGAACTTTCCTCTCAAAAGCTTTAATTTCTTCTCTAACTAATAAGTGTCATGCACAATACCTCCGATACGTACGTGAGCACTGATTTTAGCAGTGATTTGTAAATCTTTGCCTCTCAAAAGAACTTTATAGGCATAGTATGCTCGATTTCCGACTTGTATTTTTGCTCTCACTTTTGTTCTTCTGTCGTCTCCATTATTTATCTGCACATCAAGATAGCTGAATTTTCCACTTTCTCCAATACATCGTGATCAATTCGCACTTTGATCTCTCATACTTCATATATTTCGTCATATCCTCATTCACGATCAGCCCCATTTTCATTGTAAGTTTGTTGTGGGATATTATCACTGATGATATCTTAGGAATGTTATAGTACCTCTCTATACGCCTCTATAATTACCACAAATATCAGCATCACTTTTGTTTTTTATCTTTACAATTACTTCTCTTCATTTTCTCCACATTTTTTCCTGTAACCAAATTTCCTTTTTCAGCTCATTTATTTCATGATGCAAGGTTTCGCCTCTATTGTTTTTCATTTCCTTCATTATTCCATCTCTGCCCGGTGCTTTTCTATTCTTGAGTTTCTTTATTACTTGAACGATCTCTTCTTTTTGCGGATATATTTTATAATCTCATCTTCTTTAATTGTTTCTAGTTCAATTTATTCTCGGTCATCGCTCGACTGTATGTTCAGTAATATTTTGAAGTAATCTGCCTATACTTTCTTTATTCCGTTTGATCCGCTTTCCAATTTGCTCTCTTTATTTATCATACCTCTCGTTTTCATTGTACATGTTTTCCTTCTATTTTTATTCTGTCTATAGAACTTTTTCTTGCTGTATCTTGTATTGCTTTCTTCTATTTCCCTCATAATTTTTTTCATCCATTTGTTTTTCTTTTGCTTGTAGAGTTTTCTTTTTTAGTTAATTAAGTTTTACTCTTTATTCGTTGATAGCCATTTGAGTGTTGTTACCTCTTTTTCTCCATTATTTTCCTTGCATGCTCTATTACCATTTACCATTTCTTCGATTTTGTTCTCTCTTTCTATTCTCTCTTTCATTTGATTATTAGTAGCTTTTATTTTATTTTTAAGTTACAACACTATAAATTCATGTCTTTAGAAATAGTGATTTTCGCTATTTTCAGTATTTAACTTTATGGTCCACATCTCGGGGAATAATAATGTTTGAATTATAGTATTCGCGTTCATTCAAAGGATTTTGAAGAGTTATCAACTGTCCAAACATTGAAAGTTCTATTGTCAGTTATCAAATAGGATAATTAACCCGTCACCATGAATACATTGAAAAAAACCATTGAAATGGCAAGTTGCTACAAATTTGCAAAATTTTTAAAATTTATGAATGAAGTTCCCATAAGGATATTCTGTTGAGATTTGATTTGATCACTTTTTGTGACGTATAAGTATTATGAAACTCATGCAATTGGTAACAATTACATATATTTTATGTAGGTACTTTCAATTACTCAATGTAAAGTAATGCTTATTGTTAAATATTCTTGCTTATTGTATTGAAATTTGCATCATATAGAACCTCGTCGTAAGACATGAGACTTAGGAGGTTGTGTTATGAAATGTAGTGTAAAAATTTGATTTATACTGAGGTGCAGAAATTCTTTTTGAATTTATACATTTATACTAGCTGACCCGGCAGACGTTGTCCTGCCCAAATTTCAATATTTGCCTACATGTATTTTTTAAATCCAATCCGCATAATAACCTTGCGACTTATTTGGTCATCGCAAATACCAAACGTTTTAAAAAAGGATTAAATAAATAAATTAATAAAAAATACAAATCAAGGTTTAATAAAAAAAAATTTAACAAAACTGTTAAGTATTTACAAAAACCACAATAATTTCTAATTTTACTTTATTTTATTTTTGCCAAAAAAATACAAATCAAGGTTTAATAAAAAATAGTTTAACAAAACTGTTAAGTATTCACAAAAACCACTATAATTTCTAATTTTTCTATATTTTATTTTTGCCAATTACTCTTGTTCTTTGTGTTCTTCCTTTTCCTCCTCCCCTTCGTCTTCTAATAAGGGATTTTCAAAATCGGACAGCAATATTGGCAATACCTCTTCTTCTTTCTGTTCTTCTATTTCCTTCTCCCCTTCGTTTTCTAATAAGGAATTTTCAAAAGCACGCAGCGATATTGCCAATTCCTGTTCTTCTTTCTGTTTCTTCTTCATATAGGCAGCAGCCAATTCTTCCTCTCTTTTTCTTCGATGCAACGTTCCATGTATAATAGCGTGGTATTTCCAAATAGAGTAAAGTCCTTGCGAGCGGATCGCTTTCTCATGTCGAAAAGAAATTTGTCAATGTTGTCGCTGGTGGTCGTTCTGCTCTTTGCGCTGCATTTGCGCCCGTAAAGTAGACACGCTAGTCGTTCTCCAAGTGAACTGCCAAATGTAAATGTACAGTCGGGTGACGTTCATGAATCGGAAATGAAAACAGCCGCCAAATTGCCTCGTTACAACTCACATAACGCCCAAGTTGAAATTTCGTCACCTCGTCGTTTGCATTCGGATCGGCAATGCCAAACACCGCCATGTCGCTCCCTTTGTTCACATATTTGCAAACGTATTTGATGGATTTGATGGAGTTGCAGTACTCAACATTGCAGTCGGCCGAGAAAGTTTTCGATAAAAGCGGACAATATGGAACGATCCAGCGGTTATCGACGACGACATCGTTTCCTTTCACTTTCATCACGATTGATCTGCCGTTGTCATCTGGAGAACGACGCCGATACAATGGATATCCGTCGATTCCAATGATTGTGTCAGCCACCAACGGACGGGGAAAACGCTTTGTGCAATTTCCGTTTTCCATGCACGGTGAGTCTGGGTTGTGGACTCCGCAAGGGCCATGGATCATGTTTGTTGTCACAACGGAATGCAGCTCCGGATCAGTTTCAAGATCTGGTCGGATCTTGTCGGACATTCCAAGCAGAATGTGTGCATGTGGTAAACCACGCTTCTGCCATTCAACCGAGTACATCCAACAACGGAGCACGCCAAAAACCTTGTGCTTAACGATGTAATCCATGAGCACTCTGATCTTTTGTTTGAATACTCGTGCAGTGATGTCATGTCGATCGCTGGATGTTTGTCCTGTCAGCAACAGATTCGTAATTTCGGGCCATTTCGGATTGCAAGTGAACGTGATGAATAAATCAGGGCGTCCGTAATTCCGCACGTACGTCATTGCATTTTGAGCGTACTCATGCATGTGGCGCGGGCTTCCAACATAAGTAGCTGGGAGAATGGTCAAACGACCGATGTTGGCCGCGTCTCCTTCAGTAGCGATGGCGTCACGCAAGTGGATGTACTCGTCTGATCGTAACTTCGATTGATTGAAACGAATGAAATTGAGACGCTCCGTTTCGACCTTGACGTACATGTCGACGCAGTATTGTTGAAACAACCGGCGATATCTCAACAGATGATTGTCAACATCTTGCCGAATCATCAATCGATACGCATAAAAATTCATTGAGCTGACCTTATTCGTTTCTTCTCCTGAAATATGAATTCGAACTTAATTGCAGAATGAAAAAGAAGTGATGACTTGTAAACAAACCTGTCGTTGGATTGACCATCTTTACATTCAAGTGATAGCCATCCTCTCTACGACAGAACATCAACGGGTATTGAAGTGCATCATATGACCGATGCGTCTCGTACACGCGCTGCAATTGTCCACCATCCCGACGCTTGAGAACAATATCGCGTGATTCCACATTCTCGCCAACAATCACCACTGCGACTTCATTGATAGTGGGAGCATTGAATTGTCTTGCGTGGCCTCCAGCGGGTCTTTGGCTGCTCTGATAATGATTTTGTGCTCGTCAGAATGCGTTGCATCCAATGCGGTTTTGAACAATCTGACCAATTCATTATGCTCATGCAGAAGATTTTGCAATTGTTCGATCATTTCATGTTTAGTTAAATTTTTCACGTTTTTCCGAAATTTTCCGAGTTTTCCTCAAGGAATTTTCTATTTTTCCATTCGAAAAGCCATTCCGGAACAATTGCACACAAATTAAAACCAATTAAAAAAATTAAATAATTAATTTTAATTAGCTATTTAGCACATCTGCATTATGATCTTCTTGCAAAACCACTCGCACGATTGTCGTCAATAGGAGTGTCTTAACATGGCGCCACAATTTTTATTATTAGCAAAATATTTTTTTATTGTCCCGCCACCTGCCGACGACGCAATTTTGTTAAACGATAGGTCCGCCACGTACGCTATCTATTGAAACTAAAAAATTGCTAACGTCCGCCATGAACGCCATCTATTGAAAGTAAAAAATTGCTAACGAATATTTCCCGAAGTTTTCAATTTTCCGGGAAACTTTTCTAATTTTTTCTTTCATAAAAACCTTCTCCTGGCAATTACGAACAACTTAAAAAAAATTGAGCCAAATCGGCCCAGCCGTTCTCAATTGATGAATAAGTATACATTTTTCACACCATTTTTATATATATAGATTATTTTGTCAAAACGTGGCTTAAATGGGGTCGTGAGGAAATACTTCCATTTTTTTTCTACGCGATTTTTCGTCAAACTTCATGTAATATTTGTAGTCAAGTTGGCACCACCACAGTGGCAAAACAATTCTTGTAATTTTCAGTCTTTGATCGATTTTTTAATCATTCAGTTAGTTATTAGGTACTCGGGGAATCCCATGAGTTGGAGAACAATAATTGGAAAATTTTGACTACGTTTTATTGTTTAGCTTTATTGTGAATAAACTTACAATGAAATATTGCAGACAACCATCTAATTGTTTGTATATAAACAATAATGATACGTGTTTCGCTTTAATTTAATCTCTTCAGGTGCGTATAACGGTAATAAAGCTTTTCAACAAGTTAATCATCTAAACATTAAAGTAGAGTAGGCATTGAAAACAGAAATACATAGAAGGAAGAAAATAAAATAAAGATCTCAAATATAGTTGATGATTATTTAAAATGGAAGGAAAGTTTAATTGAAATCAGCGCGAGTCTGGTTTCTGTATATGACAAATTGTAATAAATTCAATACGTGTAGCAGTAGTAGTTATGGTTAATTGTTCCTTGTAACAGTCATACACAATTAAAGAATTATCTATATTATTTGTCGTTTTTAAACTCGTCACGTACGTAATTGAAGATATTGAAAATCTTTACATCTTGTTAAGACAGACCGAGAATGAGGAATTTTCTCAATGCGACTCATTAGCGCTCGATTTGTCGCTACAATCTGAGAAAACGGTTATATAAATTCTGAAATCAAGTGATCACGTCTGATTAGTATCACATTAGTATGGAAACCACGAACAGCTTCATAGATTGCTACAAATGCACCAAATTTACGTTCAGCGTTAACAGGGGCAACTACAAATTGTGCAAATTTGCATACCTACCTACTGCACAAATGATGCATACTTTTATGTAAAATAAAAGTACATACCGTTAAAAATTTATATATCTACACATGCAAATACCTCGTTATATCTACTTCATTAATAAAATCATGCACCTATCTTTTATTGTGTGCTCTTCAAATAAAATATTTTGGATTCAGCAGTAAGGGCCAATAAAGTCGTGTTTTAATTACTACATTATTGAATACCAATGCGCTTGAGAAGTATTAATTAGAAGTTAGTAAATATTAAAACTTTACTAATGAACTGTAATTGAGTTTGTTCAGTTAATGAATATATTGATTGCACAACCCTTTAAATTTACAAAGAACTTTCTCATTTAAACACGCTAAATTAAGCGTTTATTTAGTTATATTTAGTTATTGTTCAATGTTAATAAAGCCAAGGTTTAATACTACCTTTTAAATATTTAAATTATAATAAAAATCAATTACAAAATAAAATTTAATTACGAACTTTTTCATCGACCTCAACTTTTTCCATACGCTTTATAATTTATTTTTATTATTATTATTTTACAATATAGTCGAGGATAAAAATTAAATTTAAAATTTAAAAAAAACTATTAGCTGGTGCATAACCGAAAATAGAAAAAAAATCTTAATTTTAGGTTATGAAGCTAAGTACTACCTGCTCCAAAAAATAATAATAATGTTCTTTACTTTTTTTAAATTAATAATGAAATAGAGCAAATAAAGAAGCTACGAACGAAGTTCACGGTGCCGGAAGTGAGATATCCTGAAAATTCAGTATTTTTAAAATAAACTAATAAAAAAGCTGAAGTAAGTCTATAATTTAATTTTAATCTAAAATCTCAGTGCATGAGCACCCATTTGTACGCAATATCAAGAAATTTGTATATGTACCTCGTACGTATAGATAATGTATGTAGATAATGTTATTGATAACTTTATGTTTCTTGTTATTTATAATTTGTTATGAATAATTTAACATAAAATTTGATATTTATAAAAAAATTCTTGTATATTTTACTGACACATTGAATAGATACATTTTTAAAGACATCAGTTATAAATTTTGAATACATTTTTTTCAGGAAAAAGTTGTAAATTTTTATTAAATAGAAATCTAAAATAATAATAAAGCAATTAATTGTTTAAAATTTGTTTTAACAGTTCTGTTTCGTATGTCTAAAATTATAATATTTTATACTGCAGGTACAAAACATTTTTTTGAGTATCAAAATTTGTCTCAACTGAATTATAACATTTTATAAATAAAATAAAAATATATAAGTACCAATTAAAACACCTAAGCAAATATACTAAAAGAATTTGTTATTTTCAGAATCATGGTAGCTGATAGAAGACGAAATTTTATCACAGAACTCGGAATTTTAAATCAGAAATACCTAACGTGTTTAGGGAAAATGCTTTGCATATTTTCAACGTTTTATTAGTAGTCTTTTTCCACAAGTCGTACTGGGAACGAACAGCATCTTCCTGATTTGTGTTCTTTTTTACGATATCGCTCTCTTTTGGTGTCAGAAATTGCCAGCATACTGTCTACATCATCCAAAAATTGTCAAAAATTGCTTATGCCTCTCTTCAGAAAACTGCATTCTGCACTACTTGTTATTTTATATTTGCAGGTACTCTCTTGCATTTCACGTTTCTTTTTCGACTTTGTATATTTCCAAATATTTCCAAATTCGCGATGATGCCACACCGATCCAAATATCGAACGAAGTCATAGAGGTGGTAAACGAATATAAATTATATCCTTGGGACAAAAACTGACAATGGACGCGCCCCAAACTGCAGAGATTAACAGGAGAATAAAACTTTCCTGGGCAACGTACGGAAACCTAAGAGAAGTATTCAAATCCTCATATCCGCAACATCTCAAAACAAGAGTGTTTGACACGTGCGTGCTTCCAGTGCTTACGTATGCTTCCGAGACTTGAGCTTTACAGAGACCAATCTGGAAAAAATTAGAGTTATTCAGAGACGCATGGAAAGATCTATGTTGCGAGTGAGGTTACAGGACAGAAAAACAAACGCCTGGATTCGAAGTAAGACCAAGGTAAAGGACGCGACGGAACGCATAGCCCAACTTAAGTGGCGATGGGCGGGCCACCTAGGAAGAAGACAAGAAGATAGGTGAAGCAGAAAGATCGCCGAATGGAGACCAAGAACTGGGAAGAGAAGCCGTGGAAGACCTCGAGCGAGATGGAGAGATGATTTGGAGAAAATAGGGGGCAAACAGTGGATGGGACTGACGGCGAATAGAGCAGAATGGAAGCAGCTAGGGGAGGCGTTTGTCCAAAAATGGAACACATAGCGCTGGTACATGATGATGATATTTCCAAATACCTTCTATTTTAGTGCTACCCATATTTATGTACACTTTGCCATGTTCTCTTTGAGTTTTGGACTTCTTGATATGTGTCAGAAGCTTGTGTCACATTTTTCAAACTATAACTCGACTCAATAGCCATGTCTACAATTTCGTTAAATAAGTCATTAGGGGTTGACCAGGCCGGATGAATAAATTGGATTTATTGCCCAAAGCAAATAGTTACTACTCCCCCATATAATTTTACTATTTGATGAAATAAAATGTCGGAGATTGAAATTTCATCAAAAAATAATTAGTAAATGTAGTTCAGAATGTCTTGCTTGGGTCCTGGGAATTCACTTTAATTTGTTAGAGTACATTTTTACTTACATCTATATTTTCTAAAAATGTTTCCCAGTTTTTGTACAAATTACTTGAAAATATATAATTTTGTAGTATATAAGTATGCAGAAGTCAGGCTTCGAATGGCAACGGTGATTGGTTAAAATTTAAATACAGCAAATTTCATTTGTCGTTCGGTGCGGCACCTATGCATACTTAAAACCGATGGACTATAAACATAATTCGGTTTTCTAATTTTTTTTATGATTTGGAGCTCAGACAATCTACTTAAATACCGCTGATATAGAATATAAACAGTACCTACTCGAGCATCAAACTTATATTTGTATGTTACAGCACAAGGGAAGTACAATACTCAAAGATTCAGCGAGTACAGGTTTTAGCAAGGAGATTGACACTCGCTCCGCTCCGCTACGCTCCGCTACGCTCCGCTACGCTCCGCTACGCTCGTGCAATCTCCTTGCTAAAACCTGTATTCGCTGAATCTTTGAGTATTGTCCGAACGCGCGTTGCTGTTGCGATAATAATTCCGTGAAGAAACGCCACAACTTAAAAGCACAACATGCGTTCCTCAAGACAGAGCGCTAAACGAAACAGCGTTATAGGAGGTCATTTTAACATATAGCAAATAGGGAAACGGGAACACGTGACCAAAAATAAACAAATTTACTTTAATTTTAAGTTATATTTATAGTAATTTGCAGTATAATATATGTTTTATATAACACAAACATTTGAACTTAGAAATATTAAGTTTATTTTTGTGATGAAGGTCCTGGCTCCTCATATATTTTTGATTTTTTGGTGATAAAATCGTCTAGAGTCAATTGTCGCTTTCTTTTTCTTTCATTAAGCAAATGTTGGTAGCAGGCGATCGCACCCAAAACTCCTCTGTTTGCTTTTGCACTTCTGTCAAAATTTGGATCATTTCGGTTATTGTTTCTAAACTTATTTTTATTATTCCCGAACGAGTTGTATATACGAAACGCGGTTTCCAGCAAATCGCGTTACAGCAAAGCAGCGTTAATCAAGGAAGCGAGGTCTTACTGTAATTAAAAATTTAAATATTTTTATAAGAATTAAATAATTTATTGATTTGTATAAAAGTAGCACAATTATTGTCAATAATATGGTTGATATAATTGTCATTAGTGAATATATTAGTATTACCATCTATTGACATAATGAATTACATAGAAATCCCTAATCAATTTGTGTTGCTCCAATCCAATTCTGCGCAAAGTAAAAATAAACTGTCCAGGTATACCTAAATAAAGTATTTTATTTGTTTAGTAATTTGTTTAATGTTATAAAACATTTGGAAAGTAAATATTCAATCATTACGTATAACATCTTAGTTCCCTTTGGTTTTGCTAACATAAACTCGAACAGATGTATATAACTCCCTTTTATGCGAAAACAAACAGCGGTCAAAGCTGATACTATTTACTTAGAATCTACAGGACATTGTAAATATACTCAGTTACACACAGGATAGGTAAAGATATAGCGTAATGGAATGTAAACAATTATTGTAACAGAGATCCCACAATTTATTAGTAGGCTTAAAGTCAGGTTACGTAGATACATACATATTATTATACACAAGGTTTTAAATTCATACCTTTACGTTTAACCTGTTGAAATCTGAAAATCCAGTTTAGCTCCCACTGTATGGGAAGTCCATATTATGCGTTAATAGCTACACTCTTTTTGCGATGGTACTGTTTTTGAATCACCTTAACGGATCTGCTTTCTATGGATTTACATAATTGAATTTATTATTATTTTAAACTTCGAAGCAAAAAGTTGTTTTAAATAATTCTAAGGATTAGGATATTTAAATAGGTTCAAGCTATCACGATTTGCAAACATCTACGGTTTCTCTTGACCGAACAGATAATCCCTCCAGTCAAGAATATGTTTAAGTTAGATTGTCCTTTCAATCTCTTGTTGCTTCAGTCACTTGTAGGTAATCGTCGTTTAGGATTACTTTATCTGTTCGTTCCAAGTTACCGAACTTTATCAAAATATATATTTCCTCAAATAAACATCAACTATATTTTGGTTTAAATCTTAAGCTCATGTCATCATAATTTTCAAATTTTGTTAAAAAAACTTGCTGAATCCGATCCTGCAAATTTTTATAAATTATTTTTTAATTTATTTAATTATTTAACAATAATTTATAATAATTAAATATAAAATGGCAATCAAATTATTAATTATTATTTTAAGCGATGTCGGTGTATGTAGATCTTAGTTTCATGAATTCCTTCTTCCATCTCTGGACCCTTTCGACACGTTCGGTGTTATTCCATAAAATTGTAAATCTTAATTCTATCGAATATAATCAATTTTCGACAAAGTCCAATAATTATATTCAATAATTTTTGATGATCCCATACATCACTTCACCTAAATAGGAGTCGATATAGAATATCTATAAGGTATAATATGTATATTATAATTTTAGTTAAGATAGTCAACATAAATATAGTAGCAAACAGTGCATATTTATGAAAATTATGCAATTCTTTCCAATAGCAAGAGTTTTCCTACTGATGGCGTCATCGTAGGAATCGAAAATGCTAATTAGCAATTCCATTAAAACGTTCAGCAAGTTAGAAGAAAAAACTAGAACTCACTAATTTGCAAGACAATGAAAGTTAAAAAATTTATTAAGTAATATCCTGAACTATAGTCCATCTGGTTTTGGATTGCAGTAGAGGTCGCCTTGAACGGCAAGTCAGATTTACACAGGGAAACGTCAAATAATTAAAGTGTATAAACGACAAAAAACAAATGTCACTTATTTGATACTTAAAAAAGTCGAGTTAAAAGTATTTTCTTATCAAATGGTAATTTATCTTATACAAAGTTTTTAAATTTGCCAAAAACTTTTAGAAAAAAATATTCGTTAGTCATCAATCACAAACGAAATTTCGACACTGTAAACGGGAATAAATTTTAACCAATCAAGTTCCGAGGTTACAATTTTAGTACAATCTAGTTCTGCATTCTTAAAACGGATGGACTATAAGTATTACTATAGGGTGTTTTTTTAGCTGCATGAGAACATCAATTTGAAATGATACATTAAAAAATTGATGGAATGTTTTTTTAATTATTTTTTTATTAAAGTAAATTTAATGCCATTTATGATTTGAAAATGATTTCCGGAATATGACCACCACGACTAATCGTTACGAAGCGCATCCGATCAGCCAAATGTTTCACCACTTTTTCCAATATTTCTGGCCTTATTTCATAAATGGCTTGCTGAATATTTACATCCAATGCTTCCAGAATTGTTGGTTTGTTAGCATAAACCATGGATTTAACATACCCCCAAAAGAAAATAATCTGGAGGCGTCAAATCACACGATCTTGGAAGCCAATTGATAGGACCATTTCGTGAAATAATGTTGCCACCAAATTGTCCTTTCAATAAATCGATGATTTCGGTGGCTGTGTGGCACGTAGCACCATCCTGTTGGATCCATAAGTTGTCCATGTTTAACTCTTGGATTTTTTGGAAACAAAAATGTATTGAGCATGTGTCAATATCTCACACCATTCACCATAACGGTAGCTCCTTCCTCATTTCGAAAGAAATATGGACCGATGATTGCGTTGGCGTGCATTCCACATCAAACAGTCAATTTTAATGGATGCAATGGAGTCTCAAGATAATGTTCCGGATTGGTGTCAGTCCATATACGGAAATTTTGCTTGTTCACATACCCATTCAACCAGAAATGTGCCTCGTCACTGAACAAAATTTGGCAGTAATAAAATGGAAATACTTCTAATTGGTTGTGAGCCCAATCTGCGAACGCACGACGCAAGCAATGATCATTAGGCTTCAATTCTTGAACCAACTGGATCTTGTAAGGATGTAAACCAAGATCTTGATGTAAAATTTTCCATGTAGTGGACGGACGAAGCCAAAGTTGTTGAGCACGATGACGAATTGAAATGTTTGGGTTCTCTTGCACACTTTCACTCACAGAAGCGATAGTCTTACATCATGCAATGAAGAAGTGGTACGAAATTTTTCCATCACCGCACCAATAGCCTGCTTAGAAGGTCGATTATGTCAACCATAAAATGGGCGAAAAGCTCTATAAGTTTCGCGAACGAAACTCTGAATTTAAAAATAAATTTCCATAATTTTGGTTAAAATAATGTTAGGTTCAGGGTTTTTTTCCTTTTTTTTCTCCTCAGGCTAAACCACCCGGGAAGAAGTGTATATTCTGCTAATTTATACAGATTTATAACAATAACTTATTTAAATATTTAACAATATGAAAATGGGGGAGAACATATTTGATAGATGGGATGAAATGTGAATGGATAAATAAAATAAAATTCAACAATATATAACAATACATGGGCTCGAGTAAAAATGGGTCTCTCTCTTCAATCCATAACCCTTCGTCAGGGTGTGGTGGTATCAATGAAGAGTTTGTCTGACTATCTGTCGCCAGGCTTCTCTGTCTTGTGCCGTTGTAACCGATTCATGTAGTCCGCATCTTATTAAGTTCCTTGTGCGGTCGATCCAGCATGTTGGTGATCTGCCCCTTGGCCGGCGTTCTTCTATTTTGCCTTCCACAATTGTCTTTTCCACGGCATCGGTTTTTCTCGCAATATGTTCAAGATTATGTTAAGTACTGTTGGTTGATTATCTGAGGTAGCCTAGTGGTGATCTTCAACTCTTCTATTATTGATACATTGGTGCGTCGCGCTGTCCAAGGTATGCGGAGCAATCTTCTAAAGCAGCACATTTCAAAAGCGGCTATCCTTCTTTCGTCATCAGCTTTAATTGTCCATGTTTCTGATGCGTATATTGCTATGGGAAAGATCAAGGATCGCACGAGTTTTAGTTTGGTGTTAACTGTTATGGATCTATCTGTCTATATTTTTTTGAGTTTCGTCATAGCTGTTCTGGCTATCGCCAATCGTCTTCTTATTTCGTGTTCGCATCCTTGATCCTAGATATTGGAAGCTGTTGACCACCTCAAGATTTGCCACTCTTTGTATTTGTGGCATGTTATTGTTTGCCGTATCTATGATCATTATTTTTGTTTTGTTTCTATTATTTATTTCCATACCAAAGAGTCTACTCTCTCGTGTAAGCCGTGCCATGATTGTCCGCATTTCCTCTTCTTCGGTCACAAATATGACCGTATCATCCGCATATCGCAAATTGGTGATTCTTTTTCCCCCTATTGAGACACCGCCATCCCAGTCATCCAGAACTCTTCGCATTATATGTTCCGTGTATATGTTAAAGAGTATAGGAGATAATATGCACCCCTGTCTGACTCCAGTCATTATTTTAAAAGGTTTTGATCGGATTTCGCATACGTTTACATATGCCTCATTTTTATCATATAGTCGTTTCATTAGTTCTATGAGGTGCATTGGGGGGGGGGGAATGGGTGGCAAATAATAAATTGGCTAACTGGAACAGCAATAACAAATAATTCTAACAAGGATCTTTCGAGACGTAATAATAATAGTAATATGTAACTTAGGCTGAAGCAAAAGTGGCAGCAACCAATAATTGTATAACTGGAACAACAATAAAAAAATTTTTAAACATATAAAATGGAACATAAAACGGTAAACGTTTAGAAAGGTAAAATTGGATGGAATTAAAAAAAAATAAAATGAGAACTGATGTTATTAAATTTTTAATGCCAAGTGTGAGTACAAACAAATTCATATGAAAGTAGATTAAGAGATGGTATTGAACGCTTTTAGTGTATTGATTATTGATTTGCAGAATTTGGTGAATAATTTAGGTTAGGTTCAGGTTAGGTTCAGGAACCAACGAAAACATAGTTGCCATTATGCTCGAGAGCCAAACTTTTTGTAAGCTTTTTGACCAACATCATGAAGGTAAAGGCAGAGACGAAGCGGGCTAAACAAGCCCTCGCCAACATAACATGACATAAACATAAGAACGTAACAACAATTGTGACGGATTTTTGCAATCCATCACTTACGTTCAACCCTATATATCATATTATTCTTTTAAAGGCGCATGATAACCGCGCCGAGGTGGGGGATTTGTTCAAGACTGCGCAAAAGAACAGTCTTGGGTGAACCATTGAACGAGCAACACGCTCTTGAAGCGAAGAAGCAAGAAGGCGGGTGTGAATTTTTCACACACCAATGTCGATTTGTGTGTGTTCTGTGGAATAATCATGGATTTTGAGTACGTTCGGGGCACCCCTGGGTCATTGCGGTCCGTTGACGGAACCCCACTGTGTGGCGTGGTCCGACCGTGAATGCTTTCATAAAGTAACATTTATGTTATTTGGTTGATTGTTTCACAGTGGATTGCGTTGATCGACTTGGTTTATTTTGCTCCGTCCATCTGGAGTTCGCTTTGTTTGAATTCACCCTTGGCTGATTCTCGTATTTTTTTATGTTTTGTTATATAGGTTTTTCTTTTGCCTTGCAGTTTTGATTGGAACGTTTTTAGCCGAAATTATCGTTAAGTCGCAGGTTTTACTTTTCTGTTCGACGTGATTAGAGGTTATCTAATCTGACGTTCGCAGACGTGAATTTTAATGCCAATGTTTGAGTTTATATTTGAAAACTAATTAATTATTTATTATATTATTATGTTTTATTTAATTGAGTTTGAACTGTGCATTATATTTACTAGGTGACATCGAGCCGCGTTGGTCAAATGCATTGGCATAGGAATTCCTACGCGTTCGATATAGGTTCAAATCTTGTATTTGAAATTCTATGTTGAACTTTTTTTTTACGTTTATTTTTGGTTATATGTTTTTTTTAAGAAGGCAGCGATGTGCGACCAACGTACAGGGTGTTGCATTTCATCGGGGTCGCTTCCACTTGATTTTATTGATGGAAGTTCGATAGTGGTTCCACCGTTGGTAGGATTTTTTATATGACCACTCGAACTTTCTGTTGGTTGATTTTGGGGGAGTGGTTCTTGGTGGCAATGTTGTTGCCACTGTACTAGTCTGGTCGGTTAATGCACTTTACATCCGACATCACTTATGTCATCGCCTTCCGACACGAACATCTTATTGTTGATTTAATTTGTGTGTGTTAGCAAAGCTGTTTCCTTGATTTTCTTCGGGGCGTTCATTTGACACGACCCACGGCCTTGCCGCCGCTATAACGAGCTGGCTTATACCTACCATCAGGGCCTCACGCAAATAAAAGTAGAATTTATTTTCTGCGTGGACATTATCTGTTCCGAGCTACCTTCTCATTAGAGATAGTGAGGACAGATTATGTTTCACAATAACATGAAAGAACTTGGAGACAAAAAACCGGACGTGACAGTGACCACTCACGAGAGGCACAGTGAGTGGATGACACCGAGTATGATGGATGTAATACCGTGAGGTGCAAACTTGGTGGCAGGTGGGTGAGTTTAGTAGGTGAAGTCCCACACTACCAACTCTGATGAGTTGGTGCCTCATACAAGATTCTCACCTCCCTGCGCAAGCTAAAACAAAAAAAAAGCATGCGACGAATTCATCAAGAAGGCGCAAGAAGGAAAATAAAAATATTTGGAGAAAAACAATAGACTAGATAAAGCTACACAATATTATTTATTAATTTCTTTTTTTTAAAGTTACTCAAGTTCGTGGACTAATCTAAGTTTAAGTTTGCAATATTTCTTGTAAAACTTATAATAAATGGAAAAGTCATATCAAGTGCAAACTTCGAAAATAATATTTAAATCGATAAAAAAATTAAGATAATATACTTTTTGTACCGCATTTTATAAGTGACATAAAGGTATAGTGAGTTTCTGCAAGGAAAATTCTAATCAAAACGATTCAATGGGATTACATATGGGAAGATCAAAATAGATCATTTCCACTGTTGCATTCACATCTGTATTTCGCGATTTCGCTTTTGAAAGATCGCCTATGTGAAACCGCCAGGTGTTTCTAAGTTCAATTCAAAACGATTCTCTTGTGCATGGAAGTTGTTACTGCGAGTTTGTTAAATCCTCTACTTACCTACCTATTATATCATATTTAATATTGAAAATTGAATGGTTTTCAGATTTGAGAACTTTATTCAATATTACTTGCAACATTATGACTAGCAGATCGGAACCTGTTAAAAACTTATTACCTGTGAAAATGCATAGTGGTTATATAGGTTGTACTATTTAATAAATTATTTTGCTTCTTGAATACATTAGTGTTATTAATACCTATGCTCCTATGCATGGTATTAATACAAGCACCCATCTACTCTCGTACCACCTTAAAAGTAGCTTTTAAAATAATTGGGGTGCATTTGCATATTAATACAAAGCTAAGATTACACTTGTATATGATAATCAAAATAAATTTTATACGTAGCTTTGTTTAAAACGTATAAACGTAATCTTTTTAATATTTTTGTTAAAAGAGCACCTCTATTAAAAAGCTTTGAGGGGTGCTTTATTAAATGTCTTAAAAGCTTTTTGTTTCAGGTTTGTTTTCAGAACATCCCTACTATTATTGAGATTATATTCGCATTTCGTGAAAAAATGTGCTACTTTTGACATCATGCCTGTTTGGTTACATCCTTATATATTATTAATATTGACAAGCGAATGGTTTACATAGTCTTCAAATGTGTCTTAAACTTTAAAAATTTTATATCTTTTTAAATTGTTTTTACACCATTTTAAAAATTTATAACATTTCTCGTAACTCTAATATTTAAAACTATGCAATACTTATGTGCAAGCGGTTGAACATTTTATGAGACAGTTGCTAGACAAGTGGTGTAAAGTTGCAAAAGCACACATTATTTAGAACTAGACTAGAACGTTTTCTCTAAAGACCTTCTTAGATATGCATCCTTTTAACTCAAGTCATCAGAAAGTCTCAAATGTTTATAATCCACTTACGTCAATCATATAAGACTTCGCGTGCAAGGTAGAAGCGTTATTTTTTATTAAACTTTTTTTCCCTTTTCAAATATTAAAACCAATATTATTTTTATGAACCAAATTCAAAAGTCAAACGATATATTATTATCTTTATTAACAGGTACGTTTTGGTCTATTGCTTGTTAAGACATGGTTAATTTTAATCAAATTAATTATTAAACGGTCATTAAATTTTCATAAGCTTTGAGCGCTTTTCACTTTTATATCGCTTAATTCGTGTTTTCAAGAATGTTGCAGAAATCCCTACTTTCGCTCATTTCTAAAAGATAAAATGATTTACTTATTTGAATATCGCATAAAAGGACAACTAAGATTAGGGGATTCCCAAACTCCAATTTTCATTTTTTGCGTTATTGAAATGATTAAAATCAATTTTTTTTCTTGTTGGCATAAACAGATAAGTTTCAAGATTGATGGAAATTAACACTTCTGCTAATTTTCGTACAATTCTGAAAGCAAATGACATAAACACATGAGGTATTCGGCATTGGAGAAAGCTCTTAAAGAAATGAGTAATTCTAATAATGTATCTAATAATTTATTATTATCAACTCAGTTTTTCCATTCTATTAATAGGACTATGGAAAAAGGGGCTATCGATAGAATTTTTATTGGGTTCCTGGCTTTGTATCTGTCTCTGGTTTTGCATTTTAGAAAAACAAGTGGAAACTGACAGGGAAAATTTTTATTTATAAATTATTATTTATAATACACAGTGAGCTCGTAAAGTTTGGAACAAAAACCGTATTCTTTTAAATGTCACTATTTTCTGCCATTGACATATTTTTATGTGTTTTATTTTGGTGCTGTGATGTCATCATAAATTTTTTAAAGAGCGCAATTTTTTAAGTATAAAAATGTAAACAACCCAGACCTTGAAGAGAAAAGTTTTCAAGGTAATCAGTCCCAAAGTCACAAAAAAGCATTTAATCAATTTCTTTGATAAATTTAATGAAAATAAAAAATATTAAGGTTTTTGCACAAATGATGTGAAGAAGAAAATCAAATTAAATGTTCGAAGTGAACCCCGTTCACTTTTTCGCAATAGCGACTGACTTTTGGTAAAATTTTTTCAATCGTATCGTATTGAATTTCATTCCGAATTCTATCCTTTAGTTCGTCAATGTTAGTCGGTGTAGACTTTGATCTTTAAATAGCCCCATAAAAAGTAATCAAGCGGAGTAAGGTCCGGAAATCTAAGTGGCCAATCTCTTGGTTGGTAAAAACTTGGTTGAAATATTTACGAACGATCACTGCAAAGTGAGGTGGAGCTCCGTCTTACTGGTACCATATCGTGTTGTTGGGCGGATTAATTCGTATCTTAAAAAGTGAAGATATATTTCACCTGTTAACTTGGTTTCAAAGAAAAATGGGTTTAATATACGGTTACCTACAATGCCACCCAAACGTTAAGTCTTTGTGGAAACTGGCTATGAGTTTCCATTTTCCAGTGTGGATTGACAGAGGAGGCCAATATCTACAGTTTTTCTTGTTAACTGTGCCGTCGAAATAAGAGGTAGCTTCATCAGAAAAAATATATTATTTCGAAACCCATCATCCGTATCTGGGCGCTGCAATATGGTTTCACAAAACTGTAACCTACGGTCAAAATCATCTTCATTTAGTTCTTGAACCAAAACCACTTTATACGGATGCCACTTCCTCAATTTCAAATAATTTATAACGGAGCTCTGAACTATCGCGTTGTTTGTCACCACTGGACCAGTGGACAAATGGGAATTTTTTTGAAATTCGAGTAAAATATTTAGCTGAACATACGCTTCTATATACCAAATAATTTTTTTGCATGTCTTGACATACATCAGAAGATTAAGCCCTACGCTAAACGCGATTTACATCGACAAAGTAATAGGACTTAATGACAAATGGGCTTACAACACTTCTCAAAGCTCTGACCTGAAAGCAGTCAGAATTCAGTTTACGCATCAAAGAAGAACAATGATTGCCTCATCGAAGGGTATCCTCCAACTGGACACCCGGAAATTTAATCGAGTTAACTCTAAATGGTTCGAAACCATGCAACCGCAGGTGAACCGTGTCACCCTAAAAGCAGAGACCAGCGTAAAAATTATAATTCAGATGTACCTTGTTAGAGCAAAACCATTCAAAGAAAATCTCCAGATAGATCCTTGCTTACACCAGCGAACCCATATAAGATCGTTTTCACCAAGTACCAACTTTTTTTTTTTTTTTTTTTTTTTTTGTGCGCTGGGAGTGGGGAAATCTTCAAAAGACACCACCCCGATGTTTTGGGGTGGTAGTGTCAGATTTTTACTGACTAAAACCCCACTCCTAGGAGGTGCCGGGAATCGCTAAAGCATTTCGTCCGAACACACTCCGGCCTCTTCGTGGTTTTCCGCCCTTTCGGGTCTTTGCTCTTCTTGGCGAGATGATTGAAACTCGAGTTCTTCTTTCGCTTTGGTGGACAGGATTTCCACCAGCATGTCTTCAATTGTTGTCCAATCTTTTGCGCTACTCAGCATCAACCCGACCATGTTTTCAGGGCTC
This sequence comes from Podabrus alpinus, assembly GCA_932274525.1. Classification (NCBI taxonomy): domain Eukaryota; kingdom Metazoa; phylum Arthropoda; class Insecta; order Coleoptera; family Cantharidae; genus Podabrus; species Podabrus alpinus. Next base: position 28,244,504 of record OW026451.1, read on the forward strand.
AGATCCTTCCCCAGGTGGAGGCGGGCGCTGTCTCTTACGTTGGACCACTTGGTGCAATGAAAGACTGTGTGCTCCGCATCGTCTAGCTCCCCGCAGTAGTAGCAGTTCGGGGTGTCCGCTCTTTTGAAACGATGCAGGTAGCTGCGGAAACACCCGTGTCCGCTAAGTGCCTGTGTGGTTTCGTATGTAACCTCGCCGTGAGATCTTCCGACCCACGGGGCTATGTCCGGAATCAGGCGATGGGTCCATCTACCTTTATCGGACGCATTCCAAGTTGTTTGCCACTTGCTTTCAATTGTCGCCCTCTTGTTTTCGAAGTCGTTTGGTGAGCTTGCTCTATACTTAGCATCCCTCATCTCTGCCTTGAGGTGAATTGGCAGAAGGGATGCCAGCACCAGGACCGCATCTGTTGATATAGTCCTGTATGCCCTGCATATCCTCAGGGCGCTCTTACGTTGGACCTTCTCCAGTTGTTTCCTGTATGTGACTTTATCTAGTGCCTTTGCCCAGATAGGGGCTGCATACAGCATTATCGAGTCCGCGACAGAGCTTAGGAGCCTCCTCCTGGCTTTGCTGGGGCCTCTCATGTTAGGCATAAGTCTATGTAGGGCCTCCGTCGATTTTGCCGCTTTCTGTGATACTCTCGCTAGGTGGGCCTTGAAGGAGAGATTTTTGTCGATATCCACACCCAATACTCTGGCCACATCACCCGTCGGCACCACGATTCCGTTTATCAGGAAGTGCACAGGTCTCATCTTCCTTCTTCCCGACACCATGACCGCCTCTGTCTTCTCCGGAACTATCGTAAGGCCTCTCGCGGCCATCCAGGCGCAGATGTTTGACACCGCATCATTTACTAGGTCCTCCACTTCGCTCTCCGTGCGGGCTTCTGCTACTATGGAGAGGTCGTCTGCGAAGCCGGTGATCAATACCCCGGGTGGTGTGGGGATACGAAGGACTCCGTCATACATGACGTTCCAGAGAAGAGGGCCAAGCACCGATCCTTGTGGAACGCCGCTATATACTTGTACGGTACTTTGCCATAGATCTTCCTCTATTATTATTTCTCTCCTGTTAAAATACGCCGCGATGATATTTAGAAGGCAGGTAGAGATGCCTCTTCTCTCCAGTTCCGTAAGGATCACATCCCATCTCGCCGAGTTGAATGCGTTCTTTACATCGAGGGTAACCAGGGCCACGAATTTCCTCGTTCTCCGGGTACCCTCTCTCGCCGATACGATGCGTTTGACTATTCCGTCCACCGCATCTACGGTGGACCTCCCCTTCCGAAAGCCGAACTGCGCGTCGGCGAGACCCCCCGATCTCTCTATCTCTTGCTGGAGTCTCCGCAGTATTAGCCTCTCGAAGACCTTGCCGACGTGGTCCAACAGGCAAATGGGTCGATATGCGCTGGGAAGGTGCAACGGCTTGTTACCCTTCCTCAGTAGGACAAGTCTCGCTCTCTTCCAACTCCGGGGGTAGACCCCCTCTGCCAGGTATTTGTTGTATGTGCTAAGCAGAGCCTCAGGTTTGCCGGAGGCTATCTCGCGCAGGATCAACGCCGGCACCCCGTCCGGCCCCGGGGCCTTGTTTATGGACATCTTCTTAACTGCTTCGGCCAATTCTTCCTCGCTGAATGGTTGGATTTGCTCATCCGTCAGCTTTAGTGTGAACGGGATCTCCGGATGAGCCGGGAAGAGAGCGCTGACTATCTCCTTAAGGCGAGTTTCGGTTAGTCCTGGGATGGCTGGTCTTCCCATTCTTTTTGTCACTATAGTGTACGCTCTCCCCCAGACGTCTCCGTCTACTTCCTCGATCAGCTCCCTCCAGCACCTCTTTTGGCTGTCGCTTATTGTTTTGGCCAAAGCCTTTCTGCACTGGGCTAGATAAGTTCGGGCTTCCTCGGTCGCACTGTTACCAAGTACCAACTAGATTTCATCAGCGTACATGCTTACGACAACATTGTACAATATAATATTATGTATCAAGTCATTGACAACAATGTTTAAAAAGATGGACCCCAGTATTTAACCTTGAAAAATTCCCATATTTAAACATCAGAAATATCTAAGACTCTCAACACAACACGTTGGAATTTAAGTTTCGTCAATAAGTAACAGCTATACAGATTTTCAACTCGGTCTTGTGGGTTTATCCCAATAATTTATTGTAGAAATATTCATAATACTCTTTATAACTGAAATAAAAATATTATGGTATATGTGTTTTTACACAGAGGAATTAATATTCTCAATTGAGGGAGAAGGATTTTAGGAAATTTTTTTGGGGTTTATTTGGACATTCAAATACATACATTATGTCTTCCAAACTTGAGCTTTCCCGGATGTTGCGCAAGCTCTCATCATTGCTTCGGCTTTGTTGCTTGGACTACTTGTAATTTTCCCAAATTTAATTGTTCATACGAGTATAATTAAAAGCTACTGAATTTATTATCAATAATAAGATAATTCCTAACTACAAGTAACAGAAAATCTACTACCAGAGAAATCGAAAGAGGTTTATATGAAAGCGTACTTCACATTCAAAAGTTGGTGCAATATTAAAAAAGTCACTATAATTTCTGAAAATGTACTTCTGGTATATTTTCAACACTACGCAAAAGATAAAAAGGCTTCCACTTTATGGGCACATTATTCAATGTTGAAATCAACTCTTTCTCTAAAAGAAAATATTAATATATCAAATTATTTTAAATTAGTTGCTTTTTTAAATCGTCGAAATGTATTGAACGGTGTGATCAGATAGTGGTTTAACACAGTTTTCGACAATTTGAATTTTTGATCACATTCAAGATCATCCCAAAATACAATACGATTTCTACGCGATTGTACTCGCTTCTGCTTTCGCGGTCTACCAAAATGTTCAACAAAATTTATTACTTCTTCGCCATCACTTGACCACTCCATTATAATTAGTAAAAAGAATACTATGTCGAGCAGACCAAAAACAACAATTTGTTGAAACGGAACAAATTGTTAATTTAATACGAACAAGATATCAAAAACAAATAATGTTTTTCCAAAGAACAAATTAACTTAAAATGCCCAACAAATCAAAAATATAGACCAAATCGACACCCCAAGGAACAAAGCCGTAACTCCAGTTACGACAAATTTGAGTTATGACTACCACTGTAATCCTGACAAAAATATCTTTCTTTTGGTAAAAAAAAATTTAATTTACGACAAATATTTACAGAGATAATCAGTGGAACAAAGTTGTAACTCAGCGTTTTTATCGCTTTTTTTTAACTTTTTGAAACTTTCAATTGGCTCTCCTGCAAAATAGGTAAAAATGAGTTACGGCTTTGTTCCTTGGGGGTGTCGAAATAGAGAAACATAAACTTTGCTTTTCACCATATTATTATGACGTTTTACAAAATTATTTCCCTATCTGCCAACATTACATAATTTTTCGAATAATTAACCCTGTTCAGAAAATTCAGCTAAGTTCCTAAAAATCCAAAACATGATTATTTTTGTGGTTAAACTGTAACCTACTTAGGTTAGTTAACCAATATTTTAACCTTCAACTGAACAACTAGGCCTAACACAATTAAGGGCATTTTCGTTGATAATAAGGATTATTACGTTAATTTAAAAAAAAATTGTTATATTGTGTTGCCAATTGTAGTGCTTGTAACGAATATCCTGATAAAGACACATCGAAACTAATATATTAAATTTAATAAATTACTTGAGGAAAATGGAATCATTTATTTATTATGTTTATAGTTTTATTTACATTTTTGAATTGGGAGTTTAGTTTTGGTGGCAGTTTTCGGTTGGTTGCAAAGAACGACTTTGTTCATTTTTTTATTATTGCTTTCTCTCTACCTTGTTTTAATTGTTCTAATGGCAAATCATTAACACCAGTGGCATTGACGGCTTTACGTGCCCTCCGAAACACGCAGATGGACAAGAAAGTTTAAACTATACCCGGAGTTAATTTCGCTAACATTCAGGCCATGATCGTCGTCATTTATTCCGAATTTACCCCGGATTTATTTCGGATTTCCCCGGATTCACCCGGACTTTTCCGGGATCCCCGGATTTTCTCCGGATTTTCCCCGGATTTATCCGGTAGTCATAATTTATTTATTTATAAAAATTTATACTTTTAAAATTTCTTATGATCTCCATTCCGAGATGCTGTTAAAAATCAAAGTAAAAACCTATTTGTATTGTTAATTTACGTGTAGTCCTGGCAAATTTAGAAAAATCAATTTTGATCATAAAATTTATTTTTTTAATTATATTGCTATGACCTCCCTTATATAAAATGTTAGACACGTCTTTTAGTTGGGCGCCACATTCAAATAGAATGAAAAATATAAAAATTGTAATCTTTGTTAAATTTGCGTGCTAAAATTTATACAGAGAGTTCACCAACCTGTCCCTTTCTTATAGCTCAGCCTGAAACTCTCTCAAGGTATTGCAGGTATTAATGATTAATTAGGGGAAGTTGCTTTTTAAGTTGAGAATTTTATTTAATTAAAAGAATGCTTAATGACTTTCAATAAAATACTAAATTGTGTTTATCAGATAAACGATCCAATTCTTTATTTTTGACTGATCCTTGAAATTTGGAATACTTTCCTGTAAATGTTTGAATAATAAAAGTAAAAGATTTCGTTAAGTTAGAAATGATTTTATATTCAATAATATCGCAATGCGCCAAAATAATCAAATTTACAAAATACACAGATTCAAAATCCGTCACCACAATGTTTTACAAATAAATCAAATATGTTGAGTTAAGATCCTTTTCTTTCTTCTGCTCTTCAAATGCTTAAATGTAATTTAAGGCTTTCCGTTATATTCGAACGGGTTAAATGTTTTTAATTTAAATGGTTGCTTTTGGTTAAGCGTAGAAATAAAATAATAAATGTTTTGTTTTGAAGTATTATTAATAAATAGGATAAATACACCGGTTAAAGTCTTTATGTAAAATGCATCCTGTTGTAAGTTTTTCCACCCTTGTAAGTTCCGAAGACTAATGAGGTCTTTGGTATTACAAGGTGTCAAAATAACATCTGCCAAAAAAATGACAGTAAAATTTGCTGTCGGCAGTAACCCTGATGTACGTTTAAACCAACTCGTATTTAGCGGGAGCTAGAGTCATGGGTTGTAAGTTCAAATGATGCAATAGAAATAAAGAATGCAAAAAAATAATGGTAAACAAATTATATTCGTTAAAATTACTGTACAACAACGGTGGTAGTATGTAGCAACAATTCATATATAATCAGCGAGCTGATCCGTAATAAAAATAATAAATGGTGTTGTTAAATACAGAAACAAATTTACAAGTCTTACAAAATGCAACTCACCCCAAAGGTACCTTAGTAGGATTAAATAAATACAAAATACTCGCTGTTGACAATTAAGCGGACTCCAAAATTTGACTACTGTAACACCAGGATGATGAAGGGAATACGTCTTTGACCACTCCACTGATTGTACTGAAACAGCTGCCTTGACCAGGTCAGGAAACACCATGAAATAAGTTGGTTAACAATGAACCTCAAAGATTGAATGTTATTCCTAAAGTTGTACTTTCCAGTGTGTAATTAATTATCAGAATTCCAAAAAATTAACAGTTGACATCAGCCAGAATAATTCGTAGTTTTGACAATTTAACCTTGTCATTCGATTTATAAAAATTACAGTTTTAAAAACAGTTTAAAACAGCCCTGTGCGAATGTGTTTTTAATCAGAACACATGTACTCTAAAATTGAATAAACGAATTTACTTAAAGAAGTTATTTCAACAAGTTAACTTACGGAAAATAATTGAAATGATGTTTTTATGATAATCCGCAGTAGCGTAAACATCCATCCACCAATTTAAATGACCAAATCAATTAATTAATCGTCTAATTAATAATATTAGTCGGAACAAAAATTGACTACGACTGAACTCGATTGTCGACAAAATCAAGATGGATGCTTCACCGAGCGGTTACGGAAAATCGAACGAAAACCGGTCGATTTCAGAATCTTATATACACGGTGTTGTACAAGTCGATGTTAATATTTCGTAACGAGTGTAAAAATTCGTTACACTGTATGTAAAATGCTGAAGGCCAAAGTTAATTTAAATAATAAAAGTTTCACAAATACCTTATGAATTTATAAGATCCGGGCTTTTTTGTAATTAAGCCTGCATAGAAGACACTTTATCTTGCAAAAACACTGCACACTTGAGACACTTCCACTATCAGCTGTTGAATGGTTGACGAGATGCTCGTTGAATACGGTCGTCACTGGATTGTGTTGTTCTTCTGATAATATACAAGTTTTATTTCCAAATTGATGTTATTTAAATACATCGTTTGCCGGTAAGTAGATTTGAGTTGTTTAATCATCCGATATTTGTGGATTGAATTGATATTTAATGTTGTCAATTTCCAGAAGTTGCAGCTAAGTTCGCCATCTTTGATTCTTATCGACCAAAATAATTGAATTGTTGGATCACGTTGCAACACGACTGTTCAGTTCAAACGTTAAAGACCAACTAACTTTATTTCCTTGCGCAAAATACCATTTTGCGACAATTTTTTTCAAAAATTTGTACCCTTTTGTAAATTTTGGTTTAATTAAATTTCTTGTAATTTCCAGAATTGGACTGATATTTGAAGAGATTATTTATATGCTTTTCCTCCAGTTGAATTTTATCACGGTAGTCAATCTTGTTACACTTCGAAGAACTTTATTTAACTATTTTCGTTATCACAATTTATTTATCAATTTTTATTGAATTTTCACCCTTATGTACCTTTTTACAAATTTTGGACACAAATTTATGATCATCATTTACAATTAGACATAATAGAATTTCTGTTACAATCAGATTTTCATAAAACAAGTTATTCAAAGAGATATTTCAATTCAAAGTTTATAGATTTTGATATAGCATTCTCATCTTTAAAGATCTTATTAAGTTTATAATTTGTGAAAATAGAGTTGGATTTCTTATCTGATAAATCTAATGTTTCGAATTAGCTCAATTTTCTTAATTTCATGATTAATTCAATTTTGCAACTATCTGTGTGATGTGAGGTCGTTTTAAAACACAGCAATATGTTATAGATAATTTTATGATCTCCAACTTTTTTTAATGATAATTTTTCGTAAAAGTGAAAATACGTGAGCTATAAGCGAAAAACCGCACTTTGGGGGCTAAAATCCTCATTTGAGGGAAACGCCGGCTTGGGATGTTTTGGAGACATTTTGAGGATTTATTAACACACTTCAATATACAACTTTGCCAAATTTCAGCTTGCCCGGACCTTGTAAGCTCAAACCAAAATTTCGGTTTCGTCACTAGGAAGATACTATAACTTGGGCAAATTTTGAAAAAATCTGTTTCTCTCTTAATTTTCTAACCTTTGCCACAATTTCAATTTTATTATTAAAAGCATTTCCCGTGACTGAAAACATTTCTCTCTCTGCAAGGAATCAATATTGTGCCATTTTAAGGGTGGGTCGTGCTTTCGGTTAATTATTTAAGTGTTAGTGTGTGAATTTTATACTCTTCAATTATGGTCTGACCATAATTTTTCATACAAGCATAAATAAGCGAATTATCGGCAAAAAATTGCGTTGGGGGAGCTAAAACCCCAGATTGTAGCGGACGCCGACATGGGATTTTAGGGGACTTTTGGGGGGTTTATTAGAACACTCCAATGTACATCTCTGCCAAAATTCAGCTTGCTCGGATTTTTTGCAAACTAAACCCCTTCCTTGCCTGTACCTACTAGAAGTATATTATAAAATTGAGATGTTTTGGAAAGCGTTTTTTTCCTGAGAATCCTTTCAAGAACAGTACATATAGTAAACTAAACTTGTAGAGAACTAAATTCTCCGTTATTTATAACATTTTCACCAAAAAGGTTTTTTCAATTTCCAAAATTTCCAGGACGAGAACAATTTTTTCTTTTGAATCATATGTTTTTCATTTACTTCAAATTCTAACCGACAGAATTTTGCTTCACGATATACCAAGAAAGAGTAAATTTCGAAAACTATAACCTGGAGAAGCATTCAAATGCATGGTAAACTTTGAGCACTTGTTGTGCGGTGATGGAAATAACATAAAAACAATTAGGTTTAGTTGCATAAAATTTAACAGGATGGTCGGTACAACACCCAAAATATGGACGCCCTTAACAAGAGTTCTCACGTGGAAGCACGCGAGATGGAGATGGAAGACTGGGGCTCCGATTAAAAAGATAGACCATGGACTCCATTTCGGGTCAAATTGGAAAGAAGAACGAAATGTTTACAAAGCGTGAACAAAAGAATCAAACTTAAGGAGGAAAACTTAATTTTAATTTATTGAAATAAAAAGGGATCTTACTTTAATTTAATTACAGTTATAATTTCAAAACTTTAAGTTCATGTAAATTAATTTTTGACTCGTACTGGTGAAAAACCATTTATGTACCATCCAATGCATTGTTTAAATAATTGTTATCTTTCGTAAAGATTATTTTAACAAATCATTTCTCAATCCAAAGGGGGAAGTAAAACTGTTATTTTTCTTCCTCAAATATTTTTGTATCTTACATATTTGCATACCATCAAAATGGTTTACACTTTAAAGAAATTTACAATAATATTTGAATTTTCCACCACCAGCTTGAAGGAAGATAATGAAAAGAAGTATTGGAGAAGATAAGGAAAAATGTGCAGTCGGGTCCGCGTGAAGCGGACATCAAGTTTTAGTTTTGTATTTTTAAGTTAAAAATAAAATTGAATTGGAAAAATAATGATTGCCTTATTAAAAATAGTGATATAATTAAAAGATTTTCGAGGATTTCTTGGTGGAACTTTTAGGGGCCGTAGAGAACACGGCAATGGTTTCTTTCCAGGTCGTTTCACGTGTACTAACGAAGTATTATTTGTCTTTTATTCTCTTGGTGCTTTGAGAAAACATAAACAGATGGGTAGTGTTTATAACGATTTTTCCAAAGCATTCGATCGAGTTTCTGATGTGGCACTTTTGCCACATATTACTTGATAGGTATGAAGGTAAGAGTTATTAGAATTGATAATTTACTGTCATCTGTTATTCGCGTGTCATCTGGTGTCCCGCAAGGTTTACATTGTGGCCCTATTCTGTTTTCATTATCAAACAATAAGCTGTACCAATCACTGTTTACTGTTGGAACTAAATTTTGAAAAGTGTTTGGTTATCTCCTTTTCAAGATGACAATGTATACTTTTTTCAGGCACAGACTTATAAATACTAAAAAAGTTTGGATATATAAGTTTTGAATACTTATATTGAGATGTTATTTTCTTTCTATAAATTTTTTAAAATATTCAAAGTCAAAGCTAGGGTCAACCTAAATTTTGAAATTGCAGCCAAGCGCTAATGAGAACTTTGTGCACGTTAAATTTGCGTTAAAAAAATACTCGAATAAAGTAGACGCAATGTTGGTCCGTGTAAACTCGCGATACCCGGTGCGATCTGTAAGATCGATCCTCTTTCTGACACAGACGAATTTACAATTGATGAAACGGGACCACAGAATCAAGTTAATATAAAACAACTCGAAAGGATTCAGCATAAGTTTTTTTAAACATTTGTTATATCTGACGATGACTTTCCGATTACTGTTGTCTTGTTTTTTATAAATCCAAATCACCGACTTATAGGAAAATTGTCGCTGACTTATGCTTTATGCATGGGATGTTCAGTAATAAAATTGACTGCAAATCATCATTATTGAATATTTTCTAAATTAAGAAGCCTGGAAGATTTACAATATCAAAGAGAATTTTTGGCACTAAAATAAAATATAAATAAAAATTAAATTAAATTAAATGCTTAAAATAAATTTTGGGCGGTTCAGTTGTATAAAAAGTGGTAGGTGGTATACATGAGGCTTCTATTAATGATTTACAATAAGGAAACTATATATATGAATATTGTTTTCAACTAATAAGTACAAAACAGGTGAAATTACTTAGGGGGATCATTTTGTCCGAATCTCCCCTACTGTATTTTCTCTTTGTAATTACTTTATGTTATATAATAAATAGATGGTTTTATAATTGTCTAATCTCTTCATTTGCCTTCTATCTTATTGCAAATTTGCATCTTTTTTCCTTTTCCTTAAAATATTATCAAAAAGGGTAAAAGTATAAAAAAAATACAAAATGGTATGCTTGAAGTGTAAGGAATCTTCACCTTCACTAAAAATAATTTATAAGGGGGTACGGCTTTTCAAAGTAGGATAGGAGTCCTGAGAAGGTGGTCACCGCACTGATCTTCCTGCGGATGCAGTTAGTCACAAAAATGTACTAAAAGTAAAAAATTTGTTAAGGGATGATAAACGGCTATCTATCTTAAAAATATCTCAAGACATCAATTTATCATCCATACAATTCTACATGATCATCTTCATATTATATCAAAAGTAAGTGAAAAATGGGTTCCTCGTTTGCTGTTCCTGAACAGGAGCAATTTGGAGCCGACACTTTCCGGTAAATTTTGAAAATGTGTGAGGCTGATCCGAGAAAAATTTTAAATAAAATTATAAGAGGTGTCGAAACATGGATTCATTATTACGAGCCCGAATCCAAAACAAGAGGTAAGCAGTGGATAGAACAGGGAAAATTGCCACTTAAGCAATATTATGTCCACAATTTTTTGGGTTGCTGAGGGAATTCTGTTAATTGATTACCTGCGTTGCAAAGAGATTATAACAGGCATCTATTATGGAGGATTATTACAGAAATTAAAGGAAGCTATCCAAGAAAAAGGAAAGGCCACAGTGAAACAAACATTTTTGCTTCAGCCACCTTACAGTTCATCATCATCTGTATCAATTAGCAGATTATATTCCCCCGTTGGGTGGTTTAACCCAATGGGAAAACTGGAAAAAACCTTAGAGTTCAGATCTGGTCCCTAGAAATTACTTTCTATTCCCAAATTTAAAGAAAGAATTACCAGGGAAGAAATTTAATACCGATGAAGTTTGAGTAAATACCATATTATTTGTTTTCGGTGGTTTAGAAAAATTAATTCAAAGAAGTACGAAGTGCCCTGAGCTTCATGGAAATTATGTCGAAAAATAAAATTTATGACATTAAAAAATATTGATTCTTTATACCGTTTTTACCAAACTTATTGATTTTCCATCGTAAATATATCCCTTCGACTCAGTTTCAACTGATTTCTGGCAATATCAATTTTATTCATTCGTAAATTTTCTACGCTGAGGTTTCTCCTCTTTAGTGCTTCCTTAATCAGTTTCTCTTTATATACTTTCTACAGCATAAGAATTAAAAAAAAACCGTTTGTGGACTATCTTGGGTACACTTCATACCATTATTTGGCCATTATTTCAAGCTATCAAAATAATAAGTGATGTCCTATAATATATACAAATATGGCATATGGCACTACAATTTACATCAAGAAGAGCAATAATACAACGCGGTTCAGAACTTGAATGTTGTGAAGGCACCATGAACCTGGACGTTAAGTTATCCAACAAACTAGCAGAAAATATCAAGAGCCTTCCTTTGATGAAGTTCAAAAGGAAAGCAACCAAATTCTGACAGAAAGAGCGCTGTGCGAAGTTCAGAATTTTTTGAATAAGTTGAGATGAAAAGCAGCAGCGCTGATCGCTACATTTTATATTGAAATGTATTATAATTTATTTATAATTATGTATTATAATTATTGTAAACCAACAGACAGACAATTAACAAAAACTTGTCTGCCTAGTTTTCCGCTGAAAATGGAAAATCTTTTTTCTATAGGACTAAATTAATTTTCGAATAGATTACGAAATTTCCTGAAAGAAAAATAATATGTTTAATTAAAAAGAAACATATCTACTACAGTAAAACTGAAATTTAAATATTTCGACTTATCACAATATTATTATTGATGCAAAAATTTGCATTTCCAATATCTACCGCATCAGTTGTAAATTTTACTGATGTTCGATCAGAAATAAAAACTACTGAAACATACTGAATTGAGTTTATGAAATTCGGAAAGCACCATCAATCACAACTAATAGAAACTTAACAGCAAAACAACAATTCCATTTACATTATTTCATGTTTTAAACATTCTTTCGCTGGGTTACCTCTGGCTCTTATATAGGTATTACTATTAGCCAGTTTTCTGTATAAAAGTTTCAAATAATATTTTTATATATCCAAGATGTGGGTGGTTCGTGGTTAATCGTGGCGTGGGTCCCTCAAGAGGTGAAGAAAAAGATAAGAAATGATAATAATCACCTGCTTGTTGTATCTGATTCATTGCATCTAAATACAGGACTTGAACCGCTTGTGCCTTAGGGTACCAATGTAGTTCGTTATTTTTCGATATATCACGTTTTCGTTAAATGTCCAGTTGTTTTTGGGTACCTGCTTATTATGCCCACTATCTGCACATAAATACAAATCACATTATAATTTATAACAATGCAAATAAAAATTAGTCCAAACATTTTACGATAGTTTTTTTCCAGTGGGCAATCATCGTGCATCTCTAAAATATTCACACCAGTCTTATTTAAACAGTGGGAGGTCCTGCTTAATTCAATTTATTTAATTCATTAATTATTCGAACAAAACCAACATGGGTTAAGTATAATAATCTAAGAGAAGTTTGTTATTTAATTCATGACAATCTTTTGAGAATGGTGCTTTTAGCATTCTATTTGTACTTGACGAACCAAAGTATTTGTACGTTCTGCTTTGACAATATTTGTTTTGTAAACAACTTATCCACATTTGATCGGTATAAGAATAGGGACATGATGGAATAAGCTTTATTAAATAGAAAGAATTGCCAAGTAATAATTGCATTACTGCAAGTGGCAGATGGCGTGTGCTATCTGAAAGGGAATCCATCACTCTTGATGGTAAAACATATTTGCGTGCATTTATTATGTTATTTCATCTGTTATTAAATTTATAAAGCTTTTCGGTTCTTCTGACTTAATTAAATAAATTAATTAGAAAATACGTACAGGTAGGTTATACATTCTCATGCAGGGCTTCTTTCAGAATTTTTGACATCGATGTTTTCAGACAGCTTCTAGGTTAAAAGATGGAAAATACGAGTGTAAGTTCCATCATGATGTATAAGGTTTCTTGTCAGTCTTTGGACATTTCTCTTACCGGAAGAAGACTTCTTTATTGTGGTTGCCCATTGTGTTACCACTTTCAAAGACAATTCTTATTTATGACGTATCGTACCGGACGATTTAATATGGTGTCTCTTTTTTATTTTTATAATATTAACTAACATTTTGCACAGGCTTTATCAAGAGTTTATCATTAGTTTAAGAACTGACGGCCATTTTTCCTGAAATATTAAGTTTGTGGAAACTTGAAAATAAGTAAGTTTTCCAAATTTGTTTCTTGAAGAGATACTGAAAGATATAAAATCCTGACATGTGAACCTGAGTAATGAAAAATTTATGAAGGCTGCCTGAGTTGCTAAAGTTGTATACAAATAATATATTACATTAGCAGTTAAGTGATAAATTCGTCCCTGTTGACCGCATCTATCATTTATGAAGCTGTAAGAGTTGACATAGAATTAGAAATAGACAACGAGTGCCCAACGTTGGTGGCCTCCAGGTGACCACGATGAAGATGTGCCCAGAAGGCTAGTCGATACCTAGCAAAACCCAGCGTAATGCCCAATCAAAGCTTACTGATTTGTCACCTGTCCTGTTCACCGGCAACCAAGTCCAACCTCCTGTTTTAATGTTCTTCATCATGAAATTCTACTGGTAAAGTTTTCGCGCAATCGCGCATTCCGTACCGCCTATCCACGACCTGATAAATTCCGCGGGCGTTCGAAGAGCGGCGTTGCAAGGACTTGGAATAAAACTTTGTGTTCAGAGCTTGGTGACGCCGTCACCAGGTGAGGACGTCGAGCCGAAATATAACGACGCTCGCCGAATAAAGTTTTGTCTGGAAACGAACGTGGTGAACTCACAACCCGCACTTCAGTTCAGTTTCGTTCGAAGTAGGTTGTATACGTCGTGCGTTTGCGAATCCTGGTGTGTAATTTTCGGCGCGTACATAACATATTAATTAAAATAAATTGATATGCCAGTTATAAACATGTAGAACTATTCAGTAAAATGACAGAAAGTTTAATTTCTTATCGGTTGTTTATAAAAATATATTTTAAATTTCTAATGCCAGGAGTGAACACTGGTCATCGTGTTGTGTTGTAGGGAATAAGAAAAAAGTGGGTTTTGTTTTTAAATTATTTTTCCTAAAATGAAAGCATTTTGAAAGAACATTGAACTTACTGGATTAATTTGAACATTGAATTATACACGTACGAATTAATATCAAATAGAACCATCTCTTTTTAATATACTTGGGATAATTGACTGACTATCCAAGGTGAACAAGAAGTTCGTGTGGTAAAATTTAGTAGAATAAAGAATTTGAGAAACTTCTCTCTGCGGAGGCAAGGAGGATCTGCACTGTTTACGATCTGCATTTTCCAGATGATCCTGAAAAAGTGAGTAAATATTTAACGTGAAACGTTGTGGTAGGTAGTATTAGAAACCAGCTCGTGTGTGTGTGTGTGACATCTCATTCAAGTAATATGCGATCGATATCTTTCTCTGATTGAATCGGGCCGCTGCCACATGGGACCACTATCACTTGGACGATTCCGTTGATTGCACGTTGCTTTGTTTACTGTTGTTACTCCTGGCCATTTCCGACCTTTTATCGTCAAGAACTGATAAGAAAATGCTTTCGTTTTTGTAATATTCTTTATCGTAGCATATTATATAGGTCATAAATGCGAGTTGTTTTTTTTTGGGGTTTATGTTTACGAAAACAAACCTGGGGTTAGATAGCAAATTTTTTTTTATATTAAATATGAGAAAAGGTTTATAGCTGATTTATATCGAAAAGAGTGACATATGGCGTGACATTTGCTATTTTTGTGTTAAAATCAAGAGTTTTAAAACTTTCAAATTCGCCACGATACAACGAACTTGAGTATAGAGACGAAGAAGAAATCGTCTGTTTGCCTTGGTTTTTCTAAAGCGTGGGGTTATTTATAATCTTGGCTTTTGCTTACTCCATTTGGTGGATTTTGATGGCCAGTATTAAGTATTATACGGTGACGTCACATTTTTATCCAAATTATCCATCTCCGAACTTTTAAGATCCATCAGTCTCCAAGTTCCTACCTCCAACGAAATAATACATAATTTCTTATATTCTGAAGCTCAATCTAATAACCTGTTGCTGTGCAATCTTTTGTAGATCGAATAATTTTTCATTTGCGGTATCTGTGTAATTCCACTTCCTGTACTACGTGTTTCCTTTTGCCTATATTTTTCGTTGAATTAATTAGGGATAATCTAACTTTTATAGCATCGTCAGATTGTATTATACTAAGCACTATGCAGTCCAAAGCTCCATTTAGGCTACACGCTCGAGATGGATGAGATATTTCAAACCTTCATAATGTAAATTATAGGATCTTTAAAAATTACAATTCTCAGAAGTGGAGATACCTATCTTTACGAAAAGTTGTCATAATATACGAATTCCAACGAATCTCTATTATTTTCCTGACTGTAATTTAAAGCCGACAGAAAACCGCGCGGCTGGATGTCTTTAGGTAACCAAAGCAAGAAAAATATATTAATTTAAAGAACATTGAGATATCTACAATTTAGATTAATTCCACTGTTTGATTGATTACGTTTCTGCTATAACATTTAAAATTGTTTTTCAAGGTTTAATTACCTATTCAAACTAATTACTCAAGCGAACAAATTTTATTTTTTATTCACTAAACTGGAATATTTGTACCGTCTTACTTATAAATAATTGTCGGTAAGTTATGAGAAAATTGAAAAATATAGCCATTCTTTATTGTTGTAGCACAAAGATTATCATCTTTTAGTGTGGGCACAGTAGCGTAACAACCGCCAGAGCAGCCGGTGCGATATGCACCAGGGCTCACAATTATCGAGAATTTTTTTATGAAAAACTTTTAACATTTTGTCGAATATAACTTTTAACATTTTAGTGAAATAGAATGCAACAAAACCCGCACATAATATTGTTTGTGCGTTAATTGGAGTGATATGTACCTACATGGAAGCTATTAAAAATTAATTATAAATTTTGCATGTATGGCTTTTATCAATCAATTAGTAAGTTTATTGTTTTTATTAATTGAACAATAAATTCAATTAAAGAGTTAAGTCAGCTGTTAAATATTATAATGTATTATTTCAATTTTTCGTTACCCAAAGTTTATTATCAAATAATATACACAGGTATTTAAAATACAATTATACGCTCATGTTGTTGGAAAAAAGTGTGATGGCATGTTTTTTTTTCGATGATAATTGCAACCTGCAGTATTTCCTGAAACATGGAATTAAATAAGGAGTGGGATCCAGAACTAAAAAAAGGGTAGCATACTGAGCTACATACTAAAATCAAACTTAATCGAATCCATCAAATACGTATCAGGCCATCTGAATAGCATAATAATACATCATCAAACTCATGGTAATTCATCATCAACCTTCGGCGATTCTTAACCAATTCAGGTTTCGAGATATTGTCATTTTTAAGGCATTCCAATACCAATCTACATTCATCTTCTGTCTAAAAACAAATTTGTCAGAAAATTCGTGAGAAAACGACTAAAAAGGAATGTTATTTACATACATTATGTAGTATACTTTATCTCATTTTTATTTGTTCCAATAGTAAATATCGAATACTAATTAATCTTATTTCAGAATATTTATTGTTTGTCAAAGCTCCCCACCCCAATGCTGCGAATATACTAAGAGAATATTGGCTAGAAGAAAATAGCAGGGCTGTCATTTCGTAGTGAAATTTCTGTGCATGAACCTTTGGTCCATTTTAACGTAGGTGCAAGCGGTGCAATGCACCGACGGGCCCTTCCGACACAGGAAAACTTTTAGTCATTAAATCAATAAGTGATGAATCTACATAGAAGCCTAAGCTTAAGGGCCCTACAAGCCATAATTGTCATCATTATTGTCGTAATGCGCAAAAATGTTGACATTTTAGGTCCATGAAGAGGCTCCATAAAATATTCGCTTTGATACTCAAAAAAACCAAAACCTCACTCGTCACATCCACAAATCCTCAATGTCGACTAAATTTAGGTCTCAGACATGTTGAAAAAAACTTCTTGACCAAACTTCCAATTTTTTTCAAAATGCACAAAGGTGCTATATGTTTTTTGCAGGAAATGTTAATACAGATCATCTGTTCAGTGAATTTCAGCTCGAAGAAGATGATCAGCAAAGAGTTATCATCTCACAAAGGATTTAAAACTTGAAAGGATCTATCACAAACAACATCGTCTGCAATGACAAAAATAGAATATAAATCTATTTCAAATTGTCCCTGATGAAAAACCAGGATATTAAATTTAGCACTTTAACGATAGAAAAAGAACAGATCAAAATAATTTCTGGCTATCGTGGGCCCTAAATAGAGGATTGCACCGGGCCTCGATATATCTTAAAATCGCCACTGATTGATGAGAAGCTTAATTTTAAAAGTACTAAACTGTGAGAAAAATCCTAAATTGAGATGAGCGAACTTTTCACTGAAGGTACCTTAAACTTGGGTCATCACGAAGAAGACGACTAACATATTATGTACGCAGATCATTTGGGGTCAGGTTTTTCCCAATTTTCAGGAATTGGTATAAGTACAAGTTTTCTTCAAAATTAACATTCTTGCACAAGCTGATAGAGTAAAGATCCTTCTCTAAATTTTCTTGAACAGCTGCAACTGCATTTTCCTAATTATGAGTTATCATTATAATTATAACGAACTTCAATTAAGTATACCCAGATTAAATCTTCTTTTTCCTTGTTTCTATAATTCCTTCCGGAAAAGTAAATTGAATGTTACGCCCTTTAGCCAATCAGAATCGCACCATGTAACGGGGGTGTTCGTAAACCCAGCTTGTCCTTGAAAATTGGTCAGTGTTCCTTCTTCCATACTTGAACCATGTCTGTATTTTGCTTAAAAAAAATCACTTAACTATATCGTAAAATGACAATATACTGTCTTGTACCAACCAGGTGAACAAAAAACCGGTATTACTACACAATTTGCCCAATAGTTGGGGGCAAAAATAAGGCATTTCAATATCACGTATTAGTGCAATAATCGGTTACTGTGCAGTTGTTATGACAGCTCGAAACAAAATTTCTTCTGCTACACACTAAAGAACACACTTATTTTAGCATATTGTAAAAGTAAAACATATGAATCGGGTCCAAATGACCGAAATATTCGAATTTGAAAAGTACGGAAAAGTAGCATAAATCATGCAGTAGACCCCGGTGATGCCGCATTCATCGGCCGGCCGGCGCATTTTGTTGACGGTACGTGCAGTGGGATATACTCTTACACTTAGAAAATTTCGCACCGGCACCCAGTCAGTCTAGCTCAGCGCTATTCCGCGAGGCCCACCGGCCTCCATAATTTCCAATGTCACTAATGTATACTTTCAGATGAAGGAGAAGGCCGGCTACGCCGGGATGCTCCATTTTGGTCAGTCCAGAAAATCGAAAATTTCGCACCGGCAGATGCAGCTCGACGCTCCTACATGTAACATCGCTTATTTTTTGTTTTTACGCGATTTTTGGGGGTGAAACGTAATAGTATACTGCCCCATACCGCAACTATACTTTTTAATGCTATTTCGATGGTCCCTCACATCCCGGTTGCATAGATCCCGGTGTTCTTGATCGGTGGCGCTTCTCGTATGTTTAGCCTAGTAACCAGAGTCAAATCCGCTCTGGAGGGGTGCAGAGCGGAGCGGCGCCCCGGAAGAGTAGGATTTGACGATGGCTGACCCTCCCTTTCGAATGCACACCCTTAAAAATGGAAGACAAAAAAATTTTTATTTTTTCACTTTTTAGGCAATACACGAGTTATTTTCCATTTTTTTGATTATATTTATTACTAATATCTACTAATCACACCCCTATCTATCCGAATTTCAAAGAAAAATTCAAATCGGACCGAAAAAATTTCACTCCATTTCAAGGGACTGTAACCGGATATATGTGCAGACCCCGGGTTCGACCGGCTACATGAATTTACTTTTCCCTTCTTTTCAAAAGTCGATTTTGGGGTTGTTTTTACTCCGTTCAGCCTTTTTATTGTTTTATTAGACAAATATAAGCCTGTTCTTTAGTGTGTAGCTGAAGAAATTTTTTTTCAGCCTGTCAGAGTAACGGCACAGTCGCCCAATAATCACCTTATGTTACCCTTCCAAATAGTAACTATAGGGCCATATTACTTCTCAAACAATGAATCCAGCCAATCCCGATTGAAAAATTTGTGGTATGACGGAAACAAGATTCCCCCTCATATGGAAAACCTGGAAAGGTCATAGAATTTAAAATTTCTCAAATTTGGGCAGGGAAATCAGGAAAATTAAAATTTTAAAATTGTTTGGGGTTGATATGATTTACTCTGGTCACTATATTTTTCTTTCTCGATTCATTCAGAAAGTCAATGAATTTGTTTTGAAAAATTCAGTTGGACCCCGGCGGTAAAGTATATTCTGAGATTAGAGAGAGAAAACCCACAGTTCCATTCATCGGCCTTTGTTTTATAAATGCTAAAATTCAGCTACAGCCTTTTTGTGTATTTATAATTGAAGGTTTACCAGCCCATTAATTACATTTTCGTGGTAAAATTATCTTGACTTCGGCCATCGAGAAAAAAAATATATTGGTAAGCTATTGGGAAGGCGACAATATACCAACCCACCAATTACATTTTTCTGGCAAATTATGGATGGAGCACATAATATGTGAAGATTTATTATACACAGGTTGTACTTTCATAAGACATAATATTATAAGGTATTATGCAAGTTTGAAGGCAGGCGGGTAAAGGGGTTAAGTCGCATTCTTGACTTTATAGCACCATTTATGGTACAACTGTAGCTAATGGCTTCGACATGAAGTCATAGACTGCATATTGACATGTTATTGTGTCTAACAAGTTACTACGTATCATGAAATATCCAACGATATTCACTTTCCAATTATTGTCAATATGGTAGAATTAAAAAGACACGTTATAATATTTTCTTATGCTTTAAAATCAAGATTATTAACCTACCTACTTATCCACTGTTTATTCAGTGATTTATCCCCTTTTACCAGCGCTCTCCATGACCTGTCAATTTCGGGTGTCCCAGAAAGATTTTATACCAAATGAACGGTACGAAAAATAAAGCCACATTATTTTGTTGTTTCTAGATTATTTTTTCAAATCTTTATTGATAACGTTGTTATCTTTATTTGATATAGGCACACATTATCTTTAATACATATACCTAAATGGAATATCTCATATGACTAATCAAATCCAAATATTAGAAGTGAAACTTCTCCAGGGTCAATTTATCTTACAAGATGCTGGTTTTCAGGTATTCACCATATTGTTGCAGCTGTATACTCACTATTCGATATATAATATAAAATTGTTGAAAATATGTATCAATAAACTATTTTGAGGCATTGTTTTTCTGAGCTTTTCTCCTAAGGTAATTTTTGTAACATCTTTTTTTGCAAACGGCTGCTTATAATTTACTAATAAATATTCTATATTGCTTACAGATCATTTTTTGGCCTAGTACAGAGCAAATACATATTATACAGTGCAGATTAGTCCGCATAGTAGAATGGAATATTTCCTGTAATTTAGTTAATTTATGTGAAAATGGTACAATTTATTGGAGAATAAAACATCTGTTGGAAATGGAAAAAATTTACAAGTTGATTCGTGGATCGTTTTAAACATTTTTCAATGATCGGTCCTGGGATGTGAAAGTCCAGACATTTAAGTACTTCTGATTGAAAGATCTCGTCTTCTATTTCATTGTCCTTTATAGTGGATGCATATTTGGGAGCACCTTGGGAACCCAACACCGTTGTGTGTGGTCGCCTGAGTGTCTGCTATGTTAAAATGTTACATTTTTCCAGGAATTATTTACCATTTTTGCTGCTACTTTTGAGATTGTCATGCTAAAACTGGTATATGCAAAAAGATGATTAGGGGTCTTAACCGATTCGAATTGTTCTCTAAAAAAATTCAGTTACCCCTTTGAGATTATTATATTATAATAAATACATTAAATCTTTTAAAAAATGTTGGTTATATTACTGGAATAGAAAAAATAAATTTAGTATAAAAGTGAGAAAAATAGTTGTAGTAATATTGGATATACCTACAATGGATATTTTTTCAAATATCATACGACGACAAAATTACCGTAGTGGAAAAAATTAATATGAAATGTCGTTTGTAAGTTGGTTAATAATAGTCACTAAGTGAATATTTGGACCATTGTTTAAAATGTTTACCTGTAGAATTCAAGATAGCGTGGATAGAGAACAGCGGGGTAAACTGAAGCAAACCTGTTTTAAAACGGCCTCTTGTAATTCGAGAGCAAAATACGTTCGTTCATTGTAGCAAGCAAGAGAAAGAAGTATGCTTATGGAAGGATATCTACCGTCGACTTTCATCTGATTAAATATCAGCACAATTCGGAGCTGGACTAGATAGTAGAAAATTATTTATTTCCAGCTTCAAATTGAAGATGTTATAATAGAAAATAAAAAGTAGATATATAAAGAGATATGCCGTTATTGCACTAGAACTTCATTGCGCCAATTAATTTTCCGGCTAGAGGGAATTGTGATGAAACGTAATATAAAACAGACATATGAGCAATTTAATAAAACTCATTCCAATTTAATCTACTTTGATGACTGTCATAGACCGAGAACGGAATTAGAAATTTAATTAACAACTGTGAAGAATTTACACTGCACACACATTACGTTTTAATTAAATTAAATTTTCAGTTATCTCTAAGAAACAAGTGTAATTACGCTGAAATGCAGGCCCACACTCAATATTTAGTGTAACGGAATTGTTCATAAATTCGATAACCAAACACTCTTATCACTAAAATTTTATTAAACTACAAACTCGACGTTGCACATGCGACCTGACAAATTTATATGAGCTAGAATACGCAATACAAAAATCCTCCCATACAACGAACGAACGAGTATATATTTCATATATACCTCATCTGTGCCAAATTAATAAAAAGTAATTTGAAGAAGCACGCCGTTTCTTTTATTTAGTAAGTTGGAAATTATTTCATTTTCAGCTCTTATTGAAAATAAATCTGTTTAATTGCGAATCCTGTAAAAAAAATTAATCCATCT
Source organism: Podabrus alpinus (assembly GCA_932274525.1). NCBI lineage: Eukaryota > Metazoa > Arthropoda > Insecta > Coleoptera > Cantharidae > Podabrus > Podabrus alpinus. The sequence goes on from OW026451.1 coordinate 28,266,831, forward strand.
TGTAAAGCCATGTACTATATTATGTATGTCATCCAATTGGGTCAATTGATATTGAAGTGTAACATCAGCAATTGTAACCCTTAATCCTTTACATCCCATCGCCTTTTAGTCGATTATTGGAATTGAACATGATTAATGGCGTTTTAATAGTCGCTACTCGACCGTTTAGTATCCTCTTACTGTAGCGACGAAAAGTATTGTCGATTGGAATAACCGAGATTAGGGTAAACGGAAAGCAAGTGGCTCGCTTTCTAAGTCAATTCTTGATACGGCTGTACACACAATTGATTAAACTCACCCTGCTTACCGAAACTGTTCCCTCAACCCCTTCATCCTTTTGGTTGCAGAATGCCTTTAGTTAGTCGAAGGGTTGAATTATGAGCATATTTGGGGTGTCATAAATATCTGTAAATTGTTTCACTCTACCTGATGTTACAGATAGTTAACCTAGACATGCAGATACCCAACTAAATAAATAAAACAACTTTTCATTTCAGACCGCACTCGCAAAATAACGACATTAAAAAAGTAATTTTTCTGAAATTCTTTCGGGATTTAAATTTATAATTAAATACTTAGTTATAGGTTCAGATAAGGATAACTCTAGCTGCATGGGATTTAAAAGGGTTGAGAAATTGTTTCCTACACTCCCCTTGCATTCTGAGGGTGTACACCATCCTCATTTCATTTCATCTCCACCCATCCACTACGGTTTTGCATTAGTTTATTAAATCGGGTATTGTTTCGGCGAAATACATATTAAGGGAATTGTTTTACGAGCAAGAGGATGGAAAATCAATTGAATTTTGAAAGTTGTTAGATATTGATCTATTAATTATACGTTATTGTTTAATAGGATAATGGGCGAACTGAAGTTTATTAATAGGTACCTCTATATGTACAAGTAGGTAAGCTTGATGGAGATGTGGTGTAAATTTTTAATAAAAACTTCCATCATTTTGGCCATTGTTTTGAAAAATATACATTAATTTAATGTTCTTACCTCGAGGGGTACAACGGAAATATTTTTAAACTTTTATTGTGTTATTAAAGTTGATTGTTCACTCTCGAGCATTTATTATGGCTGTTTTGCATATTGTGAGTCAAAATTGCCCTAAGATTACGAATTATTGCTTAAGAACCTTTTTTTCTTTTATGAAATTTTACACTACCTATTGTTTGATGTACACGTTAATTTAATTTCTGCTAAATCTTTTTTAAATTTCATACAAAATACAATATTGATGACCACAGCTGCATCAGCGCCTTGTTGTTACCTCTGGTTGAGTATTGGAAATTCCTGGTTCGAATATTGAACTTTGCGAAGTTCCTGCTCGGCCCTCCAGTGGGCAGGAACACTATCTGCATCTATATTAATTTATCTGGATGTAAATAACATCTTGCAGTGTGAGCAAGAACTTTTAGACAAAAATTTAAAAATTGAGAAAAGTTTGTAGTACTTACTTAATTGGTTCTTTCGTTTAGCTTGTTGTTGATGTTTAGCAGAAACGATTATTTTACCGTGCAAGAATAAAAATAGAAAGCAAGGTAACTGCAAAACTATTTAGAAAAATTAAATGCGAGGGGTGCGCTATGTCTTTCCTTCTTGTTGAATTTATATAATATTGTATTGAGCTTTATATACAGGGGCACTCATCATGCAGGAATGCGGAAAAGCTATAATTTATCTATTTACGTCGATTAAAAATATAATATGTCAGTAAATGAGCTGATCTGCTATTTTTCCTGAAAAGAAATAAAAGAAGTTTGTTTTTGACCATTATTTTTAATTATTCATGACAATTTTCTTTGTCATATGTAAATTAATAAAAATTAAGGTGATTTATTGTTAGTTAAAATCGTTCATTTATATTGTTTAATTATTTAAGTGTTTGTACAAATACAAAAAGTTAACAAAACTTGTATGGATACTCAATAATGCATTAACTTGAAGCGGCATGTTTATAGGAAGAATATATACAATTTTTAGACGACTCGTTAATATTTTTTGATGCTTAAAATAAACATCTTAACCAACTGATTCAATATTGACACTGGCTCATTATAGGTCGTCTGTTTGTTGAAACAACAATCGGTGAGTTATACTAGAGTAACAATTGGTATTAATTTATTGACGGACGCTTAGATTTTATTGCTTACATCAGAAATACACGTTGGTGTTGAAGTTTTATTATCTTGCAATCGTTGAGTGTTTTATACAGCACGAATGTCCCGTGGTTTCAGTTTGTTGTTTCGTAGCTTATATATTTTATTTTATAAAATTATGGGTGGAATTCCGAGTCGTAAAACAGCACTCGATTTGATTGACTTACGCCCAATCGAAAGACTTGCCATGAGGTATCTGCTGAAGCTGGGACAATTCTGAACTCCAGGTTAGATCTTAAGTGAGAAATCGATATAGAAAAAAATATTTTTGCTGACGTGATGGTCGCATGTTCTCATCTCACCTATTCCTAAATTATTTGTGCCGTGGTTTGGACGTCACGTTAAACTGGATATCCTAGCACGTACAGGCTATAAGGAAAAACTTCGTTAGCTCGGTTTTAATCACTGAATAAACAACTGGTTTATAATCATCGTTATCTACTGCGGTGGTTCTCAAAGTAAAAGCTGCGATTCCTTCCAGAAAGTCTTGAAAACTTTTTCACTCTAATGGAAAACCTGGAAAAGCCAGGGAATTTAAAATTTCTCAAATTTGGTCAGGGAAATTCTGGGAATTTTTCATTTTTAGCGATAAGTTATGGAAATTAAAACTGTTCGTAGAAATATTTTAATAATATCAACTTTGCAATTTTATTATATTGGTATTTTGGGCTAAACTCGGTGCATTTTTATTTTCCGATTTACTGAAAAGGTCTGGTAAATTTAATATGTTAGGGAAAACCTGTAAAAGTCAGGGAATTTACTTTGTAAAATTCAGTGGGAACCCTGTTAGGGGGTCGCGAAATATTTAAACATTTGATATTAAATATATTTAAGTATAATTTTTTTTATATGCGTGGTACCCTGAAAATTATTTTCCAGGTCTAGGGGGCCACGATACGAAAAAGTTTGGGAAGCACTGATCTACCGCACGCTTTATTTCTGACTCAATAATAATAATTGCTTATTTATTTAAAAAAAATTCAACAAAACAATATAATCGATTAAAGAAAAAATAAATAAACATCATATTGATAAGCTTTTCCATGGGATTAATCACAATGGAAGTCTGGTGTACAAATGTTTTGGGTTCCATGTTATTCCTGAAGGTCCTAATGGATTATGTAGATCTTGACGCATTCTTGGGTAATTCATGGGATTTTTGAAAAAAATTTCCTTTGAGAAAATAAAACAATAGGCGAAAACCCGCTTTGGGTGTTTGCTAATCTTTAAAATTTTGTTGCAGTCTAAAAAAATGTGTGGCATTTGTGAGAGTTCAAGGAAGTCCATACATTTGGCAGTCTGGTGTACGTGAATTTCGCTTGTGATTGACCCATCGGCTTTTCCTTTCCATTCGAAATATTGCTACTCTTCTTTCCCATTTACTTTCACCTTAAACTTAAACAGCCCCTGAGTTTTCGATATAAGTTTCGAACCGCACTAGGGGCAAATTTGTATAGGAAGGTTCCAAAATTCACAACGTCGCGTCGTGGATTGGTCGTTTCAATTGCATCCAATGTCCAAAATAGTTATGAAAGTTAAACTAAATAAAATTCTGGTTATAAGCTAACAATAGTCGATGGATCGCTGCTTAGTGAAACATTGATACAAACCATATCTTTAATTTAGAACAACCAAATTATGCCCAAAACACTTTTAAGATCTGAAAAGCACAAATTTTCACAAATTAAATTCACAGACAGTGTTGTAATTTTCCCTAGCATTTCCGTCACACTGTGACATCATCGGGCGATTAATTCATCGATACGATGTTTGTACTTTTTAGTATTTTGTGCATTTTTTTATGGTTATTCTAATGGTGGTATTCCAATATACACTTCATTGTAAAAGAGCAGTACCGTTTCTGGGCAGAATGTAGTGTGTCTTGTGCAAATTCTCCAAACTCTTCTCTGCGCTGAAATTATACAATAATTTGCATAGTGTAATACCAGCGTAAAATAATATTCTTCTAATTTTTTTAGTTTTTCGTAAATTAAAGTAGTTTGCTGATTTTGATGTAGATCCTCTCTAAATATCCGTATAAAATAAATTTCTAACATTAATATAGGACCCAGAGCAAAGACAAAGTGTGCGTTGCACGTCGTCATCAAGTGCCTAAAGGCGCCGGCCGTAAGATGCCTATAAATTTAAAAAAATGCTTTACAGAGCCATTAGTAAGTCTCCGACAAGTGCGATGGATATCGACCATCTGTAATTCTATTCCTGTCGTATCCTGCATTTCGATTAGCCTATATGGCAGTCTACCCTCAAAGATTATTCATTTGTTTACAGTCCGCAGAAAACGTTTTTCCAAATAATTGAGAATAAGAATCCTCGAGTTTAGGTTGGGAGTCTAATATAAATAAACAATGGTGGATTACCCATAAGGTATGTAAATACATGGGATAAGGTTGTACCTTTTGAGTAGTAACTTATTGAATCGGGAGAGAGCATAGCTGTTATAATTTAAAAGTTTTTTGCGATATACCTATCTTAAGGGACCCTCATTCGACTCTGTAGTGAGACCCTGCAAAAGGCTACATTCTTATAACATTCTATATAAGTATTAGGGTTGCCAAGTATCCTGTTTTGGCAAAAATAATCCTTTTTAAACGAAATAGCTTTCCGGCCGTTTTAAAAAGCCAATACTCAGTTTTTCCTCAAATTATTTTTTGTTCTCAGCCTGTTCTTAAAAAATCTGGAAATTAATTTTAAACCGTTTGACCGTGGAAAATCAAAAATTCTTGCTTGCGGCGTCAAGATTTCACAATAAGCTGAAAAACTCGTAACCTCAGGGCCCATACTTATATTTGACAAGGGCGCTTGTTAGGCTGTGAGCTTTTATAATTGATCATTTATTACCTTTTACTGAAGAATATTTTTCAGGGTTTCAGTTAATGCATCTCACGACAAAAATTTGAAGAAAATTATAATCCTTCTTAAGATTATAAAGAAATAATTGTGTTATCTCCAAAAGTCTTGAAGAAAACTTCTGGTAGAAAAGAAACTGTCTTGGTGAAAATTGTACTAAAAATAACTTGCACAAAATTAAGTTGGTCATTCATGAGATTCCCAGGGTATAAATTATTTACAAAACACACTATACCTACTATTTTACAATTTCATGTCATAATATTTGAATTTTTTTTAGTTTTACACAGGATTTTATTCTCTATATTTAAAGTAATATTCAATTTGCACTGAAATTGAGCTTTTTGTGAAAATGGAAAAAGTTGCAGAAAAGGTTCGAAAACGGTCAACTTCGAAAGTTCACAATTTGGGATCTATTAGGGCTAGAAATTTTTTCTGTACAAGGATTTATAGATAATCGAGTCTATTTCGTTTATCTAGGAATCACTTTTGCGTCATATAAGCAGTAAAAAAATCTGAAAACGATATTTAAAGCAATAATTTAAGAAAATTGAGATTTTTGATGAACCTACAGTGGTGGCCATACAAACAGAGTCACTATAGAAAAATACAGAAAATCTTAAAAACAGGTAGATTTACGAAAAACAAGCAATGGTAAAAGTTAATTTATTTTTAATATTGTTAAATTGTAAACTATACGAGCACTGAACTAACATAATTTAGTACTTAATAGTTATGTAATATCAATTTTCACACTTAATGTTAAAAATGAGCCACTACAATTTTCAAGTCCAAGAACAAGTTTTTTTTTGATTTCCAATAATTTTTCCTTATTTTTCATTTTATATTTTCTAACTTTTTTTTTAGTTTCTTTCGTTTAAAGCATAATATTTTCTAGAATATTGGCATACCCGTATTGATCCATGTTTATCTTAATCCAAATACATGGGACCTACACCATACCACGAATATGCTCTCCATAATTTCGTATTTCTACCTCCATGTTTGACTGGTGTTTTAGTGTATTTTTGGAAGAATTCCTGACTGGAGTTAATTTTAATTTCGTCGGACCAAAGCATATTTCGAATATTCACGAATTTTAAATGGTTTTTAATAAGTATTTGTTTCAAGATAGAAGATGATCGTTTCTAGCCACTCTATTGTTTAAATTATGCTCTGCTAACTTTATTTAAACTGTACGAGTACTTGAGGAAATCCAGTTCTAATTTAATGTCCTTTGAAGATTTAAAGGGAGAAGCACGCACAATTCTGCAATTAATCGTTGCGTTATAGCTTTTCACCTTGCTCCTAGATTTTCCTCATCAATTTCCACATATTCCACTATTTTCTTTGAACAATTAGCTATTTTACACAAAGATGTCCACCACTGTACATGGCAGGGGTGGCCAAGCTCCTTGATAGTCGAGCCATTTTTCAAAATTTGAAACACATACGGAACGATAATAATTTTTTAAAATATAATAGCACAAAAATGAAAAGAGAACTCGGGTACATTTATCGAGAGCCACAAATAATCCTTCAAAGAGCCGCAGGTTGGCCACCCATGGTATATGGGTTAGAAAAATATTTAGTTTTATCGTTTGCCCAAAATGTTATGGAGTTTATTTTGAAAATATCCAATCCACGACTTCGTGGGACATTCGTTGACAAATTCCGGTTCGGACCTGATATGGAAAACTAAAGGACTGTTTTCCGATGTTATATTAAAGGCCTAAAGAAGCAAACAAATCCCATTTCCTGGTTATTTCCATGCAGAAATACGTAATGAATATAAACTACAATTTTCAATTCTTTTAGTAGTTATATTTTAAAACACAATGTCATATTTTAACGCTGAAATTAAATTACTGAAATATCGGACGCTAGAAGTAAACACTGCCCAAAGCTTATGCAAAAATAATATTGATTTATTGTTTAATTAACTAATTAGTTTTTCAAGTTTAATTTAATATTCTTTATGTTTTATATCTCAATTTGTTTGAAATAATTCTTTTTTTTACGAAGTGTCCAAGGTTATAAAATGAACTTTTTTACAAATTATCAATTGATACTTACAATAATTATTATTGATTTACACTTACAATAAATTATCAATCTTCTATTATTACGGCATTATAATGAATTGATGGGAATATTCAACCATGTTATGAATATGTTAGTAGATTTATAGTCAACTTCCAAGTAACGACTATATTGTATGTTTAATAAACAGAAATGTAGGTAAATTGACTGCATTCACAACCTAAAAATTAACAACCAAATTAAGCATTTTCAAAGTTACCCTTAAATTTGAGGTTGCGAATGAAGCCTAAGTATAGATTGTCCATTAGAAGGAAAAATTACTTTTTGCCCTATTTTTTTGCGATTTAGTTTTGAATATTCATTAATATTACTTTGTATTGATAATCACACCCAAAAAAAAGTAATAAACTGCAATAAAAATGATGCTTAATGTATTAGAATTCAATTATGTACTTTGAAATTTACAGCGTTCCTATGCCACCTGTTCCTCCAATAACTCACAACCAATATTAGTTTTATAAAAGTTGTAAGCATAATAAATACCTAAAATTCATTTGTAATTATTACAAATTATACGTTTTATTACATTAATTGTTCACACGATACGCTTTAGCTTTTTATAAATATTGTATGTATACACAACAAATTCATATATTATTTTTCAAATGAGCTACCGAAAATTAATTTGTTTATGATTTTAACTGTTCAAGTTTTATTACGAATTCCCATAATAAAAACCAAGCGAGTATTTTACAAGTATAATTATATTTATCATAATGGGGTATGAATTAATTAAAAAGAAATACGCTGACAAGCGTGTAAAATAATATTTCAAGACGTGTGTTTAAAGCACTTGATTTGCCTTACTTTAATTTTTTTTTTGGTAAATAATTAACTATAATGTTGTAATTATAGCTATATATTTTACATATAAATTGTTTCCTGTCGAGCTTTCAGAAAAGTGGGTTCGTATACATTTACGGCGTGATCAAGAAGTACCTGTCTATACGTATATATAGCACAAGTCTTTTAGCCATTCCCATAGATTTATTTGTATCAGAACAAAGTGTTATAGACCTGCACTGTTTCAAATTCGCTAAAAGTTCGTTTAAACGACACTATTTATGATTCATGAGCTTTCTCTGATTGTGAAAGCACTTAACATTGTGATATATTACTTCTTGTGGATGCACGGTCCACTCTGTTGGAAGACAATATTTTCCTATACAATTGAAACATTTTGACCTTTTAAACAAAATTGTTCTAAATTTTATCAACATTAAGCATGGTACGGTGTATTTTATTACTGTTGTGACTGTTGAGGTTGTAGTTAGACCGATGTAAATTTACGTTTGTGGTCAAGTACGAGTAAAATTGTCTGGCGGAACCACAGTCTCAAGTCACAAACCGCAAATCCTCGGGTTAAAGGACGTCATGGGACAAGCCATGTCACTAAATGGCTAACTTATCAAAGTAGTTACTGGCCTGTTGTAATTTACACGAGAATTTCCTTTTGAGGTGTGATTATTTTATAATTCAGCCATTTTTATAACTCATTTATTATTCCATAAATTTTTCTAGTTTTTTTATAATTTTTTAAATACATACATCAAGTTGACTTTACAAAATTTAGTAGTTTATTGCGAGGTAGAGCACGATACCTATGTGTATTTAAATATGAATGGGTTTTGTTAAGTAAAATAGCGGAAGTTGATAAAATAATCATGTTAGCACAAAAAACGAATACAGTATAATGATAAAATTAAATTACCACCTACAGAGATAAATAAGTTGAACGTATAAAACGAGTTATTAACTTTTTTTTACCGCTGTTTATGGGTATCACGTTTGATATATCAAACTAGTAATATTGTATTATTTCCACACTCATTGTCAGTACGAGAGCAAGAAGGCTGTCCTGTTTAATTGTTCCTTCCAACAAATTTTCTACTGAAATTTGCCAAATTTATATCTAATATTTTGCCATTCAAATCAAGAAACACCCTAACCCCAGGAAGTGCACTAAACTTGTGAACTCCCTTCTTACAATAAACAAAGGGAGTCGTTGAGACTTGTACAATGAAGCTTTATTAAAAAATTATTTTAAGAACAAGCTAAAAAATACTGCAAAAATCAGGAAATACACTTCCTGCGATTTTGAATAATTAATAAGCGAAACGAATTTTTCCGAGTTGGAGGTAGTGTCCAAAAATGGTTTTTCTCTTCCCAGACGTAAGTTGTCGGAATTTAAATTTTTGAAAAAAAAACTTAAATAAATATCGATCACAAGTGTTGTGTAAAAGTGAGACCACATTGTGTAATATTTGCAAGGATGTTATTGTAGGCACGACGCGCGTTTGCAGGATGTCTTGATAAAGGGAACTCCAAAAAAGGATTTTCTAAAAAAGTTGCTTTATAGAAATATCTTCTTTCATTTGAGTTCCAATCAGTAACATTAAAAAAATAGTAAAAATTTAATTCAGGACAATGCACCCACCCTATATGATTTAACTTGTAAAATTTAATTTCAGGTTTATTGGAAAATATTAAACTATACATAATTCAATCCATCAATTTGTAATTTGTGAACAAATGTCATAAATAATAAAAGGTTGAATCGTTTTAAACAATTTAATCAGAACATGTCCGACTTATTTCGTTTGGTATGTGATCGAATTAAAATTTAATCTCGAACTTGTGTGTTTACACATTCTCGGTCTTATAAGAAAAAGTAAAACTACTACTTCGAGAACCTGAATGACGATTTTTACATGTCAATAAAGGTGTTTACTTGAAAGGAAGATGTCGATAATTTTCCTATTGAACCCATTTTTCAATATTTTTTATGATTTCAGCACAACTCGAATGAAATTAAATTTATAAGCCACTTAATTGGCTGCATATTTAGAAAAGTACACGATATCGTCATTTGAAAGGCTTATCTTTCATCTCTAACAAGTTTGCTGCAAGTGTATTTCCTCCCAGGCTCGGTAATGCATATTGCAGATCCCTTGATAGTGTCAGCTAGACGGCGTTTTGCGACTCCCCGCTAATGTAGAATGTGTGTTTATGGTTATATTTTATTAAAAGACTTGTTAATCGTTTGTAGATAAAGAAAAACTTCACTTAATTATATGAAATCGGAGATAATCTTTTTTATTGTGATGAGGATATACTTTTAGTGCAAGGATAATTTATTTACGATTCTTTGTTAAATTGTCAATAAAATATTTTTTAACTTTATTTATATTTGGTCAATAGCCAGTTGGGAAAGTTTGTATGATGATTTTGTTTTTTGATTATCTTGTATCTACATCGTCCCATTTTGCTAACGGAACCGAAACCTTGCACCCAAATTTTATGAGAGAGCGTTCCTATTATACCAACTGTTCCGCTCTGGCACTATCACATTGGATGGTTCCATTATTTGGAACTCGAATTAAGTAAATGAGGGAGTCCCGGTGCTTCGCCATGCATCCTTGCCGAAAAGTTCCAAAAAGATAGGTTAAATCACATTAGTTTGGTTGAACGACTTCACAAACTAGTAACAACCAAGTCCGTTCAACTTTATTTAAATAAAAAGGTTTTTAAATTTTCGCATCTATTTGTCACGTGCAATTTGTTACGTTATACCTATTTTGTGATATTCTACAGAATCTTGCACTATCGAATGAATATTCATTAGCGTGTTTTAGTTTTTATGTTTTTATGGCACACGTGTCTAACATCTGAATTTTAATTGGTATTTTTATGGTTAAGAACATTAAATCTGCTTTTTATTCTAATTTTTAATTAACAAGATGGTGGCTGTAGAAAAAGTGGTATTTTCTATTATAAGAATTACAAAATAAATTGAATAGTCACTCAAAAAAATGCGGTCCAGTTTAAATCATGATCAAAATTTTGACCCGACAGCGAGAGTTGGTTTAGCTAACGTCGTTCAGCTGTCTTCTAAAATATGTAAATTCAGGACAAGCACCAAGGGAACAAGCGGTTCAAAGAAGTGCATTCGATAAATTTTCATAAATTCTAAACACCTATCGGTTATTTGTGGATGAGACACCTGTTGATCAAAAGCAGCCAAAAGTTAAGGGTGGAAATTATAAAATAATTTCTGAAAATACCCCGTAGGCTAACCCGCATAAAAGTTTCCAGCTGATACTTAAAAATATTTTCCTAATTAATGGTTCGAACTAATTATTTTTAATAACGTAAAAGTTCTTTATGTTGCAATTATTTTGAAATTCCAGTTATTCGAAACGAGTTCTAATATATTTATTGTTATTCAATCACGATTAAGTTAATTTTTTCTTACGTCTATAATTGCTGAGAAATCTATTCTGACAAGTTCGTGAACTTAGCTCTAGGAAATAAGTTGGAGAGAGAGTCGAGGCATACGAGTGGAACAAAGCAGGCATTGTTTACACGTCCAAAAGAAACGAATTACTCAGAAATGGTTCTTAAGCGACCATGTAAACATAAAGAGCCGTGGCGGCAAGCCTTGTTGAATGCTGGCAGGACGACACGACATATTTTTATTTTTCCTTAGCTTGAGCAATTCTTGGCTCTCTTCTATTCAACTGCCATGTGATACCTTTTCTTTTCGCGAGGTATCAACGCAGATTCTTTATATTTTTTATGGGTTTATTTGTGTTACTACTTGCGTTTATAATTTAAAATGTTGAACAAGTTACTTTTTTTGTAATACACATTAAATGAAGTTTTTTTTGTAAATAAATTATGACGTAATACTCAAAATTGCGCTTGTGGATTCCATAATAAATGCTATTTCATTTTCGTTATATAAATAGGTTATATTATATTTAGTTGAATCTATTTTAATATAAATAGGTACGTAACTGTGCCAAGATTTAAATTATACAACTGTCGAGGAGTTACTTATAGTAATTAAATAGAAATTCCAATTAAAATACATATACGTGGGTTTATCCTATCACGTGAAGTAGGAATTTTTATAAGCATGTAACTTAATTAAATACTAAAATTAAGTGGAGATTTTCATCTAATTAAAAACATGCATAAGTGAATTTACAATGACTCGTAGCTGTTGATGATTTTTTACAAATAAAGGTATCTGTCGGACTTAACTGGTTACTACAGTGTGAAATATTTGTTCTAATCAACACGCAAACTTAATTATTTCATTTCTCTATCTCCCGAAGATACATTACTTTTTTTTATTCGAGAAATTACTTACTATTCTTACCCTACAACCCCTAAGTTTGTTTACAACAATGACCATCTCGTTTTGTAATTTGTTTGTCTAAACCTACAACAATACAAAATGAACATTTATATCGAAATTAGAGCCCCCCCCCTCCCCAAGAGTAATCATACATATTTACTTACAGGAAGTTCGTAAAGCTAGAATTAAGTCTAAATAATTACTTACGCATGTTATTATTAAAAGTAGAACAAAAATGTATTATACTACTCATTTTATATTAAACACCAAAATACCTACTTACTCGAAAATGTATTATTAATGAAATATAATTGCTATTTTATATATAATCATGAAAGTTTTTGATGGGTTAATTAATGGGTTGTTAATCCACAAAATGCAGGTTCCACTGCTCATTAAAATGAAATATTTTTGTTTTTCCCACGCTCATCGTCAACTAATTATAACTTATATTATTTTTATTTTTGGTATCATGGTTATAATTTTTAAAATCTGGAATTTTGTAATAAATTTCTGTGAAAACTGCATATTATACGAGTATGGAGCAGATTTGTAAATATTTACAAGACATTGCTTTTTGGAAAATATACGGAGTTTTATAGAAGTAATCCTGTTTCAAAGATCAATAAAATGATGTTAAAATAATGCATTTAGAATTTCGTATGTAGTGCAATTTGTAATGGAGAAAATTTAAAAATGTATACCTGCTCATACTGCAGTGAATTTTTGTTAAATGATATAACCAATTTTATCTTTTGCAATTTATTTGCTGTAAAATTATTTTTTATCAACTTTTTTACAATTTTAATATTTATTACTGCGTTAATTCGTTTTTTTGTACGGTGTTTGCGCGATTGCTTTTCCAGCTTATTCGATTGCAGTCTGCAAAATCCAGTGTCCATAGAACAAATATTTTCGGCCACACAAAAATTAAATTTTTGTTCAAAAAACATAATAATACAACCCGGATCAACTTGATAAAAAAGTAGTATTTGAAGCAAAACTCTTAGCAGCATCAAACAATAGCTGTAGGTTCTTGAATACGATGGAAGTTCGTCAAAGCTCTGCTTTAAATGTTGCTCCTTTGCTCTCTTTTTAGGACGAAATTTGGCACGAAAGGAATGCCGAATCACAAAGATAAAGGCGAGCCCATAAACCTGGAAATCTCATATCAAAATATGTCTAGTGGCTTCCTTGGCGTCGTCAAGAAGTTCGCCAAATAGCCACGTTTTATACTTGTTAATCAGCAATGATTCTTTGCCTTCTTGAAAACGGCTGCCCGAAAAGTCATCACCATTATATGCACAACTTTTAAGTCTTGGATACGTTTCCGTAACAGCTTTCCTCGATTATTCAACTCAAAAACATTGTAACGGTTTTTGTACGTGAGACCACATTATGCTCTAGGGCTACTATCGGGATTAATATCTAGTTTGGAGTATTTCACTAGGGCAATACTCGGATGTAACGGTACGATGGAAAGAAAAATACTCGAAAATTTTTAGATGACAGCTTTTAGGTATTGAAGGGCAATGCCTGCGCTCAAAACCTGGTCCGACATGAATGTTCGAGTATTTTTTCCGACCTGAGCTGCCGTTCCTTGATTATTCATAGAAATACTCGAAAATAGATATTATAATCTCTATAATAGCTCTAGGAAATGATGCGGTCTCGCTTATGTACAATGTCGAATAGATCTCTCACATTGGTTCAAAATCCCTTAAAATGTCTTTGAGTTGAATAATCGATTGGACATGTTCCCCTAGGGCTTGTACCAGCAAATATGTAGGGGCATAGCGAGAAAAATAAATAAGTTTTTTCAAATAAATTAAACTTTCTGTGCTGCAATGAGTCTAATTTTGATGAATAATCATCGAAAAAGCAGCTACGACTTGAAAAATCCATTGAAAATTATAATACTATAATCTTCGAGTATTATTTTTGCAATTGTGCTGTTACACCCGATAATTACGTGATAAGTAGGTAAATGTGCTCGTTGAGAAGAGCAACTTCTAGCGCCAACGGCGATCTATTTTATTAATTTGGTGTTAAAGGAAAGAAAAAGAAAAAACATTAATATATTCGCAATTATAATGGTCGCGAGTCTTTTGTATTTTCTAAAAACAGATATCGAAGAATGAAAAGTATATAAAGCAGCAAAGCAAATGATATAGAGGACAGTTCTTAACCAATGGCATTATTAAAAAATTTGAAAAATATATTTATATCATTGAATGTTTCTCCTTATTAATATCTAGATTTTTGAAATTCGAACCATCTTCAGGAAGAAACCACGATTTGAAAAACTAATTATGGAATGGTAAAATATTTTTCTGTAATGACGAGGCAAAAGGAACTACTCGTAAGCCAAAAATTAAAATCAATTGTTATTTGACCAGTTATTGGGTTTTCTCTTAATTGTTGCAACGAATTTTTGAATTTGGTTATTCTTATTCTTTGACTTTTATGAGGTCAATGATCTGTTTAGTGGTATCGAATTTCATCTGTTTTCTGGAAAGATAAATTGCCAGCTATCTCCCATCTTTTTGATGGCCTTCCCTTTGGAGACTCTTCCCGGTGGACGACATCCCCTAGGTTCGAAAGCGATGCGTGATAGCCTGATGTAATCCATTCTTTTCTCATGTTTGTGCCAGTAACGTCTACGCCGCGTTCTCCATCTTTTTTTTGTGTGTACGTTGGGAGTGGAGAAAGCTTTAAAATGACACCACCCGGATGTTTTGGGTGGTAATGTCAGATTCCTACTAACTAAAACTCCACTCCGCGCGGCATCGGGGTTCCCCTAGAACATTTCTACCGCTTGCCTCTCGCCTTTTGACTATCTTTCTTCCTTTTATCTGATTCTCTCTTCTTCTGCCTTGTTGGCCATTATGCCGACAAACATGTCCTCGATGGTCTTCCAGGTTGCTTCGATCTTCAACATTAATTGCACCAGTTTTGCTGGGGTGATTGTAGCCCCTAGTTGGAGTTCGATAGGCTGGCTTTCTTGAGCCCACCTTTCGCATTTGAAGATTGTATGTTCTGCGTTATCTTACTCTCATCTGACCACGTGTTTTACTCCACACTCTGTCCATACTAGACTTGCCAGGCATCGATCTTGAAGTTTTCGTTTCAATGGTTCGTAATATATTCTTCATCTTGGTCGTGTCCGACGACTCTTAAACAATCAGATATTACTGAAGCCTTGTTTACTTGACTTGTTGTCTCTTACCTGATCGTGAAATCAAAATTCATAACTTGTTCAATAGAAACTGGAAGATATTTGGAAGTTTGACTAAAATAACACGAGAAGTAAAAAACAAACTATCAAATGATAGCAAAGCACCTACAATTGAGAGGTCACTTGATGGACGAGGAAAAACGACGATACACACCAAAAGGAAAATTATTTTTGACTTATCATATGGGAAAGTTATGCAATTAAAAAAGCAACCATAAGAAGAAATTCTATTAAACAAACAATAACAACTGAATTTCCCGCCATTTAAGACATCTATTTGTGGATTTTGTTATCGGTCTGGTGAAGTTTGCGTGATAAGTTGGAGGTTAAATTATTTGGTAATTCTGATACATTTTTGTGTATTTCTGTGTAACAAGTAGTAATAATTGCACAATTTTTGTTGCAATATCCGCCGATTTTGTATTACTTTATAGTGGCACCTGAAAATGTGTGGATCCACAGGAAATAAGTCACAAAACTGAAAAACTGTAGTTTCATTTACGGTCTGTGAAAAAGTACGTATTTTTGTCCAATTTTAATAATTAATGTTATACACTAAAATCAACTGAAAGTTAATACATTATAAATGTGCGATCTGAAAATAATCTATAAACCTTCAATGCAGTAGAACTCCGTGGGAAGTATCTTGAAGAATCGAAAACTCGCATTACACAAAATTTTCGTAAAAATGTGTAGAAATAAAAATATGCACATGACTTTCAGTACAGGCAAGTAGCATTTTTCGCTTGTAGAAAAATCCGGAGAGGCTGAAAATTTGCAGACCTGTGTATTACAGTGGTTGAAAGTGGACTCTCCCCAAAATAAGCCACCTCTCGGCTTTTCTCCAAATTGGGTATATTTAGTTCCTTCAATATGATTTTTTGTCTGTAACTCTCTAAATTTCATTTTTAGGGTAAAAGATCGTTAGACTAAAATTATAGGTACTTCATAAAGTACAACGCATTTTGCCTTTCTGAAACTGAGTTTTATTTCAGGAATAGTACGAAGTAAATTTTTAAAAACTAACTTATAGAGAATTTTATGCTCTTCAATTTTAATCTGATAATAATTTTTCTTAAAAATTAAAATAAGCAAGTTGTAGGAAAAAATGGGTTAAATAAGCTAAATTCCCTAATTGGTTAAGAAACCATCGGAATTTTAGGAGGATTCATTAGGATGCTCAAATGCACATGTGTAAGGTATAGCTGATTCCTTTAGTCATGAACCCAATACTCAAGGCGGAGGGAGCTCACATAAAGGAAATAAAAACATTGGGTATTTTAATTTATTTAGTTACCTCAAAATTCACGCTTGCAAGTAGTTTTAAAGAAGACTGATTGTTATTTAAATTATGAAATAATATTAATATCATTTAATAATAAAATCTCAATTTAAGCTACATAAAACATACAACCGACATTTTCAGGTATCAACCTGAAAAACCTTCGTTCTTTGGCGAGTTTATGTTTCTTGCGTCGTATTATAGTATGTAGGGATCTTGACTAGTGGAAACAAGTATACCAAATTTCAGCTTGCATTTTTGCTTGGACCTATCTTAAGATTGACTAACCGATTACACCAAATATAATCATCTGGCAGATAAAACGGGAGTATTTAAGGAAATATTACTCTTTTGTAAAATTGTAACGAATTGTTACTTAACCCAATTTTAGTTATTTCACCAAATATTTATGATGTCATAAAATATTATCTCTGTAATTAACACTTCTTCTCTTCTTTATCTAAATTTAGCTCTACGATCTGTGGTTACTATAATCTTTTACTATTATTTCTGCGAGTGCAATGGTAATAGGCTTTACGTACCCTCCGAAGCACGGATACGGTTAAAAAATTTAACCTACCTGAAGTTGAACTGGAAACTTTGTGTTAGCAGTTGATCTCGATAACTGGCAGACCATGGCTGTCAGCGTAATTAAAACTTAAATTACTTAAGTAATTTGAAATACAAAACAATTATACACCGGAAAATATTATTTCGAAATCTAATTCACTTATAATCACGTCATAAATCAAATGCGGAGACATCCGTATGTCAACGAAACGATAGAATATTTCGCGGTTTGTGACCGTATAATATGACCTACAGTGATATGGGTAAGAAGACCTTTGCTTATTATATATGGCCCCTAAATGCTAATGGGTTAAATATAATTAAGCAGCGTACCTACACTGTTTAAAATAATTGTGTTAAAATGTGAAAATGCGAATAGATAAATGAAAAAGTGTTAATTTAACAGATAAAAAAAGATGAATTACCTTTTATCTCATAATCTCAATTATGCTAAATAAAAAAGTAGACAATTTTTATTTTTTGTCTAAATTATTGGAAGTATTAACATTTTGAAAAGTTGAGATGACGCTATAATACACAAGAGCTTTCAGGAATTTATTCGACGAATTAATCTTACGTGTAATTAGCAGATTTGCATTCTCTTATCAGTAAACTGACTGCATTTAAACAGAGAATGTCCAAATGCAAATGCAAAATTGTCTTCTTTTTAAGTCACACTTGCGAGTTAGATCCTTTCGTTGTTCAACTTGATTCATTTGCATTTTGTGTTTCGACTTGCTGTTAGTTACAGTTTTATTTTATAGTTTTTATAGTGTGTTTAACAAATTAATTTAGTTCTATTACATATTAATTGTTGAAATTATTAGTATTTCATTGTCAAATTGTGAAATAAAGTCTAGTGCTTGAAGGTATTGCACAAATGGAGTTGAAATTATATTTAAAATTTATAATTAGTTCAAAATTAATAACCCTTGAAGAGCTAAATAACAGAATCGCGGCATTTAACTATGGCTTATTAGATAATAAGAATAAACCTAGTCCGATAGTGATTGATAAGCCAGGCAATGCATTAGGACAACGTGCTGCACAAATGTGGACTCTTGTTTATTATATACCTTTACTAATATCAGATGTGAATCTTCAATGTACCGAAAAATTTGAAGTTATATTAAAATTATTAGATATAATGGATATAATATTCTCTAAACAATTATCCTTTGGTATGATAACTCAACTAAGACGTATGATTTCAGAACATCATTGTCTCCTAATAAATCAGTACAATGTTAAGCTAATTCCTAAACATCATTTATTAATTCATTATCCATCAATTATTGAGAGAATGGGTCCTTTAACTGAATTATGGACAATGAGATATGAAGCTAAGCATGGCTATTTCAAATCTCAAGTACAAAAATTCAAAAATTTTAAAAATCTTGCCAAACTTCTTGCAGTACAACATCAAAAACTGTTTTGTACTACTTGGGCTCATAAAAATATAGATGCTTGTGAAATAGTTGTAGGTCCCTACGTAAAACGCAATTTGCAATCGGTTACACGTCAAATTACAAATGTTGATGCAGGTTTCTTATCCAACGAGGTTATTTTCTTCAAGTGGATTTCTTTAAATAATACAAAATTTTGTCCCAAAATGTTCTTGTGCTGCTTTGATAGCAATGACGATTTACCTATTTTTTATAGAATTTGAGAATTGCTTTATGCACAAAAGATTCCATATGCAATTTGTGTTCCTTGGAAAACGATTTGTTTTGAAGAACATTATCATGCTTTTAATGTAGTTGAAAAAAATAATAGTGTTACGGAATTAATAAATTTGACATCTATACCTTACAATATTGTATTTGATTTGCACCACCCTTATGATAAAAATATTAATCTTATTGTAACTAAAGAAGTGTTACTGTTTCAATGAATTTTTACTATAAATGTTTGTATTTTATTCTTTTTTTTGTATTACGATTTTTTACTACTTTTATTTTACTATGATATTTGTTAAATAAATAATAAAATATTTTTAAATAATATGAACATTTTTTATTTTAAAATTACCTTTTTCTTAGTTAAATTTATATTTTTAATTTAGATATTATTTTACTCAAGAATTTAGACAAATCTATCTTATAGAATTAATTAAACCTCTTAAATAACTAGACAAATTTATCTCGCTAAAGTAAAGAAAACAATATTATTCATAAGACAAAATGACACGAAAGAAAAGAATTATTACCTGCTCGAAAAGAGTAAAAATTAGTTCTATGGAGTCAATCCAGCATCCAAATGTAGAAAGACTGTCCAAGAAACTAGGTAATGTCGTCAATATAAATAGAGAAACAGTACTTTTACTACAGTTAAAAACTGCTTAATTGTTTTAAATTTACTTAATTTTAGTCAACAACAACTTAACATTTAGATAAAATGTTTTATTAATTATGGTAGAATTTCGTAATAATTGTAATAAAATCTCTACTTCAAATAGTAAAAATTTTAACACAACATTTAGAAATATAAATTACATTATAAAATATGGACAAAATAACACAAAAATATAGTAGACTATATGGACTACTTTTTAAGACATAATTATGTTAAATTAACACTTTTCTTTAAACAGTGTATACATAGATTTTAGTGACGGAATTGAGCTCGTCTAGTGTGATCGAGAAAAGTCGCCATAATATATTAGCATACAGTATGTTAACCAATTTTTTAATTATCAATATTAATATTATTATGGTAATCGTTGTATGCTACCACACAACTTAGTAGTAAATAATATAAAAAAAATGTAATTTATTTAAAAAGTTTTGTGGAAGAAGTTATCGATTTTTAATGTAATCTTAATTATTTATTCGCGTTTATAAGAACGACTACCTACCCACCTATATTTTGTGATTGATTTATAGTGTTTAAGTCAAATCGTTTATAATGTAGCCAAGTTGGTTCGAGTATGAAATTTTTTCCCATTAAGAGGTTGCACATTGTAATTGGGATGATGGCAGTTCTCTTATGTGTATAGAATAGCGTGTTGTGCGCGTTAATGTAAAAACTTTGTCAATTTCACGGGCCAATTATGTTTCAAATAAACCATTTACTGGAGTTTGACTGACACCATCTGAGTTTATCGGAGTGAAAGAGAAAGAAAACTAGCAGGTCTTCATGTAATGTTTCTATTACACTCTTACCGGCACGAAAGTTGGTACTATAAGGTTAATTATATTATCAAGATACCTTATTGATATATGTGTATGAAATTCTTTGCAAAACTATCCCTAAGGTAATTAAGTTCATTTAATTACACCTGACAGGCAACTAATACTATGCAACCTCATAAATTGAAATTTCGTGTACAATCTCGTGGATACCTTCTCTAATGATATATAAACATTCCAAGCTTCACCATAAATAGTTGTAGCTCATCCTTTATTTATTAGATAAATGTTGCATTTTAAAACGGTATTTCGAATATTTATGCTTAGTAGGAAATTGTAATCGTACTAATTTTTCTTTTAATTTGCACATTAATATGCTAGTGGCTAATCGTTGTACCGTTTTAATAACAAAAAAATACACTGACAAATTACGTACTACATATTATTGTCATTTTGCTCGCATAATCACTATTTATTTGCTTTTAACTTTCTTACTGATTTTTAACTATCGGATACTCGCGAAGAATATAAAGTAACATTATTTTGCAATTTAATAACCGTTTTGATGTATGTCTTTAATTTTAAACCCAATTTGCTCTTGTACTTTATCAAAAATCACATCACGTTGTAACTAAGTATCTAACTAACACCTTTTGGGGAGAAAAGCGCTTATATTTATATATGTATTATCGTGCATGTTATGAAGAGGTGGTATGTACTGGTTTTGGAATTAGCCATAAAAGCCATGAAATATGAAACTAACAACATTTTGCGGTAAGCGATGTGTTGCACGTAACCCACAGTTAAATGATGAGACTGTTTAACCTTACAGTTGCTATTTTGTCCGTTCGTGAATGGATATTTAACTGGTCGTTGTACTTGGGACAACCTTGAATATTGCCACAATATTTTTAGTTTTAAACAATTTTTTCCACTTTGTTATGTCTAATAACGTTCGGTATACTAATTTTCCTTTTGTTGCAGGGAAGACGTTAGAAGAAACTAATATACACGAAGAAGAAGCTACTTTTGAGTGAAGGTACGAGCCATTATTATTAATATTGTGTGAAATTTTACAATTTTTTTGACAGCCGAGTTATTAACATGGAAATCGATAAGTAATATAGTGAGAATCGTGATCGTTTTTAGTGTTTTATTGTGCAATAACGAGTATTTGATGATTTTTTTTAAATTTAAAAGTATCGACTAATAGTGGCGCGGTAATGATAACGTAAATTTTTTACCTAGGGTCTATTTACATCCACCTTTTTATAAGGACATGACAATTAACAAAATCTATTCTCTTCCTATCCCAATATCGAAGTACATTAGTGTGGCATAATTACACTCTGTTGTCTTGAGCAAATTGATTACAGCTCAAATTAAAGTTTTTGCATGCAATGATTAAACATAGATGCTCGGATAGCTATAATAGCATTTTAATTAGAAACTGCCCATGACAATACTGCCAAGCGTTTAGCCATCAGTTGCAGCAGCTTGTTTGCTAAATTTTGCTCGTTATAGAAACGTAAAATTGATGTGTGTTTTTGTAGAAAAAAAAAGTTTTTGTGAGCAGTTTCACATTTCTAACGAACCTGCAAGGTGCATAAATTTACCTTTATACTTTTTAATAATAATGAACACCGTAGATATACGTATATATAATATATCCGCTCAGGTCGATGATGTATGTGGAAACATTGATGCTGCGTTCGTTATAATCACATATTGGCAATTAGTTAGGGGACTAAATTGACCGCCATCATTATATTTGGTTGATTTATTTTAAACGATTTGACACACGTTAAATTTGAAATTGGTTCAGGGGTAATCTAACTTTTCAATTAGGTATATCAGTTTAAAATCATTTTTTGTTATTAATAAGCATTCCGAATAAGATATGTCGTTCATTAAAAATAACCTTTGGTGTTCGAAATAAGGATAATAAATATCAATGTCCTAAAGATATTATGTCACGAGAAATATATTTTTAATTTAATTGCCCAACAAAGTTGAAAACTACTGTACATTTGCGCTATAATGTAAGCCTTATTATGTAAAATAATTAATGTTGTAAACGTATAAAACGCTTTAAATGAAAATATTATAAAATTACCAAGCCAATTATTATTAATTACTTTAATGGTCATTTTAATTCCTGCATAAGTGGCACTTAATTTCATTGAAATTTATTGTCAATAGTTGTACAAACCTTTAATTTAATTACAGTAAAATTGCAAATATTTGATATCAATCATTGGTATTTTGTGTACACGTGGATTAAATATACCTAGTACGTGTATGTTGTATATTTGAGAAAATTAATTTGCCAAATTTTTATGTTTCCGCTTCTAATTTAAATTTAATTGATTAGAAATCATTCAAATGCACATCAAACGATTTCCATTAATGAGCGACCTTACGTATATTCGAGGAAATTCAGATCAAAATTATTTTATTATTTTTGTGCGCCATATTGGGTTCCCCGAACTTTGCCAAGTAAGGGGTCATCCATTAATTACGTAAAGGTTTTTTGGGGGGGAGGGGGTATTGGATATCTTACGGACCCTTACGTAGGGGGGGGGGGTCCGACGTATTCCTTACGTAAGTTTCTTAAAATATTTTTTTAAATTAAATTTAAAAATCAAATATAATTTTTTCTTTTTATGTTGGTAATTATATCCAGGTATAATGGAAATACCATATATTGAAATATATAGTACTTAAAAATCATTAAACATAGTGGCATAATAGTGTGAATTATAGAAAATGGCATCAAACTTTGGCGATCTTTACGAACGGTTTTTCATCTATGTAAATCAAAATTTAATTTAAATTTTTGTATTTATTATTATCTATCTATATATCGTATAAAAATGGATCTATGTGTGTATGTATGTTCCCTATAGACTCCTAAACCGTTTGACCGATCGGAACCAAATATGGAAGAGTTATTATGTAGGTCCCTGCGCATGTTTTTGTATTGAAATAGTGCAAAAATTCGCAAAGGAAAGGAAAGTTGATTTTGAGTAGCCTGCCTTCCTTTAAGGAATCTCGATAATCCATTCATGCGCGTCCCTATGGGACGCGCATGAATGGATTATCGAGATTCCTTAAAGGAAGGCAGGCTACTCAAAATCAACTTAAAAAACAATAATGAATGCTGTCAAACTGTCAACCGATCGACAATGCAAATACGCGTGCACGTGCTTTACGTTTCTATTTGACCAATCTTAACCAAATTTGGTGTTAGAAGTTATTTACAATGCTACGAAAAACATAGGCTACTTTAGTACCTTGGAGCGAGGCCGAAGGCCCAAAAACCACGGTCTACACGTATGCCTGTGATACCCTTGAGTGAGGCCGAAGGCCGAACAACCACATCAGACACGGTCTAGATGGCTAAAGGCGGCCGGTAGGCCGACTGTGCCAGCTAGTATAATAATATTATTATTCATCTTTTATAAATATAAGTGGTGGAGAGGGAGGTCAAAATTAATTTTCTTTTAAATAATCCTTACGTAAGATGTGGGGGGGGGTTGCCACAATCTTACGTACCCTTACGTGGCGGGGGGGGTCCAAAATTACAAAAATCATCCTTACGTAATTAATGGACCGCCCCTAACCTGACTAAAACCAAGATGATTTTTCACGGAAATATTTTACCGTGTCCTGTCTGCTTTTCCTATAGTTCACATACCAATTTAAGTTTAGATTATGCATACACCGTATCATCAACATAAACGATTTAACCAATCAGAATCATGATCATGGCGTTGCGTCACGTTACGGCGTGCGCATGAACTCAACTTTATGCGATACGGTTTACGTCACACCACTTATCTGGTTTAAACACTGCAACTTTTAAGTTGTACTATTGGATTTTATCACAGTAATTCAATGTAAAACAAAATTTCAAAATGCAAAATAAATAGCGCGCCTAATAAAAATTAAATCTTTCTACTTTTTATTAATCGATAGTTTCACTGGATTCCTCCTTTTTAATATTCCTTTTTGAGCCAATTTTTTCTTGTGGAAGAGAAAAACTATGTCAGGTGCCAAATTTGATGGTCGATTTGGAAGCAAAATGTTTTCATTATGGTAAAAATTAAGAAATAATTTGGAATTTCCCAGCAGTTTAACAAACGATTAGCAGTGTCCTGACAGATAATTTCTGAAACGGAGGATTTTCTGCCCACGACAATTTTTTCCACACAATGATCATACAAAAACTGTTAGCACCAATCATAATTCTTTGCAACACTTCGTCACCACCAAATTAAAAAATAATGGGACAATAATGTTCAGGCATTGAGAAATGCAATTTGTTTCCAAAATTTACTTCGCCACGTCCGTCCTGGGCTTCCAAGACTTTCACTGAGCCTTGAAATTTTCTTTGCAGATACTGTAAGACATCCTGAAATGAATGAGACACGCATGTAGTCGTATCGCATAGCCGCATTATGCCTGTACAATACAAAATTTCAATATTATATGATATCGAGCTTTATTTAGCCAGTCAGATCCTAGAGTTTAAACAACCCAGAATACAACGGAGACTGGTCTCCAGAAGCAAGTTCAGTTCACTATCATCACCGATGCTATCATACCTAGCGGAAACGAAACAAAAAAAACCACTTGCATTCATCTCTGTATCCAATTCGGTGCATTTTTAGGGCATACTTTCATTCTCAAAGATAAAATCGAAATTCTCTCATTCCCTAATGCACTTCTAATTAGTTAATGTTATGCGGCCTTTAGGCCGCACAGCCATACACTAAACATTTTAGAAGTATTCTAGATAATAAAGTGAAAAACCTTTGTGTATGTAACTGTTCGTAACGCAGCACTGATTGGTTAATTTGTTAGTTAACGACCTAAAAGAGTTTCATAATTACAGCAATCACATATTAAAAGCTTGTGGTGGCTGTTAGGGTATATGGAACCCATGGTTACACGATATGATTAGCAGCGGCGACTCCCGGGGCAAAATATTGGGTAGGCCAGTAGCTTTTTAAGCATATATAAATTTGCAGGAGGTTGAGATTTTTTCGAATTTAATATACGCCGTCTCCCACTTTTACAGATATTAATTTTCCAATTATAAACCACTGGAATTTCTTAATTGCAAACAAACCCTATTTACCTCGGACAAACGAAGAAGTATGCAAGGTTAATTTGGAGCAACTGGAGAAGGGCCTATCTGAGAGAGTCCGTATTCTCAACCTACCGCCTCAAAGCAGTCTTTCCAATTACCGAAAAAGTACCCAGTACAATTTCTTCTTTCTTTGCACAATTTCTTGTACAAAATTTTTAACAAGTACAAAAATACTTCTTGACGGTGCCGACGACGCTCTCTATGATTCCCACGACCGTGACTGGATGAGAGAGGATGGAAAATATGAAGTTAGAAAAGTCAAAGTAAGTGCTGCGGCTAAAGATAAGACTTCTCCCCTTCGTCCATCCTAATAGCCACTTTCCTACCCCTTGCGCCTAACGAATACCATTAATTGTGATCAGATCGAAAGACAATTGGCCCAAAACGCACAATACCATACAATAAATTAAATTAAAACAATGACATAGCAGTGTGCATGCATGTACTGAGAACGACTACCGGATTCTGGAAGCGGAAAACATTCCATTAGATACGTCCAAGCGTGTCCAGAAAAAGCCTCTTCAGGTCGAACTTAGAGGCTTCCAGGCCCCTCAAAATATCAAGCTCTTCTTAAGGAGAAGGAGATGGGAAAGTAATATATCCAATTATTGCATAAATGATACTTAAAAGTTAGAAACTCGTCTTTTTTCCCCTAGTTGTAGCTTCAATGCAATTTCTTAGTTGCCTTTTGTCGGCCGGATTGGACGTTTGTGAAGAACAGGTTTATTTTAAATATTGTGAAAGATATAAATAATTATAGCGAATACAAAACAAAACATCAAAATTAAAGATAAAGCAATAATCATGTTGAATTAAAATTTTATAACAACTAACTAAAAGTTGTTAGAAAAGAACGATTAGTAACTTAGTTAGACTTTGCCCAGAGCACCCTATATGCCACCTACGGCTCTCATTAGACCTCATGATTGCTTACAATGGGTTGGGAATTATGCGTGGTTGATTGCTGAATTCGCTTTTAATTTATGGTACCTACATAGTTTTAGCAGGAGTCAAACCTCGACCTCACTAGCGAGTACTCGACCAAGGATAACCGCATACTCGCATCATAATATTGCTCCATATCGAACATTTTATGCACGACACATACACCCGCTTACTTCGAGGGTTGTGAATGGTGAAAGTAACATTGATGCAGCAGAGGTGAGGGAGTGCTCGTTGAAAAGATCACCGTTTAACGAAGTTTGATCATCTCCTGGCAAGATTTTATTGCAAAGAAGAAAAAAAAATTGAGAACGTAATTTGGTATTGTTTCCTATGCATTCTGTGCACAAAATAGTTATCAGCAAAATGAAACTATTTGATAAAATTACTAAATACGATAATCTTATAGCTCTTATTTGTATAGTTTCCGAGATATGGAAATCCAAAGAACCCCTTTTATTTGAAAAATTTTGCACAGAAAAAACGTAGTTTTCAGATTGCTACATGGTTCGTTTTTCTTATTCATCTTGCACAAGTGGTCAACAATCGAGTGAAACTATACTCAATTACATACAAATCTCTGTATAGAACAGCATTCTAGCCTAATAAGGCTGTAGAACTGTAAGCTTTTCCAAAGTTGAAAGCTTTTTAAGCTGTTCTATTACTTTTTACATTTTTGCAAATAGCTCATTTTCAGTGTATCTGAAGTGCAAAGTGCACATAACTTAAAGTATAGAGAATTAAATTTTATATAAAACTTGAACTACTAAAATGTTATATAATCCGGATAGTTTTTGAAATACGGCTTTCCAAAACACCCGAAGTCCAAAACACTAAGAAAAGCCAAGCTACGACTTTGTAATTTTGGTATTTTCAAATTTGCCTCTGTTTTGACCTAGCCTGAATCGATAACTGAAGGGCTGTTTACTAATATCAAATGAAAGGTTTTTTTAATCAAAATTTGCATTTTAGAGTTGTTTTCACGCAGATCCTTATTTCGCGACTTGATTATTGGAGTAGTAAAGAAATTGAAATTTGAGCTTTTTTAAGCATAACAACGTGCCATTTAAATTTTATTAAATTGAAAATTGATTATAGCTGGTCTTCCGGCACTGAAACCCCGAATTTGGATTTTTCCTGCATTCCAGACTTCCCAATCCGCTCCTATTTGAAACAATCATAACCTTCATTATGAAGATTCTTTTCAGTAGTAAATTCAGAAAATAATGGACGTCTATATGGAACACTACCATAATTCATTCCAGTCTTGCAAAAAATTGCAATGATTTGTTTTGAAAGGTAGCAAATCAGAATACATTTCCACTTTGATTTTGCTTAAATTGATAGTTAGATTTTTAGGTCCCACATAATTGTGCTCCGATTTCAATTAAGTAGCAATGCTGATAGTTTTGATTAAAATCAAATAACATAGTTTGCACGATAAATAGACTGAAGTAATTACGATCCATACATACCATGAGATTACTGCAGAAATAACATTTGTAGTCGGAATTTAATAAAATGCCATTACAATTATTAGTATAAAGCAAGACTGGGTTGCTATTACGCTATATTACATTTTATTGGAAGTTCAATGATCAAAACGGTTTTACAGCTTTGATATTAGTTATGTAAAATATTATTCCAAGTTTATTATAACTTATCGTTAAACCAAGAATATCGTCACTTATTATAGGGATCTAAATTTATAAATATTAAATATAGAGAAACCGAAATCTTAGTTCCAAATCGTGTTGTCAAACTTTTCATTTCCATTTTGGAAATATAAAATCCTTGAAATAGAGGAATTCTTATAAACTGTCACTGTGTTTCTTGAAAATGGACCAGCACCTCTGGCTAAATAGTTTTTCAAAGCTGTTTCCTTTTTTGCTTTCAGATTTAATCATTTTTACATTTTCTTTATTCGAGCAATCCGTGATGGATGTGAATGTATCAAGGAACATTTTGTTCCGCTTTAATGCAATTATTACTTAACGGTATTACAGCAACACGTTGTTGAATATTAAGTGCAGAGTAAGTTTAAAGGGCTTAAAATTTACTTTCTTGCAATTATTTTTGTTTGGTTAGAAGTATCTAAAGATTAAAACCTCTCAAAAGCGATCAACTATATGTAAAGGAAAATTCTACATTAATTAAATTGTAGCAAACAACAAAAGTATTTTATAATCTCTCACCTGTCCTGAAGAATAACCTTCAATTTTAAAATTGCAGACTGTCCTTAAAAAAAGCGAACGTAGAATTTAATTGTGGTGGTTTTGTCGGAAAAACTAGCGCGGAATATTATTGTCCTCCAATAAAAATGAACTTTTTAGCAGAAAAAAAATTTAATAAATGAGTGGTGTTTGTTGTTAACATATTTGAGAATATATATGTAGGTGATTTGGAGAGACGACTTCCCCATAGTAGGACGCAATCATGAACAGAGAACAATGAGTGCTAGCGGCCGGATGTTCGCTCGGCTGATCGGCCCGGTGCGGGATTCCCTCCTGCGTTATAAACTGCCATCAAACTCATTGCCGTTGAAATATATTGGTCTCCCCTATTCTTCGCATTCCAGGGTACAATGCTCTATCCCGGCTCCATAACGACCGACACAAATCTCTATTATAAATGGGATTCCGGCAATTGCTTAATGTTTGGTCAACGATATAGAAATTATTATTTAATTCGAAGGGTTCCTGTAAGACGTAGTTGATGTTAAAGGTGATCGTCTAGCGTTTATTATTTATTAATTGCAACCCATTTGCATTTAATCGATCGATTTTTAAATTGTATTGTGATTTGTTTTGGTTGGATTGTTTACGAGATCATGTCAGCAAGTTTGGTTTCATGATTTAAACTTACAGTAATTCGACACAATGGATATCAAGAGAAATTGACCCCATAAAGTTAAGTCGAAAAGTACGAGTATTTCTTGTGTTTTACTAACCTAACAAGAATATGTGTCTTATTGTTAAATCGACAAGTCTTTGTTGTATTATTAAAATATTTCAATGGGTGAGTAAACACACTTGTTATATTGGATGACTGCACCAAATGACCATGTTTGTGATTAGTTGAAAAATGCAATTCACTGTGATGAATGAGACTATTGACTATTTCCATTCTGAACTTTAATTCCCGTCATAGGTGTTCATATATTTTGTTTCAGATTCACTTCTTCATGTTGTTCCCATCATAAATCCATTACGGTATCGCTAGATTTTATTGGTTTTATTGGCGAGAAAGCCAGAGTTGCTTTTTTTTTTACAAATTTTTATATATTTCTCGGACGACTTTCTCTTCAAAAATATAAAAACTCCTCTTCAGATTTATTTATCTCTTTATTTAATTAATAATTTACATATTAATCTTAATTTAAATTAATTTTTCGTATAAAAGGTATGGTCTCTGAATAACCGATATGTGTGTTAAAATTATTTTATTTACAATCTTGTTTTTAAAACTTTCCAACCTGTTTTAAACATTCTTCATCACAGCAAACCGTTATGCAATTAATCGCCTACAGAATTTTTGACCTTAGGATAATTTTATACAAGTTTAGGTACCTATACATGTTTTATTATAAATAAGTTCTTCGAATTAGGTTGTAGCAATTCCATAAAAATTATTAGCTACAACATTACTACTTAATGTTAAATTGTTCGATTTTTATAATATTTGTCCAAGTGTATGTAAAACTATTTCTATATATTTAATTTACATATCAATCGTTAATACAGGTTCTAATCATTAAATATACATATAAATTTGAGCTTGATTTTTTCGGATTATCTACACGCCAAGCTTCAATGTCAATGTTAAACCGTTTAGTAATAATGTGGATCACTCGATGAATTCTTTTAAATAAAATAAATTTTGTGTAAGCCAAGTGTGCCAAATTTTCATAAGGCACAAAGGACATGCCCATCCAAGAAATTGTATGTACTGTTAGTTTGTGCGCAGTAGGTAATATATTATGACCTTTTCACACGTGTCCAGATTATCTTCAGTAGTACTTCTACACGGAATAAATCCCCAACATACTCGTATTAGTTTGTTTAATAATGCACAATTCAAAATATTTTCCGTTTATATTGGAAAAATGCATGTAAACTAGAAAAGAGCACTATTTCATTCTGTTTGCTATACGAATATAATCATACTAAATAATATTTAAATTGTTCGATTGCAAGTAATTGATTTAATCTCACTATTTTCAAGAATATAATTAAAATTAAAAACATCTCGTGCAACATGCGATATTGCTCTTACGGGGGGTCTACCCAGGAAACGAGTATTGCGAAGGGGTATGGCGCTATATCATGGACGAGGAAAGAGGTAACTCCTGAAAGTAACGTGTGTATAATTTTCAGTAAGCTGCAATCTCTGAACAGCTAGATTGACTTAATATAATAACTAACCTATCCTGCAATAATCAATCACATATTTGTCGTCGAAATTTATTTTTTGTTATCGTTTAGTAGTAGTAGGTATATCTATCTAGAACAATTAATTGTTACATAAATCAATGCTAATTTAACGTGGAATTCGAACCACGGCAAAGATAAATCTTTCGACATTAAATTTTAAAATTGAGTACATCAACCTTGGTATTCGTACCTTTGTACGTTATCGAACAAACAAAGCGCCTGAGCACTACGAGATAATTAAAAGCATTAAAATTAAGTTTATTAAAGCTAATTTATTTTGAAACACTCGAATTTGATAATAAAATATATAAAGTATTAAATTAATAAGTATTAAATAAAATTCACACATTAAAAATATCTGAAGAAGATAATCAATAACCTATTTCCGAAAGATTATGAAATATGTAATTTGAATTTTATTTTAATTTGATTAGCTGGGTAATTTTTAAATTTTACGTTAATTTAATAAAGAATAAAGCATCTCAATTTCAATTTTTAAGGAAGATCTCCAGACTAGTGGAAAATAACGCTGCTGTGTACCCTATTAAAACTATTCATGTCATTGATGACAACAACACTATGTGAAACAATACCAATAGCAGAGGGACAACAGGAATTTAGACGTAATATATTTCAGACAAATAACTGAAAAATCGATTGAATTCTTGAAACCAGTCTACATGTGTTTCATTTGTAGGTTTATCAAAAGCAGTATCCCCAAAACCTGCACCAGCTCAACACTGGAAACACGACAAAAATACGTACAAAAGGAGAACTGACAGAAGAAATTCCAATACCAAATGGAATCAGACAAAGTGCTAGCCTGCCCCACTGTTCTTTAACCTAGTAATGGACAAAATAATAAAAAAAGTAGAGAGTAAAGATAGAAAGTAATGGATATCGTATAAGCAAGGACGAGATAAAATTACATGCTACGCTGACGATGAGGTACTGATGGCCGAAAAAGGGGACGATCTTCAACGATTGCTCAATATTTTTAACATAACATCAAAACTATATAAAATGGAGATCTCCCCAGGGCAAGACTAAGTGCCTAACAATCTCGTAATCCTAAAAAGATACATGCTTACCATAACGCAATAGAACAAGAAAGTAATATAGGTATTTTAAATACTTGGGAGTAGAAACATATAAATGCAGAAATTTGGTAGAGGAAACCATATTCCAGGTTCGAAAAGCGTTGATGGTCTCCGACTGCTTGAAGAACACAATCTGGAAAAATGAATTTATAAAAGTAGAGACGCAGGTAACAGGGAGACATTTGAAATATTTTCTATTCTAATCCGATTACACAAATGGCACTTCAGTATAATTTTTTTAACCTTCGAAGGTACCGTTCTATCAAATTTTTATGTAACTGTGGTGGAAGTTTTCACAGTCATCAGGTGCTATTGTTGTTCGAGAGGTTAAAGTAATTTTTAACAGTAAAATCCTGAACTGATTGTAGATAAATCAAGCAATATTGTTTACGTTGTCATGAGTTTGGCGAATAATTAATAGGTACATTTGGTTTAAAAATTAACAATGAGGTTTCGAGTATGTTTCCACTTTTGTAAATTTTGGCAATATGAGTAACAGTGAGACAATTAAAATGAGTAACAGTAAGTCGTTCTATATCTTATTACTAATATTTTAAAGTTCCCTTTGGTGTAGGAAAAGTTTCAATTTATCAGCAATACCTGGAAATCACCAAATGAAATACATTTTGGAACATTTTCTGATGAAAAAATGAGTAACAGTAGAAGCAATTCTCAAAGAACGAATAATTATAAGTTCTATGGCAAAAGAGAGTATTTAATTGATTCTTATTTAATAGATTTTCGCTGAAATCTTGAACTTGGCACCTAAGCACAGTATCGTATCTATATTTTTGGTAAATAAATACTAAAAGATATTTTATTCACCCCTAAAATTATCACCCACCCATGGGTAACAGTGAGACGTATGCCGCATGTACATTTAATAATGTCTGTATTTGAGAGTACACCACTCATTACCAAATTGAGCAGTGAAAACTTACAACCATGTATGCTAGTATGTGTAGATAAAAAAGGAATTTTAATTTTGGCTAATAATACCCTAGTTGAGGGCATCAGAAAGAAAAGCGTCTCACTGTTACCTATGCTCCTTCCCTACGCTATAGAGCCAAGCTCGAACACCGCAAAGACAGAGAATGCTAAGAACAAACGAAATGAAAGTTCTAATGGCCATAACTGGAAAATAACTTGAAGATAGAATTAGGAACGACCACATAAGGAGAATGTAGCATGCTCGATACAATAAGATGAGCCAGAACAAGAAGAAGAGTCTGGAATGAGCACATACGGATCGCGTATGAACCAGAAGAGATTTCCAGAAATCGTCAGAGATGGAATCCCCCATGGAAGAAAGTAGCTGACAAAATAATGTTTAGTATGCTATTATACCAACTAGCCAATATTTTTGGTTACTTTTACACACTATTTAATTTTAACTTGCTAATACAAAAAATATTCTGGCAATAAATTTAGTAACTGTAAATTTAGTGAAAATTTCGAAAGGTTAAATTCCAAAAGTTTAGAGTGGACAAGAACCTGATTATTATAGAATAATAGCTATGGTCGAGGAATAGGATCAAGAGCAAATTCGGTCGAAGTTCACATGGAGAGTGGGGGGGGGGTCAAAAGACCTTTTGAACTAATTCAATGCGACTACTTTTTCAGCTTTTCCAGTATAATCCACATAGTAGATGTGTTTCCAAAAGATCAGAATATCAGCAGGCAAGGTCGAAAACAACGTTTAAATGGAATAAAATTACTACAAACTTAGTCAACCTTTATTAAAATTGAAAAATTTATGGCATATGTTGTCTGGGAAGCTTCAAAATCGTATCTTCACCCTCGTGTCCATTTTTATTTTTGACAAGTTATTAAAAGCAATTAAAATTGCAAGATTTTTCGAAACAGATACCCAATTAACATAAAATTATCGTTTTATTTATTTTCATTAATTTTAAAAATTATTTACATACTACATGAATAAAAATATTTTCATAAATTAAATCATTAAGTTTTCAAAGAACAAAATCTAAATTGATGTCAATGCAGTTAGCCAAATTAGCTAGATGTAAGGCTAGATATTATACAGAATGACTGGGTTACAACTTTTACAAATTAACTTGATAAATTTAAATTAACTTTACCTACCATTTAAAAAAGATTAAATCAATAAAGGAATTAACTATTTTAATTCAAATTCTTAAATCGCAATTTTAGGAATGATTTTTGAAAAACTTCTTTAAAAATAACAAATACAATTTATTATATTTGCAAAAATTAGGGTGACCCCACTACCTCCTTTGAAAGATAACAAATCTGGCAAAAAGGAGGGGTAAATTGAATTGAATAATTGGAACAAAAATTATGGCTTCGATATCGATATTTCGTTAAACCATCAGCAGATCCAACAGCAAAACTCGATCAAAAAATAAATGACAATTGAAGTTTTCTGGTTTTTCTTGTTTTTGTCTTAAGAATATGTATGCATTTCAAATTGTTTTAACATTTCAATATTAGTTTTCAAAAAGCCTCTCTCTTGTGATATTCTAATTGAAAACACATCGGTGATTTTATATTATGACTCGGAATAGTCAGTTCCAAAATAGATTTGCGCAATCCTACAATCTTAGTAGCATATAATACGAAGGAGACCAGATCACCGAAGAGAAATCCAAGACAACATTCAAGCCTGTGAATTTAAATATATATTAGTCAGTAATTGGATTTTATCATGTAAGGGAATAAATAATAATTATTGGTACTTTACGTGTGAATTTAATAGCCGTAGAAATTTTCATGTTTATAAGACAATTAATTTTGATCACAGCAATACTGCGTCCATCAAGATAACTCAAAAGCAAAATAGATTCATTAGTCTAGTTCGTACAATTTCTCATGATCATAAATTGTGCAGTGTCATGCGCATAGGCTTATATTTGCCCTGGTCGTCCAATAGTTTACGTCTTTCGCGCAGGATTTTCAGAACTGGTCAATCAGAAACGATTAACCGAAATAACTTATATTAAACAGAATAAACTGTGTAAAAAATTGTTGTTAATAATACGGCCCAAGTGGGGGAACATTAACCAACTTCAGTTCAGATGTAGCACCGTGTAAAATTATATGACTAACATCCAGTTCAATGGTTTTGAAAGACTGTAAAATTGTAACCAAGCAATACTGGGTTATCTTTGAAATCACAGAAGGTATACAAATTGGATGTAAATTTCTAGTATCGCCCACCCGATCGATGACAGACATTTTTTAGTAACCTTCCATACAGAGGAGAACTGCAAGAAAGATCTCCTAAAAATTATGGACAATGATGGAGCAAAAAAAAGGTACCTTCCACCACGAAAAGTTGTTATTCCATCAGGAGTGCAAGAATTTCAAAGCTTAATGAGATTTTGTATTATTTGATAACAGAACAAAAAATCCGATGGAGAAGTATTGATACAATTTTCATAAACAAACGAAAGATCCCTATATATATCGGCAAATAAACTGCTTTATTGGGAAATTCAAAGATCAACAGCAGGCAATTAGTCAAGTTTTAATGTATAGACGTGCAATTTAGCTCAAACCTTGAAAACTGCATAACTGAATTAATATGGATGATAACGTTCACAATTTTACGTGGAAAGTAATTTTCATAAACAATGACGTAGATTTGCATGTTTCCAACTTTAAATAATGTAAATTGGGCTCAGAATTATTGTCAATTAAAATCCAATAAAACAGCAGCTGCGGTTCACTTTCTGCAAGAAAAGAATACCACAAAATGTGTTACCAGATCTTGAAAAATATGTTGTCACATAAATGGTTTGAAAATGACGATACAGAAATATTGAACCGATAGTTTTTGCTAAATTGTTGAGGAAATGTTTATAAAAACATAATAAATGGAAATTAATCTATTGGTTATGAACTTTAATATCAATTATTGCATTAATTAACAATAAAAATCATCGGCAGGCTAGTCACCGGGTTCTATTACTGGTAGCCCCATTGCTGCGATCTGAAGTCCAGGATCAATCTGCGCGGGCGATGGAGAAGACATGGAAAACTACCCCATTAATTACATTTTATTATTTTTTTACATCTTCTTCACCTCAGCCAAATTGATGGGCAAAGTTTGCTAAGCGGATTTTAAAAAGACAATAAAACAAAATTTGTTATTCTAGAATTAGACGACAAATAATTGTTAAAATTTAATTAATAGATTGTTCCAAGTTATCATTTTAATATCAAAAATAATAAAGCGCTTGCGTGAGCCCTGACTTGTAATTGAAAATTTCACACTATTGTTTGCATTAATTTTTAAATTCCGATTACGCAAATGCTAATTGTTTGTACTATAACAATTAATTATAAATTTGGGAAGGATACGCAATGATTAATTGATGCTATTATGATTGAAGTACACTAACCTATTTTCCGAAATAATCAAGTTGCGTATCTTTCGCTAATTTATAATCAATGTTAGACCTTCAGTAGTACCGTAGTACTATCATATTGGTTGCAGAATTCAGAATGCAGAATTCTGTAGCAATATTTGTGGTTGATTATTATTTATGACTATATTAGCGTACATAATAGGTCTGATGCTTTTTTTATTGGGATAAAGAAACGGGAATAAAAATATTATAGTGCGCTAATTAATTATTAACTTGCAGCAGAAGCTATTCAATTTATAAAGGATAAATTGTTGACGACAATGTTGCATGAATAGGATGTTCAGTTTGGTACACACTAAATTATAAAAATGTCTTTATAGATAGGTTGAACATAACTTGAAAACACTTCTTATGTTTAGTACGGTTTAAGTGGCATAAGCTTTCACCGATGACTGTCATTTCAAATTATTATAAGTATGAGACAGTTCCGGATTACCATATGCTCTTTCAGTATTATTTAATTTCGTCCTCTAATAAGGGGTTCGCTAATGGTAGCTTATGTGGAACCATTTTACACCTGCTTTTTTTGAAACGCGTTAGCGTGAATTCTAAAATACAAGTAAACAAAACCTAACGCGTATCATACTGGTTTAACTTGATTTTTTTAACATGCGATCTAAATAAGACCGTTTTTGGGGTGCCGAATATACCAAGGGCCTATCAGCGGAATTTACTAGACCGTGGTTCGGATTCCACGTTAATTACATTATAAAAAAGCTTTTGTGATCTATGCCGATAAATAAAAGAAATGATAAACATTAATTTACAGGGTATAATTAATTCGACTGTCGTTAAAAAAGTAATCTTTTTTTTAATCTATCATAAGATTTACGTTTTTGCAGTCGTCCAACACGCCATTTCTTCATTTCGTTTCTTTTAACGAACTCTCCAAAATCCTTCAAATTTACTACGGCTTATACCTATAGCGTATACTACGTAATTTTTATTTCAATTCTCAATACGCATTAATTAATTAATACATTTAAATATACTCTCGAGTTACATTTTTAATTCAATTGTGCTTCGGCAATATTTTGAAGAAATCTTTACAAATGGTTTCCAAAGTTTGTAACATCAATTAAATAACTAATGAGCTAATTAAATGGAATTCACTGTAATGAATACCACAGGGATTATTATTAATTGAAAGCTATGCTAATTAATGCTTCGCTAAGCAAAGTGATTTAATTAATGTAAAACATAAGAGTTGTAAAATCTAAGGAACGTAAGAACTATTTATTACTATTTTGCGGTAGCCTCAGTAAGAGTTAATTTAAAAATGTTCGCTATAGGGGCAAAGTACTTTTTAAATTACCCAATAAAACCCTTTTTTTTATAAACGAATAAGCGATACTTGGATGAAATTAGAAAATTGAATATTATTAATTAATATAATAACACCGACTTATTCTCATGTTGTATAAAAATAACATGGAAAAGTTGTTTGAAAGATTTAAGCTGCTCATTCTCACAGTGGATTGGAGGTTTTCTATTTTCCGAAGTAATTTATTTTACGAATTTCTCGGGAACAAGATATCGACTCGGGTAAGTTTATTGAAATAGTTTTCCAATCTACTTTTTTGTATAATAACCAGAGCCAAGTAAGTTGAAATATATCGAAGAAAAACAACGGCAGGGGTTCAATTGCAAATTCAATTTCAAATGGCCGAAGCCAAATAAAATACTAATTCAATAATAGCAGTCACGTCGCTCTCCCCCTGCCCGAAATTTTCAACTTCCGTCTACAAATGTAATTTTTCACACAAACAGTTGATATGATAAAAGTTTTTCTCATTTTTCTTCGCCCACTTTAATAACGCGCGCCCATAAAATCCAGCCTGTATTTTTAATTACGTTTCGCTGGCTTTGAGTTTATTTTAGAAATGTATGATTAGTTTCCACGGCAGTCATATTGTCAAGGTGCCTATGGTTATTAAAGGTTTACAAAATATTTCCTCTTTTATAAGTTGGACGTATAGGTGGGTTGGTAGGTACGTATAAAATTTTTTAATTAGGAAAATTATAAAGCTTTCGCGTTCCGGAAGCATTTCACATTTCTCGTTTGCAACAACTATATGGATGATGACGAGTGAGTGGTTATGATTTTTCTCGAATAGTTTTACAACAAATGAACGATTGGCCTTGGAACTTTCATCTTCTCCTATATATAAGCCGCGGGACAATCGCTTTGTTGCGGTTGTTGATTATATATTAATTAAAATTTTGATGAATCACCCCCAATTGTGTCATACTTCCACGTTCGTTATTAGAAATTTATCCTTTGTTTCGATTTTGTGATATTCATCAATGTCTTCTCTCGTAAATTATAATCCTTTGCAAATTGCGCTATAGTTTAATGGCGCCTGTTGTGGACGGCTGTTTTATTAAGCACGAAATATTTCCAGAAATCGATAGCTCTCCTAATTACAAGCGCAGTCTAATTAACGATAAATAGGAAATTGTCCCGCAATACTTTCAAACGCGCCCTTTCAAAATGCCTGCCTAGCGAATTAATTAATTTACAGATTACACGTTACGTAAATTAAACGATACACTTTGGAGAAATATTTTGAACTGTTGTGTTATCAAAATTTGCTGTATAATTAAATGTGGTCGTTATAAAATAATTAAATAACTTTAAAACTTTAATTTTTTACTACCTACGTAATTATTTGTGTTGCGGCAAAGAAACGAACTAATAAGAAAATTAGGGTTGGATCAGCATTTTAAATTTAATTGGTATATTAAGTTGTCGATAAATCTAATCAGAAAAGATATCGCTAATTATTTTCTTTTCCAATTGGCAGTCGTGGGCTTAAGTACGTAAGAAGAAAGTAGTTGTACAGCTAATTGGCATTGATTTATTGAGAGTGTGGTGTGAGAACCAGAACAATGCGGACATAATTTATAGATTAATTAATAGAAACGCTGTCTTATATATCGATGTTTTGTATATTTTTATTCAAATTACCCTTTTCTCTTTGTTTTTTTTAAGAAAACAATTTATTGCTGTAGAATAGATTAATTAAACTTCGATATTCTTAATGAAGTTTGTTAGTTAACTTCAAAGTGTTTAAATTGATTCCGAAACGTATAACCTGTCAATTAAAAGCTTAAGAACGTGAAGAATAACTAATGGAACCATTGTTCCAAATTATTTAATTTAATGTTATTATTATGAGGTTCCTTATGCACAGAGGAAGCCATTACTGCTAAATGAGACGTTGCTTTCTTGGATTATCTTGATGCACCGAAGAAATAGTTTTTTCAATTAATAAAACTGGCTTGCTATCTGATAGTTCGTAGGTGTGACCAGAAAATGGTAATGCAGAAGCAGGAACATTTTCTATAATGCCGTGTGAATTTACTTTACGTGGAACGCCAGCGTATTAATTTCCATATCTGGTTGTGTTTAGAAATTGACCCAACCACACGAATATGTTTTGGTACGGCTAGATCTCATTGATTAAGCACTTAAAATTTTTTTTATGTAAAATATTTCATAATGGATAGAAAGCTGCAAAGTGGGCGCTGCAAAAAGGCAAAAAAGTGATAAATAATAATGTTAAGATGCAAATTAGTTTGCTTCAATTTTCTGAAGAAATTCTTTTTGACCAAATTTCACATCCTGTTGTATAAGAAACATACAAATATTAGAATAATTAACGAAACCTCATATAAATCAGGGCATTATTTCACTGTTTGACGTCCATTTTTTGTTGCATTTGAAGCTTTGCCAAGATAGTTGTAACTCATACGTAGTGGTAGTTTTTCTATTAGCAAGACCAAAAAAGTGTACGGAGTCTTCTGGAAGTCTACGATTTAACCGCACGAGTAACCGTATACTCGGAAAGTACTAACATCTATAATAAACTTGTTTTTGTTATTAATTGCTCCATTGATTAAAATTTAAGAAATTTAATTATTTTCTAATTAAATATCTCGTAAATGCTTCACAAAAGTAACCACTCATGGTGTTAATTAACTTTGAAAATAATTTAATCTAAAATATAATTTGTTAGCTAACTTTAACTTATGTGAAATTTTGGAAAAATATTTAAAATTTCTAATTAAAATTTTTGATAAATTATTTGAATTCCAAAGAAACCGCATTGGTTAGCAATTAAATTAATATTAGAATTTTATAATTAAAAATTAATTAAAAAACGGGGATTAAATCTCAAAACTTGTACTCGTGGCTTACATCGAGAGAATATGACCAAGCTAAAAAAATTTTATTTACTTGATTTTTTTTATGTAATATTTACTGCGGAGGTCGGTCGATAGCAATTAAGTATAATGTTTTGGGTAATATAAACTTGAGAGGAAGTTTTACAATTTTAAAGTATAAGTAAACACAATTACAATGAATAGGTAACTTATTAAATTTATCGTTATTTTCATTTACAAAATATTATTTATGTATGAAAACTAATTATGTGGAAAATGATAGTAACGCGTTGTTATTTTTAAGATTTTGTGTAGAATAAATTTATGAAGTTAATTAGGTATTTAATTACATACGTAAGTTAGGTTTACGATCAGAAACAAACTTTAATTAAAATTTTCAGCACTCGAATTTTAAGTGCAACTTAAATTATCTACTCACGAATTTTGTTATTGAAAATAAATTATTGAGGTTTTGCCAAAATACTGAAAGTTGATAATCAATTAGGTTTATTAAAATTAAATTTTGTTTGGTTTCTGTAACTAATGGATACTATATTTTATATGCTTGTTATGTATAAAGTTGCCAACGAGAATTAACAATATTAAAAAGTTAAGATTACGTTATATTATATTTAAGTCTTTACTTAAGTACCTAAAAATAGGAGTGTATTTATGTCAAAATTCATTATAATATCTATTAACGTAAATATGTTGTGTTGATACGAATGTCGTTGGAAAAGAGATCATAAAACTGTTTTTCATCTAAATATAATCCAATATAAGCCCTTAAATTGTTGCAAATCTTCCTGATGTAATTTTTTTGGAAGTTTTCCCAATGAAGTCGGATTGCATGTAAAGGATAATTCGGTAAACTCAATTTTTGGGCACGGGTTTTGCTTATAGGTACTTTTTTACTTGCCTGAGTGGGGCTAAATTTTTCCCAATTCTTTGAGAACATTCGATAATTTTTAACCCCAATTGCTGCCTTACTTCTTTCATCTTGATAAAAACTGGAAGAATCGATTTCAAGGGCACCGAAAGCAGTATGTACTTAAAGACCATAGCTGATGTACGCCTTCTTGGGGTCATTCTTATTCAAGAAATTTTAATGTACATTAGCGACCAAAAGTAAATTGCGAAACAGTTTTCTGGCAAAAATCTATAGGCATTCAAGTCTCTTTTCTAAAAGTAGGTAGCCCAATACAGGATTTGGCATATGAAATTTTGTTTTGCAAAGAATGCGAAGAATGTGCTCCTCTTCAAAAAGTAAATTGAGCATTTGATAACACATCAACAATTCTAAGTAAAATCACTCAGGTATCATAAAAGACATGAATATGGGACTGCGAATAACCGGGCAAGAACTGAATGATCAAAAACTGTCGAAAGAGATGATAAAATGATCGTCCAGGAAGCAAAAATATTCCTTGCCTAACCTCTCCTGAAATCACTCGCAAAAACTGATGGCGGTTTCGACCCTAGAACTTCAGTTGAATGTAACTGAATTTATTTGGTAGAGGGTCTTCCAAGGAAGCATTGATATCGAAGAAGAATTTGATAGTCCGTCTGAAATTCTGAAAAAAAGCATTTCAACTGGGGAAAAAAGCGTGATATAAAGTTTTCTGGCACAATGGCTAAGATAATTTGATTTCTTGCTATGGTGTAAGGTATATTTCACGACCTGCAAACAAAAAACACGACATCAAATGTCGTGGGGGCTATTTTTCCGAGATGGCTTTGATCTTGACTCAAAATTGATGGCATTATGGATAGCTAATATCTGCAAACATTGAGAGACGCTATGCTGCCACATGGTACGAGGATGGATTTTTCAACCAGATAATGATCCAAAACATGTTTTAAAATATTACAATGCCAAAATTCATCTGTTTGAATCCAATAGATTCTCTTCTCTTCTGTGGAGTGCTCGAACGACGTATAAGATTTGAAAGATACCGCAATACGATGGAGTTGTGCGATAACGAAATACCAAAAGAGCGTTTAACAAAGCTGATTGACTCGATATTATAAAGGTGCAGAGCTGCAAGTGCAAGATTATATTCTAATAAATTCTAAGAGATTTATGTGATTCTCTAAAGAGATATTTTGATTGAAAAGTAAGTAAAAAAATTGGAATTTGAAAAAATTGTTACGAAAAAACTGTTTAGCAAGCACAATTTCGGAGTTATTACAGTTATTGCATGGATAGAATTGGAAAAATTTATTTATAAAATAATATTAATGGATAAAAAATTAATTTATTATTTAAACTTCTGTAAACATTTTTAATTAATTTTAATGATATATAAGCTCCGATAAGCTTATATCCAATAACATTAATAACAGGAAAGAAGAACGAAATGAAGTTAGCCGCTCAGGAAGTCTACACTCTCACTGTATAAATACACTGGGCAATTTTAATATAAATTACTATTCTGATTGGGAAATTATTATTATGTTTATTGATATTTCCTAGTTTTACCGATGAACTGTCGGCGTATGCATGATTTGAAAATGTAGCTGTCGCAATTAGGAATTTTTGTAGAAAAACATAAAAAAGATGTGACCATATCTTAGCGGTTTACTCTGAGCAAAGTAAGAACTTGATTTTGGCAATCTTTTCTTGGAACGGAATGGCAAACCACCGAGAACTCATCTGTTTAATAAAACCTCAAAATGAAGTGCATTTACATCTTGTGGTTTAAAGCTCACGTTAAACAGTAGGCCCCCTATGCTTTGAATATAATAAACGTGTTGCTAACGTTGGGGACCATTTGAAATTTTGATTTATCCATAACTCCGAAATAGTGCAATTGAATTTACCTTGCACTATGCCTGAATGTTATTTCTAGTTTTGGAGTTGGAATTCCGTAGGAAAAGCCGTCGGTCCCCCTGTTACAGACCTATCAAAGGCCAACCCAGTAAGTCTTGCAACTGCGGAAAATATTGCCGTTTTCACTGGGTGAAATTAATAAATCAATAATAATTAAAGAAACTTGATTTATTGTCTCTGAGTACGGGGACCATTCAGCGGAACTGACAAAATCAGGAAAATCGATTCGACACCACTCTTGTGTAGTTTTGCTTTATGAGCAGGGGCAGAGT
Source organism: Podabrus alpinus (assembly GCA_932274525.1). NCBI lineage: Eukaryota > Metazoa > Arthropoda > Insecta > Coleoptera > Cantharidae > Podabrus > Podabrus alpinus. The sequence goes on from OW026451.1 coordinate 28,310,658, forward strand.
CTTGTTGAAAGGTCCAATATTGGTCGCCAAAGTTTTGCCCGCAGATATACGACAGCCTCTAAAAGAGCCCGGCGGTACACTTTTTTATTGAATTTAACCCCGTCTTCTACGAAAACCATCACAGGTGTTTTACCGGCATCACAAATACCTCCCCATACCATGACAGACTTGGGGTATTGACGATGGACAACGATGGCACAATATCCGGGTGCCTTTTCTGACCAATACCTATCATTTTGACGATTGCGAAATTGTTCGATGGTGAAAATTTTCCCATTTTTGAGTACTACTTGCTTGTTTTCATTCGCCAGAATTTGGGCTTTTCGTAGCTTGTAAGGCTTCTTTTAAGCACATCATCGCATCAGAAACGGTTTGTCGAGGAATATTGAAGCATTCGAACAATTTCACGTGCCGATTTCCGGCTTCAAATAACAATAAAATTGCGGCGCGACTTTTTGACATCATCAGAACTCACAGAATTACGATTTGCTTTTATTTCTCTCTTTTTTGCTAAAATTAAGTGATTTTTGCGGTAAGAAAAACTAAGTTTGTCCGAGGTTTTCTATTCTAATTCTAAAATCTAGAAAATAAAATCTAGAATTCTAAAATCTGGTGCACAAATATTTAACAAAGAAAGCTAAATTTAAGTGTATAATAATTAATCATGCTGAACGCATAACCCCAAAAGACAACAAATTAACAAATTAAAATTGAGACTGTTCTGAGGAAACAGCGTAACACAAAAATAAATATAAAAATTGGGTAGCCCTGGTGGAGCAAATCCAATAAACTGCATAGAAAACAAAAATTTCAAATGAGTTGGCAACTCATAATTCGTAATATTTTATGACTGACATCCACCTTAAAAATTTATCTGAAGTTAAAATATGATCATTATGGTATTTGATATCACAACCAAATTGCAAAAATTCGAGAAATAAAACGATCAACTCACTATCCTAAAGAAGTGAACACAAAATAAAGTGATGATGAAAAATAATAAATTGGCGATAAAAGCTGAAAATGTGATTAATAATAAAAACGCGAAGCGTACCAAATTTAGTGCCGAAATCGAACATTCATACAGTGGTGCAAAAGGAAAGTACAGCTTCAAACAAATGTTGCAAGTGTGGAAAAGATGTTAAATATTTAAAGCATAGCTAAAGTAACATTTAACTCTTTATAATGCGCACAATGAAACTGAATGTCCTCAAAAATTATATTCGGTAAGGTCCTAGAGCTCCGGAACACCTTGTATATATCGATATGTATTTGAAATAAAAATTTGGATGGAAGAAGCTGTGGTTCTTTCGCATATAAAACCCGTAGTAGGTATAGCAAAATCAATGTCCTCTATATGAGTGTTAAATTCTGTACGTAATTTAAATCTTCATTTAGAAGTATGGCTCATTGATCTAGCGGGCTACATAAAAATGTCTGATGACAGGGGCAGATCCAGACCTACCAGTTTGGGGGGGAAATACCGATATGATAACTATAAGCACATTTTTGTTGTATTATACTTTTTCGCTTTGTTATTGGTAGATTTTGGAACGTACGAAAAAGATTAGAGGGAATACTTACCTCATATATCCCCCCTGGATCCGCCCTTGTCTGGCGGGTCACAGGTTGCACGGATACTCTATAATATTATGTTTTAATTCTAATCGATTACATCAGCGTATATTATTAATACAATGACATCGTTAGACCATGTTTTCTTCCAGTTTTTTACACGTTTGCTTATTCTACTGGAACATTTATGCGCCATTTCGGAATCCAAAATATTGGAAAGGAATTTCTAATAAGCCAAATGTAGTAACGATGTCAGTCTTTGGAATGCCATCGGGATTACAGGAATTTGGTCGACCGATCATATAAAATTAACACTTCTAAATATTTTCTTTGCATGTACAAAATCTTCCATATTATGTAAAACAGGATATCGATCTGATATTGCACGGACATTAAAAGTCTGTAATAGCCAGTTTAGTTTTTCTTTTCGGGAAGCGAACTTACATCAGGAGATGAACACTTGCCCGTGCGATATTTCCATGATTCATTATTTTCAATTGTATGAGGTTTTATTACACTTTTCAATAATTGGCAATGTGCTCGTTCAACCATGTCGTTGGGTATGGGGTGATAAATTTGGACTTACGACTCATGGTACCACTGAACACGAAGAAATATTTAGTAAATGGAAACTTTCGAAAGTTTTTGTAAATAACGGAAACATTATTATGTAATCGGTTCTATACAGGACACCGATTGAATCCTAGATTATGATTCCATGTGGATTTACTGATCTAGAAAATTCATAGAATCAACAACTGTAAAGGTCACTCTTAAACTATGTTTTTGATGTAGTTATACTGCTTATCATTATGTATTTTATCTGTCATTGCTATCGGTTTTTAATTGTGTGTTTGCATGCACATTGTAGATTAGAAAATAAAACATAGGCTGTTAAAGTACTTCGATTAAGAGTAATGTGTTCATTTTATTTGTACGTGGGGCTGTATAACGGAAAAGAAGTAGGATAATTTAATTATTAATAACTTATAATTTTTCTTTATTACTAGCGTAAGTGTTGTATTAAAAGTAAAATGGTTTATTCGTATTATATTTTATATTGTACAAATGATATTGAGAATAATGGGCATGCGACCATAAGCTAGCATTCATAATTATTTTGAGCGGTTCTAGCGCTCCTTTAAAGTCTCGATTGTAATTATCCGAAACCGCGGTCCTTATTCCTGTTCTCTTTTTCTACCGGTGATTCGTTGGTCTAAAAGGATGGTTTCGTTATAGTGGAACATAGTGTGTACGGTCATACGGTCAAATAATTTTAATTAGATCGCACTTCGAAAGGAGAATAATTACCTGAAATGATTACATCCACTGCAAGATTGCATTTAACGAATTTCTCGAGTCCAGCAAGTGACGTCTGCTTCCGGAGATCAAACAACGATGTTCGTAATTAAATACATCATGGAATGGTATTAAATTATCTGAGAGGTCTATATTGTATGGCATGTACAAGATAACCTATGTGGACATCGCATATGCACAAAGCCTTTCTGCCTTAATAAAAGTCCATTAGCTAAAGCGCTCGAAAGTGCTTTTCCCCTTCGTTCTTATTACTATCATCAGATTGCACACTATTCTCTTTCAGATTTACTACATATTTAATGTTGATTTGGTGTTCAAGGTAACTGAAACCACGCCGAACATAGTTTATTGTTAAAATTTTTAGTACATACAGCACTCGAGGATAAGTTGGCGATATAACCACAGGACCACGTTGATGCGCACAATTTTCAGTTCTTTTTTTTGTAAAATTTCAACCAAGTAGTAGCAAACTAACAAACAAAGCAATGGAAAAAATTATAATAAAGAGAGGAGTGAAATAATGAAGCTTCCATAATTAAATTCTTTCTCGACCATGAAAGTGATACAAACAAGAAACCACCAATTTGTGACTAATTATAAAGCGAAATAGTAATAAACAACAGCATTGTTAATAAACGCTACCTTATCAAAATTCTAATTAAATATTTTCTTCATTAATATAATTAAATAGAAAACCGCAACGACATTCGTTGAATAAAGCTAGGAATATTTTCTTATATAACTAAAATACAACACAGCAATTCTGGTTTTCCGTTTATCCAACTTTCCTGACAGTTCAAACCCAATAAATGTTATAATGAAGCGCTTTATGTATATTTACGGGCTCCGTAAACGAGGCAGATACTCCATTTATAATCTATTACGCGGACTCATAATTAGTTCCCATTTTAATTATTAATTAAGGAGATGCTTGCTTATAAACTGTCAAGTATCTCCTATACTTGAGATTTATTTTGTTAATTTCTTATTTGTCGAATATACTTTATTTGACTCTTTCTATGTGGTTATTTTATTTTGTTGTCGAGGTGAATATTTTAATTAATTTAATGAATTTGCTTTGATGTACCTACCTATCAACAACAAAATTTATAAAACTAAAATTTAAATGTTGATTAATATAATAACATGGTTTTGTTCGAACGATATACCGGATGTGGACAAAAATGTCAGTGATAAATGAGAAACATTCTTTATACTGATTAATGTAAGTTTTGGTGTTTAAGAATCTAAAGAGTGTACTATTAATGAGAACATTTGCCTTCGTACATTAATAATCCGTGTATAGGGTGGTCTAGTTATTTCAGCAATGTAAAGGAGAGCATTCCGCATCGGCAGGGTTTAAAATAAATCGATATTTTGCATTCAATTTCATTGACACCATCAAATCGGTCTTGAAGTTGAAGATGAAATTTCAATAATATTAATTAATTATACATGAGTTTAGAGTAAAAGTGGAACAAAATAGATGAGTTCTAATTGGTTTTTAAATTTAATTTATTAATTGGCAATTAATTGTTATTTAAAACGTTTAACTTGGCTAAACGAGAAAGGTCGTGGAATAAATTAATTTTTTTCTTGTTTCATAATGAAATTTAATTTATTCTCCTATCTTGTATAACATTTTCCTCTGGCATTTCGATATTTATTGTTGTAGTACGAGAGTCACTGTATTTTCATATTTTAGTGTGTTGATCTGCAATTAAGGAGCGCTTATTTAGCAATAATCGAACCTAAGTCATTAATTTTAATTGGATGAATTCTAAAGTTCCTTACGCAGTTGCCACGCAATTACTGAAGCTCATGAACTAATTAAATAACAATAACAAACCAAGGTCATTGTAGCTTCTTAATCAGGAACGGAAACCGGGCCACTTTTATTAATCTCAAAAATGTTCTTCTAATGAAGACGTCCAACGCTATCACATTCTCTCAAGTATTTATGACATTTTTTTATAAAAAAGTTTGTGCTTTTGTTTAAGGTATGTTATGTTGGGATATTTCATTAAAATTAAATTCATGTGTCTGTAATAAACTCCATAATTCAATATAATTTAATTCTATTTTTAATCAGATAGGACAGACACTAATACGAGTTACTTTTTCTATTCATTTTATCACATTTTTTCCAATATTAGCTATATGAGTTTAATCATACAAAACACTTCAGATTCTTGTTTTCTTGTGATTTTTGCCCGTATTCTAAAAAAAAAGGATAAACACTTCAGAATCATAAAAAAATATAATAATGAATTAACAATAAATTAATAAAATTAATATGATATCATAAATAAACTATTACTTTTAGATGTGACTTCAAATAACGTAGTAACTCGGCCTTTCCATCGTTGAATCGGGCGAGTATTTTTAGCCATCGCCGATTTCTGAAAATTCTTTTTAATACTTAACTCACCGCAAACCTCATCTCAATATAATTATTAAGAATGGAACATATTAAAATTAAATAATTGTGTCTTACCAATGTATAATCCTTTTTTTTTTAACTTCCTTTATTTTATTCACAATAAAAACTTGGATGTTATTTATTATCATGTAAATCATGAAATTCAAATCTTTGGACCTTTCGATCGTTCTTACGAAATTAGTACATATTATATTGGTTGATAAAATTTGGGCAAGCTTGTTTGTGGTAGCTAATGACTTTTTGCAATGGGAAGGCACAAAATTTAAAGAAACCGGAAAATATAAATTTACTTTTATTTACTGATTTACTTCCAGAGTAATTTAATTCCAAAGAAGCTTTAATCGATAACCCCTTAGGATAAACGTTAACATTTAAGAAATGTATTAATTCTAAAATTAAATTTAAAGAATTTTTAACCTGTGGGGGTGTAAAAATATTTAAATAATCTGCAACGGTTTGTTTACTTAATAAGTCTAGGAACAACTTCTTGTATTATCACCATCAATTCCATCATGGATTAGGTCGTTAACCTATTTCCGCCCATCTCTTTCTCGGTCGTCCAACATCTTGTATTAAATTGAACTTTAAAAATTATCTAGCTAAATAAACGAAACAAAATTATTTTTGAACATAAACTTTCAGCAGGGTACACTGCTATCTCTCTTTAGATTTGTAGACAAATACTTTACAAAAGTAAAGCAGTATCATAAAACATTTTTTAATGTTTCACCGACTGATTACCGTGTGGTGGGGGGTATTCCATTCCCCCCAAACCTCCCGGTCTCTGTAGCCTACAAGTTTTTGGAACTTTATTTGCAGTGGCGGAATGTGACTTCTTTCAATAGTTAAGTCAAATTTTAAGCCAAAAGAAAACTACAAATTTAATTTAAAAATTATTATTTTTAGTTTGTTAATTTCGGTTTTGACTTGGAAGGCGCCCTTGTGCTCTTTAGGGCAAGCCGCCACTTGCATTTGAACTGGCGATTAGGAGTTCCTTTTGACCGTAATTACTTGAAGTTCTCAGTGGATATTCTAGCTAATGATTTATTTTTTTTACAGTTTGGATTAAAGTTTTTGTTAGGGGTTAATATTGAAGTTACTGGCAGAACCCCGGTAGAGTTGGATGCCGTATGCCCAAATGGGTTTTGTACAATCGAGGTTTGTTTTCTATGGTCAACTGGGATTTATAATCAATTAAGTAGTTTTATTTATATAGGTATAGTTTGTTTCAGAATAATTGGAATTAAAAAAAGTCATAGCATCAAATTACGTTGATATAAAAACGTACAAACTATAAACAAAACATAATAATAGAGATAAGGTTAATTATTTTAATCTCGCGCCAGCCTTTAGCAATGCATATTATGTTCTCTTGGTTGACCCGACAATCTTATCTCTGTATTATGTGTCGTCTTTATATCAACGTAATTTGATGCTATATGACTTTTTTTAATTTCAATTATTCTGAAACAAACTATACCTCCGATGTAAATCTTCGCTCCAGGTGCATCCCTAGAACGTATAATCTAATTTTAATCCAGAAGACTGCTTTCTCTTATACGATTATTGCACTCAATGGTAAATTGAGAAAATTAGACCAACGACGTTTTTCGTAAAAAATAATTTCTTACAATATAAGTCTGTGCTTGTAATAGTCACAGTTTGTTTACGTGAAGTTCGTAATTACACATAGGCGAAAATAGGCCCAATATTCGGAGGGTGTACATTTTTTTTATAGATCTAGAACTTTTTTAATTCGTCTTATACACGAGTGGTCCATAATAGATGAGTAAAACTAGACCACATACATAGATATCAAAGTTGTTCATTTTCAAAATTCTATTGATTAACATTTCGAGGGATTACAATTTGTCTAAAACTCAAAAGAAAATATTATTCTCGTCTCATGAATTTTGAAGTTAAAAAAACTCTTGGGTGTAAATGCTATAAATAATGCAGACTAAGTTTTCGACAAATTTCTCGATCACTTTTCTCGATAGGATTTCCAGGAAATTATCTATATCAAAAAAATTAAATTTCAGTAAAAATTAGTGCTTTTTGGAAAACCGAAAAATGTAAATATTTTTACTTCTATGTAAAATTTTATTCTCCGGTAGATACAGTGAACATAACTTCAAGTACTTAAACTTAAAGCACTTCAGTTATGTTCACTTTACACTTCAGGTGCACTGAAATTGAGTTATGTGCAAAACTGCCAAGTAGTAAAATAGGTGTAACAACAATAAATTTCGAAATCCAGAGCCAGGTTTACAGAAAGTCGACTCATCTGCGGAACACTTTTGTGTCAAATGAACAGGACAAAAAATCTATTTGATAAAATAAAAATATTTTCAATAATGAAACCGATATTGAAGTTAAAATTTTAATTATTAGTTCAAATACATACATTCTTTATTTTGTCACTATATGGGCTAGAAAATTATCTGTTGTTAGTGTTAATTCAGAATTATAATATCTAGTTTAATTTTGATAATTACTATTTTGGGCATAAGAAATGGTCAATTCATGACTTTATGGTTTGGGACCTTCTCATGCATGCAGTGGTGGCAGGGCGGGGCAGGGCGGCGCCCCGGTACTTCTTTTGGAGCCGGAGCGGCGCCCCGTCCAGGGCGGCGCCCTGCCTCGTCGACAGAAAATATGCATTAACATTTTCAATTTTGATAAAGCAATGTGAATTGGTATATTTGGTCCAGCAATTTGCTTACATTTTAGTTGATCAAATCCCATAATATAGAGTTCTGATTAAATATAACAGCTCTAAGCAACTTTTAGACGAAAGTGCATTATTTTCTCGCTGCAGACAGCACAAAACCGACAGGAAACGCGGCTTCCGTAAATTCCGTGAATTTCTAAAACCATCGCTTACATCAAATCCTAGCGTATAGTGTTCTGAGTATCACAGCTACCAACTCAACAAACCACAACTCAAACACTATCACACTACTATTATTGCCGTTCTTTCGTCAGTCGATCGCGAAAAGTAGTTGACCACAACATCGCATTAGCAGCAGCCGATACTAAGAACGAGCTTTGGGCTTTATTCTAAGTACCTACTGATACTGGGTGAGTAATGGGAACAAAAAATTATAATAAATAAAATTTATTGTAAGATCGACACGCCTGGATGATCGTTTATGTAAGCGGGGTGGGGGGGGGGGGGATATATGGAGATATCCATTCATTTTTTGACCGCCCCGGTACCTCTTTTTTTACGACTGCACCCCTGGACCTTCTTCGACAAATTTAACCGTTCCGTTAAAAATGTTTAAGGCTGGAGTCTTACTGAAGTCACCGTCAACTCTGCCTAAAATTATACAAGTAATAATTTACTGGTAGGAGGGTCTTTGAACTCGATTTTAACCAATTGAATTAGTTAAATTTTAGGTGATTGTAGTGAGACTCCGGCTTAAGTAAAACAAATCATATGTGACAATCGTGAGTATACGGGTTAATTAAGGGATATTTTCAAAACAATTTATATAATTTACTGCAGGTAACTAATTAAATTTGCACTCGCGGAAGGTAAACAAATAATAACAAAATAAAGAGTGGGTGCTACCTCCTCCTGATGTGAATTGACACGACCGCCCTTTTGTTTATATTGTATCAATTATGTTCAAATACACAATGAGGCCCGGCACAAAATTCTTTTATGTTTGAAATAAAATTCGATCCTTTGCCATGTGACATGGTCATATCTGTGTAGTGCAACTCATCTACATGTAATCAAATGAAGTCCCCGGGAAAAGTGTGGGACATCACAAAGAATGAAAACCCCAAACGTGTGAAGTATTACTTAATAACGAAATTTAGTAAATTACTGTTTGAATTAAACAGTAAATACAATAATTATTGTCGGAGGTATAAATTTCCGTGAGCTTTCACTTGAAGTGCTGGGAAAACTGTAACAGATGATATTAATTTATAAATAGTTTTGTAGGGAATTAAATTTCTAGCAAGAATCCCTGACTGTATGTTTTCATCTTTAATATTTTGGGCGTTGAAGACGTTTAAATCCACGGTTAACAACTAGAAAATCAACTTTTTTTTTCTATCCATAAGTTATGAAAGAATACCCCAAGTGAAGTATAGGGTCCAATGGTAACCATATATCATCAGATCTCTGTGACATACATAAAATATGTAACATATTTTGATGGTATTGAGCACAAAGTCAAGGTTCAGCTGAACAAGGTTATACTGTGATATTATTGTAAACAGTTTTATTTTTGTACTTTGCAGCTGTAATTAGTTCACTTTTTCCTGTAATTGGATAGGTGTATTTGTTATATCTGAAGTAATGATGTTATTATCTGTCAAATGTAATGTGATAAGACTGATAAGTTAAAAATTACTCTTCGATTAGTTCTGTTGGAATTAATTGCATTAAAAATTTTTTTTTTTGCATTTAATGTGAACACACTTTTAATAAAATTTCAGGTCTATTAGGCTGCATGCACACTGATGCAAAAACCGTTTCGAGATGAAACATTTTGTTTTATCTTAAAACAGGATGGAACAAAACGTTTTGAGACAAGACAAACCATTTTATCTCGAAACGTTTTGTTCTATCATATTATGTATTTTTAGATTAAACAAAATGCATTTTAATGCGACAAAACGTTTTGTCTTGTTGCGTCAGTGTGCATGCAGCCTTAGAGAATAATAATTGGTTTCTAAGATATTACGGGCATTTAACTGATGAGATGTAATTTCGCTATAATAATAGTTTACAATCACGTTTCTTGACACCTGATGCTGAAGAAAATACAAAAAATATCGACTTTTCTAATTTTCGACTGTAAACCCCCCATGAATCGATATTAATCAAATTTTTCCGCAAAGATCATGACTTCAGGCTATCACTGATAGTTTATTAGCTTATTTCAATATGGAAAATTATTCGGTCAAATTTTTTTATCGTCTGGTTTATGAAATCCAATTGAAAGAAAAAAATTTAATAATTTTGAAGCTGAGCATTAAAACAGTTGTTGAATTTGACATAGTTGTTATTTCGAATTTTATAGATCTGTTGGTTATATTTTGATGTAGCAAGTTGAAATAGAATATCAAATTCAATATCGTTAGCTTCGAATTTAGATTCCAATTTCAATATTGGAGAAATATTTGGATTTAACTTGATTCTTATATACAATCTTAGCTAGATGTAGGTAAACACCAAGGGTAGGTGTTGGATCTTAGGATCGTAGACATTTTTCCATTTATTTGTATTTACACAGAACTAATTATTTTTTTTTGTTTCAGGTAAGAATTATATAAGGACATACGTGGATGTGAATAATTGTGAGTAAATTTAAAAATTTTAATTAAGAAAATGGTTATATTTTGCTCTTCATAAAAGTTTGCATTCAAGGCTAACGAGTACAAGTTGTTAACTTGAAGACTTGTTCGATATGCATTTAATGGCTTATTAAGTACAATTTAGTTAAATTAGTGTGAAAAGTTTTTGTTCTCGACAAAAACTACATTGTTAATTATAAAAACTAAAGCAAAATAAGGGACCGAGTTATAATAATGACGGATTTTGTCATTTTCTGTCAAGAATTTATTCCCTCTATACCTTGTTACCCTAACATGGTGATTTAGAAATAATTGGCCGAGATTTGCTCGTCGGTGGCTTGAGAGTAGGTGGTCCTGAAATAGCGTACAGATACGTGTTTAACAAGACTTTAATCGAAATTTCAGAAATTCCACAACTCTCAACTAAATCATTATTGCTATGTTCATATTGAATCTTATTAGACTACCATAGCGTTAGTTCAGTTAACTTTCGATATCAGAAAGCAACCTTTTCTTAATGAGCCAGCTTGTTAAAAATTACCATAACTTTTACCTACAGCAAGGATTTGTTATTAAATTTTCGCGTTATCAATATCACACTTGTTTTGTCTTTTTGCAGAAACTTTAGACAAAATTTGTCATCTACTAATGCAATGACTTGAATCTCACATTTCCGTCATAACGGTAGATTTAGTTTGTCACATTTTCTCGCATTCTCATTCTTGTACTTCAATCAAAATAATTTGTGGTTCATTTGTAATGATTTCGAAATAATCAGCTTATAAACGAACAATAACATTACTTTCACTTAAGTTTTGCTTAATAACACCAATTTGCATTTTCGAGAATGTTTTTGGTTGGCATAATATACCAGACCCTTTCAAACGTTGATCGGTTATGATGTGAGTTTTTTTACGTTATTTTGGCGGTGCATCATCATTACGGTTTTAAGTTTTGCATGCTGGATTACCTGTCAAGTCATTAACGTGGTCTGCAAGAACAAAACGTCTTACATGCGTGCGGGTTTTTTGACTGTATCGAGATAGAATTTTAATTTGATTTGCAGTGAAAGTTTAAATATGTATTTCTCAATTTTAAAACTGATACAAACTGACGTTAATTACACGTAGGATAATATTTCCTGACTGAAGTAATGTATACAAATTGCATGCATTTATGCATGAAATTAATGGGTAACATACATACATACTCAATATCATCAGAAAATCTCTAGGTCGAATTATCTTTTGTTAGGCAAAGCTTTTCCAACAAAACACGTTTTTGAAGGAAGTAATTAGATTTTTTTTAATCTATAAATTATGTAATTTGGGAATTGAAGGAACGAAAAGGAAATGATGTAAATAAAAATCTTACACTTGGATACGGAAAAGAAAGTGAGAACAAGTTAAAATTAACACGTTATTCAAGATGAGTTAAAAGCAAAAACATGAAGGAAATATTGTCACGCTTTTCTTGACGTTTTAATAGTCAAAAGAGGGAGCTTGTAAAAAGTAGACACTCATATCTCTTCATGTGATTGATTGTGCTTGTTTTTCGACTCTTTTTTATGTCGACTTTATCAACAGGCTCACGTTTATTATTAATTCAATTGTGTAGGATTTACCTGTAACATTCACAACGATATGCCACAATAATAACGCACTCCATATATGCAAAACTCTTTTTTTTGCTTTAAAATTTTTTAATGCTTACCCTATTAAAAATTCCATTGGAATGGAAATAAAAAATATTTAGTTTTGAAAAGTTAGAGCACAAAAAATAAAAAGTAATTTAAGATCTTTTCGAGCATCTATTCCTGTCAGATTATTATTTTTTCATCAGGACGGACCACGTATAATATAGGCCAGTATATTGCATTCTCCTCTGTTCCCTCGCAGTATGCTTACGATATTGGAAACTTGGGGCGGCGTGAGATGGATGGCTTTCTGTACTGTTTATGCGACTCGACCAGGAAAACTAGACGCTACAAACGGGAAGAAATTGGAAATTGAGCCGGACAGAGGTGTGGGGGTTTGAAAAAGCAATTCAGTTACAGCGCTTTGACCTAGACCCTTAACTTTTTTACTTTTAAATTGCTAAATAACAAATGTTACATAAATACACTCAACCTTTCTTTTTGTCTAATATTTCACATTCAAAATAAAATTTTATTTTATTATAACGGTTTAAAACTATCGAAATTATCGTTTTTCAATTTCAAATGAAGCATTTTCACGAAGAAAAGTACCGCTTTCTCTTTGAAAAGATTCAATTTTCTGTGAAATTTAGTCTGGTGTTTGGCAAGTGAAAGACGACACTCAAGTTTTGAAAATTACTTAAGTTTCTCATGTCGTATTAATATCTTTCCACTAGCATGCATTTAAAATAATGACATTAAGCGAAACAACACATCCCATTAATTTTAAGCTCTCATTAATTTGACTGTAGAAGAAGACTGTACATTGCAGTAATTACAGAAACTAGCAGTAATTGTATCTATTCCTATTTTATCCAATTTACTCAAATTTCAACCAACAACTGAGAATGCTTATAATTACTACAACTTACTCATTTCATACAAATTAAATGTTTCAATAATTTTGTATATCTACGAAATAATAATTAAGACCTGGATTTTGATGCAGAACGCAGTTTCATGTATTAAAAGTGTTTCCAAAATTTTACCTAATGTCGAATTAAATAACCTTTTACTGATGTAAAAACAATCGCGGCCTAGATAGGAGTCTGGTAGGTGCATCTCGAATAAACAAGATTGTTGTCCCTAACGTAGGTAACTTTGTAATTTGGTAACTCTCGAAACAGCACTTCATTTGTTATTTTATTGAGAAACGAACTGTGGAATTTGAGTGTTCAAGCTTTAATATACTAGAAAAGCTAACTTTTTGTTAGCTCACCTAGTGCATTATCGAATGCCTATTTTTGCCCATGTAGAGGGCTGAAAACAAGCAGAATCCAATCAAAACAGTGTCTCTCTTACATTTAACCAACTGCTTTCAAACTAATCTTCAACAGCTTCCAAATAGTTATTTAGGAACGCCACCTTTTCCATAAGCGCGGGTTATCTGTAATCTCCGGTCCATAAGAGCCATATTGCTGGAAATGGGACAACTTTCCGTGGTCATAACCACAAGACGGTGGCGGCGGTGATCTCGCCAGCGCAATCTTGCAGCAAATTATTATCGAACAAAATAATTGTGCAAAAACTAATTTACGTATAATATATTATTTCTAAGAGGCGGATTTCGCGAAGAGGCGAAGCTTCGAGCTTCGTATAGACCAGGAACGAGCAATTCTTTTACAACGTACCAGCAACAAATTAAAAAATGTTGTGTGGGCAGCATGTTGTAAGAAACTTATGATTATACAAACCCTGAATGATGAACTCAAATTATCTCTTTAGTAACAAAATAAATCCGGCGGAACATTTCATACCAAGAATTGCCGATGCTTAATTTTTGGAAATAATGGCATCAGGGACACATGAGAAAGTGTGGCAGGCCGTGGGTTGCTCACCGCTGGTGTAGACCAACATGGACCTAAACATAATATTTTCTCATCACGTTTTTAAGGTCTATGACGAAAACCGCTCAGGAGCATTCTATGTTTTGCTAGCAAAATTGAATTCCTGAACTCCTAATTAGCAGGGTAATGAACAAAAGATCAATACTGGTCGCAGTTCTGAAAGGCTCTTGCGCCCAATCGACCCCTAAGTACAATAACAATAATAAGGTCTATGACAGATTTTCACCGTACTGTTATAGAATATAACTGACAGGGATCCCATAACATATTAGCTTTGAGCCTCAAATAAGCTGTATCCGCCACTGATACCCAAACCTCATGGGGATTTTGGACACAGGTGTACTTCAAAAGATTATTAACAGATGGTGCTGCTAAATTTGAAGGCGTAAAATATTGCTATAGTTATTATTGGAATTTGTTATTTTATTTATATAAATGTATGTTTGTTTTTTTCAACAAGTCGGATCAAATCTGAGAGGAACGGAAAGTGATCTACAAACCTCAGACTAAGGGATGTTAGTGGATCTGCGGTTAGAAGCTGCAGGATAATTTTCGGTCTCTTGTAACTCATGATAGCTGTAACTCTTGTAGTTTTATGTAAATTGTAGGTAGCAACGAAAACTGTTGACCCGTTCCTAACTACTTTGGATTTGCTCCTCGCACTTCTTAAGTGGTTGAGTTTCTTGCTCTTTGGAAGTTCACTCCTTTTCTATCACATACTCTCGAGTATGGGGCACCTACTGCTTAAGTCTGGTCTCGAGACTAGACTCACAAATGGATAAGGGCTTGAGAGCAGTCTCGGAGACAAGCAGACGCAGGTATCAGAAACTGCATGTGTCAGAAGTGGACATGTTCATTTCTGCTCTCGTGACATGCGAATAAAACTCTTCTAAATTGTTGTGCATCTTGCAATCGTAACTCATTTACGAGTGTTGAACAAGCTCCAAATTCATTTCGTCGATCAACCCATTTTCTTACCCAGTACTCCTTTTTTCAACTTGCCGTTTTTTCTCAATTTTATACGCAATTAGTAAAGCTAGAGCCTGACGCAAATCCATTTGGAAAAAATATAGATAATATTAATAAATATAAAAAGTTTGCGATCAAATCACACAACTAACCACAAGCGGCTGTGAGTTGACTCTCAAGTCGACATGAAATTTTGCTGATCACGAAACTGTCGAGTCTCCACCACTGTCTCGAGAGCGTAAGAAGTGATCTCAAATGGACAACACCCTGACACCAATCTCGAGATTTTATCTCAAGTGGACACTAGCCTTTAGAGAAGGTGTTTTACCTATACCCTGCCAGTGGCCAATGCAGGTTGGTGGGAGAAACGGCCAGAGAAGGAAATAAAGTCAGAAAAAAGATTACATTTTTCTTCGAACCAATTCCTTGGATTGATGGAACCTGGATATTGAAGCTGGACCAGACGTATTACAGGTGTACCCGAAGTTCCATGTTGAAAGATGTAATATAAGCACAACTCTGTCATTCATTAACTGGTCATAGTAATACTCAACTAGCAATTGAAATAAAATTCGCAAATTGAAGGCACACTAAACGAAGAAAACTCAGTTGCATTACAAATATTCTGCAGATTGTAGCTAAACAGAAAATTAACCAATTTCTCAATTCTCATCAGCGTGACATCTGCTTGTTCAAAATTTTTGAAGGAGCTGCTCACTCACGATGCGAAAATTGGCGGATGAATTTTTATCACTCGATGCGAATCCAATCTACTTAAATTTAGTAATACACGAAATCCGTGATAACTTTATGTGTGTCTACCAGACTGTTGCAACCCACTGGTAATTAATTATACCACTGTGGTAAAATAAAATCAGTTAAATTCACTTATTTTTGGACAAGAAAAAACTGTTCCTTGAACACGTCCTTCTACTTGACCGTTGCGGTAAGCCCTCCCGCTCCCTACATAATATGTTTATATATTTCTGTTTCAGTCTTTAGTGTTACTTATTCCATCAGTAAAAAAAAATTTATGGCATAATTTTAATTGTTCCAATGAAGTGCTTGGTTAGTCGAGACGACCATATTTTAGTCAGCTTTGTTAGGATTTTGTTTGGACGAGTTTGCCCAAAGAGGGAGAACGCTGATGGGTCGATGGGTGTTTTAAGCAAGGGAGAAATTATACTTTTCTTTGGAAAGACTAAAGTGGCATTCGCATAGGGATTAGTTGTATTGCCTTGCCTTATTAGTCCTTGCAAGAGCTAATCTAATTAAAGAACCAGAGTGTAGATACTTTAATTGCATTGATTCTTGCAAGGAGCTACAAGGCAAGACAACAACTATAGCCTTATGCAGAAGAAGTTCACCAATCAAAAAATTATAATTAAAATTACTCACATAATAGAAAAATCAAACTAAAAATTCAGTTTTGTGTTGTCCTTTTTGAGTACTTTTTCTTTAGAATATTCGATTCTTCGTGCGGGCATCTGCATTTGCTTCTTTCGACCGATTAACTGAAATAATTTTGCGTTAAGACGATTTATGGTTGAAATTAAAACGAAAAGTGCTAAATTAAGATAAGTCTTTCAATTTAGAAAAACAATATTAAAATAAAGTTAATTAAAATTAATTTTGTTTTGGCATTGCTTTTTACATTTTACTCATCATCAATCTAATCCTGAAAGCTCGATTTACTTATTCTTGTATTTCCTTTTACAATATCACACGCGGTTGTCTGTCGTTTGATTTCAAGTCTCTTCCATCTTTCAACCTATATTTTAGTGTCGAAACGCCACGCGTCGAGTTTCATTTTTGGCTTATAAGCTGTTTTAACCACTCGACGTTTCTTTTCCTTTAAATGTCAAGCACACGTTGACAAGTTTATGTACACTTTCGAGTTTCGATTGCCAACGAAAACAACCCAAATAGTGAGATACTGTCTCCATGACTTGCAATAATAAAAGTGGGAAACAAAGTTTTCAATAAGATCTAATTAATTTGGGCGCTCAAGTATTTTTCATTCCGGTTTGATTAAATTTCCTTAAATTATTTTACGATCTTAATAACGTGCACTCCTAAATTGATAAATATAATCAACTGGATCTGCTATTGTTGAGGCAATATGAAAATACTGAAATTTAATTTAGCTTTATACGCGAGTCATGTAACGTAATGTGTACACGGTGGGCTGTCATGTCGCATGTGTTCGGCGTCGGCGTATCCGTCGATACTACGATGACACCCTTAATGAAATCAAAACGGCACCAGATACAATCAAAATAAATTGGTCCGTTGTTTGCTCGTTTCAACGTTTTGTTAAAATTGTGTTTTTATATGTCGTATTATCGTAATAACTGTTGTTAAGTACCTAATATGCCAGCTTTATTTTCCGAATGGTTTTATCAGTGAGGTGGCGAATTTTGAATTGATTTCAAGGGTCAGTTATATAAAATTGCACAACCGAACACAAGCAGTTGAACGAGCAGCTGTTTCCAGTTAGGGATTCCATATGTATGACTCGTTCTAACGACCGAACCTTGATTAGGCTTCTGGTTAATTAATAAACCCCCTATCTCCGCAACCCCTTATTTCCTTCGTTATTCTCGCGTGTCAGGAGATTGGCCTCTCATTTACATACGCATACACCCCCATGTGAAAAATATCACATAGATAATTCTATTCGGACCCCACTTTAGATTTTTGATTACTTGATGAAAAAGGTAAGGCTTTCTACTCTTAAAATTATTTAATTTGTTAATATAAACACGAATGGACTCGAAATATACCTAAACGATTTCGTTAATTAAATTTTTTGCTTTAATCACGTCGTATATTTTTTTATAACATCCTTATACCTTTATATTTGTCCTAAATATCGCAGTAAAAAAGCAATTGCTTCTTCAGCTCACAGATGGGGCTCGACCTACCATAGTTATATTATCAATTATCGCTAATTAAAAAATTATACACCAATTTTTTGGCAATAAAAATTTTTGATACAAGCTTTGTCGAGTTTTAAAAATTTCAAACTTGTATTGAAAACTCACTCAGTCGGTGGCTTGGCCTACGGTTTACTTTTGCCTCTTCTATCGAACAGTAGTTACTACTTAATTGTTGCAGCCAGAAATATTATTAGTTCATTAAGTACGAAATATATGCAATCGATGGTATATCATAGAAGTGGCAGCAAACCACTGACCTTGTTGGAATGTAACCTAAGATTGTCATCTGAATTCAAGTTGAATGAATAGATTCAACGACTTCAGGTCTGTCAGGGAAAAGAACATAAATACCTAAATAAAACTGCCTTCTCGAGACCTCGACCTTCGAGCTTGTTGCACTCGCGTTATTCTTTTTCTTCTACCTGAATTCATACTATGTTGCCAAATGCATCGTTGCCAAATTATTGTAACCTTTAAATTAAGATTTTTTTATCGAGATGTAATCTCTTGTATTATACAGAGGAAGTTAAAAGGACAATTTAAAGTCGATTTACCATTTTTATCATTATGTATATTATAGAAACCTTCTTCTATATTGAAGGTTAATCAGCTGATATTATGGGTATGTCCTATATTACAATTTAATATAATATGGAAGTATGGTAAGTGGGATTAAGATTTCCTTAATATGTTTGTAATTAAAGTCTACTTTAGTTTAATATTCCTTTAGCGTAATTACTATAAAATTACTTGTTTTTGATAACTTCGACAAATTGAACTTCTTATACCTAAGTAGGTATGGGTCGGCACACGCTTAAATTCATATGTATGCTTAATTGCTTTACATGTTCCAACAATACTGTAATCCATTACAGGAAAAAAACTGTAATTTGAATAAATTTTAGGTAATAAGAAATTTTAATTTGCGCAATTGTTCAATTAATATAATTATACCAATAAATTAAATTGTGGTTTGTGGAAGAGAATAGTAATATTATAATATACAATAAAATTTTTAACGATATTATGTAAATTTAAAGCTCTAGAATAATTTACTGCTAAATTGCTAATACTTTTGTACCAGAACTACACGAGATAAACTATCATTTGATTGATACAAAATGGTGGGAACGCAACAGTTTTTCAAAAATAACAAACTTGAATTTACAATTTAAATTTTAACGAAAACAATTAAAAGTATCCAATAATTCTCCAGTACATGGATTTATTGATTATATTTGGGTAATTGGAATATCGAGAAAATTTTGCATGCTGATAATTTTATTTACAATGTTTATAAAATCTTCAAATGACAATAACACAAATCGGATAATCGGAGTTGTTTTTTCATCATTCCAAATTTTGCATTTTCTAACGATGGGCTTCCTAACGGAACGCAATTTCTTTCTTCTTGCTTTTTACCAAAGGTTTCAATTACCTATCGGAAGTTTTCTTCAGCCAAGTAGGTAATTTAGTAAATTCGACATCTTTAGTTCCTGTTTATATCATATTATCGTGATGATCGACAATCACTTTTCTAAAATTGTAACGGCATGATTCAATATCCTTCGATAGAATTTCATGTGAAGTTCCTTCATTTTTGATACAATTTCGACTATAATCAAATTTTCTTAACTTAACTTCCGAACGTAATGAAGCCACAACGGGAATCAGAAAATTTTTCTTTTACATCATTAAACGTGTTGACCAAGGCGATCTTTTCGAAAACTGCCGACAATTCCAGTGCTTCGATAACCAAAGCACGTGTTACGGCTTGATAGTGTGTTTCAACTTGAACTCGATTTAACCCTGCATGATGTTTTTCACACCTCCGCATAACATCTTGAATGTTATTAAAGGAATTCTCCGTCACACTCCTTTTCAGTCTTTCTCTATTCCTTCATCGTCCGTTTCGTTAAGAAAGTCGTTTGTTGAACCTTTTATCAAGTCTTCAATCAAGTCGACACTTTTTCTTCATATTACCGTGATCCAAAGTTGGATACAGAAGCAAACCGAAATGTTATATAAATTCGCGATGGCTAACAATCACAATTGGAGATTCATTTGAATAACTTCTTATAATGCACATTTCCGTCGCGTCGGTTTGTAAAAATGCGTTACTTAATTCTAACAAACGTTGACTATTTTTAAAATGCACTTGTTTGCCAAATGAGTTTGGTAATATACACAAAATTGGTTGCATAACGCCCATGCTTGTTCTTCGCCAATAGGAGTATTTAAAATTTCCAGTATATTTTTTAATACAAACACTTCCATCCAAATTTTACACACACGTTCCTCCTTCTGACATCGTAAACTATGAAAGCACACATACACTACAAACTACGCTAATTTAATGTTAACCTGCAAAATAATGTCCAAAAGTTTTTGCATAATAAAACAGCCACCAGCACTTGCGACGGTTTAAACTTGGAAACCAATCGACAGCTTTAAATTATTTAATCTGTTATCATTTTAAATGAAAATGATGTAATTTAAGCAGGTAAAATTAATGTTCAACTAACTGATAAGGGGGAAAGAGTTTTTAACAATTCACAAACAGAAAAAATTGAGCGAAGGAATAAAAGGATCGGAACACTTCACATTGCCGAAAACGATTTTGAGTTCAATTCAAAATAAATTTTGGGAGTTGTATTATGTACCAAAAACCGTTTAATGCGATGTAAGTTATGTCGCTGAATATTGGACAATTCAGCGTTGATTGGACCGTAAACGGTGGCATTGATTTAAAACATTGAACGAAAAAAGCGAAAAATTTAATTTGTCGTGTCCACCCCCCCTCCCCATTATAGCAATCGACGAATTTTCACTGATGAGCACATTAATTAACTCTCCGGAGGTAGTCGAGTTCCGAAATTAAATTTATTTAACATGTAAGTATAGTTAATCAAAAGATGTACCACTCTGGTTTATCGTGTGACTACGGTTTCGTTGTCACTCTGTAAAGGGGACTCAACTCATCAGACACGCATTAGAAAGCACTACCGTTATTTATTTACCTGATTCTTAAACATATTATAGTATGTACAATTTACGATAAACATCAAGCGGAACAACAACATTTCCTACCGTCTATTTAATCATACTGTATTATGTATGAATTTTGTCTAATAAATTAATGGTTCTTAATTTTTGTTGAATTTGTTTTTCTCATATTCAAAAATTATTTTTATAAATTTATTCCCCCTCAATCGGAAGAAACAAATACATTTATTATGACGCTACCATTGGCCTGCAAGATCATTTTACCGCACTTACACAGGGTGTTCCGCAAGGTAACTTTGTTTCTAGTAAATAAGGAATACTGATGTGATTCTCTATCAAGTTTTCGCGTGCTAATGCATAATATTTAGGAAACTTTACAACAGGCTTCAAATAAATTGGCACTTGCGTTATTATGTGTTATTAATGTACAATGTTGGTAACGTACATCTTTTATTGATCTTTGCCGAAAAGATATGCTAATATTTTTATATTTTCTATTTGTGTGTATATCGCTAAATCTGTTAATCCCTTTTCCAGTGCGGCCTTTAGGCTGCACAGCCAAGGCAATCACGTTTTAGATGGCTATTCATTAGTAATATAGTAGGTTTAGAGGTAAAACTCAGTAAGGAACATATTTATTTTTCAGAGTAATTAACTATTTAGTTGTGATTGTATGAATTGAATTGTAATGTTTTTACATTGTTACTTACAATTCAATTACGTTTTCAATTACAATTTAATTCATACAATTACAAGTAAATTGTTAATTACTCTAAAATATAAATGTGTTACTTTCTGAGTTTTACCTCTAAACAGACGATATACATTATCTATTTATCTTATAATATGGTAGACCCTATCAATACATTAAAAAATTTCCGTTTTGGATTCCAAGTTCACATCAATTTTCTCATTTATTTATCCACACAGATAAATTTAGGCTATTATACTCATATATGTCGATAATCATGATGATTCAGGCTTTTGTCCCTCCAGGGGTGCTATCGCCCGGTTATGAGAGTTTTAGAGACACCTGGTAAAATTCAAACAAAGTGCTTTTTGCAAGATGGAAAAATGGTTGTTTGAACGGATTAAAACCATTTAAAGAACTCACAATCAAATAATTCTAAGAACTACACTGCCCTGCTAAGCAAGAAGGTCGTAACTTTATAAATGACCGTTTTGAGTAATAGAACGTTTTATATTTTGTTCTTCAAGCAAAAGTCATCGCAAAAGCAGCACACTATTATTAAAAAATATGTCGTATTCGACGAGAGAACTTTGAAAATGTAATATTTTACAAGAAGATACGATAACTCCGTTTTCATAAAAATGTTAGATACGTTATTCTTGCTTAGCACGGCAGTACACATATTATGTTTCGATTTTACCAGTAACGTATAGAACAACGGTGGGCAACCTCCGACCCGCGGGCCAACTCCGGTCCGCGTAAAGTTCTAATCCGGCCCGCGAGATCTTTAGAAGAAACAATAAATAAATACTTTCAAAAACAAAAATTTTAAAGAAAAGGATTAGGTTAGTACCTAACATAAGGAAAAAGGAGAGATCTACAGTTTAATTTTCGATATAATTCGTCTTATTTAAATTAAATTAAAAAGTATTGTAAAAAGTAAATTGAAAAGTACACTAGACCCTCCATGTACGCGAGTTCGATGTACGTGAATTCAGAATAACGCGAATTAGATTTTGATACCTGAATTTTTTATACGCGAAGAAAAATTCCCTTTAACGCGAATTAAGTTTTCGCGTATTATTAAAATAACTAGGTAATATCTAGACCGTGTCGAATGTGATTGTTCGGCCTTCGGCCTCACTACAAAGTTCTAAAGTAGCCTATGTTTTTCGTAGCGTTGTAAATATCGTAACTTCTACACCAAATTTGGTTGATTGGTCAAATAGAAACGTAAAGCACGTGCACGCGTATTTGCATTGTCGATCGGTTGACAGCTTGACAGCATTCATTATTGTTTTTTAAGTTGATTTTGAGTAGCCTGCCTTCCTTTAAGGAAATAAGCCACGAGCCACCACTGGTTATATTGATTATTTCAATATAGCAGGACAGCTTAGTCGGTTTTTGCTTCTCTTACCAAAATAGAAAATAATCCGAACTTATTTTCCCAGTTTTGAATATTTCTTTAAATACTTTTTGAAAAAAAGCAATTGGTAATTTTTCTACATAATATTGAGTGCTTAGAAATTTTTTACGATGAATAGTTCTGCAGTTTTTAAGCTACGTATTATATTATAGTTTTGAAACAAATCAAAATTGTTTATCTAGGATTTTCTAACTATTAATACTCGTCGTTATTCGAAAGGAATCCGCTTAATCTTGACAATACGAACGGAATATATACTACATCAAGACTCAAAACAGTCAAAATTTCAGACCAATATCGATCGTTCATGTTTATTGCTTTGTATAATTCGCTTTTATCTAACCTATTAGGGTAGTTGAAAATCTTATGAAGGAAACCCTCTCGTGTCTCGTCATGGCAATACTGTTGCGCTTTTTAGAAATTCCTGGTTGTGTCGATAATATCGGTGAAAAGTTTTTAATCAGATGGTTTCGACGCGACAACTTTTCGATTGCCAATGTGCCAATAGAAAATCAAAAACATAATCTAAACTTACCCTTGTTTTGGTTTGATTGGCTCTCTCACATTAAAGTTTCGCATTTTGTTATTTATTTCAAAATATACCTTCGCCTATTTCAGGAGAAATTCTAATATTGATTGCAGTTCATTGTCATCAATAAATTATGAAATATATCAAAGCTAGTTTCATTTACATTTTTATGTTTCAGATGTCTAATAACAGGAAGTTTCTTTAAGATTTTATGAAAATTTAAAGTGATTTGCCATCCAAGTTCTAAGTTGCCGTTTTATTATGCACTTAGTAAATAAAATACTCGAGTTGTTTGTCATATTTAGCATAATATCGATTGCGTTTTAAAAAATGTTGAATGAAATTTATATTTTACAACTTAATAAGGGTTATCTGAACGATGTAGGTGGTTCGTTACCTTGTTACTTCTCTTTAACAGGTATTAGTGTAAATGTGTCAGCAGCGAAAAGTACAAAGAATAACGCATAAGTTAAGCTGGACACAATAACATAAGAAACAAGATAAGGCAATCTGCTGGGAACACAAACTTCTCACGAAGTTGTCCCTATGCGACCGAGATATCTCACGTTAGACTGTGAAGGAATGACTCGTTTCTCTTGGCAAGCTTAAGCAGTCTATCGAAAGACTGGTTCATTATGCAGTTTAATAAAAAAACTGCGAGGGAATAGGTGATGGCACTTTTCAATTATCTCAACACTCCCTTCTCACCTTTAATATAATCAGTGCGTGTGTTGCTTTCAATTCAACTTCTAAATTGATGCATTCAAAGTTTCCAACGTAAAGATATAGGCACTCTCATTTGCATCACTTGAATATATATGATCACTTCATTAAACTTGGCAATAAATACTCTATGCGGACAGCGGCTTGTACTGAACCGAACCGCGAATGATGAGGCCATTTGTTCAGTCAGAAACGTCCAATACCCTTTAAATTGCAACCACGCTTAATATTTTCACATTCATTTAAAATTAAACCGATAGTTAAAACTTAATTTTAAAATTATGGGCTACGTTTGATAAACAAGTCTTGCCATCAGCCTGAACTCGTGCTTTTCTAACTTTTGAAATAAAAGAACTGCCAGGGTACAATGGTCTCGTTTTAGTGGTTTAATTTTTCTCTTTGCAATGTCACGGTTGATTATTTCACAAGTATTTTTTACCATCGAAAACCCAATTTGTCTTGCATTAAATATACAAGCTGACATTTTCCGATATATTTGCTTTCGTGTAACAATACCTTGAGTACTGTTGGTGTAGTCCTTTGTCGAGTATTTTGCATCAATAAAAAATATATGGAATATTCATTGCCGAACGTCGGATACAATATTGAGATGTTAAAGCAATGCTAGAAAATAATTGCAACTTTAATAGGTTCGCTAGAGGAATGCTTCATCAGTTCTTTGGAATCGATTCCCACACAACGTGAGTAGATAATTTTCTTAAAAAAATTCAAACGTATTATTAAATCAAATTATGTGATTTGGTAATATTACATCGCAATGCACGATTATGTAAAATAATGCAAAAGTCCAAAATTTGGAATCGTTAATTATCGGCTGAGATGTGGAAGCTATTTAGTTCGATTTTAAAACGGTTTGAAATAATAAAATGATGAAAAATTCAGTTGTAATTTGAGAATTGGCTAATGAAATTTTTAATTTAAATGTCAATTATTAAACGGTTGTAATTTGATTTCAAAATTATTAATTTATAAGTTATCGAATTTGATCGTAAAAAGTGGCAATCACTTTTAATTAGTCGTACGACCTTCCGAATTTCTAAATCGGAATGTTACGCGTTATAAATTGAATATTAGCTCAATAAGGGTGTAAGCCAACAAAGAGGAGGGATGGGGCAGGTGGTATATATTTTACCCTATAATTTTGGCATAAGGGCATAGCTATTGTTAATTTTCCCCTCTGCACATTTATTAATATATTCAACATTTAAACACAATTATAATTTTATAACAGCGATCCATGTTGTTTCGCAGATTTATTTATAGACGAATGCAAATTTTAAATCTTACGTATTTACGTTGTTAGAATGAGAATAGAATACGTTTAATATTTTATATCGATCGAGTTTAAGATTGTAGCGTAGAGACAGCAGGTGGATGCTACAATTAACATGGAAATGTATATTGTGTAGCTTTTAATGGAATATTTAAATTTTAAATATGGTTTGATTACTTCGTTTGTTTTCGTTTATTTATTATTTATTAACCTGCAACATTTCAAAGATGTTCATCTCTATGCGTAAAAATAGTCACTTTATGCATCAAAAATTTAATTAACAACTTATTAATTAAAGAAATTTTCCTCTGCAAATAAGGCCGCTTATTTTCGATTTCATTTTAGGCTCTCTTTGTTTTGGAAAGTATTTTCTTTTCCCCAACTGGATACTTTATTGAACCTGGGGTGGATCTAACGACTGTTATGAGTCTTAAATACAGTTGTTGGTTGATTATTGTTGGAATGGGATCATATTAATTGCTTGATGTAGGTTGCCACAATAATTGAAGACGTCTTATTTTGGTGAGTTTTCACTCTTCCCCAAATTCTAATATCGAAAACTGGAGAAAACTTGATTTGAGGATCAATGTAATTTTTTGTTAGGTAAAGAAATAGTCGAGTTTTATCCTGCCTTGTAATTTTGTCTTCCGCCCTAAATATTTAAAATTTATATCAGACTATTGTAATAGAAGTTGTTCGAAAATATAAAAAAATCAGGAATTGAAAGTAAAAATATAATTTAGTCACCCCGTGTTTTTAATATAAGCTTGTTTTTTCTATAAAATGCATCGTCAAAGTTTCTTTATGACATCTAAAACGCATTCCGCACATATTTCCAGGCCGGTCACGTTTAGATGTTCTCCATATAGTTATAGTAATAATACCCTTGTCAACCTGTTTCGAATCCTCCAAGTCGGCCCTTATTATTTTCATACTTAAATATGTTAAATTACAGGTTATATTTATTTTACTTTGATTGGCCATGTATATCTACGAATATAAATAATTACAGGTCGTTTAATAATATGTCGAATTCATCAAAAAAATTATAATTTCATAGTGAAAATTTTTAAATTATAGTATACATTGTTATTGTTATGTACGTGCACCTGACGGAACGAGCAACGTAATGTTATAAAAA
Organism: Podabrus alpinus; assembly: GCA_932274525.1. Taxonomy (NCBI): domain Eukaryota; kingdom Metazoa; phylum Arthropoda; class Insecta; order Coleoptera; family Cantharidae; genus Podabrus; species Podabrus alpinus. Next base: position 28,337,582 of record OW026451.1, read on the forward strand.
AAGTCAAGGGGATCACAACCCTAAAGTTGAATTGGTGTTATGTAATTTTGATTTTATAATATTTTAAGTTGCTTCGTTTTTAAAACGATGAGAATAACGTTATGCCTCGATTACATTGAGCGACTTTACTCGCTAGTCGCTAGCGACTAAAGTCGCGCGCGACTGAGCGTGTAGCGACCTGTCCGATTACACACAGCGACTATACTCGCTAGTCTCGTAGTCGCAATCGCGCATTTGAACTGATAAGTTATCTGTGGTTAATTAAAAATTAAAATTTAGTTTTGTAACAATGAAGTGGAACAGTAGTAATATAATTGATTTTTTAAAAATTTATGAAAAATATCCATTACTTTGGAACATTAAGCATAAGGACTACTGCAACATAAAGTTAAAAAATGAAATAAGTAAAAGCTTCTATTTAGAACTTCAGAGTGAAGGATTGGTAGAAGAAATGAATGAAAAGCAATTAAAAGCCAAAATATAAAGTCGCTAGCACAATAGCGATTTTACTAGCCATGTCGATTACACAGAGCGATTTTACTCGCCGGAGTGTAAAATCGCTAGCGAGTAGCGACTAAAGTAGCCCGGCTGTCAACTTTAATCGCGGGCGAACAGCGTCTGTTCAACACGCGGCGAGTAAGCGACTAGGTCTATTACATTAAGCGAATTTAGTCGCTGCGTGTAAATTCGCTAACGACTAGCGAGTAAAGTCGCTCAATGTAATCGAGGCATTACACTACCAATAGGACTTACTAATGGTAATAATAATATTATGTAGAAAAGTATAGGAATATTACGGATTAACGTATCCTAAACTTTTGAAATGTAAGCCGGAAATGCACTGTAATAAATTTATGTCTTAATTAGTTTATTTACATTGTAGTAAACATTTTAATTTTAACAATATGTAAATTAAGTACTTAATGCGGATATGTTATACATCATTACAGTAGTTATAGTGCATTTTACCATACGTTTTCTGTCAATACAAGAAGTTCATGAAGTGTTAACATAAACAATAAAGGAAATATTCTTGTACTGCTTATGGGAGCGCAGCCCAAATTATAATTTTTTTAATATTGGCAATTTTTTAAAATGAAGTTGTAATATTCCAGATAATCAACGGAGAGTGCTTTCTCTAAACTTCGAAATTGCGAATTATTCAGCTTTCAATTTTTTTATAGATTTTATTATAAAAGGGCAGTGCAAAGGCAATATTGCCGTTGGCTACCTCCGCTACTGAGAAATATGTATATGTATGATATAATATGTATAACTGTATAAAATGCAAATATTATGTAAACTGCAAACAATGCAATGGCAATACTTTTTGCAAAAAATAAAGAGAATATCTATTAGTTACAACTAACGTAATTCTCAAATTTATATGCTTGGTCGAATTTAAATCCACCTGCTATTCTTGTGATTGCGAGTCCGTTAAGATCTTTTGGTTAATTGGCATTCTCAATTGCTAAATTGAAATAAAATTACTTGGAGTGGAATAGAGAAAAGAAGCTAAATCTATGTAGTGTTTGTTATCTATAATATAATTAAAATACAATGGAACTTCTATAATATTATAATGAAGAATTACGATTGTGAAAAAAAAAAATTCAGTAAAGAATCTCCTTAATCCATTCATGCGCGTCATTTTTCACGATACTCCCAACGAGAATATCGTTAATCCATTCATGCGCGTCATTTTCAGGAAACTTTCAGCGAGAATATCGTTAATCCATTCATGCGCGTCATGCAAAGGAACCTTGCGAAAAATTATTCAAAAATTCGCTTCGTCTTCATTAATATGTATATAGTTTATTAATATAAAATTAATTAATAAATAACCAAGTCACGCTTTTGCAGTCTAGTCTAGGCAAGTTACCTGTATGGTAATCATACGAAATATTTACATTGCGTTACAATTTGTTTGAATTCTCGAAGTTCTTGGAGAATTACATGTTTCTATTTATTAGCTTGATGGATGAATTTTCCGGAAATGGGAACTCTGCTGTTACTCAAAAATTGTAATTTCGATCATTATTTGTGACTGTGATATTTGGCTCTAATTTATTAGACTAACTTGCGAGTTATCATAATGGCAATGTGGAATACCGACGCTTAATTTAATTCATCTGGATATGCCTAAGTTATTAAAGAAAATTTGAAACTGCGCCCCTCGATTATTGGGGGTTTGAGGGTGATCTATCTCACACACGATTAGATCTCCAAATTGAGTCATTTTTTACGAACGAAATGTCCCTTGAGATGCTAGTAGTGCAAGACGAGCTTGAGTTAACATTTTATTGCAAAAACAAAGTAAAATAACAACAAAAAGAAAAATATAAAATCAGAAATGCTAGGAAGGTACACTGTCTGATGTTGCATCATAGGAATTTGAGGGGGGAGCCACATTCTTCTTGTTCTAATATCTAACTTGAAATAAGCGCTTAGGTGCAATAGGAAGACTTACTTTTACCTAAATTTGATATGTACACCAGGAAAAAATAATGTGAACTTGAGTTTTAAAATTTAATCCTGGTTAAACCGTTGTTTATCCTTCGATTTGAGAAAGCCTGGGCGTAATTGTGAACGAAATAATTTTTAAATTTTTCAAGTGCAATATAATGCAAATGTGCTCTACAAGCAATACTGCAACTTTCTCTAATGCTAATGATTGTACATTTTACATTTTCAAGTAGTGCACCTAACAATAAGATCGACTAAACTGTTATATGTTTTGAATTTTTTATGTCTCGGCTCATTATTCTCCATTTTACGACCTTGAAATAATAGTTTTCAAGAAACACGAGAATACTTGATACTTAATAATGTGGAATTTATAAGCCAAGAATGGGGTTGCAGTTGGTATCTCATTATTCTCTAGCCACTTGACTGATTAATTTGAAGTGTCGAGGGGTAAAAGTAGTTGCTGAAATAAATTTTTTACTAACAACGGTTTTTAACTCTACAGCTATTAAAGCAAAAAAAAATACAATACTGTTACATTAGAATCAACTTCTCTAACAAAATGTAATTTCGTAACGCTTTGTTCAAATCATTTATTAGAATTGGAAGGAAGCTAAGGAGGAATTATATATTTAATTGTGCGGTAAATATTTATTTTCCACTTGAACGTTCGGAAAAAGGTCACAATCAGAAAATTAACAAAAAGGGGATTCTCAATTGATGCTGCAATAAACTTGAACAGAGGGGGAAGTGATAAGACCAGAAGAACATGACGATTGATTGAGGTGAAACAAGTCGTTAGATTTACCCCTCACATTAATGACTTCTAAAATTTTTATATGTTAGTTTATCGTGTTGATTTTTTACTTTATATACTCCAACTTTAGAGCTTAATGGAATTAATTAACTATTTGGTGCTTTGTATTTTTTATAAGGCTTCTGTTATACCTTTCCAAGTGTTCGTTATTTTGCGTTAAGGGTGATGCCGTTCTACAGAGTGCGGCAAATTTGTGCATTCCATTACAACAGATTCACGTGGAATCTTATCCACGGTACAAATAATTCGGAAGTAGCTTACGACCGCAGTTTAACTTCACCAAACTTTGTGTACATGTAACACACTTTCGGCATGAAAATAAAAAGTAGAAACCTAGTAAGTTACCGCAAGTGTCTCTGAACTTGGGTTGTTTATTGTGTCCAGTTTACCTGCTTAGTATTTGCAAGTTGAGAACTAGTTTTACTGCTTGACCTCTGCACTCGAGGGGTTACACTGCATAAACGCATTGCAAAGTCAAGACTCAGAACTAATTAGATCCCACGAGCAAAAGAAAATAAATAAATTTGGTTAAAATATAAGCGAGAGTGAAATTTGAGGTCAAGCATATTGTGAATGATTAATTTTAAACACGCATCAAAACAATGAGAGCAATTTATTAATTCTTGACGTACAAATTTGAATGCGTGATTTTTCTGTAAAAAATAACGTCGTGGCGTGTTGTAACTGCAATTTATTATTCTCGGCACAAATTCGCATCCTTGAATACGTGCATACAAAATGCGGAACAATCGAATTGCCCTTTTTTAACGTACTTGCATAGACAGACAATAATAGCCCAAATAGCTGCTATATCATTATATTGAAATGTCCATCGCAGACCTATTAGCTGAACATAACTGCCAGAGAATGTCGTATGCAGTCTCGCCATAAAACAAACGAAAATAGTCTAAATATACAATTGCACGATAATCATCATGTTTAAAAAAATTGAAATAATTCTTTTTGGAAAAGTGGAACTCTTTTTAATGAGTGGCGGAAAAAAATTATATCATGAGGAAAAGTGGTGTAATATTGTACCGTTATTTGGAAATTATAGTAAATGCAGCCGATTACACTTGAATGCCCGAAATAGAAATGTAATATTAATGGAAAGCAACCAAGTACTACTAGCATACAAAAGCTTATACCTGGCCCAACTACTTGGAAATATAATAAACTAACTCAATTCTTTTACTCTATATATGTATGTATTTTATACCCATGACCACGGGCAACTGATATTATTTGAAGTTCTCTTTATTTAAAATGTCTGGCTATATTAGGAACTTAGGTAGACCATTTAAAGTAGTATTCAGAAAATAGTCTTTTGCAAAACATCTATTGTTAACAGAAAGTTGGTAAAATGCCTAATGATGTATTTCTAAAGCTACTAAAAGCGCTGGTCCGTACTTTTCGTACAATTCCCGAATTACAACTCGACCAGAGACGTGACAATACGCACAAATGACAAATGAAATACGCAAATGAAGAATTGTCGAACGTGTGAATGGAAGCCGTAATGATCCGCACCGCACCGCATTCTCTGATTGTGCTGATTCTCTGGTGACATCGGTAATGAGATATTGTCCGGTGTTGGGATAAGTCTCAGCTCGAACTTGACATACTGGAAAATATCCCAAGGAAGAGGTAATCTTCATATTTACTTAAAATTAATTAAAAAAAAAACAAATTAAGATTTTTATACGTAATGAGTGTAATAAATTTAAGTTTTATTTAAAATTGACAAGCAATAATTTAAACGTTAGCGATTAATATTTTAATGATGATCACGACGTAATTAATTATTTTTTAATATCGATTAATTTAAAATTCTTGATTAACTTAAATTGACGACAAATCCGGTTGTTTAATCAATGTTTGCAACATAGAGGCAACAATTAAGGTAATTTACTAATTGGTAAAGTCCAAACTAAATTGGTGCCTAATTTATTATTGCGAAAGTTTAAAATTTAAAAGAAGGGTTTTGTCGGTTTTGGATTCGAACCTCGCATGTTCAGATTGCACCGGGCAATAATACTAACTTAAAAATTAATAATATTAAGAGTTTTACGGAGGATATAGCAAATCGAGGTGCGCAGAAGAAGAAAGGAGACGTAAAGTGTGATACGATGTGGAGGACATAAGGGGTTCTCACTCTTGATACCATTTTGGTTACCGCGCATGAAAATCTGAAGTGTCAAGTTATAATCGACTATCTGTACCCTCTTCATCTTGAGTTTCTTTGATTAAAAAGACAATTGGAATTACCGAAGCTTATAATAACAAATACATTATTATTTACGAATATATTTTTCAAACCAGGTGTTTAATTAATTTAATGTAACCAAGTTGGACTTTAATTTACCACGTCTATATTTTGTGTTGGATATCAAATTTTTAATTAGCTGTCAGATAGAGCAAATTACATTTGATGGTTAATTATAATTATGAAACCAATACGGGCGAGCCGCATTACCTGCCCACAAGTTACATTCAAAAAGTAATTAATAATTAAAATTTTATATAAGAATAGATAGGGTTTTTAAAATTATGTTGGTAGAAACTCATTTAGTTTTTAATTAAGATTATACCTATTTGCTTGAACTGAGCTGAGCCACAATTTCATCTACTTTATTCAAGCTGTATCCATTAAAGTTGATGATTTTTTAAATCTCATAACTTACAAAGTTTTAGTGTATTAAATTCACTGTTGCGAATATTATGGAAGTTTATGACAAACAATAATTGAACGTGCTGCGTTTTTTAAGTAAATTTGGTTATTTTGAAAGGTAGCCAATTAAGGAGCTTATTAGGGGATTTTACAAAAACGTCGCTCGATAAGTAAAATTTTACTGTAACTGCAGTAGGAATTAAAAAATTGCCAATTGCACCACCAGTGAGGTACTTGAAATTTTGATCTGGCGCAGTCGACTCGCGCTTATGAGCGCGCTGCGGAAAGAGAGAGAGGGAATGATGTTGAAAGAAGCCTCTAATCTTTTGTACAAATTTAAAAAACTAAACGTCGTATCAATGTAATTCTTTTTTTATATTAATAAGAAAAGACTATTGAAGGCAATAACCAATTTTGAGCGCTTTAAATTAAAAGTAAATAGGTTAATTTAATTTATGAAAAAGGACAATTTTGAATTTTTATGACAACCGATCTTAATGAAACTTCGTTATTGCCTTTTGCAGATCATTATAAGGACAAAACCTGATTTTGAAGCGATTTCATCATCAATTATAGAAAACTTGTAAATCAAAAAGTGCCCTTAGTGGAGTTTTAAACTATATAAAATCAACTTAATGCACAAAGGGTTCAAGGGTTCCCTTAGATATGGCGCAAATAATTTTTTTAAACTTTTTAAATCTTTACAAAAAATTAGAGGCTTCTTTCAACATCATATCTACTACTTCCCTCTCTCTCTTTCCGCAGCGCGCTCTTAAATAAGGAAACGTTCACATTGCAGCGTAAGCGATGAGTACGATGGAAGTTGTAGTAGTGCTACTTTAATTATTGAAGAATTTATAGATAATCATTAGGAACGGCTTTACATAAATTCGTAATTAAAGTTTTTAAATAGTTAGAAGCGTCTAACGGTGAAACGATGTAAATATGGAAGCTTTTATTAATTATATTTGGTATATGAAATATTCTAATAGATAAGGAAGAGAAACTTAGTTAATATTAGGTCTTAATAAATAATGTATAACGCAAATAGTGTCTGATTAAATCGCAAGTACGAATATAGTTTGCAATACCATTCGCAAGCAAGCTGAAAACAATTTAGATAAATTCAATGCCGACAATTCATACCAAAACAACTAGGGTTTAAAGATAGCTCGGGACAACACTTTGCCGAAATTCTCTTAGTAAATGACTTCAGATTGTGAAATTCCTTGTGCTTATCGAAATTCCAATTGAATACGGTAGTTATAGAGACATCGTAGTATGGAACAAGAGCTACTAATTAGATAACAAGTAGCAAGTTTGCTCAAATATCTGGTGGAACGATGTCCCTCGCCGTATCAAAGGGTTAAGATAAGGATTGTAGTCATAGGAAACTGGGGTGTGAGGATCGTGGTGGCTTCCGTAGTGGACCACGTTCTCTGTTTACCGGAACTCGACGACCGTAACAAGATTACGTTGTAATAGCGGATAACCACTGGTCCGAGGCGTTTAACCACAAGTTGTCGCATCAACATAATGTCACTTGTGGCTTTTCTTACTTCTCTCATTTTTTTTCAACATGTGAGAAATAAATGTTGCAACTTGAGAACGATAATTGTTACAAAACATTTAAAGATAGCTTACAAGGAATTATTTTACAACTTGTGGAATCCCAATGGGATTGTTGGCAATTTCACTGTTCTACACAGCACCACATTCATAACCTTACCACACACGAGGGTCCAGGACACGCAAAGAACGCGTGTCACGCACGAAATAAGACATCAGCGCATAGATACTTCTATACCAATTAGATACACGCCGTATGAATTGTTTATTGATTCAGGACGTTACTTGCATGCTTGATACAATTTACCATAATAGTGTGGATTCGGTGAAGGTTTAAGTTCGAACCAGTGTATTTAGCCAATTAATGTATTCATTGTATAATAACTGAGACTTCCAAAGAATATTTTTGCGTCTTATCCAAACCGATCGTGGTAATTTTCCTATATTACGAAACTCTTTTAATAGTATACCATTTTTCTAAATATTCCATTAAGTAAATCAATACGAGAGTTTCCTTCTATTTTCAGTAAGTATGAATATAATTAACTACTTTTTTAATAATAAAAATATATAACGAATAGTCGTGTTGGCATCTCGAAAGTTTTGACCGTAGGGCTTTTATTCGTTTTAAGTGTTTTAAATGAAACTAAAACGAACTCTTATAATGCAACTCCCGAAGTCTGATTAAACTTAAACTACGAGAAAATCAATTAAGGCTGTAATTAATTCCTCGTAAACTGGCACAAAAACTAATCTTATTGCAACGAACAAAACGTAATTAAATGTTTTCTTGATTATATAATACATGGCAGGGGATTTCTAATTGTATCCTGTAGACAACAACCCTTAAAAACGTGCACGAGTGGTTTATCAAAGTTTCTTTTATTAAATAAATTAATTGTTTTACTAACACTTCGATACCTAAACACGGTTTAATTACATTTTATTTATTTTAAATCGTACACCGAATTGTTTTTCTTCGCCGTACCGGCCGAACCGCAGTACAATAACCGTAAATTATTAAAACGGAAGGGATAGACGAACTCCGGCGCGAAATACTCTAATCTGAATTTTTAGTCAAATAAAGTTAGTCTGATTGATTTACCGCAGGTTTATTATACAAATAAAAGTTCGTTTACTCATTTTATTCAAATTCTTGTGCTTAACGTACAAATTACAATGATTGCACGTTTGAGATTGATAAATATTTGTACACTTGTAGTATGAAATGTGCTAACCGAGTTCTTTACATTTAATTTCATGGTTTACGGACCGTGTTTCAATCACTTGTAGATGCAAAAAACGTAAACTTGCTGGTCTAAGTGATGGAAAAATTATAGTCATCATCGCTGCAAATTGCCTCTGTAAATGTCGTTAATTTTTTACCGTTGTGTAGTCTATTGTTTCTACTCAATTTTCTTGTTGGACTTATTTATTGTGCTGTTACAGAATAATTAGCAGAGCAGTAAGCGAAGTAAATCTACATACAATTTAACATACAAATTTTTGTTCTAAAAATGGCAAGTTATATTTATAAAAGAGAACATTTTATCATCGCGACACTAGAGAAAGTAAAAATGGTAGTGAACATTCATCGCATTTACATAAAATTTTATTCAAATACAAGACGATACAAATTTAATTTTAAATCTTTACATTATCTTTGATGTTCTGCACCTTTGTGGAAAATTTTTGGTTTTTATTTTTTTAAATTTTACCATACTAACAGTGAATTGAGTGTTACTTTTATGACCATTCATGCTTCAAACGAGCGAATAAGTGAGGTACAACTTTTGATAATATTAGCATATTTTCTGCATTCAGGTACAGATGCTACCCTTCTGTAGAAGGATAGGACTTTCGCTATTCCTCAAACGACTTTTAAAGTAAGCCCAAATCAATAATTTTCTAAATCAAATTTTAATATTAAGTTTAATTTTGTAAGGCACGACTGTAATCAAGTAGGTATAACTTTTACTGCAGGTACCTGAAAATCTAGGAGAATGCTAAATTTCAGTCGGTTTCAAACTTTTTATTATATTGTTGCAAAATATTTTTACCAAAACTAAAAACTTATATCTATTAAATTGGGGTAGTGAACAAGAAAACGTGTTACATTTTGAAATTATAGAAACTATTTTTAAAATACCTCTATCTACCTACCTCGTTACATTCTTACTTAGTTTACTTTGAGAACCGCTTAGTAATTCACTGGGGTAGAATCCCCTAAGCCCTCTAGAAGTACCACAATTCACAAATTGCTTTTCGATATTAGTCTACCCTTCTCAGTGTGCCTGTTAACAGTGTAATCGTTGGAATGTTTAGAAAATATAACGTCAGTGATTACATCTAATCAGATGCTACCGTCAATCAGTTATCTACAAGTGGTGTTATGTTTGGTTTATTTTGAGTGGAATTCGAGTTTATTTGTTTTGTGATTTGTTAAAATGTTATCTTTGTAATTTTGTTATTATTGGTTTAAATGGTTTTCAATAACATTTTTAATTTTATCATCTAAACAGTGACGGATTAAACGTTCATTTTTTATGTGAGTATTAATAATTTTTATATTGCCAGGAAGTTAACATTCATAACAGTAAATTATATAATATACACACATCCTAACAACATTTTTTAAATTCCAACGAAAATTTTTTAAATATATTTCCAAACCACAATATTGTTTTGGTTTGTTTTTCAACCTTCAGCTTTATTCTAAAATAAAATATTGGATACAAGATTTTGACTCAAACTTTATAAGTTTTGGCTAAAAAGATCGAATTGTTTATTCCACGTGGCTGAAAAATTACGAAAATATTTTTTTAAACTTTTCATTAATGTCCCTGCAATTTTTAATCTTCATATTTAGGATATTTAGGAAAATTAGGCTTTTTAATTATAGATAATATAAATTTCTAAACATTCAAAAAGTTATTGTAATGTTGCAATTCATACGTGAAACATGTTTTGCCTATCGTTAGGGGCCAATTTTTAATTTTTGCGATTGTTAAAATTGGAATTTTTGATTTAAATATTACAGTAATAATTTTTCAAAAAATTTGTCTACACTTTTGATGTGCCGGATTATCCTATTCATTAAGCAGTGGCGTTCTTTATCCCTGATAACCGGTATCTTCAATACATAATAGGTATTAGCAATGGAGTTAGCCAAGATGATTTTATAAATTTGTTTGATTGATTGATTGATGATGTTATAAATAAATTAAATGTAAAAAATCTATATATGTTGTCAATGTACTGCATTCACAGTGATATCTTAATCTCGAATAAATATTTCGCTTGTCAAGCTGTTGTAAGTATCTGTGGGAGAAAATAGGACTGGAAAACCTTTTCTGTAATGGTTCAAATTCAAAAAGAAACTGTATAATATGTGTATGCTCAACAGGATGCCCAATAAAACTTCTAGAATTTCAAAAAGATTAAACATTTCTTATTGAAAGTAAGATGGACGTTTTTTAATTGCACTGACAAATATGCTAAAATTACAGATCTTGTCGGTGGGCCCAAATTGCGGCACACAGGTCCTTATATGTCGACCGCGATCCCGGGAGTAGTGCATAGGTCTATAGTAGAAATAATATGTATCTTATTAGGGTTCATCAATAATCTACTTGGAATGTTTATAATAGCGAACCCAGAAACCAATAGTAGAGGCGATTACATAATCGTCCTTGTTCTTGGTTCATTTAATCCAAAAACGCGTCGAAGCGATATTTTAAATTCCCTTGCCACACACCTTGTCAAAGAGAGGTGATCCAAGAAAACTGGAAAACGGGAAGAATAAGACCAATACATAAGAACTGCATTTGCTGCTCGTTGATTTCCAGTAGGCCTTCGATACAGTAAAAAGAGAAAAGTTATACGAGGCGTTGCCCGAACTGAAAATACCAACAAAGCTGATAAGGTTAATACAGATCACGATGAGAAACTTGAACGGGACAGTCGATTTTGGAATAAATGTAACTGACAGCTTTGAAATATATAGCGGAGTGAGCCAGGGGGATGCGTTGTCGGCGACCTTGTTTAATCTGGTGACAGAAAATATTATGAGAAAAGTAGGATGTAGAGGAACGATAGTAACAAAAGAATCCCAAATATTGGCATATGCAGACGATCTAGCGATTATTTCTAGAGGAAGGAGAAAAATTATACAGATATTTAAGGAAATAGAAGGTCAAGCAGCGCTAATGGGGTTAAAAATAAATGAAGCTAAGACGAAATACATTAAACTAGGTTTTTGAAGAAGTACAGAAAATTAAATATATAGGAGTACAATTAAATGTGAACAACGACCGAGCTGAAGAAATAAAAGAGAAGATCCAGATGGGATGGAGAGCTTTCCACGCAAACAATAAATTTCTCAAGAACAAGAGCCTGTAAATAAAAACAAAAGTAAGAATATACACGACGTTTGACAAAGTGGATTTGATAAAGGGAGGAAGAGAAGTTAAAAGTTTTTTAAAGAAAAATACTAATTATGGGACCAAAGAAGTGTAGCGAGGATGTGTACAGGATGAGAACAAATTGCGAAGTGATATAAGTTGTTGAAAACGAGGATATTGTGAGGTGTATAAAAACGAGAAGAATTGACTGGCTTGGTATGTCACAAGAAGAAAGGCGAAAAGTGTTCTAAGACAGATAACAGAATGGAAGCCGATAGAGACAAGATGCAGATAAAGAACAAGAGCTAGATGGTTGGACGAGGTGATTGAGGACTTAGAGGCCATGGGGATAACAAACTGGAGGAAGAGGTGTCAAGACAGGAAAAATGGTAAGGGGTGGTGAAAGAAGCCAAAAAATGCACTAAGATATGAGATACAATAAGGAAAGAAAATGGGGAGTAATCCACCTCGAGTTTTGTTTTCTTCCTAGTATAGTATTTTTAATCTGTTTGGGCTAAGATCCCAATTTTAAAAGTCTTAAGCCTCTTGAAGCTTTGCAAGTCTTCACAATCAATATTTTAAAGGTAGATCAATCCTCTTATTTCTTCAAAAATGCTGCCTTCTTGACCTTTCAAATTGCACTATGCTACAGTATTTAATCGATACATTTATCCTGCAAATGTAGGTCTATGTTTATCGCGCTCGGCCATGAGGGGGCACGGGCACGTTGGACAAATCCCGACCAACATTACCATTTTTGCAAGGGGTAACTCCCGAACTTGTCTTCAGCGATAATTATCAACATAGCAACTTCAGCCTGACCCGGAGTCCTGCCCGATGAAAGAGGTGACCCAGTACTCTGCATAGCCAAGATGACGAGGCAATGCTGACTAACTGGATCATTCATTCATTAAAATATTAGGATTGGTTCATAATGAAGTAATCATCAACCTGTCGGATCTGATCTGGATATCGAATTCACAGTTAACAAGATGACAGGGCAGTTGTACATGTCAAAGTGACAATTGATAGGATAATGAGACAGTGTCAGGACACAATTGCCATCTGCTCTTTAATTATTGGGAAAAATGATCGCCTTGAGTGAGGCCGAAGGCCGCACAACTATGGCATTTAAGTTTACCACTGTCATTAGTACCGAAGAAAGAGTTCACTCCTTTCTAGCAAATATTAAAATTGATGTTATGTATTTATGAATAAATAATATATTCTTACTATTTTATCTTATAGTTGTATACCTACTTTATTAACTTATTAATACATAATGCAGTATTTTAATATTCACTATAGTAGCTGCAGTTAGCTATGCATAGAATACACGGCTCTGTAAAGCTTAATAAACTTAACCTAACTAAAAAAGGTTATTATATTTAAATTTTAACTGTAAGTTAAAAACCATACGTATAAATTTCATTCAAAGGAAACTTTTTGAGACATTTAATAACGACAGGGTCGTTTCAAAGAAATGTAATTTACATTATGCTTTAATTCATTTCAAACCTATACGTGCTAGGGCTTCGAATTCATATTTCATCATGGTAAGCTTTTGTATTTATTTTGTTTATTTTTTAAAACGATAAGTTTTTGTATAGTTATCTACAAATCTTTCAAATACATTTTATTAATTGTTGTAGTTATTAGAATTATTTTATCTGATATGATGATTGATATCGTTGCGTTTCAATTTATTTAATTACATTTAACCGGCTCTAAAGATTTCACCCTCCCTTTTTATACCGATTTCAAGAACTGTCGTGGTTCTACCCTGTCACAAAGTTCCTTTTGCTTATCCTTTCAAGAACACGGTTTTTGGCCCTTTTTTGTCCAAAGAGGTTTTAAGATTTTTAGAAGCAAAAATTTGGAACCCATAAGGCTGTTTAAAGCTTGATCAAGTTAGAACAATATATTAATAGATAACAGAATTGAAGCGAAACGAAAGTTGATAATATAAAAGCAAGTGGTTTCTTTGACCAGGTAAGCGCTCGATTCTGGAAATACTTCTTACTCATCAATAAAAGTTTTTGCATTTGGGATTTTCTATGAATTAGACGAAGAGCTAATTCGTCAATGAAAATACCAGTTTCTAAGAAAGTGCAAGTCACGTTTAGTTGTAAAATTCGATTTTCTAAAATAGTAAATTAAATTAATGTAAACTTGGCTTTTAAGGTTGAAATTTTGGGTAGGTATTTGACCACGGTTCGGGGTTTTGCTAATCGTTAAAATTGAAGCACTTGTATTACGGTTGTATAATTTTTAATGAGAAAGTATGAAAAAGTTTCAAATAAAATCTATACATGGATTAATTTATTAAGTTACCCTTTTATAGACTTTTAAGAATGATTTAATGTTAAGTTAATGACTGTCATACAAATAAAAGCAAGATTTTATTACCACTACCCAATTTTTAAATGGTTGATGGTACCTGAAGATAAAATATCAATTTATATTTAGTTTGAAAAGTTGACGTTTAATTACACTGGCATTGTACACGAAAGAATTATAAAATTAGGTACTGGCCAGGTAGTAGACAGGGTATCCTTTAAAATTTGTAATTAAAATATCAGATTTGAAATTTCTCAATTTTTTTGAATAAAACTCGTTTTAAAAACCAATTAGCTTTCCCTAAACTAACATAATTATGGTTCCCTATGTTGGAAAAAAGAACGTTCTCCCCTACTCGATAAAATAGCCATTCCCACCCCTTGGTACAATAATTTGTACGCTTCCACCCTTACGTAGCCGTTGAATTGTAATGCAATACAGCTTATATAATAGTCGTAGTGTTGCACTGCAATTTATGTTATTTAATCATTACTATATTGTATTCATATATCTTATTTACGATTCATATTCAAAATTAATATTAAAATTTGATTCGCTATTCATATGGTACAAAATTTTAGATTTATATTGAATCCATTCCTAAGCGCATTTCTCTTACGTGATTTTACCGATGATATGCTAAACTTTCAACATCAATTTCGAAAAATATTTATCACTACTGTCAAATAAAGAATTTAATTTTAACTTTAAAGTAACTATAGTATACTGGAAACTTAAAAGTAGTCCATATTGTAAAATAGCTTTTAAGTTAACATTATCAAAAATTTAATTAACTTGCTCCTCCTTCGTCTGGCGTCAGTTTTCACAAAGGCAGAAGTAATAACCAGTGGTTAAAATATTATATTGTAAATCTTTTTATATAACCGTTATTATATGCTCCGAGTTAGTGGTGGGTATTCTAAAATTAGTTGCTAACAATCGCATCCAGTTATTTTGCAGATGTCAAAGACGTATTATTAAATTGCAGTAAATTCCATTTTATGCTAAAAGTTTTCACGAATACCGGAGACAATTTTTTAGTACTCCAAATAAAAAAAGTAACTCAAGAAGTAATAAGTTTAATTCTACATTAATTTTACAGTTGTTTTAACTTAGTTGGCCCATCGTTTCAATGGTTGGAAAACAATTGGAAGTAACAGACTAGTGAGTATTCCCCTGGAACTCTTAAATTCCGCAAAGCGACTCGCTCGATAATGTAATTAGGACAAAACCGCCGGCGAAATTAAACGCGAAAACTGAGAATATGAGCCTAATTAGAATAGGAAAGACGTAGTGTAATTCAAATCTTCCATAAAGCCTTTGTCGTAAAATGTGTTTAAACATGTTCAAGCAAGCGGACAGGTTCCAAAAACATTTCCGGAAATTGCTCTTGCATTGTGTCAGGACGCCTAATTAGTTTGCAGGTGCAACTTAAAATATAATATGATTTCGGGGGAGCACTTGCATTAATAACAGTTATCTCGTATAGACGTTCCATTTAAAAGTTTATTTACGTGATAAAATACTTAATTGAATTTATCAAAGAACTCGGAGGTTGGAATTATTTGTCTTTCTATGCAAAAGTCAATAATATCTATAAAATTTGCATTTAACAGAAATTAGTTGATTACTCTCAATTCATTTAAGAGAACAAATTATCGACAGCTGCTGACTCTCAAATATTTATTCTGCAAATTACTTTTGAGTTTTAAATAGTTGCACTTGAACAAATTAACTAATATTTACATGTAAAGTGCGCTTTGAGATTAAGAAATAAATGTTAAGTACGAGAGCGCCAATTACTGCTCACGGGAGCGGTTATGTATCGATCCTCGGATGATGCTCCGTTCAACGTGCGGCATACCTTATTATATTATAAGAATTTCAAATTTTATTAGTAAATGCTTTTATTTAATTACGAAATTGTATAAAATGTACCTGCTGAAAATTTAATTTAAATGCCAAATTACTGTATAAATTTAATGCTGTTTATTTTTATTTTAGGTGTTCAAAAACATCCTGTCTGAAATTTTTGACTGACGTGTAAGCGCTGCGGCTAGCGCTATCACCGTCAAACTGGCCGCCAGCACCCTTACCGCTATGAACCCCCATTATCATCCCTACGGAGGTCCGGAGTTAACATCTCCGCACCCTCCAAGTCCAGATAACAATAATTATCCCGGTCACTCTGGACCTGGAGGTCCCCATGGACATCCCCATATGCACCCTAGTAATGGACATGGAATTGGTTCCCTTGGTAAGTTACACATTAAAGTTTGAATTAAGTTTTTATTACAACTATTTTTTTTATTAAAAATTTTAACACAACAAAAAACTAAATTCGGTCGAAATTTGTATCGAAAACTTTTCTCGAGCTTTCATGATATTTAGTAATTCCTTTGATTTAACTAGCAAAATTCTATTTTTAGCGCTTCCATTAACTAGATTAAATTACATTAACTATATACTTACGTCTTCTCAATAAATTTTCCTTTTATTAAAATTAAATGAAATAGAGGAAATGAAAAATTGAAGAACGAACAATTTATTAATAAGTGACTGTTTTAGAATCAATATACTTAATTCGTATCCGTTATTAATGGTCTGATTTCAAAAATCCGTATAATTTCAATTAACTAAATGAGGATTCCATAACATAAATTTGAAATCTTAAACATGTCCTCCATGGAAAGCATTTCGATTGCAATAAATTTGAAGAAATTATTAAATAACATGGAATGGTTTATTCAAATGGCGTTATATGCTATTCCATTTCAATGTTCAATACCTATTAAAAATTTACAGTGTGGTTGTAGTTTTAGGTGTGGAAGAGGGAAATTCGTAAATATAGGATACCTATAGATCGGTCAAGCCCAAATATTGAATCGTACAATTTAGAAAACTATTAATAGATTCTAACAGATAAACCAATGTGTATTTGTTTTTTGTTGAAAGGTGGGGTAGATTAAAAAATATGATTTATGGTTTGGATTTGAACTCGAAGGTATAGTAAGATGAGGTGACTGACTTTAAATGTGTAAATTTTCTCTTATCGAAGTAATATCACCCTTGCCCTAACAACCATTTCGGTTGCGAAGTTGTGGACGGTATTATGAAGAGGAAGTGGACTCATCCTTATATTGCTACTAGCTGTTTGAACTATTTATGCTTGAAATGGCGGAGAGAGGGAGTTAGGCTTCATTTCATTTAGAGCAGAAGGTATCTCGGAATCACCAATTCAGTACTTCACTCTGAAAAGATAATATTATGTCAATCTGGATTAAAAGTTTGGTGTGGGATATGAATTTATTTCAAGTTTAAGAAGGATTCGTATTGGCTTGTAAGGTTTCTTGTAGAACAATAATTTAGTGTAGTGCAATTATTCTTCTTCTTCGCGTTTTAGGTAGTTTCGTTAATCTTACAATGGGGTTCTTCCGTTAAGATGGTAATTTGAACAACAATTTGGTAAATGTGCTTTCCAGGATTCACGATATTACTGTACTTTTTGGTCCGTTAAAGATTGCACTTTGCATTATCTAGCTATGAATTTTGAACAGCATTCTGCTCATTGTGGATGGCGTTGAATTTTCTCCATTAGCGTCAATATCTCACTTCTATCGATTTACTTAAGTACCGACATGTCTTGATGAAATTGTAAAGGAAGTTCCTTGTTTACGAAACTCGGTATTGTTCTAATAGTGCCATTGATGTAATTAACCTTGACTAATTTTTCTTGAATGCCTGTTTTTTCATAAGAATCCAGGGTGTTACCTTTAAAGCTTTTACTTGTTCCATATTCCAAATTATTACTTTTCTATAATGCCTAAATAAATAAAATAAATTAATTAGTTCTTGATTGTACACGTCCAACTTTTAAATTTTTATCAATATCAGGAATGTACTCATAACATTGTGTATTATAGATTCAAGAATAACCTCTTATTTTTCAAACTGCGGCACAAGAAATTTGGGAGTTGACTGGGCACGAACTTGATGACCGCTTGTAGATCAAGAGTCTAATAAGGACCAGTTGTATAAATTAAGATGATCTTTGGATCAGATTTCACTTACGGATTGTTGTTGTATCAACCAACCAAAGACCAGAAATCTCTGAGTTACTTTTGATCCAAGGATTATCTTCTTTTTATAAGAACTCTTTACTGCCTGCTTATTCATAGACGAAATTACATGTTTAATGAAACAGCTGTAACATTATCATAGCATTGTTTAGTCTTGAAGCGATCCAGCTAGAAAATGATAAATAAATATTGGCTTTAGACCTACGTTTATGAAAACTTTTTGTTTATTTTGATGAGTTTCAAATATCTGCTCCTAAAATTTGGGTACCACCTATTTTCCGGTGCACCC
Source organism: Podabrus alpinus (assembly GCA_932274525.1). Taxonomy (NCBI): domain Eukaryota; kingdom Metazoa; phylum Arthropoda; class Insecta; order Coleoptera; family Cantharidae; genus Podabrus; species Podabrus alpinus. The sequence goes on from OW026451.1 coordinate 28,356,216, forward strand.
GAAGGTTCCCCTCCACTGGACCGACTTTCAACCGACCGACTCAGCTTGAACCGACCGACTTTCAACCGACCGACTTTCAACGGACCGACTTTCAACCGACCGACTTTCAACCGACCGACTTTTAACGGACCGACTTTTAACGGACCGACTATTTTTTCGACCGACTTTCAACCGACCGACTTTCAACCGACCGACTTTTAACGGACCGACTATTTTTTCGACCGACTATCGATACTACCCGAAGCTTGACTACAAGAATGATTTCCAATTCGACTATTTGTCACATCATATAGTTTCATTTTACAGCCATGACAACTGTGAGGTGTCTAGGAATCCTTCGGGAAACATGGCCTCAATCGTTTATCTTTCTCATTAAGCAATATCGTGAGTTTTTGGTTAAAACGTCGTTGGGGGGGGGGGGAGTTCTAACCTTGGCAGATCCATAACTCTGTTGGTTTGGTTTTCGTGGAAATAATAGGGAGGGAAATAAAATAATTTCAAAGAATTGAAATACAAGTTTTATTAACAAAAGTTTTTAATATATATCTATACCTATATATAAATCAAATACCAGAGGCAAGGTTATATTGAACAGCATCGAGAAACTCAAGAGGAGGTTTCCCTGCTATGTAAAGTTCTGTTTGAGTAACAATACGACTGTCAACATCATGGTAATTCTGCTTGCGTTTGTCAACTTTCTTCCCATTATCTAACAGCATTACATAATTTTTGAACCTAGTCTGCTCTTTTTGAATTCATTTGATAAATTCGAAAAGAGTGGGGTGGGCTTTGCCTATTGATCTGTTGAGAGCAGAGTGCCATCCCTCCAAATCATTAGTGGTCCTGCGGTCGTAGTTTGCGAATTGATTCCAAAGTTCGCGAGGAAAACGAGCAGATGCCTCATCCAACCAGGCGTCCGTAAAATAGCTGAGAAAATCATCAACTCCGTTTATGTGGGGGGCTTGAGTGACAATCACAGTTGTCATGGCTGTAAAATGAAACTATATAATGTGACAAATACTCGAATTGGAAATCATTCTTGTAGTGAATGCTTCGGGTAGTATCGATAGTCGGTCGAAAACATAGTCGGTCCGTTAAAAGTCGGTCCGTTAAAAGTCGGTCGGTTGAAAGTCGGTCGGTTGAAAGTCGGTCCGTTGAAAGTCGGTCGAAAAAATAGTCGGTCCGTTAAAAGTCGGTCGGTTGAAAGTCGGTCGGTTGAAAGTCGGTCGAAAAAATAGTCGGTCCGTTAAAAGTCGGTCCGTTAAAAGTCGGTCGGTTGAAAGTCGGTCGGTTGAAAGTCGGTCCGTTGAAAGTCGGTCGGTTGAAAGTCGGTCGGTTCAAGCTGAGTCGGTCGGTTGAAAGTCGGTCCAGTGGAGGGTCACGCACCCGAATTGCACCACGAAAAGATTAGTTCACAAATATCCTACCCGAATTGCACCACCGTAATTTCAGGGGTTCCCCTCCACTGGACCGACTTTCAACCGACCGACTCAGCTTGAACCGACCGACTTTCAACCGACCGACTTTCAACGGACCGACTTTCAACCGACCGACTTTCAACCGACCGACTTTTAATGGACCGACTTTTAACGGACCGACTATTTTTTCGACCGACTTTCAACGGACCGACTTTCAACCGACCGACTTTTAACGGACCGACTATTTTTTCGACCGACTATCGATTCTACCCGAAGCTTGACTACAAGAATGATTTCCAATTCGACTCTTTGTCACATCATATAGTTTCATTTTACAGCCATGACAACTATGAGGTGTCTAGGAATCCTTCGGGAAACATGGCCTCAATCGTTTATCTTTCTCATTAAGCAATATCGTGAGTTTTTGGTTAAAGCGTCGTTCGGGGGGGGGGAGTTCTAACCTTGGCAGATCCATAACTCTGTTGGTTTGATTTTCGTGGAGATGCCATAGCGACAGGTATCTAGGAATACTTCGGGAAACCTGGCCTCAATCGTTTACTTTCTCATTAAGCAATATCGTGAGTTTTTGGTTAAAGCGTCGTTGGGGGGGGGGGGAGTTCTAACCTTGGCAGATCCATAACTCTGTTGGTTTGGTTTTCGTGGAAATAATAGGGAGGGAAATAAAATAATTTCAAAGAATTCAAATACATAAGTTTTATTAGCAAAAGTTATTTAATATATACTGTTGTGTCACCTCCCCTTTTGTCGCTTTTATGGACAGAGGACGTGTGACAACAAATCGAAGAGCACCTACCTTCTATTTAAACTCTTGGCTCTCAGGGTGCCTAATCGTTAAGCTTTATTTGACTTGATCGGCGAAACACAAAAAGGACACAATTCAAAATGAACAAATTTTAATAAACACAAATAATAACTCAAATTAACAAACATTTGTTAACTAAAAAATAAACGAACAAAAAAATAACTATGAATGTAAATACCTGCGAGGTTAGGCTTATCAGTGCACTTTGGTCGGCGCACTTTGAAATATTTGGCTCTTGACTTCTCGCTTCTTCTGGATAATTCTGCACTTTGAAATACTTGACTTTTAACTTCTCGCTTCTTCTGGATAATTCTGCCCTTTGAACTATTTGGCTCTGGACTTCTCGCTTCTTCTTTTCGGAACTCCGTTGCCTGGATTCCGTCTTTTGGGGCCGTTTCAAAACTCGATGACGAGTAGAATGCCTCTCTTCCGTACAATAGTCCCCAACTGTGAGGTACTAATTGGTTTTGTAGCGTGCTTAGCACTTGAATTCAACTTTGAACTTTATTTGTTTTGGAGCAAATTATTCGCGACTATCCGTTTGCTCGCAACTTTTTTATATTCTTTGTTATCTACCGTTTCTCCAAGGTGATTCTCTTTTCACTTTGTTTTAATCATTTCCGCTATCCAGATTTATTTTTATTGATTTTTTAAAAACCGTTTCCTAGCCTTTTTCTCGCACTCGCATTTAAATTAATAATAACAAACTTAAATTTAAACAATGATTATATCCTAACAAATACAATTTTAAAAATCCATAGCAACAAACAATAATTGTGTCTCTTTCAATGCATTGCTATAAAATAAGCGAATTTACTCGCGTACGCGGTAGACACAACAATACCTAATTTTTGTTCCATGGTGCAGATAAACGATTGAGATCAGGTCTCCGTATGGATTCCTTGTCACCTCTCGTCAGGGCTGCCCACGGTTGAGGTCACCTAGACTTCCCAGACACCTGTCGCTATGGCATCCCCACGAAAACCAAACCAACAGAGTTATGGATCTGCCAAGGTTAGAACTCCCCCCCCCCCCCCAACGACGCTTTAACCAAAAACTCACGATATTGCTTAATGAGCAAGATAAACGATTGAGGCCAGGTTTCCCGAAGGTTTCCTAGATACCTGTCGCTATGGCATCTCCACGAAAACCAAACCAACAGAGTTATGGATCTGCCAAGGTTAGAACTCCCCCCCCCAACGACGCTTTAACCAAAAACTCACGATATTGCTTAATGAGAAAGATAAACGATTGAGGCCATGTTTCCCGAAGGATTCCTAGATACCTGTCGCTATGGCATCTCTACGAAAACCAAACCAACAGAGTTATGGATCTGCCAAGGTTAGAACTCCCCCCCCCCCAACGACGCTTTAACCAAAAACTCACGATATTGCTTAATAAGAAAGATAAACGATTGAGGCCAGGTTTCTCGAAGGATTCCTAGACACCTCACAGTTGTCATTGCTGTAAAATGAAACTATATGATGTGACAAATACTCGAATTGGAAATCATTCTTGTAGTGAATGCTTCGGGTAGTATCGATAGTCGGTCGAAAAAATAGTCGGTCCGTTAAAAGTCGGTCCGTTAAAAGTCGGTCGGTTGAAAGTCGGTCCGTTGAAAGTCGGTCGAAAAAATAGTCGGTCCGTTAAAAGTCGGTCCGTTAAAAGTCGGTCGGTTGAAAGTCGGTCGGTTGAAAGTCGGTCCGTTGAAAGTCGGTCGGTTGAAAGTCGGTCGGTTCAAGCTGAGTCGGTCGGTTGAAAGTCGGTCCAGTGGAGGGTCACGATTTCAGGTAAACACCTCACCAAGGGTCGGTCGTCCGAATTGCACCACCTCTATTGTAATATTTTAGGTAAGGTGGTTTTATTGTTAAAAGTTAAAGCACAATGCTGGAGTTTAACCTGATGCCTCCTACATGTAACATCGATTATTTTTTGTTTTTACGCGATTTTTTCGGGGTTAAACGTAATAGATAACTGCCGCATACCGCGACTATACTTTTTAATGCTATTTCGAGGGTCTCTCACATCCCGGTTGCATTTATCCCGGTTTTCTTGATCGGTGGCGCTTCTCGTATGTTTAGCCTAGTAACCAGAGTCAAAACCGCTCTGAAGGGGTGCAACCCGGAGCGGAGCGGAGGGGCGCCCCGGAAGAGTAGGTTTTGACGATGGATTACCCTCCTTATCGAATGCACACCCCAAAATTCGAAGGCAAAAAAAATTTAATTTTTTCACTGTTTTGGGTTATTATTTTATTAATACCTGCTCCGACCCTGTATAATATAATATGAATTAATATATTAAACTCGAAATTTAAGAATTTAGATATTTGTGTATTTATTTCTTTATATTATCTGTTTGCTTGTGATACCTGCTCGGTTTGCTCGTGGTGCAATTCGGTAAAGCGATTACGGAACGACATTTGACCGTGGTGCAGTTCGGTCAAGGGATTACATTTACCTGGGTACAAGAAATGACCCCTGATAAGCCGTGGCGCAGTTCGGGTAGCACCCTATTTTCAAGTCCCTGTATCACATGAACGAGTTAGTATAAGTTATAATTAATAGGCTTCAACTTTGCTTTAATCCACTGTTTTAATCCCGTTTATTGAATGTTATTGTGCCTAAAATTCTATGAACAGTGTCCAATGAATAGTATAAAATAAAACTTTGATATTGAAATTATTGTGAATACTAATTCCACCATCGTAAAAAATTAATGAAGAAATTGTAATTTTCGTTACATTTTGAATGATCCAGTAAGGAAGCCGAAAAATTGCGTTGAGCTTGCAAAAATCTGGACACACTGAAATTGTACAGATATGTGTATTTGAGTGTCACAATGAATCCCCCAAAAGCCACAAAAAGCTCCCTGTGGGCTTCTCCTCTAATTAGGTATTTTAACCTCCCAATCACGGGCTTTTGCCTGTAATCATCTTAATTTTATTTTAACTAGAAATTGTTATCAGACCATAAGTGAAATTTGCTTACCTCATAGTATTATCGAAATAAAAATCAATCCGAGGTCTAAAGGAATTTATTTAAAAAAATTTCTGTTTTCTAATTTTGGCATAACGATAATTTTTTTGGAAAAAAAGTTTTAAAAGAACTATAGACCCCACTTGGGGGTCAAGTTGACATAGAATTTTTGGGAACTTTTGGGGGATTCGTTCGACTACTTAAATACACAATTGCTGGAAACAACTGCACGCAATTCCCCAAGACGAGTTTAATGCAAAAAACAACCTACTATAACTTAAACTCTGAAACCTCACTGCAGCCGACGTAGAGCACCAACTAAACATTCTTTTGATTTATGAGCGGTTGGGTGTTGGGTCGTAGGTAAATGTGCCACCAAATGTACCTGACCAGAAAAGGGTACCGGTAAATGGGGCGGAGGTAAATGTGCCACCAAATGTACCTGACCAGAAAAGGGTACCGGTAAATGTGCCACCGACCAAAAGGGTTCTTTAAATAAACACAGGTATTTGTGCCACTAACAGTGAAAAAATTTAATTTTTTTTTGCCTTCGAATTTTGGGGTGTGCATTCGATAAGGAGGGTAATCCATCGTCAAAACCTACCCTTACGGGGCGCCGCTGCGCTCCGCTCCGCGTTGCACCCCTCCAGGGCGGTTTTGACTCTGGTTACTAGGCTAAACATACGAGAAGGGCCTCCGATCAAGAAAACCGGGATTAAGGCAACCGGGATGTGAGAGACCCTCGAAATAGCATTAAAAAGTATAGTTGCGGTATGGGGCAGTAAACTATTACGTTTCACCCCCAAAAAATCGTGTAAAATCAAAAAATAATCGATGTTACATGTAGGAGATGCATCAGGTAGATGCCGTTTTCTCCGGTGGCACAAATACCTGTGTACTTTTAATATCCTAAATTCGTAGCAGGTAGAATAACATTACTGGTGGCACATTTACCTCCGCCCGGTAAATGTGCCACCGACCAAAAGGATTCTTTAAATAAACACAGGTATTTGTGCCACTAACAGTGAAAAAATTAAATTTTTTTTGCCTTCGAATTTTGGGGTGTGCATTCGATAAGGAGGGTAATCCATCGTCAAAACCTACTCTTCCGGGGCGCCCCTCCGCTCCGCTCCGGGTTGCACCCCTCTAGAGCGGTTTTGACTCTGGTTACTAGGCTAAACATACGAGAAGGGCCGCCGATCAAGAAAACCGGGATTAAGGCAACCGGGATACAAGAGACCCTCAAAATTGCATTAAAAAGTATAGTCGCGGTATGGGGCAGTAAACTATTACGTTTCACCCCCAAAAAATCGTGTAAAATCAAAAAATAATCGATGTTACATGTAGGAGATGCATCAGGTAGATGCCGTTTTCTCCGGTGGCACAAATACCTGTGTACTTTTAATATCCTAAATTCGTAGCAGGTAGAATAACATTACTGGTGGCACATTTACCTCCGACCGGGTGTTGGAACCAATTGAACTAGGTAGTTAAATTTTAGTAAGTAGTCAACATTACCTACATTGGGGCTCGAGCCTTAGTTGTTCGGAACCAACTTTACACCGTATGGCTCCTCCATGCTTAATCTTAGCCCTAAGGAAATTGACTCTAAAGAATTAAAAAGAGTACCACTAATTTTCAGTTTTCTATCTTTATTAATAACCAATACTAGGGGGTTAATTTTCCACCTGAAATATATAGGATATTTTCCTATGAAGACGAGTAATTGATCAAAAAATTTTCAATTCTCGGAAAATGGTGTACGATAATTTTACTATATGGAAAATTTTTCATCCCTCTACGATTTGAATTAGATAGGGGTTACTCCGTGCCAATGTAATGCTATATTTTCTTCAAAATTTATATAATAATATTATAACAACAAACTTAAAAATACCTGCGTGATGCTACTCTTTAAACTCTTTCGACTCCTGTATTGGCATAAACAGATCCAGCCCAATGTCTTTAGGGGGACAGGTACCTACATAATACAAAATTAAGGTATACTTTCAAATCTGTAGAAATTTAATTTAAATTTTTTTCGATGTGTTCACATTTATATGGATAACGAGTAACTAACCCTTTTCCCTCCATCCTCTTTGTTTCCGCATTTCTGTCTTTATTGCGAATAATGCAGACCCGATAAAAATAAAGACAGAACTATGGATACAAGGGTGGGATAAAGAGGTAGTCAACCGTTAATTTCCAAATTAAAAAAAAGCATAAGGGAGAAAGATTTGAACTGCGAACTTGATGGTTTGAATTCGAATCTCAGCTGCTACCAAATTATTTGTGTCGTGGTTCGGATTCCATGTAAAACTATAGACCCTCTTATGTACAAATAAAACTGCGTAATTGTAATTCGTTAATGTAGGTTTATCCCCAAATAAAATGGTTTATCCGTAAATACCCTAAAAATAAATTGCCAGAAATTTAAAAAATGTAGATTAATCCTCCCCCCCTCCTCCCTATGAACTTAGCATGGATCCGCTCGTGTCACATATAGCTGAAAAGAGTAAAATAGAAAAGAGCCATCTTTTTTCTCAAAACAGACAAGTAAAAAAGATAGCATTGTTTAGCAATAAGTGGATGAAAAATTTTTTTTTCATATAACTAGTAACATCATACACCAATTTCTGAAATGTTAGATATTTTTATCAATAGCTCGTCCTGTAATTAAATACAAACTAAACAGTTCACAAAATCCTATTTATTGTGGAAAAGTTAACTTCCCTCTGGTATTGGTTAATAATAAAGATAGGAAACTGATATTTTAAGGGTATTCTTTTTTAATTATATTTGGAGTCGATTGGACCAACCTAATCTACATATTATTGCAACCTCACAGCATTTCTATCCACGGGAGGGTTTTGCTAAGAATTTTCGTGAAGTTTGATATTCTATCTCGGCATCCCCACTCTATATAAAATCAGTGGTAACATCAAACAATTGATACCGTAGTGATCCGGAATGCACGATACATACAGTGGTGGAAATTCCTATAAAAATAAACGATTTTTGCACTGATTATTGTTATTCAAGTGAATCAGGGTTATTAGTTGTTATTATTAATTTTATATTTACTACTATATTTGATTTAAAGTTTAAATATATTCTTAATAATTCTGAAAAAAATAAAGGCATTTTTCAGGTTGGAAATGGCTATAAAAACACCGACAACTTATCAATTATTTATTACATACATATTATGAAATAATATTCCATTGGTCCGTTTTGATCCGAGATGGTCCATAGCTTTGGCAGTTAAGTGCGTCTACTGCTAATGCGAAACGCTCGGATCGAATCCGGGCAGGGTAAGAACTTTATTCTGGCCGTCTCTCCTCGGAAGGCAATGGCAAACCACCGAGGTAATTTGCCAAGAGCACCCATCTCAACATGAAGTGTATTACACTTCCCGTGGTTCGGAGCCCACGTTAAACAAGTAGGTTCTCTCTATGTATGTGAAAACACTTGGAACGCACATCACATGCATAGAAAGAGATGGGTCACGACGTTCGGAAGCGAACAAACAATACGACTTACAAGAGAATTATGAAATAATTATTTTAATACTTTGCATTGCTTCCATTTTTTTTAGATATAAGTTTAAAAATTAAATGCATTAGTAATCATTACTTTTCTGTGAACCATTGATGTTGTTTTAATATGAAAATGCAAGCAGAAAGTATACTGCAAGTATCACAGAAATTTCAAGTGTTCTTATAGCTATTTCCACCACTGTATATACACAAGAATGATGAATAGATGAGACTTCAGGCTCCACCAAAAAATGTGGAAGCACCAAACCTCACGAAAATCGTCTCCAAAATGATGAACTATCACTACAAACGAATAAATTATTTTGCATAGTTCTCGTTCTTTGATTGGAAGAAGGGGAATAAAAATCTGAACAAAATAATAATAAGCAAGTCCAGTTACAAATTCCAACGAAGTTAAAATATTATTGATATAATATCGTATTCAATATAAAACGTTGCAAGTTGTTCAATACTTAAATGTTTGAAGGTGATAGTTAAAGTAAATGAAGCATAGACAAAACATTAAGGAGTTTAAAATTGTTGCTGTAAGAAGAAACGATGGTTTGGGAAAACTACTTTAGAAAAATATTAAGGCAATTCATAAAAGTTATAATGGAAAATTTTCTATCGATCAGAAAATTGAAGGATAACAGGCAAGAAAAACAAGATTGACAGGTTATAAATTAATTTTTGCACACTCATATTATATAAGTGATAGACGTACAGATGTTTCTAACCCATTAGTCGCCAAATATTATGGAAACTCTGGAATGCGAAATATGTGCATTTAAGACACCTGTTTTCGTCAAAATGCACGGCAAAACTTGGTAATGATAAACGAACTAATATATATTATGGAAACGCTGTACCTATAATATGCTCAAGTCTTTTAGTCTTGTTAAAATCCGAATTTGATTTAAATGAAGAGGAAGGAAAAACGTTGGGTCGCGCACAACTTGACAACAAAAAATGAAAACCAAATTTGTTATAAAAATTGGTTTTGTACATCATGTTTATCAGTTTTTTTGTAAAAGCACCCCACAAGTGTTCACCCAATGGTTGTGGAGATTACAATCAACCTTGTTGTTGAAAACCCAAACTTTTCTGGTTGTAAGGTTAGAATTATATAGGTATCCTTGTAAGTATGTATATGATTGCTAGAAAAGGAAAATTTTTAACGTTTTTTGTTTGAACTTGCCGTCTAGATTATTTTGGATCTACGTAATCAATTTTGTGTAGAGTGTAAACATAGGTGTAGCAATTTTAAATTTTAATCGTGACATAATTATACACTTAACCCATTATAGGTTTTTTAATTAAAGGTCATCCGGGAGGACCACACGATCAACTACCCCATCCACATCACCAGCATCCTGCATTTAGTAGTGCGGGGCCACCTCCTGGAGCGCCACATCATCCACACGCGCTTAATAATAATAACAATAACATTAAGATATGCGGAGGTTGCGGTGGTAAAATAGTAGAACGTTTTCTGTTGCATGCCTTAGATCGCTATTGGCACAACAGTTGTTTAAAATGTTCGTGCTGTGGTGCAACATTGGTTGATTTAGGAACGTCGTGCTTTACGAAAAGTGGGATGATTTTGTGTCGACACGATTATACTAGGTAAGTTTTCAAACAAACTTTTTACGTGATGTTGAGTTTCTCGTATTGTAATAATAATTGTTAATGTGTATCGTATAAAATCGATGCAACAGCTGAATCCAAAACTGGAAAAAGCTCTCATGATGTTACGTTGCCTCATAACAAATTTATCGAAACTATCATTTTCTATGCATTTTTAGCTTCCAAATGCATTACGATTAAATTTTACATTTTCAAGATCTACTCAAGATAAATCAACTTTCATTTCTACCGAACCAAAGTTTATTGATTTACTTAGGTAAATGAGTTGCAATATTTCTCCAATAGTTAGAAGAAACTAAATCAATTTTATAGTTGTCGGTTTTGCATTTATGCAAATGTGTACTCGGTAGACCAAACCGAGCTCATAAAAAATGCAAATGAAAAAATTTAATTTGAACAAAATTAACTTGATTTGATTAGCTATTCTTTGTAGATTATGGTTTACAATTGTATAGATCGATCTGCATTGCGGTTTGTTTAGAACGGTCTAATTTATTAGCATAACTGAATACACGCTGCGACTTGTATCGATCTGGCCATAGTTGCTTTTCTATTTCTTTAGAATCTACTATTTCGCCAGGACATTCCTACTATTATCGGTAAAATTTATAATTTAATAATCATCATTTATTTACATTTTTATTCATACATTTTTCAAAGTCGAAAACTTTTAATAAAGTTTTTCCAAGTTTTCAGCGACCCAGAACTCCAACCCAAACTATCTAAAATGGTTAAATTTAGTTTTATGTATGATTAGAACCGAATGTCGAAATTTTCCAAAAGTTACCGGTGTTAACTTCATCAAATTAGTTGGCGGCTTGATGTGCCGGAAAAATGTTGGTTAAACGGGTGGCCTGCAGTTCCGAAATAAATTGAGTAGTGGAAGCCAGAAATCTTATCGAATTGTAAAATAGCAATTATAATATTTTGCATAAAATACTAACTTACATGCAAATTTGTTCCACGCTGTATAGCACAATTTTTATTGTAAATACGTAGTATATGTAGATTATTCAAATTGTAAATGTTAAAAGAAATATAATAAAACGACGTTTAGAAACACAATTTATTGTCGAGAAAATTCAAAATTTCATCTTTTGCTTATAAATTCTGCGAATGTTGTTTTGGGTATTCCGATGCCGTCACTTCGTAATCAGTGCCTTTATCTATCATGTGGCGCAAGTTGTATTGCGGAGGGCGGTGTAAAACTTGATTTGACGAACGGTACGATTGACGAGTTTGTAGCAAAGTCAGCTTCAGGGTGCATCCAATCAACCCGGGCTTTTGCAAAGAGAGCAGCATTGCTACCTTTTTTTGCAATCAACTTCTACACATAGCTTTATATTTTGTAGTTCGTTTTTATGGTACTAAAGCACAAATTGGGTTTTTGGACGAAACAATAATACATCGTAAATCGTGTCCGACGATGTGTCGTTGCTGATAATCTGGAACCCCTGTGATAATATTGCGTTGCGGAGGCTGTCAGGAGCCGCTTATGAGCGAGTCACGCGCGCAATCAGCCCGTCTTAGAATGACAGACGTGAACATAATTTGACAGCAAATAAGAACAAGGGATGGAAATGATTGTGAGGGGAAGAAACGATTAGATAATTTAATAGAAACTGCCACGTTACAACGAGGTGGTAGAAATGCTGAAAATACTGATTGCATTTGATTGGCTGTTCTACGTGCTCCCCAGACCACCGTATTAACGGTTTACCTACATCTAAGGAAGTTGTGTGAGCATAAATTCACTGTTTCGGTGTTTAAAATTTATGCGTTTGTCCTGTCCGTAAATACCTAAAATTAGTCTAATGCAATAAACTGATTACGTTACAACTTATCCGCGTACCTAAATTTTCATGCCCGCCGCCGTCGCCGCCACAACTTTCGAGTGATATATAAAATTACAACGCTCAACTTTTTATCTTATTTTATCAGTTCATAAAAAAAATTGGGATATTTAAAATTTAGTTTAAGTATCTATTGTAGTACTTAACAAATATATGCAAATGCTGTTACGAGGAAAGTGGGCATGTAATTGGTCCCCGCCGCACCGCGTCTATTGATTGAGGCCTCTGGCGTGGGCAAATCGAGTTAGGCAGTTGCTCCCCAGAGCCACCCTCAACCCTCTGTGCAGCTGTTGGGCTCGCTTATGCACGCTGCTATGAACAATACTCAATAGCTCATCTTGTAGTGTCAATATCCCAATTACAATTTATATTCTTTATGACTCCTTATAATTGTCTCCAATTTGGACGACCCCTTTTTTCGCCAATTTGCAATTAAAAAGAAGTACTGCTTTAATTTCCTGAATGAAATAACGTTTTGTTTATAGCCAGACCATTACGTACAATTTTAATCATTTTCGATTTTCGCGTTCGTGTATTTTGTGTTGTATATGAAATAAATTTTACTCCACATTTTTTACCTGCGAAGGTAATAAATTTTAAGCTTCATTAATTAGGTGGATGTTTAATTTAGTAGCATGTGTACATGGGTTATCTCTTGCAACCAGGACTGTCACTCAACGAAGTTGGTAGGATGACGTGACTACCACTAATCACTCACGTTATGCTAATGCGACCCAAATAAAATTCATTCGGCGTTACCTTAGCCACCTTAGTACACTATATAAATTGCGAATTTGTTACACCACTATTGCTCATTAGTAAATAAAAAAGGAATACACTCGACGTAAATTTTACCTCATTAAAAGTTGTGCTGGTATCTCTTCTTCCATATATTGGCATAAGAATCTTTAAATTGCCTACAAATCTCATAAACTACGTTTAAAAGGGAGCTGCGACCTTGTGTCTGTTTGGTGCTTATTATATTGACAACCAATTAGCGATTGAGTGAGTGAGTGAGTAGTGAGGATCTTTTTCCCCCTGAAAAACATTTAATGGTCGATAGCATAATTGCGCCAATACGGGCCTTGTTGAGTTTTATAATGGGACAATTTTAACAGAAATAAGATTATAAATTAAAAGACATCTTAAATTTGCATTTAAATCAAAATTTGTATGTAATCGAGTACGGGCGGTTCACGACGTCGTCGTCGCGGTGAAGCGGCCGCCATCGAGCTCTCACACTAATTAGTATCTTATATTGTGGAAAACACCGCGATTATCCGCGGGCACTTTCTGATTAACGAATCCAATTATAGTCACGTTGTGCTGAGGAAATTATTAGTTGTGCTGTTAATTAGATTATGGTACAGGAAAAGCACAAGATTGATTGTAGGGTAAACTGAAATTGTTAACATATTTAGAATTATTTAAGAATATTGTTAATTAGCAAACGGAAATATAATAATTGGTTATAATATTTCAACTTTTTCTCGTTTTCATTTTAAAAATTAAATTATAGTGTTTTTCTTGTTATTTTAAAAACGGTAGTTCGTCTTCGTGCAATTAAATTAAGTGTAATCAATTGTGGCTGGAACTAAAAACGAAAACTTTTATAAGAACGAAATCCTAGCATAGATGGCAACGAATTGATTAGTTTTGAAGATTATAGACAAAGCGCTCCGATAGCGATGTTAACAGTAACAGATATTCCTTTATTTCTTGTCGTCTTCTATAACAAATGCTCAACAGGTTAACCTCAATTAGACGACAATCACATAATATAACGTGTAAGTGGAACATACAATTTAACGTGGAATTCAAACCACGCTGCAGATAAAACCGACGAAACTAGACTTGAATTCCGGGTGTCAGCTTGATAGTGTTTTGAGTTCAAATTTCCCAACGATGAAACATTCGTAACTTCTGCAGTTCTAGAAATGTTCCTTTATGAAATGGGGTAGTGCTGTTAAAATTCCGAAATCCCCATTATCTACAAATTATAATGCGAAATAAATAATATCATTTATGTTGGGATTCGAACCTAAGATGTTTCGATCGTAGAACGCAAATCTTATACATTACGCTATAAAAAATATCATCAACCGTTGAGTTTTGATTACTTCCTATGTATGGCGCGTTATCTTTTCTATCGTTAACGGTTTTACAAACTTATAATCTGTTCTTATTTATAATCACAACGATGCTCGAAGAATTTTGCAATTAGCTATTAGCGCTATTACTTTTGCGATTTTAAATGTAATTTTAATAAAAAAATTTATTTTCATTTTCAAATAACTTCTATTAGGATTCTTATGATGTTTCACTTTATTTTTTTGTTCGTATAGGTCTTTTCAGCAGGGACTTGGTTTTTTAATAAGGGCAATTTTGAATGTGGTGACAGTTTTGCCATCCTGGTTTTTGACATAACTAGTATATGCCAAGTAGCTCTTCCATTTATTATAATCTCTTCAATTTCAATCGAGAATCGCTCTAAAATAATTAAAATTTACTACGAAAATGGCGGATGTGTGAAAACAGATATTTTCGGTTGTTATAATCGTCCTTCTGAGACCGCTATTAAAAATTTGTTGATTAAATTTGAGTCTACTGGTTCGGTACATAACATTCCAACATTAACACGTCTTCATCCGAGTCGTTCAGCTGAAAATATTGCTGCTGTAAGTGAATGTGTTGAGGAAGATCAATTCCACGGCGTTCTCAACAATTGGGCCTATCCACGAGCAGAACAGGGAGAATTTTGCGTAATAAGGTTCAGTTAGTGCAAGAATTAAAGCCAGTCGACAATTCGCTAATTTCATCCTTGAACAAGGCTTTGGTTTTTCAGAAAAAATCATCTTTTCAGATGAAGCTCATTTTCATTTGAATGGCTACGTTAATAAGCAAAATTGCCGCATTTGGGCTTCAGAAAATTAAAGAGTGATTGTTGAAAAGTCTTTCCATTCCATTCGCGTTACTATTTGGTATGCTTTTTGGTCTGGAGGAGTGATGAAACCGTATTTTTTTGAAAATGACGCTAGAAACTCTGTTACTGTCCAATGGATTGCGTTATCAGCACACGTTGACAAAGATTTTTTTAGCCTATTATTGGTGATGATTGGATGCCACATAGCACAGTCATCAAAACATTGAATTTATTGCTAACTGAATTTCTCGATCGAATAATTTCGCGTAATGCTGCATTCTAGGTCATGTGATTTAACACATAGCCCCGGGACGACGATTTTGCAATTTTCATACAATTTTGAGAAGCCATCCCGTGTATTTTCTTATGAAGTAGGGCGCATAATTTTTAGTGGCTCACGGGCCCTGACACTGTTAGATTATTTTTTGTTGGGGTATGCGAAAGCTCAAGTCTATGCAGATAATTTACAATCTAGTGAAGCTTTGAAAAGCAACATCCGACGGGTAATTGGTGAGATGGATCTGCAATTATGCAAAAATGTAATCGAAAATTTTGACAAAACGATCGACGTCTGTATGCATGGTGTTGGTGGATATTTGTCCGATATTTTTCATTAATAAAGTGTAGATTTTCTTTCTTTATATCAATAAAGTAATACGGAATTTCCGTCCAAAATGCCGTTTTTATTTAAAATTTAAAAACGAGGCCCTGTTCTTCTTTGGGTGCCGTCTCCTATCAGAGGTTGGCAATCACAACAGCAATTCTCACTTTTGAAGCCGCTGCTCCAAAGTTCTATAGAAGAGCAAGTATACCAATCCCGTAATAAGTTTTTCAGCTAGGATCTCTCGTTATCTTTCCCTATATGATTAACTGTAGCAGACGATATTTTTCTTCACGCATAACCTATCCAAAGTAGTCCAATTTCCGTCTCTTTATGGTATTAACTAGTTATCATTCCTTGTTTACCCGATGGAAGGCCTCCTCATTCGTCTTTTTTCCGTTCAGGAAATCTTCAGGGCATCCTATTCAGGGAATCCACAATTCTAAGGCTTGAACCTTGTTGATTTCTTGCTTCCTTAAGGTCCGTGCCTCCATTCCACATAAAACTCTCGCCATTTCTATCCGTACTCGTATTTCTTGTGTGTCATCCTTATTTTCGTCCAAATATTTATATTACCTTACTATCTCAATGTCCCTGTTGAAAGGCCCTTTATATTTGTTGGTTTGTACGTGTCCCTATAATTCTTGAATGCGTCAACGGATTTCGATGCTTTTTTTTTATATAAAATTATAAACGCACCGGATGGTTATAGGTTATAAAAGATTGTTATATTTGGTCGCCATCTTACATCCGCCATGTTAAACTGTTTTAAAAATAATTTTACAACCAAATTTGATAACCATGACTTATTAATCCATTCATGCGCGTAATTTTCGGGATTCTCAATATTATTTCGTTCATTAAAAATTCTTAAAATGAATTGAAGTACATTTTAAATTGAAAACGGTTTATATTTTCCTTTTTTTATTACAAGAACATTTTTTAAAGAGAATTTTACTACGGTAATTCGGAGAGTGATGGCTCACTTGGTTTCTTTTAATCAGAGCCTTATAAATTGAACTGATATCCAAAGGTAAAACTTTATTTGCGAAAGTAAAAAATTTTAATGTCTGAAGTAAAATAGCTCTAGATTTTTTCACAAAAAGACAACAGCAACGTTTGCATGGAACAACCATCTATCCCGTATATTGTCTGGGCGAGATGACTTAGCCAGAAAATAGCTGGTCTGAATGAGACAAGTATTTATTATTTTTTTCCTCACTGTTCACTGATCATATAAATTTCTTTTCACATTGCATCTTTTAAATGTACCTACAATACTTCTTCCCATATTCGGTATTGTTGTCTTCCTCAGGACTGTGATCAAACTCTTGGGGCACAATATCAAAAAAATCTCATTCCAAGATGAATTGTGCACAACTTGCATAAATTTTACATCTCTTCAAGGAAAATATTGAAAGGAAATTTTTGATAGCAAAATTCTAACATTCAAATCTAAACATAATCTTACAGATAATTGTAACACCATCGAAAAGAAATGGTTATTATTTACCGAAATAAATAAATAAATTATAATACAAACAACAAGCCGAACATTTCTTATATTTTAAATAACTTTAAAATTACTTCTTAATTTCTCACTTTAAAGCACACAAAATATACAGTCTTGTCAACATTTTGAGTCTATTACCATAAAATAATGAGAAATTTAAACGTTTCTGTCATCTCACCCATAAGGCCATCTCATCTGGAATTACCCCATTAGTTACATCAGAAAATATTTTTTGGTTTTAATTTTCCAAAACTTCCTTTTTATTTTTGTTTTAAAATTTACTTTATTAATCAAGTCCCTCGATTATGCTTGCCTGAAGAATGATTAGCGTATCCTGTAAACTGCAGTCTTCCAATTTTCACTTATTCAACCCCCCCCCTATTCATATCCCTCCTTTTAAATTTTTCTACCAATCAAATTCAAATATAATAATAAACTAGAAGTTGATTGATTATTATACAATATAAGACAAGTATTCTTTAGTTTTGTGAGGTCCTCAGAAAGTAGATATTAAAAATCTATCAAGAATTCGTATTTTACATTTATTTCAAAAGTTTGAGCGGTAATCAACAATAGTACATCAGTCGTACAGTAGCTTTTCAACGAAGTTTTCCTCAAAACTACTTTAATTAGTTGAACCATAAAATGTTTATAATAGTAAAACGAAAAGATAAGGAAATCTTAATAGCTAATTTATGTTTCCAAGTGTGAAATAACTTTATTAAAAGATCTTTTTATTATTTGTAGAGGTTCAAATTTAAGGTTAAGCTGGATGAACGTTATGCATAATATTAAATTGAACTTGAAAAAACAGCTATAGTTGTTTTCAATTAAAATTACCTACGAATTATGCCACTGAAAGCAATGCTTACAAAAATTAGCAAATTAACTAGTTAATAAACAATAAAAAATTTTAATATTAATTTCAATAGCTGTAAAAAATAATAGTTAATTAAATTTACCAAACGATAGCTAAATTGGCAATTGACGTATTGTACAATAGTAATCAAGTTTACCCAAAAATTAATTTCTGGTTCCCAAAATATGTAACTAAAATTTATTCTAAATTTTGATAAAACCGAACACAAGATGTTTTGTTAACCAAGTAAATAGTATTATGCAAATTGCGTACTACTTAGCACAAAACTCTCAGAAAACCTAACCTCCAAAGGATGTTTGTTAAAGTACCAAATATATCCAAATCGGCAATGGAATGAAATCGATCAAATAATTGCAAAAAGTAAAAAACTCTTCATACAAAACAAATGATGAAGCGAGCTGCTCCGAAAGCTATGCATAATAAATACGACTCGAGTTAATTTTTGGATTTATTTATAAAAATATAATTAACAGCAAGTAAATTTCTTGGATTTTAAATTAATTTGCAATTAAGAAAGCAATTATAGCAGTGACACTACGATTGATTGATTCAACAGGTGTCGAAAAGATTGGCGATGGCTTTTGTGGAGTGTGACGATTGGTGAAGCGATCTTAAGTAAGCAAATAGTATCCAGAGAAATATCATGGAGACTTGAATAAAATCACATTACGTAACAAACCCAAACTGCTTTGATGGAAATTATAAGACGAGTAAAAATTTTGCAAAACTAAAATTTTGAATTAGTTGTTAAACTTTAAAAAGAACTTAGACTAGGCAGTTGTTACTCGTTCGTATGGTCAATTCAAAAGCAAAATATTGTATTATTTTAAAAATAAGACGTTGAAATTCGATAAACAAAATTTGACACATGTGACAACATATCGAAAGGATATCGACTGAGATTCACTTCTCGACCAAGTAGTTTCCAGGATTGAATTCTCCGCTATCGGGATTTCACAAGTCTTAAGAAAGGATTCGGAAACAATAAAAACTAATTTAAACGTAAATATGCAGTTAAGGTGGCGGTTTGCTGTTTAGATTCCCCATAAGGTTTAAATGCAAATATAGGATATCACGACCCTGTTACCAGTCAGAATCATTTAAGTTCGAGCAAAAAGTTTTATACAATAAAGTCAAATCTAAACATTCCAATGCACTACATGGCGTAATTTTTTTTGTTGTAAAATAAACCACATTTTATTAAACATGTAAACGAAAATGATCAGAATTCAAATTAAAATTTTATCCATGTTCAAAACAAATTTTTGGAGATATGTTCAGTTGTAGGGAAAGATGCAACGAATGAGATAACGTGCGAATTTTCGTTAATGTTTTTCATGATTATTAATATCTATTTATATTTTTAAATAGATGGTCCTATCATCCTGTTTGGTATTCCAGTCGTTTTTTTTATTATTCGCTAATCCTGAATGTGCAACTTTCAGTATTTTTATGAGCAGGACAAAGTAGTAAGATATCAATGCTTTTTACAGTTTCACGTCTAATAATTTTATTCAAAATTGTGACAAGAGCTACGGTAGTGCCTTAGAGAACCAAGAGATTGGATTGCAAAAAGAAGATTGTGAGGAAAAAAGCGTAGGAGTGAAGCAGCGGCGGCGGATGAAAATAAAAAAAGATAGAATAGAATTTGCACCAAAAGAACATTCTTTTTGGGAGAATCCTGTAAGATGTTGGTTTACACTTATGAACTACTCGAGACAACTCACGTTGGGCGCCAATATAAACAATTTATTTTTATTTCCTTAAAAGAAATAAGTAGAAGAGCCAATGTCCAAATGTGGTGTTTGGAGTTTATGCGATTTTCTATAAGAACTTTTGGGTTTTGATTTTGGTTTGGTTTTTGTAATAGATTGTATAAGTTAAAAATTACCATTGTCCATTTCATTTTAATAAAAGAAGAACCAAAGTTCGGACTTTGGCTTTACTGATACCTTTACGGTATGAGCTTTAATTAATTTATTTATTTACGGTTGAACCTTTTTACATAAAAACAACATATACAAGAATATAGAAAATACAAAACACAATAATATACAATATGCAGTAATATGTATAAATAAAGTAACAGAAAATTAACAAACAAAACTATAAATGTTGCACATCAGTCAGGTCAATGCTCCAGATGAGCTTTTTGAATTTGACTTCTGAACATTATTGAAACAAGTCAAAATTAGAGTTCCAAGGAACTGTTCCTACCGTAATTCGTAGTGTGCAGAGTTTCTTCAAAAATCCGTTTAGATCTGGTAAATCTTATAGGTTTCCTGATAAAAAAGGGCACAAAAAGCTGTGACCTTAAATTGTGACCTTCGTCAACTTGGTCGACAAAATACCAATCACCGACCCTTTTATGCACTTACCTGCAATTTCCGACTTGGTAATGACGACGCTATGGCTTCGCCCTGCAGAGAGCAAATTGGGGTGGGTCTGAGATCAGGCCGTTACGATCTGATCCAAACTCAAAAAAATATGGGCGCCATGCGCTTTTTGTCGTCTCAAAAAGGTAATGCCGAAAGCGCAAAAGCAGGAATGAACAAAATCAAGTTGGAATTACAAGCAGCAGGTACAGTGACGAGTAAAACAAATTTATAAAATAACACTATTTAATTATATAAAAAAATATCAATAGCCACAAGTCAGAAGTCGCCGAATCGTACTTAGCGTTCAAACAAGTAAACCTACAGTGGAGATTACGATCATAGATTATTAACAATGGTATATCTTAGTACTATTCAGATCTGAATTAGGAAAAGAAAAATGTACAAGAATAACATAAATCATACAGCCGGGACCTTGTCTCGGACACTTCGCAAACAAAACAAAATTTAGGGTGACGTAAGCCCGCATTTCATTAGAGCTTCTAGAAGCGCGCTTCTAGAAGCTCAAAATTTGTAATGCATTGACTCTTATGGAACCAATTTCACTTCGGCTGCAACAAGCCGGTATCGAATTTCAGCAGCCCAGTATCGAATTTCAGCAGCCCAGCTTCTAAAGTAGTCCACGTGGACTAGTGTACGTAATTGGTTAATATTTAGAATAAGGACTTATTATTGGATAATATAAAATGCTCGACACGGAGTAGTGTAGTTGTAATTGGTTAATATTTAGAATGAGGACTTATTATTGGATAATATTTGTATTACGAAAATTCTCTTAGCAGGCCGACGTCAGGTCCACGTGGACTTGTTTACTTTACCTGATAAAAGATGAATTTTAAGCAGCCCGCTTGTGAAGCTGGGGAGTTGTAAATTTTTACAAGTGAAGCTTCACAAGCCAGATACTTCTACTTATTAGATAATAATATGTGTTGTAACACAATTTTGCTTATTCGATGTCATCGTTAATTAGATATTTATACTAATTTTTTAATCGTTCCCATAATAAAAAGCAATAAAAGAAGGTGATTATTTTTGGATGTTTTTTTTTAGCGCAAAAATTTTTTAAACGCAATTTATTATTAGTTATTAAATTTACCGGGTAGTATTTAACATTAAAAAATTAAAAAGCAATTTTTTAAAGGTCTCTAAAAATGCTCTCACCTATAATCCATTACTACACATTCAAATTTTGTTAAAAAATCGGCATACAATTTTCGCGCTCCTGATGTTTGTGTTACGTCGATTTCGTTATTTTCAATTTTTTTTTGAAAGTTCTCTTTGCGATATTCGCGAATTTTTGCAATGCGTGGAAATAATTGCTTTTCTTCGTTTCACTTGTTCATTCTCCATGTTGCTACAACCATCCTACCGTCTAAAATAAAAAATTTTACACATAAAATGCTTAACGTGTTTTTTTTAAGTCGTTCTTATTATGCTTGTAAACAAACTAGTATAAACAAACAAAGTGCTCGGCTTTTCGTGGAAGTGTGAAGTGATTCATAATAACTTATAACAAAATAACCGGATAGAAATATTATCCAATAATAAGTCCTTATTCTAAATATTAACCAATTACGTACACTAGTCCACGTGGACTACTTTAGAAGCTGGGCTGCTGAAATTCGATACTGGGCTGGTGAAATTCGATACCGGCTTGTTGCAGCCGAAGTGAAATTGGTTCCATAAGAGTCAATGCATTACAAATTTTGAGCTTCTAGAAGCGCGCTTCTAGAAGCTCTAATGAAATGCGGGCTTTTAGTCTTCTTTCTTCATTGGCTTGATACGTAAGTACGCAAAAAAATAAATGTGTGAACTCAACTGTTCGCCCGCCGCGCAATGTCAAAAAAACAAAGGATGTACTACAAACACTCACCCCGTTCTGTCCGCAAGCTACGTTCATGGATATGACCCACCACTGGATCTGACTCGACCAATGAGAGTCCGTTGTTCAAATGTAAACAATACAACCAAAATTCTTCTTGTGTGTTATTTTCAGTTTTCCAATCGTAAATAGTACCATTCGCTGTTATATTCCTCCAAGGATGTAGTAAAATTTATAATTCCAAAAGAGGTGAGGTCGAATTTATCGCACTGGTAATTATGCGGAATTTTGATGGATACGCATCGGATAACAAAAAAAAACGTAGGCGTTGATAACGTAGTCTTTTCCAAGCAAGTTCTCGAATAATGCTTTGAGCAACCAATCGCTACCAATTAATACCTCTCGGAAACTTCTCCCAAACCTGGTAATCGTTGAAACAAAAACGGTGCTTGCAACGACAATATTGTTCCTGGGCTCTACCAATTTATAATCCTCAAAACTTGAGATATCGGATTAGCTAAACACCAAATCACCGGCAAAATACTATCCAAAACTATTGGCAAGGCCTTCCGTAATTAATCAGCTTTGATTTTCGCTAAAAACAACTCAACAAAACCCGCCTGTCGACTTTTTGTCTCGTATCTGTCACCTATCTCCCTGCTATAAAAGTTGCCAACTTTTCGAATTTTTCAAGCAACTATCGCATTTTATATGTTGGATTTCAAGAATTATGATGTACAGGAGGAGGCAAATGTATTGTAACATACTTTTATATGTGAAATGTATTAAAACCAAAATAAACCTGTTACAAAGCTTTACAATTAATTTGATCATTAAGCAGACCATGGACAAAGCAAAGATCAAGCACTGCTCGTCTGCTAGCTAGAGACTTCATATTACAAAGGCTCAGGTAGATCTCATCAGAGAAGCATTCTTTTGCATGCCTGAGTCACAGTACATGTGAGCATTAATGGCCAATGCCCATCCTTTGGTCATTGGCCGTTCAGCACAATAAATTTATAGACATTGACCCGAAAAACTCATTATCTGAAATGTATCTTCACACATTTGATTTAACTTTAAAAATGGTAAGGGTAATCGTAGGGAAAAACCAGGGACGAGAATCCAACATTGGCCCAGCAAAATGTCGAAACTCGATAGTCGATACTCGAAACGAAATTTTTTGTCAAAACATGACAAAGAATCGCAATATAGAAAAACGTTTAATGACGAATTTGATCTTCCTTTCAACGTACCGGCTGACAACACCTGTGTGAAGGATGAAAAGATTTAATTTAAGTTTAAAGGAAGAAAGGAAAAGTTTAAGGCAGAGAAAGTCACTTAGACTTAGCTTATAGTGGTTATAAGCAAAAGTGATCAGATAAGGAGAAGAGCAAGGAGGATCAATTATTGTGAACCTAAATTAACTTTATCCAACTGTGGGCCAAATTTTCTTTAAAATCATATTATTTATTAATCATGAATACTCGGTAGAAATCTACAAATGATAACACCGAACAAAATATCTACAATTGCCAAGAACACGACAGTAATTGGTGTAAACAGAATTTTATCAATGCACTTTTAATGAGATGCCGAATCTCATTTAGGAAAGTGCAAGTTATAAAGAAAGGAAAGCAACAGGTTGTAATTGAATCACAGGCTGAGATAATAAAAGATATGGGCGAAACCGGCGTCCAAGTGTTTTAGATTATATGTAAAAGGATCTGGGACACTGGGATATGGCCAAGCGTCTGGACTGAATCCATGCTTCTGCACTTCTATAAGAAAGGCCAAAAGAACAACAACCGGTATAAAGGCACCAGAGAGAAGATCTTTAACATACGTTTAATTACAGAAAAATCCAGAGAATTTAATAATCCAGTATACGTCTGCTTCATAGATTAACAGAAGGCTTTCGACAGCATTCAATGGGAGAAATTATGGGAGATCTTGAAAGGAATGGGTGTTCAAAAACATTTGATACATTTAATAAAGAGTTTGTATGAGAATAACAGAGCAATGGTTAAGTTAGGCATTGCAGGAGGCTTCGCAATAAATGGAGTTAAAATAAATAATCTACGATATGCGGACGATGCGATTTTCCTCGCTAGGAGTGCACGCTTTCGAGATGTGGTTTTGGCGTGGATTGCTAAGGGTATCTTGGATGGTAAAAAGAATAAACCTCTCTATTGTAGAAGAAATCCGGAACCCTAAAGACTGTCCAGCTTTATTCAAAGAAGAATAGCAAGATATACAACGTATAGAGCCAGACAATATGGAGAGTGGTTCCACTATAAGTGGATTAGTGGAAATAAGTCTTATTTCGATGAATAATCGACGCAACAGCCTCTCAGTTGAGCGCATACCCTTCCCAAAACAGTCCTCCAAAAATCTTCGAATATTTTTTTTCCTCGTGCTGTTACAACTGATAGATTTCCAGATAAGACGAAATGAACTGGAAAGGAAACTCCTCATTTCATAAAACTGCAGTTTTTTAAAAAAATAGGTGATATTATATTAAATATTTGTCGGACCACAAAAAATATAATTGAAAGCACAATCCATGCAGTTACTATACTTAAATTTAATATTATTTAATATTTCATATCGGAAAATCCGTGTTCTCAGATATATTATGTATGCACTATTACCTAACATGGAAATTATTTATAACCCAGTAAAATCACCTTAAATCACAAAGGTTTAATCGACATCTAAATAATACGTAAGTCTTTTAGGAAAACACATGAACTTACAAAATTGCCACCAATAAGATTTGCTATTAAATTATTATAAGTGCTTATTTATGTAAAATGGCATTCACATAAGGATTAGTTGCATTATTTTGCCTTGTTGGACCTTGGGTAAGAAGCAATCAAATTAAAGAACGGATACTTTAATTTTTAATTTTTTAATATTCTATTAAAATTGCAATTGTTATTAACGCATGAAAAACAAATTGATATACAAAAGCTCATCAAAAAGGCATTACACAAAGGGAGAAAGTAATAGTACCCCTTGACTACTACACTTCATATCCTGCTCCAAGTAGTACTACTATATAAGTTTTGCTAAAAGTATGGTTTTAGTTTAATAAATCATATTTTCTTCGAACAAAATTATGTTTTCTCATTAAGAAAATGAACTTGACAGTGTAATATGAAACCATTAAGTTTTACCAATATTCTATTTATATAATTTTGTTTTCCATTTCCTGTTTTATTTTTCTTTTTCTCAACTTTTTGCACACTAAATACACTCCTGTTTAGTGTGTATAAATAGTTTTCCCTAACATAATATTTATATAATATATAAAAATGTTTTTAGGAAGGTTTTATTTTGGTTGCGGGCCTGTTTAATTTAAAATAATTAAAATAGCTTTTCGGCTAGAGTTCGATAAACAGCCCCACTCAAATAAAATTTTCGTGTGCTACACACTAAAGAACAAGGTTTATAGAGTAGATTGTAAAAGTAATTTTCGAGAAAGGAGCTCAAACTTTTGAATAAAACGCATTTGAACTTAGCTAATTTTAGCCAATTTTTACATGTGAGATTCCGCGCGTCGTCATTTTGCTGACGGTACGTGTGGAATAAATGACCCTAACACTTAGAAATTTTCGTTCCGGCAGAAGCAACACGTCTCTCGTACCAGTTACATCGACGAAAGGTTAATGTTTTTTCCATTATTTTTTTTAACGCGATTTTTTGGGGGTTAAACGTAAAAGGAAACTGCCGCATACCGCGACTATACTTTTTAATGCTATTTCAAGGGTCTCTAAGCTCCCGGTTTCTTTTATCCCGGTTTTCTTGATGGAAGGCGCTTCTCGTATGTTTAGCCCAGTAAACCATTGTCAAAACCGCTCGCAGGAGTGCAGAGCGGAGCGGCGCTCCGGAGAGTAGGTTCTGACAATGGAATGACCTCCTAATCGAATGGACACCTAAAAAATCGAAAATAAAAAAGAATTTAATTTTTTCACTTTTTCGTCAATACACGGGTAATTCACGATTTTTTTTGCTAATATTTTTTACTACTATCTACTAATCACACCCCCACCTATCCGAATTTCAAGGAAAAAATCAAATCCGAGCGAAAAAATTTCACTCGTTCCGACAGGGGACCCCGATGCCAGTATGCGAGTCTGCATGGGGGGCTTGGCCTATTCGATCGTTTCAATGCTAATTTTACGTATTTTTAAAAAGTCGATATTGGGGTTGTTTTTAAGGATTTCTCGAAAAATATTATTTCTATAGACTATATTAACCATGTTCTTTAGTGTGTACACTAAAATTTTTTTTGGCCGGGGCTGTTTATGGAACCCTTCCCAATTATTGTCTTAATTTTTAATAATAAACATATTTATAATTTCATGTGGACTGAATATAATTCCAAAAAGCAAAAAGCTACATTTTAACTTTTAAATGTTACTATGCAATTTCCACTGCGCGATTTCCGATATGCAATTTTCACGTACATTACAATTTCCGAACCAATTTGACGTTGAATAGTGACCATTTAAAAATAAAGTAATGTAATTTGTCAAAAAATGTTAGATAATAACCAACGCAGAGTAATTTATAAAAATTTGAAATTTTTATTTTTGTAGTATGATTTTAAATAATAGATAATAATTGATGTAATGGAATAACGATTTCACCGAAACTTTTTTCCATGAAGTTTTTCGATTGATGTTTTAAGATACCTCTACATACCCATCAATATTTATATTTGTGGAAAATAAAACTGTACTACAAGGGTATTCATTAAGAAAGCCATTCAACTGTGGCGTTGCATAAAATTAATTAGCTGCTGTGTACTAGCGTTTTAATAACATCGTGCAACTACTCTGTCACTGCGGGCTGCACTCTGATTAATGCATCCACTTTACATTAACAGTCAGGTAAATGCAAATTTCCCATCTGACGAACAACAGAGCATATATGTAAGAGTGCCATTTATGCGCGACTAATTATTTTTGAGGGATGGGTGGCATCTGTATTCAAATTTTTAAAACATGTTGCACTCTCTTAATTATAAAAAAATATGACTTTAATTAAAATTCCAACCAGCGTGTCTTGTTTCCAGTCTTCTAACATTTTTCATTTCTAATAACAATGAAAATATCGATGGTTTCCCAGACCAATAATTGACTGTGGAGCACTTTTTTTTGAAAATTACTTCAAAAGCAATTTTCATGAAATGTAATACAATTTTTTTTGGAATACAGTGAATAAATACGATAACTTGGTTATTTACATGAAAACCAAACCCGTTGTATGAGGAACCCACAATGAACTGATGATAATATTTTTGTTTTTAGAATGTTCGGTGGTGGTTCGGGTGTATGTGCGGCGTGTGGTCAAATGATTGCAGCGAACGAAATGGTAATGCGATCAGGTGGTCCTTCACAACAACAACCAGGCGCTCACGTATTTCATATAAAATGTTTTACCTGCAGTAAATGTGGATCAAATTTGGTGCCTGGAGACCGATACTATATGCTTGCGGGAAGTCTGGTTTGTGAACAAGACTGGCACAAACTTCTCAAAAGCTCCGCAGCCTCGACCCCCGCTGTACGTAAAGGAAAAGTTGGAAGGCCACGCAGAAGTAGAGATTGAAAAAATCTTTAAAACTGTTCATGTGAGTATTAAGTTGTTTCATTTTTTATAATTATGTATTGGAGAGGTATTATTATTAATATATTTATGCTACCCTATTGAATTAATAAAGGTAAGGATCCAGTTAAAATGCATCATGATTAAATTTATATAAACTCGGGTTTATAATGTGAGTGCCATTAAACTTTTAATTATTAATTATATGATTCAATTAACTCCTGAAGGGAATCTATTATAAACTAACTTCTTGTATCTATGTAATACTTATATTCCGAAACGAGACCACCGAAGTCGAAAAGTGTGTATACAGGGTGCATTCCTGGCGAAAATTATTTGGTTTTTTAAATTTTCAGTTATTTTCAGGATTGAGTGAATTTAATTAAATTTAGCATAATATTATAGTTTATTTCGGATAATTTAATAAATTGCAAACTATAAACCTCATCTATGCAATAACACACGTGCAAAACTGCATAACTATTTGCAAAATATGGAAAGTCAATATTAAATTAGCAAGCAATACTACGAGTATATTCTGAAAACTTTTCACATTTTGTAATTTTTGATTACAGTGCTTTTCAGGTGATGGATAGAGATAAATTTAATTACTTCCAATCGTTTTGAAAATTTTAACAGTTTCTATTTTGGGCCACCTTTTCCACACTTTGTTTTTGTCCACATATTATGCAGTGAGGAATTTCATTTTAAAAGGATTTTCATAGGCACACTTTGTTAGTTGTAGGAATTTTGCTACTTTTATTTGCCCTATCGAAATTGTAGAATTTGATGTCATCTTTAAACATCCAATTACCCAAAAACAAGGAATAATAATTATGTTGACACGTGTTTTTCAAATACAGGATTAAAACTTTTAACTTAATTTATATTTGTTATTATAAAATTAGGATGTGATGTTTGGAAAATATTTTTGCAAATTTTAATAGACCTGCCTAATTTGTTCATGTTGGGGTGTGTTTTCGTGGTTTTTTATTTTATTCTCGCTCGAACAAGTTTTGAATTAATTCAGTATAAACGTAAATAGCTCCATTTCCGACGATTAACAGTGTTCTGCTTGGGGCGTCTAATTCAGCAAGTTTTCCAAGTATAAATGAGTCCAAAAGCTTTCTAAAGCGCCGTTCTTCGTTTGATATTTAAATGCCTTTTAAATATTACTTTACCTAATTAATTTAATGCCATAAAATACTTAAAATTTTTATTTACACAGGATTACACTATATAACTTTCTAAGGGATTAAGTGGTTGATTGCGTGTGGAAACCTCAGTTTTTGTGTACGTCAAATATAATGCAATAAATTACTTAAATTCAAATAAATTTATTACTTTTCTTTCGTGTTATCTTAAGGGCATTAGACTAATTCTTAGTTGCTATGTAAGGACGTATATGAAATAATGTTAAGTTTACGTGTTTAATACAAATCTACTTTATACGTCATTGTCTCATACCTACCAGGCTTTTTCGAAATAAAGAATTAAATTTATAACTCATTTGCACTTTGATTTTGATACTCTTGTAACTTATAAATTCTAAAAAGGAAAAGTAATTCCAGTAAACTGTAATTTCTATTGCGCATCAAAGTAAATAATTTTGTTTTTCTCCATTACATAATATATGCAGTATATTTTACAGATCTGTTGTTAATTTTCAAGAACCAATTTGGTTTCCAACTTTGAAAGTAGTTAATGGGATGACTTAACCTTATTATTTTTTTTTAACTGCCCACTGCTTGTCTATTTAGCGAACATCAGTGGTTAATTATTAATTTCCGATTTTAATTGGTTTTTATCGATCAGAAAGGCATTGAATTAGTATGGACGTAAACTTTTAACGCCAGTTAAATCTTATTATATTTTATTTATTATTACTTGTACGGTTAGGTACTCAGAAAATAACAGTGCAATCGAGTGTTTAATTGCACACACGTGTAATTAATTTGAAATTATCTGCTAATGAAGGTTTTAATATCCTCGACCATACTCTGCTTTAGAATATATGAAGTGGGAAAAAACCGTTGTTCCAAATTTATTTATCATTTCTTTAGCCTTTGACTTTCAAGAATTTTATCTACCTATTTATGGAAACTATTTTATTATTTCGTATTATTCAGAACAAGAATTACTTTTTAAGTGGAAGAATTGCGAATAAAAATGCATTTCTAAACTTTTTTCCGAACCAGTAAAGATTTTCAAAATTATTTTGCAGAATCTTGATTAAAATTCAACCTTACCTAAATGTAGTATTTTTTTATGGAAAATTTTTAAATTTAAAATAAAAAAATTATATTACGTGCTATTTTTGCACAAACATATTGCTTACAAATCATGGAGTTAACCATCTATACTTTATAGGTTCGGGTGACCTATTTTATATAGTTTAAAATAGGAACATTATTAGTTCTGAACTGTTTTATTAATTTAGGTGAAAAATTCTCCATTAATATTTGAGTTTAATGAATTCTTTGAAAAAGATAAGATCTATTAAATAAGAAGCTTTAGAGCAGTGAAAATTTTTGGGATCGCTTCCGGTAGCTGCCTATAACTGACGCGCACGAACGGATTAACGAAATTCCGAGTGCTCCTAACTGGGAGTGACCCTTCTCGTCCCAATTAGCCAGATCGCTGGAATTTGTTATGATATTGATATGGATGTGGGGGAGGTAACATGCGGGATTAAAAAGGAAATTTCACTTTACATTACTCCAAAAATAATGAAATTTAAAATATTATTGGAGTCCATAATTACATTACGCAGGGAGAGGGCGGGATTTAGACTAGTGTGTTGATTTTTTATGATGGGAGGAGGGAAGAGTTTCCAAAATTACAATTTAGTTTTGCAAATTGCAAACTTGAAATTTAAAAAATAAAAGCTTAAAAATAATGTAGTACATATTTTAAGTTAGTTTTTGTTTAATTTCACTGCAAATAATACTCAAAATTTTTATGTTATTTGTTTTAAATTTAAACAATTATTTTTAAAATAAGTAAAATGAATACTACATAATATACTTGGTACCGATGTTCCTGAAAATGAAAAGGTAACCTGGGAATAATTGAGAAAAATATAAAAAAAAACAAATTTAAAAGCCAAAATGATTAAATTAATGATGTAGCGAAAATTTGAATTCAAAAAAAGAAAAACTTATGAACACGACGTAATATTTTAGTACGCAATTTTGTAAATAAAATTTTAAATGAGAATATTTTCAAAAAAGATTCATAATTAAATTTTAAATATTAGTATCTACAAATTATTATTCTTGAGAAATATTAATAATTTTAAAAGAGGGAAGGAGGGTGTAAAAATTAAATTTGAAAATTATAAAGAAATGATAGCACATTATATCAATGTTTCGGAATTAGTATTCCATTTCAGGAATGCTTAATCAGTAAATAAATGGTTTTAAACATGCCTGATGATGGAATAAAATTTCGAAATATCGATCCCGTATGCTATCGCTTTTATAATTTTTCAATTTAATGTTTACCCCCCCCCCTCGTTTTTGGGGGCTCAAAAATGTATATTTGTACTAATATTTAAAATATAATTATTTTTGTATTAGTTTTATTGGAAAATGTTCTAACTTAACAATGGTTTGCCCCTCCCCTCCGCTTAAGTTCGCCACTGGTTAGGTTACATGTCGCATTTTGCATAATTTGGAATCTTGTTAATCCATTCAAGCCCCTCACTGCCAGACAGGGAACGGAGAAGATTCCATTTTTGTTTCAAAAATAAAAATTGAATATATAAAATAATTATAATTGTAACCAAAAATATTGGAACACAAATGTAAAAATTGTTGTGTATTAATAATTTGCTGGAACTCCGGTCGCCTTTAGCCATCTACAAAATATCTGTAAATACTATGAACGGCAATCTACTGACTCGGTGTATCCGCACGAATTGTTGGGATGCAACCGTCGAAAAAATTTTGAAAATTGGCAAATTCAAAATGGTGACTCCATGACGGTCGATATAAAAAGAGGACATGTTAAGAACTTGAAATGTTGCACGTAGATAGAGACTAACACTCCGAAAAAAATTATGGTACTTGGAAATTTAAGAATTTTGAGTCCAAAATGGCAGCTAACATAAAAAGGGGGACTATTTCCAAATTGCCACGATGTTTTTGAGTTTGAGGTTAGTCCCTATCTACATGCAAAATTTCAAGCATATCTTATTTTAGTGTAAGAAAATTGCGAATAAAAAACCAAAATCGGTCTTCTGCGATTTTTCGACAGATTTCGTTAGGTAATTTTAAGAAAAATGTATATTAAAACATATCCAAAAGTCAGAAGCCCCTGACCATTTTTAGCAACTCTTCTTTTCGTGATTTTGAAGGTGTTAAAATATTGTAAGTGTTATTAATATTTTTAATGAGTTATATAATAACAATATAGCTGAAATAGAAATATTTTGCCTAAAAACATAATTTTCACTCGTTTATATAAAATTTCAACTTCCCACGAAGAATTCTGTAAGAAGCTCACGGTTCCGATACGACGATTTTTAGTATGTTTACCTAACGAAATCCGTCGAATAATCGCAGAAGACCGATTTTGCCATTTTGAATTTTCTAATTTTCATATTAATTTCAACAGTTAAAAAGTTTATATATTTTAAAGTATTTATGTCAGATATTTTTATTTATAAAATCTAATTTAAAAAAAACTTTTATTTTGTAATTTTTTTTTCTGAAATTGGAAATCTTATAATTTGAACTTGGTCATAATCTTAACAGGATATTTAAAGTTCCACACTACGCTACTCTCAACATCATAAAGATAACCATATTAATGACTTTGAATGTGATTTAAAAAAAAATTATTATTCTTGTTAAAAATAACCTGATATGATTTTTTAAATCATTTTTAAATTTCTGCTATTCTAATTTATTATTGCAGTTCATCACCCAAAATAATATTAAATTTATTTATGGGGAAATTTATATAAGTAAATTGTTAAAATATCAACATTTTAAGTCACAGCGAAGTCATTTATTTGGTTTTTAGATGCACAGGGTATTTCTTAATTGATTTTTATGAAACCTCATATAAACATTCATGTGAACCACGAAAACTGATTTATTAAGTGTTTGAAATTCAGTTCAGTTCAGTAGTTTTAGAGTAATTATTAAATTTAAAAGCCTCTTAAACGGGTTACATTATAACTTTTTGTTCAAATGCGCAGGTAGCATTGCTTAATTAATTTGTATGAAATTATGCATATTTTGGTTTTTACGAACCATGAAATTACCTGTGTTGTTTTTTTGGAATATTACATTCTTATTAAATTTGAACACAAAAAAACGAAATTTCTTGGTGGATTATTTTTCTATAGGCTAAGGTATCTTATCTACTAAAATTAAAACATGCATGAAAATTGCACATTATGTGGATTAGCTAATCA
The DNA here is from genome assembly GCA_932274525.1 of Podabrus alpinus. NCBI lineage: Eukaryota > Metazoa > Arthropoda > Insecta > Coleoptera > Cantharidae > Podabrus > Podabrus alpinus. Next base: position 28,389,650 of record OW026451.1, read on the forward strand.
AAGATTAGCTAATAAGTAAAATCAAATTTTACTTATAAAATACATATATAAATGCAAAATTTTTTATACATTTTTAATTTATTATGCAACATAATCCTTTTCTTGATACAGTAGACGTCGCTTAATGTGATCACATCGGGACTAAGGATATTTGATCGCAATAACCGATTGATCGGAATAATCAAAAAATCATTAAAGATCATTATTTAAATTGCTTAATTTGTATTAAAAAGAGTCATGTGGTGTTGTTTGTCTATAATTTTTGCGGATCTAGCAATAAATAAAAAATATGGCTAATAGATCGTTTATGGGCAGTAAATCGTCCTAACCGCCCATTAATTACGTAAGGATGATTTTTGTAATTTTGGACCCCCCCCCACGTAAGGGTACGTAAGATTATGGAACCCCCCCACATCTTACGTAAGGATTATTTAAAAGAAAATTAATTTTGACCCCTATAGACTCCTAAACCGTTTGACCGATCGGAACCAAATTTGGCACAGTTATTATGTAGGTTCGTGCGCATGTTTTTGTATTGAAATAGTGTAAAAATTCGCAAAGGAAAGGCAAGTTGATTTTGAGTAGCCTGCCTTCCTTTAAGGAATCTCGATAATCCATTCATGCGCGTCCCTATGGGACGCGCATGAATGGATTATCGAGATTCCTTAAAGGAAGGCAGGCTACTCAAAATCAACTTAAAAAACAATAATGAATGCTGTCAATCTGTCAACCGATCGACAATGCAAATACGTGTGCACGTGCTTTACGTTTCTATTTGACCATCTTAACCAAATTTGGTGTAGAAGTTATTTACAACGCTACGAAAAACATAGGCTACTTTAGAACCTTGGAGTGAGGCCGAAGGCCGAACAACCACATCCAACACGGTCTAGATGGCTAAAGGCGGCCTGTAGGCCGACTGTGCCAGCTTGTATATTATACTATTATGCCACTATGTTTAATGATTTTTAAGGCGCTGATACACATGCTACTTACTGGCACGAAAATCATGCTATTATGACGTAATTGTCGTAAAATTACGTCTATTATGACGTAAATGTCGTAAAATTACGTCATAATAGCATGCTTTTCGTGCCAGTAAGTAGCATGTGTAGCAGCGCCTTTAAGTACTATATATTTCAATATATTTGATATTTTATCAAATATTATATTTGATTTTGTAAATTTAATTTAAAAAAATATTTTAAGAAACTTACGTAAGGAATACGTCGGACCCCTCCCCCCCTACGTAAGGATCCGTAAGATATCCAATACCCCCCCCCCCCAAAACCCTTACGTAATTAATGGATGACCCCTAACTGTTCGCGAATGTTTTGCGCGGTTTGGCACACTTTGTACTCGCATTTAGATATATTAAAAAGTTAAATTAATATTAGAAGTCAAAAAGGATTGCTATATTTGGTTTTAAAAATAATCATAATGTGCACTCTATGGTTGTAAATGGTATAATTTATATGATTTCATTTGGTTTCGACAATTTGGTAGCACTCACATATGATTAATTGTCTTGTATTGTCGAATCTTGTAAGACAAAATGAGAGCGGTCGTCGGACCGTCCACAGAAGCTATGCTTCTTACGCACAGAGCAAACCATAATAGATCCTTGAACGACATAGTTGTTCGGCCTTCTGCCTCACAGGGCGAACCATAATAGATCCGTGAAGGCCATAGTTGTTTGACCTTCGGCCTCACAGGGGGAAGACCATAATAGATCCGTGCAGGCCATAGTAGTTCGGCCTTCGGCTTCACAGGGCGGACCATAATAAATCCGTGAAGGCCATAGTTGTTCGGCCATCGGCCTCACAGGGCGGACCATAATAGATTATATTTATATGCCTTCAGCTGTCTGGACTGCTAGTCCGTGATTGCCAGTTGTTGTTCGGCATTCGGTCTCACAGGGGGAGGACCATACTAGATCCGTAAAGGCCACAGTTGTTCGGCCTTCGGCCTTTTTGTGAAAAATTTTTAAAATTTTTTCGACGTTTTTTGCCGACCCACGAAAAGGTTTTTTTTTAAATTTTTTTAGTTTTGTCAAAAAACTATTTTCCCTAAAAACCGGTTGGAGGTTGAGGCGGCGGGGGCGGCGTGGGGTCGGGGGGTGGTTGCCACCTCCGCCCCCTATCCATAGCCACCATTCCCAGGGTCCTAGCACTCTCGGTACCGGAGTTATGCTTGCTCCCACTTGCTTTTGAGAACACGGGTCGGGTCGGGTCGGCCTCCAACTTGCTTATAAAACTACGGGTCGGCGTCCCACTTGCCTTTCAAGAACACGGGTCGGCCTTCGGCCTCCCACTGGCATTTAAGAATACGGGCCGGCCTTCGGCCTCCAACGTGCTTATAAGAATACGGGTCGGCCTTCGGCCTCCCACTTGCTTTAGAGAACACGGGTCGGGTCGGCCTTCGGCCTCCCACTGGCATTTAAGAATACGGGTCGGCCCTCGGCCTCCAACTTGCTTATAAGAATTTCTTATAATTTTTTCGACGTTTTTTGCCGACCCACGAAAAGGGAGAATGGGGGGGCATTTTTAAATTTTGTTAGTTTTATCAAAAAACTAAAACTAGCTTCAAAATTTTTGAAAAATAAAAATTTTGAAAATTTTTTTGACGTTTTTTGCCGACCCACGAAAAGGGGAGGGGGGTTTTAATTTAAAAAAAAATGTTTTAATTTTTTTAGTTTGGTCAAAAACTATTTTCCCTTAAAACCGGTTGGAGGCGGCGGGGGCGGCGTGGGGTCGGGGGCGGTTGCCTCCCACTGGCTTTAGAGAACACGGGTCGGGTCGGCCTCCCACTGGCATTTATGAATATGGGTCGGCCTTCGGCCTCCAACGTGCTTATAAGAATACTGCTCGGCGTTCGGCCTCCCACTTGATTTAGAGACCACGGGTCGGGTCGGCCTTCGGCCTCCCACTGGCATTTAAGAATACGGGTCGGCCTTCGGCCTCCAATTTGCTTATAAGAATACGGGAAAATTTTTTCGACGTTTTTTTCCGACCCACGAAAAGGGAGAAAGGGGGGGGGCGGGAATTTTTTAATTTTGTGAAAAAACTAAAACTAGCTCCAAATTTTTGAAAAATAAAAATTTTGAAAATTTTTTTGACGTTTTTTGCCGACCCACGAAAAGGGGAGGGGGGGGGTTTTAATTTAAAAAAAAAATGTTTTAATTTTTTTAGTTTTGTCAAAAAACTATTTCCCCTAAAAACCGGTTGGAGGCGGCGGGGGCGGCGTGGGGTCGGGGGCGGTTGCCACTTCCGCCCCCTATCCATAGCCACCATTCCCAGGGTCCTAGCCCTCTCGGTTCCGGAGTTATGGTGTTTGAAGGGAAGTTTGAAATTTGAAAGTCGCGGTCGAAATTTGTGTGACGAATTTGCGTTACATATTTCCGTGACGATTTTGTGTGACGATTTTGTGTGACGAACGATTTTTTTCAGTTAACTGCCCGTGCGATACCCGTGCAAAATACACGTGCAATACCCGTGCGATAAGAAGCATAGCTTCAAAAACCTAATCCTTATTGAATGCTATACTTTACCACTCTAAAAATGGTACTTTTTCAGGGTTCAGGACTCTTTCAGTAGTAAATTAAACTACCCTAGCGTGAAAGTAACTAAACTTATTTCTAACAATCAAATAGGTTATAAACGGAAATAAGCGTTCGTTAGTTTTGATTGTAATTTAAAAAAGACGAAACGTGAAAATTATGTGTTAAATTTAAAAGTATCGAGTTAATTTTATAACTTCAATTAAAGCAAAAAGACAGCAAAAATAAAGCAATATAAAACGTGAATTTAAGTACGTAACATCATCTTAAGAGAATTTTATTTAAAAGTTATAATAAAGACCAGCACTTAATTATAAGAAAATTTCGGGTTTCATAAAAGAAACGGAAAGTTAGAGGAATTCATTTAATTAGGCTTTTGTACACCTATAATTAAATAGCCATTAATCGCCCAAAGAAAACGTCAAATAAAAAGATCAAAGTAATATTACATCGATTTATAATACAAAATAAGACGTTTACACTTAATTAGGTTTATAATATGCTGACCCGTTTATATCTACTTGATTTAATAAGATTTAAAATTTGGTTGCGTTCGTGGAAAGGAATAGAGAACGTGGAGATTTTAAAATATGAAATAAAAAATATTAGCAGGTAATTAACGAACTTTAGTTAATTAACCAGTGTAGTACTGATTTAATTATTAATTAAGGTTTTCTATAGATAGTTAACAATTACCTTCGGTGTATCGAGGCCTTTGTGTACCTTAATTAGACAGCACGCCGTTTAAATCCTAGCAAAGCTAAAAATGGCAACACAGCTATAAAATATACACACAGTAGCTCATTATGTCAGTCGTCGGTATTTTAACAATGTTCTTCAAAGCAGCATTGATATTCGATTCAGCCGCCGCATTAATTAATGCCCGTGTTAATTCTCATTGATTTTGTTTTGATCATTTCTTCCTAGACTACAATGGCTAACTATTCGGGAATCACCTAAAAAGCTCTTCTGTAAAACTTCCACAAGTATGTCTCTTTGAATTCATACTCGCAGTCAACTTTTTACTCGACATCATTAGGCTATAAAATCCTTTCTTGGACGAAAAGAAAATTCCTGAAACTGTGAACACTGAATATCAATGTTAGATCTTCTTCTTGCCGAATTTCGCCGATTTTTTACTCGTTATACAAAAATCACACCAAGCTCTCCAAATTTTCTGATTGGGTTTCGCCAATATTGCGTAAAAATTTGATGACGGTTGTTCACTGTGATAAAAAGAAATTACATTTTGGAAATCGTTTTAACTCTTTCAAATTTAATCATTTTAACATACCAAACCAGTTCCCTTTGGAGTTTAATTTAGTCGACTTTGTGCTTTGGTTATTAGCTGTAAAATATAATACGTGAAATTAATTAATTAACTAATCTATCTTTTCACTTTCCTGTTTATCCTTGATCTACTCACGCTTTTATGTGCGTGCGTGTGTGTGTGTATGTTGACCACCAAGTGGCCCGCGGCACTGTGGAACCGACAGCCGCTCTGAAACCGCTTTGATGTTATACTCCAGGAGGTAATTAGAGTTTGCTGTTTGTATGAGAGAAAAACACGCCATAACTACTGTGCTTAACGTGTACGACCTATTTACGCCATGTTGTTAATCCAAAATTAGTTGTTTAGTACACCCCAAATTTTTTGGATACAAATTACATGCATCCCAATATTCAAATAATATCGGATAACTTCAGTTTATTCAAAAAATAAATACTGGAGTAAAAAGGTTCGATAATTAAATCAAATAAAACTACACTAAATAAATTGACTGTTTACTTGATTCGAGTTATCTCTTAATTAGTGGTTTAGTGAAATTGTACATTAATTACCAATCGTAGTGTATTTTATAGAAAAAAAATGTTAATTTATTTACATTGGTCTGAAAGTTTCGGAAATTGTTTTTCCATTTTGCAGTGGAAACATTTCTAATGGAAAAGTGATATCGGTAACCAAATCCAAAAGCTTTTCAAAATTTACTGGGAACAATTTTTGGGATTTCTCGGTGGCACCTTATAACAAGACTACGGATAGATTTACTTGCAATGTTATCTGTGATTCAAGTTATGTTAAGAAAGAGAGTTGGCTTTATTTCTTGTAATACACAAAGGGACAATTTCATCTTCCCTCGGGCGCGGCACTATTAGTAGTGTTTATCTCTGCTTATCGCCCATGTAGGTAGCTACTGAATCGTCATGAAACCGTAATAAAGATAGCGACAGAATCGTGTTATTTGAATATTTGCAAATTTACGTACTACACAAGTAATACAAATTCTGAGGTGGTTAGTTAAATAATTTAGCGAAATACTTACAATTTCGTGTTAATTATTAAAGGTGCGTACTAAAAACTAGTTTATTGCAGTGGCGTGCTACGGCGCAAATTCATTAACTTAACTCGAATGCATGAAGTGTTTGTATTCTGGGCTTGTATAGAATATGAGGTTTCCTATCTCTTAATACTTTAGCAAAAAAGTTAACACGACATATTTTCAAAGTCGTAACACCGTAAAAAGGATAATGTCTAAATAGGTATGTAGTAAATGAAGTAAATAGATACTTGTAACGACTAAATATGTTGCCACTTAAATCGTAAGAGCTTTTTTTGTCTTAAATGGAGCGTTTCATCGTATTTAATGTGAAAATTGAAAGAAAAGCAAGTGGTACCGATAAAGAATTACAATAAATTAGCTCGGAGAAAAAGCTCTAAGTTAAATTTCCCTCTTTTTCAATTTTTGCTTTTTGGTATTATTTTTACTAACAAATTGAATAAGTTATTTCGTACTTAATAATAAACGAATTAATGTTTGTACCATTTCATATTACAAAATTTGTATGTAATCAGGGCCGGTTCAAGGTGTAGTGTGCCAAACAAAATATCACTTTCACCATTTGGTAATGTAAACAATGATTCAATCGACAGAATTACAAGGAATTTTCTAATCGAATATCCCTCGAGCAATAACATAGAATTTTATCACAACTTTCTCGAGAAAGTTGCCTTTAGGTAACAACCCTCCGCCTACGGCGATGGGATGTAACCGGGCCACTAAATAAACGAAAACCCTTACAAAAAGACAATATAAATTTTGGTGCCCTTTAATTATGTTCGTCTGGAAATTTAAACAAAAATGAATTCGCCTTGGTTATTAAAGCTCTTGTGTATAATATTAAGAGCGCTAAACCATATTTCATTATAACTTTAAATTAGATAGTGTATTTGTTTTAATAAATACGCCTTTGTGATATTATAATAGAAAGTTTAGGAAGATTTAACCAAGTGCTATTATTAAGAATAATAAATAATTATAGACTGCGAGCTTGTTGTACTTATAAATTCAAGTGATCAATTTGAAATTTATTTAAGTAATTTTGTAATAATTAAATAATGAAGAGATGCTCGACTTCGTTTTTGCATTTGCAGCAAACGTGGAATAGGTAGACAAAATGATGCCCCGAAATAAAGTTAAATTCAAAGTAAAACACGAGTTTTTAAATCTTTCATATAAATTATTTCAAAGGGAAATGTAATAAAGTATTATTATCATTCATAAATTTAAGGAATAAAAACTCCTGAGAGGATAATCATGTTTAATACGTATTATCAGCAAAGTAATAATGCCGCTATCTGACAAGAACGATAACAACTAAAATGTGTGTCTCGGGGAATAAACGATTTTTGTTACACCTCTTTCGTTTAATCATGCAATATAAGCCATGTACTTACTATTATATGCTATTATGCAATATCATAGGCACATTTTAAGTTAACGAAAAGTTAATATATCAAATTATTATTTATAATATGTACATAATTAAATTTTACAGCATAGATATTTAGGTGTCCCGATTCTAGGCCCTAAAAAAAGTGGGTAAACACTTGGGTCATCATCGCTCCCAGAATCGTCACTGACTCCTAATTTCCAAATTATTCTAATTTTAGATTTAAGTAGTCGTAATAGACCAAAAGTTCATGAAAAGGAATGACAATTAGTTGTATTCCATGCCTAATTAGAATTTAATCGAATCACCAGAGCCAAGTTCATTTTTAAGTTTTCAGGAAATATTTTCAATTGAAGATGTCAATTTCAATTTGAATTTGAAGACAGGAAAATTTGGCGACGGGCTATCAGTCGATATTAAGAAGTGTAAATAATGCTTTTTCGGCTGCCTGTGTACATTTATACCCTATACAGATGGCGCTACCGCTTATATCGCTTCATGCTTAAGCTTTGTTTATGTAGCTATGTGAGAGAAGTATTCATAGTTAATATGACCAAAAAGTCGTTGTACTTCCCTTTTGATATATTAATATATTGCTATGCCGTGAATTTTTCAATATTGATTTGTGGTTGTTATACAATTTTTTCGCTTCGAAAACGTTTTAGTTTAATTTTCACTTTTCTTGTTTGCCCGAGCCGATAAAAACATTTGGCTGATTTATCAGTTGTCTTTGCAATTATAGAGCCCTACTCAATTTCAATTATTGCAAATTCCTTACAATTTTCAGAAATTAATATTCGTATCTTCCTCTCTTTGTTTCTTAAATAATCTCGTATCGCTCTGTACCTTGTCTAATTTAAATTCTTCTCTCCAACAATTATTTTTTAAACACTTATCTAAATATTTCGTGTTTATTCAATTAAAAATTTTTATTATCACCCACTTTATTTTCAATATTACAATTAAATTTAAAATTTAAGTTTAGATTTAAGAGATTATAAATGCATTCGTATAATAACTAATTTATATAGCAGTTTGTATGCCGAAACGCGTCACAAATATAAAAAAAATATATATAATTTATACCCATACGAGAAGAGTGCATTCAATTTATTCTAATTTATTATTATAAAAAAACCTTGTACTTTTCTTAATATTATTTTATTACGCATCTGCTTGCTTTTATTCAAAATACAAAAACCAATGCCATAAAAATAATAAATACAAAAATGTTCAGTGAGCACACCGAACCATCGCTAACACTAATATAAAAATAAAATTTTCCCAAACAGTTCAAATTAAAATTACTTTTTGTAAAATAACGAACTTTTACAAAAAACACGACTTCGTCGTAGTCGTTAAAAAAACACCACAATATTTACTCGTAATATCCAGTGGGGCTCGTGAATTTTTCATTTGGGAGGCTTGTTGTAAGCACAGTTCAGAAAGCTTTTCTTCTAGCAAATACAGGAAGAAACCAACATGATTTAGGGGAATTTTTGCATTTGGTGAGATATTACTCAAAATGCACTGGATAATTGAAGAAATTTTAGTTTTTTTTCTTTGATCAACTCTCAACTCTTTGATTTTCGTTTGTTCCTCTGCGTTTGGAGATATTTTAAAACATGTTGGGGGGGGGGCTGGTGAATTGCTAGCCCCACCCCCTTATTTCGAATGTTGAATCCAAAATAATCTCAATCGTTGGTACCTTTTTTTATTTTCGATTATAGCTTCTTACTTTTTTAAACATTCAGAAAAATCACCCTGGCGCTGGTGTTGAGATTATTTTGGATCCGAAATTCGAAATGAGAAGGCTAGCATTTCGCGAACCCCCCAACTTTTTTTAAAATATCCAAAGGAAAAGAGGTACAAACGAAAATAAAAGAGGTACAAAATTCGAAATGGGGGGGGGGTCTCATTTCTATAGCGTCCAGGAACATATTGAAGTACCTACCTATTTAAAGGAGTACATTAAGTTTATTTAACGAATTAAAAAAGTCGACACAAGAATGATATTAGTCCAGTCAAATTAGGTTTTCAGCTCGGAAAAATTCCCACCTAGCTGAATTTTGGTACACATCTTTATGACATCGTTGTAAACAATATGTAAAAAGTCGACCTCGATATCAGAGGTCAAAGGTCACGAAATTGGCCTTTTTTTTAATATCTCGTTTTTTATTAGTCGTACAATAAAAAGTTTTAGATACAATTTGTAGAGGAGGTAATTATCTACAAAAATGGTCTTATGACATTTTCACGTTAAGTTGATACTTTTTGCACAAACACACGACCCACCCTTAAAATGGCACAATATTGTTTCGTTGCAGGGAGAGATATGTTTTCGGGCACGGGAAATGCTTTTAATAATAAATTAATTGAAATTGTGGCCAAGGTTGGAAAATGAAGAGAAAAATAAATTTTTTCAAAATGTACCAAAGTTATAGTATCTTCCAAGTACCGAAGACGAAATTTTGGTTTGAGCTTACCGAAGGTCCGGGCAAGCTGAAAATTGGCAAAGATGTATATTGAAGTGTTCTAATAAACCCCCAAAATTCTCATAAAAATCCCAAGCCGGCGTTCCTCCAATTGAGGATTTTAGCCCCCTAGCTATAGGTCTCGCCTATAGCTCACGTATTTTTACTTTTACGAAAAATTACCATTAAACAAAGTTTAATTTGCCTATTGCAGTATGTATGTACCAAAATTCAGCTAGGTGGGAATTTTTCCGTGCTGAAAACCTAATTTGACTGGACAGGCGAGACCGCACCTAGGGGGCTAAAATCCTCAATTGGAGGAACGCCGGCTTGGGATTTTTATGAGAATTTTGGGGGTTTATTAGAACACTTCAATATACATCTTTGCCAATTTTCAGCTTGCCCGGACCTTCGGTAAGCTCAAACCAAAATTTCGTCTTCGGTACTTGGAAGATACTATAACTTTGGCAAATTTTGAAAAAATTTATTTTTCTCTTCATTTTCCAACCTTGGCCACAATTTCAATTAATTTATTATTAAAAGCATTTCCCGTGCCCGAAAACATATCTCTCCCTGCAACGAAACAATATTGTGCCATTTTAAGGGTGGGTCGTGTGTTTGTGCAAAAACTATCAACTTAACGTGAAAATGTCATAAGACCATTTTTGTAGATAATTACCTCCTCTACAAATTGTATCTAAAACTTTTTATTGTACGACTAATAAAAAACGAGATATTAAAAAAAGGCAAATTTCGTGACCTTTGACCTCGAATAACCTTTAACGCGGACATGATATCGAGGTCGACTTTTTACATATTGTTTACAACGATGTCATAAAGATGTGTACCAAAATTCAGCTAGGTGGGAATTTTTCCGAGCTGAACCCATTTTTTCGTCTAATTTGACTGGACTATATCTGTATCATAACGTTCAGAAACTGCTTTCCTATTTGCAGGCATTACTTGCAGAAGTTCTATTTTTGGTCTAGTGATATTAATTGTAACTATTTTTAATTATTTATACTCATTTAATAGCCCCTACACACGATCCGATTTCTAGGTCCAACTTGAGACCCGACCAGATTGGAGATTGCCTCCACACGATCCGACCGCGTTGGAGTTTGCCTCTACACGATCCAATCTCGTCGGCCCGACACCAGCTGCGCCTGATATTATTTCGAACTTAAAATTTATTCTTGTATTAAATATAATGATTAAATAATTCGTAGTGTTTGGGAGAAAACTGATACGTGCAAAAGTAATGTTTTTCAGTACCTATATCTGTTCAATATAGTAAAGTTCAATATCGTTCAAAAAAAAGTAAAATATCAATAAAAGATCAATTTATTTTTATTTATTCATTTATTAATTATGTACTTAGAATGTAATAATAATGTTTAATAATCCAGTAATTAATAGAATGTAATAATAATAATAATGTTTATTAATCCAGTAATTTTTTGAAATTAATAACTGTCATATTTGTACCATATGTTTAAACTTATCAGTTTTCTCCCAAACACCACGGCATTCATTCTCTTTAAAGCTTTGAACCGATTAACATGGCTCCGAATTTATCGAAATTTAGTATAGCAGGAATTGCGCTATGGTCAAAAAATGGTTACGCGATCGAAAAAAATTCAGCGTATAGAGATAATAACAAACAGTTACGCATTTTTTAAATTTTGTATTATGTTCATCAATCAAATATATAACAAGTGCTTTCTATAGAAAACTATAAAAATGCTATATTTTGACATGAAATAATTTTCAATTTGTTATCGAGTTATTATAAAAATATTTTATATGAAAATATTTTATATGAAAGTGACAATTTCGTTCATAATAATTCAACCAATAGGATGTTACAATCTCATCAATTTGAACCAATCATAATCTACTTCCTTTGACAATACAGACCACGGTGGTGTATTGTCGGGGCAATACGACCACCGTGGTCTGTATTGTCAAGTAACGATGGAAACTACGTAAACGCATACTATAAATTTTTTGTTGTCAGAAAAAATTGAAATTTTATTTACGAAATTGTCAAACGAATTCCACACGATACTATAAAATTGTCGGTTAATTTTTAAACCATGGAATCTTCGTGTTTGTCGCCATTTAAAATCACCATTCGTGCTAAAGCACTCATGGTGATTTTAAGGACGACAAACACTCAGTTCCAGTTTCAAAAATTATTGCCGACAATTTGATAGTCTCTTGTGGTATTATATATGAAAATATTTAAATATTATTCGAGAAACCCTTTTAGACGTTTCATATCTTTTCGTGAGAACTACAAAAATTATCACCTATAATTACATTTTGAAATCCTAAATTTTTTTAAATGATTATTTAAAACATAGATTTTGGTCAGATTATTACCTCCACTTTTCATTATAATTATAATTATGCATTATAATTTTAATATTTCGTGTGATATTTTGAAGGTATTTAATAAAAAAATAATATGCTTTTATAAAGTAGGTAGATAACAAGTCGGCTGGGTTGGTGGGTATGGACCTTCCTACATGATCCGACAAGGAATGGCATAAAAAACAGTTTTTATCAAGATTAGCTCGCCTTATCTGCGATCCGACAACGCTCCACACGGTCCGATCTCGCCAAATTCCAACGCGGTCGGATGGCTACATCGGTGACTACATTTCCTACAAGGAAATGTTGCGAAATTTGTAGGACGACAAGCCTCCACACGGTCCAACTTGAGACCCGACCGACGAGATTGGATTTTAGTACCAACCAGATCGGATCGTGTGTAGGGGCTATAACAAGACAGGTGTGCTTATTTTAAAAAGTTATAAGTGTTTGTCAGGTTTAACAGAATTTAATCATGGCAATTTCTTGAACTGTCTTTAATAAAAGTTATATCACCTTTCCTTCCATGCATCTGCCAAGTTTAAACCCGTCTCTTCCATAAATGTAACTGAATTGGAGAAAATCAGAGAAAAGGCAAGCTTTGTTTACAAACCAAGAATGCTAACGAAAAAATCCAGTTGATTTCTATTATATTCCCTCAAAGATTTTGACACGAGATACCAACCGACGTGGAATCCAAACCACGAATTTTCTTCTAACACAAATGTAAATAGTAAAATCGAACAAAATTGATTGAATTGTTCACTGAACTTAATCTGTTCCCTCCAACCTGAATTTTTTCTTTTGAAAAATTGATCATGCTTGGATATAACGAGAAGTTTAATTATTTAAATGAACTAACCTGAAATAACTGTAATCGATTGGAAATGTATAATTTGTTATAAGTTTTTAAAATATCGACATGCTGACACTAAAGCATAAAAGTTATTGTACAAATTAGCCACAGAAAGTTTGAGTAAATGAAAAATTAATGTTACATTGTGTACCCTTAAAAAAGTTTGTCGCAGCAGTCCTAATTAGCTTGGACATTTTTCTCATAAATTTCAACTCAGACCAATTTATGTATCAAGTCCAAAAGAAACAAGAATTAATCTAGAATACCTCTTATTAATTGACAGAACGGTTTTAATAAGTCTGGTCTTGGAGCCAGTCAAACATTTTAAGTTTTAATTAGAGATTTGTCCCGCATAAAAACTTTTTAGAACTAAATGCACACGATTTCATAAAAATCGTGTACACTGTATACGCATTGCATTCCCTAACGTTTCCGTCATACTTTGACATCGTCAGGCGACTAATTGATTGATTAGTTTAATTTAGTCTCCTGGAAATATCAATGTTTGAAATGTATTTTACACGTGAAATTTTTGTTATACTTACAAAGTGGATTCTTCAAGTTATTTGAATATATCGATATAAAATTATTATCACATTTCACTATCTGAACCATAAATCAATGGCATATAAAAACGTTTTCCGAAGTATTTACTTACTTTTATATTTATACATGATACATAAATACGGGCTGGATTTCAGAATTTTTTTTGACGAATAATAATATAAATTAGATATAATATTAATTATAAAATATTGCAATATTTCTTATTGGAGTCGTAAGTAAGACAGAACCCATAAAAACTAACGTATTACACTTATGAACACGAACTTATATTAAACATAAAATATTAAAAAGACTTCTTAAAAAATTGTGTTAAATTTTTAATGAAAGTAACGTTTTGCACTTATTTTAATTCATCCTGAATTATTTATGTCACAATAACTTATCCCGATAAAAGCTGAATTGTATGAGTTTCTTTTAAATACGAGTACCACTTTAATATATTTAAATATTTTCCAAATGATTTTTAGTTTATTATTTCAATTAATAGAGAATACTAGGTGGTGTAATAATGGATGGCATAAATTTAGTAATTGAGATAAAGAATTTACCAGATAGGTAAGGTATAAGGTTAAAGTGAAGTTTGATGTAAAAGGCGATATCTGGTGGATTACTTTCCCTGATGAGAAATGAAAATCTAAAACACATTAAGGAAATTGCCATTGCTTTTAAATTAATGTTAATTGCAGTCTGCATCCATTTGAATTTGAAATTGTTATTGAAATTAATGTAAGGATCGTTTGGTAAGCGACAGAGTTTCCTCCAGGAGAGAGAGAACTATTCCTACAACTAATCAGGAGTAATTGCTTTCTCTAATTTATATTATTGCCACGAAACTTTACAAATGTATATTGCGTTAGTTAACGGGAGTATCTTTTAATTTTATTTTATGCATTTTAGCTTTTTCGTTATTAATAAATTATTTAAATTATAAATAATATAATGTAAAATGTAAGCAAAAGACATATCTACTACATGTTTGTCGATGAAGACATTGTAAGTTTATCCGAAATGGAGTGTAGTATTTCCATCGCTTTGTAGATCCGGAAAGAACTCTATATCTAAGAGAGGCACTCAACTTAATGAAACGAGTAATCCAGAAGCATCTCTTCGTCTAATCCATCTCAATGCATTTCTTTTAGTTTTAATATTTAACTAAAATACTTGCAACTTATTTGACTTTCCACAACAATTATTGTGGCAACAAACTTATACGGGCGTCGTCGACTTGGGATTTTGATGTTCTTTTCGAAATTGCGAAATGTATAATATTATTGCGCTTTTAAAATTGGAAAAACAATTTTCGTCTTATCAATTTGTCGATTTAAATTGTGTAAGGTGAAAGGTACAAGTGGGATTTAACGAAGAACCTAGACCAGCACGTATCTTGGGGTATGCGGGTTAAACGCCGCGAGGAGCCCCTACATTAATTAGTCCTCGATGCAAGGGAGCCATGAAAGTTTACCAGTTAATTAGGGAACTCCACCCCGTTGCGAGCTCTCGCAATTTGACTAAATGCGCGCCAAATCATGCACCGACGTCGTCGTCGTCGACGACGTCGTTGTGTTGAGTATACCGTTGCCTCTGAAACCCACCGGCATAATATTTATACGATGCCTTAATAATAACGTCGTTTTGTAATTAGGTTTATGGCACAGTACGCGACCTCTAGCCTCTCGATTCGTCTCCCGGAATTGCCAATTACTTTATTATACAAATAAAATGGGACGGCATTCATTTAATTTTCATCTACCTAATAATATTATTTTGGAGCATTTAAAGGATTTTGGAATTAATAAGGTCGGATAATTAATCACGTTTCACCTCATCACTAATGGGAGCCAAATGTTCGTTTTACCTAATGTTCAATTAGTTTAATGTATATCTGCATCTCTTAGTACATTCCCTCTTTGTTCTTACTGCTTACTTTACCTAATTGACCCGCGTTATTCGTCCCGATTCTACCAGTTACAATTTACCTACCCATATGAGTTTTCTTACTTTGCTATAACCACCTTTATCTACCTTAGAAAATCACCACTAAACTTTTCAGTTGCCTCCCAAGAAGGAACTCCAATTGAGTTAACCTCAGGTTTACTATTTCAAAGAGATGAAGCAATTGTGTTTTCCTATAATGCCATACCTTTCGTTTTTATTCCAAAAATTAGTTCTTGTTTTAATTGAAAACTTTTTGTTGATGGCGGCACGTGTTATTAATTTTGTATTAAATATATTGGCCGTTTTTGTTACAGTAGATAGGCTGTAACACGTCAGTGACGTTATCCAATTAAAAAGGTATTCTGTGACGCCTTTGTGTGCTGAAGCTGGCGGGTGAATTTGTTTGATTATGAGAAGCTATTGAAACGACTGCAGCTATCAATCTAAAACTAATTAGGTTTCATTTTTAAACAGCTTTATGCACAATGCCCTTGTGTTAGGAAAATTTACAATGGGAATTAATTTTTTCTAGCTCTTCTGATATAAAGTTTCATTTTTTCTTTGCTTATCCGGTAATTGATGCTCAGTTCAAAAATGAAGTTGCGTCGTTACGATAATTCGTTTTATAAATTGAGTGTCGGTGTGGAAGTCTCAAGAATTTCAATTACAACGGTTATTATTACGCATTAACACATGACCTAAAGGTAATCAATTATTTTATTATTTATTGCATTGCCATTTCTTCATTACGCGAGATTGAAATAAAAAAAAGTAGCTTATTTATGATGCGATGCTGCGAGTCTCGATTTTTGAGAAGCGTTTCCTGACAGTTTGATATTTTGGATTGGGACCGTTAATTAGCAATATAGATCGTGACTATAAATAAAGTTCCAGTTCTTTTAATTATGGAGCGCCCTTTGGGCATCGAGAGCAGCCATTAGGAATAGCCTGTAGCAATTGCACGCATTCACTGTTTGGTGGTCACTCGCCCCGCTTAGTTTGCCCACTCACTTATTCATTACCCGACCCAATTACCTACGCCTTTATGTGGCCCTCTTTGTGCTCTGTTCGCATACGTGAAGAGTTTAGATTAGAAATATGAAGTGAGCCGTGCTTTGCCCCGGGATGCCTTATTGTACGAAGGCGTCTACAATTTTGGTATACAGAATGCTTAAAAGATTTTGCTAAGTAGTTGCTGACCACCTGTGCTTAAGTTTGTTAACCATAAAGAGTCGATCCGTTTTCTGAAACAATAATTGAATTTGTGTTTACATCCAACTATCTTATTCTATTAACTTATTCAATGAAATTGCAAATGGTAAGTTGTAAAGTTTAGCGATGGTTTATTCAACTCAAAGTAATCTAAATTAATGCCTACTGATTCTAGTCGGTTTTGTGTGCAATATCGACACTTTTACTACCTAATGGAAAGTAAACATAATTCCGAATCTCGAATAGAAATTGTTTTAACATGGTATTTCGTACGGTTCGGTCTTCGTCCCCCTCTCGTATTATCTTTCTAATTATATCTACTTAACACTAACAACGCGGCGAAATTGCTAATGAATGTTTGTTATAATAACGATATGTGTATAATTTCTGCAAAATTAGCTAATTTAAACTCTTTACGATGCTCTAACTTTGTATTAATTTTGAAATAAGTAATAAAATAAACCATAGTAATTTGCATTAGTTATTGGATTTCAGAATAGAATACATTTTGAGAAAATACTTGTGGAAACAGCAGTAATATAAAATTGAACTGAGTAATCGCTTTTTGGCCTGAATTCAGCTTGTTAGATAACTCTTGAGTGGTTGCTCGTGGATCGACTTCCACAGGTGTTTTTAAGTCATCAGTATTGACTGCCATCGGCCTGTACAAACGCTCATTAACATAACATAAGATAAATAAAAATGATGTTATACTCTATTACTGCTTACGGTTTAGCGGCTACCTTCCACGCTTATTAACAAACAGAGTGCATCCTAGCGATGCCAAACGGTTGCAGACGTTTCAGGGACGTTCCTTCGTTTTTTCAATATATTAATAATTAAAAATTGCGTACGATAGTATCAAGAAAGAGAAGCATTAAAAAGTTTTCATTTGACTAATCTCTTAAGTAGATTACATCCCTTGCTAGCACTTACGAAGATAAATCATTTTCGATAAAGTGAACTGTACTGTTAAAACATGACGTTGATTTTAAGAGGCTAGGTAATTGAAATATAAAAGCAAATAAATATAATCAATCAACTACTCAGAAAATGGCCACAACGTTAGAAATAATAACTTGTATAAGACGGATAGGAAATTAAGTTTTTGACTTTGATGTAATGCATTTCTACTGCAGCTGGCGACTTTTCAATAGTATAGCATTATTGATAGGTTTACTTCCGTCCAGAAGTTGGCATTTAAAAAAATTTAATATTACCATTAGTGTTATTATTGTAAAAGAATGTTGCTTTATTTATCGAGAATTAATACTTGACACTTAATTTGGATCTAAAAAGATACCGATATATTTGAAGTTTTTTTATTGATATAATCCTGATGAACTGGAGTAACGTTGTCTAGGACCCTCATTGCCCATTAGCGAGATTGAACTCACATCCCCCCAAATTCCGGTTTTTCCCTTATATTCGCTGCTAAGAAAATTATTTCCTGTACACTAGAGGAAACGAATTAATGCATTATGCACATACATTATTGATTGCGTATTATATAATGTGAAAAGCGTGACGCGCTATTGTTATTTTATGTATACATCAGTTAGATATCACACTATTATTATAATAATTATTAAAATGACCTTATTGTTACAGATTCGATATTTTGATAACTTAACATCGACCAAATTTTGACTAGCATCCTAGTGAAGAATGACCAGGTTTCTGAAGGCGACAACGAATCGGTTCGTGCAAAGTTTCGTGTACATTGGGGAACGATGAGTTTCGTGAAATATTTTGTACTGATCGGATTTAATTGTTTAAAAAGTGTACAAAGTTTATTTTAGATTTACTAGTGTTGACATTCGCGTTCAAAAATTGACAATTTTTAAAGTCTCATGCTATGGGTATGTACAGTGCGCTCGAAAATTTTGAGCTATGACGTTATACAATCACTTTGTGTGTTCGTTACAAAATTATGTAATCTGTGTACTTACGTACAATGTACTTAAAATTTGTATTTTTTAAACAGCAATAAAAATGCGTTTGATTTAAAACAATGCAATGTTAGGATTGATTCACATTTCAATTATTATTAGTATAGGTAATATTTTGAATATTTGGAAAACATTTTTTTAAACTGTGAACGCAAATTTAAAAGAAAGAAAGTTTATTTTCAATATTGTGATGGAATGGAAATGTGAATAAATCTTATTTATAATTTAAATCAGAGACATAATAATTAATTTTAATTATTACGTAAGACTTCATCCAAATTAATAAAATGAACCTAATGTGGTATCTGAATCGGCCTTCTGTAAGCAGGCACTGCTGAGACTTGTGATTATTGTATAAATTATTGTATTATCATTTATTTCTCGTTACTATTGTTGTTACTAGTTAATATTTTAATAATTCTCATTATTTGGTATGTTTTTAATTTACTTGTTGCACAAAGGCGTTTTTCTAAAAATTCTTTACGATTCTTTACGATTCTCAAGTTTTGAATTTGTTCGAAACCTTTACTCAATTTTAAATACAAAAATCAAAATTGTCTCTGTTATCTCAGCTTGAGAAGAGAAATGAATTCAAAATAAAATGATAATGTTAACTTTTTTACTTCATTAAAAACTTGAATATGTGCAATATACCAACTATCACATCTGTAATAAATTTCAACATCTCTTTCACTCACTTTTCATTATACAAACCACACATTCAGATGATTTGCTCAATCCTGTGTGCATTCCACAATAAAACAAGTTATAATTTTACATTGTATTTTTATTTCAACAAGTTTTTCAGGTTCTTATTGGCAATATAACTCCAACTTGTAACAATTATTTGAAGTTCAACTCAAGATTGGTTGCAATTGCCAATAAGTCAACAAATTTCTCTTCTTGTTGTTGAGAAATCTGCAAGAAATCTTGACGAATTTTCCAGTATTAATATTGGAAATTCGCTCCACGGAGCGAAGCAAGCGTATGAAATTGCACTCACAATTTATGATTTCAATTAAATCATTCTAGTGGAACGATTGGAGTTTAAATCACAGTAATGGTTTGGAGTGATCACCAGTTGAGTTACAGAGCAATACATTCCGGGTTCAAATGATGGATTTCACAGAATTGTTCTACATTAATATTTATTAATCATGATTACTCAATAAAAATATTCACTTCGAATTTCAAACAAAGTACACTTACTTGCTTCTCAAACTGAAGAACACGTAGCAAACTGCATGCACTTTTAAGGGTAAGGAATTATAAAGCTTCAACCTAACTGTAGATTACAAATCGCCGCTCAAAATTCGGTTGACAATGGGTCATGAAGCTCACTCTATTAGCAATACTTAGCATTGCTCTTGGCAAACAACCCGGCTGATCAATTTATAAAAAATCAAAGTAAAAATAAGCAACAGGTAAGTTTAGAAGTCACTATTGCAGTTATACTACATCGAATATTCCTTTCTGCTCTGTGGCAGAGAAGGCAGCTTTTAGCTCAGGCATACAAGGTGTTGCTAGATTTTTTTTGTTCAACTGACCACTACCCAGGGGCATCCACAACTGTTTAAGCATTTCGTACGTATCCCGTTTTTGGCCCACTTAGGGCCTTTCAGGGAAGGGGGTAGATCTTCCACCTTCAGTAGCCTTTTTCATTTTTCTTCCACCTCTTTCCCAATTACAGAAATGGTAAAATAAAATATTTTCAACCATATAAAATTCATACATTCTTGAACCAAAACATAAAGATAATAAAATTGTGGCGAGTTAAAAACTGAATTGAAAAATTAGTAAAAACCTTAATTTACCTCATTATGTTTCCTTATTGAGTTTGTAACCTCCCATATCGGTTACTGGTTATAATTTACCTCTTAAAAATTTAAACACCATTTCCTAATTCAAATATTCCTCCAAATTGTTGGATCTGTGCCACCGTATTTAAGGCTGCTCTCAGATCTTGTTTTCTCCAAATCCTTTTTTTAAACCACTTTTTGTTTCCTCGTGGTGGTCTCATTCAAATCTAGAATTTTTAGCAGTTCATACGCTGGCTGCCTTGCAAACTTCTGAAACTTGGTAAATGATCCAGGCTCAGGGTTACGTAAAAATTAAGCAAAAAATTCACACCTTAAAAAGGAGTAGGCTGTAGGTATGGAAAAATTATTAACAAGAAGTACGAAAGGAAGATTTTAATTAATTCCACAACGATAATAATGGGGAAAATATTTAAGCATTATGTAAGTATCCTGCTTTTGGCCCATTTAGGGGCCTTTTAGGGAGGGGGTTAGATGATCTTCCACCTTCAGTAGCCTTTTTAATTTTTCTTCCACCTCTTTCCCAATTACAGAAATAATAAAATAAAATATTTTCACATTAATATTTCCTTATTATTATAGACTTATTTCCATTTTTGAAAATCTAGTACAAATAAAGACGGAAACAAGTATAACCAGAAAATTCATAGTTGCTATTGAACGACCAGTGGAAATATAAGGCTATGTGCATGACACGTGCAGTTTGTGACCGGTAATTTGGAAAAACTCAATTGAAGATAGGATTCAATTATATTCTTTTTTTAATTCAAATTTTCGACTTCTTGCAATGTTGGTAATTCTGTTTATTTTTCTTCGTATATATTGGAGCGTTGTTCTTTCTTTGTAGTCGGCGCATCCAATTTGGTGCAGTCCTGCACATTCCAAGTACTTGATTGTTTCTTTGCAGTCCTTGACTCGGTGGTGTTTCTCGTTGGGTGCATTTGTTTTTGCCAGCAGGACTTTTAGGCTTGAAACTTTTGTGGTTTCACCGAGACTTCTGTAAGTAGTAGACTTGAGGGTTCCTCTGTCGTTTGTTGCGTTATTTATAAAACCTAGTTTTTTATCTTCGGGGAAACCGCGTGGCTCTGGGAGGACAGTCGCTACTATGATTTAAAAATCTTGGATTCAATTCCCAGGCCCGCCAGTACATCACGGGGTTTTTCAGCGGTTTAAGGTCTCTAGGATGGCTCAGCCTTATAGTGAGTATTTTTGGGTAGCACCCAGAGGTAATAATTCTGAAGTCTTTTGAAGCTGTAAGTGCTTCAAAATCAAGGGCTTTCTAAGACCGTAGATTTGTGGATCTGTGCCACCGTTTTGCCTTATTTATGAATACTAACATTTAGGCTGTCATTGTAGACTGCTCTCAGATCTTTTCTTTTAATAAAACTGGAGCGTGTTCCCCAAATCATTTTTTAAGGCCAATTTTTAACTACTCCTAATCTAGGATTTTTAGCTGGTTGCCTCGATAAAAACAGAAACTTTAAATGATCCACAAATAGGCTCAGGTTTATATAAAAATTATGGAAAAAAATTCACAGCTTAAAAAGAACTAGGCTGTAAGGTATGGAAAAATTATTAACATAAAGTACAAAACGAACATTTTAATTAATTCTACAACGATAATAATGGAAAAAATAGTTTAAAAAAATCTAACTATGAAGGATCCGTTTTATAGCAGAAAAAAGACTAATAAATTCTGAAAATTTGTAATTAATTTTCCTTTTATTTTTAACGAATTTTTTTCCAATTTATTAAGAAATATTTTGCATGAAGAAAAACAGTAAAAATAACTTATTATTTTCAAGCCATCGTTAAATCGATCTAGGACTTAACAGCATTTATTGGATCGATCTTCCGCTAAATGTGGATAACCTATTCTACATCGACAAAACCGGCAAGTTCTCATAGTTAAATATTAAAAAAAATTTGGATTTAAATTAAATTAATTTACGGGCCCAAACTAAGTTTTGAATTATTTTGTTCATATTTTTATAAAAGAATATTAAAAATTCATCGAGTTACAGCGTCGTAATAAACATGTAAGAATTTTAGCGTTGCTCTGAATTTTTCTGTTTATTAAATAAATATTAAATCTTGAATTAGGTATTATGAAAATTGCTAATTCGAAATAAACGTTGTTTATTGAAAACGATCAGTTTTTTGTTAGCATTTAAGGAAACCTAATGCGAAGAGAAAACAACGTAACGATGGTCTACGTGTAATTAATGTTTCTTGAGTTAGTTTTTACTTTTAACGTAACTGGTTTTTTAAACTTTTGTTTTTAACAATAAGAAATGTAATTACGAACGGTAGGTATTTGGTTAGATTATTTGGTTCTATAATAATATAACAGGTGAATCAAATACTATATCATGTGTAATACTTATTTTGAGATATCGTTACGTAAATTACGTTTTAATACATGTGCACAGTAAACGTAATAAAGCGATAAAATAACTATTGCGTGTATACATCTACTCCATACCGTGAACCACATGCCGTTTCCCATTGCTTGCCGTATTCTGTATTTTATAATTCATCCCCATGGTAGTTATTACCTATTAGTCATATCGACCAATAAATGTGATTCTGTCATTGACAAGTATAGAGTAACAAATCACGAAGTTATATTAATTTTCAGGTCTTGAAAGGTGATGTCTTGCATTATGGAGAACTATACGATGAATTGGAAAACAAACTCTTTCATAAATTTTATAGTCTTTTGATTGATGTAGTACATGAAATACCTAATAAATAAGAAAACGAAAATAAAAAAATGTTTATGACTTTTCAATCTAGCTTATTGAGAATGTCACTGGAGTGAATAATTACTTAATATTATTCAGCAAGTCTTTAATAAGATTTTATTTTCGAATTTTATCTTGGAATATACTAGCATAACATTCAAATTGGTTATATAGTTTAACGCGGAAGTCTAACCACGGAAGAAATAATTTGGGAGCTACTGAAAATCGAACCTATGACTGTAGGGTTCGTAGTGGTGCAGTCACACTCCTTATCCGCCACGCCTTTCATCTTTCCATGAGAAGGTAAGAGGTATACTAAGTGAATTTGTAAATCCGACTACGTGCCATCCATTTGGGATTTTCGTATTCATATAACAACTAATTTTTCGGGCAGCATGATTTAAACAATTGGGCGGGGGATTACCTAATGTTGACCACTCCAAATAAATTGAAAATTTCCTATTGCAAAGAGGAAGGTTTATATAGTATACTGACATAATTTTCACAAGCGAAGATATAACCAAAATTTCGAGAAAAATCAATTTGAAAGTACGTAAATTTAGCGCATTTTTCTTCGATTTTTGGGGTGTGCATTCGATAGGGAGGTTTATCGTCAAAAACCTACTTCGGGGCGCCGCTGCGCTCCGCTGCGCTCCGCTCCGCTCTGCACCCCTCCAGGGTGGTTTTGACTCTGGTTGCTATGCTAAACATACGAGAAGGCGCCTCCCATAAAAAAAAACCGGGATAAATGAAACCGGGAGCTTAGAGACCCTTGAAATAGCATTAAAAAGTATAGTTGCGGTATGGGGCAGTAAACTATTACGTTTCACCCCCAAAAAATCGCGTAAAAACAAAAAATAATCGATGTTACATGTACGAGAGATGAGCTGCATCTGCCGGTGCGAACCTGACCTTTACCTTTACCTGATATGTATTTGATGGAGCATCCCGGCATGGCCGGCCTTCTCCTTCATCTGAAAGAATGCATTAATGACATTGGAAGTTGTAGAGACCGGTGGGTCTCTGGGAATTGGCGCTTGGCGGACTGACTGGTTAGAAACCTGGGCTGTGACTGTGAATATGAGATATGTGAAGAAAAAGAAATTTTTTACGTTTGCCGATATAGTAGAGTCCCTAATTCGAAGAAAGAAATTATAATTTCTATTGATGACCTCGAAGTGAGTGGCTTCTACTTGGAACTAGTCAGAATTGGCGACTAGTGGGATTGTAGTGATACTATGGGGGGTGATTTATCGAAGCTTGTGGAAATTGATCGAAAAATTACACAAATCTAGTGAATAAATTCACTTTCGAAGAGAATTTGTGTAAGTTAAACCTGTGAACATACATTAGTCTGTGTGGGGGTGAGTTATGGTCAGGAGTTGTCCGTGGTCAGGAGTGATTTGGGACGGGGAATGAAGAAGTCGGCTGGGTTGTATTGACCTAGTTGATTTACTAGTGGGTTTTCTGAAAATTTGGATTTGTTGTAAAGATTGGTGGCATGTTTGCGGTTAAGAGTGTTAATAAGATCTAGTTTGGCATCTGCATGTAGTCGCCTGTTAGTGACGTAATAGGGGGCGCTGAAAATAGCTCGGAGATTTTTGTTTTGAATGACTTGAAGTTTATTTATGGCCCTAGGGCGTGCGTATCCCCAGACAGGGGAGGCATAAATCATTGTCGGGCGGATTATGGCTTTGTATAATCTTAGTTTGTTAGCGGGGGACATGGTACTTTTACTGTTCATGAGGACGAACAATCTATTGAAGAGGCATTTGGCTTTACCGGTTGCGGAGGAAATGTGAGCGTCCCATTTGAGACTTCGGTCCATGGTAGCCGGTGCGAAATACTCTTAGTGTTATGGTCATTCATATTGCACGTACCGTCAACAGAATGAGCGACGCGCGGGAATCTCGTTAATTTTACATGTAAATTTGCAAACTTCAAATTCGATTTACTCAAAATTTTGATTATATCTTTGCTTGTGAAATTTATGTCAGTATACTATATAAACCGTCCTCTTTGCAATAGGAAATTTTCAATTTATTTGGAGTGGTCAACAATATTTATTCATTTAACGGATGTACCTCTTTACAAAAAATACATAGTAAAACAACAATAAAAAAATATATACAATAAACACATAAGTAATTAACAAATCAAATAATAACTATTAACCACGTGCTGCTTACACAAAAACTAAAAGCTATAAAACAACATTAAGGTAATAATTATATATAACAACAATAATAAAGACAAACACTAAAACATCAACCACAAGCTCCTCTTGAATCCTGAAACCGATGGATTAAATAAATTGAAGTTAGGGTCCACACTTGCAGTATTGGCCAATTCGGCCATCCTGACCACTGGACTATGGCGACCATAATTAGTAGAGTGATGACCCATTTGAAATATCCATGTAGACCTCGTGAATCTAACCGGACTACTAAAACAGAAAAGCTTGCGCAGTGCATTGCAGTCAATCCTCCCACTCATCAGGCCATAAAGAAAACAAAGATCGGCCACAGATCGTCTGATCGCCAGAGACTTAGTCACACAGAAGTTAAGGTAGGTCTCGTCAGAGAAATCCTCTTTAGGACGACCAAGTACATAGTGCAGAAATTTAAAAAACTTGTGCTGAACACGCTCAAGACGATCGATCTGGGCACGATAATAGGGCGACCATACACTACACGCATACTCCAACTGAGAGCGGACCAACGAAAAGTATAACAACTTCAAAGTAGACGGCGAGAAACCCCGGGACTGCCGCCGGATGAACCCAAGCATGCGAAAAGCCTTACCACAAACAAGCCGACAAACACACTGTCACATAGCTTATATGCGAATGACAACACATTCCTCCTTGAAAAAGAGATCACCGAGCACTTGCCGAAATTCAAATCCAGATTGTTCAGTCCACACCACTCAATCAGGACATCAATGTCATTCTGCAACTGCAAGCAATCGCTGACCGAACCAATGGCCTTAAACAGCTTCAAGTCATCAGCAAACAACAAGCACGAAGAGTTTGTCAGAAATTCACCAATATCATTAATAAATAACAAAAACAGAATAGGGCCACAGTGAGATCCCTGGGGCACACCAGAGGACACCAGAATATCGGGAGAAAGGAAATCCCCAACTCTGACCCTCTGAGTTCTACCCACCAGATAACTGCGAAGCCAATCCACG
This sequence comes from Podabrus alpinus, assembly GCA_932274525.1. Lineage (NCBI taxonomy): Eukaryota > Metazoa > Arthropoda > Insecta > Coleoptera > Cantharidae > Podabrus > Podabrus alpinus. The sequence goes on from OW026451.1 coordinate 28,416,075, forward strand.
GTGATCGAGCAAAAACCAAGTGACTGAATCTTTACCAGAAGAGTAGTATGGGAAACACGATCGAAAGCCTTCGAGAAGTCAGTGTAGACAGCATCTACCTGCAAACCACTCTCGAAAGCATCAAGGCAAAAAGACGTGAAAGAAATCAAGTTAGACGAAGTCGAACGACCAGGGAAGAATCCATGTTGGTGCTCAACTATAATACTCCACTTACTGACATCAAATGTTCAGAAACCAACTTATCCAGCAATTTGGGAATTGTAGACTGAATGGAGATACCCCTATAATTAGAAATATCACTTCTATCACCCTTCTTATATACTGGCATAACAAAACTCTCCTTCCAAATTAGTGGAAAACAACCACTGTTCAACGAGATGTTAAAAATATTGAAGATGGGATTACACAAAGAGAACACACAATTCTTGACAAAAACTGGAGGAATACCATCAGGACCAGAACACAAGCCACCAGGGAGACCACAAAAAATAGCATCAAAGATGCAGGACTCGGAGAGACTAATAGGAGGACAATCAACAACCTCTCCCGCAGCATAATGGTAAACATTCCGGTCAATGGCACCATAGACAGTTGAAAGATGATCCGCAAACAAATTGGCACAGTCTTGACCAGAGTTAGATGTTTTATCACCCAAAAACATGCAAGCGGGTAAACCTCGGGTGTTTTTACAATTATCAATATGGCGCCAGAACGCCTTGGCATTAACTTGAATATCCCGTTCAACCCTAGTCAAATACTTCAAATACAGCTCCGAATGAAGAGATTTTACTCTCTCACGAAGTGAGGCAAAAGACGGATATTCAACCGTACTCCCAGAACGTTTAAAAGTCATGTGTGCCAATTTTTTGTCTTTAATAAGACCAATGAGTTCACCAGAAAACCAAACGGGATAGCTCGACACGCGAATCCGCTTCAAAGGTACCAAAGCCCCGATCACGTCAAAAAGCACAGAATAAAACCTCTGAACAATATCATCAATATTATCCAACCCCCAAACGACAGACCAGTCAACATTCAACAAGCACTCATTGATCAAGCAATAATCGGCCGCACAGCAAAGTCATAAACAACCCTATCAACACGAAGAACATTCGCAGACGAATCACCGACAGAAAAGCTCAAGGCATAAGGCTCATGATGCACGGATGAACCACACAGCTTATCACTGGCAACAGAAACTGTGATATCAAAATTAGAAAAAACAAGATCAAGTAATACACCCCGACTATTAGGCAGCATGTTCATCTGAGATAATCCGTGAAGAGACATGCAGTCACCAACTACAACAGACTTGGGGCAAACACAATTCACCGAGATGACGCTCGATCCATCAAAGCACCATTCAGCCCTTGGCAGATTGAAATCACCAGAAACCACAAGCTTAAGTTGAGGATAAGAGTCACACACATCATCCACAATGCCGCAGAACTCACTGTAATCAAGAACATCGGAATCGGGAGGCAAATACACAGCACCAACAATTGTGTCACAAACACGAACAAATAAATTCTCAACAGTCGAGGGAGTGACAATCAAACTACAGCTGCCAAGACTGACATGAACAGCAATGAGGACACCACCACCACCCGATTTATTGCTTAAAGAACTCGACCTATCACAGCGAAAGACAATGTAGTCAAGAAAATCCAGCTCACTCGTCAAAATATCATTAGATCATTAGATCATTCTACAATAGATCATTCGACCCGAACAATTTCACTCTCTTGGTTGACCATTGAAATTACCCAAAATAATAGCAAACTATTTTTAATCAAAACTTAAAATCAACAACTATTTACTCAATTTTTATACAAACCTACTGTAAATTGCCATTGAAAGGTTTGTAATAATAATATGCACTAACTACCAAAATTGCAGTATTTTGGATTTTCTTATTCATATAACAACTAATATTTTGGGCAGCATGATTGAACAATTTCTAAAACTATTATGGATGGAGTTCAAAAAGAACAACTCAGCAACTCAAATTTTCTTCACTCTCTTAGTTCACTATTGTAATTACCCAAAATAATATCAAACTATTTTTAATAAAAAATTAAAATTAACAACTACTCAATTTTTATACAAACCTACTGTAAATTGCCATTGGAAGGTTTGTAATAATATGCACTAACTATCAAAATGCAGTATTATTAATTTACAGTTACATCTGCACCTGCACATTGAAAATTTCCACTTATCGATAAATTGTTTCCTTGTAATTTACCGACCTGAGGAAATCTCTGCACGCTTCATGTTGACTTTTTCCCTATAGCAACTTTAAATCAACTTGAAAGTTTTTAAAAAATATTGTCAGGTCTGTATTTATACTATTCAGAAATGTATCCAACATATCGACACTAATGGATTGTGTGTTTTTGTGGAACATACAAAATTATTCTTTAGTTTTCCAGTTCTACTGCTGTACATAATCTTCCTATGTTGCTGTATAGGCAAGCCATAATATACATTTTGCTTCATTTGACTTATTATCCTCTGTGGATGAAATATGGACACGGTATACTATTTTCCTCAAAAATTGCAGTGCTTCTTATGCAATTTTTCTTCTATTGTTTCTAAGCTAATGTATTCGAAGCTAAATGTCGTGACTATTTTTTGCTATGATATGTTTGTGTTGTGTACGCGTTCGAAATACATACAGGGAACCCACTGTTTAACGTAGGTTCTGAATAACATGAAGCTTAATACGTAAGATTACCTCGATGGTTTGCCATTACCTTCCTAAGGGGACACTCAAAAAAATGTCTTACTTTGCCCAGGCTCGAGCCGTGTATCTGGGAATTAATAGTCAGTGCATTTAAGGAAGTTTTCGTATATGACACTCCCATGGAAGTGTCGATACTCGTACCCCAAGAGAATGCCTGAGAATGCCCGTCAAAGGGCAAAATACCAATTATTTGTCATAACAGCCCTAGGGGGCCGGTGAAAGACCGTACACTGTTGCTCCCGGGTTGTATTTCCCCAACGGACCGCGGAAAGTGATAAATATTCGGCTTGTTCATTCAAATATTGTCACCTTCTTAAGGCTGTTACATAAGATATAGCCCCGCGATAACAGTCCTCGGGTTGTTACCGTCCACGCAGGGCTATAATTGTATGTAACAGCCCAAGGAAAAAGATGCTATTCAAATGTTGCCCAACGACAGACACTTTGAATATCGATTTCCAGAGGGTTATCGCTCAAAATGACTGTTTATAAATACCGCGATCTATTTGGGGAATTATAGCCCCGAGGGAACGGTAACAGCTAGATAATTTCCCTAGGACTGTTACCGTTCCCACAGGACTGTAATTCTCAAACCACTCACTACTGCTTGGTTACATGTGCCCATTTAAACATAAAGACTTAATTTATCTATTATTCCCTTTTTAGAAGATCTTATGACGTTATTTGATGTCTGGTTGTCATCCAAGACTATTTCTAACCAATTTTTGACTACATTTTCTGTACATTAGTGAAGAAGGAACCGACAAGCAATGTTTTCATTGATACAAGTGCGAATCAAGATTTACATTGCTCAACTCTCGTGATCGGAGAACAGGTATTTATTTGCATTGAAAACATCCGTCCTTGTCTATTTAGTTGATAATAAATACCATATTTCATTACATTTCTTATAGCTTGTTCAATTCTTTAAAATAATAGGCGTATCGGGAAGTAATGACTTTTTTTATCAACCTATCTTGGCATGGCATGCTTCGGCTTTACCGTTAAACGCTGTCAAGAATTATACGACTACACTATAAGATTAATTAGAGTTTGTTGTTAAATTTGTGATAGTAGTAATAAATTTATTCTAAATACAAATATGTTGCCATTCAGAATAAATAACTGTTGAAGGATATTATATATTTTGTTATTGTATTACATACAATAATAGTGTTGAGCATTGTAAGAGTTTAATTAGGATAACAACCGCCACTAAAAATTAAGGGTAAATAAATACCGTTAAAAGGCTTTTGCATACAATGCCTACGTAGTTTTATTAAGTTACAAAAAATTGAAAAATTTTGGGTTCAGTTAATTCTGCTGTTAAAATTTCTAATTTTAAGACGTTAATGTTGAGAACAAATTCAGCACATGTACCTATAATTCTACGTTATATTTACCACTAAGGGTCCACAGACAAATATCTGTATTTGCGATCTGATCTTAGTAAAGCAGGATGTAAAATTTCTTGCCAATATACCTGCATCAAGTTCCAACAGATAATTTTTTAAAACCTTCCTTCAAAATCGTCGAAGCGCTTCTGATTCCAAAAGTCATGCTATACAAAGCCTTAAAGAAGCTCTTACTTCCTACTACATACAAATCAAGTGGGGGAAGGTAAATAAGGACTTCAAGTACAGTTGTAGATGCTGTTTGCATCACTCTTATTGCAGCCAAAGCAAACACACATCTGAATATGGAACAGCTAGGAGTAATTTGCCCTGATTTTTTCAATTATCGGGCACCAAACAAGTGCACCGTAACATAACATACACCTAATAATGGCAATATACACTCAGAGAAATAATCCCCATGATCATTCCATCGCTCTATGATACTTCCAAAAAGAGATGCTAGTCCCTGCAGGTTTGATGACGAACCCAATTTATCACTCCTGAAAACTTGACTTTTGTCGTTAATTTAAGGAGAGTTCCATTTAGATGAATTTATTTTTCTGGTAAAAAGAATTATCTATTCAGTACATTATTAGAACACCTTTTAAGAGGCTAAACTTACGAAAATATCGAATAGGTCAAAAGTTATCGAAATTCTGCAGTTCACAGGTAGCTTATTTTCATATACCAGAGATTAAAATTTGGTTTCAACATGGAGAACTCTTTTAGCTATTGATGGCAATATTATACACAATTGATTAATCGATAAGTGCTTTCCTAAACAATGAACCATTGTGAAAAAAAATTAATTTCTGGAACAACTAATTAATATGTTATTACAACTGATTGTGTATTTTAACAATTACAATTGTAATCAATTATAAGCGACTATAATAATTTTAATTTTAAGCTTTTTGGGTTGAATATTCGGAGAAAGTAGCGTCTAGTAATAAGGTAAAATAAGGTATGGTTGCCCCACGAGGCTTTTATAAAACGAAGTTATATACATCACGTCAGATATAATTTTTGTAGTTATTTAAATGAAATACCATAGCACCTGCACATTACCAGCACTAACACCATGAACAAGAGTATATTTAAATTGTTATTGTGTTGTTAGCGATTATCAAATTGCTTTCATTAATAAACGATTTGTACAAGTCATAGTTTCAAGATTGTTTTAGCCTAACAATTTAAATTATGTTATAATATTAAAAATGTTGTTGAGAATACGATCAGTTTCTACAAACCACTATCAGAAAACCGGTAATATTGATCAGGAAGATAAAATTAGAAATCCTTAATATCGTATGTTACAGTTGTTTCAACTTCATTCGCGATTTTATTCGTGACACTGGTCTGGTCAGATAATAATTTAGCTAACTTTTCATGTTCATAGAAAAGATCATTGAAAATAACTTCTTTTTGGGTGTGAGGGAATGCAATCAAATACTACCGTTAAGCCAACGTTTCGATCAATTTATTCGATCATCATCAGGACTAGAAAAAATAATACAAAGGTGCTCAACAAATACATAAGGCACAATGGCACGGCTACTACATACCAAAACAGTAAGTGATGGACAAGGTTTGACCATGCAAGTACGCGGACATCGGGGATAAAAACTTTGCGATGACATACAAATTCCAAAGGCATACCATGAGTTTTATACAAAACATCCATACTCAGAAACAACGAAAGATGCTCTGGTTAAACCTCACATTTCCGATGACTCGGATGTTGATTATTTAGATTTTGAACATTAGTAAATAATAAAATTTTTTTCTTTACCATCATTTAATTAGTTGTATAATAAAAATAATTAAATTAAATTTTTGGGGAGGATGGAGAGGTTTTGAGGTAATTATTTGTCGATTATTATTATATTTTCGAATAAAACTACTTTGACAAAGTAAGAAAAGAAAGAATGAAAAAAAATTAGTAAGTTTGTATTTGCACCTTTTCGCTCTGTTTGTTTCCTACTGATGTAAATGTATTATCGTGTTCTTGATATGATAAAGATTTCGTTTTGTCGAAGTTTAACAGGAATTCTACTCGTACCAACGCAATTTCAACATTTTTGTCAATTACTACTTTTTGAGCAAAAATGATTGTATCATCCATAAACCTAAGGTAATGCAGCATCTCCTTCTCCCCTTGGTACTTTTACTTCTAGTTCACCCAATTCGAGCCTCTTCATGCCGGCTTCCTAAACCAGACACCACAGTTAACAGTTTTGGGGACATTGTATCACCTTGTAGATATATACAAATATATTGCCGTGTTCCAAAGAGAAATCCGACAATGACTATTTTTTTTTGTTTGAAGTGTTGGTGTCTAATCAATTTTAAATTATCATCCCTCAATATAACACCCGATGTTCGTTATATTTTGAAATGCCCTTAATGCTCAATTTTTCAAATAAAATCCAAATTTGTTGGTTACTCTATCACTAACTCAGCCACTCGAAACAAAATTTCTTCTGCTACACACTAAAGAACACACTTATTTTAGCAAATTGTAATAATAAAAAATGTGAATGGGGCTCAAACTTTTGAAAAAATCGAATTTGAACTTAGCAAATTTAACGAGATTCAGTGGTAAAATTAACGAGATTCCCGCGCGTTGCTCATTCTGTTGACAGTCCGTGCAGTTATAATGACCCTAACACTTAGAGTATTTCGCACCGGAACAGTTCCGATCTAGATCTGAACTACACCGCACGTCAATTTTTGCGTTCTTTAATTTTCACGAATTAAGTTCAAAAAGTAATTTTCATTACTGTTCTCTAAACGATAATCTAATATAGAAGTGAAAGTGCTACATCAAGACCCCTTCCTATTTAAATTTTCATCGTCAAAGCGTTTCAATACGCTTATAAGTGACTTCCCAGTTTCCCGGCAAAAAAGAACCCGCCATTTGTTAATGTGACGTAGCTAGCTACGTCACAATTAGCAAACGGTTGCGCGCTCTGTTGCCCCCTTCCCCTTTCGAGGTCATCACCGACGTTCAGAAGCGAACGTAAACAAGGTTAGTGTACTGAACTTGACCTAGATTCTTTTTAGATTATAATTTTATCGCAACCTAACAAAAATTTTGTCAGTCAACAAATTCCTTTTCCTTTTAAATTTTCAAGTTCATTCAGATTTAAATAAAGGTTGATTCACAACACTTAATTAAATTTCAGATTTAAAAATTAAACTTGCATTCAATTAAAACCAGCTGCTTCACAGATATAAATTTATTCAAATTTAATCTAATCATTTTAGATTTCGCAACATAATTTAATTTAATTTAAAAAAAAAAATTTTTATTTTAATATTTAAATTAACTGTACGACATGACGATTACTAACGACATGACCATGACCCCTGAAAACTTCAAAACCCTCCTCACGTTATTTACTAGTCAAACTGCCATCATCGAAGGTATACGCGCTGAAATCAGCAAACTTACCGCCCAATTAGCCGCGAAAGACGCCAAACCTCCCAAGGTCGTGCAACCACCTCCGGTCGCACAACCACGCGCAGACGCCCCCTCAGGGAAAAGGAAGGAGAAGACCCCCTTCCCCCCTCTACCGACCTCCTCCTCCACCAAAAAGGTAGCCCCTATCAAGGCCAAAACGATCAAACCAGCCACGACCAAGAAAGCTGACCCTCCGCGCCCCCTTATGGAATCCGCTGTTCCTAAGCCGCGACGCTCGCTCCGTGCAGTTACACCTGCACATACCCTCTCCATTGTCCAACCTCCATCAGAGGCAATGGATATCCAAGCCTCCACCTCCACTGGCGGTGACACCTTCGTCACCCCAAGCGACCGCAATCTTAAACGCGCCCGCTCCAACGTCAGCAATGACAGTGAAACTTCCGGGCCCGCTACCAAGAACAGGTTCGCCTGTCTCGAGGTAGAAGACACCCCAACCGATACCCAAGCCGAACGCGACGATGATAACGGCATGGACACCAATAGCCCCCAAATCGACATCAACGATTCCCAATCGAACTCCCAGAGTGCTTCACACCCAGACCCTACCACATACTCCTCCTCCAGCCGAATCCCCCCAATTGTCCTCCGTACAAAGGACAACTGGCCGGCCATCAACAAAATGATTTGCGATCGGAAAATTGCCACCACCAAAATCCGCACGCTCGTGGACGGCATCTCAATCCAGCCGGCCACCGAGACAGACTACCGGGCCCTCAGCCGTTTACTTGAGGAAAAATCCCTCCCCTCGCACTCCTATTCTCTCCCTCAGGACAAACCACTTAAAGTGGTTATCCGAGGTCTTCCAATCACAATAACAGCCGCAGAAGTCAAAGAAGACCTTGAATATCAAGGCTTCAATATTCAATCAGTTTTTCAGATGCGCCAAGGTCGCGATAAAAAACCTATGCCATTATACCTTGTCCATCTAACCCATAACACAGATGGCAAGAAAATTTTCGACATGACATCAGTCCTGTCTATCAATACTCGTACCGAAACCCCCCACAAACATACAGAGGTCGGTCAATGCCACCGTTGTCAACGGTTCGGGCATGCCCAAACCCTCTGCCGCGCCCCACCCAAATGCGTCAAATGCGCAGGGGATCATTTAACACCTTCCTGTCAAAAAATCCGAGAGGACCCGGCCACTTGCGCTAACTGCGGGGGAAACCACCCCGCAAACTACAAAGGTTGCGCCTCGTTCCCCAAGCCCAAGAGGCGAGAACTTTCAGCCCGCGAAGCATCTTCCCGCTTCGCTGGCCGCCCCACTTACAATTACCCCTCCTCTCAAGGCCCCAATCGACCATCCTATCTAGGAGTCGCCAGCCAACATGCCCCTCACAGGGAAGCAACACATGCCACCCCCACGCCCTCCACCTCCTACGAGGAGGCCCCCTCCCGACAAATGAGAGCAGTTCTTGATCTCCTTCAGAGAGAAAGAGTCAGCGACAAAGTCATTGACCATTTCAAATCAATCACGAACTTCAATGCCATTAGCAACGCATCCGTTAATGTCTAAACCCAGATTCCAACCCACCACCTTGCAGACGGCTTTTTGGAACGCCAACGGCCTTTCAGCCAAACGAAATGAACTTCTCGCGTTCGCGCACGATCACGACCTTGACGTAATCTTGGTCAACGAAACCCACTTCAGAGCTGGCCAACTGGCAAAACTCCCTTGCTATTCACTTTATAGGAACGACCGTGACGGACGCGGCGGCGGAACCGCAATTTACGTAAAATCATCCATCGAACACGTCGCAATACCGACCCCCGACCTAAAGTACCTTGAAGTCACTACGGTGAGCATCCACACCGCACATCACGGTTGGTTGCAAATCTCTTCCGTCTATAATCGCCCTCAGCAACGCATCCTCAAAGAGGACCTAGAAACCCTCCTTGAAGGCCCCGACGCGAAGATCATCGCCGGCGATTTCAATGCTAAACACTCCAACTGGTTGTGCAAACACACAAACCATGTAGGACGTGACCTACTTTCACTAGCAAACGAGCTGGACTTCGCGATCATCGCTCCCACCTCCCCTACCCACTTTTCTAACGCAGGTACGCCGTCCATTCTGGACATAGCCATTTTCAAAGACGTACAACTCCAATACGACATCTCCACCAGCGAAGAGCTAAACTCAGATCACTACCCGGTCCTTCTGACACTCGGACCGCTGTCACCCCCAAAGGGCCCTCCCACGAGAACGACAACAGACTGGACCTCTTTCAAAGACACTCTGTCAAAAAACCTTGGACCAATCCCATTCTTTGAGTCCCCCACTGACCTAGACCAATTCATTGTCAATTTCCAAGACAACATCAAAAAATCCGTTGACGAAACTTCTTTTCAAGTCAACACCACGGACGTCAGAGACAAACTCACTCCCTCCCTCAAAGATCTTATCAGAGCCAAAAACCGAGCGAGGAAACTCGCCCGGCGAACTCGGAACCCTGATGACCAAAGGTCATACAACCGGCTCAAAGAGCAAGTAGACGTTAAAGTCAAAGAATTTCATGACAATGAATGGTTAGACACCATTAACTCCCTATCATTTAAAGACATGTCCGCATGGCGCATGGCCGCCGCCCTCCAGGGGAAAAAGAAGGTCACCATCCCAATTCTCTCCCGCCCTGACGGCACTATTGCCCGGAGCGATCTTGAAAAGGCTGAAATCTTCGCCGACAGCCTCCAAGCTCAATGCTCCCCCAACACCACAAGATTAGACCAAGACCATATCAATTCGGTCGAAAATTATGTCACCACCACCCTAAACACCTCCGATGACACACATATCACCCCCGCCTCTCTTCCGGAGGTCACCATTGCCATTAAACGCCTCAAAAAGAGGAAAGCCCCAGGTCCCGATGGCATCACCAATACTGCCCTCAAAGAACTTCCCCAAAAAGCCAAAGTTGCCATCACCGGCGTAATTAACGCATGTTTTCGACTCAACTACTACCCACAAATTTGGAAAACCGCTGACGTAGTGGTAATCCCCAAACCCGGTCAAAATCTCAAACTTCCGAAAAGCTATAGACCAATCAGCCTGCTCCCTTCTATTGGAAAAGTAGTTGAAAAAGTCATTCTCACCCGTCTCCAAGAAGCCATGTTCGATAACAGTATTATTCAAAACGAACTATTCGGCTTCCGTGCTGGACACAGCACGACCCACCAAGCCCTCCGATTAGTTGAGCACGTCACGCAGGCACTCAACAAGAAAGAATTCACCGGCCTAGTGCTACTCGACGTATTGAAAGCTTTCGATAAGGTCTGGCACGAAGGCCTCCTGTTCAAAATGCTTCAATCTAAAATTCAAATTCCACTAGTCCGACTTATTGCCTCCTACCTTCACGACAGAAAACTCCAAGTCAAACTCATGAACACTAGATCCACAAAGCGCCCCATCACCTCCGGGGTCCCCCAGGGTTCGATCCTTGCAGCTTCACTGTTTAACATCTTTATGAGCGACATTCCAACCCCCTCAGATCCCGCAACAAAAATTTCATTATATGCAGATGACACTGCAATATACACGTCCTCAATCCACCCGGACATAGCCACAACCCGCCTCCAGGAGGCGATCAACGATCTCGGGAGGAGGTACGAAACTTGGCGCATCGAGGTTAACTCGAGCAAAAGTTCCGCGATCATGTTTCGAAATCGTTGCAAGCCTCACAACTCCAGTGTCTGGATGTTTGAGGAGCAAATCCCCTGGAAAACCAAGGTCAAGTACCTTGGCGTTACCATGGACCGAAGTCTCAAATGGGACGCTCACATTTCCTCCGCAACCGGTAAAGCCAAATGCCTCTTCAATAGATTGTTCGTCCTCATGAACAGTAAAAGTACCATGTCCCCCGCTAACAAACTAAGATTATACAAAGCCATAATCCGCCCGACAATGATTTATGCCTCCCCTGTCTGGGGATACGCACGCCCTAGGGCCATAAATAAACTTCAAGTCATTCAAAACAAAAATCTCCGAGCTATTTTCAGCGCCCCCTATTACGTCACTAACAGGCGACTACATGCAGACGCCAAACTAGATCTTATTAACACTCTTAACCGCAAACATGCCACCAATCTTTACAACAAATCCAAATTTTCAGAAAACCCACTAGTAAATCAACTAGGTCAATACAACCCAGCCGACTTCTTCATTCCCCGTCCCAAATCACTCCTGACCACGGACAACTCCTGACCATAACTCACCCCCACACAGACTAATGTATGTTCACAGGTTTAACTTACACAAATTCTCTTCGAAAGTGAATTTATTCACTAGATTTGTGTAATTTTTCGATCAATTTCCACAAGCTTCGATAAATCACCCCCCATAGTATCACTACAATCCCACTAGTCGCCAATTCTGACTAGTTCCAAGTAGAAGCCACTCACTTCGAGGTCATCAATAGAAATTATAATTTCTTTCTTCGAATTAGGGACTCTACTATATCGGCAAACGTAAAAAATTTCTTTTTCTTCACATATCTCATATTCACAGCCCAGGTTTCTAACCAGTCAGTCCGCCAAGCGCCAATTCCCAGAGACCCACCGGTCTCTACAACTTCCAATGTCATTAATGTATTCTTTCAGATGAAGGAGAAGGCCGGCCATGCCGGGATGCTCCATCAAATACATATCAGGTAAGGTAAGGTCGCACCGGAATATCACGGCGCGGGGTTTTTGCACTCTTTTTTACCTCGAGACATCACATCAATTAACCTTCAGATCTAATTATTTTCAATTTAATTCGATTAATCCTCTAGGGGATAGGTACGATTCAACTACCTCAAGTTTAAATAAATATGTATTTGCGTAATAATTTTGTTATTTTAATTTGTTAATGTGTTTTTGTTGTTATTGTAATTAAAGTTGTTATTGTTAAATATGTATGTAAAGTTTTGGGTACGGTCCCCTAACCCTGGCCGCTCCAAATAAATTGAAAATTTCCTATTGCAAAGAGGAAGGTTTATATATGTAGTTTACTGATATAATTTAAACTTGAGAAGGTATTATCAAAATTTTGAGTTAATCGATTTTGAAGTTTGCAAATTTACATGTAAAATTAACGAGATTCCCGCGCGTCGCTCATTCTGTTGACAGTCCGTGCGCTCTTTAATTTTCACGAATTAAGTTCAAATAGCAATTTTCATTGCTGCTCTCTCAACGTAATTTAAAATAGAAGTGAATAGTGACACCTCAAGCTCCTTATCTATTTAAATTTCGCCGACAAAGCGTTTAAAAAACTTATAAGTGACCCTCCCAGTTTTCCCGGCAAAAATAGAAACCATCTGTTAAGTGACGTAGCTTGCTACGTCACATTAATAAGATCGCGCGTTCTTTTGCCCCTTCCCCCTTCGAAATAATCAGCCGATGTACAGCAGTGTACATAATCAGGTCAGTAAACTTTTATTAACCTAGGTTATTTTCAGATAATATTATCGCAACATAACGTAATATTTTCAAATCATCAAATTCTTTCAAGTTCATTCAGATTAAAATTTATTTCATTCATCAAATTCTTTTCAAGTTCAAGTGCATTTAGATAAACTATTTCAAGTCAGCAAATTCTTTTGCATTCAGTTAAAATCAAGACCAAGTAGATAAATTTAAGGTTGCCTCACAACATTTTAAATATTTTACAGATTTTCCATCATAACTAAATTTTTAATTAACTGTAACATTTAATTATTGACAAAATGACGAATGTTACTGACATGACCCAAGACAATCCCTCCTTCCGCGAGATGTTTGAGGAAATGAAAGCCCAAAACCGCGCTCTACAAGCTAAAATCGATGAACAAGCCAAACAAATCAAAGACCTCACTGATAAATTAACCTCATTCCTTCCCAACTCCCAATCACCCAAGGTTGTACAACCACCTCCGGTCGTAAGACCACCCCCGGTTGCAAAACCATTCGCAGACGCCCCTTCAGGGAAAAGGAAGGGGAAGACCCCCATCCCCCCCCTATCGACCACCTCCTCCACCAAAAAGGTAGTCAATACCTTGCCCAAGACATCCAAACCTGCCACGACCACAAAGAAAGTCCCACCGCGCCCCCTTATGGAATCGGCTGTTCCTAAGCCGCGACGCTCGCTTTCTGAATCTAAAGCCGCGAAAACCCTCTCCTCCGCCCAACCTCCATCAGAGGTAATGGACACTCAACCCTCTACCTCCACCGGCGGTGACACCTTTGTCACCCCAAACGACCGAAACCTAAAACGTGGCCGCTCCAACGTCAGCAATGACGATTCTGGGCCAGCCACCAAAAACAGGTTCGCCTGTCTCCAGGTGGATGACCCCCCGACTGACACCCCTGACGTACCAAACGATGAAGATATGGAAATCGTCCCCCAAACTCAGACTAACGTCCCTCAACCAGACACCCAGGGTGCTTCACACCCAGACCGCACCATGTACTCTTCCTCCAGCCGAATCCCCCCAATTGTCCTTCGTACAAAGGACAACTGGCCAGCTGTTAACCAATTGCTCAAAGACCGTAAAATCGCCACTACAAAAATTCGCACTCTCGTGGATGGCATCTCCATCCAGCCAGCCACTGAGACCGATTACCGCACCCTCAGTCGCCTTCTCGAGGAAAAGAACCTCCCCTCCCACTCATTCTCCCTCCCCCAAGATAAACCACTCAAAGTGGTCATCCGTGGTCTTCCGATCACCATCACCGCCGCCGAGGTCAAGGAAGACCTCGAATCCCAACAATTCGAAATTCAGTCCGTTTTTCAGATGCGCCAAGGTCGCGACAAAAAACTCATGCCACTGTACCTTGTCCATTTAACCCACAATACAGATGCCAAGAGAATTTTCGACATGACTTCGGTCCTGTCAATAAACACCCGCACTGAAACTCCCCACAAACGTACAGAGGTCGGTCAATGCCACCGTTGTCAACGGTTCGGGCATGCCCAAACCCTCTGCCGCGCCCCCCCCAAATGCGTCAAATGCGCAGGGGACCATATGACCTCCAGTTGCCAAAAAATCCGTGAGGATCCGGCCACCTGCGCTAATTGCGGAGGAAATCACCCCGCAAACTACAAAGGTTGCGTTCAATTCCCCAAACCAAAGAGACGAGAACTTTCAGCCCGTGAAGCAGCTTCCCGCTTCGCCGGCCGCCCCACTTACAATTACCCCTCCTCCCAAGGCCCCAGTCGACCATCTTATCTAGGAGTCGCTAGCCGGCATGCCCCTCACAGGGAAGCACCACATGCCACCCCCACGCCCACCACCTTCTACGATGGGATCCCCCCCCGACAATTAAGAGCAATCTTTGAACAACTCTGCAATCACAATGCCAGCGCAGAGCTCATTAGCATTGTCGAATCCATCACAAACTTCAAAGCCACTAACACCGCACCCGTTAATGTCTAAACCCAGATTTCAACCCACCACTTTGCAGACGGCTTTTTGGAACGCCAACGGCCTTTCAGCCAAACGAAATGAACTTCTCGCGTTCGCGCACGACCACGACCTTGACGTAATCTTGGTCAACGAAACCCACTTCAGAGCTGGCCAACTGGCAAAACTCCCTTGCTATTCACTTTATAGGAACGACCGCGACGGACGCGGAGGCGGAACCGCAATTTATGTAAAATCATCCATAGAACACGTCGCAATTCCGACCCCAGACCTAGAGTACCTTGAAGTCACCACGGTGAGCATCCACACCGCACATCACGGTTGGTTGCAACTCTCCTCCGTTTACAATCGCCCTAATACACACATCCTCAAAGAGGACCTTGAAACCCTTCTCGAAGGCCCCGACGCGAAGATCATCGCCGGCGATCTTAATGCTAAGCACTCCAACTGGTGGTGTAGATACACAAACCATGTAGGACGTGACCTTCTTTCACTAGCAAACGAGCTGGACTTCGTGATCGTCGCTCCCACCGCCCCCACCCACTACTCTCCTGCAGGTACGCCGTCCGTCCTGGACTTAGCCATTTTCAAAGACGTACAACTCCAATACGACATCACCACTAGCGAAGAGCTAAACTCCGACCACTACCCGGTCCTACTGACACTCGGACCAGTGGTACCCCCGAAGGGCCCTCCCACCCGAACGAAAACAGACTGGACTTCTTTCAAAGACACTCTCTCAGAAAATATCGGACCAATCCCTTATTTCGAGTCCCCCACTGACCTAGACCAATTCATTGCCAAATTTCAAAACAACATCAAAGATTCCGTGGACAAAGCTTCACATGAAGTCAACGCCACAGACGCCAGAGACAAACTCACCCCCTCCCTAAAAGACCTTATCAGAACCAAAAACCGAGCGAGGAAACTCGCCCGGCGAACCCGCAACCCCGACGACCAAAGGGCATACAACCGCCTTAAAGAACAAGTCGATGACAAGGTCAAAGAGTTTCACGACAATGAATGGTTAGACACCATCAACTCCCTTTCCTTTAAAGACATGTCCGTCTGGCGCATGGCCGCCGCCCTCCAAGGGAAAAAGAAAGCCACCATCCCAATTCTCACCCGCCCCGACGGCACCACTGCCAGAAGCGATCTTGAAAAGGCTGAAGTCTTCGCCGACAGCCTTCAAGCGCAATGCTCCCCCAATACCACTAGATTAGACCAAGACCATATCAATTCGGTCGCAAACTTCGTCACCACAACCCTAAATACAACCGACGACACACACATCAGCCCCGCCTCCCTTACGGAGGTCACCATTGCCATCAAACGTCTCAAAAAGAGAAAAGCCCCAGGTCCCGATGGTATCACCAACACCGCCCTCAAAGAACTCCCACAAAAAGCCAAAGTTGCCATCACCGGCATAATTAACGCATGCTTTCGACTCAACTACTACCCACAAATCTGGAAAACCGCCGATGTAGTGGTAATCCCCAAACCCGGCCAAAATCTCAAATGTCCTAAAAGTTATAGACCAATCAGCCTGCTCCCTTCAATCGGAAAAGTAGTTGAAAAAGTCATTCTCACCCGTCCCAAGAAGCCATGTTCGATAACCGTATTATTCAAAACGAACAATTCGGCTTTCGTGCAGGACACAGCACGACCCACCAAGCCCTCCGACTCGTTGAGCACGTCACGCAGGCACTCAACAAAAAAGAATTCACCGGCCTAGTGCTACTCGACGTATCGAAAGCTTTCGATAAGGTCTGGCATGAAGCCCTCCTGTTCAAAATGCTTCACGCTAAAATTCAACTCCCACTAGTTCGTCTTATTGCCTCCTACCTCCAGGACAGAAAACTTCAAGTCAAACTCATGAACACCAGATCCACAGAGCGCCCCATCACCTCCGGGGTCCCCCAAGGCTCAATCCTTGCAGCTTCACTGTTTAACATCTTCATGAGCGATATTCCAACCCCTTCAGATCCCACAACAAAAATCTCACTTTACGCAGATGACACTGCGATATACACGTCCTCAATCCACCCGGAAATAGCCACTACCCGCCTCCAGGAGGCGATCAACAACCTAGAAAGGTGGTACGAAACTTGGCGCATCGAGGTTAACTCGAGCAAAAGTTTCGCGATCATGTTTCGAAATCGTTGCAAGCCTCACAACTCCAGTGTCTGGATGTTTGAGGAGCAAATCCCATGGAAAACCAAGGTCAAGTACCTAGGAATTACCATAGACCGACGTCTCACTTGGAACGCCCACACCACCGCCGTAGCCGGTAAAGCCAAAGCCCTTTTCAATAAACTGTTCGCCCTCATGAACAAAGACAGCATCATGTCCCCCGCTAACAAACTACGACTTTACAAAGCCATAATCCGCCCAACAATGATTTATGCCTCCCCTGTCTGGGGCTACGCACCCCCCAGGGTCATAAACAAACTTCAAGTCATTCAAAACAAAAATCTTCGAGCCATTTTCAACGCCCCCTACTACGTCACTAACAGACGACTTCATGCGGATGCCAAACTCGATCTCATTAGCACCCTAAATCGCAAACATGCCACCAACCTCTACAACAAATCCAAATTTTCGGAAAACCCACTAGTAAACCAACTAGGTCAATACAATACTGACGACTTCCTCATTCCCCGTCCCAAGTCACTTCTGACCATGGACAACACCTGACCAAAACCCACCATCACACAGATTAATGTAGGTTCACAGGCCTAAGCTACACAAACTTCTTCGAAAGTGAATTTATTCACTAGATTTGTGTAATTTTCTGACCAATTTCCACAAGCTCCGATAAATCACCCCCCATAGCATCACTAAAATTTCACTAGTTGCCAATTCTAACTAGTTCCAAGTAGAAGCCACTCACTTCGGGGTCATCAATAGAAATTCCACAATTTCTTTCTTCGAATTAGGGACTCTACTATAACGATAAACGCAAAAACTTTCTTTTCACATATCCATACCCACAGTCACAAACCAGGTTTTTACCAGACAGACCGCCAAGCGCCAATTCCCAGAGACCCACCGGTCTCTAAAACTTCCAACGTCACTAATGTATCTTTCCAGATGAAGGAGAAGGCCGGCTACGCCGGGATGCTCCATCAAATACATATCAGGTAAAGGTAAAGGTTCGCACCGGCAGTCGCTTGCTTGCATTCGACTACACCGCACGTCAATTTTTGCGCTCTTTAATTTTCACGAATTATGTTCAAATAGCAATTTTCATTGCTGTTCTCTCAACGTAATTTAAAATAGAAGTGAATAGTGACACCTCAAGTTCCTTATCTATTTAAATTTCGCCGACAAAGCGTTTAAAAACGCTTATAAGTGACCCTCCCAGTTTTCCCGGCAAAAATAGAAACCATCTGTTAAGTGACGTAGCTTGCTACGTCACATTAATAAGATCGCGCGTTCTTTTGCCCCTTCCCCCTTCGAAGTCATCAGCCGATGTACAGCAGTGTACATAATCAGGTCAGTAAACTTTTATTAACCTAGGTTATTTTCAGATAATATTATCGCAACATAACGTAATATTTTCAAATCATCAAATTCTTTTCAAGTTCATTCAGATTAAAATTTATTTCATTCATCAAATTCTTTTCAAGTTCAAGTGCATTTAGATAAACTATTTCAAGTCAGCAAATTCTTTTGCTTTCAGTTAAAATCAAGACCAAGTAGATAAATTTAAGGTTGCCTCACAACATTTTAAATATTTTACAGATTTTACAACATAATATTATTTTAAAAATTTATTTTTATTATTGAATTATTTGTAAAAATGACGACTGACAAAGACACGCTCCAACAAAACTACGAAAGTCTTCTCCTGCGATTTGACGAACAATTAGCCATTTCAACCTCCCAGGCTGCCACAATTGAACGCCTAAGCTTAGAAGTCAGCAGACTAACCGCTCTGATAATCGCCAGAGACGAACCCCCCAAGGTCGTGCAACCACCTCCGGTAGCACAATCACCCCCGACTACCCAAACACGCCCGACGGCCCCTTCAGGGAAAAAGAAGGACGTCTATAATCGCCCTCAGCAACGCATCCTCAAAGAGGACCTAGAAACCCTCCTCGAAGGCCCCGACGCGAAGATCATCGCCGGCGATTTCAATGCTAAACACTCCAACTGGTTGTGCAAACACACAAACCATGTAGGACGCGACCTACTTTCACTAGCAGACGAGCTGGACTTCGCGATCATCGCTCCCACCTCCCCCACCCACTTTTCTAACGCAGGTACGCCGTCCATCTTGGACATAGCCATTTTCAAAGACGTACAACTCCAATACGATATCTCCACCAGCGAAGAACTAAACTCAGATCACTACCCGGTCCTTCTGACACTCGGACCGTTGTTACCCCCAAAGGGCCCTCCCACGAGAACGACAACAGACTGGACCTCTTTCAAAGACAATCTGTCAAAAAACCTTGGACCAATCCCATTCTTTGAGTCCCCCACTGACCTAGACCAATTCATTGCCAAATTCCAAGACAACATCAAAAAATCCGTTGACGAAACCTCTTTTCAAGTTAACAACACGGACGTCAGAGACAAACTCACTCCCTCCCTCAAAGATCTTATCAGAGCCAAAAACCGAGCGAGGAAACTCGCTCGGCGAACTCGCAACCCTGATGACCAAAGGTCATACAACCGGCTCAAAGAGCAAGTAGACGTTAAAGTCAAAGAATTTCATGACAATGAATGGTTAGACACCATTAACTCCCTTTCATTTAAAGACATGTCCGCATGGCGCATGGCCGCCGCCCTCCAGGGAAAAAAGAAAGTCACCATCCCAATTCTCTCCCGCCCTGACGGCACTATTGCCCGGAGCGATCTTGAAAAGGCTGAAATCTTCGCCGACAGCCTCCAAGCTCAATGCTCCCCCAACACCACAAGATTAGACCAAGACCATATTAATTCGGTCGAAAATTATGTCACCACCACCCTAAACACCTCCGATGACACACATATCAACCCCGCCTCCCTTCTGGAGGTCACCATTGCCATTAAACGCCTCAAAAAGAGGAAAGCCCCAGGTCCCGATGGCATCACCAATTCTACCCTCAAAGAACTCCCCCAAAAAGCCAAAGTTGCCATCACCGGCATAATTAACGCATGTTTTCGACTCAACTACTACCCACAAATATGGAAAACCGCTGACGTAGTGGTAATCCCCAAACCCGGTCAAAATCTCAAACTTCCGAAAAGCTATAGACCAATCAGCCTGCTCCCTTCCATCGGAAAAGTAGTTGAAAAAGTCATTCTCATCCGTCTCCAAGAAGCCATGTTCGATAACAGTATTATTCAAAACGAACAATTCGGCTTCCGTGCTGGACACAGCACGACCCACCAAGCCCTCCGATTACTTGAGCACGTCACGCAGGCACTCAACAAAAAAGAATTCACCGGCCTAGTGCTACTCGACGTATCAAAAGCTTTCGATAAGGTGTGGCACGAAGGCCTCCTGTTCAAAATGCTTCAATCTAAAATTCAAATTCCACTAGTCCGACTTATTGCCTCCTACCTTCACGACAGAAATCTCCAAGTCAAACTCATGAACACCAGATCCACAAAGCGCCCCATTACCTCCGGGGTCCCCCAGGGTTCGATCCTTGCAGCTTCACTGTTTAACATCTTCATGAGTGACATTCCAACCCCCTTAGATCCCGCAACAAAAATTTCACTATATGCAGATGACACTGCAATATACACATCCTCAATCCACCCGGACATAGCCACAACCCGCCTCCAGGAGGCGATCACCGATCTCGGAAGGTGGTACGAAACTTGGCGCATCGAGGTTAACTCGAGCAAAAGTTCCGCGATCATGTTTCGAAATCGTTGCAAGCCTCACAACTCCAGTGTCTGGATGTTCGAGGAGCAAATCCCCTGGAAAACCAAGGTCAAGTACCTTGGCATTACCATGGACCGGCGCCTCAAATGGGACGCTCACATTTCCTCCGCAGCCGGTAAAGCCAAATGCCTCTTCAATAGACTGTTCGTCCTCATGAACGCAAAAAGTACCATGTCCCCCGCTAACAAACTAAGATTATACAAAGCCATAATCCGCCCGACAATGATTTACGCCTCCCCTGTCTGGGGATATGCACGCCCCAGGGCCATAAATAAACTTCAAGTCATTCAAAACAAAAATCTCCGAGCTATTTTCAGCGCCCCCTACTACGTCACTAACAGGCGACTACATGCAGACGCCAAACTAGACCTCATTAACACTCTTAATCGTAAACATGCCACCAATCTCTACAACAAATCCAAATTCTCAGAAAACCCACTAGTAAACCAACTAGGTCAATACAACCCAGCTGACTTTCTCATTCCCCGTCCCAAATCACTCCTGACCACGGACAACTCCTGACCATAACTCACCCCCACACAGACTAATGTATGTTCATAGGTTTAACTTACACAAATTCTCTTCGAAAGTGAATTTATTCACTAGATTTGTGTAATTTTTCGATCAATTATCACAAGCTTCGTTAAATCACCCCCCATAGCATCACTATAATCCCACTAGTCGCCAATTCTGACTAGTTCCAAGTAGAAGCCACTCACTCCGAGGTCATCAATAGAAATTAATTCATAATTTCTTTCTTCGAATTAGGGACTCTACTATATCGGCAAACGTAAAAATTTTCTTTTTCTTCTCATATTACATATTCACAGTTACAGCTCAGGTTTTTACCAGTCAGTCCGCCAAGCGCCAATTCCCAGAGACCCACCGGTCTCTATAAATTCCAATGTCACTAATGTATTCTTTCAGATGAAGGAGAAGGCCGGCTGCGCCGGGATGCTCCATCAAATACATATCAGGGAAAGGTAAAGGTCGCACCGGCAGATGCAGCTCGTCTCTCGTACATGTAACATCGATTATTTTTTGTTTTTACGCGATTTTTTGGGGGTGAAACGTAATAGTTTACTGCCCCATACCGCAACTATACTTTTAAATGCTATTTCAAGGGTCTCTAAGCTCCCGGTTTCATTTATCTCGGTTTTTTTTATGGGAGACGCCTTCTCGTATGTTTAGCATAGTAACCAGAGTCAAAACCGCCCTGGAGGGGTGCAGAGCGGAGCGGCGCCCCGAAAGGGTAGGTTTTGACGATGGATAACCCTCCTTATCGAATGCACACTCCAAAATTCGAAGAAAAAAAATTTAATTTTTTCACCTTTTCGGCAATACACGGGTTATTTTCCATTTTTTTGATTATATTTATTACTAATATTCACTAATCACACTCCCATCTATACGAATTTCAAAGAAAAATTCAAATCTGAGCGAAAAAATTTTACGCATTTTCAAGGGACCGTCTTTCAATTGTATAGCGTCTGCCAGGGGTCTGCCGCATACTCGATGCTACTTTCCCGTACTTTTCAAAAGTCGATATTGGGGTTGTTTTTCATCAATGTACACTTTTTTGTTTTAATAGACAAATATAAGCATGTTCTTTAGTGTGTAGCACTCGAAAATTTTTTTCGAGTGGATGAGTTAGTGAAATAGTCCCCAATTTGTTTAATATAATAGCAAAAAAACACATTTATTCATGTCCAAATCAATAACAATATGATAACAAACAACCGCGTATAATTGCATTATCTGCTACCCGTCCACAACGCGTATGCAAGTGCATTCAATGTTTATAGCAATAATAACTTAATAAAAAGTCCATTAATAAATAACTCACCGTACTTGTAGAGTGAAGATGTTCCAAATACAATATTTAATACAGCGTTGAATATTTTCTGGTGAGTGGCGATTTTTATATTCACATTTGCGAATTTCTTCCTGGTTCCGCTTTGTAACCTTAAATTTTCAAATTCTTCAATCTTCCTATTAATCTCACACCATTTCCAAATTCCAATTTCATCAACCAACACAGTATTGCATCCTTTTTCTGGTCCCTCTTTTATTTGTCCCATTTTCCAAAAATTCTGTCAACAATTTTCCAAGTGTTTTATTTAATTATTAATTTTAATTAATTATTTTTTAGGGAGATTGTCGTGAATCCAAAATCCGTTAATTCAATTAATTCTTCTAATCGAACTATTTATTCACACCAGTTCACTTTCAAATCAGCAAAATTACCCTTTTTCCTCAATTAATTCCTTGTTGACAAGTCAACCGGATGTCCAAAAACTGCGTTAACACCAGAAATCGTCGCAAAAATAAAGGACATGGTTTTGGAAGATTGTCGATTGACCGAGACACATTTTGTAGAAGACATTTCATTAGGCACAGTAAGTAATATTTTATGTCAAGTTTTGGGTTTCAAAAAGCTGTGTGCACAATGGCTGCCGCATTCGTTGGCAATGTAACAAAAACACATTCGAATGCGACTTTGTCAGCACTATCTGGAGCGTTTTAGAAAGGATGAAAAGGATTTTGTGCATTGTTTCACTATGGAAGAGGCTAAGGAGTGGTATGAACCCGGTTCTTCTGTCCCGAAGCGAGTTCGTGTACAGAAATCGGTCAAGAAGGTGTTAGCTTTAGTTTTTTTTGGTATGCAAAAGGTATTTTGTTCGTAGATTACCTCGAAACTGGTAATCCAAGAAACTCAGATTATTGTTGTAATCTTTTGGACCAATTGGATGATGTAAAAATTCGTGGTAAAACCGGTTTACAGAAGAAAAAAAATCATTGTCCATCAAGATAATGCACCTGCCCACACAGCTCAAAAACCCATCGCTAATATCAGTGAATTAAATATGAATTGTTGCAACAAGTCTATTCGCCAGATTTAAGTCCATCTGACTTGTGGCTCTTCTCATATCTTAAAAAATTCTTACCTGGAAAACGATTTTCATCAAACAAAGAGGTAACAGCTGCCGCAGAGGGGTATTTTGCAGACCTTCCGGAAAACCACTACAAAGATGGGATCCATAAATTGGAGGATCGTTGGAATAAGTAGTGTATTGAAGTTGAGGGAGATTATACTGAAAAATAAATCTCAATTTTACAACCAAAAATTCGGTTTTTCATTTCCGTTCTCTCATACCATTTACTTATTGTTTGAATAAACAGATTGTAAATATTTAATTGAAATTAAAAAAAAAATTCCGTTCCGCGAGTTTATTGAACAGTCTATACCGGGTGTTCATTTTAAAACTTCCAGCAATTAATATCTCAAAAACCAAAAGTCAGATGAAAAAATGTTTCGAACAAAAGTTGTATGATAGCGAGGGGGAGAGAATATGGGATAATTGTTTTTTTAATTTATTGACCTTTTCAAGGTCATTTGAAGGTCAACTTGGTTTTTTTAAATGGCACCTTATATTTTTTTTAGCAGATTAATATTTTTCATGAATAAATAAACAACTTTTGTTGGAAAAATTTTTTTATCCGACATTAGGCTTTTCGAGTAAGATGCGTTGAAACAAAATAATATAATCAACATTGTTAATCAAAATTTAATATTTACAAGTTTTAGAAGGCTATTTACTAGTATTAAACAGTGGAAAAAATGTTTGTAAACGAGTGTTTTCATAAAAAGTTTTCAAAATGTTCCCCATTTGTAAATATTAAATTTTGATTAACAATGTTGGTTATATCCTTTAAGGAATCTCGATAATCCATTCATGCGCGTCGCTAGTTTCAACGTATCTTACTCGAAAAGCCTAATGTCAGATAAAAAAAATTTTCCAACAAAAGTTGTTTATTTATTCATGAAAAATATGAATCTGCTAAAAAAATATAAGGTGCCAATTAAAAAAACCAAGTTGACCTTCAAATGACCTTGAAAAGGTCAATAAATTAAAAAAACAATTATCCCATATTCTCTCCCCCTCGCTATCATACAACTTTTGTTCGAAACATTTTTTCATCTGACTTTTGGTTTTTGAGATATTAATTGCTGGAAGTTTTAAAATGAACACCCGGTATATTAGTTAACCATAGTCCTTCTTTGAACGATGAAACCAATTCATCTTCGGAATCAATAAAAAAAAGGGAAAATTCGCTCAATCCATGGGTACAATCATAAAATGATTGTACTATTAATATATTTTGTATAGTATGAAATTCTGGAATAAATCTATAGCATATTAATTATTATTAAGAACAAGGACTGGAAGAAATGCTAAAACAGTAATTTAGATTTTCGATTGAGAAATACAGCTTTCACATTAATTTATATCCTTATTTCAATTTAATGACGAACTACCTATCTTATTTAATAATATAAGAAAGAGATGCACCTAGGATAACAACTGATGCATTAGAACAGGCAGATTAAACAACCGCTATTGCAATCTACGCTAATCAAAACCATAGAAATAAGTAATTAACCACAAAGTAAATGTATGACTTCGCGGTCGAATTTCACATCTAAGGGAAACCTAAAAGTCTCGCGGACTACTTTGAAAAAGGAAAACGGTAACTTACCGAAGGTACATTTCTAAATAAAACCAATTGAAAAGTTTCAGATAATGCTGAATTTTATAAAAATTAAGTGGGTGTTAAGTCACGTAACAGAACATTTAATAATTTTAGGATAAATATCCTTTTAGCTAAAATATTTTTCCTTCTTTTGTGGGATATAAATAACACGTCGACATTATAATTATTACGTGTGGGAGTACGTTTTTTGGGACGAAAAGTAGGGTTACGAATTTCTGTATTTGAATTCATTCGGAATGTTTTCATCTTTTTGCACATTTGTCATGAATAGTATTCATTTGTAAAAGCAAAGATTTATTTTTGAACTAAGAGTTCTTACCGTACGAAAGCAAGCAGGAGAAGGAATAATAGAAATTTTTCATAAAATATTGCAAGGAGTAGTGGTGATAATATTCGAATTATTTAATTAGTTTCAAATACTGATTGCGCGTTTTAAAAACAATAAAAGCCGATGACAGAAAAGACAGGGAATAAAACATGCATCGAACCGCAAATCAAGTATGCAGGGATGGTCGTCCTGCCAAAGTACTAGGCTCTTATTATCCTGTCCTGTACTGATCTCAACCACGATCTCAACGAAGTAGTAAATTCACTGTCTCATGCATCAGTGTCGTTGAATATTAAAATGTAATCACATTTGTAAAGGACATTCATGTAAATATATTATAAGCAATCATTATTTTGTAATGGATGTATTTTTAGTTACTATAAGATGACCACCATTAAATAAATTATTTTTGCAAACGTTTACTAAATCACGTTGCTTCAAATTAAATTAAAATTAGATCATGTGTGAAATTAATTGCGTTTTAAATAATTTAAAAAATTTCAATTTCAACGTATCGCACGTAACTAAGTATAAAAATTTCCGGGAAAACTTCATTAAAATATATTTAGCTTTTTTAATTGGTTATTTAATCCGTTTTCTATATTCTAAAGAATTATAACAATTAAATTGCTATGTCTAATGTTTTCACTTCAATTACGATTTACCCAGGCAAGCTGTGATTTGGCGAGCGCGCGGGTGACAAAATATCAATGTAATTTTTCATCATTATCATCATTTTATGTATAAAAAGGCGTAATAGGTGATACATGTGGTTCAGTTTAAAGCTATAGTCCAAAAAACCAACACGAGTATCATATTCTCTTAATTAACGTTGTAAAATCCGCCAAGAGCCCTCATTAGAGGCTTGTCACACCGACATCACATAATGAATCTTGACGTGGCACTTTTTATAATGTGTACTTTTAACTAGATTTCAAATTAATTTAATTAGTATTATTTTAGTTTCAATGGCAATGACATTTTCAACTTATAATTCACGAAATTCCAACTGTACGTATTATTTTAATTAAATATCTAATTTGATATTTTGTACTGCTTCCATATATAGTAAGCGTGGCAATGATAATTCCGTTAATTAATATATTAACTAATTAACCAAATTTTAGATTCTAATTATAAGGCCAACTGTTATTGAAGTGTTAATGAATTGTTTAAAATCCATCTTGATGTATTTTTGCCTAAATGAGCAATTAACTAAATTATATTAATTACTACAGAAACGCTCTCAAGTTTTTTTTTGCAGACGCAGGTACCTACTTATTGGTATTTTAGTTCTTTGCTTAAAATTTCAAGACGAACTGGTTACGTAACATTTTAATTGCACGAACTCTTCTAATTTATTTTAATTTTTAAAGAACTTATTTATTATTGTAAATGTAGAAGTGTGACAACTCAAATAAGATAACTAAAATATCTCTATAAACATGCCAGTTCTTCGCTATAGGAAATAGGTATAATAAATTTATCCATAAAAGTCATTATCAAATCAGTATTATATATGTACACAAACATTAATAAACTTAACGGTTTAACATTTTTAAGGAATTATTTAAATCAAGCTTGTTTCGGATTGTAATTACCTTGTAATTATTTTCCCCAATACCATTAAACATTAATTTATAAATTAATGTTGGCGTAGGTTCATAATAAAGAAATAAAAATTAAAACACAGTACAGCATTTTATTAAAATAATCAATTAATTTGTGCTTTAATAGTGACATCGTTAGGCGACATTTCTTCGTTGTGTTTTACACATAAATTGGCGTTATTATTTTATAGCTTCGCATGATTCTAATATAAGTTTTCAGTTTTTTTTTCGTAATATAGTGGGAAAAATATTTTTTTAATATTAATAATGACCAGTACACGGTTTATTCTATTATTGGAACATAAATGTTCATTATTATATTTGATGCATTGCAGCCGAGCGCATTGATTCATGTCCACAGACAGGGATGCAATTAAGCTCCACTTACCATACATTTTCAAATTGCCAATTTGTGTACATCGCTATCGTTACTAGCCCGACCATCAACTATTGTGTATTTTAAAAATAATGCTGTCTTTTGTCTCGAAGTATTATGCAGCGTTTTATTTTCAGTGCCATTATGCAATTTAATATAATCCATGTCCGATCAAATTGCATTAAGTTCCATTTATTACTAAAGTCACAAAATTTCACTTTATTGATGCTACATATTTCAAATTTATATTTTATTAAAATTTAAATGAAATTGCTTTTATCAAATCAAAAAAGTACTACTATCAATTTTATACTATTTAATTTGCAGAATCTTCCAGATGCAGTTTTAACTATCAGTTCCAGCGTCAATTTCATTGTACAAAAATAAAAATTAATTTTAGCTTTTGTACATCAAAAGGCTTATGTGCTTGTTTCAAAATTTTAACAAAAACTTGACTAGAAGTTAACATATTTGAATTTTAATTGCACCTTTTTTATTTAATAACTTCAAATATTGTTCTTTTCCTACTGCATTTCAAAGATTAGGCCATATCCTGTTGAAGTACTTTTCGTTTCTCGGTCTCATAGTGTTTCTTCTGTCTCTTGTTTTGTATTCCAAGGCTCAGTGGTAAGGAAAGACTATTGTTCAAAAAACATCTTACCAACGTAGCTGCAAAATTCAAAATCAGGAACAACATCAACTGAAAATTGGAGATACAACCAATAACTCCATATGGCAGCAAAGCACACCCGAGCCCAATCAAGCAACAACGATACAACAGACTTAAAGTGTTAAATGTAGGATTAGAAGAAGTGCCCGATATCACAAAAGTAGAAACAGAAAACGCTCTAAAGAGCTCTAAAAGCCACGAAGCACTAGGAAGTGATGGAGTAATTGCTGAAATAATAAAAGAAGTTGGAAAGGTGGTTTTGATGGAGCTGATGGAGTTGTATAATGATTACTTGCAGGAATAGGCAATTCCGACATCGTGGCAGTGTTCTGGCCGAAACTCGGTTGCTACAAAATAGTTTCGGTTACACCTGCCGCTTGTCTTGCTCGTGGATGGACTGTACGGAGCAGCTAGCTCTTGGAAATTACTCCGCGTCGGAGATGCTGGGTTATCTTTCGGTAGTCGTGGGTTCTTTAAAGAGGCCTTGCTTTGCACAATAATTATTTTGCTTGGCCGCCAGCCTCGAATAGAAGCTTTCGCTAAACTAGTTGCTTTTATCGGGACAAAATGGAACTTAAAATAAAATAAAATTGACTGCTCAGGATACACACGTTTAATGAAAACTAACATATAATTAATTGTAAACAAATAGACAGATTCTTGAGTACACACAGTAAATGATTTATAATTGTTGAACAAAGATTTATATACAAAATAATCCGGCGAATCAATTGATGTCGCAATGATGTTGCTGAGAGCTGTTCGAGATGAATCTTCACACGTTTCTGGTGTGGCTATGAATTTTATTACTTTATCAAACTTTAGCGTTGCAAAAAGACGCTCTACTACTACTTGAAAGCAGGAAAAACTAACTACTAATCCTACAGAAGGTAGGCAAAAATTAATTAAGCAGGTTACAAGATGGTTAGCTACTACGTGCTTTATAGGTTGGTTATTATACAATTTATACAGTAAGTAATCCTTGGATCTACTTACAGTTTGTGCTATCGGGATGTTTACGTTATTTAGTTTGTTTGGATTCGATGGCATGCCTCCGTTCCTCATAAATGTCAACAGGACTTCTGTTGGTAAATGTTCGATCTAAAAGTAGTCAAGAAAAAACACACGTGTATAAAATTGTTAAAAACTATAAGAATGTAGCTATTGTTTTCTGAATTAATAAAAAGTAATTAAATTCGATATGCAATACCACCAGATTTATTTTAGATTCCCCAGCTGGGTTTGGGATGATATTTAAAATAATGCACGCAATTTTTGGAAAGTCTTTTGAACAGATGTTCCTCAAGTTGGACGCTCTTGAAATTACAAGATGGCTAAAATGTTCTTGGTTGAGAACAATTCTGCGCAGATTGGTATTCGAGTGATCGAGTCCCTTCTTTATTGGGGTTGCTAACAACTCTCCGGATTGCCCACAGTTATTGAAGTTGTAACAAATGTTAATAAAGGATAACTTCAATGCAATGGTAGCGCTGGACAGCTTGGAGCCGGATTTCGAAATGGTAACGATCGTTCCTTCCCAAAATGGCGTAGCGACAATTAAATTCATAGAATCCAGAAATTGATTATTAATCATACAGATCATATGAAAAGCTAAAATACAACACTTCACTCGTACGCGTTACTTCTTGTTTGTTAAAATTATTAAACTTTGGTTTATTAATATTAATTAAAACCATTAAAACTTTAAATTTTTGAAGAGTGAAAATTTCACGTCTCTACTATGCAAGCGGTGTTAGGCGAACCTCTTATTTTTTGGCGCTCTTGAACCGTCTGCGCGTATTCGAGTTATAAATCGGAAAACTGTATTATCGGTGGATATCGATGCAAAAATTTGTGCTCGCTGCTAATGGTTCATGGGTCATATACCCTTTAGGCGCTAAGATTCATAAAACTATCGATTAATAATCTTTCAAACATTGAGACTTTACGAATGGTAGAAATATAAAGCAAATCTCTCGTGATTTTAAAAGTCATACATGGTACTGGCGTTAAGGTTTATAAAATACGCTATAATGGAATGATTCAAAAATACCGGATAAAGTTATTTAAATAAAGATATAATATAGAAGTAAAATAAAGATCAGTTTTGCTAAACAAAACTCGCTAAATAAAAAATTATACATAGTTCATAAAAATTTGTGAATCATGATAACATGAATTCACATAAACAGAAAATAAATAATTCTTTCGTCACCATAAAGTGTAACATGGTTACATTTATTGATGACCAATCAAAAAAAGGAAAAGGAAAAATATCTTTCCAAAATAAAGTAACAGAAATCTGTTACAGCAGGAAGCATATTAAGTGATGTTACTCCATATAAAAGGCAATATAATGTGACCTGGGTAACTGTCGACCGATAAGCTTACTGCCACAATTATACATAGAAACTATTCGGCAGAATAGTAAGTAACAGAATAATTGTAAAATAGATTTTTACCGACCGAGAGAGCAAGCCGGATTTCTAAGTGGATATAGCACATGTGATCACCCTCAGACCCCATTTTTTCTATTTCGTCTGGTAATTTTCATCCCATATCTAGTAAAATTATTCGGGCATTTGTGTTCATACTCTTAATTGCATTAATGAAGTGTCTAGGAAAGCCTCTTGTTTCTATGATCTGTGAAAACACAGTCCTATATGCGTCTCTCTATTACATTCTCTGCGTTTCTCTATTAACTGCTGCAATATGAATATTCCATCTATTCAATCTTTCCCCTCTGAAGCCCATCTGTTCTTCACCTTATGTATTATACTGGCTGTGAGAAGTTCTTAATTCTATTCTTTAGTATTTTGTAAGCAGGATCTAAGAAGCTTATACCTCCATAGTTGTGACATTTATTATTATTACCGTTTTTGAATAATGACATTACCTTTTCTTTTTTCCAGTCTTCTGGAATTTTGTTTTGTTTCCAGCTCATATTAAAGAGGTGTAAAAGTCTTAAATGGAGCAGTGTGCCATCATATTTCTATAATTCAGTATTTATGCCATCCAATATCGTTGCTTTTCGATTTTTGGTGGATTATAGAATCATCGTCAGTTCATTCATGTCAATTTCATCACGTCCTTTTATATCCTCTTTTTGTAGAAATGTTTCACCTTCATCGTTTTTATCCCATAACCATTTATAGTGTATGTATTATCCAGTCTTTCTCTTCTATTTTATTTATTTTTTCTTTTTCTTGTGTATTTAAAGTCATCACCTCATATACCAAATATCTGTCTTCTAATATGTACACCATGTTCAATATTACTAATGAAGTGGTTCAGGATTCTGCATTTGCTTTTCTTGCCAGCGATTTAGTTAAACTTTCTTTTTTGTTTGTAATCTTCAACGTTTTTTAAGATTGGATCATTTGTGTAATTTCCTGTAGGGGAAGGTGGGGCAGAACGGGGGTCGATGTGGTTGGGACAGTATTTGAAGGTGTAAATAAAGAGGTAAAAATCTATTATAGTGTGAATAAATTTATTTAACATTTCGTTTAACATCTCAGATGGTCAAAATTAAAATAATGAAAATATTTGTATTTATTTTAAACGTTTGAAAAAAGAAAGGTTATATCATGGGGCAGAACGGGGTATTCATTAAAAGGTGAAACAAAATCATGTTTTATGGCTGGCAAAGTTCACAGATGAGTTGTGATTCATCATCGTCAGTATCAATGCCGGCACAGGAATTATGGGCCCATTTTTTACACTGTATGCATGATATCCAGCCTTCACTCGATTTTGAATATAAGTCGTTGCAATATAAACAGGTCGCATCGTCTTCTTCATCTGATTCCACGCTTTGTTTCCGTGGTTTTTTGTTAACAATTTTCTGTGTTTTTTTCTTTTCTATTTTGTTAACAGTTTTCTGGGTATTCTCCTTCCTTTTTTCGTTACCGGTGAACAGTTTTTTCTTAAGTCTATTTTCTTTGGCTTGCTTGATCTTCTTAGCATTATTAGCCGCTTCTTCGAGTTCAGTCTTATAAAGGGAAGCTGTCAGGATTGCCGTTTTGCCTCGTTTCCTCGTCACTCGCTTTTGTCCCGGCTTTACTCTGGGTATGGGAAGTATATGTTCAGG
Organism: Podabrus alpinus; assembly: GCA_932274525.1. NCBI lineage: Eukaryota > Metazoa > Arthropoda > Insecta > Coleoptera > Cantharidae > Podabrus > Podabrus alpinus. The sequence goes on from OW026451.1 coordinate 28,448,609, forward strand.
CGAAAACCTCGGAAAGCTGGTAAAAATAGGACTAGCTATTGTTATATTATAGTGAATATATAACAACCACAAAAGAAAAGAAATTAGATCGGTGAAAAATAAAAGTATGATCGGGGCGGAACGGGGTAGGACCCCGTTCTGCCCTACCCCGTTGTGCCCCAAGTGTTGGTAAACCAAACATCGTAAGGTTAGCGACAGCCATGTTACTTCTCCAAGACATGTTAACACGTGAAACGATACTTTAAACAACGCTTAATTCGGTAGACTAAATTGGAATAACCAAAAGTAATGTGAAATATATCTTACCTTGTTTTCAAATATTCATAAAGTTGTAATTTTATACAGATTTCAGGGAGGTGTTTAATGAACAAAGGAGAAACACTTGGTAATTCACAACGACCGTTCTTATCACTGCATAGATGCATAATGAAGGTGTATAGAGAGTTGCAGCGAACTGCAGTGCTACTATCAGCAAATAAACCTGATCCCCCGTTCCGCCCCGACCCCCATTCCGCCCCACCTTCCCCTACTTTCGGGTTTATTAATTCTGTAAAATAAGCATAATATTTCTCGTCCTGCCAGAATGGTTAAACCCCTTTATCCGATAATTTAGCTGTACTTATGAGATATTTCATTTAATGCTTAATGTTATTAAAATTGCAGTAATTTTGCATTGGAGAAAAGTTTGCTTACGAAGAAAATGCATAAAGCAAATTACCCAATATTTTAATATGGTGTAAACATTTAAGAATTTGATATAATGATATATAATTAATTTATAAAAAATATATAATAATTATTATAAAAAAGTTATGAAAAATATTGACAGGGATAATAATAATTAAGAAATAAATTTCTTACTATCAAAATAATTGCAATGTATTTGTATATACTTACAATTACAATTTTAACATACTAATTTGGATTAATAAAATATGTAGTAAATAATAATCTCTATTCAAGGCAATTGCATTTAACATAATAACATTACAATAAGATTATCATTATATCATATTATTATTATTCATCATCAGATCAAGGAGACTGTTAATTGCTTTTTCTAATACCTTAATGGGGTCCTGTACCTTTCTTTATCTTCTTAAGTACAGGGCATATGTTAATTGTTTTTTCTAATACCTTAATGGGGTCCTGTATCTTTCTTTATCTTCTTAAGTACAGGGCCCCATTATACCTGAACCTTAGTGCCTGAGCAATAAGCCTGTCTTTGTTATGCTAGAGCACGCAATTTATTATTTAATTAGTTTAGGGTTTCCTAGAATGTCCCCATTCAAATAGTAACCAACCTTGTGCCTTTGTTCGGCAATTCTAGGAAACCCTCTCTTTCTTTTATTCTTAGTATTTTCTTTAAAATAGTTAACCTGCGAGGCATCCAGAAAATATTAAGTTAGTTAATTTTGTGATCCGAAACTGCAAGGTACACATTGCAAGTACGAAACAGTTTTGAACTACATTATTACTCATCAATTCAAGGAGCATTTTAAATCATTGTTAAACTTTGTTATTCGTTTAGTGTTGTGTTTTATAAATAAAATTGTTAAGGGATCCAAAACATGTTTCATTAATTAAGGCCAAGAAGCTAGCAACAGAGACCGCTAAGGAAGTGCCGGCAGCTACGAGGGCTGATTATTAAGTCCTTAGAATAAGAAAGAAAAACAATTTTTTTGGGGAAAAATTCATTTCATTTTTCAACAGTCACCTTTTAGGTCGACACATACTTAATCCAACGCGATTCAAGTATTTTGAATAGAATTTTTCAAACTCTTCAAAATAATAAGTTGTTTCGGCTATCACTTCTTCATTTGTCTTAAATATTTTTCCTCAGAGCCATTATTCAAGTTTGGAAACAAGAAGAATTCACTAAGAGCGAATTCTGTACAGTATGGTGGATGTGGAAGCAATTCGTAACCCAGTTCATGCAGTTTTACCATTGCAATTTCTGGGAATAAAAGTTCAAAAAGAAGCTATTTTTTCTTGCCACAAATGAGGTCGACCTTCTTTGATTGCATTTGTAGACATAGTATACCCCTGTTATTGTTTTTCCTTCCTGAAGTTATTTGATGAACACTACTTTTGCTTCCTTCGGGGTCCTTCCGCCAGCTTCAACCCGTTATTTAGCCTGTTCTTTTATTTCTGGAGTATAATAGTGAATCCATGTTGCGTCGACGTAAACATTCTTGAGGTTTAACGTTGAAATAATACCAAACACTGCTTTGAATTGTTAGTTTTTCCATTTCCAATCCGCCAAAGAAGTTCAAAAAATATTAAAATAATTTTCATTAAAAAATTATTATTTAATTAGAATTAAAAAAAAGGAAAAACTTTTTGTGAATAACGTGCCGTATATTAGTACTAAGTATATTTTATATAACTACAATATTTACATTTTTGTAAATAAAATATTTATACTAATATTATTGTTAAAATAATGAAATTTTAATTATTCGTACAAATGCATACATCATTTTTTTAAACATTAATATTAGCTATTGAAAATATTTTATTTTACATCATAATATGTATGTTTTATCTATAAATAAATTAAATTTTATTGTCATCCAGAAAAAGTAGATTTGCAATAAAATCACCGATTCATCGAAATCACCGATTATTATTTAATAATAAATTATTAAATTTGTTTTAACGATAAATTATTAAATTATTCTGTCTAAAATTGAACAAGATACATAACCTGAGAAATTTAATCTCAAAATATGTATTGGCATTGAAACGGGTTTGCGTCGAAAAGTTTCCGCATCGAAACGTCGCGCGTCCAAACAGCTGCGTTGAAATGTCCTAAACCATCTTTGGTGGGAGACCAGATAAAAATCTAAAATTTCATCACACGTATTAGGAGTAAATAAAAGAAAAACGACAATCGGCACTTGGTGCATTTTCCCTCTACGGCGTCATCAAATATGGTAGCCGTTCCATCACAAAATTGTGTGTATCTCTGTTAATACTTGTCCAATTTTTATAAAACTTTAATAAATGTATTGTATTTATAATACGGGAAACAATGATTTGCTAACTGTTTTTCGTTTAATTTTATTTGTTTTTTAATTTTTTTTATGATACAAATGAGTTCCTCAAAATTTTCATTGAATATGATACATTTTGCAACAAATTCAACACTACTGTTGGAGAAATAATGATAATACCATGAAAAAGTTATATTTATTATAGTAACATAACAATGATCTTGACAACCAGTATTAATAAATAATTTTAACAATGATTAAATTATAAACATGTTCAGATTTTATGTAAAAGGATTTTTACAATATGAATCTGACCCCAGACTCTCACACTTCACAAAACGAACAACAGGCTAATTCACTTTTCCTTGTAAATGCACGAGTATTTAACCCATTTTATACAATCAGATTTCCTAGTAAAGTCATAGGGACATTTCTTTAAATTTTTGTTGGTCATCAAATCATTTTCCATCACTTCAAAACAAAGTCACATCAGACATCTATAAAATTCTGGCAGTATGACAGTGCATGATACTTGAGATTCTTGTTGCTTTTTGATGTTTGACGTTTTTGATTGAGTTGATCTTCTCATTTAAGCTTTGGGTTCCAGAACTATTGGAGAACTCATCGAATATATAATTGGATGAATCAATTGTATCACAGGATTAGTGTTTGATTGATCCAATTGTATTGCCATATTCACAGTTTTACCTATAAACAAAAAATTCTGGAAGATGTTCAAACCTTCAATAAAAGCAATAGAATCGTATATTTTCTGAAATAGATTGGATTATAATACGTTCATGATGTATTATCTTTCATTCTGCTACAAATTCTTTTTGTTTGAGTTCTTTTCAAAATGATTAATAGTTTGTTCCAATGCCATATGCGCAGCTACCACTGAGTTTTTAATGTCATGTTACGCTTCTCACTTCTTCTAGAAGATCATTGTTGATAGTTGAGGAATATTTAAATATATGCATAAACTATCTTATATATAAAAATGCTTGTATGTATGTATGTTCCGCATAGACGCCTAAATCCCGTAACTGTGGGCGTTGAAACTTTCACGAGATCTGGCGAGGATCAAGAGTAAACTTTTCGTCGTCTTTGATTTTAGTAATTCGCCACCATAAGACGGTCATCTGGAGTTAAAAGTTCCATTTCAAAACGGGCCAATTTTGCATATAAATATTTGCAGTCCATTTTAAGCAAAACGAGATGGTTTTTCGAAAAATGTTATAGAGCACTTTCCGTTTGGTTTGGGGAATATAGCCGGTAGGTGAAAAAAAAAATTTAATTTTCCAAAATTTACAAAAAAATTTTTAAACGTCCCCACATAACGTCAGGGAAAGCCAATTGTTTTATACCCCTACTCCAAAGTCCAAATCAAATTCTTCTTTGTTTCTAATGAAATTCACATATCAGTGGTCTTTAGACACGCCCTCTTTAAAAGTCGAATTTTTTTTTCACATTTACCCCCACTACAAGAGTTTTTATTAAAGTCTGCAATAAATTCCTCATATTTGGTATATCAATAGGTAACATAAAACAATTTTATAAAAATATAATTTTCTCCCCCTCCACAAAATTTTGGACTCTTAAAGACACTCAGAAATTTAAAAAAATATATATCTGATTCCCACTAATCGTCTAAAAGAATAATACGAAAAAAAATTTTTAAAATTACCCGCACAAAAAAAGTTTCTTTTGGACCTTCATCGATCATCACCAAAATTGATATCTCATTCCCCCTAAGCATCTAAATGCTAAATACGAAAAAAAATTTTAAATTATCCGCACAAAAAAAATCACTAAAAGTTTAATTAAATGACATTGACATATATAGTCAGTAGCGGCTCGAGAAATAGGGAAACACAACTTTGACATAAGAATGTTAGCCTTAAAAATGACATTGACATATATTCAGTGGCGTAGCACAATATTTTTAAAATTAGCAAAAATCAAGTTACAAAGTGACAAATTAATTAATTTATGACATTTGTATTACTGATTAATTTCAAATTAATACAAAACAACGTAAATATTTGTCGATCACGTTTGTCTTCTACCAAGGGTGTATTTTCATAAAAGTGTGCAAACCACTCTAAGAAGGGGTAAGAAAACATTTATATTCCTTTATATTTCACATTTGTGTAAAACTGGATGTATGTATGGAGGCACCACTACATGCAAAAAAAACCACATATGTCTGCCGACTCTTGAATTTATTTGTACATCCATATGCAAAGCATGATGCTACCATTTTAGGTAAATAGTTAAATTCTTTGAGTGCCAACGTCATTATTTTAAGATTAATATTCTTATGTCAAAGTCAGTTAATTCCAGGCAGGACATCGTCTGCCGGGTCAGCTAGTATTATATAAACAATAAAAGCTTTTACTATTAATTCCTGACTGCTTTACTGTGTTACCTGACAATCCGCAAGCAAGACACCTTTTCGAACAGCTATAATAAGGGTGGTTAGCTCGAGTCGAGAAGGGGGTGGGTGGGCTGGAAGAGCCAAAGGGTCTTGTGACGTGGTGTCGCGAGTTGCCAGTCTCTTACCAACGATTGGGCAATCCTCAATCGTGGTTCGGTAAATAGTCAAAATCGGGGGGAATAATTTACACAAGGGATGAAATGGGCGCCACGCGTTTTTAAACGTTAGTTTATTCGAAGGGGATGGGATATCACACCTTCCAAGCTGGTACGCGACAACTTGTTGAATATTCTTGATGATTCTCACCCTGGACAAGTCTCGTCCTTTACAGTAGGCAGACTCTCCTTGGATGAAAATAACTAAATAAAATGTACACACAAGAACAATAAAACACAATAATAAGTAACAAAATAAATATAATAGAAATAATATCAAAAATGGATAGTGACAAAATACGTACAGGACACACTCAAATTTACAAATGTCGTAGTATAATGACAAGTATTTACAACTGACTTGACTCTTTATAAAAGTTATCAGCACGATTGGAATTTTAGTAGCGTAAAACAATATGAAAGATGGGCTACTAATCTCCACTTGAACTAGTACGTGAATGTAACACATAAAAATCTTAAAGTAATCTACTACAAAACTGATGCAAATTGACTTTGAAATTGAATGCAATTAAATGCAAAATTAAATGTACAATTGAATGCAAAAGTATATGCGCAATTGAATGCCAAATTCCCATAAAAAGGGGCGAATAAACTCTAACCTAATCGTCAATTATAAAAGGTTACGTTAAAATTGGATGAAAGTTAATGTCCTATTGGCGTAAAAGTTAGGCCACTTTCAACCACAAATCCTAAAAATAAACAAAAGAAATACAGGGGTTGCGATCGACTATCGGGGTTGAGCAAAGGGCTCCTTAAATTTACGCAGTGACCAATGGGGTCACTTAACACAATAAACTTATAAATAATAAAGAATCTCTTACGTATCCTTTCCTTATTGGTGCTGACCTTCAGGCAAGATCCTTGGGCAGCTTTCCAGAGTGAGAATTTCGATGAACGTCGAAGCAGGATCCTTCCCATACGGAAGTAAATGATTAACGATACAAATAACCATTCCCTCGAGGTTAATGTGATATCCAATCCCAGTTCCTTCCAAAATGAAATTGTGATGCGAATAGAAAATTCGCCGATAAGTAAGGGGTAGTATAATTGCCCTATTTTCCCGACAAATGGATAATCACACCCGTAAGAATGCACTGGACGATTATTCTCAAAACTGAATTTACTTAAATACGGCACTGTATAAACACGCGTTATTATTTTAAATGCGTTTGACGATAAAAACTATTAAATAAAAATATGGTTCGGTAAAATAAACACATCTGTTAATGAATGAGCGTTATCTCGGAATTTGGGTCGCCAGATGTCCGCTCTAGGCTCGCGGTACATAAAGTCAACCTTGATGCGGTACTACCGTTGATAAAGATTTATATCGATTTAATTTACTAAGGTTCAACGATTTACCGATACGGGTTTAAACGTGAAATTGTTTAAATAAAGTTTAGCGAGATTCACAAATGCACGAAATTATTCAAATACGAAATGGGTTGAATATTGTTCGATAGATGTTTAAACAATGCGACAACGAAGTTGGTTTAACTTAAAGTTGCTTAAAGTTGCTCGATAAATGTTTAACCAATGCTCGCGACGAAACTAGTTTATTTAAATAATATTGCAACAAACTGGTTGATGCGCGAGGTGGTTTCCATAAAGTTCCAAGTACTCAGTAAAATGTTCAAACAAAACTGAATTACACATAAAGTGGTTTGAGTATTACTCGATAAATGTTTAAATAAAGTCAATACCAAACCGACTTAAACATAAAGTTATTGAATATAAAGTTCAAATAAAGTTGATACAAAATTGCAAGTATGTTCGATGTCCTTGCGCGACTCGAACATGTGTGGTTTAAAATAAAAGTTCGTTATAATTTTAATTAATTTCCGTAAAATGTTCAAATATTTAAATAAATGCGAGATACTTTATTACCTAACTGACGACAACACTTGAGGATTAGCACAACTGAATAGATATGATTTAAAATCTTTAGTATAAGATTCGATTCACTTCCGCATACAGCGTTTCTTTCACAGTTCTAACCAACAGCGGTTCTAGGCGTGAAGACTTGATCACAAAATCTTGGCTTTTAGCCGGTGCGTTACGCTATTTATATGATTTCTGCCCTAAAATCGCAAGTGTGGGGATAAGATTCCCACCAAAGCAGTGTTAATATTAGTACCTTATTGGTCTTTAATTCTGACCTCGAATTTCAATTGGTTCCAGGAATAAATTAAATGCATCGCTTGCATCCTTCTTCCTACAAAATTCCGTCCGAACTCAACAAATGCAGCTGGTGTTATCGCATTTTTTTGTGATAGAAACGTTCGAGTTTTGATAGTTTTTGCTCGGCAAAAAGGTATATTTTCAAATGTTACTTTGTTGCATTTCTCATAAAGCCAATGTTAAAATTTCTAGACTTGGGTCTAACACGTGTACCATCTGTACAGATAACAAAATAAAACGTATAAATCAAAGTGTTTTGACAGGTCTGCGTGGGCATATTGCCCAGACTTATAACAAAAATACCTATCCCGAATAAAAGTCTCAAAACGTACTATGCAATCCTTGATAGACACATTGGGATTGATGGGTGTGAAGTTTGAACTTCCTTGAAATGAAGAGCTTTCTGTCGACTGTGAGAATTATCGCAAATGGTAGATTGAGCTACGTCAACGTCAATCTGCTGTGTTATTTACATGAATCCATAATTCACGTGTCGAAGAATTATTTTACCCAATTCGTAATCTCAAATATTCAACATATTACTCGATTGAAAAATATAATTTCGTCTGCTAATTTCTAAACTTGATCTTTTACTAATATTATTCGACCTACAAATATATGCTTTTTAAAATATTTTGGTGTTAAAATTTTAAAGGCGAGAAATTTTTGTGGCATAATGGCCATAATATTTTGTCAAAACTTGGGAGGCGCCGAGAGCGTATCCTAAGGTTACAACTGATAAGAAATATAAGCAAACTAAAATTTTTGGAAATCACTTATTTCACATGCTTCGGCGAAAAATATAACTAATTTAGGAAATCCAGACAATAGTACCAACCTATTCCATTCCCTAAACTTAGGACTAACGTAAGGATATTGGAGGACACTATTTCTAATAATGGCCATATCAGACCTATTTTAACGTTAGGGCTGGGAAGCTACAGAGTGATCTGATTTTTCAGATTCCAGTCAGATTCCAGATTATCTATAATTCCCATTGTATGTAGGTTTCTATGTAATACCTTTGTAATACGCAGTGTCTTGTCAGATTTTCCGCAAGAACATGCAGATTGATTAAGATAATTGCAAATTCATGGTGGTCGGGAAGAGGGGATAAGTCTATTTTTTGCCAAATTGAGGTAAGTCATAATTGGAGGATAACTCATAAATGCGGTTCTTAAGGAGACACCGAGTGTTGTGGGAGTATTTGTCGAAAATTCATTCAGTATCTTAATGCATTGGAACACGATACCCGAGGTAATCTTAATATCTAAATTGATTTGTACTAGATGTCCTTCTATGTCCATGAGTTTTGCTAGAAAAAGCAATGCATATTATGATTTTAGGGTTGCACATTAATGCCTGATGATGTATTCATTCAGCAACTAAAATACATATGCTTGTTATGATCAACTGCCATGAGGTTATTTCAGTAAACTGACCGATTGGCTGCCAGCTCTCTATTGTAGCAAATTGAACAGATACGGCTAAATTAACTGTTATAACCAACCGTTACTCAATACGTTAGCCATTTTACAGCTCAAAATGCGCTCTGGGTTTTACTGTAAGCGTCATACATTCATTTATCGATTTAATAAAAATGATTAGGCAGTGTATTGGGGATGTAGTAACGGCGCCATCAAAAAGTGTGCATGATATTGAAATCAATATTTAAGTCTTAATTTTGAAATATTTCAAATTGTAACCGGAAATATGTAGCCTTTATATAGTTTAAATTCTTGCAAATTATTAAGTAGCTTAACTTAGGAAATAATACGAGCATCTATGTATCAGCGACATTTTTCAGAAAAATGGCTCAACTTCAATAGGTTACATAGCAATATACATAATATTATTTTATATAGTAATTGAGAGTTCCAATTTCCCTTCTTACTGCCGGGTTAACCCTTAAATAAATCATTCTATGAGAAATTAGTTAGGGCAGAACCTAACAGGTTAGTAGAGGACCTGGAAGAACCGCGCCAGTCTGGAAAAAAAATTGGTAGTACGTTAGGTATACAATTTTAACTCGAAATGTTGTCACATATTTATAAGGACCTGCGATTTAACGTGGACTTCGCACCACGGAAAGTGACGGAATATTTTAATAGGCAGATTAAACCTCGGTGGTTTACCATTTTTGCTTTCAGAAGCGAGACGACCAGAAGAAAATTCTGACTTCGCTCGGGATCGAACATTTATTAATTCTACTGGAATAAGCAAAGTTTTTTATTCAGCAGGATTCCGCGAGCACAAAAAGCTTCTAGTTTTGAGCACGCTTGAGGGAAAATCTTGAGTCAACTTTTTAAGTTAACAAAACTGTAATCTATGTGCGACCATGTGAAATAAAAATTATACTTGGAAGAAGCAAAAAGCACAATAAAAAAGGTTAAGGAAAACCTAAAACTAGCTTAGAAGTTAATTAAAATGTAAACCCTATGCGAAATAAAAATTAACTCATTAAAAGGGAGGGAAAGAACAAACTTGGTTAAAGTGATAGAAATAATGAAAAATTTTCGCTCTAATTGTAACGTCGAGTCTATGTCATTTGCGTATTCTTGATTGAAATGTGTAGAAAAGGTCATTTGATTGAGTGAAAGTCGATGTAGTCTCGCATGACAATAGAAAAACGAGTGTTAATAATAAGAAATCTTTACAACTTGAGAAAATAATTAATCGTATCTTCGTATCTTAGAAGTTGTCAAAATTAATGTGTTTTTCACGAATTTAAATTTTAATTAATAAAAATAATTTAGGACTACAAATCTCTAAAAGGATGTGAATAATTTATTTCATTAAAATTAAAAAATTAACAAGTTAATAAATAATGATAATTAAATTATTCTAAACATTTCAACAATTTTCAAGAAAAATTATGAACTACTTACGTGGAAATTTTTTTCTTAAATAATTTAACAAGTCCTGGTTAAACGTGAAAGAGCATTTTATCAAAAGTTGGATAGTTAAAATGTCGTGTTCAATCATTTATACGCCTTATTACGAGCAGAATAAATAAATAATATTCAAGTGTATCAACTTTTACTATTATTAAATAATTTGTATTGAAAGAAAATAAGTAATTGAGTTAATAGGCAACATAATCAGTACATCATCATGACAAGCAATTTGTATTCAACAAATTTCTCTCTTCCAGATGCGAATTCTTTCTTCGACGTATCATCCAATGTTGCTATCAAAGTATCACCATTGTTATCATTTGTTATCATCGTTTAACATATTGTAGTCCTCCCAATTAGAGTAAAAGTCGTTTTTTACTATTAGATAGTTAAATTTTTTAACGAGCTTGAGTATTCAAAGTCCAGGCGGACAGTTACGTATAAGCAACGACGCATATTTAAAGTCTATTTTATAAAATGCTTAAACGGTTGCGAATAAACCAAAATAAAATAGAACTATTGCCCTTGTCGTAGATAGCAGCGTACATAATCGAAAAGAAGAATGGTCAACCTCATCAAAACATAACGAAGTCTTTTCTCCAGGCCAAATCACATTATAACTAATTGAAGTGGATCCAGTAAAAAGAGGGAAACTTCTACTACGCTCGGAAATACTGCTCTCATCGGTTGAAAGCTACCAGGAAAATTACTTATATGACAAAGTTAATATAAAATTCACCGTTTTACAAATACCTACAACAATTTAGATAATAAAAGAGTAAAAGAAGTCATTACATAATTTATATAAATTGGGGTGTGATTGTAAAAAATACTGACGTCTCAATAAGCAGATTCATTACGACTTAAAATTATAGTGACCTGATTTATACTGATAGAAATTGGTTGTAATAGGCCATCCCGGCCGTCTCATTCTATTTCCCACGTTGAATTCAAATTTAGTAGTGTAAGTTTTGACTATACTCACTACAAAGCTTTTTTTTGTTAGGCTTGAGCACTGTTTAGAAAGATATAAGGGGTGTAGCACGTATTCCAACTTTCAGCTCTCATCAGTACCATATATACACGTTAGTTCTTATAAGCGAATAAAATTTAATGGCTGACACGTGCTGTAATGTATGAAGAAATGACCGAAAGTATGTACATAAGTACATGTCTTATTCAAAATATGGAACACAACTCACATAACGTAATGGAGAAAATCGGAGCAAGCGCGATTCCTGTTTCATTAAAATTTTATTTTAAAATGTTTGATCTGTATTCTCTCATCAATTAAATTGTATTGTGCGTTAATTTATGCATAAAATTACCTTGAGATGTTAGAATAATACGCCTTTATAAAAAGCATTATTATCTTGATAATTTACATTCACTTTGTATAACAAGTACTTTTTATATTTCTGTTACATGTAATTTATATTAAAATTAGAGCAAGTATAGTAATTAGTTTATATTAACACCTGCTCTTTAAATATTTTACATAACACAACAGAACATTAAATTACATTACAACAGCTCAATTTAATATGTTATTTTTGGTAAATTTTTAATTAACTTAACATTTTGTTATTTTGTTTTTGGTAATATGAAATAAGTGGTTGCTCTTGGTGCTATATTTTTGGAGTAAGTAATAATTAATTAGGTTGAGTTTTATATTCTTAAATAATGGATTTGCGATGTATTATATTTCTTATTAGGCAGATAATTAAACGTTCTTAATAGAGATTTATAATTAATACTGCATTGTATTACTATGGTGATGTGGTATTTGAATGCTGGTTTATTAATAATGCGCTCGAACAAGTCATACACAAAATAACTATAAGTACAGTACAGTGACTGTTAGATTATTACTGCATTCATTAGAGTTTGCTAATTACTTCTTGCTTTAATGAATAAGCTCTAATGAACCACTTTCTGTTAATTAAAGGGAGCGCCCGAGACACTGGCAACTACATGAAAGTTGTCAGAAAACTGCGGAAACTTAAAGCCAGAGCGCAGATATCGAAAGCGTCATAATTTACTTAAACTTCATTTACTACTTTTGTAAATTTTTATTAATATACTAATTATGTTTTTTGTTTCGTTTCGTACAATAAATAAATCAATTAATATAATATTCTCATACTGTAACCCGTTACTAATAAGTAATTAACTTCAGACACTAATTACTCGTTGTGGTACATTTTCTTCGCCATTTATTATTAAATTTTAATGACTTTAAAAATTTAAACTTAAACTTACATAATTTAAAATTTATACACGATAATTTAACATTCCATAACTGTACCGTGATATATAAATTCGTTTAATTTCTTTTTTGGTTACTATACTAGGTAAAATGCATTTGCATAATCTTAATAGTTATACTACTTGGGGGTGTTTTATATATCTAATACGTGAGTCACGCTCAGGAATAACGGAACTACTAAAACGGCAATTAAAACAAACGAAACTTACCAGATAATAAAATTCAACAGTTATGAACACATAATTGGTTTTGAATGTGTGATTTTCAAGACCCACGTATCGAATTGTGTAGTCAGAAAACTTAACCAAACGCTAAATTATTTGAATTTTAACTGTAAGTTTGTTAATCTTCTTTTAGCATATTTTTTTAGATCAATTCACCTCGTCAAGTAATATTTTTGATCCGGTCCTGTCACAAAGAGGGAATTACGCTCTAAATTCATAGTGGCAACTTAATTTCAACGTAGTTAAGGGTCAAATTTCAATTATATCAATCCGTTTTGTATGTAGGTTTCTACTAATACCTCCCATTTTTGTCGGTCCTGAGCCTTTTGCATCCAGTTCCACCCCGCAGTTCTTCTTATCTGGTCCGTCCAGCACATTGGTGGTCTTCCTCTGAATCTTCTTCCAATTCTAGGTCTCCATTGCATTATTGTTTTGGTCCATCTATTCTCCTGTGTTCTGTCTACATGTCCATCCCATCTCTATTTATTCCTCAAGACGGCTTCTCCAATATCTTGGACTTGAGTGTTTGCCCTTATCCACTAGTTTGTTTTGTGGTTCTCTAGTGTTATTCCCAATATGGACCTTTCCATTGCCCTTTGTGTTAACATTCGTTCTGACTTTGCCTTTTTTTGTCAGGGTCCACGTTTCTGATCCATATGTAAGCATCATCAACATCTACTGCCCGGTTTACGCATAATTGGAAACTCGCTAGGGGTGTTCCCACATTATTTATTTATTTATTTAACAATTTAAACACCCTCCTAACAGTATAAACTAATTATAAGGAGAGTGTATACAGATAAAAAAAAATACATAATATTATGTATAAAAAGTTCATATAAAAGAGATCACCCAACTCTTCTGCAACAGAGCGTCGCCAATTCCCCAAGGCCCCTATGGCTGGGGTCAGCAACGTCGGCAATAACATTGAAATTGCGGCTGCATATGGATATGGGGGACGTCGCCAGAAAGTTTGTGCGGCTAAACCTGCAATATAAGATATTACTCTGTCTAGAGCTACCTCTGGGTACAAGAAAATCGATTCTGGCCAACAGCTGTGGACAGTCGATGCTGTATCTCAAAAGTTTACAGAGAAATACAACAGACGTTACGAAACGCCTGCTCTCAAGTGTTTTGAAATCGAACCGTTCCAAAAGAATGCGATGATCGTAGCCCTGCATCGGATAGATGCCATCCTGAAGGAATACCAGGAATTTCAAAAATCGGCGCTGAATCGACTCAAGTCGCTTAATGTGGACCGCATGTATTGGATACCAGATCAGTGCGGCATATTCTAACTTTGATCTAACAAAGCTGTAGAAAAGAAGTTTCAAACATTGGATGTTTCGGAGGTCGTGTGCATTACGATAGATGAATCCGTACATGCGGGAGGCACAACCTAGAGTATCGTTAATGTGCTCAGTGAAGGTTAGTCGTGAATCAAAGGTGACTCCTAAGTCCTTGAAGGAATCGCATCTCTCCAAAATTGTGCCCTCGCAAGAGTAGGAGAAGTCAATCGAGGTCTTTCTGTTTGTGAAAGAGACTACTTTACATTTGGAGATTTGTAGTTGCAACCGATTACACCTACACCAAGTCACAATTGAGTCCAGATCGGTCTGAAGGCGATGGCAGTCCTCCAGTGAGGAAATGCTTGTGTAAATTTTTAAGTCATCGGCATATAGTAGTTTGTGCGAGGTTATAAAATTGGGCAGATCGTTCACAAATATTATAAAAAGAAGAGAACCAAGGTTGGACCCCTGGGGCACACCCGAGCTAACCGAGAAGAGTGCGGATCTATGACCACGGTACTCAACAAATTGTTTCCGTTCAAATAGATAAGATCTGAAGAAACCAATCAACTGATTAGAGAAGCCAAACGATGACAATTTACCAATCAGTCTATAGAGATCAAGTTGGTCAAACGCCTTCTGGAAGTCAGTGTAAATTGTATAGACCTGTCCTTGGCTGTCCAAGGTTTCGGACACAAACTGTTTAAAGGATGCCAGGTTCTCCTTTTCTTCTGGTTATGCCAGGTTATGCTTTCCTTCCGGTTTGTAATTCAGCATTATATTTCTGAGGTAATTTCTCACCTGTGTCAATTATTATTCTTGTGATTTTATATAGACTTTGTATAGCTCGTGGTAAATGGCGAGGTATGTCCTTTGTTTTTCATAACTTGCCATAATTTGGGTCGACTGATTCTATCGAAAGCTTTCTGATAGTTTACAAAACCGAGGAGGGTCTCTAAATTGCATTCACACTGGTTTTCTATTAATAGACTAAGGGGTAAGATTCCATCGGAACATGAACATCCCTTACGAAAACCATTTTGTTCTTCGTTCATTAATGTTTCAGCTATTGGGCGGAGTCTCGCTATAAGGATGCTTGAATATATTTTATATCCGGAGGTTAAGATGCTGATGCTTCTATAGTTTTTGCATTGGTCTCTTTCTCCTTTTTGAAAATTAATTGGACCTTGGCTATTCTCCATTCGTCTGGGATTCTCAGCTTATTCCAACACATATTCATCAGATGAAATAGTCTGAACTTCAATAGCAGACCCCCGTACTTTTAAAGTTCCATATTTATTCCGTCTACACCTGCTACTTTTCGATTCTTCGCAGTTCTTATGATAGCTTCCAATTCTTGTATAGTTATTGGGTCTACGATCCCAATATCATCTCTTTCTTGGTCACTTTCTCTTAGTAGATTATCCGGCTACAGTGACCTAACCATTAACGTTCGAATCATACTTTCTTCTGCTACACACTAAAGAACAAGGTTAATATAGCAAATTGCCAAAAGAATCTTCGAGAATTAGGTCCAAACTTTTCAATAAATCGATTTTGAAGTTAGCATATTTAACGAGATTCAGTGGTAAAATTAACGAGATTCCCGCGCGTCGCTCATTCTATTGACTGTGCCTGCAGAAAGAACTAGTCTTAGACTTAGCGTTTTACGGACCGGCAGAAGCAGCACGTCTCTCGTACATACATGTAACATCGATTATTTTTTGTTTTACGCGATTTTATGGGGGTGAAACGTAATAGTTTACTGCCCCATACCGCAACTATACTTTTTAATGCTATTTCAAGGGTCTCTAAGCTCCCAGTTTTTTAGATCCCGGTTTTCTTGATCGAAGGCGCTTCTCGTATGTTTAGCCTAGTAACCAGAGTCAAAACCGCCCTGGAGGGGTGCAGAGCGTAGCGGAGCGAAGCGGCGCCCCGGAAGGGTAGGTTTTGACGATGGATAACCCTCCTTATCGAATGCACACCCCAAAATTCGAAGAAAAAAAACATTGAATTTTTTCACATTTTCGGCAATACACGGGTTATTTTCCATTTTTTTGATTATATTTGTTACTAATATCTACTAATCACACCCCCACCTATCCGAATTTCAAAGAAAAGTTCAAATCGGAGCGAAAAAATTTTACGCGATTTCAAGG
This sequence comes from Podabrus alpinus, assembly GCA_932274525.1. Classification (NCBI taxonomy): domain Eukaryota; kingdom Metazoa; phylum Arthropoda; class Insecta; order Coleoptera; family Cantharidae; genus Podabrus; species Podabrus alpinus. The sequence goes on from OW026451.1 coordinate 28,465,243, forward strand.
GACCGTCTTTGAATGTATCGCGTGTGCCTGGGGTGTGCGGCATATTTATGCTAATTTCCCGTACTTTGCAAAAGTCGAGTTTGGGGTTGTTTTTCAACGGATCTCGAAAATTTTTGTTTCTATAGGCGATCGAATTTAAGATCGCAGCGCCAGTATGGTAAGAATCGTAACTAATTCCACAGACATGGTTTAGTTTGTTTACATTGTTTTCAATGCGAATACATACATGTTTTAATAAAATTTTTGTGATTTAGTGGAAGTAATAGTTTTTCAGTGTTGATGTTAAAATCATCGTATAATCTTAAACTTATTAAACACCTTTGAGGTTGGTACAATCTCTTTTTCTAGTTATAACCTACACAAAATGGAAAACCAACCGCATTATTAGAAATAAAATGCATATATGAATGTAAGTTCTTTTATTTAACTATAAAAATAATAACTTACAACAAAAGTTTTTTTAGGTGCAGGAAAGAATATTCACAATGGTTTACCAGGGGGCCATTTTAAATTTAAACAAAACATATTTTGTATTGTATGCATCATACGACAAAACTTTTTTTTACTATTGAAGTGGATTATAATTATGAATTTGCAAAAGAAATGTTATTTGTAATTAAAAAACAAATTAAAAAACAACTCTCTCTTTTATTCCCAACCGATGTGTTCTCTTATCTGTATATATCTTTTCGACACCTTGCACTAACACTTCCAAAAATTTTAAACTATTCAGGCCAGTAAAACTGTTTAAAGTTTGATCTGTTGTTATTAAATCGCACACTGTTTTAACTTCTGGCATATTAACCTGCACCTCAAAGTCTCGGAAAGTTCTCAATCCAGCATTGTTCGGTAGCATCTCGGGTTTCAAATTGAGCAACTGTAGTAAACTCTCGGCTGCTTGTATTTCATCTGGATTTCGAATTTCATTTTGAAAATCTTCAAATCTTCAAGTTCTTCTTCATTGTCACATATAAATGCCTCGTCCTATACCGGCAGAAGTATAGGTAGAGGTGAATAATCGGTAGGACAACTCTTGTTAGTGAACAATAGTAAATTATTTTTATTTTTGTTTAATTAAAATCATGCGTTATATTTCAAAAATTAAACCTAATATTACATTGCATAAACGCATTTTCGAGCAAAATCACTTGGAATTTCAGAAATTTCATAAAAAAACTAACTTGAAATGCACTGATAAAAATCAGTTACTCAAGTAGCAAGGGCTAATTTTTAAAGCGAAGTTGTAAGTGTAAGTAATACTTTGTCTATGAATACAGCAATAAATGTCTTACAAAGTATCTTTTGAATAAAATTGCCACGTATATATAAAATTTACAGTTAAAATTCAAATATTTTTGTGTTTAGTTCAGTTTTTGTAAAATTTTCTAATTATTCAATACGATTCAATATTACCTACATACTACATTTCCACTTAATTACTTGAAAATTGCTTTTTAAGTAGTATTTACAGTATTGTATAGTGTTTAGTAAATATTTAAAGGTATCAGAAGGGATTTGAAAATCATATATAGACTAGTCCCAAATTCACTCCAGAATAATTAATAGTACAATGACATTAGCAGGTAGGTTTGCTCCAAATATATTTTAGATGTTTAATGTCTGGCAAATGTAACAGAACGTTTCAATGCGAGTTTCTCTATCTATTGGAACTCATCAATTGTTAACAATCGCTGCGATAGTTTCAAATCTTTTAGTAGGATTTTTAATTACCACAGATCTATTATCGATCAGAAGTTGATCATCTCATAATCCATTGCATACTGTGATTAAAAGCTAGCATGGGTTTGTCGTTAATATATAATATAAGCTTTGAATATAAGGTAACTTAATTTTCTATCTAAATATATAAAAGAGAAGATCTGCTTGCTTGCTTGCTTGCGTGTTTGCGTGTTTGTTCGCTATACGTTCCTAGACCCGTGGACCGATCTCGACCAAATTTTGCACAGTTATTTTGTAGCTCCAGGCGCAACTATTCTCGCATATATGGAGAAGAAATTCCCGCGGGGAAAAAAGTTATTCGCTTTTTTCGAAAATCAAATCACAAGTTTGACAAAAAATTTAATTTGTCATAATTAATCTGACATACAGTCTGTGATTCAAAATACTGTCAACAGATGGCGGGAGGGCGGCTTTAATTCGAAAAATAAAAACCACACTAACAAATTAATCTGAATGCCGCGAATAAGACCGGAGCACTTTATATAGGTCGCAGAACTCGCCGGAACCACCACTTTGCGGAAGATTTAACTTTACATGAAGATGTAACTTTACGTGAAGATAATGTATGTATGTATGGGTGTATTTGTTGTACTTTGCGAGATCCGCAATATAGAAAATGAGCGGCGTTGTGAGATCCGTTTTCGTTGTGAGATCCGACAGGGTGGATCTCGGAACGTTTTCAATGGAAATAAATGTTTTAGGTCATCTACAACATTTTAAAATAACTTTTGGTCGGATCTCATATCGTACTATTTATACATGTCATGTGTGTTTGACTGTATGTTACGCGATGGTACGGAACTCCGCATTTTCAAATTTGTGTATTGCGCATGCAGATAATTTGCATCTTGCGAGATCCGTATAGTTGGCATCATCGCATTTTAGCATTTGTGTGTTCTTTCTATGTTCGAGACACCTTATTAGATCCTATTAAATATCATTATGGATCTTTCTGCCTGTATAGTAGGTACTAGGTATAGTCAATTCTGCAAAACTTAAAAAACGCGGGAAAGTTGTTAAGTCTACTTTTACTTCTAAAATAAAATATTATATTTTTCAATAATAAATAAGATTTGAAAAATATATCGAGATATTATAAAATAAATAAATAAATTATTTAATTTAAAAACGTAAATTTAAACGGCTTTTAAATTTGAATACGTCCTTTGTATTCTAATCGAAATTATCACCCAATAATTGCGATTGTTAAATTCACTACTTTTTTTAAATCCAACATAATATTACATATTTTATGAACATTTTTTATTATGTTTTTCTTCTGGAAAGGAATAAATCCTCCATATTTTTACTTGATTTTATTGTAAATTACGGTATTGTATAAGTCGGCAGTTGCTCGGAGCAATTAAAATTACGTTTAACCTTATCGTTAGTTACTTGATTATAATAAGACATGGGCATATCTTTGAATTTACTAAATATGCGCTTGTTCAAGTGATCTTATAACAGATAAACTGAAATTTATTACTATTAATCAATCTGAAATTATTTAATTGTAAAATTTAAAATAAACTTGCCCTTCTACTGGTAATTAATAAACATAAGGATTATATAATAAAATAGGTAAGTACCTATGTAATTAACTTAATTATTTTAAATAAGTATTTACTGAAAGATACAATAAGTAGAAAAAGTTATTTTAAAAGTTATAGTTTCAAATTTTGGTTTTCGAATCTGTTTAATGCCAATGAAAAATGTTATTTTCAAATGAACCTACTATAATTTTATAAGTGATGTTATAAAATTTAAAAATAATTAATGGAATGGACTGATAATATTGCACTGAAGAATTCTACATTTCGTGTTCATAAATTCAACATTTTGAAAATCTATGAAGTAGGCATAAATTTCTGCAAACTATAACAAAAAGAATGTGCCTCTAATACACATGTGGGTTGTTATCTCATTCCTATGAGATGCTATCATGTTACTTGTTTGCTGTAAATGGCTTATTCTCTTCAGTCGCTTACGAGATCCTTGTGTGTTACCATAATTTAAAAGTGCGGGAAAATTGTAAAATCTACTTGTTTGAAAATGTTTAAATCAAGAAGTGCTAGAATAATGAAATTGGCTTTGAAATCAAACAATCTCTCTAGAACTAAAGGTAAGTAGCATTATTTAATTAGCTTACTATGAGTTTATAATATAATTACAAGCCCATATTCTTTAATTGTATTATAATTAATCAAAAAATGATTGTAGAAATTTGATAAAAACAAGCGATCTTCATGAATTTTTTAAGTGTGTACTATAACAAGATATTAAAATTTCAAATTTGTAGGCTAATTTTTGAAGATGATTAAAATAAGCCCAAAAATTTAAATATTTTTATCATTTCTGATGTTTATTTTGAATACTTTGTATTTTCAAACTTAAGGGCATTATTGCATAAACTCTCACGAAATTAATAACAATGTCTTTTAATTCAAAATTTATTTTATTAAACTGAATTATAATTTTATCGTGATATAAATTCTATAATAAAAGAACAGTATCTTAATGTGAAATAATGCTTAAAATTATTTTTCAGATATTGATCATTTTGATAATATTTTGCACAAAAATGATCCAATAATGAATACAAATCGGGACTACAATAATGATCCAACCTCCGTTCCAACAATAAATACAAATTTGGATTCTGCCGGTATAATTTATTAATTAGCCTATTAACTATCAAATATTTAACTTTTTTTTTTAAATTTCAGTTGCATTTAAAATTGGAAAGTTCTTTGAAAGCACAAAGAATGAAGGTATGTACTGATTTAAAATTAAATCATTATAGACTGGGCAGAATTTATTTACGCTGAAATATATTGTTACTTATCCAAAATAACAGAACTCGTTATTTTAAATTCAGTGTATAATAAATAATCTATGGAAAATTGCCGCCAATTCAACAATTTTATAGTTTTTTGATATGCTCTTCTTTTCTTTTACGTATAACCTTATATTCTATTGAAAATAAAGAAAAATTTTAGAAAAACGCCAAAAATCATTGTGTAGAATAAATAAGTTGTTCGTCAATTAAATTCGTGAGAAAAACTTAAAACATTAAAAAATTTTGTAGATAGTACAGAACCTATGAAGTTTAGGGAGATGAATCTTTAAAAATTAAAGTTTTCAGTTACAAAGAGCTTTTGAATAAATAAAAATTAAAAGCCTAAAAGGCACAACGACTCACAAATTTTGAGGGTATTTTTAATTTTTAGAAAAAGAGTGGTTTTTTTTAGAAACACCTAATTCAAGTTTTTGAAAATAGTACTGTAATAGTTTTGGAGTTTTCGAAATTGTTCAGTTTTATTTTTTTTGTTAAGAAAGTAAAGGTTCTACGTCAGGGAAAAAATAATCTATCAAGAACTTGAAAATTGCCCAATTGACGACGCAGACGAATGTAATAATTATAATCAATACGTAAATTTCTTAATAGGTTCTCTTACGTACACCAAATTAACTCCGATAACTACAGAAACTGAAGCAAAAACCGATGAGGTGCTCATTGAAATAAGGCAAAATACAGATGGTTCTTTGGAACCTGCTGCATTCATTAGATCTAACAATAGCTCAATGGTAAGTGAAACATTGATAGAAACTTCTGGGTCCATGTATCAGCCTGATGGCGATGAAAGAAGTGTAAATTCATTTTCAAGTGGATCCATAATAACTGATGTTGCAAAATCAACCAGAAAAACGTGCATAAACATGACAGAAAATCAATGCATTAATGATGATGATGATGATGATGATGAAATGAACAATACAGTATCTGGTGATGTTTCGAAATCCAATAATCCAGCAAAAAAAGATTTTAATTTCTCTGGAGCTGTTGACAAATCTAAAAAGATTGCTTTGACAAACAAACGGGTTTGGGACAAAAAAGATATGTGCATTTTCTGTGAAATGCCTGTAACTAATTTTACAAGACATATCTCTAGAAAGCATGTAAATGAATTGGAAGTGGCTAAATATTTGTCGCTTAAAAAAGGATCAATTGAAAGAAAAAATTTAGCCGATCAATTAAGAAAAAGGGGTAATTTTTTTCATAATGTTAGTGGTGCGCAATCAATTAAACCGGTTAGAAGACCGAATCAATTCAAAGATATATCATCATTAGCAAAAGATTATTTACCATGTAAATACTGTTACGGTCATTTAAAAAAGAAATATCTTAGTCGACATCTCCAAATCTGTAAACTAAGAAAGGATGAAATAGGTGGTAAGCGGAAAAATGTTCAAGCTGAAGCTCAAACATTATTGCTTACTTTTACCAGTGAAGATACCAAATTAGTAGAAGAAGTTTTTCCGAGAATGGCACCAGACGACGTCTCAATTGTTGTGAAGGGCGATCCTCTTATCAGAGCATTTGGGACAAGATATTTAAAATGTCATAAAGAAAAACATTTGATTACAGTAGTGTCAAATAAAATGAGAGAGCTGGCTCGGTTGTTAATTGAGATGCGAAAAATAGATAGCAATAATTGTAAAACATTACAAAATTGCCTAAAGCCTACAAACTTTGATGCAATAATTAGGGCTACAAAAATTATTGCTGGTTACGACCCAAAAACTGACGTGTTCAAGGCTCCATCGTTAGTGCTGAAAATTGGCACCTCATTGAAGCAGTGCTGCGATATTGCAGAATATTTATTATTAAAAGAATCGCCATTGCTACAGATAACGGATAACTTCGAAAATGCAATCAAAACGATTAAAAACGTTGAAAAATTAATTGAAAAGCAGTGGTCCTACGAACTTTCCACAAATGCGTGCAAAGAATTATACCAAAAAAAATGGAACAAGCCTGCATTTTTGCCACTTACTTCAGATATCAAAATCTTTAGAGATCATTTGATATCTATCCAAAAGAAGTCTTTGGAGGAATTGAAATCATATCCTAAAAACATCAATTCATTTAAAAACTTGCAAGAAAGTGTGCTTGCGCAATTAATTCTGCTAAACCGCAAGAGGGCCGGCGAAGTACAGAGAATATTTTTGAATACATATTTAAACTCTTCAACAGAAGCACCCCAAGAAGAGATTGAATTATCATTGTCGGCAGTTGAAAGAGAACTTACGAAAATATTCAAAAGGATTATAATTCGTGGTAAAAGAGGGCGAGGCGTACCGATTCTTTTTACGCCAAAAATTCAAAAGGCGTTATCCATACTGATATCTGTTAGAGAATCATTTTGCAATACGAATAACGAGTATCTTTTTGCTATTCCAAATTCAGATCACAGTTGTCTGAGAGCATCTACGGTAATAAGAAAATTGGCAATCGCTAGTGGGGCAAAACAACCCACTGCATTAACATCGACAAAACTAAGAAAGCAAGTTGCTACTGTTGCCCAGCTACTAAATTTTACCGAGGGCGATATTGAACAGCTGGCAACTTTTATGGGTCACAATAAGGATATCCACAAAACATTTTATCGGTTACCAGAAAATGTTTTTCAAGTGGCCAAGGTAAGCAAATTCTTACTGATGATGGAAAAAGGTACCGCAGATCAGTACAGGGGGAAAAGTTTAGACGACATTGACATAAACGTCGATGGTTTGGTATCAGATGAAGAAGATCATTATGATACAGATATTTCAGATTGTTCAGATGAAGAATCGGAGAACATAAGTTCTCAGTTAGATAATTCCCAGTCGCAACCTTCACGTAATGAAGACGACAAAGAAGTCCCATTCTCACAACCACGTAAAAACTTCCAACAGGAATCCAAAAAACGAAAAGTAGATAATATCATTGATAAACCGACAACTTCAGCGCAACTAACAAATAAAAAAGTTTCCAACAAAAAAAGGCAGCAAAGAGAAACAAAAATTCTTTCAGGAAAGGAAGCAAAAAAAAACTTTATTAGAATCCCATGGACCGAGGAACAAAAGACGATCACCAAAAACTATTTTCAGAAGCATATTCTTCTCAAACAGGCTCCAAAAAAAGCAGAGTGTGACGATTTTATATTAAAAAATAAAGATATTATGAAAGGTAAATTATAGATTGAATAATTGTGTACTGCAATTAATAATGCAAATAATTTTTATTTCAGATAAACATTGGAAGAAGATAAAAACTTTCATATATAATATTTATAGAGATAGTAATTAATAAAGAAATGTTACAAATAAAATATGTGTTGGGTATTGTTGCTTTTTTATTTAAGAGCAATATCAAGTTCCTTCCACATTGAATAATTTGTGTTTTGTGTCATTTATTTCCAGGACGTTACAAAAATAATTGGTAACATTCACAATCTTTCAAAATTTTTTTATGTAAACACGCTAATGGAAATTGATTTACTTATTTGAACATGGCATAATTCGAAAACTAAGATTGGAAGGGGGGGGGGGGGGGGGAGATTCCTACATTCTAATTTTCAACGGGGCATTTAATAAATATATCAATTTTCTTTGGCATGTTTACATAAAAATGTATTGAAGGATTGTGTCATGCTAGTAATTATTTAAATATTTGTAACTTCCTGGAAATAAATGACATAAAACACAAGTTATTCAGTAATCAGTGAATATTGTTGCTCTTAAGTTTTTAGTTTTAATTTTTAATTTAGTTTTTTAATTTAATTTTATAATTTTTTATTTTAATTTAGAAAAAAATTTAATTTTCATTAGCGCTATTTTATGACTATTTATTTATAATATTTATTAAAATTTGTTCCTGCTAATTGTATCTGCTTTTGATTTCAATTCCTATGATATACCAGGAATGCTTTTTAAGGGGGGGGGGGGCAAAAATGACAATGACATTTTTGCAATATATAGGCAATGCTGGCAAAAGTTAAAAGTCCAAATTTGTTAATTTTTTTTGAGAAAATGAATGTATTTAGATCAATTTGGGTTTCGACACATTATTGTACTTGTCTTAAAAAACATTTAACAAAATGTTTAGTCAAAATATTACAAAATGGCGGCGTAGCAGCTGAACACCTATTAAAATGCAGTGCAACATAAGAAATGAAAAATTTTAGTTTAATATAGTATGTTTATCCAGTCCGCCTCGATCCAGATTTTTTATATTTTAATTTTTTTTTTTAATTATAAAGGTTCAAAGTCGAATAAAAATTTTTCGACCAAAACATCGTCAGTTAAACGGTCATAAAAAATTTAAAAATCTGGATCGAGGCGTACTGGAAAAACATATACAGTACAGTCTCGGTAATCCGAACTAATAGAAACCTAGCCTCATTCGGATCACCGAGACTCCACTGTATTAAACTAAAAAAATTTTATTTCCTATTTTTTTTGTTAAAAATAAAATTATTTAAGAATATTTGCACCCTTTTTATGCTTACTTTGTGAAATATAAATCAGTTTTAAAATTTAAAAATAAATTATTTTTATATTCAGCGATTACAGGATTTTTTTTTGCTTTTAACTTTTTTATCTAATAAAACTTTGTAATTCTTGTACTAATAAGTTTCAATTTTCATAGTTATTGCACCCTGATCATCAGCAAACTTTTAAAAATATAGCCAGACTGTTGTAATTTTATATTGATTGATTAATTAGTTTTCAATGTTATTTCGCCTTTTTTTAAGCATTTTTAATAATCAAATAAAATTTTTTTTTTGAGAGCGGAATTTTGAGTTCCCCTTGATTTATGAGGCCCCAGGCGCGCGCATCGTTTGCCTGTTCAGAAATACGCCACAAACTAGAAACTATACAAAAATTATATTTTACAGTAATGCAAACAACGGCAACATTGTACGGATCTGATAACGTCGCAACTATAGAATTTTTGATACATTTGGATCTCGCTAGGTTATGAGAAACGAATTTAAAATGAACATGCATCGGAGCTCATAACGATAGCTCTTAGGTTTTTTGAAATTCGTGTATGTTGGAGTATATAGTTGAACATTGCTGTCAAATATAAATTTTAAGTTTACTTTTTTTCTCCCACTTAAAACAAGCCATTGCAAGTTGTGGATCTCGTAACGACGTACTCTACATGTGGATCTCGCAGCATATAACGTGCACGTATGTGTGTATGTGTGTATGTATGTATGTATGTATGTATGTATGTATGGATGTATGTATGTATGTATGACAGATGACAGGTGACAGGTGACAGATGACAGGTGACAGATGACAGGTGACAGATGACAGATGACAGGTGACAGGTGACAGATGACAGGTGACAGATGACAGGTGACAGATGACAGATGACAGGTGACAGATGACAGGTGACAGATGACAGGTGACAGATGAAGGCCGAACAACTATGGCCTTCACGGATCTATTATGGTCCGGTCTGTGAGGCCGAAGGCCGAACAACGATGGCCTTCACGGATCTATTGTGGTCCGGTCTGTGAGGCCGAAGGCCGAACAACTATGGCCTTCACGGATCTATTATGGTCCGGTCTGTGAGGCCGAAGGCCGAACAACTATGGCCTTCACGGATCTATTATGGTCCGGTCTGTGAGGCCGAAGGCCGAACAACTATGGCCTTCACGGATCTATTATGGTCCGGTCTGTGAGGCCGAAGGCCGAACAACTATGGCCTTCACGGATCTATTATGGTCCGGTCTGTGAGGCCGAAGGCCGAACAACTATGGCCTTCACGGATCTATTATGGTCCGGTCTGTTAGGCCGAAGGCCGAACAACTATGGCCTTCACGGATCTATTATGGTCCGGTCTGTGAGGCCGAAGGCCGAACAACTATGGCCTTCACGGATCTATTGTGGTCCGGTCTGTGAGGCCGAAGGGCGAACAACTATGGCCTTCACGGATCTATTATGGTCCGGTCTGTGAGGCCGAAGGCCGAACAACTATGGCCTTCACGGATCTATATGGTCCGGTCTGTGAGGCCGAAGGCCGAACAACTATGGCCTTCACGGATCTATTATTGTCCGCCCTGTGAGGCCGAAGGCCGAACAACTTTGGCCTTCACGGATCTATTATGGTCCGGTCTGTGAGGCCGAAGGCCGAACAACTATGGCCTTCACGGATCTATTATGGTCCTCCCCCTGTGAGGCCGAAGGCCGAACAACTATGGCCTACTCGGATCTATTCTGGGTCTAGATGGCTAAGGGCGGCGGATGCCGCCCGTGCCAGCTAGTTAATCTATATTTCTCAAAGTTTGTGTGTGTGTTCGTGTGTGCACATCAAAATTGTGTCAATTTCAACGTCAAAAAATGTCCATGGATAATCGGATTAATCGGATACAAAAATTACTATATAATGAGCCGTTGCTCCAACATGTAGTCCGAATGCCAGGAGTTCACGGGTTCACGGGAAAGATGGGAAATACTTCATCCTTTCACGGGTTCACGGGACAATTCTTTGAGAAGCATAAAAATTAATTTCGGGCAAAATAATAATAAATAATCAGGTTTTTGAAAATTATAGGAAAGCGACTGTAAGTGCATCCACAGTGGTCTAAATTTAAAAATAAAAAATGTTCTGTAAAGGTAAATGAACATACTATTCAATTTTACTTGTGAAATTCAGTTAAAAAAATTGCAAAAAAATATTAAGAAGAGATAATAGATACAGCGGGAAACTATAGGACATAGATGCTATTTTTAACTTCTTTAGCATTGACCACAAAAGAAAAATGTGTACACCAGAATAACAAAATTTTTAAAAACATTGCAAACAACCATAAACTGTGTAGGAAATTGAAATAACTGCAGACAATTAATGCGAAAAATTGCAGATATTTGACAAAATTGGTTAGTGGTCAACCCCCGGCATTGCCACACAGCTCCGAGACCTCCCAAACCTTATTGATTATATAATATGAAGTTATTCTAGATGGGGATTAAAGATAATTGGAGATAGTTTAACTCAGTTGTGGATCACTTTTGCTATTGTTTGGATCACATAAGGCAAAATCTAAAAATTACGTATTTTTGTGTGGCAATGCCACATTAAATGGAAAATAGCTGGGATTGGGGTTCTATTGAGGTCGTTATCTGGTTAACTATAGGGATTTGATTTTAAAATTCCAGCGCCACGCCGCCGCCGGTTAAAGTTAGAACCCTTGCATGAGATGTGGTCTGTACCTTGCGACATAAGGTTTATATCAAGAGTGGATCTCGCCAAAGTTCATGGTGGGAAGGGACGTAATGTAACAGGATAATGTACTAAGATTTCGTTAAAATTTTCTAAATCTACCCTTGACTCAACGACTTACAGCGCTTGCAGAAAATTTTTCTGCTTTTAATGCTATAATTAGAGTTTTCTGCTCTTCAGTTAACTACTTATACTGCGGCATATTTTTAACTATTTTCACGTTTTCACGGTAAAATCATTACTGAAACATTCTGAATTTGTTCTGAAAAGATCATAAAGTAGTGTAGGTATAAGACCTGAACGGGATTTTAAACAATTCCCACCCCTATTTTGAATACAATAGATTTTATTGCAGACTGCGTTGACGGAGCTTCAACGCGAAAAAAGTGCCAGACCGAACACGGCCATAGACATACAGTTAATCGTGGAAGCCGAACCAAGGTACCAGTAATTCAGAAGTAGAATGGAATTCACGATTCTCCCACACCAGACTACCCATATCCGTATTTACCTGCTGTACGTCTGTAAACAACATAAAATCAATGTTACATTATATGAAAGTTTATGCAAACATTAGTTTTTATTTAAATGTGAATCAGGAGTTACCCCGCTTCGGTTTAATTAAAATAATCGAAATTGTTCAAAAATGCTGTATTCAGTTACAGTATGTCCAATACTTTAGTTAATTAATAAAAGTTATAAAGGTGTTATTCCTGTACAAATGAAGTTTCAAAGAAACTTTAAGCTATGCACACAAAATACTGGTAGAACACCATTAGAAGAATTGGATGATGTAATGTAGGTATTATAAAAATTAATTAAAAACAATTCTTTTTATTTGAGTTGCCTTATAAAACATAAATTAAATTAAAACTATAATTACGTCTCTAGAAACGGAACGTTTTTCTGCTATTTAATTAATTAATCAAAGAACAAAACTATTTCAATTATAATTTCAATTTTACGTAATTGAAATCAGTTATACGCCCTGTGTTCGTTGGTTATTTATCATAGACGGCTAATTGACGATTTCATTATTAGATTAAAAATGTTTGGAATTGTTCGAAAGTATATCTGGCAAATGGAACACGCATTACTGAAATGACAGATAGCTGGTGAATCAATTAGCGTAAGTAACAAGCGATCGTGCGCAGAATAATCGTGTCACAACACAATCTGATCACAGAATGGGGTATACCCACCCTATAAAAACTTGATCATTTTCAAATTAAAAAAATTATTAATTATAATGTTAATATAAATTGTAATTGATTTACGACTGAGCCCTAATCATCAGAACTGCAAAACTGGAAAATTATCTCTCTTGATGAGAAGGTAATTTTTTTAATTTTTGTTTTTCAATTGAGCGTTCAACTCAAGTGTTACCGCTTTTAGTGCTTGTTTAAAATTTCAAACATTTTTTCACCGTTTTCTCGTGTTCAATTTTTTATCCAACCAGTTCGCAACTCAATATAATGCATTGTTTGATACTCAATTTTGGATAAAATTGTGTAAAATGTGAATTGCTGCAAATTTTTATTTTGTATACATTAGGCATTCCAAATGTAAAATGAACGTGAAAGGTTTAAACATAATTATTATTGGTATTGTAAAGATTTGGCAATTCAATTGAAATTTAATGTCACATTTTACGTCAAATCACTTAACTTATTAACAAACAAGAAGCAGAACCAAGATTATTGGAAGTGAACTGAAATCAATCCGTTTAGCCAACTTGGCCAACGTTCTATTACTCGGTGAGGTTTTAGGAAGATTACAACCCGGGATCGATTTTATTAGCTAATAGTCAGCACGGTTACACTTATGTAATGACATTTGTACAACTGTAATTCCATTACCTGGATTGTAAATCTACCCGTTACTGATGTATTCCTAATTAATTAAAAACCACAACTTTCCTCATATCGGATGACGCTATTTTTATTTTCATTAAATCACTCTGTGATAACTCAAGATACATTATTGTTATTACTTTTTATTTATTCATGGTCCAAAAAATTATGATAAATAGTGGAAGTAAAAGCAATACAGTTCAAGTTTTATTACACAGTTAGTTATTCAACTCCGCTAATCAACATATTAGAAGTCCACTAAGATTTCGCAAGAGATTAAATGCTAAATTCGCTGGGCTAAAAAAGTGGGGTTAGCTAAAATAATTTCCTGAAATAATAATGTCAATGGGTTTATAATATTCGAATTCGACATTAATGTGACACTGACACACGCCACTGTCAAAACTGCATTGCAATGTAATAAACAGAATTGTGCAACTTTATTTTCAATCCCCCGATTCAAAAGAAGGAAGAGGAATTATGCTTTTAACCTGTCACAAAAAATGTGTATGGATTTGAATTTTAGTAGTAAAAACTTGGTGTTAAATACTTTAGATTTACCACGGCTATCCTTAATATCAATGTATTACAACTTCTCATATCCCCAAAATTTGTAATTATGTTGACCAAAGGTATCTTAATGGTATTTTAATGTATTAGGGAAAGACTCAATATAGTGCATACGCCTAATTTATGTTCTATAAAAATAAATTTTTAATATTCTGTAAGTTCCTTCTTTGGAATAAAATCCAAATTGTTATTGAAATTTCAAAATGACTGATACTGATATAATATTATTATGACAAGTAATATGGTTTTTTTATTTATATAACGAAAAATGTATGTACGATATCCAATGCTACATCAATAGATATAAATTAAAAAAATGTAACTTGTGTAATGATTTATGACCGAGAAGTAAAGGTTTGTTCATTGCAAGTTTTCGAGTTCAAGCAAACCTACTAAAAATTTCATATTATCAATAACAAAACTATAATTACAAATTATTAATATTCTTCATGAATTATTCAAGTTGACATACGCAGAACGGCATGCCTATGAACTATTATGAATCGAAATGTAAAACAATCCTTTTTATATTATTCTAGAATATTGACTAAACAAAAAATTATTTGGAACCGGATTCATACGGATCACCTAAATTAAAATAATAATATAATATCATTTCAGTTCCTTCAGGTTTTACCGAATGTAGTTTCTAACAAAGTGTATGTTGCTTCCCCCCCCCCAAATAGAATTTTCGTGTAAAATTAGTGCCAAACGTTAAGTTTCTTTTTTGAATTTCCTTCCACCTCGATTCGCCATCATGCTCACCAATTGAACATTTCAAGATGCTCTGTGCAGCGAATTTTGATGAAAGATCTGCATATGTACGCTTACAAGATCCAATTGACACCAAAACTGCAGCCAGCAGACCATGCGTAGCGCCATACATTCTCCAATTGGATACCTATTGGAGCATCAACAAATCGATGGTGATTTTTCGAAGAAAATCGTCTTCAGGGATGAGGCGCATTTTCAACTTAGTGGCTACGTAAATAAACAAAACTGTCAAATTTGGGGGACCAAAAATCCACAAGTGATTCAACAGCTTTCTATGCATCCACCACGAGTCACTGTTTGGTGCGGATTTTGGCTTGGAGGAGTGATAGGACCGTACTTTTTCGAGAATGCTGTTGGATATGCGGTTACCGTCAATGGTGTTCGTTATCGCGACATTTATGGAATAAATTGAACTTGGGAGACATATTCTTCCTGCACAGTGCAGGTGCATTGTCATTACGGAACAGAACTTTTGTCTTTGCCAAATGCGGTCTAATAATGCCGTATAAGACTGGCCTGTTATTGTTTTTTCTTTTTCAAGATACTCGAAGAATATTGTGCCATGTGCATCCCAGAAAATCGTAGCCATAACCTTTCCTGTCGATGGAACCGTTTTTGCCTCGTTGGTACACGAAGTCCATTGTTTTTTACTGAACTTTGGTTTCTAGTGTATAATGGTTCCATGTTTTATCAACAGTCATAAATGGACGTAAAAATTCATTTAGATTACGCTTTAAAATGTCCAAACACTCCATTGAAGTCGTTACACGAACTCATTTTTGGTCAGGTGTTAGCAAACGCGGCACTCAACTCGCCGATAGCGTTCTCATACCCAAAATTTCATGTAAGATGTTGCCTATACGTTCTTTTGAGATGTTTACCATGTCAGCGATCTCACGCATATTCACTAGATGATCTTTTAAAATAATATCATGGATTTTATTTATGATTTCTTCTGTGGTGACCTCAATTGGTCATCCTGGGCGCTCAGCGTCACTTGTTTTCGTACGACCACAACGAAATTCAGTAAATCACTTCTGAATCATTCCATACGATGGTGAGAAGTCTCCATATATTTTTCAAGCTTGGTTTTTGTTTCAGATATTTTTTCTTCAAAAAATAGTGTTTTATTAACTCATGAAATTCACTTTTTTCCATATTAATAAAACACTCAAAAATTGCCTGCTTCTAATGGCTGTCAAAATTAAGCAAATAAACAGATGTTTATAAAATTTGTATGGTGTCTTTTTAAGTATTTTAGATGATAAAAAAATAAATCTTGCAGTCGGAGGGATGTTCTAAATCTAACCGTAATGAAGATCATGCAAAGAAAACACAACCGAAAATGATCAACTTTGTTAATTTGCTCCTTACATTTTAAAGGGTTAATTTTGAACGAAACTACGAAATTAAAGTGTACAGGCTCTCTGATTCATGCTCTCCGATTGATTGGTCATTGCTTACGCTCTTTTTTTCAACCAGAATAAAATTTTTGGAATGTGCAACCGGGGTTAGTGCAGTCCATCCAATAATCAATCATTCATTGCAATAATGATTACATGAAACTTAAAGTTGTTAAAATGCAACAAAGTAATAACAAACCTCAGATCAGTAAGCATCTCAAGTCAAGTCATCTACCACATTTCACAAACAGACACACAAGCTAAAATGTTCCAACAAACTTTTCAACTGTATGTCATTCCAAATTGTTATTGGAAACGTATTTTAAAATGGCTAAGATGAAGATGCTGCGCAAGGTAAGTATTCTGTGTTCTTGGGAATCTGAAGAATATATTTTTGCCCAACAAGAGGATGTAGCTGCATGGTTTGCACTAACCTGAACTATTCTTCTCAGGCAATAAATTTGAAAACGCAATCTTCTGCATAAAGTTCCAATATGAATTCTCCACTTCGGGAAACTCTTAATGTGTAAGCCCAAGAACTTGATGCAGTTCCATCCCGTAGTTGCATCTAAGTGCAACTTCTGAGTTTGATATGCTTTGAGTGCAAGCTTGTTTACATCCATCTACGGTATTACATCCACTAATGCTTCCTTTATCACGGCATATACCTTACAACCTGAACTTCCTCCGATAAGAAAGCTCTTAAGATGATAATCCAATTAATTTTGCTATCTCGGTTTTGAATAACCTTTACATAAAATAATTTTTTTACAACAGTTTTGATGAAGTTACTCAAATCTGACTAGAACAAAGTTGGCACTGATGCTGCGCTTCGGTAATCAATATTCTCGTTGCAAGACTGGTCTTCAGCTTCTTAAGTTCATCTGTTCTCGATAGACCACTGAAGGTGTCATTTGACTAAAAATATCTTCTGAAAGGTGTGGAAAGTGTATTTTACTTCCCGCGGTTCGGAAACCACATTAAACTGTAGGTCTCCTATAAGCGTAATAAAACTTCGTATGCACACCACACGCATAGGAGAGGAGACGATTACAGAACAGTCGTAAATTAAGAAAAATAAAAATTAGTGCCTCATTATTGTGTTTCATTTAAATAAAAAAATCTGGAACCGTAAAATAATAATTAGGCCGCAACTAAACGTTTAACGATAAAATAATAAACCAATGTAAGAATAAAACAAGTGTAAAAATAAATAGATACAAAAACTCCCCGCTAAAATAGAAATCAAACTTAAAATTTAGGGTAAGCATTTAAGACTGTCCGAGTCGAAGAATTGTAAAAAATTCTTCCATTATTTAATTTTTTCACAAATTTTTAGCAGAAGATTTTGAAATATTGAATAAAATTTGACAATCTGACCATTTTATTGCCTAATTTAAAATTGTTGGTTGTTTATTAAATAAGATTTTATTTTTGTAGAGATTAAATAAATTTTTAATTTCAGTAATTTAAAAAAGTAAAAACTTAATTTGAATTTATTTACCTTTTTGCACTTTAAAAAGCATTTATAAAGTGTTTTGTAATTGCTGTAATTTAAACTAACACATTGAAGTAACAAATTCAAAAGTGTCTACCCTGCTCTGATGGTTTATAAGTAAAATTATTTTGGGTGAATTAATGAAAAAATTAAATTTTTCAATTAAAAGAGCACTTAGTCCAAAGTGTACTTTGTTAATGAAACTTTTCAATATCAGGTTCAGCTAATTACTGTTAGGTGGCCCGTGGCCAAAAAGGGAAGGAGGAAAGTATAAAAAATTAATTTAGCGCCGGTAAAATGTTGATTAGTTTTACATCGTTCATTTATATGCAAGGTTTAAAAATGTAATTTAACAGAATATTTACATATAATAAAATTTTGACCGTTTGTTGACATCCAGCTGCGAAGTAAACTATACAATGCTGATTATAATTTTGGGTGTTTTTCATGGAGGCAAATTGATTAATTATAATTTAATTGAACTATAATCGTTAGTATTACATTTGTTTTTTAATTAAGAGATATTTTATAGAAAAAATAAGTAAAAACACTTAGTTGAATTATTTTTGTACGAAAGCATTAAAATAACAAGCAAAGTTAATTAACCTAATGAAACAAGCGCAGAGATCTTAATACAGTAATTTCAATTAACGGCGTTGCAATGCAGTCGCCATTGTGCTTTGTTCATTATAATAAACAACCCTTAGCTCAAATCTGACATTGTGAGCTTGCATTGTTGCCGTTGGAGTGAAGTGGGAAAGGCTACAGGCTTTGCTTTATTTGTGGTTATGGGTTAACCAGTGCTAGTAATTTTAATAAATTAATCTTTCTAATTATGATTCTAATTAATTAAGACTTACGTTATTTTATAAAGGAGCGCCAGGCATCCCGAAACATTTTATTCCAAAAAGTTCTAATGTGAAGCAAAGTGAAACTGATTTATATGTTCTTTTCTTTTTGGTTTTCAAAAACATTTACGACTATTAGTATTTGCCCATTCAGTCACAACATATCAAACGAAATATTCTGTTATTATGGCCACTTCCTTGTAAAAGAGAATATAAAATATATGCTTATGGTCGACGCGTTTCGGTTTTTATTTTTACCATCTTCAGAACCAATTATTATAAAAATTAAACAAGTTATTTTAAGTGGAAACAATTTACCATGTTAGAACACTTTGTATATGTTTATTACATAACACAAAATATGAAACAGATACAAATATTTGAATTAAATATGTACATACATTCCTTCATTTCTTTTCCACTATGTTTACTTTCAAGTTATACGAATTTCTACTAATTATTGTTTAGCTCATAATTATTATTATGAAATCGCTTTCGCTCACGGAATTTTGTATATGTACATAAAAATTCCAAGACTCAAAAAATGAGATTATTAAAATGTTTCGAAACCCAAATTTACCTTATATTACTTCGCGCCGCCAATGCAGAGGTGAAATATTTTATCGAATGCATTCAGGCTTTGTAATGACATGAAGTTACTAAACCAATTGAATTCTTTAAAATTGTGGTAGAGATAAACTAAACCCCTATTTAACTTGTACCACACATTTTTACAGGGTGGTCTTGAAATACTTGATCAAAATTTGTAATTTTGTGTTTAGAAATGTTTCCCTGAGCAAATAGAGCTATTTTAAATTTTAATAGAAAAATAAAAGGCCATGAAAATGGAAAACTTTACACTGTTATGCGTTAGCTTGAATTACCTCTCCTTAAGAAGAAATTCAATGGATTGAAATTTAGGATAGTGTAAAGCTTTAAAGTTCATTTTTTCCATATGTTGCATCTTAAAACTTGAAATAAATTTAATTGCTTTTAAACAATACAACTTTATTGAATAGTACTGCAGTTTAATAATGCAGTAAAATAAGTGCTTGGAAATATGACCCAAGTTTAGCAATTCAAGCATTCATCAGTCAAAGAAAATTTATGATCAAAATATGTTCGCTCGATTCCTGATGGAAATGAAAGGTCATGAGTTCGAACCCCGTCTACTCCTAACATTACTTGTGCCGTGGTTCGAAATCCACGTTAAACAGTAGGTTCTATTTGTGGGTACTTACCGAGAAAATAAATAAAAAGGGTTTATTTTTATATTTAATGTAAATAGGTACATACTTGTAAGGAAAGGTAAGTATAGGAAATTCCCAATAATAATAAAAGTAATTCCTGTAATCAGGGTCGTTTGTTGGAAATAAAACCCATTATAACAATCAATTTAAGTAGTTTATTCATAATAAATAAAATTACATTACCTATATAAATAGCAGCAAATTGGTTTGCTAATTCGTTTATTCAGAATTTTGTTTGGTTACACGATTGTGGTGATTATATGCTATGTAAGAATGCAGTTTGCATGTTAGCTTAATCTGGTTTCTGTCTTTTTTGTTTTCCATCGTTAAATTTTAAAATTGTATAATGTTTTGTAAATTTTGAAACGATTTTGTATGCTTAATGTGTAAATAAATTTTGTCTATTTATTCTATTCTGGTTCCCATTAGAACACCCACTCACTCGAGCAATGTACTGTATGTTTAGTACTTGAACGGGTGGCCTTCTATAGAACATGTACCGTTGTCACTGTGGTTAGAATTCTACATTACACTGTATGACCTTTTACCCCGTAAGAAAACAACATATTTGGATATGTGTGTGCAATTTTTTCATCATAATTTTTATCTTTATGTTCTATATCACTCTGTATTCCATCGAAGCTTTAAGTTCGTCCTATTATACGATGGAATAGCAGCGTGTAGTTTTAGCCTGTTCCCATTGACTTGGCATACCGGTTGAATTTGCAATAAACATAGTGTCACAATTTTAAATTGTGTGACTGTAATTAACTGTTTGGTGGTCTCTGGTTTTCGGCATAGACACGAGAGGTCTATTCTCTCACTCACGTAATTATAAAAGGAATTAATAGCAATGGATATAATAAGAAGTTTTGGGAAACAAGTTCTTTAACTTTTATTGAATGGTCCTCTTTTAAAATTTATTTTTTTACTTCAATTGATCAATTATTCTCGTTTAGCATATTCTGTAGTTCGTCTCGACTTTAACTTATCACGACAATATCATCTACAAAACGCAGATGGTTTAAAGTTTCGCTATCGATTTTATTCTCTTGTTTTCCCAGTTCAACTCTTTAAACATTATCTTCAAGGGCAAGTGTAAAAATTTTGGGTGATATGGAGTCGACTTGCCACCAGTGATTTTGTTGTTTTTTCCTTTAAGATTTGTTCTCGAGTTTGATGATGCTAAACCTTACCTCTGATGTTATAGTAACTTGATGATATTTTTTAATCTCTTTCTCTTTTTCAATACCTACATTTTTCTTTCTATTAAGTTCTCATTTCTTGGGTAATAATTAGTGGTTTTTTCTATTCCTTCTTTACTATTGTTTCAGATGTTTGTAATAAGTGTTTAACTATTTCTTTGTTAAAGTCATTTTAGGGCAGGCTTTAATTTGTTGGGTTTGTTCGTTCTTGTAATTTTTCTCGATAGAAAGTATTTGATTTCAGGTTTTCTACATCTATGCATTGCATTTCTCTTGTCTTACCTCAACTTTCTTCCATCTGACTTTGTATTTACGAGTATATGGTATATCCTTGCTGTTACTATCTGATTTAACAAAACATTTGACAAAACATTTATTGCATTCGGTAATTTTCTGATGATAATTTTCCCTTAAAATGAAATTAAGAAAATTATACACAAAAACTATCTTGGAAGAACTAAAAGTAATTACAAATTCAAGAGAAGCCAATAGTGGATTTTAGGGAACTGTGTGGGCGGGGGGGGGGGTCATTCGGATACTCAAATAAGTGTTCCTTTCCTGGACTATAAAGTCTGTATGGATGTTCGATCTACAATGTATTTAATTGACCAGTTTTAATAAATTAATTTCTTTTTAAAAGATAAGCAGGGTTGGATTGGAAGAAAAGTGCTGCGGGTAAAAAGCGCCATTTGCGTTTTGAGTACATTTATAGCCGAGCCGGCGATAGAGAAACATACGGTGAAAATTTAGTTAAAATACGGCTTTCCTATGGAGAGAACGAGCGTTTTTAAAGTTTTATGCTCAAAAAGTTACAATTTCGGTTTCGTTTTATTTTTGGATGGAATACTGCATTAAAAATATTTTTTGTTCAAATACGTTTGTTCAAAAGAATTTTTGTTCAAATCAAATGGTTTATTTTATTGCGTTTAAGATGCTGCTTCGTCTAAGTTGAAATATCTGGTACTTTTTGAGCATGTAATTGGTTTTACTAGCAACTACAGGTGAAGTGAAAATTGACATTTGGCACCCATCATTGGCCACCATCGAGTATTTCATGTTTGTTATACGAATTTTTGACTCCACGCCTTGGAATTTTTTACCCCACTGGTGAGGTGAAAAGTGCCAGTCGAGAAGATTCACTAAAATGAAAATGTTTCGTTTATGTAACGATCATGGATGAATACTTTCAGCTTACTGGTTAATTTTTGCATTTGTTATTTGATGACTTTAAAATTTTGTTATGTATAGGCACTGTTTGCTGTTAATAGAAACCAATACTAAAAATATATAAAAAATATTTACAGGTTATACACCGCTGGAATAAAAATCGATTTGCGAGGAGTTTAAATTCTAGAAAGTGCAGAGACTAATCTGTAGGCGTTTTTCGGAATTATGCTGCTTCTGCAGTTGGGAGAGCTGTATATATATATTAGAGGTGTAAGTTGACGAAAATCATTAAGATTAATAGGTGACGTTAAAATAAGACAACAATTTTAATTAGGAACGATCACTTCAGTGAAAAACCATTTAAGTCGAATGAATAGGGAAACTGGAAACAGAAGAACAAATAGTGTAGGCTCAATTAAACAATATTTAAAGAGGAGGAAAGAAGAAGCGCATACCTAAATGGTGGGAAAGAAAATTTTTCAGAAGAGTAAAACGACTTCAAAGACACCTACTAAAGTACACCTAGACAAAACGAGAACCTGAAGGAAAAGAGATGGAAGAGTTAAGGGCAAATAGGGGCGCTACCACGGTCAGTTAATAAAGGTCTTGAAGAAAACAAGAAAGAAATTAAAGGGCTGGCCGCGAAGATCAAGCAAACGAATGAATAATGGAAATTGGAAAGATAGAATCTGAAGAACTCGATCTCGAAAGAATGAGATAGAAGTTATGAGACAGGAAGATGCGATAATCAAACTGGAGGAACAATATAATTATTAAGGCTTTACACACAAGCGATAGAGTAACAGGAACAATGGTTGAAGAATTCATACGGAAGAAGCTTGCGGTACAGGTAGAGGTGGATGAAGCCTTCAAGATGGGATTATTGTTGTTAAACTAAAAAGTTTCAGACAGAACTTCTCTGTAATGGACAACAAAAGAAAAATTAAAGGAAGCAGAATATTTATTGAAACCAACCTATAACATAAAGAAAAGGCAATAGAGGATAAAATTGTGGAATATGTCAGAGAAGAATTTAAGAACGATAAAAACTATTGGATTATAGAAAGCTTTATGTTGATGGAAAGATGCTTATTTGGAGTGATAGAGTGGAGTTGAAACCGGCGGCAGAACTAGCGAATTTACCTAAAAGCTGATAATTAAACACGGAGTTCAGTTCAGCACACATGAATTATGAGATAAATGTGGCTATAAGGCAATGTAAATGGAATAATAAGATGAATAAGGGAAGACAAAAAAGCGAAACTGATACCAGTAAAGAATAAACATACGAAAGATATAATGATAATATATATAAAAATATAATGAGGTACACAAGGAATATGAGAACACTATTGACCGCGAATTATCAAGATACAGAGTGGAAGTGCTAGCATTACAGGAGCTGAGGTGGAGGAGACAAAGTGAGAAAAACTAGAAAAATTATTCTATGTTCTTTTCTGGTGACCATACACAGGGAAGAAACGTCGTTGAATTCATAGTGGTGAAGAGACTTGTCAGAAGGATGTTACCATTTAAAGCAATCTAAGCCAAATCTGTCATTTACAAACATGCACCAACAGAAGAAAATAGCAAAAGGTTGAAGATAGACAGGGTTGGAGGAAAATCGTTGCAAAGTTGCTACGAACTCGAAACTGTAGAGGTGACGAGCGACATGAAGTAGGAGAGGAACTGTAAAGTAATAAACAAAATGTGTTATATATCTCTTCAAAGGATCCGTTACTTTGCCCCTCCTCCGTTGATATTTTTCCTCAAAAAACTAGCTCCCGATTCTTGAGAGCTAGCACCGGTTAGCACCCAATATTAAAGCTAGCACCCTTTAAGTTTGCCCACAAATCAATGTTGAATTTTTTGGTTTTTCAATGATAATTTGTGGAAAAACCTAGGGGGTGTTAGCTTTAATATTTAGGTGCTAGCTTTAAGCAATCGGGAGCTAGCTTTTAGAGAAAAAATATTAAACTAGGGGGGTTGGAGGCGTTTGAAAGACTTCGTGACGGTTGAGGGCTCAAACAAAAGAATGGAAATTTATTAAGGCTCTTAGTCTAACTATACTCAAACGTAAAGTTTGCCATTTAAACATTTCATTTGGCGGGGGGTTACTAACATTACGGTTTCTATATTTACAAAGTTTGGAAATTTTTAGACAACATTTATTGCTTCCAACCTCACTATAAACAACCCCGTTGTGCTTAGAATTTTTGTAATAGTTTTGGTGTATTCGCATATTTCATATTAATAATGTAATATTACTTACGGTAAAATTAAAATCGAGTGTTAAGAAGCGTAAGTTGGTCGAAGTTTCTTCGGACCTCGTGATTAAATATTGATTTTGTAGACAAACCTAGGAGGTGCTAGTTGTAATATTTGGATGCTAGCCGATGCTAGCTCTAAAAATGGGGAGATAGCTTTTTGAGAAAATAAATTAACGGGGGGGGGGGGTAACGCTAGCCCTCTCCAGTTGATATTTTTTCTAACAGCTAGCTCCCGATTACTGTTAGCACCAGCTATAAAAACCAAAAAAATTCAACATTGATTTGTGGACAAACTTAGGGGTGCTAAGCTTTAATTTTGGATTGCAAGCTCTAAGGAATCAATAGATAGATTTTTGAGAAAAAATATCAAGTGGGGGGAGAAGTAACGGACACCTATTTAAAGGGATTTGTAAATCCTGAACCACCTTCGAGTATCTTGCGCTTACAGGACCGTGTCCGGCGAAGCCGTGCGAGTCTTGGCCTCCATGCCTCCCATAGAGCTTTTAGCTAGAGAGAGAGCAGACGTACGAGCGGGACCGGACCCCACCATTAAGCAGCGGACGCTCGACGATTGGCAAAGGAGCTGGTCCTCCGGCACGAATGCCGCTTGGACCAGAAAGCTCATTCCGGATCTTCGTCCTTGGGTAGCGAGAAAGCACGGAGAGGTGAACTTTCATATAACACAAGCTCTCACCGCCCACGGATGCTTCCAGGCATATCTCCACAGGTTCAGGCTGACCGAGTCACCTGCCTGTCGTTACTGCGGGGACAAAGATACGGCGGAACACACTCTTTTCGGATGCCTAAGATGGGAGAGAGTGATGATTTCGCTCCGGATGGGCGACACACTAAGCCCGGACAACATGATTGCTTTCATGCTGTCCGGCGAAGACGAATGGCTGGCTGTAGCGGTCTTCATCAGTCAAGTGATGAAGACCAATGAGGGGGACGGACGAGCTGAGCAAGCCGAAGCTCGAGTCCTCGCCCTACAGTTAAGTCAATGACAGCCTTTTAAAGTTCCCTTGAGAAGTTCCCGCGAGAAGATGCGCGAGAAGTTCCCAAGAGAATTCCCGAAGAATATCGTCATTGATCGGCGGGTCGGGTCGGGTCGAGTAGTGACGGTCGTTCGACGGGGTAGGTTAGTGTCGGTACGACGATAGCGCGTAGACCCTCTGTGGACACAAACTCTCGTGCTAATCCAGAGGGGGACGATCGCGAAAATAGTGCCGTAAAATATAAAGACGAGTGGACTGGCATTTTGCCAGCGACCACAAGTTTTTCAAGATGACCCGGTCGCATCGCGCTCTGTGATTTAATATGATTTGCAGGGTCGCTTGGGGGCTCGGAGTCTCCGGTATGGATGACGGTCGGCTCGGCCTTGACTTTGTCGCCGGAATTTCCGCCTATTAAGTTAATGACGAGTGGACTTACACCTATACTGACGATTGCGGACCACTAGGTGACCCGGTGAGACGTGTTAGATCGCGGCGAGCGGTGTGTCCGGTTCAATTGAAAAAGTAGAATCAAGTGATAGTGCCTGACCTCCCGGACACAAACTTTCGTGCTAAACCGGGAGGCCATCGGGAGCCTGCATCATCGATGCAGCATGGAAGATCGCAGACGACAGCGAAAGTAATGCCGAGAAGGTAAAGCCCGCTGTCGTCGGGGAGGGGGTTTTAGTCAGTTAGAATCTGACACTACCATCCCTGATGGGGTGGTGCCTATGAAGGTTTCCCCCTTCCCTGCAGGAAAAAAAATCCTTAACCACAGGAATAATATTAATAATAAAAAGTAATTAGCGGAAACTGTGCGCCAATAGTGAACCTAAAATATGGCGAAAACAGAATTTCTCTAAAGAGATGCATGTGCAAAATATTTGCTCAAAAGTAAAAAGTGGCACTTTACTCCCCACCCAATCGTAATCAATTATCTGTTTGGTGTTCATGTACTTCCGTGACAAATTATATTTCTTAGGCTTTCTACATTTTTCTAACTTAAAAATTTGAATGTCTTCAAGACGTTTCAATAGTGGTCAAGTGCAACGTTGGATACAATTTCATCAATTCCAAGCTGTAGCGTTTCATTTTGCTAATCCCATTTTGATACTAATTGAAAAGTTAATCCGAGCTCTCTCTTTATTGTATGTTTGTGAATTTTCTTCGAAAGAAACATTAAAAATTCATTCCACCGTTTGCTTTTTTTTTATCAGATTTAATGATAAAATTCCAGCCTGCTAACTGCTTTTCACCATATTGAAACAACTAGCCACTACTTTCACTAGAGATTTTCAGGAAAAACATAGCCAAAAAAGTTTGGGCCCGTGACTTTTATGTTCTTAATCTTGATAAAGTAAAATAGCAATTTTTAATATGTTCAGGAAGAAGTAACTTTAGTCACAATTCTAAGAAATTATTTTTAAATCTTAAAACATTAAAAATAAAAGAAATTGTAATATATTATGCTATTTCCCATTTTTAATATTGGCCAATTAGTGCTAACAATGTCACGGGTAAAAGACATACATAAATAAAAAGTGTAATTATTACAAGCAAATGCCGATGTTGTTAATTAAATACTGAATATATTTTGAGCAACAAAAACGATAATCATGTACGCCACTGCAGCTAGTCAAGTCTGAAAGCCAACTTTATACTGAGAATTTTTCCGCGACCTAATGAAGCATTCAACGCACACTTGTGTTTGAACTAGCAGATTAGTTAAATATTGGGATGTTTGTTATTCTGGAATTTGTGCTCGTTTGAGACCTGCTTTGAGTGTATAAATATTATTACAGTAACAAGTTAATTGGATACATTTTAATTAGTTCGAATAATTAGCAACTTTAAATAATGGATGAAAGAAAATCTCGTACAATTGCAGAACACGTAAATTAAAGCTACTTTAAAATTTATAACTTCTGTTATAGTTACATTAATTTAAATTAAATTATTTAACTTTACTTTATTCTCAAACGTACAAAATGCTATTCACCGTAAAATTTGCCCGCTTAAAAAATTTTATTTTCCAACAAACACATATTCAGAATCTCGTAGAAAATCCAATGTATTGTACTATTTTTTAGATAAAGCACTATTTTTTTGAAAAAATTTGTATAATATTATTATTCTCATGCTAAAACGGAAAAAAAGTTATCTATTCCAAAGTTGGCTATTTTCTTAGCGTATGAATTTTTCTTAACTATTTAACCATTGCCATTCTTCAATCGATACGATAATAACTTGGAACTCTATTACACGGTTTTTCTTTCAATTTATTTCAACTGGGAAAAGTCGATTTTCATACCAATAGTCGCGTTTGAGTGGAAACCAAAATGTTTTCAAGTTCTTCTTTTCACACTTTTTGTTTTATTAGTTCATTTATGAAGCTAGATTACGAATTTTCCGTTAGTAATTACAGTGTATTTAGTAGTGATTATTTTTTACATGAACATTTAATAAAATGTTAACAAACTTCTTCATTACTTTATTGATATGTAAAGTTTATCGAGAAGCGTTACTAAAGCAAAGCACGTGTTTCATTTCAATAACAAGTAGATGTAGCTTTGAGCTAAAGTAGCTTCAGCTACCTTCATTAATTAACAAGTTTTCATTAATTGAACTTAGGCCCAAGGTGCAAGTTTATATCAGAAATATTGTGTGCTAGAAATCCATTTAATATTAAATTAATATGTTTAGCTAGTTAGTACTAGAATCGGACTAATCTGTTTAATTAACCTTATCAAATTTCTAACTGGCTTAACTAAAGTTTAAATTATCGAGGGAAAAAAAAAGAAAATATCCGAAAGAGAAGCTGTCCTATGTAAAATAGATTTAAGTGGAAACGAGTGCAATTCTCGAGCGACTTCACGGGTTATGTTTACTTAAGCTACCAGGACTTTGGTTTTGGAGGGATACGAAGTTTAATTGACCGCTGGATGCTGAAAATAAACAACTTTTGAACGAACATTTTTGTTTAAACGAGTGGACTACACGTATTAGCATGTTTTCTAATCTTTGAGTTCCTCATGCTTTATTGTTTATTTTATTCGTTAAGCTGGTTAAGCGTTTGAATCCTGTTTTCAGAATACATATCTGCTTTTTGCTGTTTCATGTTTGCTTCCAAAACGATTTAAACTTTCCGGGATGGGTAAATTAAAATATTTTAAAACCAGGTGTAACACACAAAATTCTAAAATTTGTGCATTAATTAGGATAATATTTGTTCTACCCTCAATTTTCTAACATTTGTTCCATTCTCATGGTATATTTTCTCATACTCGACCACATCGTCCAGCGATTACAATAATTAGTTTCACAATGCAGAAATTAAACTTCCGCTTCACTTTTTTTACATAAATTTAAGGAATCACTGCCAAATTTCAATTTTTACCTTTCCAAATATAGACAATATTGATTTCGGATCCGGTCCTGACTATTTGTTATTTTCCTCAATATATTGAATATTTTTATGTTAAAATAGATAAAGGAAATGCATGAATTAATTTTTTCTCTAAAATTCACCGATTGGCGAAACCGATAATATTTGGTCACCATAATGTGATCTCAATACAAAAAGATTTATTAATAACCAATAAAAATGTAAAATGCAATCATTTATCAACGATTTCATTGTCAATGTCACTTGTCCAACATGAGAATATATTTCTACAAGAAAACAAATTGACAAAGTCAATATATCAAAATTATTAGATTTTTGCGATAATCGATAAACAACCGCTGTGGATATTGTAAAAATAATTCATAAAATATCAAATATAAACGCGTTATTGTTTTTCAATCAGTATAAAAAGAGTATGCAGTGGAAGAAGGCGAGTTAGTGGATATGAAAATACAACTTGATTGATTGGCAAACGTGCTTTGACTGAAGTAGCGGCCGTTGCTTAAGTTTACCGACCGAACTACAATTCGATTTCATACCACCTCGATGAAAACATTTATGTGTTTAAGGCATCTTTGGGTCTTATTACGTCTAAAATGAAACCTTAAATTTAAATATTTTTATATAAATATGGGTCTTCCGGTTTCAGGAAAAATATGACATTCTCTCAAATTAACCATTTCATCAAGTTTTACATTTGTCCACCAATTACTTTTTCAAATCAATTTATTTAAATCAGATCGTATACGAGTATGCACGGATAAGTCAAAAATTACAATATAACATGAGTAGGAAAGTTTCCTACTTTCATGAGTTTCATGAGTAGAAACAAGAAAATTCGGAAAGTTAAAGAGATATATTTTTGACCCAAATGTACTTAATTATAAAAAGTGAAATACAAAATATTAGGAAAGAATGTACACCACGGGAGAAAGACAGCTACTAACGAAAATTTACAGAATAACCACAATAACGATGAACAAAACAGCTTTTAAAAATATTTCTGAAAGATATTCAAAATTTTGTGAATTCGCCATGGACATCTTAATCATAGTAAATAGGAATGTATGTGATGCCAGCTGAAAAGAACAACAAATTTTACCAATATTGAAGATGGATGAATTGGAGAGCTCGTAAAGCCCCCGCATTAATGATTTTACTGCATAACAATGAAAAGCACGGTACAGATACATCGAACGCCAGCTTAGCAAACTACCTAAGCTGAAGAACCAATTATGATTACAGAACTAATTTGGAGAAATTGGTAAAATACAGCTCCCAGGCCTATCGTAAGGGGAAGAAGAAGAAGACGAAGGATTCTTGGTGCTTCAAAGGCACTCAACCAATGTTTATTTTATACAAATAAATTGAAGACTCTTTTCCCTGTCAAAGTCTCCAATTCGCGAATAAATACCAATTAGTTTATTGGTTTTGGCCTAAAGCCATTCTAAAAAAACAGGGTTTACCCATGCACTATAGATCACAGATCCGGATATTCAATATTTTCCAATTGTTCACAAGAGATCGCAACTCGAAACGTTAAGTAATATTCCGGAAATTTTATCGCAGTACCAATTTTTCGCAGACTACAGGTATAACACCCTTTTTCCGCTATTATTCATAAATATCGCCAGCAATAGTTTGCTTATCTAGCATAGACACATCATGGAAATGAACTTATCTAGAAACTCTTTTAAACATTCGTAACATTAGCCGCATTCAATAGCCAATACTATTGGTTTTCCAATGTTATTGCTTCATCTCTTCCGTTTGGGCGCCATCAGTCTAAAATACTCACTTGGTATCAACTCAGCTGATAATTCGACAAGCGTCATTGATGTGATGCATTCCTTACACTTCCGAGAATCAGACATATCGCTATATCGACATTGCTTGGAGAAATGCTCACATGTCTACACCTTATGTACTGCCACAGTTTGACATGATTGTCTAATTTATTCACTGCAAACAAAACCCTTTCGATTTTCTAGTGTCTTTCTTAGAGTTAACTCTTTCGATTTTCTAGTGTCGTCCTTAGAGTTAATATGGATTTAATTATTTGGAAAACATTTATCATTTAAGGCCTGCACATTAGATGTTGGTTTACAAACTTGACCGAAGCCAAGATGACTAACTAGGAAAAAATGTAATAGGACGATTTCTTGTTGTCTTCCTCATAGGCCACAAATCAAAATTGAGTTTAAAATCCCAGCAGGATATTCGGCGTGACTAGGTATAGAGCCGCGGTTTCTATACTGCATTTATACGGTTTCTAAACTGCTGGTCTCCCAACTTTACTAACTTTTCTCTCACTATTATTACTTTCTTTTGAAATCCCCAATTTCACGTGCTTAATGGTTTAAGCCCAGAATCTGACTCTAGTGCTCATTCGACTCATATTTTAATATGCTGGTAGCAGCTGGGACCTTATAAAATTAAGTACATTTGCAATGTCTCCAGTGTCAGACACTCTTAACTTAGTTTTCCACGTTGTTTTTAGATTTCGATATAGCCATTTTTCCTATTAATCTGACGCAAGAGTGGTTCGCAGATGAGTGAAACTATACCGGGTGACCGGCCGAAAACTGAACATAGGGAAATAACATGGGAAATTGATATTTTCTAAATTCCTGCTTCCCATTATAACTGATATGAATAAAAAAAATACCAAATTAAAGAGATTTTTTTTCCGCGCCTAAAGATACCAAACACTTAATATTTTGTTTTTTAATTATTGTTAAAAAGTCGATAGTAAAATTAAGAAATAGCGCTTCATTAGACGTAATGCAAAGACCCAGCCTGCTAATATTTTTTTAAGAAGCGCTATTTCTTAATTTTACTATCGACTTTTTAACAATAATTAAAAAACAAAATATTAAGTGTTTGGTATCTTTAGGCGCGGAAAAAAAATCTCTTTAATTTGATATTTTTTTATTCATATCAGTTATAATGGGAAGCAGGAATTTAGAAAAAATCAATTTCCCATGTTATTTCCCTATGTTCAGTTTTCGGCCGGTCACCCGGTATAATTCATCCGGTTCAAGTCTGCAAAGTTCGGTTAAGTGCGGCATTGAACAGCAGTGGTGATTGGTTAACATTTAAATATAGCAAACCTTATTTTCCGATCGCGGCAGCATCTCTGCATTCTGGATGGACAATGACGGATGGACTATAGACCAATTTCTCTATAAATCTCAGCATAAAATAACTTTCTAGCCGTAACACGACCTTAGCTGTAAGTTATCAAAGTTTTTGTTATTTTAGGTAACATCGACATTCTGTTAATTTAGAATAGTAAATTTAGAACCAATAACTACGTCTTAAATCCACAGCATGTTGATGTTCACCGGAGGGCCGAGCTAAGAAATTCCGTGAAGTTCGCTATTCGGACCTGTAATTCCCGCCCTGTAACTCAACCAGCGATCACACCAAGCCACTGCTGTGGTTAACTTTCAAAGTTGAAACAGTTTTGACCATTTTTTGACAGATGTTTTTAGGGTCTCAATTTTTCTAAATACGATATATCTAGTTTTGGTCCATTCCACTAAAAAATTATACAAGGGCGTAGTTTGAACAATAATCTAGAACCAAATGGGATTTTACGGATAATATCTGGGAAAGTGCAGATATAAAACAATATTTCGTTTTTGGTTTTACCTATAATTTTAGCTAGTTTAATTTTGTTAATACTTTTTTCAGGAACAAAGAACGGCTATTCCACGACTGAAATTTTCAGAACCTTCTGAGACAAATTTTCCACTGTTCCAGTCTGAGCCAAATATCCAAAAATTAAGAGCGTTTTTCTGATATCAAGACGAACTGGTTAAGCAAAAAATTGAATTTTCAAGCTGTTTCCAAGTAGACCCCTTTATCCCGAAATAATTACTGCATAATATAATATTAATTCATAGTTTTATACACAATTAATCTTTCATTACAATAGTGTTCTCATTTGAGCACACACAAAAATTGTTCTTACAAGTCCACACTTCGAGAAAATATTTATTTGGGACGAATTTTCAGAATTGCATACATAAAATACGTTTAAATGATACTGCGAAATTTGATAAGCTAGAACATTGGCGTTATAACTTTTTAATTTACATATCTTATAAATTTGTTAAAAATCACAATTCAATAAACAAAAGTACCCCTAAACAGAGGTAAAAAGAAAAAGTAGAAACAGGAGCAGTTTGGCATAGTAATAGACTTGTCTAGACGTGTAAAAAAATTTTATGTTTGCAACTAGAAATGCAATAGTTTTTCCTTCGGTGATCTCAAAGTGATGATTCAATTGCCAGATTTCCTCTAAGTGTAATTCAAGAAATTTAGAATGATTTACCTGGGATGTCTTATTATCATGCTATTTATTTTGAATAGTATAAAACAACTATTTGTGTAAGTGTATAATAAGGAAACGCGTCACTTTCCGCACGAGACCTGGGCCTTTCTGAAAAAGACATCAAGTTCCCAAACAAACCTTTTCTTGCATGTTTCAAATAAGATTTTTTCTGTTAGTTTGAATAAGAGATTAAAAATTGAAATTATTTATACGTTGTTTTCAGGGTAAATCACCTGCTCCATGTTACCACTTGTTGGTAACACTTTAAGAAAATATTTATTCTATGAAAGCATTCATTACAATATATTTATTGCTGTATATCCTCCGTTAATATTAGAAGTTTCTATTTAAATTGAAATTTAATTATTATGGAAACTTTATAATTTTTCTCTTCCGCTTAGAAAATTCATTTAATTGAACTATCCCCTCATTTTATCCTTTCATCAATTTTCAATTTTTTTGATCCACGTTTTCCTTAAATTTTCTTTATTTTCTGAAATTTTCTAAACTTTCTAAACCTTAAACTACAAATTTATTCCTCATTTATGTATCTTCTTGCTTCACTATCTTATTAGTCAAACTTTCTTCAACTTTCAATTCAAATTTTATTAATTTCGATCTATCCCTTAAATTTGATTTCTAACCAACTATCCGATCGACATATCCAGGTAAAATATTTATATACGCTAGTTTTGGATAAAAACTATTCAAATATTTAGGACGCGGAGACATGGACTCTTAAAGTGAACACAATGAATCGTCTGGAAGCATTTCAGATGTGGTTAATAAGATGAATGTTAAAGAAAGAGTCACTAATAAACGTGTCTTAGAAAGAGCTGGGTTTGTTGGCAAATTGCTCAAAACAGTGCAGTGTAGGAAGGTCGTCTATCTTGGTCATGTACTCGGTCATGAACTTATAATGAAGATCAAACTCGAGAGGCGTCGAGGATTAAGAAGGAAACAGATTTCCTGGTTGAAAAAACATTCGCGAATGGATTGGTATCCGAAGTGCAGAACAACTTTTTGGAATGGCAGAAGACAGGCTTGTCTTCGCTGAAGTAATGGAAAACGTCGGGGAGACCTGATAAGGCACATAAAGAAAACAAGAAAAAAGAAAAACGCTAGTTCCCATCAAAACAGAGTGACACTACCCAAATAAATTAATAGAAATAAAAAATGAAACTTTTGCGAAATTTTTCAAATGGCCTGATATTTATCATTTGGATCATTGTAGTTATTAACTATATAGACAATTATTGTAACAATGACACTTAAAGTATTCTACCTGAATGTTTTAATAGGAAAAAATCTTTTAGCATTATACTTGGAGCAAGGAGAAAGTCAAATCTTTCATTCGCATGCCGGTTTATACGTTGAGAAAAACAGTTTTGAGTTATTTTGTGTAGGTTAATTAAAATAAGTGCAATTATTTTAAAATAACATATTTTAATTTTACATAAAATTTCATTCATAATTTTGTGGTTATCATTTTTTTACTTAATCAAAACTAAGGATAAAAATATGTTGAATTACAATTTTTGTTAAATATACTAATAATTCAATATAATTGTTATTTACTACTTTAATGAAATAAACAAAATCTAAGATAACGTAATGGAACGCCCAACCTTGTGGAACGTAATGTATGACGAAGTTCTCGGGCTGGTATACCCAGACGGCACTACGCTGTACGGCTTTGCCGACGACCTCACCCTCATCGTTGTAGACAGGGAGTCGCCGGCCTTGGAAGCCAAAGCAAACGCAGCGATAGCCACCATAAACACCTGGGCGGGCAGCCGCGGACTTACTCTGGTGCCGGAGAAATCCGAAGCAGTCGTAATCCGCGGCAGAAGAAAAGCCCCCACTATGAGGCTGCTTTTGGGTGGTTCCCCAATTGCAGTCAAAGACTTCGTCACCATACTGGGGGTAAAGATAGACAAGAACCTGAATTTTGCCGATCACATCCGTACGGCGTGCAACAAGGCGACGGCGATAGTTACTTCGTTCGCTAGACTAATGCCCAACATCGGTGGCCCAAAACCGACGAAGCGAAGGATGTTGGGCACCGTCGCACAGTCCGTGTTGTTGTACGCCGCTCCCGTTTGGCAAGAGGCAGTCAACGTCCAGCGTAACCGTAAGAGGCTGCAAGTGGTCCAGCGCAAGATGGCACTTCGAGTAACTTGCGCTTATAGGACCGTGTCCGGCGAAGCCGTGCGAGTCTTCGCCTCCATGCCTCCCATAGAGCTTTTAGCTAGAGAGAGAGCAGACGTACGAGCGGGACCGGACCCCACCATTAAGCAGCGGACGCTCGACGATTGGCAAAGGAGCTGGTCCTCCGGCACGAATGCCGCTTGGACCAGAAAGCTCATTCCGGATCTTCGTCCTTGGGTAGCGAGAAAGCACGGAGAGGTGAACTTTCATATAACACAAGCTCTCACCGCCCACGGATGCTTCCAGGCATATCTCCACAGGTTCAGGCTGACCGAGTCACCTGCCTGTCGTTACTGCGGGGACGAAGATACGGCGGAACACACTCTTTTCGGATGCCTAAGATGGGAGAGGGAGAGAGTGATGATTTCGCTGCGGATGGGCGACACACTAAGCCCGGACAACATGATTGCTTTCATGCTGTCCGGCGAAGACGAATGGCTGGCTGTAGCGGTCTTCATCAGTCAAGTGATGAAGACCAAGGAGGGGGACGGACGAGCTGAGCAAGCCGAAGCTCGAGTCCTCGCCCTACAGTTAAGTCAATGACAGCCTTTTAAAGTTCCCTAGAGAAGTTCCCGCGAGAAGATGCGCAAGAAGTTCCCAAGAGAATTCCCGAAGAATATCGTCATTGATCGGCGGGTCGGGTCGGGTCGGGTCGAGTAGTGACGGTCGTTCGACGGGGTAGGTTAGTGTCGGTACGACGATAGCGCGTAGACCCTCTGTGGACACAAACTCTGGTGCTAATCCAGAGGGGGACGATCGCGAAAATAGTGCCGTCAAATATAAAGACGAGTGGACTGGCACTTTGCCAGCGACCACAAGTTTTTCAAGATGACCCGGTCGCATCGCGCTCTGTGATTTAATATGATTTGCAGGGTCGCTTGGGGGCTCGGAGTCTCCGGTATGGATGACGGTCGGCTCGGCCTTGAATTTGTCGCCGGAATTTCCGCCTATTAAGTTAATGACGAGTGGACTTTCACCTATACTGACGATCACGGACCACTAGGTGACCAGGTGAGACGTGTTGGATCGCGGCGAGCGGTGTGTCCGGTTCAATTGAAAAAGTAGAATCAAGTGATAGTGCCTGACCTCCCGGACACAAACTTTCGTGCTAAACCGGGAGGTCATCGGGAGCCTGCATCATCGATGCAGCATGGAAGATCGCAGACGACAGTGGAAGTAATGCCGAGAAGGTAAAGCCCGCTGTCGTCGGGGAGGGGGTTTTAGTCAGTTAGAATCTGACACTACCATCCCTGATGGGGTGGTGCCTATGAAGGTTTCCCCTTCCCTGCAGGAAAAAAAAAGATAAAGATAAAAATATACAAGACCCTGATTGGACCCGTAATAGTGACATAATGGAATGGAGATAATGTGCCTGACGAAGAACGAAGAAGAGAAGCTGCGAGTTTTCGACAGAAAAATATTGAAGAAGATTATAGGGTTAATCAAAATTAGCGAACAATATATAGAAGAAGAACAAACGAGGAAATAGAACTTGAACTAGAAAAGCAAAGCATTGTGAAACACATTAAACAATAAGATTGGGTTGGTTCGGACACGTACTGAAAGCACAAGAAGATAGAGCAATTAGGTGTGCAATAAAGTGGAGACCGGACGTGGAGAGGCCAAGAGGAAGGCCAAGAATGAGATGGGAGGAAAAGATATACAATGACCTAAGAATAATGAAGATCAGAAAATGGAATGAAATTGCAATGGAGAGGATTCGTGGAGGAGGCAAAAACGCACAGATGGCTGTGAAGAGCATATTGAGAAACTAAAAGAAGAAAAATAGGGACTAATCCACCCTAAAAGAAGGATTGAAAAACGTCCAACAACGTGGTGATATACTGTCAAGGAATGGAGTAATGATGATGATGGTAAATTATCAAA
This sequence comes from Podabrus alpinus, assembly GCA_932274525.1. NCBI lineage: Eukaryota > Metazoa > Arthropoda > Insecta > Coleoptera > Cantharidae > Podabrus > Podabrus alpinus. Next base: position 28,502,722 of record OW026451.1, read on the forward strand.
AATGAATAAAGTAATTTGGTAATAATATATTATTTAAACCAAAAATAAATACAAATTTAGCGCAACGAAAGGTTGGGTCCCCACATTGGGTACCAATAATGGATAATAGAAAACAATTCATTACAACCTCCCATTCAGCGTATTGATGGTTGCCAGCTTTGGTTTTATTTCTAGTTTTTAGGGTGCCACTGCATTCAGTAGACAACGCTATTACTAATCGATAATGTGTCATTGATCCAAGAAATGACTTCCAAAACAATAAATGCGTTCTATGAATATTTAAATTCAATCCGGATAAATGAATTATGACTATCCACATGTTCGTGGACTACAAGTTTCAAAGCACAACTAGGGTCATAAAAGATACAAACTACATTTTGCTGTCTTGGAAGCGTGCCAACGACTGAAACAGTTGAGAAAATCATCAACAGCACACCATGCAACTGTTGTATTTCTCAACTACTGTGAACGGAAGTGTCTCCACTTTGTTGAGCAGAACCACTGCTATAGTATGAAAGTCCATATTTATTTATGTGATCTACTTTTGGCTAAACGTATGAAATCATATCATGAATATGAATAGGTGAATAAATCAAAATAATAATCATTAAAAAAGTTTTAATGCTATAGTAATTTGATGAGTAAGTTTTAATGTGGAAAATGAATTGGAAAAGTTTCGAATAACTTAATGGAATTAGCTTGGTTATTGTGGCAAAATTTCTGGCAATAAAAAGTATCTCTTAGCAATTGACGACACGTATTCTCCATATGTGCAAATCTCAATCTGTTCATAATAATAACAGGGAAGCGTGGACTATATCTTATTGAACTAATTTACTGGTGGTTAAAGTACTGCGGTGCCGGCACGCGCATTCATTTCGACTTTGTTTTATACTTCTTAAATTGGATGCAATTTTGTGCCTCGAGTGCGCTACAAATCTACAAATAGTGTTTAATTATTTTCGATAAATATTAATTTGTAATACTGCTTTGCCCTCTTATAAAATTGCGCAAGCTATTTTTTTCAACAGTTTTTGCTGTAAATATCTGAGGTACCCATACTTCAGTGTTTCCAACTCGCATTAATGAGCTCACTGGTTAATGAATCACGAGATCATTATAAAAGCTCTCCGTAAAAGATGCTCTATTAAAAAAGGAAACTCTTGCAACTTTTAAAGTATTGTAACTTCTGCAAAATAATACCTAAAATTTCATGTCTTATTAAAACAGAAAAAAATTCAAAAATAATAAATTGCCATTATGTTATTTATTAGGCAAAGAAAACGTTTTTTATTTTTCTAGTCACAATTAAAATTTATGGAAATCAATTAATTATTTTGTTCAAATCTGGATCTTCCAGTTGCTGTGTTAACGTTTCGTCTTTTAGCATCACAAACATAAAAACCATTTTCTAGTTTGAAATTTTTCTGAAAAATTCAAACGACTTATACTCAAGCAGTACATTCAACAAACGCAGTGCATGCTAGTAATGACCGATTATTAAAAATTAATTTCACTTCCGCACATTTCAATACAAATGTAAGGATTTCTAAGAGGTCAACAAATTTTGCCGTTCATTGAAGGAGTGCTTCGTAGTAAGGACCAATTTACTCATTTTTCATAGTTATGTGAAATTCTGATGTTGATACAAGCATTCATCCGATTTTGAACATTCTTTGGAGTAATACGAGAAATATTTTAAAATAATTCGTAGCCTGGATGCGCTATGCCAAAACTTCACTATGCATCGCATCTTATAAATCTAGGAAACCCGATTTTAATTTTTTTTTCGGGAAATAAATATTGAAGAAAATACTTTTGTATAAAATTTTTAACAACAGATATTCTAAAATTGTATAAAAGAGAACTTGTAATGCCGAAATAAAATGCATAATGATAACACGCATTCAGAAGGGCACGTAGTGACCATCATTGTTCGGCTGGATGGAATAACAACAAGCTGATTCAGTTGAGAGCAGCTCATTTAAATGGTCTTTTCAAAATAATGTTAACTTCTACTTGATAAAACGCACTTTAATTCTTAAAAACAACTTGTTATTTTATAAAAGCTCCATCAACTGCATACAGTTTTCGTTATTTACTTTAATTGTTGGAAAAATAAGGATTCCGGCTTATTTTCTCGTTATGGGGTAAAATTTAAATTTTGCAAAGATCAAATTCAAGTTCATGTTAAAGTGCATTGTCTTAGTAAATCTAAATCACCTATCCACCCCTATGCTGTTTCATCTAAACCAATTCAAATCAAATCCAATCGGTCTCGTTAAGGACCGCCCATGTTTGTTTAAAATCACCCTCAATCTTAAACGATCTCCGATCCTAATTCAAACTTGATTATTTTAAATTGATTTCACTTAAAGTATTTTCAAGTGACAATAAAAAATTAATTAAACCAAACAGGATGGTATTCGCAAGTCCAAATTTGTTTTGTTACAGGAAAATAAGAAAAAAATAATCTTTAGAAAAAACTTACTTATTGAACGATGCAGATAGATTTATTAGATTTTGGTAAAAACATTGCTCGGTTCGTTAAATCACATGCTAAATCCTGGATGAACTGAGGTATGAAATAACTTTAAATACTTGGTTATTAGGTATTGCAAATTTAATAACCACTTTTGTTCGGTTGGTGTTTTTCTTATACTGACTTTATAGAAGTTTAAATAATAAATTATTTGGTACGCTAATTAATATCAAATTAGGTAATTAGCAATTCGTTACTTCATGAGAATATAATTTTGTTGTAAATAAATGGGTTTAGCCACTTCAGGCAGAAAATAAACAAGCAGGTAAACTTCCAAGTAATGTCTTACTAAAAGCAAATCCTACACAAATATCATACCTAGCATTAAATTTATTTTTTCAATGTATTTTAGAATTTAGAACATCCATCATATATTACTTCTCATATGTATACAGAAAATCTTTGGTTTTTCTTAAGTATAAAATATACCGCAATTTGTACTGCTGGAAAAACTAAGGTTTGTGCAGCAAGTTTAATTATTAGAATATAATTAACCAAAAAAAGAGAAAAAGGTGACGTTAAAGGACAACGGTTAGTGAGTAAATGTAACCGATACATTTGTGGTCCTCGATAAAAAGCGGAATAATGAGGCGAGTTCAGAGACAAAAAGCAACCAAACCCAGAGCACTGTCCAATTAGAATTTGCTCGAGATGTCGTTGTTAGATGTAAGGGCGCTAACATAGGCGTCTCTTATCCTGAGCTTTTGGAATTCTACAAAAATGCATCATATGCTAGATAGACTTCGTACCCCAACAACATTTTTATAATTATTATAAATATTAAGTGTGACAAAAAATATTATTTTTAATTTAATCTGTCTTAGATGCCCAGATAACTAGAAAATAAAATTTATGAGAAGGTGTAATCGGGCCGAATATGCGTTTTGAAATATCTCTCTGTGACATAATGGACATAACCTCACGGATCCGTGATTATGTAAAGCCACTATCGTAATCCATCATGGTACAAAAGATTCCAGTGTTCAACTGGAGATAGAGGCGCAAAAAAAATTACAATCTGCAGTAGTGACTTCACGTTATAACAGGAAAGTTAACGTGAAATACAAACCTCGGCCCAAATAAATTTTTTTGAAGTTTTGACTGTAGATATTGCAACAAACTACTTGTATTTTATTTTTAATAATCGTCATTAATAAATAGGTATATGGTAGACATTGCAGGACCTTTTTAAATCATAAAATCAGTATGTCTGCAAGAAACAATTTTAGAAAGCTGAAAATATGTGTATGTGTTTTCATTGTGACTTATAGTATGTTATTTAGAGCCTTTACGAGCCGTTGCTCGTTACGATCGTAATACAACATTTGGAAATAATCATAAACAAGAAAATATAAGACTCCGCCACTGATTGGGGCAGCTTGGCAATGGTTCAAAGCCCAACTTTAATGAGGTCCTCACGTGAAAGAAGCTACAACACAGAGTATAACGACACAACTGTCAGTCACCGCCAAGCACTCTGCTAACTTATTAGAATAACTTACTGCATATGTATTACTGGCAATACTATCTATTTCCGTTTTAGATTAATTAGAAAGTTTCAAAAAGAGAGCTTTGTGACACATTATTAATAATTTAATGTTACACTGTCAGTGGTATTTACACCGACATGACAGTGCTTTATAACAACTGCTTTGCATATTAAACTCTTGTGCCAAATTAAAAACGTTTTCATCGTGCAATTTATGAAACTAATGAATTTGTGGCAGAAAATCTTTGAAGTACCCAAGGAAGCTATTGCACTAATTTTATTTCGCCAAAAAATTTATTTTGTGCTAAATCTGATTATTTCATAATTTTACATCGATAACGTGCACCAATATGTACACGTACGGATCATGAAAACATGAGATGCATTAAAAAATTAAGTAATTTCAATACAATTTAAACACATTTATATTGAATAGACTTCTTGAGTCGTTTTTTCTTAAGTTAATTAAACGTCAAACAATGAGTAATGACCAAGTACCATGATTACTTTATCGCAATGAACAATGTAAATGAATGAAAGGTTTCGTGGTTAATATTAGTTAATATTAGCCACTTGGTCATTAAGTCGGTTGCTACAAAAATTAGAAATCCATTTAGATACTTAAAGATTAATATAACCATTAGATGGAAGAAAATACCTACCGGGTTAAGCTGAGGACTTCATGAATGGTCTGCCTGGTAGGCTAATTTATTGTTACAAGAATTATCATTTTCGTTATCCTTCTGGTACTACATATTACTATTTGTTTGTAATGACTCTTTTTAATTAAAAATTTATTACGCAAAACCTTGAAAACTTGTTATTCACCTGAGCTTTAAAACAAATTCCTTAATAACAGTGTAGCATTACCTAATGTTGTTTAAATGACATTTAGATTAAATTCCTTTAACCCTTTCCGAAAAAACCACTGTGCAATTAAAAGCAACGCTTAAGCTAAAACTTATACCAGTTTGTACATTCTACAGCAAAAATTTGTTTCTATGTCCTTATAAATTAAAATTTTATACTACTACTTAATTGAAAATGTATTTAACATTTATTTATTATTTATTTAAATTTAAAAGGGTTAAGGGTTGAATTCAATATGGGTCCCAAAAAAGGTGCTATTTGATTTAAAATAGTGTCTCAGTTCCATTAATTTAGTTTAAATAAATATTAACGAATTGGTCCATTATTGGGCTATTAACTTAAAAAATTATTTCTAAAGCAATAAATTCTAATTTGATTTTGTAAAGTGTAGGTACAAAGTTAACATAGCAAAAGGATACTTTCGGCTTAAAACTATTTACCCTCTGTTAGAATGACCACGCGACGTATTTAACAATAAATTATAAATGACGCAATGAAACCCTAACACAAAATTCGCAATACAGTAACTCAGAGACGTAACGACTACTTTTGTGTACAATACCTAATTCCATATTAGCATTATAAACAAAATAACTTAAAACATTTTATGCAAGCACCGTAGGGCTTCTACAGCTTTAAATAAATACATAAGTCAACATTTCGAGAGTTCTATAAAAAAAAATAATTGTTTTTGTTAACCAATAATCTGCTAACAAAATTTTTTGCACAGAAGTCTTTTTGTTCACTCTCTCAACTTCAAACTTAATATTTTTAAATATTATTGTTCCCAAAACATTAATCAAAGATTTATCACTCAAGATTTATCAGAGGAAAGTGCTATAAAAATTTTAAAATTAATTAATAAACTGAAAAACGCAAGGCACCTGATTCTAAAATCGAGAATCACCCCAACACTTTCAATTATTCAATTTATTTATTTCAGTTATTTTTATTATTTAATTATCCGTTTTTCGGTTAATTGTAATTTATGATTAATTATTTGGACCCACGGTATTTTCTGGAAAATTTAGTAATGATTACGACATTTAGTTGTTTTGAGCAATACGTTAATTATTCATTTCCTCAAACGACATTATGTAAGCCTTTTGTAGCCGATACAACAGCTGGAAAAAGGAATACATAAATTATGCTATACGTTATCATTAAACACTTGGTTTGATAAACAACGTGCAATATATGGAGCCTTAATAGATGCTGTGATACTTGACTAAAATTAAATATCCAATTCTATGAACTAATAATTTTCTAAATTAATTATTCATCCATTAATTTTCAATCAAACGCATTTTTACCTTTAAAAGCAATTCAATTTCTTTACTTTTATATCAAAATTATTTTTCAAAATTTTAACTAAATTTTAAATCACAGTAAACAGTTTAATCTTCGTGAGGAAAATGAAGTTTCATCCCAATTTCTTTGAAATTCTACGACTTATCAAATTAACAACCTCTCCAAAATATAGACCCCTTTTCCATAACTTCCATAACTTCCATAACTTAATTTTAATTTTCAACCACTTCTCCTTCAACTACTTCTAAATTTACTTCTTCAACAACTTCATCTTTCGTTCAGACTACATCATTCATAATTTAATTTTCTCAATAACTTCTTAATTGTACTTCTTCTGCACTTCATCTTCCTCCCATATCATTATTTTCCTTTCAATGCATAATTTTTCGTTTTTTACACTTATTTAATAATTTTAAAGTAATCTACCAAATAGATTTCCAATATGCAATCTATCCCAAATCCCAAATCCATCCCAGGATCAAATTTTTATCAATAATTGCTATTCCGCTAAATTTTATTCTTGCCATTGTTAATTAATTTGATTCTGATAAATATTTTTGCTGCGTTTCATCAATCTCTAATTGCTTCATTGATAACCAATTAATAGACTCTGAAATTTATAATTTTAGTTTTCTAAAAGAAATTCTTCAAATTTTTATCTTCTGATCCAATGAGTTCCAATCCAATCAATGAGATCCAAACATTATGAGCAATTGAGTTGCAATTCTCTTCTTTCTTATGGTTTGTCTTTTATCTTCTTTTGTCGCATTTTCGCGTTCATTTAAGTAATTTTAATTTTCTCGTTTGAATTTCTCTTTGTTAAACCCTCAGATCAAAATTTGTCTTTATTCCCATTTATTTTTTTATTCTATTTTTATTCTTCTGCAACTTTTTATTTTGCAACATTTCTTTGATTTTAATTTTGGTTATTCCTTTTGCTTTGTTTTTCCTTTACAATTATACATTGTTTACTATGTATTCTTTCATAATTGAGGGCCTTAGAATAAAAGGGGTATAAGTGCATTTTACATTATTGTGAGATATTTGCATTCAAAGTTAAACCAAATGTCTTTTCTTTTGTGTTATTTTACTAGGTTAAGTGCGTCTACTGCTAATGCAGGGTAAAAATTCCCAGGAAAAGCTGAGATATATATATAAAGTTTATTATTTCCTTAATAAATGATAAATTTTAATAATATAAAAGTAGAAAAAAAAACTTTATCATAAATGTGCCAAAACTTAAAAAAGTACTTATACCCTTATTATTATATCCTAATTATCAATATATCACTTGCATCTGTTTTGCACCAACAAATATGGACATTAAGGTTTCATATTGTGTATTAATCTCAAATTTAAAAAAAGTGCACTTATACCCCTTATATTCTAAGGCCCTCAATTCAGATTGTTTTTAGCGATAAATGTTAAAATATTGAATCGTTTTCTAGTTATCTCTTCGGTTACGTTTCTGTGTTTCTTTTTGTTTGCGTTTTATAGAAACTACTTTTAGCAATGTATTGCTTGACGATCGTTTATTTATGCCTCCTTATACTACTCCTCTACTTCTAAACTTTCTTCTTTTTCTGACGTGTTCATCTTTCCAACTTTTCCGATTTAATCTTTTTCTTCTTCATGTTTGATTCTTATCATTTTTGTTTTTGATTTTCTCAATTGGATATGTTTTATAAACTGCTTCTTCACTTTTTGATTCAACTTTATATGTATTCATTTTTTTTCATATTTACTATCGCCTGACTAATTTTTGAGATATCTTCTAGAATTCTAGAAAAATGCTTGATTCTGTCCTATCCATTATCTCAGTTGGTTCTTTTCTTTTATCCGCCTCTTATCACCAATGCCACGCTGGAATTGAAATGCAAGATAAGCCTTTCACATTCATGTTAAAATTAAAATAAATTTTCTAATGAAAAATTTCAAAAATGCCCATGCGATTGCCAATCAAAAGATACCTCACGTTGGGCTAACTATTAATTAATAGGAGCTCTGATATACTGGACTAAAATTAAATATCCAATTCTATGAACTAACAATTTCCAAATTAATTAATCATCCATCAATTTTCAATCAAATGCACTTTTATCTTGAACCAATTCAATTTTTATATCAAGATTATTTTTTTAAATTACAAATTAATCGCATCAAAAATTATTACCCTGCTCGATTCACGTCTATCACTTTTTGTACCTCATGTATGAGTTCCTCCCCTGCAATTCAATACAAAATAAACAAAAATCAAAAAATATTATAGCAATATAGACTTTTTATTCTACTTATTGCTCTGGAACCTCCCCCGCTTAGCTGCCACATATTTATGCACTATGATTTTTGATTCTCAATATTTATTGTAAGAATATCTTGTTAATGTCAAAAATTCTTATTTGTCCAAATGGTACTTCGGGCGATTGAAGAATTAAGGTATGGAAATACAGAAATGTGGATGGAAAAGTGATCAAATCTCTCTGGACAGCTGTAGTTTGGGCAGTATTTTGCCCAAATTACTGGTGAATTTAATGGTACACATTATTTTATACATTTTCGGGTCTTAAATTGCATGTTATAATTATTTCATGCTGTAATTTCAACATAACCCTTTCAAAATAAATAGCAGTTTGACGTTGTTTAATAATCAAGTTGCATGCGGTTGTCATCGAAATAAGCTATTTATTTTTACTTAAGTCCCTTGGAACTTATGGGAGGATGAAGCTGGCTTACTAAACCTTGCCGAAGGGTAGGATGGGATGATGTAGGCTTGTTGCAAATGGCACTTGCAACTGGCTAGAACTAATCTGAGACTTGTCCTGGTTCATCATCAAGTTGTCTTACTAAAACCATACTCTGCTGGATACATGTATTGATACAATTTAATAGAAGTGGTGGAAGCTGTAGATAAAGCGGTTAGTGGAGACCGTCACACTAACTTGTTCTAAGTGTTCTGGTCTTACAGGTGAATTTTTTATTACATTCTTCTCAGCGCTAAAGTTGAGTTAGGGAACCTACAGTTTAGAGTACCTACAGTGTGCCGTTGATTGGAAGATTATTTTACACATTTTCTACATAGTATTACCAGAAATAGAACCTAGTGCTTTCAGTTCAATATTTGATCGATATATTACTTTGTTAACCACACATAATATCGCGATAGCATGCATAATCTAAAAATAAATCAATGTTTAATGTGTATTCCCAGGCTTTCAACAATGAAGATTTATTTACATTACAAATAAATTTTTAATGTTCTATATTACATAAATAGTTATGCAAATGTAAAAGTCATGGAGCCTTCTATTATGAATGCACTAGGTCAAAGTAACAGATATATATATAAACAATTTTTGAAAAAATGCCAACCGAACGATTTTACTATAGGATGATGGTGATATCATTAATAAAATAATATAGGTACCTATATAAAAAGATATTTTATTCAAGAAGTGACAAACAACGACACTGGTTATATTTGACAGAAGTTATTCTTCGGTTCTCCTTTATTATACCACAACATTTATTGATCAGTGGTGCTGTCAAGGGGATGGTTAATAGACTTAAATAATACTGTCCAACTCGCAAAGATACACAAAATTTCATCTCATATTGCATCTGATGTCACCACCTGAATGCAAATTTCACTGCCATAAGGAGATAACTGGTGTAAAAATGTCCTCCAAAGTGCATCTCTTTCTTCATTGAAATTTGATATTGAAAATTGACGATTGGATGGTCTATTAATACAAAAAAATCCAGGAAATACCATTGATTTGCAGTTTTGAAATATAGAACAGAACAACAGTGAGGTATTCTCGGATTTCAGCCTGAAAAGTGAAAATTCAACACACGGGGAGGAATAAAATAAAGTCACATCGTTACATAAATATCTAAAATTAAGTGTATACAACAATTCCCAAGATAAAGAATTCTGAAGAATTTTTTATTAACCGTTTTTCTTTCGTTCATAATTAATTCTTTAGTTTCTTCGGCATGTATTTCCATACTTAATAATATGCTGTTATTGAGGGGCGAGGGGGGGTTACTACCATTCTGAAACTTTAGTGTGCAAGACGGTGTAAGTGTTTGCAAGAGTTTTCTGTAATTCTTATAATTTCCTACACATTTTAGGATTTGATTTGCAATTTTTTTGCGAATGTGTAAATTTTAAAATTTTGGTGTACACATTTTTAAATGAAAAGGAAGCAAGAAAATCAGAAAATGTATCAGAAATTATAACACTTTGATCAATTTTCCTAAAGAATTCTTGAGAATATCTGAGATTTATTTAGATTCCTCAGTTGAGGAATCTGTTTGTATACTTTATAAGTTGGGTAAAATGTGTCAAATGTCTCCCAGATTTTCGCTATACTCTGCTCTTACGAATACCAAAGGCAAGATGAAAGAATTTTTTACTTTAGGCTACAGGGCGGGCCTAACTACTTTTTCGTTATTTTTAACTCTAGTTGCTTTTCAGTGGTAATAAGTGATCTAGAAATCACTTCTTCTTTTCTTCAGCCGTTCTGAACGTAGGCCTCTCCTTTTTTCTTCCACTTTCTTCTATCCTGCGGCAGCTGTTGCCAACCCCCAACCGTTGTCTCTTTAATGTCGTCTTTCCTTGCGGTTTTCCCACACTTTTTTTTCTCTCCCTTGTCATTGCTTGATATTCAGTGTCCATCGATCCGTCTCCTGTCATCCCACATGTTCAGCCCTGCGCCACTTTAGCTTCGCCACTCGTCGAATTACGTCTGTCATCCCAGTCATTGCCCTAATCATATCATTTTTGATTCTGTATTTCAAAGACATACCGAGCATTGTTCTCTCCATCGACCTCTGGGTCATTCTGAGGCGATTTTCAGTCTTTTTGGTTATAGACATTGTCTGTTGGGCACACGTGGCTACCGGTAGAACACACGTCATACACCTTGCGTTTTAGATTAATTGGTATATTTGGATTTTTTAAAATGTGTCCTAATTTTCCAAGGGCTGCCCAAGTTAACCCAATTCTTCGCGTTATTTCCGCAGTTTGGTTGTCTTTGCCAAGTTTAGTTAGGTGACCTAGAAAGATGTATTCTGGAACGTTCTCAATTGTGTGGTTCTCAATAACTATATTGACGTCATCTGGGCTCATAATCTTGGTTTTATCTTTATTAATTTTCAATCCTATTTCTTTGGACGCTTGGTTAAATTAACCACTCGTTTATTTATTTAGTAAGTTCATTCATAATTCATTTAGTAAACAAAGAATCTTATTGCTGCACTTGCAAGAAGTATTTCCCTCCGGAGCTAGCCAAAGGGGCAATCCATAGTTTAAGATTGGTCTGATTGGACCAATTTTGACTCCTCAGATTTTCCGGAGATGTGTTGGTGTAAATAAACTTTTATAACGTTACAATTATATCGTTACAGAGGCGAAAATTATTAAACGTTACAGTTCATTGATATTATTAATATTTATGTTATATATATTGTAAAAGCGGTCGGATTGTTAATAATAAATATACATATTTATAAAACTGAAACGGAACACAGTTAAATTGTAATTTAATTTGTAACAAATATAATCACAGTATTAAACACCATGTAGATATATTTCTATAAAATTAAATCTTCTGATCAAATGAAAAACAAACAAGAAAAATCGTAAAATTTATCATAATATAAAACTTTTATTAGTTTAAGAATTGTTAAGAATTCCCCAGATTCTCTAAAAAGTTCTTCAGAATGTTCAAAAAAATCCTAAGAATTCCTAGTGACTATATACAAGAGAATTCCCAATCGATTAAGCCCTCTATAAATCAAAGTATGGTAATAATTATGAGGTGCAGCCGTGAATACATTCGGTACCTACGTTACAGCAGGCTTTAGACTGCAGAACGAAGAATTACCTTTTAGATTATTTTACGTCACTTCCACATATTTTTTGACTAATCAAAATTCTATTTGCAACACTGATCGAAAGACTGTAATGTGTTGAATTTTATAAAAAAAATTGAACTAAAACATATCAGTAACTGGAACTAATTGTGTTTGCTAATTCAATTAAAATTGTTTGTTGCGGTTACTTATAAGAAAAATATTTTTCAGAGTGTATATTACCTATAATATATTTGCTTTAATAAGTTAGTATTAAGTTGGTGGCTATGAGCAGGCAAGAAGATACGATAATATTTACACAACTGCAGAGCAGGAACGCATAATCATCAAATAGTTGACTTATTTTTTAGTTAAAAAATGATATTTTTACTTCTACAGAAATTAAATCTTCAAATTTCGCCATGGTCTACTATTTTTGTCAGGACACAAAAATTGATAAATTTTTTAAATTATAAAATTTAATATGAGCAATATGAAATTGGCTTTTATTAATAATTGATCTCTCAAAATTAATTACGTATATGTAGGTAATTAATACCTACCAATATTAATAATGTAAAAATATATAACATATTTTTAAAAAAATGCTGGAATAAGCTATATTTATTATTTCATGTTTTAATTAACGTTTTAAATAAATTAATAAAAATTACTTCTATGAATAAACATTTTTCCTAAATAATTTTATTCCTATTTTTGCGACTTTGAATTGTGTAATCACCATAAATTGAAGTAAAGAGGAGTTAATTAAATGAAGTACAGAATTCAACCCTTTGGCGTATTAAATTCAATTAATTAAACTTCTACTATCCAATCCGATGTAAAGTTAGTTTGGAAAAGTTTGATTTTAATAAATACATACTACCAACTACTACTTCTTCTAATTATAATAGATGATGATGACGTATTAAATTTGTGTAAATTGATTTTTGTGTTAAAACTGAAATTAATCCATCTTGTGCGTTATAGTTTAGTGTGGATGAGGTTATCGAGTCGAATACTATCTATGCGCTTAGCTTGATTAAAGTTTTAATATATTTAGTTGGTTTGGTGGCAATAGGTGGATGGGTGCATTGAAGTCTGTCTCGGGAGTACTAAGGTTCTGACGACTGTCTCCTACATATATGTATGACACTGTTAATGTTAGATGTGACCTGGCAACGCTTTCGAACTTTTGGTCTTGCTTGCATGAATTTTTTACTTAGCCTGCTCATGTGTCAATATCCATCCTATCATTTCAATTGCTTTCAAAGTCATGTCCAAGTGACCACGCAAACATATAAAGTTTATTGAAATGTTTCAAAGGATCGGTAATTGTATGAATTATTAACGTCATAAGTACCCACACTTAAAAAATTGTTGGGCGAAAGTTATTTAAAATCGATTTCGGTTTGGTAAATTTATGGCATTCGAGTTTTAAAAATTGATGAACTAATTTTAATTTAACAAACAAAAACGATTTCATAAATAAAATAATAGAGTTTAATAATTTAAAATTTAAATCGATAATGGTTAATATTGGAATTTAATTATTAATAGACGAGTGTCTGGTGGATAAGGATAGTCAGGGTGTTTGGACGGAACTCGAACCGGAATAGGGTGGTACATTTAGACCTTCCGACGACAGTTTCACGTACGTCAATATTTCAAATCGCGTGCAACAATCGTCCTTTTATATATCAATGCCACGTTTGTGCGTTAATATTAAATTACAGCTTAAACAAGTCTGCCTTTTGCAAAAATTTAATAATATGAAAGTCAAGTGTTTGTTAACGACCAAAGGTTATAGAGTTTGTTCATTAATAAAGGAGAAATGAACAGTTGTAAAGAGTTGGGCTAGGTATTTTGCACTAATTTCCTCTTTGTAATAGGGTGACAAAATCCAATAACGGTATTTGTGAAGGTTTAGACTGGAACAGGAAAGAAATTAGTTTCAGCGGCCTTTCGGTCGGATGCTAGCGGGACAGGATATTGAACAGGTTATATATGGCTTTGGGAACTCAATATTGTGCCCTCTGTCATGTCCGGTTCTCTATAATACTTGTTTGATTATTGTTTTATGGGTTATGTTTAATATTTGATATAGAAAATCTTTATCGTTCGCACATACTCGTACCATCATAGTCTTTAATGGAAATACAAATTTGTAATGTATCATTCGACGTAATTTCTCTATTGACACTAACCAGATGAATCCAAACAATTAGATAATTGTAATTATATGGTTAACCATTTGTTTATTCCATAATTGGAATTAATTGTTAGTGTAATTGTATTAATTAAATAATAATTGAATTATTTTATCCTAATAATTTATAAGTACAGCCGGCAACAAAATTGCAAAAGAAGTTGTGTCGTTACATGTCCTCGTAGTTTCATTATAAACCCACAACTTCACCAATTACTGGATTAGTTCCGCAAATGCTATTCCATTAAAGATGCAATTAATATGAGTTTTCCTTTATCTTGGCTTGCGATGTGTAACCAGGCAAGAGATGGGTTGGGGGTGGTTGATGAGGGAACGAAAAGGGACAGGGAGTGGGTCTTTCATTAGCGCGAGGTATCTGTTGTTGTTTTAAGCATGCCTTTATCTAATCAGACAAAAGCGTGGTACAACGCTCGTTAGGCGTGTAGGGGTGTACAAGGGGTTTTCAGATAGGTGTACGAGCAAAATTATTTTTATTAAATTGTTGTAAAAATGTTTTTTTTTATATTATTGTTCTAGCTACTTACATAGCATTATTAAAACAATAATAACATAACGAATGCTATATCGGTGTACATTATCCTCATAAATATAATAATAAGGCACATTATAATGCCAAACCATTAAATATCTAATTAATATTATAAATATAACACAATAGCTTATTTACCTGTATACATATATTATTACAATATTAAATAACAAACCACCGACCGTGCTTTCATAATTTTTAAACTTTTAATAAAGACTTAAGAAGTTGATGAATAAATCAAGTTCACTGTAATTTAATTGGTAACTTAATTAGTAATTTATATGAATAAAATTGTATTCTAATTAAATGTTTAATTAAGTTTTACATTTTTATTTAAAAAATTAAGTCAATATAATACTAGGTAAAATACAAAAAGTTTTGATTATATCTTCGACGTAACTTGAACGAAGCAACAACTTTGCGTTACTGATGAGCAGGGTGCGGTGTTGGGGTGCACACAATCGTTATAATTCAGCCTCGGGGATTCGCTAACAAGGTTGGCTTAATTATCACGAGTCAATTAATTGGTAAAAAGGGATGAGTGTTTCCTCGGACCTGTCGCAATTAGTACCTATTACCGCCGCAATAGCGCTACAATCGACAACCGGTGATATGCTGGAAAGGAAGAAGGTGATTAGAAGACGCGCTGAATTAGCTGATACCTAGCTTAATACATTTTACGCTTATTTAGAAATAAACGAGTCTGAAAAAAGAAATATGTCTTCTGATTGAGTCACGTACTGCGAAAGGAAAATTAGCTCTAAGTAACTAATAATAATTCCACATCCAACCTAATTGATAGGTTATTACTTCAACTACTTGTAATTAAAATTATACGTAAAATTTTTTTTGGTTTGTTTAGATGAAGTAACGCACGAACTTCATTTCCAGATATTTTATATTATAATTTTATCCCTATTTACCGACGCCTTTCTATAGGTTCTATTTACCTAAAATTAGCGGAGTTTCGTTTGGAGAAATATTGTCATTGCCTAATTATAAACATAACTTGTAATAATTGCTTGGTGTAATGTTGACATTCTCTTAACAAATTTACATTTATAAGTAGTAACTTATTGAATACTTATAACAGTTACAGTTAAAGTTTTAATATATAACTTTTGTTAAATGAAATACGTTTCTGGTACCTCACAATATGTTAATTTACGAATTGTGTAATTCTCTACACTGTGATCAAAATTAAACATAAGTTTGTTAATTAATTTTCCTTTATCATGTAGTACTAATAAATTTGTTTAATTTAAATTTTTAGTATCCAAATATTTAATAGCCAAATTAAAAAATTATAAAACTGCCGATTAATTTAAAAAAATTAATTAATGTTACGAAAGTGTGTTTTAATTAGCTTCATCCTTAGCTTAAATTAAAATAAGTTACCACAATAATTTCTGGATTATTCAGCAGACACCCGACAATGAACAATAAGAGATCTTACCGATACGATAAGATTATGATTCTTTTTAAATGTAACAGCACGTTTGTAAAGTTGCACATTTTCATTGGAATATTGTGCCATTTTTTGTAATAGTTATAGATAAGATGGACCATATTTTCAAGGAAGTGGTTGCCGGTCTGGTCTTAATTTACCAGCGTTTGGACAGCTTGTGGGGAATTGACTAACAGAAGTTTTTCTCCTGTATACCGCATACGATGATGCTGTACAAAGTCCAAGGTTCCATGCACAGAACTTTGCAAATCTGTACTCGTATTAAATTTTCATAAATATATCACAAATTTCAAAATCATAAATATTGATTTCTTCGATCTAACGTCTTCTGTTTATGAACTTTCTTTGAAATACCAGGTGTCCAAAAATACATTTTACCTCATCATCAAGACTTTATCAGAAAATAATTAATTGGTTCCAGGAATGAATTTGAAGATGAGAGACAAGATGTTGCGGAATCTGTCAAAAAGCAGTTAATTTGCAGGATCATTTCTTATTATTTAATTATTTTTCTACAAATTTAAAATTATCGGTACACCCGAATTGCATCACGAAAAGATTACTCCTCAAATTTCCTATCCGAACTGAATCCTCCAGGTAACACCAAGAATTTCAAGAAGGTAGTGGCCCTGAAAGAAAAACTACGGCCCAGCAAGATAAGCTCCTGAAGCGAATCAGTGTAAAAGATCGTTTTACAACTGCGCTGGATATTAAAAAAGAGTTTGCAGGTGCAAGTGGAGTGAACTTTAGTGCAAAATCAACACGAAGACGGCTTTATGAAGCCGGTCTTAATACGAGGATTGCTGAAAAAAGTCGCATTTAACACTTAAAATTTGAAGTAGTCGGTTAGAGCGGGCGAAAGCTCACAAAAATTGAACCATAAATGACGGGAAGCAGAAAGTCACCTTTTCAGATGAAATTAAATTAAATTTGTGGGACTCTGGTGCTATTCACTACGCGAGGCGGAGAACCGATGAAAGATAGGAAGATAAATGTCTTCAAAAAACTATTAAAAAACCAGAGGGCCAAAAAATAATCTGGACGTGATTTTCTTTTTATGGACTTTGGCAAATGTATTTTGTGGAGGAAACTGTAAAAACTGAGAACTATGAAATGATACTAAAAGTTATTTTCTGCCTTCCATCAAAACACATATGTAAATCGAAGAATTCTAAGTGCATATTCCAAGATGACTGCTCCATCATGTCATCGCGCTAATAGAGTTATTTCTCATTTTTTGTCCTTTTCAAATAATTATTTATTATAATTTAACGAAAAAATCTATAAAAGACAAATTTTTATTTTAGAAAACCGATTTTAAACAAAGAAATTTTTATTATTATGTCATTTAATATGGGATTATGTCATTACCGTGGCCAAATAATGGTCCCAATTTTAATCCTATAGTAAATTTGCGGGCCATCCTTGGGAATAAAATCTGATTACTGAAAACTGAAAATTCAGATAGCAAATGAGTTGAAAAAAGCACTCAAAAAGGCATGGTCTGAAGAAATGTCGTTATAAATTATTGAAAATTCAATTTTATCAATCCCTTCATGAGTTTCTACGGTCATCAAAGCTCAAGTAGGAACCACGAAATACTGAAATATTTTTTTGTGTTAAAAATACTTTCTCATAGCAATATAAATTTTGCCCATGAATAAAAATTTGTAGAACTAATAAATTAGTTCGTTAAAATTTAAAATCGCTAATTTAAAAAATGTATTTTGAAAATTTGTGTTATGACGTATAGAATGATCAAAATTTAATTTAAAAAATTTATACTGCACATTTTAAATGATGATTTTGACTTAATTAGAAAAAAAATTAATACCTGATGCAATTTTCATTACCGCTACTGTACCTTATAGATGTCGACGTAAATTTAGATTTTTAGAAGAAACACTTTTATATTTGGTATAATATGGATTCCCAATAATTCTCAATGGGGTCTGAAATACAGCACTGAAAAGTTCCCACTCACCTGAGAGATCAAACGCCCATTTTTACCAAAACCCACTCCTAATGAGAACTCTTTCTTTTTGCGAAGTGGTTTTCTTTCCGAACCATTACACCAGGAAGAAAAGAATGGGGAAAAATTATTTATCACTAAATTGTAATCGCTATAGTATTAAATGACCACCCAGGTTTTCTTTCCGAACCATCACACCAGGAAGAAAATAATGGGGAAAAATTATTTATCACTAAATTGTAATCGCTATAGTATTAAAAATTACGACGTGGAATGACAACGGCCTGTGTCAATATGCACAGGAATTACAAACAATTCTTAAAGTAGATACGTGATATATACACATATTGCTGATTTGTGATTGCCGATCACCCACATATTAGCCCAGTGACCAAACTAAAGTTCCAGATGTAATCGATTTGTATATAATAAAAGGCATGAACATCAAGAAATGCACAATAGAATCGTCATTGGACCTCTCTTCAGATCACAGGCCTGTTTTATTAACGATGTACCCGCAAATATTACATAAACAAAAATAGCCATCACTATATAATAAAAAAAAAATAAAAGAAACCAACGAAAATTATTCAGATCAAAATTAGACAAGGAAATTAATTTAAATGTTTTGTTAAAATTAGAAGAAGATCTGGAAAATGCTGTCAAATATCTAACTACTAAAACTACTTAACGCTAAAAGTAGGAGATGGATGGATAAATGGTGTATAACAGTTTCATGACAACTACCAAACGGTTTTTCGGCGGTCAACTCGACGGATATTCGATTCTAATGTATAATCGTATAATCTTAAATCAAAATCCGTCAAGTTTCTAAAAATAAGTTATTTATCCACCCACCCCCTACTGCTAACCTCTATAGCTACATAATTTTTGTTCAAAAATTTTGTTCCCATCAATTTATCCGATATATTACGAGATAATTGCAACCAAATACATAATATAATATGCACTATGTGATGAAAACCGCACGGGTGAAGGAAACTCAACGCATATTCGATTCTACAGCACCCAAGAGCATGTACACCAAATTTAAGAACTGTAAAATTTATTTCTAACCAATATGTCTTTAGAGGTCTTTATTTGGAGTATTACCTCAACTTTGAACGTTGTTTGCGCAAGTTGGGTGGAGAGTAATCGAACACTTTTAACGTAGAATTTAATTAAAAATATTTGCTTTTCCCATTCTGTTTTTTCGTACAATTAACGGTTCGGAATAAAAATGAGAAAAACCAACGCCAAGTTCCGATTGGGGGTGGGTTTTCGCAAAAACAGATTGTTTTATCTACTTGGGAATTGGGAACTTGTAGGATTCTTATTTAGAGTCCCCATTAAGAGTCCGCTTACCAAATATAAACTGTTTATATATTATTTCCCATATTTACCATATTTTTGTCTAATTTACGTGAACGCGCTATAAAAAAGTCATTTCTACATGAAATTCGTGAAAATTTTCAGATTTTAAAATTGTGCGTAAGTTTATGAACGACTGCGTCGGGTACATACGGAGCAGAAAACTTCGAGTTTATGCAGAACTAAGTAAGGCAGACAACGGAGTCGGATGACTTATTTTAGTAGAAACCCACCTGATAGATGACGCAATTTGATTAATTCATAGCTTACTTTTGAATAAATATAAAATATTGCAATTTATATGAAATTAAATTGTAAATGACATCAATAGATAACATTTTATGGGCAATAACGTCATAATTGCAATTAACCAACCTGCTTTACTAATTTTACAAAGGTTGAAATTTCAAATTATTTTCATGTTATACCTGGAATTAGGAACAATGTGTTTTTGCTCCAGGTCGATTTTTGTTGATTTTTGCTCAGTACAACCAGTACAACTACAGCGCATATTTTATATTTTGATATAGATTTTTTTCATATTCATCTCAATTATCTATAAATCTTCGCATAGAACACTTTTCCAAAAATTATTACATTTTAAAAATTCTTAAAATCAGCATTAACCTCCCCTTTTGGAGGATATTTTTGAAATAGTTTAAAGATTGTTTTATCTCAAGTACTTCTGGAGATAAAATATTTCCAAAAATACTAAATTTTACATTTTTCATAAAAAGTTAAAGATCATTTTTTGAAAGCCATATCTGAAAAACTATTCGGATTACAACACTGAAATTTTTTTTATGATTCACTCATTTTAGACTTGAAGTCTGTTTTGATTCACCATTCGATTTGATCAATTCGCCTCTTTAATATATCTTTAAATATATCTTTAAAATCTTAATGGATTTTCAAATTAGGACAAGATAAGGAATGAAAAATGTGGTTACCTTCCATAAGAAGTAATTGGAATCCACTTCTACAAATAAAATTTTTTACAGTGGATAAAACGTGATTTTGATCAATGTTACCATTGAGTTAACAAAGGAATACCATAAGCTGTTTCAAATATTAGATATTCAGGGTATTATAATAAATATAATACCGGCTTTATTTTTATATTTATTTTTATTTTGAAGAATCCATTTTATGGAACCATCTGAAATACAATACTAGTCTAATTTCTTTCCGAGAGCTGAGACAAAGTCACCTAGTAGACAAAACTACCCAGATTTACGGTACTTTACTTACCTAAAAATTTATTCTAATATATAAAGAAAAATAATAGTAGACGAGCATGGGTAACAGTGAGACACGAGTAATAGTATTGAGACATTTTAAACATTGTCTATTTTACTCCGCTCACACAAATGGAATTTTAATGGCGTGTTTTTAAACTACTCGAGCAGCTGTTCGAGTACTCGAACAAAAAAAGTGTGTTTTTAAACTATACTGCATCAATTGTCATCAGTCGTTTTAAAACTCCCCCACTCTGCTCGAACCCATTACTCGAGCAAATTTTCATGCACCGGATCGTAAGGTAGTGCCTTACCTGCTCGAATTTGGTTCGAGCAATTATTGCTCGAGCAACCGGTACAGTTTAAAAACACACCCATAATATATTATTTAACTTTCGAAGATATCGTACTATCCAATTTTAATGCATCTGTAACCAAGTGCCACCATATTTTAACAGTTCGTTTGGAATGTTATCAACGCCAGGAGATTTTATATTTTTAAATTTCTTTATTCCTTCAAGAACGTCTTTGCATTCGATATTTTCTACGAGAGGTTTTCTACATCTTCTACTTTCTGACTTACTGGTTCTTCTTTTACCTTTGTACTGTACATATACATAGTATCTTGAAATAATTTTCCCCTGTTGCGAGTGTAATTTTTGTAGTTAATATAAAATCATGAATGGGATTCTTTCTATAGATCACATCTTCCAAACTTTCCATTGTGCACCGTATAAATCTTGTTCCATATGTTTTGTAAATTTTATTCAAAATTCTTTCTTCATTCTTTATTTATTTTATTTTTGCATTAACTCCGTTCTTGTTACAACATATTATTTACTGTTTTGTTCCGGAGATGGCGCACTCTTATGTGCTGTTACGGATTTTTGTAATCCATAACTTACGCTCCACCCTGTGTATCATTTGTACATGAAAGGCGCATTCTATCCGCGCCGAGGTGGGGATTTGTTCAAAACTGCGCGAGAGTCTTTGGTGAACCTTTGAACTGGCAAGACGATTGTGTGTCAATCTTTAAGAAGATAAGGGGTGTAAAATTTTTCACACACCGATGTCGATTGGAATTTCTACTGTGTGGCAATCATAGACTTCTGGGTTACGAATTTAGCAGATACGGAGCGGAGATATGGCTACCGGAACACTTTTCGTTCGCGCGGACTAGATTGAGTCTGACATATCTTCGTTGATGGAAAATGGCGGATTTTCCCCTATCAAAGCTACTTGGTCGGATCTGCTGTCTATGCTAATTTATTGGTGAGTAACGTTTATGTTGCTTAATTGTTTCATCGTGGTTTATTTGGATTGACTTCTCTATTTTATTCCGTCCATCCGGAATTTGCCTTGTTCGAAATCACCATTGGCTGATGTCATGTTCTTTTTTTATTCTATTTTATTATTAATTTTTTACATTTTGGTTCTCTTTTTGTTCTGCATTTTTATTTACAGAATGGTTGCAAATAAAAAGATAAGTGGCAGGTTTCAATTTTCTGCACACCGTGATAAATTGCAATCTATATCGCACGTTCGCATACGTGGATTATGATACCAATGTTGAAGTGTTATATTTGATAAACGTAGTAATGACTACTTATTATTTTATATTATTATGTTTGGTAATTAAACTTTACTTGTGTATTATTTTCCTTAGTTTATGTCGAACGACGCTGGTAAAATGTATTAGCAGAGAGACTCCGAAGTGATCGACATGGGTTCAAATTTCGTATTTGAAATTTTATGTTCGATATTTTTTTTTTGTGTTTAATTATGATTTTATGTTTTTTTATAAAGGCGGCGATGTGCGACCAATGTACAGTGTGTTGCATTTCATCGAAGTCACTACCATTTGATTTTTATTGTTGGAAGTTCGATGTGATGCCACCGTTTTGTGTGATTTTTATTTTACCACTCGAACGTTTTGTTACTGGATTTTGGGGTGGTGATTCTTGGTGTTAATGTCTTTGCCACTGTACTGGTTCTGGTCTGCTACTACACTGTTAACATCCAACATCGCTTATCACCTTGCCTTACGATAATTTCCATCTTATTGTTGATATTATTTTAGTGTATTAGCAAAGCTGCTTCCTTGAGTTTCTCCGAGGCGTTTCATTTGACACGACCCGCGGCCTGCCGCCGCTACAACGAGCTAGCTTATATCCAAGATCAGGGCCCCACGCAAAAAAGTAGAGAATTTATTTTCTGCGTGGACATTATCTGTTCCGAGCTATCTTCTCATTAGAGTAGTGAGGACAGATATTGTTTCAGTGCTCAGTAGCTTTTCCGTTTTTCCTTAGAAAGTTCTTTAATTTTCTGCGTGAACCAAGGGTTAATGTGTTTTCAGGCGTTTACATTAATTTTTATCTTTCCAGCAGCTTCTTCTGCAACCCCTTCAATGCAGCTCTTAATATTACTTCAACTTTGCTCTGCATCATTCACATCCTTGTGGCATACTTCGTTTAATTTCTCTGCCAATCTGTTCTTAGTATATAATTCCTGAGAGCCTTCGTTAACGAACGATTCTATATTGTCTTTCTGTAAAATGGGGCACTCTTTCCATTTTTCATTTCAAGTTAGCGAAGGTTAAAGTTTGGTCATCCAAAATTTTTGCTGTAGTAATGGATCTGTTGGTGATTATGAAGTCAATTTCGGATATTTGGACTCTTCTATTACTGAATTTGGTTTTATGATGTGTCTTATGTTGAAATTATGTGTTATTAATTTTTATTTTATTTATTACGCAAGAATCTATCAGCATTTCGCCATATTCGTTGAGAAAATGTTCATTATATTTTTGCTTTACATCATGCATCGCCCCATCACCAACCCGAGTGTTCAAGTCTCCACCAATTATTATCTTGGGCGTTACTTCTATTTTGTGTGGTCTTCAGTATTCTATCATTTATGTATTCGATGTCTTCAATATGCTGGGAGTTTCTTTCGTACAGAAGAATTCCGACGTCAGAATGTACTCGTTTGACCTTTTCACTATAAATGAAGTTATATTTGGCATATCGCTGTGCTAGTTCAATAACTAACACAGCGATATGCAGAAGTTCCTAGGCAGTTCTTCATTTCTGACAGCCCGCATATGTATATTCTGTGCTTGTTGATTTCTAAAATAATTTCTAAAAAATGGGAAAAATTTACAGGTTACATGGGAAAGGTGTGGAAATTGTTGCGAATGTAAAAGAACCCAATAAATGAATATGTAGTAAAAAAATACTACCACTTCCGCGTTGTTTAACGCGGAAGAAGGAGACAGAAGAAATGAATGTGAGTAACGGTTTCCATTCCCGACGGAATATAACCAGTCCCTCCGGGAGTCTTCACAATCCTTTTCCCGAGGTGGATCACACCTTCGTTGTTACCATTCTTGCTATAACTTTTTGTGCGTTTTCGCTTAATTACATGTAGCTCTCCATGTTTTTATATCCGCACACTTCGCTTTCCAGTCTTCGATCTCCATATCATTGAGATCCTTCACTACTGCGTCCCACCATCTCGTTCTCGGTCTTCCCTTAGTGCTCTCTTTATCCGGATTCTACTTCATCGCCACATTGATTGGATCCTCCTCTTCTCTTCTCATAACATGGCCTAGCCAGCATATTCTCTGCACCTTGATAAACCTTACAATATCTTCACTTTCCAGTTTTTCTTCATGTATCTCATCGTTTTTCTTGCTTTAACTTTATTGCTTTCAGTTCTTTTTGGGCCCATAATCGTTCGCACTATCCTTCTCTCGAAGACTCTTAAGCGCTTTTCCTCCCTGCATGTCATGCACAATACCTCGGCTGCATATACGTTATCGTTGGTCTTATTAGGCTCTTGTAAACTCTCATTTTCGTTATTCTGCTTATGTTCCTGTTTTGTAATGTCTTCTTGTTTGCATAAAAAGTCCTGTTTTCTGCTTGCAGCTTTTCTTTTATTTCTTCTTCTTTGTTTGTTGACTCTCACTCCAAGGTACTTAAAGGTATCAACTTCTTAAAAATTGCAATCCCTTATTCTCAGGTTTGATATTTTCCTGTTATTTCTGCTTTTCATGTACTTGTTCTTTTTAAATTTATTTCTGTAGGTTGGTTCATTTCCTCATAAGTTTCTCTCAATTTCTTCTCTGCTCTAAATAATATTACTATATCATCTGCATAAGCCATCACCTGTACCTCTTTGTTGATTATTGTACCTATAGAATTCGTTTTTCTGATCATATCCTCAATCATCAAGTTGATTAACGTTGTTGATAGGACGTGTCCAAGTCTGACTCTCGAATTGATATCAAATTCCTCAATCTCTCCTTGTTTAACTCGGACTGTATTTTTTGAGTTTTCCAATGTCATGATTACCAATTTTATCAGTTTTTCGGAGATTTTAAGCTCTTTCATTATTCTTATCAGCGGCCCGGCCCCCTCCTTACAGTATCAAAGGCTTACTGGAAGTGTATGAACATCATAATTATGCAGCCCCATTCCATGTCCATATAACTTTTCTGTCAGTTGTATCTGATATGTACCGCGTCTATCGTCATAGAAGAAATACCAGTATAAAATAGAGTCTGAAACGAAAAAGATAAAAAGTAGAAAGCCCCCCAAGACTGATGGAACCCCGAACGACATCATAAAATATGGAGGAAAGCCTTCAGCGGAAGATCACCCTTCTCTATCAGAAGACACCCCTAACTCAAACCATTCCGGTTGGCTGAAAAATAAGCATCACCGTCTTGAACAAACAGATCAACGACATACGCCATGCATCTACGTCATTTGACAAAATTTCCAGGCAGTACAGTATGATCTCATGGGAGAAAACCAAGTGTCTAATAACATCGAAAGAGCCTTTGAGATGCAAACTTTCAATTGAGAGGAAATCAGTCGAGCAGGTTCTTACCTTCAAGTACCTGGGAATTGAAATTGCAGAACTAGTGTATTCGAGGAGACCATGTGCCAAGCCCGTAAGGCTGTAATGATATCCGGTTGTATGAAGAACCTGATATAAACAAATAAATATCTAAAAATCAAAAGGAAGGTGCGCATATACATATAAAACGTGTGTGAGACCGATTCTAACGTACGCTGTGGAAACAAGAGCAGATACAATAAAAAATAAAAAGAACTCTCAGAACATCAGAAATGAAAATATTAGGAGCAATCACAGGCAGGATAGAATGCAACATGCAGATAATAGTAAGATGGTCTCAACAACGCCAAAAGGCCTGTAACGAGCATATAACGCGCATGGACCCCAGCAGATTACCAACTGTCGTAAGAAATGGAAAAAGAAGACCATCAAAACGATAACGGGATAGCTGGTAATCGCTGTCCTAAGAGCACCAGTAAGTAAAGTAAAGCAGATCTGGACGGAACATTTTCAGAAGCTGCTAGTCATGGGTAAAAGCGAAGAGCGAGAACAGATTGAATTTATACCAAAAGGAGATGAAGAGGAAGTAAAAGAACCAGATAGAGAAGAGGTGATGCAAGCAATAAAATAGCTTAAAAATGGAAAGGCGCCAGGAAGTGATGAGGTGATGGCTGAGATGATCAAGTACGGGGGAGAGGCGCTGCATGAAGCAATTAGTATGCTGGTGAAAAGAATATGGAACGACGAAAAAATGCCAAGGGCCTGGAGAAGCGGAACCATCATAACGCTATGGAAGAAGGGCGATGCAGAGGTGTGCGATAATTATAGAGGCATAACACTTCTTAATGTGGCATACAAAGTACTATCAGCGATAATAAACAAGAGACTTGGGGAATACACAGAGAAGATAATAGGCGAGTATCAATACGGTTTCAGAAGAGGGAGATCGACAGTTGGGGCCATACACGTGCTGAAACAGATATTAGAAAAAACCAGAGAATACGGAATGGACGTGTACTTGCTCTTCGTGGACTTCAGGCAGGCCTTCGACAGTGTGGACAGGAGCGAGCTGAGAAACGCCATGAGAGAGTTGCGGGTACCGGAGAAGATGGTTAGATTGGTAGAGATGACACTGGAAAAAACCACAGTTGCAATGAAAACCACAGCAGGTATAACCGAGGAATTTGTGGTAGACACGTTGTCGGCAACGTTGTTTAATGCGGTACTTGAGAGAGTAATTAGAAAGGCCGGATGCTGCGGAACGATAATAAATAAAGAGAGCCAGATAGTTCCGTACGCGGACGATATTGTAATTATATCACGAACGGAGAGAAGGCTGAAAAACATATTCAATGCAATAAGAGAACAGGCAGAGATGGCGAGCCTATCGGTGAATGAGGGAAAGACGAAATTCATGAAGTGCCAGAAATCAAACACAAATAATACAAATAAGTTGGTAATAAATGACTGTAGTTTTGAACAGGTAGCGAGTTTCAACAACCTCGGAGTGAATATCAACAACAACAACATCAGATCAATGGAAGTTAGAGCAAATATACAGGCCGGAAACAGAGCGTATTTCGTAAACAGACAGATACTAAAAGATCGACAAATATCAAGGCGAACGAAGATACAAGTATACAAGTCACTCATAAGGCCGGTGGTGACGTACGCGGCGGAAGCAATGTGCCTTACACAAAGGGACGAAGAGAACCTCAAAATATTTGAGAGAAAGATAATGAGAGTCATCTTGGGCCCGAAATATACTGACGGTGCATACAGAGCAATAATGAACCATGAAATACTCAAAGAGCTGAATGGTGAGAACGTGGTGAAATTTGTAAAAGCGCAACGTGTGAAGTGGTTGGGCCACATCATGGGAGGTAGCGATGAGGAGGCGACAAAGAGGGTGTTGTTGTGGGAGCCAGATGGTGTGCGAGCCAGGGGTAGGCCGCGAATGCGATGGTGGGACAACGTGATGGAAGACCTGAGAGCGGCCGAGGTGAATAATTGGAGACAGGCCTACTGTGACCGAAGGAGATGGAGAGCAATAGTGAAGGAAATGAAAACACACCCCAGATTATGAAGAAGGCATAATTAAGAAATCGATTTTTTGTTTTTTTTAACTGTAAATTAGATGAGGACTGATCCCCCTCCAAAAAGGATTTTGTAAGGCCCGAAAGGGTATCAGCTCTATTAAGAAATGAATGTAAAGCTATTTAATAATAATAAGAGCACCAGTAAATAGTACAGGTTACAATACTAAATTAAGCTGAAGAAGAAGAAACTAATACTATAATAATTATTATAATTGTTTTCAATTAGAATTACCTACGAATTAAGGTGCATCGCCACCGTCACTAAAAGATTGACTTACATAGGTAACTGCGTAAACGTCAAAATGTCTTGTGACAGTTTTAAACTATTTGGATCACAACAGTTGGTTACAGTTAATAAATTATTAATTATACACACAATTTTACGCCAGCGTAAATTTATTAACCAATCACGAAGAAAGTCAAATTTCGGTACGGAATTTCTCTGGGTAATTTAAATTGAAAGCAACTATAGAAAGTGTAACGCTGTAAATCGACAGGTATTTATACATTAGAAAAATCGTTATAAATATCTGTTATACATCATTATGAGAAGAAGTTATTAATTAAAATATAATTAGATATCATTTTCCACTTGTTTCTACTACTATATTATCTCCTTTAATTTATTAGATTAAATCTTGAATAATTGATAGAATTAAATATTTACAAGTAATATAAATATCAATTGAAACGACTATATCCTACAACTACTGTAGTTACTTAAGGTTCATATTAAACAAACTTGTTGCTTTTGTTTTTAGAAGTTTTTGTTGTAAGTGCATTTTAAAAGAATAACTAACTGGTTTTTCTAAAGCGTTATAATGAAAAAATTTAAGTATAAAACGTTTACTAGTAAATGTAGCGTTGGATACATGCGGATTAGGTAAATTTAAGCGGAACTTGAAGCCTTAACAATAAAGTGGATTAAATAGGGATATAGTTGAATAAAGAGAATGCGCACAATTTAGTTGAAGCAATTCAGAACCAAGTTGTTCAAACTTTAATCATAAATTCAAGCTCATCGTATTGAATCAGGGCTGAGTAGCAATCAGTTTTTCGTTAAGCCACTAAGCTAAACAGGATTAAGAACATAAACAAGCAGTGCTCACTTTAATACGGTTTATTTACACCAAGAACTATTAATTTGACTTTTTAAACCATATAATTAAAGTCTAGAAGCTTCTTTTACTACAGCGCAGCAGCGTATGGAAAATTTCTAATATTGCACTCGGGGTAGGTAAGTGCCTGATTGCTCTTTAGCGGAAGCACTGTACACATACACTTGGTTACTAAAGGTTAAGCGAATAAATGACAAAGTCATAGGATTTCGAAACTGCTTGTGAAGTCTTAGTTCTGTCTAATTAAGAGCACCAATTAGTACTAATTAAACACAAGGCTGACCTATTATCTACAACCATCGTTTCTAAGGTATCCTATTTGGCGAGGATTTGAATAACATCGATAATAATTAAAGGATCACTCCTGCTCATATTGTAGCTAAAATAATTAAATATTTTTTTTTATACTTCGCTTCGTTCCTTAATTAACCATTGTACAATATCGATTTTCATATTGTTCTTTAAATTTAATGTAAACATCAAAGAACTTTAAATTTCGAAATAATTATGCACTCAAAATTAACTGATTTTACCTTTTCAACTAGAACAAAGCCATTAAATTGTTTATTTGTTTCAAATTCAGCTTGAAACGAGAAAAATGTTGCAAATTAAAAAAATATTTGAAATGCGAATTCTATCAGTTTTAGTGCTTTTTTAGCTGAACATAAACCAAGAAAAATTTTATAATTAGTTAAAATTGATAGTTGAAAATGGAACAACCAAAACACCAATCGATGATGACCCTAATGTTAATTATTATAAATTTTATATAAGGTATGACGATGAATTTATGTTAAATATTTACATTCATTTATCATTAACTTTTAAATTAGAAATAGAAATGTAATACTTGAAAATTTAATATTTCTTTTCAGTATTTTATACGTATCGACTTAACTCTTCTTTTTAGATTATAGTGTTACCCTTTATACAATCAGGCGTAATAATTTCGCAATTCAAAGCTCATCAACGACATATTTCATCCTTATTACGAACAACTTGTTCTGAACCAAATTCAGCATTATCAAATAGTTGTATGTCTACCGCAGTTTTGTATTAAATTGACTTGAACCAAACTAGAATTATTACATTTGGTTTATTTTTATACTGCCGTGCCTCCGGTGTACACAAAAATAACTTAAAAATTAAGTTGTGCTAATTATTGTTTAATTAAATTTGTTGGTGGTTGTTTTATTATAAATGAAGTGGCGTGTTCCTCTCTACATGTTAACGGTCGGTATTGTCAAGTGTCCTTGCATCCTGCAAAGCAACTGAAACTTCATATAATGCTTTGATCTAAGCATACCATGCAGCATAATATGCTAACTAGCTTTAGAGAAAAGCACCATAATATGCGACTGTGATGCTTGTGTTAATTAACTGAATAGTATGAATTTTATCTCACCTTAAGAAAACTCCACTCGTCGTTATTTATTTTAATTATATTACAAAAATTAATTTTTTATTTAAAGCATTACAATCAATAAAGAAAATATTTCATTGTTTTTGTGAGTTTACGTTTGCTACATTTTCAATATTAGTTGTAAAAATTGATAACGTTAAAATAACTCTTTTGTGCATATCCGAAGAGAAAATAAGAGAAAACTCCTATAACTAGAGAGTTCTACAAAGTTTTAACATACGTGAAAGATAACTAATGTAAGTGTTCATTGCAACTAAAGTCAGACTTGCAATCCAATTAAGTGCAATAGACCACGTGAATCACGTACAAAATGTTCACTCTAATCGTTACGTGATTAAGTGTATTAGTTTTCTGCTCTGGAACAAGAATTTCCTTTACTTCACTTTGCATATTTTTTGTAAAATGTTTATTTAGTTTGGAGAATTTTCATTACACTTATTCTCACATACAAAAATTTTAATTTACAAAGTCAAGGAAAATTTCCCACATACGTTTTCTTTAATTTTAATTTTTTAAATTTGTATTACTATAAATATACCTTTTTAAATACACTCTGCCCACTATACTCTGTATATATACCACTATACCCACTGGTATAGTGGGTAATCCAGCTTTTTCAAAAATTCTTTAAGTTTGAATTTTATTAAAGTTTTCACTTAATAAAAGTTTGATTTCTATTGCAATGAAAATTTTTATGTCCTATTTTAACTTGGAGTCCGTCAATTTGCGGAAGTGATTGGTACTGTTTAATTTTGTTTTAAAATTAATTAACAGTAGCAATTATTGGCAAACCAAAACCGTGGGGCGTCTACGACATTTAAGAAATGAAATTAAATTGAACCTAATGTAACTCTGAGAGAAGAGAATAGTAAAAATGCATTGGGCTGGACTCACGGAAATTGCGGAAAACATGATTAAAATACTACATGACAATAAGCAAGAGATGAATAAAAAATTTGACAATCAAAAATTGAACGAAAAATTTGAAAAAATAATCAAAAATTGGACTAAAAATCGAACGAGAATAAACAAGAGATGAATCAAATATTGGACCCAAATAAACAAAAGGCGAATCAAAAATTTAAGGACAATAAACAAGAAATAAACAATGAATTATTGAGAAATCATAATATAATGTCACATAACGATTCTTGTATCCAAAGGGAAGGTTTCAATGAAGAAATTAACAACAAAATAAACGAAACAATAAAAATTAAATAAAACCAGCAAAATAATAATATCCAAATGAAAGAGCTAGCTAAAATAGATAAAACAATGAATGCATGTAAGAGGAAAATTCACCACCAGTACAAAGGCGGAAGAAAAACTAAAGATGAAAATATTAAAATAACTTGAAAAAGGATGAAAATTGTTAAAATTGATAAGTTCTCATAAAATCAAGAGTATTTAAAAAATAAAAAATTTTACATCCAAAAGAGATTTTAAAACGAATATGTGATAAAAGCAGATAACGAAATGAAAATTGATTCCACGAAAAGAAAATTTAAAATTGGAAATTAGAGAAACAACAAAAAATAATTGCGAATTAAAAATTTTTGTTTAGGTACAGGAAAAATTTAAAGTTTGGATTGGATTCATTTGGGACGATGAGAATTGTAGGAATGGACAACTTGCTTTCCACATGGAGTCGAATTAATGGTTCGTTGATAATGATTGCCTATTTCTCATGGAAATGGATAAGATGGTGATGCACAAATGAGAGAAATTTTTTTGTAAAATTTAGCAGGATAACTTGTAAAAATATTTAGAAAAAAAACTGTTGAATTTAAACAGTAATAAAATAATCGTTAAAATTGAGTTTTTAATTCAACAATTTTTATTTGAATTTTATGCACAAAGGGGTCCATGTGTGGGCTTTTTGAGGACATTTATTCATTTATTTTTAACTCATTGCTTCTTTTTATTTGCTACTTTATAAATTTAAAGATAAATTTTGTTATTATGATGAGATGGTGAACCGGTGGACGTGAAGGGTAAAAATCCACAAATTTGCCGATTTTTCCTATAAAAATCTTGAAGGATTTACATGCTCAAATCTGGAAGGGGTAACTGTCGTGTTTTTTAAAATAAAATTTGAATATTACTCGTAATTTAAAATTATTGTTGGGGATTTTATATTTCTATTGGCACTAGTTTGTTTAAAATAAAGTTGTTTTTTAAAGTAGTTTTTAAAATAAAGGATTAATTTAGAAAATTGTTTAAATATTAAGTTTAAAAAGTGTTTTAGCTTTGGATGGTAGGTGAAATAACATGTGGCCGATAAACCATATCAATTTGAAGCTACAACATTTAAAACTTTATAATTTAAACTTATAAAATAATTAAAGTCATATCAATTTTGATAATACTAAGTGGGGCTTTTTATAAAATCGATAAAAACACTTCAATATATTTATTATTTGTGCTTACCACATACAGAATTTCAATAATTTGAGAAACTTGTAAGTAACCCAAATATTAGGGTGTCCTAATACGGTTTCTAAGATTTTCACTAAAACCAAAGATTCCACTCCTAGCGACCTCCAGAGTGGGTTGATTTACAAAATCCCGTGCAAGGATTGTGATGCTGTGTATGTTGACTAAACTGGCCCTAAAATAGGTAAAACATAAAGAAACATTCCAGGGATATGAGAGGGGCGAACGCCTCCTTAACTTGCTGTAGGGTGCGCTTATAAACGACAAAAAGGCTATCAAAAAGGATTTTTTGGAATTATCATCTTGGTAATTCTGTGGGGAAAACCCCCCGTGGTATTCAAATTCATTTAGTTAATTTTATCCCTCCAAATGTCGTATATATTGTGTTTTCATTTGTACAGTTACAAAATTGCACGGGTAATCTAATACTCGGAAGATTTGGACAGATTTGTGGAAAGATAAATGGATATCTCTAGAACAAAACAAAAAAGGACACTTGGTTTATGGAAGTGAATGCTGGGTAACAAATACAAGACAAGAAGGTCATATCCAGGCAGCGAAAATGAGATTTTTGAGAACGGTTAAGGGATGCACGCGGGAGGATAGAATTAGGAACACCGAGATTAAATAGGAGCTGGAAATCTTCAGTATTGGAGATAGACTGCGAGAAAACAAAAGCAAATGGTCACAGAAGAAATGTCGGACGGCCGAGGAACAGATGGAAGCCTTGGAGTTTAATGCGAGAAGTGAAGAAGAAGATCGAATACTCGCTAAGTTTTCCCGTTTTCTTTTAGTTTTCTAAAAGGAGGGGAAGAGGTCCTTCACTTGTTTGAAGAAAGATGTAGTACCTAGAAGCCTACCGAAGAAGAAATGCGAATTTACATTATTTTAGTTTCCAGAGAAATTTTTTCCTTAAATAGGATCATTTTATCCCACTCTCCCCTAATAATAAATAAAAAAAGATGTATTTGTCAAAAGTTTTTTTATTAAAAGCCTTGTTTTAGACTTATTAGCAATACACGAGAACTTTAGATTGGGTGCCCCTGTTTAAAAGCAATAATAAATATTGCTATGACCTCCCTTATTTACACTCTAGACTTGTGTTATTTCTGTTGGGCGCCACATCCAGATTGGATGAAAAATATTGAAATTGAAATTTTGGTTAATTAGCGTGCTAAAATTAAACAGAGAGTTCACACCTTTGTCCCTTTCTTGCTGCTCAGTCTAAGACTCTCTCTGGGTAATGCAGGTGTTGGTAATTAAATCAGGGAAGTTGCTTATTTAGTCAAAAATTAGTTTAATTTCTAAATACTTAATGATTTTGAATGAAAAATATTTCTTAATTGTATTTATCAGATAAACGATCCACTTCTTTATGTTTGATAGATCTTTAAAAATTGAAGCACCTTGTTGTAACTTATGGTTAATAATAAAAGATTTCGTTAACTTAGAATTGGTTTCTATTTTCAAAAATATCGCAATGCGCAAAATGTAATCAAAATTAACAAATTATACAGATATAAAATCTGTTACCATAATGGTTCACAATAAAAATACCAAACGATGAATTGAAATCCTTTTCTTTCTTCTCTTCTGTTGATGCTTAATATTATTAAGGCTTTCCGTTATTCCACAACGGGTTAAATGTTTTTAATAAAATGTTGCTTTTATAAAGCTTTGAAATAAAATAATGAAAAAATGTTTTGTTAATGAAGTTTCGCAATAGACCTCTTACAGTCTTTTTCCAGCATCCTTTAATTAAATGTTGAGGGCCAAAAGTTAATTTTAAAATAATAAATTTTCACAAATACCTTCTGATGAATAATCCTGACTTTTTGTAAACAAGTCTGCGTAAACTCCACTTTATTTTGCAATGAACTCGCGCACATGTGACACTTTCATGTAGTAGATGTAGTAGTTGATGAGTATCCTTGATATGGTGCACGCCGTATATGCTCGTTGTAGGATTGGCTTGTTTTCACAATATTTATACAAATTTCATCTCAAATTGTTGTTATTCAGATAGATCTTTTGCTGGTAAGTAAGATTAAGTTATTCAATCATTGGATATTTACGGATTGAATTGATGTTTAATGCTGATAATTTCTAGAAGTCGCCACCAAGGTTAGCCATTTTGATTTTTCTTATCAATTCCAAAAGGTAAACAAATCTGGATCACGTAGCATACGTCCGTCGCGTTTGAACATTAAAAACCAACTGAATTATATTCTTGCGCAAAACACAAATTTGCGACCATTTTCCTAAATTGTAAGTCAAAATTGTACCTTTTCGTAATTTTTGGTTTGATCAAATTTAT
Organism: Podabrus alpinus; assembly: GCA_932274525.1. Classification (NCBI taxonomy): domain Eukaryota; kingdom Metazoa; phylum Arthropoda; class Insecta; order Coleoptera; family Cantharidae; genus Podabrus; species Podabrus alpinus. The sequence goes on from OW026451.1 coordinate 28,537,860, forward strand.
TGTAATTTTCAGAATTGGACCGATATTTGAAGAAATCACTTGTATGATGGTTTCCAGTTGAATTTACGCACTGTAGTCAATTTTGTAACAATTTGAAGAACTTAATTTGACTGTTTTACTCGTTATCACGAATCACTTATTAATTTTATGCAATTTTCACCTTTATATCCTTTTTACAATCTTTGGACACAAATTTATGATCATCATATACAATAAGATACAACAGAACTTTTGTTATAATCAAATTTCCATAAAACAAGTTATTTAATTTAAAAGATTAAAAAGATTTTGCAATTTAAAGTTTACAAATTAACAGGTTATGTTTTCAGATAACAAACAATGTATAGTTTTAGCCATTTCTAAAGTAAAGTGCCTTTTAAGAAGATTTTTGAGTTGATCACCCTCAAATTGAATGTATTTAGCAAGTTTTGATATAGCTTTCTCATCATTAAAGATCTTATTAGGTTCACAATATCTGAAATAGAGATGGATTTCTTATTTGGTAAATCAAAATGTTTCAAATTAGCTTAATTTTCCCAATTTTCTGAATTTCATGACAAATTTATTTGTGTATCAATCTATCGTCATATTGTATCATTTTGAATCATAGCAATATGTTTATAAAAAATCTAAAATTACAAAGGCAAATTTTGAAAAATCTATTTTGTTCTGTAATTTCAGTCTTTGTTTCAATTTCAATTTATTTATTTTTAAACGCTGATATTTAGCTGATATTTTTAAATGATATTTAGATATTGCGCCATTTTAAGAGTGGGTCACGTCTTCGGTAAGTTATTTTATGCCCTTCAATTTGGTCCAATGATAAATAATTTTTCTAAAATAGTAGACGAAAACCCGCATTGGGAGAGGGGGCTAAAACTCCCAATTAGGGGAGATGTTGACATGGAATTTTAGGGAACTTTTGGGGGTCCATCAGAACACCCTTGAACACTCAAGCTCAAGCGAAGTTATGAACCATAACAGAAATTACTCCAGGTGAAGATTTAGATCAATATGCTGAGAGCTCGGAACAGTGTTTTATTGCATATAAAATTGAGCCTGAGAAAAAAGTTGCTGCGCTTCTGGTTTGCATTCGGAAGAAAATGTATTCCATTTTGAAAAGGTTGATAATTCCAGTAAAGCCTGCAGTAGAAAGTTTTGAATTATTGGTAAGTATTTAAAAAAAAACATTTCGCGATAGAAGAAAACTAGAAAAATTGAGGAAGACATCTAACAAGAAATTTTGGAAAATACATTTCAAGATAATTTAAGTAAAATGATTTAAAAATTGACAAGCTTGCTAAAGATTTAAAATAAATATTAAACTTTAATAGTACAATTGCAAACATTTATATGGATTTGTAGAAATTAAATAATTTTGGTAGCAAGAAAAAGTTAAACAGGAATATTTGAGAGGTAATAAAAGCAATGGAAGTTTAGAATGAAACCAAGACATCGCCTTCATCTGGAATCAGCGGAACTCGAAGAAGAAGAAAAACAAGGAGGAAATGTGGAAAACCATCAAAAGAAGCAAACATTAGTTTTATGCGAAGAATAATTGACATCTGATCCATAAGAGTAAAGGGGATAGACGATCCATTGTAAATATTGGATGGAATTGGACGAAACATCGATTTCGTATGCTATCGTTTTCGTAATTTTTCACTTCAAGTTTTACCTCACCCCTCTTTTTTAAATTCTGAATATTTAATTCATTCTGGATTTTATTAAAATGGTTTTGGTTTAATAATGTAGATATGCATTCTTGCTAATATTTAAAATTTTATTATTTTAATATTAAACTTTTTGAAAATATTTTACTGTTTTAGTTATGTTTTCTTAATTAATTTAAAAATTTCATACTGCGTTTTTAAATTTACCCTTAAGAGAAATGGATTAGTACTATGACCAATCGTTACACTCTAAATAAAAATTTTATCACGTGCTACTCAAGAAAATTTATTACAGTTTCAATTAAAATATTTATTCAGTTAATTTCGATGGCATACGTCATAAATGCCGCTGTTAGTTTTATTGAAAATTTCAATTACGTCGAGTTGTGTTTCAATATTGAAAAATGCATTGTGATTAATTTAGCGTATGGCGGTAACAAAGCACACATGTTGTTACAGACTTAATCATGATTAAATATTGATTTTACAGTTACTTGGTATATCTCTTCACGCTTTAAAATGTTTATTATACGCATTTTACCAGAAAAATCAATTATATACAAATTGTTTACACTTTTAGTAGCTTCTTGACAATATGGCCGATATAAAATCAGATTTTGCATTCAGATTACATTTATACCTGCATTTTCATCGATATGCAGGAAAATGGATTGCATTAACGTTAAATGCCTTATTGATTTTGGGTACAAAACTAAAACCTAAAGATGTTTTCAACTGGTTTTTGGCCACTGACAAGGCGAACTGGCTACATGGAAACTGCATGAAATTTCGTTTGGACCAATCTTGTTCAAGTTCGCATTTACTAGATATATTTTACATTTTCGAAGTATTGATTTTTTCGATATTTAATTTCAATTTATTTAATGTTACTTTTCCGATTACATGCAATTTCTGAATAAAAATAATAAAGAAACAACGCTGTTGCTGAATTGCATTATTATTTCTTAATTTTGATTTATTTATGTTAGTTACTTCTTTTCTCTATTCCTATTCCTCAAAATTTATTTTAAGTCGTATGAAGAAAAGCATGGGAATCGAAATGAAAAATTTATAATGAAATTATACGTTAAAAATATTCGATTGACCCTTCGGCTAATGCTCATCCAATTCGCACAAATAACGTTCAAAAATGAGGTACAGTTAAACCTCTAAAAGCCATTTTGATGGAAACAGATTATAGTTTTAAATTTGGTATGCATCACTTTTCCAACTAAGTTTTAAAAGGAAATTCTAAATGAAATACTTCTTTAGTATTTCAACAAAGGTAGGTTCAATACCATGAAATTAAAATATTTTATGCAATTGCTGTTCTCTTTTATCAGGCTCCTAGCCAGCCCCCCCTCAATAATCAATCTTTACCAAAACCTACGGTTTTCGACCAGAATATCCGGCAAAATAACGCGCGAAAATGCTCTGAAAACTCATATTAACCTGTAATCTTCGAAAAATGTTGGAATCCCCAACTTGACTCTCCAAACAAACTTGGTTGAATCTGTTGCTGTCTTAATCAACCACGAGTCCCTCGACATAATAATTTTTAATAAGGGAAATACAAAATTTGTACTTTTAACACGAATTTTAAATGTATTTTGTCAAATGAAAATTATTTTATAATATATTTTATATTTATATTTTGATTTTATATACTTGGTAATTTTAAATACTGAAATAAGTGTGATTTCATAAATAAATAAATATAATTCCAATAAGTCACTTATTTGAAGTACCACTCCTTATACAATAAACTTTACATCTTGTAATAACAGGATTTTCTTGAACAATATAGAATACACAAGTAATAATCAAAAATATTTCAATTTTTCAAGAGTAGAGGGGCATGTTCTCACGACCCAATGTTTGCACTTATCATATGGATTTTCTGAAACAATATACAAAAACCCTAGAACAATTCTGAATAACCAAAACAATTCCAATTTATTTTTAAAAATAAAGGGTTGGCTTAAAAATATTCTCATCCTTCCCACGACTTTATTTTTTCACTTATGAGTTTGATTTTTTGGAACAACAAAAAAATTATTTTTACAGCGGGTGCTTAATAGAACAAGGAAACTTATCGTTTTAGCTATTTAATCTAGTATATCTTGGACATCGGTTCATTGTGGGTGGTAACTTTAATGCAAAACAGTAACATTGGGGAGCAAGACGAACAAACCCTGGAGGTAGGGAGCTAATGAAGACAATTTAGAAGGTTCAGGTTTGGCTATCTCTCGACGGGTCAGCCAACATATTGGCCCACTGATAGACAAAAGATTCCAGACCATCTAAATTTTTGAGTAACAAGTGGTGTCTCTCCAAATTACACGCGGGCGGACTTCTGTTTGGACCTATCATCTGACCATTCTCCAGTTGTCGTAAACTACAGTTCCTAAATTCTGACGTGCGATAAACCTCCATTTCTGCACAACAAATACACAGACTGGGAACTTTTCAAATCATTAGTTAAAAAAACATAAACTTTAACTTAACACTGAAGTCTGAATATGATCTTATCATGGCAGTAGAACATCTATAATCCATGAGGCCGCATGGAAATTCACTTCAGAAGTTGAAATGGACAGAGAGGAGTCATGTCCAGCTCACCATAGTAAAGGCAATTCCCAACAAGCGTAAGTTACATGAAGAATATAGTAGAATACAAGACATTCAAAAGATGAAACTAACCTAAATCGTGCCATAACTGAACTTAAGAATCAATTAAACGATCTCAAAAAGAAATAATTCAAAGTCACTTCGAAAACCTAATACCCGCACAAAAAGACTAATTTCTCATTATGGAAGGCTACCAGAAAGTTAAACAGTTAAACACCTTGTTTAACACTTCGCAAGGGTGTTCCAATCTTTCCCTTCAGATATCGCCGAAAATGAGCAAGTAATGCAGAGCGATGGGAAATTTTTTCCTATTTTTGACATTTCTGAAAATAGCTTAATTTTAGTGCACCTCAGTTACAAATTCAATATAACTTCAAGTATAGCGAATAAAACTACAAGTTTAACTAAAATAATTAGAAGGTTGTAATCCCAATTGGTTTAGAGATATTGCTTTTAGGAAATTTTTCCTTAAAATATTCAAATTTCATTTTTTAGAATTTTTTTTTTATTCCTGGGAATTCTATTAATAAAAGTGTTAAAGGAAAGTTATTATTATTATTATTAATAGCATTACATTCTATAATAGAATTAAGCTGTCCGTTAGGACTTACAAAATCCATTTGTTGAGGTGGATTAATCCTCATATTCACAATTTATTATATTATAGGTCCTGGTGAGTTCTAGCATCTCGTACAATTTTTCTCCAGGCTGTACGCTCCGTAACCTTTTGTCTCCATCCTCTTTCTCCCATCTTCTCCAGGTCCTTCTGGCGGCAATTTTCTTCTTAGCGGAGGTAGATGTCGTACGTTCCGAGTTATCTTCTACTACATTAACTTCTTTGGCCTTCCCCATCTTTGCAATTTAGATAATCAATTTGCCAAAAAATTTACAAAAATTTAAAAATAATTTACTACTCCACTTTTGACAAAACCCCAAAACTTAATTGACTCTAAATAATTTTGTTACTAAGCAATGGTATTTTTAGAGTTTATTAAATTGTTACCTGCACGTTCGGAAAAATATATAATTTTGAAATATCTCTTGTTATGAGAGATATGTTATGTTATGATAGAACATTTGTCAAGTTTATACAAAAAATTTCAATAATTTAAAATTTGCATGTATCGCGTTAACTCTTGAACATCGAAAAAGTTGTTTTATCATTACTACCGCTACCGCATTGTCAATGATAATAACACCACACCTATCCAGACAACATTTCAAGTGAACTTGTGAGGGTATCAAGGTTAAAATTTAAAATATCAATTAATTTTAATTTTTTGTAAGTTAATGTGCCTAGTTTTAGTATAAAAGAGAGCATGAATCGTAATTTGGTATTAAGTCTTCAGCAGTAACAGAAGAAGTACCTACCTCAAAATGAAGGTAAGAAAGTGGTTGTAATCTATATTACAGTTTTATTATTTTCTAATAATTTTTTAGTGTGTTTTAATTGCTCTTTTCGCCGTTTTGGCCGTTGCTTCTTCCCAATTAATCACCCCATACGGATTAGGATTAGGATTAGGAGGAGTAGGATATGTTAACCCATATGCTGCTATTGGAGCATACGGATATGGCCCAATTGCTGCACCTTTAGTTGCTGCCCCAGCAGTCCAAACTGGGTAAGAAACAAACGACAATAAGAGACAATAAGAGACAATAAGAGACAATAAGAAGAGAAGAAACGAATGAAATTTAAAATTAATTAATAATTTTTGTTTACAGATATGTAGCTGCAACTCGTGGATCTTTACACACCGCTCCTTTACCTGAAGGACCACTCGCTGTAAGCCACCACATCAACACTGCTCCTGCTCCAGGAACCTATTAAAGATTATTACTAAATAATTTAACGACAATCTTATGTACAATTATTTTGAAATAAATTAATAAACCCAGTGTGAAATAAATTAAAAAATTTATATTAATATTTACGAGACCTAATTTAAAATTTAATTTAAAATTACTATACATCATCCACATTTTTTTGCTTCAGATAAACTCACAAATTGTTCGTGATAAACAGCTTTGGTCTTCCTCTGTGTCGTTCCCCATCGGGTTTCCATGTCATTATATTTCTTGCTATTTCGTCGTTACTGCTTCTCATCACGTGTCCCCACCATCTCAATCTTTGAGCCTTGATGTACTTCACGATGACTTCGCCATTCATTTCTTCGAGAATTTCGGTGTTTGTTCTAATTCGGAACTCTCCATTAATTCTTTTAAAGTCCAGTATCGTTCTTAGTACCTTTCTCTCAAATATTCGAAATTCTTTTTCCCCTCTCTTTTTGTCATACATATGACCTCAGCTGCGTAGGTATAGGTAAGGAAAGTTATAGAGCACTTAATTCTACGCAATTTAATAATTTTCGTCAAATAAATTTGTTTTCGTTCCTCCAAGTTTATTTCCAACACTACTAAGACTAATTAGAACAATATTTTTTGTAGTTTTCGCGCACATTTTTAGTTACTTTAAATCTTATTTTATACGTTTTTGACGTGGTGTACCAAAACCAAATAAATGGTGAAAACCTGATAAAAAAAATGAAAACCTGAAAAAACCTTTTTAAAAAACGGTAAAAAGTGATCAACTTTTAGCCTTAGCTCACTGCTAAGACTCCCGTAGGATTATAAAGTTGTTATAGTCATAGTTTTGCAGATAATTTAATCTTCTTTCATATAATCTATGGACCTCTTTTGTGTTAAAAGGATAAATAAAAAAGTCTATATCAAAATCTGAAAACTACGGTCTTTGAGGAAAAATTGAAAGAAAACTATATAATTTGCAAGGCTGTACCTCGCAAACTACAGGGGTTAGAAGAATTTTTTTTAGAATTTGCTCACAATTTAATTTAGCTTATAATTATTTTAGACGACGGTCATGGCCTGATAGTTAGCGCGATCAACTGCTAACGTAGGGCTCCCCGGTTCGACTCCGGGTACAGTCTCAAATTTCTTGACCGTCTTCCGTGCTTTCGGAGGGCACGTAAAGCCGTCGGTCCCCCTGTGTTAATGATTTGCCATCATAACAATAAAAAACAGGGTCAGGCACATCGAAAGGCAATCCTAGCAAGCTACCTGAGATGTAAAAAAACATAAATGCTCACCGAACTAATTGCAAAAAATTAGTGACGAACAGGTCCTGGACCTATATTAAGAGGGGGACTTCTTAATAAAAGTAAAAGAAGAAGAATTATTTTAATATAATTATAACTTTTAAATTAAATAGTTAATTAAACGTGATAATATTTATTGATCATAAACTTTCGGTACTGCATAGTACCATAATCAGATGTATTAAAGCTTATGATCTATAAATATTATCACGTTTAATTAACTATTTAATTTAAAAGTTTTAATTATATTCTAGTCTTCAATAGTTAAAAGTCTTATATTTAATTTACAATTATTTTAGACATAGGATGATAGGAAACGGCCAATTGATGACGTTGTGATTTTTGGGACGGTTTTCGGTAAATTTACCATCGTCCCGGTTCGAGCTTGATGCCGAAAACTTTTCTGATGCAGAACGAAAGGGTTTAAGCAGAAAAACGCTCATTTTCGCGTTACTACCGTGTAAACCCCCTTTTCACGACGTAATGACTGAACTATTAGATTATCTTAGTTTTTCGGCAAATAAAAAACGCCTAGTGTCACAATCAGGATCTTATGTTGATTATTAGATCTCTGGTGGTTAAGTAAATTCACCTATTTTGAAGAGTTGTGTTATCGGGGGAAAAATAGATATGATTTTATTATACAGCGTGTTCAGTTCAGAACTAACCAATCTCAATAACTATCGATTTTAAGTAAATGTGATTTCGATATCGAGGGGGAAGTTTAAAACCAATATTGATTGAATTTTAGGTTTGATCCCCTCGCTACCATTTACCTCTACTTTGAAATTTCAACTAGCACCCCCGACCTTGCGATAAATTATTTTAAAGTTAAAAAATCCTCATGGCCCCACGATAAAAATTGGATTCGATTGATGAGATAAAGTTAAAAATATTTTACAGGACAACCAAAGAATGTAAGCGAGATCAAAATTATATAGTAAATATTATTAGATTTGTGTTAATTTTAATTCAAATAAAATTCAAAAATAATAATACTGTAATAAGTAAATAATCTATTGGGGGGATATCAATTAAGTATTTAATGTAGGGTTAAAATTAGCATATTCTACGTATATAAAGATCACTCAATAAAACCAGATAAAGTAACCAAAACTGTCTGCAGAACGCATTCAATGTGTCACAATTGATTGGTTCGCTTTATCACTCTATCAAACGAATTGGGGTAACTTTTTATACGTCAGTTTTTAAAGTAAACCCTCTATAGTTTAGAAAACAATCTAATATTGACTTATTGTGGTATTGCTAAATAAACTCACATAATTTAAAATACAAGTACATTTGTTTGATGTTTCTATTTGTTTCATTACAAACACAATGAAAGTTTTTTCAAGTAGTAATTGAACATGGTAGGTAATTAAATTTTGTATGTAATTAAAATTTCACTCAGCTTTTAGAATTACATCGTAATATTAAAAAAAATCAAAAATCGTTATTATACCTACCTACGCTTTTTTATTTTGTTATTAAATTGTTAGGTTCAGTTTTATCTCTATTAATTTGATCGTTTTCAGACTCCTCCCGCTGGCGGACAGTCTTTCATTTGTTATCTCGGCGACATTTTCCGACTTTCTACTTTATTGTTGAAATCCTACAACACTAGCGTTCGACAGCTATTGAGAGCTTACTTCGTTTTCTTGCTGAACAAAGCGTTTAGTAATGATCATAGCAAAGAACTAGAAATTTGTTTTTTAGGATTTAGCTTCAAATTCCCACATTGGCTAACTCTCGTAATCACATGTCGTTTTAGTATTTATCGGCAAAGTAAAAAGTCCAAGCAAAAGTTCTGCCCTCTTTTGGTTGTGAAACTACGACAATGTTGTGGCTTAAATGGATATATTCGGAATCATTTTGGTGAATCAGCAGATTTGTGCATGTTTTGCCTGATTGTGGCTATAAAAGCTTTTTAGGATCTTTATCGAGGGATTCAAACATTATTTTTCTAACGCTGTTATCTAGATTTGCCATTAAGTAAAGTTTATGCTTGTTGATCCCTTCGTTTAATTTATAATAACATTTCTACAGCTTTCTTATATTCAACTAATCCTACAGTATTTTAGTAACAATTATTTCATTTTAGCCTGCTAATGTTTTTTCATTATTTTTTTTAAATTAATTGTTGTAAAAAATGACAGATTCCGTAGTTCAAGATCTTATTGATGAAATTAGGTTGCAAAGAATCAAAGATTTAACGTTAACGCGAAAGGAAAGGCTATTTAAAAATAAATACAAATTTAGAAGTAAAACTTTAGATGGTCTCGATGTGCCACTATGGGCTGCGCTTGAAGTCCGATTTAGAAGAAGTATTTTTGGAACATTTATGGAATCCTTTAATTATCAGCAAAATCAGGATAAATATTTAAATGATAACAAATGTGATATTTTACAATGGAACATGAAAAGTTTTTCTGAAATGGAAAAAGCTGAATTTGAAGAGTTAAACAATATATCGGATAACTTTTTTACTTTGTTCTGGAAAGCTATAGAAAAATGTGATTGCATAAATTGGAACTATTTCCTTGATAAGTTAAACACCATGAGGCTGCAAAACCATCATGTAAGTCGTAAAATATATTTTTTTAAATAATAACTGTTGACTTTTAGATAACCTGTATGGATGACACTTTAAGATCGTTCAAGAATTTGCAAATATTAATTTTAGGTGGAAATTGGATACGAGAAGTACCGGGAGAATATTTACCAAGAAAATTGAAATTTTTAGAACTTTTTGCAAATATTATTAGCGATGTTTCACTTCTTGGGATAAAACCTCCCAAAACTTTAATTCACATTGGATTAAGTCGAAATAATTTAAGCAATGGTAAGTTGTTTTAAAATCAGTCAAAAATAATACGAAGCTATGCACTAATAATGAAAATAAATGGCTTCTCTAATTATTGTAATGAAGTATGCTTCAGATTTACGCTAATCAATAAATTAACAATAAGGATAATTAAAAAGTTATATAATGAATATTGCAAAAAACTTAAAAACTATAATTACTGTTACCATGATATCCTGTTTTAATGAATCGTAAAAACTTCACTATTAGTTTTCACGTAAAGATTGTGATGCTTTTAATTTTAACTGCATTTTATGGTGAATATGAACTTGCTTTTTGGAGTACTAAACTCGACATTGCTTATGGCCGTCTATGTATTGTATGACCAACAAAATTACTAATGTGTGTTATACTGGCAGGCAGGCAACGTGAACTAATTTTCCTAATTGAGAAATGATGACTAATGACGAAGAGATGAATCATTGCTGTTTTGAAACAAAAACCCTGTTCATATTTACAAGACCGATGTAGCAAAATAAGACTAATTTTTGTATGTGAGCTTTTTTGTTAATTCAATATTGCATTTTTGTGTACTTTCCCTAATGTGTTTTAAAATGAGAAAAACAAACTGCAACGTACTGGGTGTTCGAAAGCCCAAAACCAAAACCAAAATTGTTTACAAACTTTTCAAGTGTGCTACTGGCAACGTCATTAACTTGACTTTTTACAATTAACCTAAAATGACATCATAAAAACTATGTTACATTGTTACATTGACATTCAAGTTTTCGTAAATTGTCCATACAAATATCTCTTTCATGCCGACAAATGTTAAATTATGTCGGGTTCACAAAAGTTAAGTAACGACGATAAAAAACCATTTCAAGATAATGCCGGAAAAAATATTGAATCAGCTTTGCAATGCACTTCTGCTACAATTAATAGTCGAGAAATTTTAGGTAAATCAATGCTTTCCACGCAATCAGATGGTACTATAATAAAAAATCGCGAACAAATTGGTTTAAAACAGAAACTGGTCAGTAAAGTTAAATCGTGGAGCAACAAAGATAAGGGACTACACAGCATAGATTCGGCAAAAAATATTTACAATGTTTCTGCCGAATTAGAAAAATTAAATTTATCCGAGTTCATTTCCGACGATTTGAATTCTACAGCCGCTGCTGTGAAAGCAAAAGATAGCTTAGAAAATGTGGAAAATCCCAAAAGAAATAAGACGACGATTCCAGATTTTAATAACTCCAAATCGTTTACTTACGCTTCATCGCAAAATGAGAGGAGATATTCATCCGATGGTCCACATTCCGATTCCTTTTTAGGGGGCAACCCTGTTAGCGATTTTTCCCAAAAAATAGCTTGGGATCCATGGAATAAAGGGGGAAGAAAAAATAAAACTGACACTAAGAGAAGGAAAGCAGAAAAATCCAATCATGCTGCCAGCACTCAAAATAGTGCACCAAAAGATAAAAAACATACTGATTATACGTCAGGAGATGAAGCACGCGTGAGCGCTGCCACAGTTGAAAATCCACCCTATGTGTATACACCATATCAGCACACTAGAAAATCAGTTGAATTTGTTAATGAAGTGTTAGTGATATACTTCACCGGAGATGAAACAATAACCAAAGCTACAGAACCTTTGAAAAAAGAAGTCGACCAACAAGCTCGCAATAAAGAAATGAGACGAGGCCACATAGATTGCACTATGATTGGCAAAAAACGATTTAGAACTGAAGATTATATGTCTTCTTGGTTTACCAAAAATTAAAAAAATATTGTAATGAAGTAAATTATTATATAAAAGAAAGTAAATTTAATAAACGTGCTTACACAAGTTCCACTTAATTTCAAATAGTTTTCCTATGGAAGGAACATGAAACTTAGCGTTGGAATTTTTTATTGCACTCAAATTTTTGGGGGAAATTACTTGATTAGAAAAATGTAAATATATTGTGTGAAAGCCGAACTTTTCAAACCCTCCTGCTAATTTTTAGGCACCCCTTATTATCGAAATCAAAGCATGTAGATGATGTATTTTAAATAATTACCACGGCGATTATTAAAATTTTTATGAATTATGAATTATTTTTGTTCTCTAATTTCAGGAATTAAAAGCTCGAGTGATGTGTGTCATGATATCGTTAATCAACAGTCACAATAAATTAAAAATTTTAAATATAATATATGAATTCCGTGTTGGATGTTGATGTATTATATGCAACGTATAGATGCTGGACAAAATTGTTGAAATAACTGGTCACTTGGTCTATGATTAATGATACAGATGATATTATTCAAAAGTCTTTTGTTCTTGGTGTCATTTCATATTAAAAGCAGCTCTTTTGAAAGCAGACAATTACTAAACACTCTTGTATTATTTTTTAACCATTATCATATCCTGCATGGTACTTACATTGTTGTGTAAAATTTGAACATTTAAGGGTTTTCTGAAATTTTTCAACAAAACAAAAGTTGCCCAAAAATAATATAGGTTTATTCAACATTACATTAATTTTATATCTACTACTATAATTACATATATATTATATAATCTGGTCCACTAATACTTTTGTAACTTTGATTGATTTGATGTACCTAATAATAATAATATATATATCATAAAAAAAGCTCTAATGAAGAATTGAATACAGTAATAGCTTTAACCAACTATTGAATGTTAATAAATCGACAGATACAGCAAGACAAACAAGATTTATTGTTAAATTAATAAAATATCGAGTGTTCAAAACTGTATTAAATTCCCATGGCAAATCACCTGTAAAACGGGCACGTCATATTTATTTTAGTGCTATATCATTATCTGGTCGGTACACGCACTTATAAAATATGCATGATTCATTCGTGACAACTAGACATTTGTATAATTTGGGGTAAATTATTTTTACACCAATTCTAGAAAAAAAAATACATATTTAGTCGTCTTGTAATCATTAAATACATAACTACTATATTTAAACTTGATAAGAATAAATTTTTGTGGTTGTTAGAAATAATTCTTAATGACTTTTTAATATCTGTTGGTTAAAAATTAAAATTGTATTACTAACCTAAGAGGGTAGTTGATCTACCTTTTTCAGTGCAAAAATAACTGAACTGCGTGTGCAATTAATTATTCTTTCCTACCGAAATTTTATTGAACGAATATTTTATGGTAATATTTTATGTGGTAAAGATAACAGAATCGAATATGGGCTTATCTGAAACAGTATGACAATAATTCTTGAGTACAAAATTAGAGTTAACAGCATTCAATATCAGAGCTCTGATCTATGCGGTTTATTAAAACTGTGTTTTTAGAATAACCTAAAAAATGCAAAAAAATATTTACAAGTAAACTACAGTGTGAAATTTTGTATTTTTTTGGTTCTAAAAGGTGTTTTGTGAATTTCTTAGATTAGGTATTCTTAAAATACAATGACGACGGTCATGGACTTAATATTAACAACATGAACTGCTAATGGAAGGTTCCCCGGTTCGACTCCAGGTACAGTTTAAAATTTCTTGACCATCTTCCGTGCTTCGGAAGGCACATGAAGCTGTCACGATGGTTTGCGTCGGTGTTAGTTATTTGCCATCTGAATCTGGAAAGTTACCTAAGATGTAAAAACCAAATGCTCATATAACTAATTAAAGAACAGGTCATATAACTTATATTAAGAGGAAGAAGAGAAGTAAAATACAATTATGATTAATACAATTTTCAGCACATTCATCACGAATCTATCGATTACGCCTCCAGATTATTTTCTTTAGGGGTATGTTAAATCCATGGTTTATGCGAACAAACCAACAACTCTGGAAGCATTGAAGGTTAATATGCAGCAAGCCATTTATGAAATAAGGCCAGAAATATTGGAAAAAGTGGTTAAAATTTGGACTGATCGGATTTATGCCATCAATTTTTTAATGTTTTATTTCAATTTGAAGTTCTCATGCAGCTAAAAACCACCCAAGAAGCTATTAAAGTTGTAAGCGTTTAAAAGGGTTCTTAATCATGAGCACAAAACTGGAATTCATTGAAAATCCAATAAAATTTAAAAACAAAATTGAATATTTCATAGAACAAAAAAAGACACAACACATTTAAAATAACGATGAGACCAAAAGAAGAAAAAGAGCAAAGATCAGCAAAAATATTTAAGAATATAGAAAAACATGCAAACAAAACAGATTTTCTCGCAGACACCACAAGGAAAAGGAAATATGAAAATTGATAAACAAACATAAGGGAAAATCTGGGAAAACATAGAAATGAAAATAATCAAAATTATAAAGAAAATAAAAAATATGTTGTCAGTTTTAATAATAAAAAGCAATTCTTTTTTTCTAAATCTATTATTTACTCTTTTCATACGAGTTTCAAGGATCGTCATTTTCATTTTCCGCACAGCCTCTTTTGGACCGATGATGGGAATGATATAGATTCTCAAAATGCGTTTGAAAAGAAGTTGGAGGAAAAGACTTGATTTTTAATAGTTTTTATTATTTCACTTCCTTTTAAAATTTGTAGACCTAAATAATTTTAAGAAAATGTTCAAGCAAATTAGAAATTTATTAGTCGTGTATGCAAGTGGGCTTCTGGAAGGATTTTTTAAAGAAATGTATGGTGTTCATTGACTACGAGGCTTGCTATTATTAAAACTTGGACTGTTGAAGCAGCAATGTGGAATATTCTTATAACTATATTATGTACATACAACATCGTTAATCTACAAACACGCGATAATAGCATAGTCCAGGCAAGGAAGCCGAAAAAATTGATAGTTTGCAAAACATCCTGAAATTTGGAATATAAATGTATTTGAGTGCCTGAAATTTCCTGGCGATTTTAATTCTTCTAACGTGATGGTTTCACAAGTATAACACGCTTAATTTCAATTTAACGGAAAATTGAATTTTTTTATTTTACGGATTTTTTCAAAGTTTTCCTATTATCCAGGCAAGAAAACTGATAAAATAGTTAGAGAATTTGCAAAAAAATTGTGCAAGCTGAAATTTTGTAGACGATTTAGTCGATTTCTTCTCTATTTAAGGATTTTAACGCAGCCAATGCGGGTTTTTCCCTATAAGTAGCCTAATTTCATTATTACGTAAACATACCTGAGATGTAAAAACCAAACTGCTCACAGAACCAACAGTGCCTCTGATAGAGGCACTATAGTTGGGAAGTACAGGACGTAGTCCTAGCGTAAAGAAGAAGACGTAAAATTAATATCAGGAATTATTGAAAATTACAAAATTCGCTACAAAAGAATTTTTTTTAAATTGGCCTATGTAATACTGGTTCTAAAGTAAAAATGTATTTCAAAGGCGAAATGAGTTTTATTTCAAAAAATTGAAATTGGAACCAAGTTTTTGAATAATTCTTATAGAGATTTTGGCAAATCATAGGCGAAAACCACGTTGGAGGAACTACATAATATAATCCCCAAAGAGAAGTTGGTAGGGAATTTTAGGGTTTTTTGGAGAATTTGTTCCAACATTCAAATACAGCATGTAAACCAAATTTCAACTTGCTTGAATTTTTAAGTTACTACAGTAACAGTTCAGTTACAAGAAGAAATAGGTTCAATTTCATTCAAAGGAGGAGTGAGAAAGTATGTACAATATCGAACAAGTTGTGTATCCGCTGCATTAGAAGATATTTTCAAACAATTAAATTGCTAGCTAATTGGCAAGAAATAAAATGCTCAGATGACGTAGTCATCATCGAACAACAAAGGCGATCTCTTGATTCAGAAGTATAGGTTTAAAAATTATCACAATTGTGATTAACACCACTGAAGTTTTGGAAATTAACCAAGATGGAGATTGAATTCTGTTGCCTGAAAAGAGGTCTTACTATGACATCTTCAGGCGTAAAGGCATTTGCGAATTATATCATTTCTGAAAAAAAATCATATCAGTATTTTTAATTTAACCTACTTTTACTGAAAATTTCTACTGAAAATCTGAAAATTGGCTCTAAGGCATTGTTAAACAACATACTGAAACTCCCAAGAGCTCAAATTCCAGTTGCTTTGATTTGTGTCTCTGCAAGTTTTCCAAAGAGAAATAATGATGAACAAAGTTTATTAATAGAAGAAACCTTTATTTTAATACGATTACATAATAAACACGATTTCTGGTACAAACCCTAAAAATTTTGAGCGGAAGATGTTGTCTAGCATGGCCTTAGGTTTCCAAGACACCAAGGCCTTTTTTTACCAATGCAGGGGAGGGGGAAACCTTCATAGGCACCACCCCAATCTGGGATGGCAGTGTGAGATTCTTGCTCACTAAAACCCCCTCCCCGGTGACAACCGGATTCACCCCTCGGTATTTCTTCAGCTGTCAACCTGCAATGTTGTGTCTTTCTTAGTCTTCGTGACTTGAACCCAGAGCTGCTTCGATGACCTTCTCATCATCCAGCTTGATACGGATGATCTCAGTTAGGGCATCAGCAACTCTGTCCCAATCATCCTTTGATGATAGCAAGACACCAAGGTCTAGAGACATTTGGGCCAATTTCCAAATTTACAATATTTTTTCAGGGTCAAAACCTAAAAAATTGAAGATTTCAATTCCATTCGAAATATTGCTACTCTCTGCTTCTCTGCAAAGTTTTCACGATCCATTTGATGAGGTGGATCAATTCTTCTTTCTCTTTTACAGTACAAAACTTATTTACCGAGTGTTGCTGTTCACCAGAGTGCTGCGCTAAGAAATTTCGTGAGGTTTGCGATTGAAATCCACAATTTCCGCACTGTAACTCAACAAGCGATCACACCAAGCCACTGCTCTGTGTGCAGAACATTTACGAAGACATAAATCAAAGAAACGATTTTGAGGTCTTGGGAGGCTTAGTATATAATTAGGAGATGATCTGCAGGCTTCTTTCAAGTGTTTTTATGATGTTTTTATGTATTATTTTAATTGTAGTTTTCCTGTTGTTAAGAGGAAGTTACAACCATCAAAAGGTTGGCTTAGTGACGAAATTAAGAAGTCTAGTTCCGAGGTTCGCAATTGGTTTTGTCTGCAGAAGCGTTTTCCTGCTCTGAGAGAGGTCTTCCTTGAGACTAGGCGGGCGCATGGTGCTTTGATTGGGAATGCCAAGCGCGATTATTATAATAAACAGATTTTGAACTCTGGAAACAGGAGTGCAGCGGCTTGGTCTGTCATTGCTCAGGTTACGGGTAAGCCAAAGTCACATAGTAATATTTTTTTAGAGTTTGGAGATGTTGTGGTTTATGATCCGGAGCAAGTATCTAATAAGCTTAATTCTTACTTTGTCGATGTGGTTGAGGAGACTGTTGCGAGTATTCCCCGGCCTCGGGATTCTCCCCCGCGGATCTCGGGAATTGTACAGAGCATGTGTGCTCTGCCGTATGGTGAGGCGGAGTTGTTGACTGCCTTGTCTGCGATGCGTGGGGTATCGTCGTCGGGTCCTGATGGTTTGCCTTGCAGTGTCTTGAAGGCTGTCCTGTATCTTGTCATCGAGCCACTCACATATCTTGTGAATTTGTCTTTCTCTTTGGGTGCATTTCCAGATTGCCTGAAGGTTTCTGCGGTGGTTCCGATACATAAGAGGGGCAAGATAACATCTCCCTCGAATTACCGCCCCATATGTCTGCCGCCGGCCATGTCGAAGATTTTTGAATACGCGATGCTGAATAGACTATTGTCCCATTTGGAGAGGCATGATGTTGTTGCGGGAGAGCAGCATGGTTTCCGTAGCTGCCGCTCTACTATGACGGCTGTCGACTCTTTCATGACGGTGGTTATGAATTCTTTTGATAGGGGTGAGCATCCTGCGGCTTTGTTCTGTGACTTGAGCAGAACTTTTGACTGTGTTGATCATTCTATACTGATGGAGAAGCTGGCTAAGTATGGAATCAGGGGAGTGGTTGCTGAGTGGTTTCGTTCTTACTTGTCTGGTAGAACTCAGTTTGTGAAGATAGGTTACACCCGTTCGGATGGTGTTCGGTCCAATTTTAGATCTTCGTTCCTTCCTATCAACATTGGTGTGCCGCAGGGGTCAGTTTTGGGCCCAATTCTTTTCTTACTTTTTGTCAATGATCTGTTATCTTTCGTTGACTTTATGACCATTATGTATGCTGACGATACATCGTCTGTGGTGTCGGATGGGTCTCTGGGGGAGGTTCGTGGTGCTCTTAATCATCTTCTCGCACAGCTGAGTGGGTGGTTTGGTCATAATCGGCTTCGACTTAACTTGGCTAAGACTGGATATATCATGTTCCACAACATTCGGAGTCGACGGGATCTGGACCTTGATCTCCGACTGGATGATTGTGTGATTCCGCGGGAGTCCAGCGTAAAATTCTTGGGGCTGCATGTGAATGAGGTGCTTGACTGGAGGGATCACTGTAGATACATTATGGGGCGCCTCAGTTCCATCTGTTATCAGATTAGATGCCTCAGAAGTGTTGTGGATGTACATATTCTGAGGGTGTTTTACTATGCGCATGTGCACTCTAGGCTATCCTATGGGGTCTGTTTTTGGGGTGGTTCTCCGATGGCTGGGAAGGTCTTTGTGTCCCAAAAGAGAATTGTTCGGTGTATCGCGGGGGTGGCATCTAGAGACTCGTGTAAACCGTTATTTAAACAACTTAAAATTCTTTCTCTTCCCTCTGTTTACATCTTCGAGCTCCTTGTCTATGTTTATAGAACCAAAGGTATTCATCAGCGGAACTCCGATGTTCATGACCACAACACTCGCGGTAGGGACGATTTCCGTCCTGCACTTCACCTTTCCAGTGTGACGAGGGGGTCTCCTGTGGCGGTGGGAACGGCCCTGTTCAATGCACTGCCTGTAAAAATTAAAAATTCGAAAACGGCACTATCGTTTAAAGCGGCCGTAAAGGGCATTCTCATGGAGCACTGTGTGTACTCGGTTCAGGAGTTTCGTGATCTGTTGAAATGTCTGTAATTGCATTTTGTATATGTATTTTTTCTTTTGTACTGCGTGACTTGTCCTATATATTGTAATTTAACAGGATTGAATATATATTATTATTATATTATTATTATAGGCAATGCCCTAAGGGATATTTGAGTCAATTTTCATATTTTCAGTATTTTTTTACCATGTCGAAACCTACAAGTTTTGAACAGAAGATTTATATATTGTTCAGCAATGCTTAGGGACATTTAGGTCAATTTTTAGATTTACAATATTTTTTCTATATTTTAGCTTTAGCTATATTCTTTTAAAATGCTCGGGCGATTAGATCAGGGAACAGGGGGCAGGTTGCAAGTTGCAAGTTCGATAGAGAATAGTAAAAAGACATGTCGAGATAAAATGGAGAAGAACAGCCGAAGACAGAATGGAATGGAAAAATGTTAGAGGAGCCTAAATTCACAAAGGAATTAAAAAAAAATATTATTTATTATATGATATTGGGGAATTGGGGCATTGAGTGTAAAATGGAATAACTGAAAATTTACGATAGTAAATTACCTATGTACTACGCTACATCTAAATAATGATACCTTATCAAATGAAAGTGTTGTAAGTGAAGCCTATGTTTATGTGAGATATTTACAATCCTCGTCTCATTATGATAATACATGGTTTTATGGTTATACTATAGTAGATTTTTGATTATTCTTTAGTTATAGTCGCTACATGATCTGATTAGATGAATATCAACTTATGAAAAAGCTGTAATCGATTAAATCTTTTTAATTTTATAAAAATTTCGTGATGCTACCTTTCAAATTGACATAACATAAGTAATTGATTCTAGATCTTATTATAATCTTGACTGCATTTGTATCGTTCCAATAAGCTACTAAACTCTCTGGCTGTACCGCCCCGTTCATTCTGGTTTAAGGAAGGTTTTGGCTTTATTTAATGTTACATGGAACCCAGCTGTAATGTATGGGATTAACATTCTTAAGTAGTACCAACTAGAGAATATTAATACTATATAAGCGATAGGCTTTATAAGTTTATCGAAGAAGTGTTAGTTGTGTTGTTAAATAAATAAATGTCTACAACGAATATCGATACATAACATTGGCGACGAGAAACGGAGCGTACCCAAAGAAAAACTAAGAAATGGCAAAAATCCAAGAATTCAATGAAGATATTGAAGATTTCGAATCGTGGGAAGAGAGATTAAGATTCCATTTCGTAGCAAATGATGTCAAGGCAGAAAAACACGTAGCGTGCCTAATGGAATGTATGGGCGCTAAAAGTTATAAAATATTAAAGAATGCGTTATATCCGGATAAACCTGAGGGAAAAACATATGTCGAAATAGTAAGGGCTTTAAACGAAAAATACAAGTCAACGACAAGTATATTTGTAAAACGTTTCAACTTCTACAATCGTAAACAAGATGGAAATGAGAAGATGGAAACGTTTATTTCAGCGTTGAAAGACTTGGCCCGAGATTGCAAATTCGAAACATTTTTAGACCAAGCACTACGAGATCGGTTGGTATGTGGGCTCTCTAACGCGGATACGCAAAAGAAACTATTTGGCGAAGCAGAAAGCTTAACGTTTAACAGGGCATGTGAAATCGCGATCAATGACGAAGCAACGGAAAATCAAAGGCAAATGATTCATGGTGAAATACAAGTTAATCAAATGTCCAGAAGAAAAGTCCATAGAAACAATCAGAGTAGCGTCAAGTCACAAGCAGATCCATCAAATAACATCTGCTTTCGTTGTGGAAGGAAACACGATCCGATCAATTGTCCGGCGATAAATTGGAAATGTCATATATGCAATAAGGAAGGTCACACCAAATATGTTTGCAAGAAATCGAAGAATGTAGCTAAAGTTGAAGAAGAGCAGGAGGAATTCTTGTCATACCTAAAACACTTGGGAAAGGCACGTAACGTAGGTTCCGTAATGGTAAAAGCGTGTATAGAAAATTTTGATTTCGAATTTGAAGTTGACACAGGGGCATGTAGAACGGTATTGCATATAGAAGATTTTAAGCAGTTACGGGAATTAGGTGAAATTTATCCAGTCCAATTTAAACTCCGAGTAGTCACTGGCGAAACAGTTAAAATTATAGGAGAAACACTAGTAAATGTATGTATAAATGAAAAATGGTACGAAAGGTTGCCGTTAGTTTTAATCGATAGTAAGAACAAATTTTCGCCGTTATTAGGAAGAAATTGGTTGTCGATAATAAAACCGGGTTGGCAAAAGTGGTTAGGTGAACAAATCGCGAAAGTGGAAGAAATTAACCGAAATGAAGTAGTCATAAATGGTGGTAATGAAAGATTAAGCGTTAAGTTAGAAAAAACATTTGCAAGTGTATTCGATGAAAACATGTCGCGGCCAATCAAGGGGTTTACAGCCAGTATTAGACTCAAAGAAAACGTAAGACCGGTGTTTCATAGGGCGTACGAGATGCCTTACGCATTAAAATCAAAAGTAGAAGAAGAACTAAAGCGGTTGATCCAGTCTAAAGTTTTGGTAAAAGTGGAACACAGTAATTGGGCAAGTCCCATAGTGGTAGTGCCAAAAAAAGATAACAAAGAAGTTAGACTATGCGTTGATTTCAAACGAACGTTGAACCCAAATTTAGAAACCAGTTGTTGTTCGTTACCGATACCAGCGGATATTTATGCTTCACTGAGTGGAAGTAAGTTTTTCACAGTATTGGATTTAAAGGGTGCATATCAACAATTAGAAGTCGATGACGTATCAAAGGAATTACTCACGATAAATACCCATTTGGGATTATTTCGTTTTTCAAGATTAACGTATGGGGTCAGTTCGGCACCAGGTATTTTTCAGGCGTTTATGGAGTCGGTACTAGCGGGGTTACGGAACACCAAATGTTATCTTGATGATATTTTAATTTCAGGGAATTCGTTACAAGATTGTCACCAGAACGTTATCAAAGTGTTACAACGATTGCAAAAATACAACATTAAAGTAAACAAAAAGAAATGTGAATTTTTCAAATCGGAGATACAATTTCTGGGACATATGATACACGAGTCGGGCATAAGTCCGTGTAAAGACAAGTTGGAAACTATTAAAAACACTCCCAACCCAAGCAATGTAACCCAAGTGAAGTCATATTTGGGACTTTTAAATTATTATGGCCAGTTTATACCTATGTTATCGTCGAAATTGAAACCATTATACGATCTGTGTAAAAAGGAGGTACCGTTCTTATGGTCGAATGAGTGTGAAGCAAGTTTCAAGCAAAGTAAAGAATTATTATTAACGGATAAAATATTGGTACATTATGATCCCGAATTACCCCTAATTGTAACGTGTGATGCCAGCTCGTATGGAGTAGGGGCAGTGTTAAGTCATCGAGTTCGTGGTCAAGATAAACCGATAATGTTTGCTTCGTCGACGCTATCAAGTGCAGAAAAGGGATATTCTCAAATCGAACGAGAGGCATTAGCGATAATGTTTGCTGTCAAGAAATTTCACAAGTTTGTGTTTGGACGACAGTTTACGTTAGTAACAGATCATCAACCGTTACAGTATATATTTGGCAGCAATTCAAGAATCCCAGTAACGTCAGCGAATCGTCTCCAAAGATGGGCAATAATTCTATCAGGGTATAGATATACGATAGAATATAGAAAAGGAAAAAGCATTGGTAATGCGGATGCCTTATCGAGATTGCCAACAAAAGAAACTACTAACGTTCCAGAAGCACTATATTCGTTTAGTGCGGTCGAAAGTGTACCACTCAGTCATTTAGATGTAGCAGCGGCAACCAGATCTGACGAAGTTATAACGAAAGTATTGGAATTCACGTGGAAGGGTTGGCCGGAATCAGTCAAAGATGGAAGATTCAAACCCTATTTCGCAAAACGGCAAGAACTATCAGTGGAGTCGAATTGTCTTATTTGGTGCAATAAGGTGGTCATACCGGAAGGATTACGTCGGTCGGTGCTCGAACTATTTCACGATCAACACATTGGCGTCGTAAGAACGAAAATGTTGATGCGTTCCTATTGTTGGTGGCCAGGAATGAACGAAGATATAGAAACGTTTATCGCATTGTGTGAGAGGTGTCAGGAAACGCAGAATAATAGAACGGATGCGCCATTACGACCATGGCCAAGCGCAAATAATAATTTCCAAAGAGTACATATCGATTTATTTCACAAATTCAATTACAATTTTCTGATATTCGTTGATAGTAGATCAAAATGGATCGATGTAAAGTTTTTAAATCGGGGAACAACAGCAAAAGAAGTAATCATAGCGTTGAAGGAAATTATATCGGTCGTGGGATTACCAATGGAACTAGTCTCAGACAATGGGCCTCCCTTCAGCGGTCAAGAATTCGTTAAATTTTGCCAATCGAATGGCATAAAGCCAGTTAAATCGCCCCCGTATCACCCACAATCAAATGGTTTAGCAGAAAGAGGGGTACAAACTGTTAAAAAAGCATTGGAGAAAGCCATGCCGAGAACTGTACAGCGATTAACAGAAGGTGAAGTAAGAGAACGGTTGGCACACTTCTTATTCGCGTATCGAAATACCCCTAGCACCGTAACGGGGATTTGTCCGTCTGAAAGTGTACTACGTATGAAACCGCGTGTTAAATTTGATCTAATCAAGCCTGCGTTGAATGGACAAGGTATTGTCGATATTAAAAGAAGTGGAAAGGCAATAGCGGTAAGAAATACAAAGCTGTATGCTAATGGAGAAGCAGTGTTCGTTAAAAATAAAAATGATCGTAATAGTGTGAAATGGGAAAAAGGTAAAATTGTAAGAGTTATAAGTTTCAATACGTATTTGGTTTTGTTGAACGGCATTATAAAACATGTGCACAAGGACATGTTACGTAGTGCACCAGAAGGAGTTACAAATACAGCAAGTAGCGAACGAGAATTACAGCCTA
Organism: Podabrus alpinus; assembly: GCA_932274525.1. NCBI lineage: Eukaryota > Metazoa > Arthropoda > Insecta > Coleoptera > Cantharidae > Podabrus > Podabrus alpinus. The sequence goes on from OW026451.1 coordinate 28,561,969, forward strand.
GCGTTCAGGCACCAAGAGATCAGCAGGAAACCGAATCACCGAAAACGGAAGAAATGAGAATCGATAATAATCAACCAAGGTTAGGAGTACCAGAAAAGGAAATACCAACAACCACTTTGGAAATGGTTAGAATTCAAGAACCCGCTACTGAAGTACGTCGAAACAATTCAGCGCAAGAAATGTTAACCATGCCAACAGAAGTGGACGAAGCGGAACAGAGGAAACCAGACACGCCTTCAGTGGTCAAAATCAGAAGGTCAAGTCGGATATCACGTCCCCCGGAAAGGTTCAACAATTAAAGGGGAGAAATGTAATGTATGGGATTAACATTCTTAAGTAGTACCAACTAGAGAATATTAATACTATATAAGCGATAGGCTTTATAAGTTTATCGAAGAAGTGTTAGTTGTGTTGTTAAATAAATAAATGTCTACAACGAATATCGATACATAACACCAGCAAATAGACATACTAACTTCTTGTCAGTTTGGTCACCTAATGATTACGTTAATAATAATAATAAATAAATAGTTGGTGGCCATAACTTAACGTGGATATTAATAAATTGACGTGATCGCTGGTTGAGTTGCAGTGCGAAAATTCTGGGCTCGAATCGCGGGCTTCACACAATTTGTGGAACAACCACTACGCGAGCTACACAAATACATGATAAAGAAACATTACATCAGAGAAGAAGATACAGAAAGAAGAAATAATGAAAAAAAAATTATTTAACTTTGTTCTCTAATAGGTACCCAAAGTTTTCAAACGGTGAGATATTTTTCAATTGTGTGTTTGTTGGATGACTACCATTTAGGAGCTAAACCAGTGATCTGAGAGCGTTTTTTTCTGAAATAATCTCACACTATTTTAGCGAACGTTCGCTAGCAGCTTGGCTAAAGGCTATGGGATTTACTACGAAAATGGTTTCATGTTGCCTTCCTCATAGTCCACACCAGTAGTACCTACTCGTATATCCAACACGACCAGGACTAGAACCGCACTTTTCCATTCTCGAGCCTACCCACCTGTATATGTTTTATGCCACAAGTTGGTAATTTGGGGGCATTGTTTTTTAAACTCACTTTACACTATATAATACACTATCAGGGTTTAAATTTATTAATCTATCGTTTAACTTGATAAAGAGCGCCCGGTCGCCCACTGCATTCCTGCTCTGTCAGATTTGCCCTATCCAATATTTTCTGCGCCTTATTACAGATGTTCCAATATCAAAACCATTAAATAACTTCGTTATCTAATAATTTTAATTAGATTTATAATGCTTCAAAAAAAATGATAAAAAATCGTTTCCTTTCCTTATCCGATTTTCAGAAAATGTAATAACTTGGCAATTATTTCTTACAGACAGTAAATTAGCTGAAATGACAACATGCGGCAAATTTAATAGTCTGAAAAGTTTAGATTTATCAGACAACGACATCTTTAACTTGATGGACGTACTAGAATCTGTGAAAAGTATGAAAAAATTAATCAGTTTGCAGTTAGAAGGAAATCCATGTGCAGTTAGTATAATTTTCATATAATACGATTTATTTTATATAATAATTTTATTTATAAAATAAATTTTTATTTGGATCAGGTTTCTGCAACTTGATCAATCAATACTCTCGGTGATTGCTACAACAAAGCCAGATAGCAGCACAAGTTGGATGAACTTAATTTTCTTATTATTATAAAATTGCTATTAATTCCGACATTTAAATAAATTACACCTCCCTATTAATTACCTTATTTTTAGACGAGCTTTTCGTATCAAAATGCTATATTTAAAAATTTACCTCATCTTATTTATTTGGACAGCACTAAAATTTTACACAGCGATAAACACCATAAAAAGTTTAAACTAGATAATCTATCAAAAGCTGCGTTAACTTTTACATGTCATAGAATCATTGCTCTTGAAGCACCACCTAAAGAAGTACGTGAATAAGTTATTATAATTGTTTTCTAATAGTTATTTCAAGTCGTAATGGAAATTTTAGAAAGGTGTGATTCAGTGTTTTCATTTAGAAGTTACTCTTCCACTGTTAGAAGAAATAGTTATAGAGCCTGAAGAAGTAGCAATCATTGAAGATGAAATTCGACCTAGTAAAAAAGATAAAAAGGACAATACGGACAAAAAGAAGAAAGGTTCTACAAAAGCATCTAAAAAGGGTGCCAAACAATCAGTTTACAACGCCGAAGATGAATACGAGAAAGAAGTAAAAAATCGTGTTAAAAATACATCATTTAAAACTGAACGTGTGCCTTGGTCAAAAATGATTCAATTTCCTGAGGATGCGCTAATTGTGGAATCACCGCTAAATGATTTACTGGCAATCAGAAATACTTTTAGAAGTGTCGTTAATGTAAAAGTTGTATACCTTAAGGTTAGATTTCAAATTGTTATTTAACTAAATAAAACAACTAAACATTTAGATCGAGCCTCCTCAAAAACAGAAAGGTAAATCCAAAGGAAAGAAAGATAAGAAAGATAAGAAAGGGAAAAAAGATAAGAAAGGGAAAAAAGGAGATTCGCCAGTTGGGGTTGTTGAAGAGCCCAAAGAGCCCACAGAAACAATTTTGAAAAAAATAACTTTGGCAAATTTTTCATGCGATTTGCACAGTATTAATTGGAGTGATAAAACCGAAGATTTTTATTGGGCAGTTGATTTGAAAAATAATCAGAAAGCTACTCCCGTGGAAGGAAGTTTACGGGTAACTTACTTGCATATATTTTTCTCTACAGAAAAATGCCTAATTTTTATTTTAGGATGTAATTTATGTAGAAGGAAAAAAAGGTGGCGGTAAAGACAAAAAGGACAAAGGAGATGTTAAAGAAGTGGAACAAGTTTCCAATAAATCAGTTTTACCTAAAGTTTTTACATGTCAAGTTGGATTTGGGTTAAAGCGTTTACATTAAGATTATTATTATTATTATTATTGTAATAAATGTGTATCTTTTATTAGACAGTATTAAATATTCCCCATTCAATTTTTCTATCAAGTCAATGGACGTCACCTTAAGCAATACAGATTGGTCGTAGAATTAAAGGATTTCATTAAATAATTGTTTTGATAACAAGATTAATTCCACTGGACCATTACACAGTTTAGATTTACTTTCAGTTGTTGATAATATAACAAACATATACTGAGTTTTTTGCCAACTGGCGATTATTATTTAAAAAAAGTAGACATTGAATATGGATCGGAGAAGATCGTCTATTAGATCTGTTAAAGGTGATTTTCGAAGAGGTAATTGGGCTAATAAAACTGAATTTTTGTTGTCATGCATGGGATATGCAATTGGAATCGGAAATGTATGGAGATTTCCCTATTTATGTTACCGAAATGGAGGAGGTAATGTAGAAAATTGCTGTTATTTTATAATTCCTTGTTATTTTTTTAGGAGCATTTTTAGTACCTTATTTGTTGATGTTATTTTTTTGCGGAATTCCATTATTTTTCATGGAAACCACTCTTGGTCAATTTGCTAGTACTGGCTGTATCACAATGTTTAAAATCGCACCTCTGTTTAAAGGTAGCAACCAATGTTCTCGTGATTTGACAAGATTAATTAAAACTGAAATTTTTAGGTGCTGGCTATGCTATAATAATTGTGAACTTCATATGTACCACTTATTACAACGTCATTATTGCTTATCCTCTTCTGTTTTTGGCAAATTGTTTTAGTGCCAAATTACCGTGGGTAGATTGCGATAATAGCTGGAATACAGATAAATGTTTGCCTGTAAGAAACTGAAAAATAACAAATTAATAATTTACTAATTAGTGAATTTTAGCTTAGCGATAACGATTTATTGACAAAAAATTATGTTAATTACACAGATTTGGAATTTCAAAATGTAACAATTGTATTACGGACTAAAACTCCTGCCGATGAATTTTTTCAGTAAGTCACTAATTAAGTAAATGCAATTTATTATACATAATTACGGAAAGAAAAGGTATATACATAGTAAATGGCACATCGTGTCAAAGTTTATTGATTAATTTTTGAACTCTGACTTCCTTATTTATTAAATGTTTATTAATAATCTTCAATAAACAATAATTCCTATTAATATGGATTTCTCAACATTTAGTTGTTCATGTATTTGTCAAGACTTGAACATGTGATTGTGTGCAAAATTTCAAAAAGTGATTGATAGGCAATTTTTATTATTATAAATACTTTTTTACTCTAACTAATAATAAAATTAAGTACGATAACGACAATGTATTATAGTCTTGTATAAGTTTGAGTAAAAACGTTAGTTGATACAATCAAACTTGGTTATAGTGAATTTTACAGTACCTAACGTTTAAAGTTTATCTTGTATAAATATGATGAACTTAATTTTATCAAGAAATGTGATTTATTTCGGTTAGATATTTTCATACTCACCAACTCACGTATAATTGGAAATTATGGGCTGGAATCGTGAACCATACACAATTCTCATTGCAGAGGTTTACAATAAGTATACTTGTAATCTTCCAAACTGGGACTTGCATCCTAGGCATCTTAACTTGATGAGGGTGACTACATCTGAGCAATTCTTTTTTGAATTCTTAGCTCTTTATTGTAATGCATCAAATACACGATACAACGGTTGTACCGACATCGTAACAACTTGGAGATTGTATGCGCAAATTGCATAGTGTGTGCGCTCGCTATTATCAGTTGCACCGCTATCGCACGATTGTATGCAATTTGAAATTGCATACAATTTCATACAAATTGTATGGAAATTGTATGGAAATCGTACCGTGTGGTTAGCGATTCGATAGTTGTACCGATATTGTAACAACTCTGAGTCGGTACGATAATTGTATGGTGTATTTGGCGTTTAACAGGTTAAACGAACTCAGCAATATCTAAGAAAATATATATCAAGTCTGGAGAGCCCCAGGATAATATGATTGGACCAGTTTCGTTTAACCTATAAATTCACCACCTTACTTCTTTACTAACTAAAGTTGGTATGTTCACCAATGATACCATACTTTTTATTATGTAATGTAAACTGCCCTCAAAACTAACTGTTACTTATTTTTCCCGATTTTTGTATATAATTCTGCATGTAAAGTCTCCTCGCACTGTGTAATACCTACTTATATCTTAAGCAGAAGATTATACCTATATTAGAGTTTAAGAACGCCGGATTATTAATTGGGCAGGCCCGGTTTTAAACATTTGGAAATAGTGAAAAAAACACCCCCAAAACAGGATTTTAAAAACCTTGAATTAAAAAAATTAAGGGTCGAATACGGAATTTTTTTTCGGAGGATGTTTTCGTGGAGCCATGCATATACAGATAAATAAAAATTAAACCGTGCCACAAGCATCTTTTTGTATTTTTCAAGGTAAAACGAGTTAAGACTTGAAAATGATCGAAGAATTTTTGAAAGCTGACGTGATTTTGGAAACCTATAATAATTTAATAGAATTCCAACCAATCTCAACAAATCATGCAAAATATTTATTTACTTATTATACGGATGAAAGAGTAGTGTTTCCTCCAAGAGCATGGGTTAAGGCATCTGCGGATTTGATTGCAACAACTATTAGATAATTATTGTGAATCACACATCCATGCTGCATTTAAACTCAATTTTAATTCCTTTCAATCCGATATACAGTTCTAGATCAGGATGATCACATAACAGCACAAAGTTTAAGTTGCTTTAAACAGTATTGAAACCACCTTCCAAAAACAGCAATTCTAAAACGAAGCAACTGCTGTAAAAAATGCACAATAAAGGAAATACCGACATTGGAATTTGTAAAAGCAATCTAATCTTTTAGTACCCCTTTATGAAAAGAGTTTATTTTTTAATTAAATACATATAAATTTTATATTGGAACTTTTTAAGTAAAATTTTATATTTCACAATTCGCGAAATTCGGCTACGGTGTCATAAGTAGTCTCTCTCGAAAGAAATTTTCTTCAGCTACACACTAAAGAACACAGTTAATATAGCAAATTGTAAAAATATTAACAGAGATTTTATTATCAAAATTTTGAAATAATCGATTTTGAAGTTAGCAAATTTAACGAGATTCAGTGGTAAGATTAACGAGATTCCCGCGCGTCGCTCATTCTATTGACAGTCCGTGCAGTTTTAATGACCCTAACACTTAGAGTATTTCGCACCGACAGATGCAGCTCGTCTCTCGTACATGTAACATCGATTATTTTTTGGGGGGATTTTTTGGGGGTGAAACGTAATAGTTTACTGCCCCATACCGCAACTATACTTTTTAATGCTATTTCAAGGGTCTCTCACATCCCGGTTTCATTTATCCCGGTTTTCTTGATGGGTGGCGCCTTCTCGTATGTTTAGCCTAGTAACCAAAGTCAAAACCGCCCTGAAGGGGTGCAGAGCGGAGCGGAGCGGCGCCCCGAAAGGGTAGGTTTTGACGATGGATTACCCTCCTTATCGAATGCACACCTCAAAATTCGAAGGAAAAAAAATTTAATTTTTTCACTTTTTCGGCAATACACGGGTTATTTTCCATTTTTTTGATTATATTTATTACTAATATCCACTAATCACACCCCCATCTATCCGAATTTCAAAGAAAAATTCAAATCGGAGCGAAACAATTTCACTCGATTTCAAGGAACGGGCGAACGATGGGACATCGACCCGGGGTCTGCCGCATACTCGATGCTAATTTCCCGTACTTTTCAAAAGTCGATTTTGGGGTTGTTTTTAGAGATTTCTCGCAAAATATTTTTTCTATAGACTAAAATAAGCCTGTTCTTTAGTGTGTAGCTGAAGAAATTTTGTTTCGAGCGAGACTACTTATGGCACCGTCGCCCGAAATTCTAATTTTGGAAACTCATTTCTCTCTGCAAAGCCACAAATCATCACAAGGGTCTAACCTCCTTCCAAAAAATTAACTTAAAACTAAAATTGTTTAAGATTTTAATTTGACAAATTTTTAGCTTTTAGAATATTTTTTTAATTCCCCCCCCCTCCTTCACACGTGACGTGCTTTATGAATTTTGTTAATAATCTAAATATATAAAAGAGAAGATCTGCGTGCTTGCGTGTTTGCGTGTTCGCTATACGTTCCTAGACCCTTGGACCGATCTCAACCAAATTTTGCACAGTTATTTTGTAGCTCCAGGCGCAACTATTCGTGCATAAATGGAGAAGAAATTCGCGCGGGGAAAAAGTTATTCGCTTTTTTCGATAAATCAAATCACAAGTCAAACAAAACATTTAATTTGTCAAAAATCTAAATATATTCTGACGTACTGTCAGTGATTCAAAATACTGTCAACGGATGGCGGGGATGGCGGCTTTAATTCGAAAAATGCAAACCACTAACAAAAAACCACTAACAAATTAATCTGAATGCCGCGAATATTAATTAACTGCCGCAAGAAGACGCAGATCCACCTCTTCGTGGAAGATCCACCTCTTTGCGGAAGATTTAACTTTACCTGAAGATTAATTTGTTTTTAATTGGTTTTCTCAAGAAATATCAAAAACTAACACTAACCTAACGGCAGATCCGCCTCTTCGCGGAAGATCCACCTCTTTGCGGAAGATTTAACTTTACATGAAGATTTAACTTTACGTGAAGATTTATTTGTTTTTAATTGGTTTTCTAAAGAAATATCAACACCTCTTCGTGGAAGATCCACCTCTTTGCCTTTAATACGTCGAGGAGACAAATATCAATCGAAAATGTCGAATGAAATTTTCTCGACAAAACTTTGCTTCGCAACGAAAATACACATTTTGAATATTTTAAATTTTGCCCGAAATCGCCTCTGATTTTAATTTTCAATTTTGACGACGATACTAATTTGCAAATGCTGCCGTTATTTGTCGTTTTTCGTCAACCGTCGTCATATGCTAAATTAAAGACCGTTAATAACCGTATCCGAAGCTGCGATTGCTTTTTCTAAATTATCCGTCGTTTCTTTGTGAGAGACCCATTTAAGTGAAAATTGTGTAAAAGCTTTGGACGTATGTAGCGCTCTTATTTACCGGCCGATCTTTAATTTTTAAGACGCAACGGAAGCGTATCGCGACGCTCTATAATAGTTCGTCCATAACATTCCTTCGTATTTTCAACGCCGAAGGTGTTAAACCGAATTTAAATTTCAAAATTATTTTTTGCAATGGGATAGCCTTGCCAATTTTTCGAAAATTATTCTGACATACTGTCAGTGATTCAAAATACTGTCAACAGATGGCGGGATGGCGGCTTTAACTCCAAAAATTGAAAACCACTAACAAATTAATCTATTAGAATTTAGTAATTTCAACGCTGAAAATAATACAAATAATTACAAAAAACAGAATGCCGCGAATAAGACCGGAGCACTTTATATAGGTCGCAGAACTCGCCGGATTTGTGCAAGAAGACTAAGAAATGTTACGTTGAACTTTACATGAAGGTTTAACTTTACGTGAAGTTTTATTTGTTTTTAATTGGTTTTCTAAAGAAATATCAAAAACTAACTATAACCTAACGGCAGATCCACCTCTTCGCGGAAGATCCACCTCTTTGCGGAAGATTTAACTTTACGTGAAGATTAAATTGTTTTTAATTGGTTTTCTAAAGAAATATCACAAACTAACACTAACCTAACGGCAGATCCACCTCTTCGTGGAAGATCCACCTCTTTGCGGAAGATTTAACTTTACCTGAAGATTAATTTGTTTTTAATTGTTTTTAAGTGGTTTTCTAAAGAAATATCAAAAAATAACACTAACCTAACGGCAGATCCACCTCTTCGCGGAAGATCCACCTCTTTGCGAAGATTTAACATTACCTGAAGATTAATTTGTTTTTAATTGGTTTTCTAAAGAAATATCAAAAAGTGGAAGATCCACCTCTTTGCGGAAGATTTAACTTTATCTGAAGATTAATTTGTTTTTAATTGGTTTTCTAAAGAAATATCAAAAACTAACACTAACCTCGGAAGATTTAACTTTACATGAAGATTTAACTTTACGTGAAGATTAAATTGTTTTTAATTGGTTTTCTAAAGAAATATCAAAAACTAACACTAACCTCGGAAGATTTAACTTTACATGAAGATTTAACTTTACGTGAAGATTAAATTGTTTTTAATTGGTTTTCTAAAGAAATATCACAAACTAACACTAACCTAACGGCAGATCCACCTCTTCGCGGAAGATCCACCTCTTTGCGGAAGATTTAACATTACCTGAAGATTAATTTGTTTTTAATTGGTTTTCTAAAGAAATATCAAAAACTAACACTAACCTCGGAAGATTTAACTTTACATGAAGATTTAACTTTACGTGAAGATTAAATTGTTTTTAATTGGTTTTCTAAAGAAATATCAAAAACTAACACTAACCTAACGGCAGATCCACCTCTTCGCGGAAGATCCACCTCTTTGCGGAAGATTTAACTTTACGTGAAGATTTATTTGTTTTTAATTTAATTATAACACAAAAACGTACTCTAAACTTCTTCTTCGGTTGTCTAAAACATTGGCAAAATTGTGAATAACTTTTTGGAAAAGAGCAAAAATTTGTAATATTTGTACCGGGGGACCAGCGACCCATTTTAAATTGGAGGCGAGGTAGTCCGCCCTGTGAAGCTGAAGGCCGGACAACTATGGCCTTCGCGGATCTATTATGGTTTTCCCCCTGTGAGGCCGGAGGCCGAACAACTATGGCCTTCTCGGATCTATTCTGGGTCTAGATGGCTAAGGGCGGCGGATGCCGCCCGTGCCAGTTAGTATATTATAAATATGTATTAAATTTAGGTTAACATAGTTTTCATTAATTTTTTGAGTAATGGTAACTGCAATTTCTTTTTGAATTCCTCCCCTCTCAACGCCACAAGTCATCATAAAAGTTTGACTCCCTGCATTTTTAAGAACCTTACAAATGTTTGGTTTTTAAAATATATCTTTAGTTTTAAATAAAATTGAGAAAATCACGGGGTTGTTTTTATAATAACTTAGAATAAATCAAATGCAGTCTTCTCGTATACAAAAAAGAAAATAGTGCATGTGATTTATTCTAATTTACTATCTTTTTGTTTTACCTCAAACTTTCCGCGTTGGAAACTGCCCCTTCTCTCTACACGTGACGTAATTTTATGGATGATCTCGATTAAATTTTATAATTGTTTACATAATAATATATTGATTAATTTAACATAGCTCATTCTTTTATTTTTTGTAGTAATGGTAACCGTAATTTATTTTTTTAATGCTTCCCCCAACGCAACAAGTCATGGCACAGGTCTAACCCCCCCCCCCCTCCATCCTAAAAAATAAACTAGAAAACTCCCAATTTTTAAGGTTTCGCTCTAAGTTTTTTAAGAACCTTACGAATATTAAGCTCTTAAAATATATCTTTAATTTTACCACTAAATTCCTGTTTTGGGACCCCCCCAATTTAAGGATAACTACGATTAAATTTTATAATTTTATAAGTAATATGTATTAATTATGACAAATTAAACTTGTTTTAAAGTTTAATTTATTATAATTCTCAATAATTAAAAATCATAAATATTTAAAAAAAATGTAAGTATTAATTATTATAGGTTAATACAGCTTTTTTTTTATTTTTTGGAGCAATGGCAACTACAATTTCTGTTTTTGATCCCCCAAACTCCCCTCATCGTATTAATACAATTGCTAATTGGGTTGCTGCAAAAATGCAGCAACGTCATAATGTGATAAAAAATTTAAGAACTTTGGATTTCCTGCAAATTCAATGAAACCCAAAAATAACCTAGGAAGAAATATTTTCATTGCTAGAACTCAAAAGGTGTTATAGTCGTATTATAAACTTCCTTTCTTTTGATATTCTGTATTTTCTGACGTTTCGCACTACGGGCCTATTTTATTTTTGTTATTCATTAATAACATTGGTATTTCTGGTTAATTATTCATACTTTTTGTTTGCGAGCGAATGAAAACTGTTCAAACCACTTAATTAAGTGCTACAAGAAATGCTTAATACTCGTAACTTAATAACTGGTGTCAATTAAACAATCGGCAACTGAATTTTCACGAACGTTTTCTAAATGAAAATTTCCTTCAGTTAACACTCTTCTAAATGATAAGATATTCCAACGTGCTATCGAAATTAATCACTACAAAGTGCTATTGAAAGTTGATTTGAAATTTAGAAGCCACATCTTTTTTTTTGTTCGACGTCAGTCCGTACCATTCTCGGCTTTGACAGTGAAATTATTATAGTTACTTCGCTTTGGTCCGTCTTATTGGGTCGTCGTATAATTAATCGTATGCAGCACAAGTTCTTCAAACACTTGCATTACAAATTTGGACTAAAGGAAGACTTCTCAGATGTGACTTACCTACCTGACTTTTTTCATCCGACGAGCAGTTTTCGATCTTTGTTTTGTACATGGCCTATTCAACGGCAGGATCGTTGAACTCCATAAACTTTTTCTATAAAATTTGCCAGGTTCTTGGGAGTTTTGAAGAAAGAAATTATTCAACAAATTACGCTCGTCACAGGATGTTTCGATTATTCAACGTTCAATATGATGACCCGAACTTTTATCTATCTAATCAGTCGCTAACCCTGTCCAAGAAGATGCTATGGAGCATATTGATCTGACCAGTGTTTGATTTCAATATTCTATCTGTTTTACTTAATTTCACATTTGAATCCCTTTGCTATTTTATTATTAAACGAATTATTGATTTTTACTTTCTCCATACGTGTATTTTTATTATGCGAATATAATAAAGTTAATTCTTTTAAATTAACCATGTTAGTGATTTACATAATTAGTGATAGAAATTATTTTAAAACAGATTAATATTAAAATAATCAAATTTTAAATACGTATGAGTACATATGCACATTCTACATAGAACCAAAACCATAATTTTAATAAAATTCAAAATGAATGAAATATTAAGAATTCAAAAAAAGGGGCGGATAAAAATTGAATTGATAAATTGGGGAAGAAACGATAGCAAAAAAAAAAGTATCAGGCATGTTTAATCAAAAAGTAAATCGACTACTAATAGTAAAAAAACTTTTTCAAAATAACGTGGCGTAATAGTATGCATTTTGATGCGCACTCGTGGCGATTTTCTAAAGCCAACAAAACTACTCATGATCTGACTGACAAAAATTTCCGGCAAGATTCAACCCACTTGTTGTATTATAAGTGAAAATATAATTAGGAAACATTCTGTTAGAAAATGAAAAACTAATTAAATGAAATGGAAACAAAAAACAAATAATAAAATAACAGAAAATTGAAGAAAGGTAAAAATACTACAAAACAAATTAGAAATTGAAGAAACCAATAAAAATAAAAAAGTAAAATGGAACAAATCAAACTGAAAAAAACGATTAAAATGAATAAACTAGGAAATAAAAAATATAAGCATAATTATTTAAAAATCAATTTACCTATCTTACGTAACTTAAGGCCGCTAGAGAATTAAAATTTCAGCAGGACTTCATGAATTTGATCATTACTAACTGCGGTAGTTGATAATAATTGCAAAATTCTAATTATTTTTATAAACTATGACATAATAAAATATGTTTCGCTCTTATGTAAGTTTTTCGGATGATTGTGATATCATGAAATTTACTAAATTTTGCGATTATAGTTTCTTCAACTAACTTTTTTGAATAGCTTTAATTCCTCAATATTTTGCAGATATAAGTGGTATTTCATCTTTAAATTAACTGAACGATAAGAAATGATCTTACCATCCCTTTTTTTCTAAAATGTATTTAACCAAACCATGTTCACAAGCAAATAAAGTTTATATTAAAATCAACATCTTAAAATTAAAATAAAATCACTTATCGTAAGGCAATTATCTATCCTCCATTCAGATTTCCCTGCAATAAGTCCTTTCATTTTCAGTTTTGATTTTCTAAGTGTTGCTTTTAATGTAAACTGTACATCACAACCAGTTTAACAAATTTTAGAAAAAGATAGGTGGATAGATTTTCGTTAGATTTCTCGTCATGCTGCTAATATAATTTTTTATATTATAATCATCCGAAGAGCTTAAATAAGGGCAAAACATATCCTCATCCATATATCGTAGTTACATGCAAATAATTCGAATTTAGCAATTATATCTTGATATATTATAGTCCAATTATAATCAAGTTTACTAGTTTGGTATTTTAAAAGAATTAACTTTATGCTAGTACTATATAATTATTGTGCATATAAATGAATATTATTTTTGTTATTATTTATATAAAAAGTTATAACCATCAATCAAATAAATAATTAGTTGACAATAATGGTTCTCCTTGTGCAAGGTTTTAATATTAGTTGACCGTAAACTGATAATTGCAAAATTATAATTAAGGAATCAGTATAATTGATATCAGTTTTATGGATGCAATCAGGAATAAGATTGAAACATGTCGTTCGTTAACGCCTTTTAAATTTTATGACTATTCTTGCTAGTTTTTCATTTCACGTTAATTCTGACGACGGCCTTGCCGTTTAATGTCATTAGGAGTCATGTTATGCCAAAAATATGTATAAAAGTGCTTTAGATTACACCGACCGATTCTTCAACTACAACTTTACAATTATTATTGTAAAAGTAAAAATTTCAGGATATCGGTTTTTCATGAAATCGATAACTTTCCTGCACACTTCGTGTTATAAACAAATTTAAAAAAAATTTATTATCTTGTTTGATCTCACTAGAAAGGTGAAAAAAATTATGTAGACCAAATCTATCCAAAACAATAAATTTCATCAATCGACAAACTATTAACCTTTTTGATATCCTTAAACATTCGTTTATGGTTTTAATTCTAAACAATTTGCACAAATTTGAAAAATATTTATAAATATTATATTTCAGCAACAAGATATTACAAATATCCGGAGGAATTGAAGAAATTGGAAGTATTGTTTGGCCTCTATTGATCTGCGATATAATAGCTTGGGTGATAGTTTATTTGTGTATTATGAATGGAGTCAGATCTGTAGGAAAAGTGGTGTACTTTACGGCAACCTTTCCTTTTGTAATTTTATTTGTGTTATTAATCCGAGGAATAACATTACCTGGAGCATGGGACGGAATAATGTTTTACATTTTTCCACAATGGCATCAGTTGACTAATTTAAAGGTGATCATTTTATAATACAAAAATAATAGTAGAAGTTAAAAAAACTTTAATAATGGGATTAAATAGTGTTTTGTATTTTTTTACATCTTACTCAACTTAAAAACCTGCAAAGGATTTTTTAGCAAAATTATTTTGGTACTATTTCAGAAAATCCCCAAAAGCTTCGTTGTCTGTTTAATGGTCAAAGAAGACGGAAAAAAGTTTATTATAAATATTTCAGGATCTATTTATTGGTTGCATGGTTAATCGTTCATTAAAATTTGAGAGTTAGAAAGATAGAATAGCAATTAAAAGCAAATTATTTTCAAATGCACGTAAAATAAGCTTTGAGCTTATTATTACTTTTTTCAGATGTTTTAATTTCTTATATCCGAGAACTTCTCTAAAGGTTCTGAATCGATAATGTATTAATTAATGTCTAATATCCCGTTAACCGTAGTAATTAATAAATTATGATGATTGACGAAAACTTAGCTTCAACATGTTTTTGGGAAGTACTTTCAAATTATGATTAAATGTGAATTATTATTATTAAATAAAATTGAATGTAGAAAATAAACAAAAAATTAAAAGCGTTGAAGGCCATTTTTTTAACCACAACTATTTCAGTCGAACAACCAATAGATACTGAGATATTTACGAAAAACTATTTTCTAACGTCTTCGTTGCACTGTAAAATATTAAACAGACAAGCAATTTTTGGAGACCTTTCGCATATTACTTATTACTGACACCCAAACAAAGTATTTCTAAATGCAAAAAAAAATTATACTACCTAGCTGATTGGAAAATAATCTTGTAGGTTTGGGCCGATGCAGCAGTTCAGATTTTTTTTTCTCTTGGTCCAGGTTGGGGTGGAATTGTCAATATGGCCAGTTACAACGATTTTAGGAATAATAATAAAGGGTAAGTCGACATAATATACACTTTAGATATAAAATTGGTCATAATTTCAACAATTTTTTTTCATTTTCAGCGATTCCATACTGGTCCCTATTTTAAATTGCGGAACTAGCATTTTTGCCGGATTTGTTGTGTTTTCAGTACTGGGATTTATGTCATATAAAACTGGTTTACCAGTTTCTACAGTTGCCACAGGCGGACCAGGTCTGGCTTTTGTGACGTATCCGGAAGCAATATCATTGCTACCTTGGCCGCATGTGTGGGCTGTCTTATTCTTCATAATGCTTTTCTTATTAGGACTCGACAGTTGTGTGAGTTCACTACTAAATTATAATATTTTACGATATTAAATTTACCATTTTTAGTTTGTCCAAATTGAAGCCATTATTTCTAGCATATTGGACGAATATCCTTTCTTGATGAAACGAAAACAAACGGTGGCCTTTATTTCGTGTTTTGTCATGTTTTTGGTATCGATTTTGTTTGTTACAAATGTAAGAATCTTAGTCAATTTTTAAAGTAGGATCATCATAAATTACATAAACAGGAAGTAAGGGCACATCACGCATAGAAATATGTTTGCACGTGAAGCCCACGAAATGCGCTGTTTTAAGAAAAACTAACTTCTGATTTCAATATTCCTATTGTTCCTATTTAACTACTAGTCCGTAACTTTTTATTGGTTTGCTAAAACGTGCACAACCTCTGGAGTAAGACTTGGAATCAAAATAAACATACTTGAAATAATATTTGCTTTTCTAAATCCTTTTTAATTGTTTTAGGGTGGAATGTATTACTTACAGTTATTTGATTGGTATGCAGCATCCATTTCGGTAATTTTAATTTGTTTGGTAGAAGTTATAATTGTTGGTTGGACATATGGAACGGATAATTTTCTACGTGATCTCGAGTTTATGATAAAAGAAAAAGTTCACTGGTGGTGGCCCTTATGTTGGAAATTTATAACTCCAATTATTTTAACAGTAATAATTACTTACAAAACTATAAATTTTCAATATTGAGAAAAATGTTAGATTTATTTTTAGTTTATATTTATCACATCGATAGTATTTAATACCACCATAACTTATCATGGATTTGTATATCCCGATTGGTCAATTGCTGTAGGATGGACATCATGTGGTATTTCTATAGCATGTATTCCAATTTATATGGGTTATAAATTATTATATGTAGAAGAAGGAGATTTTGTTGATGTATTAATTTAAGTTTCAAGTTGTGCAGTTTATTTGAGTTTATTTTATAGAGAATAATTGCATCCTTAACACCAGACATGGAATGGGGACCTTCAACATACTGTTATCGTAAAGAATGGATGAAAGTGGTTTTCAAAGGTATACTGCAATGAAATATTTTCTAAACTGTTTAAAAAATGTGGCTATGTTTGCAGATGGAATATCCAAACCGATTGAGAACGAAGTTGAGGCTGTTTATCACGAACAATTTGTGAGTTTATCTGCAGCAAATGTGGATGATGTATAGTAATTTTAAATTAAATTTTAAATTAGGTCTCGTAAATATAAATAAAAATTTTTTAATTTATTTCACACTGGGTTTATTAATTTATTTCAAAATAATTGTACATAAGATTGTCGTTATATTATTTAGTAATAATCTTTAATAGGTTCCTGGAGCAGGAGCAGTGTTGATGTGGTGGCTTACAGCGAGTGGTCCTTCAGGTAAAGGAGCGGTATGTAAAGATCCACGAGTTGCAGCTACATATCTGTAAACAAAAATTATTAATTAATTTTTAATTTCATTCGTTTCTTCTCTTCTTATTGTCTCTTATTGTCGTTTGTTTCTTACCCAGTTTGGACTGCTGGGGCAGCAACTAAAGGTGCAGCAATTGGGCCATATCCGTATGCTCCAATAGCAGCATATGGGTTAACATATCCAACTCCTCCTAATCCTAATCCGTATGGGGTGATTAATTGGGAAGAAGCAACGGCCAAAACGGCGAAAAGAGCAATTAAAACACACTAAAAAAAATTATTATAAATTAATGAAACTGTAATATAATAGATCACAACCACTTTCTTACCTTCATTTTGAGGTAGGTACTTCTTCTGTTACTGCTGAAGACTTAATACCAAATTGCAATTCATGCTCTCTTTTATACTAAAACTAGGCACATTAACTTACAAAAAAATTAAAATTAATTGATATTTTAAATTTTAACCTTGATACCCTCACAAGTTCACTTGAAATGTTGTCTGGATAGGTGTGGTGTTATTATCATTTTAAGACAATGCGGTAGCGGTAGTAATGATAAAACAACTTTTTCGATGTTCAAGAGTTAACGCGATACATGCAAATTTTAAATTATTGAAATTTTTTGTATAAACTTGACAAATGTTCTATCATAACATGAAGAGATATTTCAAAATTATATATTTTTCCTAACTTGCAGGCAAACTTGCAGGTAACAATTTAATAAATTCTAAAAATTCCATTGCTTAGTAACAAAATTATTTAGAGTCAATTAAGTTTTGGGGTTTTGTCAAAATTGGAGTAGTAAATTATTTTTAAATTTTTGTAAATTTTTTGGCAAATTGAATATCAAAATTGCAAAGATGGGGAAGGCCAAAGAAGTTAATGTAGTAGAAGATAACTCGGAACGTACGACATCTACCTCCGCTAAGAAGAAAATTGCCGCCAGAAGGGCAACAATGATGCCACCGCAAAAATCTCAATCAGACGAAAAGAAGAAAAATAAATCTCAACACATGTATCGTTGGTGGCAAAAAGAGAGTATTCAATATGCGTAAGTAGGCTATAACATTACCTATTTAGTTAACCCTAATAATACAGAAAGCGTTTCCTCATTCGCTCAGTGGAAATTATTTCCAAAGCTTCCTCTTGAAATCTGAACAGGGAGTGTTGCATTGGAAGTGATAATAATTTTTTTGACTAGGTCAACTTAAAATTAATAATGAACAATAAGGAAACTACTAGTTTCAACTTTTTTTTATAATATTAAGTTGTACGCTTTATAAACGCAACTAACAAGTTATGGTAATGATTTTCTTACAAGTATATACTCTCAAAAGGTTACAATATTAATCACAAAATTATATTTATATTTAATACAAATGAATAAAACAGCAAAATTAATATTTTTAAAATGCTAATTCAATCAAAATTATAAAATTTATTGGAGCTTTTTTTTTGAACTCCCGCTTTCTGTGGCAATTATAATATAAAATCATTAATTTTAATGTAACGATCTTTATAGCACGTCATTAAAATTAAATTACTTTTCTATTAAATAAAGCACAGGTTGCTTTTCCCAGACGACAAAATAACTTTTATTGACGAGCTGCAAAAATGAATAATAGTATTTCCATAATTTTCAATTTCAAGGCTAACAAATAATAAGAAAACGTTGTTTATAGTTTGTAATTACCCTTCTTAGTTTATTTAGAATTTTTTGATATTATGAAAGAAAACAATAAAATTATAAAAAACCAATTTAAAATAATTTTCCAAGTATCCACAGTTGCGTGTTTCAACTTCTTTCAGTCTTTCAATCCGTTGCTTGGTTTCGTTGCTGTTTGGCCCAATACTACCGGTAGAGTTCACTGCTCCGTTTCCCCTTACGATTTGTTTTGTTCCTTATAATGTTCTCACCTTTCCATTGAACCAAACTTAAAAAGGCAATATGCGCATATAGGTTTGCATGTGGCAAATTTTTCAGTATCTAGTTCAAACGATGTTTAGTTTGTTGCAATCCCATAAAAGATTTTACATTTTGACGGATATCTAATTAACTTCAATGTGTAATTAACATTTCGTGATCGTGCAAACGAATTTTTCAATTTTCGTTGCAGTTTTAATAGTTAATTGCTTGCGCAAAGAGCGCCTGAAAATTTTGATTCGAAAATGGAAATTGTAAACGAAAATCAGTCCGAGATGCAGCAGGAATTTTGGCAAACTTTGGAATTGTTAGTTAATCGTGATTCAAAACGTACGGAGAAAGATGTGATGGAAGATGTTCAAGAATGGGTCGAAAAAGTTATCGCTCGGAGAAATTTTGAAGATGTCGAAGAATGTCAAAATTGTTCTAAGAAGAGCCAGTTGGAAAGTAGTTCTTCTGGATATTGTTCGCAAGATGATACCAATAGGGATGATTTTCTTAAAAATACTCGGTTTTCAAAAATTGAGTGCAAGTATGTTGTCGCTTTTATATACATTTTTTCAAATTGCATTTTATTTTTAATATGTCTGTTCGTTGTTTAAAATTAAAAGTAAACTGCCAATAGTAGTCCAGTCATTATGTCGCGAGCAAAGGTTGTTTTGGTTTAATCCTTCAGTTTAGCATCGAAACAGAAACCAAAATTTTTGAAGACGATCCTAATCCTGGGCTTAAATACATCCTAAGCCCAAAATACATATTAGCAGAATTTTAAGCCAAGTAAAATTGTGAATAATAACTAAAAACCAATATTGCTCTAGACCCTATAGATTCCTAGAAACCCATGTTTTTCAATTTTTTCCCGAAAACATTTTTAGTTCTACATTCGTTGTAGGCTTATTTTTCTATAAATTTCTAACAGTAAATTAAATTCTCTGTAAAGATCTGCATAGAATTACTTTCCTACCCAAATAAGGCCCTAACTATAAGTTTTCAAGTAGGTCATTTTCGGCTATTTTTTAAAGGATATTTCATGGTCTCAGTTTTTCAACATTTCCTCGTTTTTACTTCATCCCACAACAGAGCAATATAAAATAATATTTTAAGTCCATGCAGTTCTACGTAGAAATAAAAACAAAAGATTATTCTAGCCCTTGTAATTTTGGATATATTATATTTGTATGTCCAGCAGAAAGAAAAACTTTTTTAAGGTGAAAATTGTATATAAATTGCGCGGAATTAATTTCGATCGTTCGAATTAATAAATTTCGTTTCCAATTAAATTCGTTTATAATTATATGATTTATGGGATTTCCAGGAAGAAAACTATTTCCAGAAAACTACATTTTAAATTTTTCGGTAAAGATTAAAGACAATTAGGGTTCATTTCCAAAGCTTTTCGTTTTATTAGTTTTCCATAGAATTTTATTCTCTATGCTTAAAGTTATGTTCAATATTTGCACTTATGAAATGTAAAAAGTGGTAAGAAAGGGTAAAATATTTACAATTTTGATAGGGATCTCCATCTAGGGACCCGTTAGGGTCGAGAATTTGAACAGATGAACAGAAAAAAAGTTTATATCAAAATCTAAAAACGCCGTAATTTTAGGGAAAAGTCGAAAAAAAAGTACATAGGCTAAAACAATGCTTTTTTAGCTGTTACTCATAATTTCATTTAGTTTAATTTTCCTAATTTCTGTTTCGGGCTTATAATGCATAGTTAACAACAATTCCAAAACTTTAGGATTTTTGGAGCCTTCATCGACAAACTTACTCCTGTTCTTCCCGAAATGATGTCGAAAACTTAGGGGCAGTTTTAGATACCAAACTAAAGGGGTGAAGCGCAAAAGTCGTATTTCCGAGTTATTTCCACGCAAAAGTAGTAGCTAATGACAGGACATTGATCCTAAAATAATAATTTTATAATTTGCGCTTTTAATTTTATATTATCGAAAACTTCAAAATGCGTTCTTAAAAGTTTTCTGTATAAGCAGAAAATTATCCAGTGTTTTTTGTTTCACTTGGGTTGTGCACATTTCTATATCGCACTAAAATATTGAATTAAGAATTTCCTAAGTTTAGCGAGCATCGGTTCCGACTACATTTAGCTTTTCCACTGCAGATGGCGACAGAATATTAATTTCAAAATAAATACGCATTTTATACTTCAGGATAAGTTTTTCCGGCTTTTCTTCTATATTAATTTAAAATGAACACGGACCATTTTATATTAAATGTAAACAAGTTCATTTCTTTTGCAAACAATTTTTGTTTCATTTTATATTTTTTATAACATAAAATAAATACGTAAATACAAATACTAAATTACAAACTTTTGAATATTTTGCTTACTTCTTTGCATAAGGATTTTTATAGTAACTTTATATTATGTGTAACTTATTGAATCGGCAGCTTTTTGTATTTATTTTGGAATATGATGCGTGTTTGTTTAACTTAGCTAACACAGTTTAAAATTCATGCAATTTTGAGTATAAAATTAAAAACATTAATTTCTTACTGTAATATTATGTAACCAAATCATCAAGAATGAAGGTGGGGTGTCGGAAGGGGCAGCAAAAATTTTTGAGACATTTTTAAACAATATGAATGTTGCCATTTTGGAATCCGATTTGAACCACTTTGTTATGAAGAGTACGAATTTTATGCCACAAGTAAAATGGATTGCCAAAAGTCAGGTAATTTTTGAGAATTTTATTTAGACCTAACCTGTAACTTCCGCAACAGAAGATTAGACCAGTTGACTTTAGAAATTTCATAATTTTGCTACGATAATTTTGGAACGCACATCACATGCATGGAAAGAGATGGCTCACGACGTTCGGAAACGAACAATACGACTTACAAGAGAGGTAACTCTGGAAGCGTTCTTCTCACTCTTGGCAGCGGAAACCACTTAAATGCGCGGATTTAAGTGTATAGGAGGCTTCCTGGGGGGGGGGGGGGGGGGGAGAAAGAAACGAAGGTATCAAAATTTTTTATAAATTACACTATGAGGAAGAATTTATAGAAGCTCTTATTCCATTGCTTAAAAGGAAACGAGCACGGACGTTACCCGTTGAACCTGTTCAAACTTACGTAGAGGAACTGAAAATTTCTGCTGCGAAACTCCCTCAAACTGTACAAGAAAAGAGCAGTACAACTGCACTTTTTTCGCTTTGAAGCTCCGTCAACGCATTCTGATAGGTCGATTTTGGGAGGTTGTACACTTTCAAACGCTTTATCTGCTCTCATTTCAGAACTTGGCATGTTTTAAGCTTATGAAATGGTCGAAACTATAGCGTTGGCAAGCGAACAAGGCTTAAAACAAAAACCAAAAAGATTCACCAAAATTTCATTCTTAAATCGAACGCTCAACTTACGTGAAAACTTCAAAGTCGATTATCTCAAAATTCAATATTTTCACTTTCGTGGTTTTGGCATGGGGCCGACGATATGGTATAATAGGTATAATTCTACCAGTTAAAACAAAATTGATTATACGGTAACTATGGTTAAGTATCAACATGGCCAATCTATCAACTTAAAAGTTCTTTAGAGTACCTACTCAAGTTTGGACGACCTTTGCTCTTTTATTCCATGAAGTCTTAAAAATTTATCCGATCTTGGAAATATGATCATACAGCATCTGACTTCACGCCGTGATGAATTTCCACCTACATAATATTGTCATTTTTAAATCAATTAATTGTAATAATGAAAATAATGTAAGTAGGCAGAAAAAGCTAAAAATATTATTTGTAACAATAACATTATAATATATTGGAGGAAATTATTATTACCTGAAAATTACGAAATAAAGTTCCATAAAGATGAAATACACTAGAAAACATCAAATTTTCACTTACAGCTATATAAGAATTATATTTTGCTGGAAAACTGAATTACGAACGTCGAGGTCGCAAAAATACCAACTTTGGTTTCAAATTCGAGCGTATAGGATTGTGTAAAATAAAAGTATAACTTTAAATAAGATAAAAATTTAAAATAAAGTTAAAGTACTCGGTAATGTTTAGATTTTTACAATATAAATCTTTTATTTATAATATTAAGATTACTAATGCATTAGAAATTTGCTAATTGATTGATTAGCCTTTAAAAAAAGCATGTGCAACATTCCTCTTGACTTTGATGTCAATATTTTCAGAACTGCACATCAATGATATGTATTGTTGCGTCTACGCCTTTCAAAGCTCTCAAGAACGTTTAACAACAAATCTCTCTCACTTACCGTTCTCTGCACGCTCTTATCTCAGGTTATATTTTTATTGGCTTATCTAGCTTAGCAAAAGCATAAAAGAAAATCCAGCTGGTTCAGTTAACATAAATTTTATGAACATAAACACAAGAATTATCAACTGACAACAACAGAACAAATAAACAATAACAACAACAAATCAAAAACAGAACTTAAAATCTAAATAAACACTCGCTAACCTTTGTACCTCTTAGGTACTTGACGTAATAGCACTACACTTTCTCCGACTAACACCTGGTCCAAATGGTTTACACCAGCCCAAATGCTGATCTTGGTTCTCCAGATTCCTTGCAGCTTCTCGTGCCGCTGACAGGATTCGCTTCCTGATTAGTTGTCACTGGCTAGTGATTCAATAAAATCTTTATTGAATCTGGTTGTCTTCTTTGACAAGTTTTCTGATTCCAACTAAGAACTCTCGGCCGAGTTCAGTAGTCCACCTCTGTGTTGTAATCAACTTATGTACTTGTACTTCAAAGACCCGAATTTATTTTATCCCGCAATGAAAACACGTCTGCGTTCTTCGCGGACTCGTATGTGACTCCTTGCTTTACAGTTGTTAATCCAAATTAAAACCAAATTAAATTGTTTTGTTTTCTTCTTTCTGGATCTCTCCTAATTTCTGGATGTTATCCTGCTTGTTTTCGCCTACGTATTTTTTTCGTTGCTAGGTGCTCTGCTCGTCTTTACAGTCGCTACTAAATTTAATTTCACATTCACACAACTTAAATTCTAACAACGATAAAAACACAACCTGCACATCCCCAGTCAGCATTTCCTTTTATACTAGATTGCATATCGAGCTCCCACTGTGAATGACGCGAAACACAACAGTATGTAACAGCCCAAAGGAATTGATAATATTCAGATATTATGTACTGCTAAAACCCCCAAGAAATCGATATTTAAAATGACTGTCGTCGAGCAACACGCCGAATATTTATCACTTACCGCGGTCTGTTTGGCGAATAACAGTCCCACCATGACAGTCCCTGGGCTGTTACCGTCTCTGCTGGATTATTATTGTACGTAGCAGCCCAAGGGAAGTGATGCTATTCGAATGCTGAATATTTATCACTTCCCACCGTTCGTTTGGCAAATTACAGCTCGAATGTAATTCCGAAGATACAAAACTTAAAAGTTACTTTCAGTTCAATCCAGCCTTTTGCCTTATACCTAACCGTTTATGGGCGTGATATTGTAACAAAACGGGATTTTAATTCATAAAAAATTAATTTTAATATTTTAAATTGAGATATACTTATAAATTATTATTGCGATAATAATTGATGATTGTTAATCAACCATATTTATCAACAGCGGAAGAGATAAGTTTTATAACGCGAACGAGAATTGATAATGTATTTTATCAATTTTCGTCGGCATGCGAACTTCCTGCGTCTAAAGATGACTTTTACACTGTTCTTTGTTCAGGTGAACTGTTTAATTTCAGACAACAGTGGAGTATCGCCAATTAGACCGGATATTTCAATGCAGTCTACGCGATTTCATTGATGAAGCAATCAAGATTTGATTGCATTGAAGCAATCAGTAGACATTGCTTCTCGTTAAAAAACGATAGGGATGTATCTGTCTACAGGTGAAATTTGTTAGTGGTGCAAATTCTCACGCTATGGAAGGTCAACCGTCGTAATTTCTGAAAGGTATAAATATGGTTGAATTAATTAGTCGGGAGTCAGAAGTCGGGGGTGCGCCCGTAGAGTGAGAAGTCGGGGTGGGCCCGTAGAGTCGCGGCCGGGGGCCATGGGCTTTCGGGATTAATGTTAATATGTAGTTGAATTGAGTATTGTAAATTTTCTTGTGCGGGACATTTTTATGAGTTTGGTAATTGTGATTTTGTATTGGGAAATAGTTAAGGGAGTGTCTTTGTTGAGTTTGTGTTTTAAGTGGTTGTCAAATAGTTTTGTTTATTGAGTTTATCTTGATTTTGGGGAATAGGCAAGGAAAGGTCTTTGCCCTGTTCCGTGGTCTGGGTCTCCAAAAGATGTATGTAAGTACCATGTTTGGTTATTTTGGATTGTATAAATATGTGTTTAAAAGGGCCACCCTAAATTGTAAGAGATATTTAAATGTGTACATGTGTTTTTTAAACTTATCCATTATTAATAAATATTGTTTTTTTAAAATTCAGTGTTTTCGTTTTTCCTGTTGAGGAAAAGAACGTTTTGTATTCAGTGTCGAGCTTAGTGTCGTTTTGCCCGCACCGAAGTTTCAACTTCAACATTTAGCCGGGGGACGTAACGCCAAAACGGGAAGTGTCTGGGGCTTATTACCAGAAAGTCGCGTACCAAATTGATAGTGTGTTTTTTTGAGAACAGAATTCTACGGTGGGCGTAATCGCTTGAACGGTGGTGGCAGCTTAATCAATAAATGTTCTTAGTAGATCGATAAGCGTCTAAGTGGAATTTTGTTCGATCAGCAGATTTGATTATTTTTTTAAAGAACTCCAGCCGTTCGTAGGAAAAGTAGTTCCGAAGGACGGTTGGCGGTTACAATATTAAATCGAACAAATGACGGACTATTCTCTTTTGCTCCAGAATTTGTATTTGACATTTGGTAGTGCGTATCCACCTTTAAATGAATTAGATGTTTGTGTACCTAACATTAAGCAAATTAATGCTGAATAACTAACGACAAACATTTGAGATTTGTTTATAATTCATATTTACAATAATTATTTACCAAACAACCGCCGGTTTATTTTTATTTCTCTACTCCACACATTTCTCGAATTCGCCTTGAGTGTTCATTTTGTTATTGAACGCTCGTTCGCCTAAAGTGTAACGACCCTAACAGTTCAATTCATAAAAATTAGCAATGGACAATTAGATAACCTTCTGAACTTCAACGTATATAATTCTAAGAAAAACCAAGTAAGTCAAGGTAATCTACCGAGCAACAAATAAACCGCTTGATTCAAAGGAAACGCAAAGGATTTGCAGCTCGTCGGGTGCGCCCACATAACTTTTATAATCCGCTGTAGCGTCACGGCACAGACATGAGCATGAACTCCTCACAGATTTTTATAAAATAAAATGGGAATAATTAATTTCATTAGTCACTTTATAAATAAATTAAACCAATTCTCCCCTTCCACGGTAATCACGGTGGTTCAATTATTTAAACCATTTCAATTAACACACACCTTTATTGTGTGTTTACATGCTTTGTAACAAATGGAGATACAACGCTTCGGGATAAATTTTAATGATATTTATTTAGAAAAACGTTGAACGTAAATGGGAAAAAGATCAGTTTCATACTAATACATTTTATAACAATATAAATTAATTAATAAATAATTTATTCCGTCTTAAAATTAAAAATTAGAACATTTTTATTGGAGTGGAAATAATAAGCATAAAAAAGTGATTATTTAGGAAAGTAATTAATTTTTCAGTAAATGTTGAAAAGTTTGGTACGAGAATTTTGTTAACACCTCCATGTACGCGTAGGATCCATAAAAATAAGATTACATTACACTTCTCCATTCATATTGTCAGAGTGCACGTGTCACATTTCAAATTTGTATATAGGGTACTGTAATTTTGATGAATGGTAAAATTTTATACTTGTAACTGAAAGCAAGCTTCAAAAAGAAGACACTTCCTAAAGATTTTCTCAGATGTTTTTATTTACTTTAACTCAAAGTGAAATTTATATTCAAAGCTGAAAAGTGACAAAACAATTTGTTACATTTTGAAAGAGAATTGAACGTTAGATGTAACGAAATTAGGGTTTAGATTTTCCATGTTTACTAGAATTATAGGAAAAGATCGAACACCACCACTGCTGATGATCCTCGCGCCAGGTCCTTGTGCCTTCCTTGTGCTTGATCCAATACTCTAATGCTCTTTTGACATGATACAACGACACGACCATTACAACATAAAAATAAATTCACAAAATAATATCACTGCAAATTTATTTCATACTATAAGTAGGTATCTATTTGAGTTTTTGAAATTGAAATTTGTGATTTGCAGATCGGTGAAGACGGTAAGTCCAAATTAATCAACAACTTTTTTAGTTTGCAAGTAATTTTCATAGCACTGAAAACCTTTTAAAGTTTAAACCATCATTTAGTATTTATGTTTCGGACACACAGTTCTCATCAATACCGATAGATTTTATTAACTAAATTAAATAATGTTATGTTTTATGAATTTATGAAATTTGTACCACCCTATGTATACGTTTTCATTATGTTAAATTTTTTTTTATTAAACAACTAGATCAGACTAATTGTGGTATAAAAGTTAGCAAAGAGACGTAAATTATGATTTTACGGTGAGAATTCAAATTAGAGACACAATAGGTGGGTGGGATGGTTATTAAACTTCCAGGAATAACTCCAACGTATTTCAGGAAAATCGTTGGTTTAGATGAATTGATTGAACTAAAGACAAGATATTTTTTACTTTTGGCATTTATGCTGTTATACGATGATGTAGGCTATAAAAATTTATTTAATCTATCCGTAACTTGATTAACATTTTTCCTTACAATTAACCCTCACGAAACTGGTAGTTTCAAGTTAATTACTTTTCTTTATGGATATTATTATTGGTAATTCTAACTTCAGAGCTACTTTCTCTATTCTGGACCATGTAAGTAATCTAGATATATGTACGTACTTAGAAGTATAGATACTTCTCTTTAACAATAAACTCCTGTAGCAAAATTCAATATTTGAGCTTAACTTTTAATAACCAATAAGATACCAGAATATAAACGGTGAAAAGGAAATCACGAAAAGGCAATTAAGTTATAATAATAATTAAGAAAGATAATATTTCAAAGTTTGGTACTTCCTCTTTTAGAATTCGAACTGAAATTGATTTTAAATTAAATTTTAAGCCACATTCTAATTAAAACAATTTTGTAATAATTTCTTCTTTTTCTTTAATATAAATATCTGTAAATTATTTCCTATCTTTCAAAAAAACAAACAGATTCTTTAATAATTTTAAATTTTCCAAAAATTGAATTGAATGCCATTTTTTGATTTGAAATTTTTAAATATCTCTCGTGATTTCAATGTATACTATGAAATAATTTTCGACAACATTCCAGTGACAAGGGATATTGTTATACAATTTTTTTAAATCACTAATTAAACACGAGGTTTGCGTATAAAATAGCGATATACCGGGTGACCGGCCGAAAACTGAACATAGGGAAATAACATGGGAAATTGATTTTTTTCTAAATTCCTGCTTCCCATTATAACTGATATGAATAAAAAAAATACCAAATTAAACAGATTTTTTTCCGCGCCTAAAGTTACCAAACACTTAATATTTTGTTTTTTAATTATTATTGTTAAAAAGTCGATAGTAAAATTAAGAAATAGCGCTTCTTAAAAAAATATTAGCAGGCTGGGTCTTTGCATTACGTCTAATGTGCCGCATTGCTATTGTATGAAAGCCAAATATTACAAACAAAAGTTACTTTGACAGATTAAAATTAATTTTGTTAACAATGAAGTGGTCTGTTGAAGAAAAAGTTTTCATGGTAAAATATTATTACAGCGGTAATAGTTTACGCCAAATACGTGACTTATTTTCTGTTAAATATAATAATAGCCAAATTCCATCAATATCGGCCATACAGAATATAATTAAGAAATTTGAAGACACTGGTAATACTTCGACAAATTTAAATAAAGGTATTAACCAAAATTATTAATTGAAGTTGTCTTATCATTATTTTTTAAATAGGATATCAGAGAAACAACCATGAATTGGAAGAAACTATATTAGGTTTAATTTCTGCGAATCCAAATGCAAGCATTAGATCCATTGCAGCTGAGTGTAATGTTGGTAGAGAAAATGTTCGAACAATTTTAAAAAAGCACAAGTACCATCCTTTTAAATATCAATGTCATCAAGAAATATTTTTGTTTGACGAAGAATCCAGGCTTGTATTTTGTGAGAAAATGCAAGAACGTGCTAACAGAAACCGAAACTTTCTGAAACAAATATGTTTTACAGACGAATGTACATTTACATTAAACAATGAGCCAAATGTACAAAACCATCGCTATTGGGCTATACAAAATCCGAGACTAAATTTAATGACCGGCTCACAATATCCTCAAAAAATTAATATTTGGGCTGGCATTTATAATAACCGTGTTCTTGGTCCATTTGAAATACTTGGAAATTTAGATTCAGATATGTATTTAGATCTTCTTATAAATAATATTGGTCCTGCGTTAGACGAAATAGCTTCTGAACACCATGAGGTCTGGTTTCAGCAAGACGGTTGTCCAGCACATTTTGGGGTAAACGTTAGAGATTATTTAAACTGACCAGCCCGATCTCCTGATCTGGCACCGTGTGACTTCTTTTTGTGGGGTCATATTAAAAGCAAAATTTATAAAACTCGTCACCGAAATATTGATTCTTTGAGGAACGCGATCTTTGCAGAATGCAATCAAATTACTGCTAGACAGCTAGCAAATGTAAGAGAATCATTTTATAATAGATTGGGTTACTGTTTAGTGCAGAATGGAGGGTTATTCGAATACTTGTTATAATATTATTATTATTTGGTTACTTTCGTTCAGTATTTAATAATCCAATTAATATTTTTCTTATTCTTGGGTTTTGTTGACTAAATAAAACTACTTTTAACTTTTAATATTGTCAACTTGTTATAATAAAATAATATTCAAATTGCGTTCTTATTATTTTTAAAATAAAAACAAATTTAAAAAGTTTAAAAACAATAGCAATGCGGCACATTAGACGTAATGCAACGACCCAGCCCGCTAATATTTTTTTAAGAAGCGCTATTTCTTAATTTTACTATCGACTTTTTAACAATAATTAAAAAACAAAATATTAAGTGTTTGGTATCTTTAGGCGCGGAAAAAAAATCTCTTTAATTTGGTATTTTTTTTATTCATATCAGTTATAATGGGAAGCAGGAATTTAGAAAAAATCAATTTCCCATGTTATTTCCCTATGTTCAGTTTTCGGCCGGTCACCCGTAATGTATGTTATAACTTTCTACTTTTCGTCTGTCTAAAATCATTAGCCAACTAATTTGTGCAAATATGCTTTAAGCTATATCACAAAATTGGTGGCCCCGAAAAACAAAACTATTTTCAGTTTTATCAGTATAATATACCAACAACATAAATCTACTACATCGTTTACATTTAATTTCTTATGCAGTTTACTATAACTTCTACGAAGCTCATTACAAAAAAAAATCTAAATGGAAAACGATGACCCCGAGGGAAAATTATAAATAATAAGAAGCTTACATTAACTTCTGAAGTTTGCAACTTCAAATGTAATCAAAATATTACGATAATTCAAAATTTTCTTATAAAAACTCATTACGGGAAATAAAGTTACTTAAATTTTCTTTGATGGAAACCAAAGGAAACTGCAAGCAATTATAAATTAACCTGTAATTTGTTTTGTGCTAATTTAAAGCACTTAAAATTTAGCAATTAAAAAATCTGAAAGAACCTTTTCTAACAAGATGACTTTAATGTGTTTGGTTTGGAAATTTTTGAAGTTGCTGCTAAGGAATTCGATAGATTTTCTTCAAGGAGGTGTAGGTCGACACAGTTCCAACCCCGATCCTAGCACGAGTCGTGTGTAACTGTGAACCAAATAAATAATTGTTCGTGTAATGTCATTCTTACGACGAAGTTCAGAAGTTCATTTTCAAATTGCAAAGTATTTCGGAGTTGCTTCAAATTTTTTTTCTTTGTGATTGCAGGTTCAGTCATCCGTATGTGAGATCTCGTTTAGAAAAACTTATGGGTTCGAATATGGTGAGCTTAACTGATCGTGATTATATGCAACGTTTACAACAACGAATTTTGGAAGATTACGCAAATGAAATGGGCAAACGCATTGCGGCAAGAGAGGTATTTTAAAATTTTTATTTTGTATAATAATTTTAGCAATTTCGAATAAGTTTTTACGTAATTTTTTAATTCAACTAAATTTCGTTAAAAGTGCAACAATAAATTATTAATTTGATTAGTTTAATATTTAAAACAAACACTTTTAAAATCTTTCCAGTAGGTAGTACTTTAAAACTAATTAGCAATTTACATTATTAATTCCTTTAAAGGAACTCCGTTTATTGATGAGAAATGATGAAAATTATGGGTAGTTTGGTAAAACTTCGTTCTCGTAGAAACCTTTATTGTTAAAAAAAATTATTATAAAAGAAATTTATTCCGAAAAAAATTAAAACAAGTTTTAAAGTAAAAATTGCCTACACAATATACCTATGCGATATAAAAATGTCTTATTTGGAATTTACAATTTTGTTAGATCAATAGTTGGTAATGTTTATTTTTCTAAATATAGAAATAAAGCTCTTTTAATTAAAGTAATGCAGAGATAATGAAAATTGAATTTAATTAATAAATGAACGAAACAAAATAATTAATAGATCAGTAATTTTAGATTTCCGAAAATTACATTCTAGTTGAATACGCCCTTATTTGGTCGTTAAAAGAACATATGAAAAATTCTCATGATTTCCCACTGTACAGCGGCTGGGAATTACCATAAATGAGTTTTAGTTTTACCACTAAAATAGTAGTTATAATTAAAAATAAAAATCAGAAAATTAAATACGAAAAATATTTTCTACACTTCACATAACAAATCGTTTTCGCGTTTTATGGCGTGGAAACTCGAAACGTAGTAAATACATAGTATATCTACTTATATTTTCGCGCCTTCTTCGATATCCAGTATCAGGTTTTCCATGTAATTTTCTTTGCAAGCCAGAAACGCACGATTTAATCATTTTTACAACGTATGAGAAGATCCTCATTTACTCCTCACGAAATTTCCAGATATAAATTTTAAATTTGGTACACCACTTATGCTGATTGGTAATAAATTAACACAAAATACTTTCCAAAAATTTATATAACAACGCATTGCATTTTTTCTACAATAGGACTTGTTCCTGAAGAACATTCGACATGGCTTCAGTTTAACATATAGAATTCGAACCACGGTACAAATAATTTGCTAACCATTGGGATTCGAACTTATGTCCCTACGGTCTGAAGCTCCATTTCCATGAGTTGACACCGATATCAACACCCCAACTACCTGTTGAAGGTTACTGATAAAGTGATTTAAAAAAATTTCCATGTACTGTTTTCAATCTTCTGGAAATGATTGTTTTTATTTTACGGATTTGAGGAATTACATAAAGGATTTTCATTTGATAGTAAATTCTAATCGGCAAAATATTTCTAGATCTGATTTTTGTAGAATTCCGCTTAGGAATGAAACGCTAGACAACTTCAACATTTTATTTGTACTGACTGACCGGCACAGACGCTGAAAAGTAATGGGGCGCTATGTTCAGCTAGGTAGAGAAGGAAGAAATTTTGTTCTATACTACTTACGTAAGTGACGCATTATATGTACATAGTATATCCTTATAGGGCCACCGTAAGATAACACTACTATTTCCTTATTAATTGCTATCACTTGTTATTTTGCACACCGGTAAATATAGTCTAGGACACATTAACTTGGAATGTGTAACAAACTTATATGCACGATAATGCAGGTGCACCTTATCCCTTAGAAGTTTATAATGTTGCGAGATATGTCTGTCCTGATTTTTATGTCATAATAACAAAATCTAATATTTTAATTGTCTGTCTTTAAATGTACTACTTAATTGTATAGCGAACAAAATATCTTACTAAAATTTGGGGGTAATTTACCGTCTTGCTAACCTTTACTCCCCTTATACATTAATATTCTTTTATTTTTACTCGTGATTTGAGCCTGTTAAGCTAATTTAATAAGCTTCATATTAATACGAGATAAACATAAATCAACCACCACCACGAAGAGATCCGATAACTCTGAGAACTTAACACCGGCCACCCCGTGCTTCCACAACAATATGTACTGACGATTTTGCAAGCGTATTAATTTGGCTTAGCTGGCTTTCTATTTACAAGAATATCGCTGTGTAGTTTGTGTACTGTGGTTCAGAGGCTATTTAATAGAAGTCGCTTACAAAAACTACAAAAAAATTAAGAAAATATATATGTAGTTGATTCTACTTAAGTGAATAAAATCCAATCTAGTATAAACTCGAGTTTCTATTAAGTGAACAACTCACTAACATTCAAGTATTTGCTTAAAAGCTATAAATGTGGTACAGCTTTCATTTAAAATAGAATGAATAAAGAGCTAGTAAATGCTTAACATTTTCTGGCATGCATACGAGAGGCGCTAGGAAAATTCAGAGGAAATCCTTTTTTAAATTTAGCGATGCTCTCCATTGCAAACGTTATTTTAATATTAGGAAGGCCAAGTCTTCCATACGTAATTCCCAACATTAAATAAAACATTTATCAACATTAAACTATTTTGTTTTCATTTTTCATAAAGTTATACAAAAATAAAGTAATAAACCTTCCCAGCGAATTTAAATTTTATTGCTCCCATCCCCCCCCCCCCCGCAATTCGTCAACTGTAATAATAGAATTCTTTCTAATTTCAGTAGAAGTTTCAATCTTATTTAGCTTCTTGGAATTTCTTAAAAATAACTTTGTTCCTGCACAAGATTAATTAATACTATTTAAATTTTTTCTGTACCATCGGAAGGCACATTGCAGTTTGACATATAAATGTTACATGGAAGGTCCATCTTTCAGCCTACGTGAGATCAGTGCGCACCACGAGGCCTTTTTTGGATGGAACTCACGAAAAATATACACGAGTCTGGCGCACGGAATTTATTTTTGAAGCCTTTGGTGTTTTCGGTCGTGAATATTTGATGAAAGTAGTGATACCCTTGCAGTCTTAAGATATCGTCGCCATTCTTTGTTTTTTATGTCCACCATACTTTGATAACGGGGCGCTACCTCGTTAAATTTAATTCAATGAAATGCCTTTCGTCTTCGAGTGTATGGTTAACTACAATTATTGTTGTTCGAAGTTGTGGTATTCGTAACTACATTAGTTTTTACATTTTCTCGTAGGAAGCGAAGCAAAGAAGATCGTACCAACATAGTGGATCAACAGTAGGGGTGCGCGATTATGAAATTTCATAATCGATTATCGATTATAAAAAATAATCGATTTTTTTCGATTAATCGATTATTAAAAATAATCGATTATGAACTCATAGTCGATTATGAACTCTTTGTCATTTTTTGCACTACATTAACTATTATCGAAACCATGCATTTCTCAAAAAAAAATTCATTAAGAATAATTTATTGATTTAATACTTTAATTTTTTAATACATGAATTTTTTATATTTTTCTAATTTTTAATAAGGTCAAAAATAAATTAAAAACCAGGATATAAAAATCTCGGAGCGATTGCTTTCAGTCAAAGGATCTATTTGCAAACATCGCGTTCAAGAGATAAATATCACGTGTTGGATATAATCATTGTCAGCAAACAATTTTCTTAATGTACACATTTCTGCCAAGAAGCAAGAAAAAAATTTCTTAGCAAGCATGTTACAATGTTGTATTTTATTGTAAAATTTGTAATTGCAGGTTTATTTTCATAATCGATTATTTCCACAATCGATTATTTTCACAATCGATTATTCTCACAATCGATTATTTCTATAATCGATTAATCGATTATTATAAATTATCATAATCGATTATGAAATAATCGATTATTCGAATTACGGTGACGATTAATCGATTATATGCGCACCCCTAATCAACAGTATTCAGGAGCGTGATGGTTGATTGGTAGAACGAAAGTGAAGATATGTATCCACAATCGGGAAGTGTATTATTCAAGTCCGATAATAAGAGCATAGGTCGCCGTTAATATTCTTAAACGCTTTACGGTTAAGGTTTTTGCTTCCTTTATTTGGTGTTCCATTGCTATTTTGAAATCAATTTTTTGGTACCTGTGAGCAGATCTTTCAATTATTGTGCTTATCTTTTTTTCACTTCTGGCGTTCATTCTAGATGCTATATTATACGAGTATTTGGCATCATTTAATTTTTCTACTGTTGCGATTTCCACTGTAATGATCACTTGATTTTACAGTTTTAATTAAAGATGCCAACTTAGAGTTTTATTTGGAAACTGATCATGACACAAAGTCACGAATTGGCCGTTTCCTATGCATCCTATGCAAATAAAATTATAAGCAAAAGCTAGCCCCTACAGTTTCTGAGTTACAGCAATGTAAATACTTTGTTTTTTTCAATTTTTCCTCAAATTAATGTAGTTTTCAGATTTTGATCTCGAGTCGTATACCCATCCATAATAAATGAAAGTAGATTAAATTCTATAGAAATATCTGCATAGAACAATTTTCTTACCCTAATACAGCCTTAATTCTGTGAGATTTCAAAGTTGATCACTGTTTACCGTATTTTTAAGGATTTCTTCGGGTTATCAGTTTTTCATCATTTACTCGTTTTTGGTGCAAAAAATTTGGTGGTAAAATTTCAAGTAATTAAAAATATGGGTAAAACAAAAAAATATTGTTCTAGTCTTAATAGTTTTGGAGATAAACCCGGAAGAACAAAAATGTTTTTTGATTAACGAGATGTTGAACAAGGTATCACGAATTCAAACTGTGTTAAAGGTCGACGTTTCGCCTAAGTTTATTATGGGATTTTTCAAGACCTAAACTTTCTTCATAACTCTTTATAACTAACTTTATAACTTTCGTATTTATATTCATAGGATTCCGAGAAAGAAAAGCTATTTGTACAAAAATATAAAATTAGAAATTTTCACCAAAACGTTAAAAGAAAATTAAGGTTTTTTAAAATGCATATCTCCAAAACTATTGGGATTATTACATTCAAAATCTGAAAACTACGTTACTTTGAGCAAAAATCGATATATGTAAAACAAGGTTGTTTGCATTGTGGTATCTCGGAAACTACAGAAGCTAAAAGAACATTTGTTTTAGCTTTTGCTTACAATTTTATTTCGTTTCATTTTGCTAAGACCTATTTTGGACATAGGATGCATAGGAAACGGCCAATTAGTGACTTTGGAAAATTTACCCCCATTCTGGACCGAGCCTGGAAAAAAAAGTAAACCAGCTTGCTGTGGTTGCGTCAATAAAATTAATTTGTTTGGAAAAATGATTTATCTGCTGGATACAATCAATCAAATTAAGCATTCTTGAACACTTTTAATGAAAAAATCAAGTTATTGATATATGCAACCACAATAATTATATTCGTATGTTGAGTTGCACGATATTTAGGAAATTTCATCAGAATTTCACTAGTAGGGATCCACTGATACCACACTCATCTCAATTATAAACCATCAACACAATGAAATATTTAAGTTCTGCTGGATCCATCCGAGCGCAGTTTAACAAACTAGGTAGACTCTCTGGTAGATCTCAAAGATTAGGTTTTTATGAACCGATCTTCCACTTCAGAGCTAGAAGCAAAGTTTAGATCAAATTAGTTTCTTCATTTGAAAACTTCGAGTACCGTTTAGTAAACTATCTTGATGGATTCTGACGTAGTATGTGGACCATATACAGTTAGTGAAGGATTTTGCAAACCGCACTAATTTGAAAAAGCTGGATTTCCTACACCAAGGTTTTACAAACCAGGTGAATGAAATGCATGCTGATTTACAGTTGTAACTTTCCTGTCCAAAACGTCCATAAATATTGTCAGTACTTGCACTACTACCTACAAGATTGTGTTCCGTATTTTGAGTAAATATCCGAATTCTTATTTTTTGAAAAGTAATTGTAATTAGTTTGAAATCTGTCAAAATTATAACTTACCTGTTTTGTAGTAGCAAAAACCATCTCACGTCTTGTTATCCGTTTACCGTCAAGTTCATTCTTGTTGTAAAATAAATATTATTTTGGGAAAAAGTGTCAGGAAAGATCAGTTATTAGTTGAATAGAACTTAGGTGTAATCTGTATTTTTAACAAATAACGCTTGTTAAGGACCGAAAGAATTTATTTTATAGTTATTGTTCTTTTTCATATAAGGAATTACATTTTACTTGTATTTAAATATGTCATTTGTAAATATTCGTATTAGTATAGTATCCGAACGCTCTGTAAATATGTTCGAGTAAATAGATTTGTAAAAACAAATTTTCTTTTTTTATTCTTCCATTTATGGAATGGTATTCGCAGAAAATCGACAGAACGTAACCCCCCCCCCAAGTGAGTAAACAAAAGCGATAATATACGTCCAATCGCCAGAACAACGTCACACCATAAGGGCATATAAAGAAACCACAGCGACTAGAAATTTATGTTTCATTTACGAAGTGGCGAGGGTTTTGCGTTACAACTTTTGGTAAACAGGCAAATTAAAGAAGCATTCGTGTAATGTGCATGTCAACGAAGTTTTATAACCTAAATATTTTGAGAAGTTAATTTTCACAATTTGCAAACGCCGTATTCGTGTAAAACTGCCTCAAAACGAATTAATATTCAAAACATATTTTGCCGCCGAGAAAAGGTTGTAAGCAAAAAAGCATACGTGTATGGTCGATATAAACTTTTTAATTTGTAAAATTGTTACCCAATGAGTTCAGTACTTAAAAGTTTTTGAATATATGTGTGCTATAACCAGCATAATTATCTGTAGTGATCCAAATCAAATATTGCAATTCGGAACAGCTGATATCATACATATCATGAACCCTCCAAACGAAAAGCTATCAAAATTTACAATTTCTTTGTAAAAATCTTGACAAACAAAAGATTTGTGAAGATGATTAGTGGAGTATTTAATGTGATACGTAATTTTCGACAAGAAACTGAGAGGGCCCGAGAAACTTGGCGGATTTATTCTAATCCAAGGTTAGATTTGATTTATTTCCTCTGAATCTCATTTGAACTGGAGATAATTAATTCTTCAAATTAATGACTCTAAAACCTTTAACTAACTATTTAATTTTTATCGTGACAAAAACGAATTTTAAAACAAAGAATAAACTTTTACATATTATGTATAAAATGAAAATTTAATTAAAAAGCTTACGGTAGAAATTTTCATTTGGTAGTAACGCTCAATCATAATTTATTAGTTAACTTTTATTAATTTAATTTAATTTTTTTTACTAATGATGTTCTAATTTAATTATAAATGCATTTATTTAAGAAATTGAAACTAAACTAGATAATTGTTTTTAAGTTTAGAAGGTACCTTGAAAACTTTTATACTCGATGGAGACACCACCATCAAATCCTTTCATGAGACACGTTATACTACATAATCATTTAAAGCACGAAAGCTTTATATACATAATAATAAATTTTAAAGAGGAACAGAATGATTGGTTTTCGTTTTCATATTTTACCAATAAGCTATTTGAAATAACCAAGTTTATAAAAATAGTTAAATGTAAAAAAAGCAAAAAATTGTCTATTGAAATGAATATACCTAAATCTTAATAAATACAATTGAAGTTTATTTATTATATAGAATAAAAAACGGATTAGCATTGCCAATCTAAAACTTAATCCTGCATATTGGCAGGACATTCATGTTGTCATAATAAAAATAAAAATAATTTATCAAAATTAATATTGCTGGTTCAAGTAGGTTTCTGTATGAATTTTCTCCGGGTTTCAAACCGTGTATCGTATTTACTATTGTAACTAACAATTAATCTGCCTGGTTTTTGTGTAGTTTGTGGTTCTAATAATGTTTCTTTTTTAGGTTTCCATATCGGGATTGCGTGGGCATTTTTCCATCGTGACTTGTTTGTTAAGTATAAGTTTTTCATGTATTGGTTTGGTGTCTTTTTTCTCTTTTCATTTAATCACTTTTATCGATTTTTAGGTTACACCCAAACCTTTTTCCTTGTCGGGTTGTTAATTTATATGATTAGATCTTCGTTTTCAGTTATGTTGATGGTCTTGTTCTCGAGGAACTTACACATCAGGTCGGGTGGTGTTTCTTCGTACAGCTCGTCCAGTTGTGCAGGGAGATGGATGCCATGATAGGCCGCCAGCTCCAACTGTTCTTGCATGTACAAATCGCACTCCCGTATCCGATGTGTAGGTTCATCGAGAATATCGCACGCCGGACATAGTCCGTCCACCGATTTCCCCAATCTCTTGAGGTGTCGGCCGAACTCGCCATGTCCGGTTAGCATCTGCGTCATCTGGAAGGAATTGTTCATTATTTTATTACTTACCTTGGGGCTTAA
Source organism: Podabrus alpinus (assembly GCA_932274525.1). NCBI lineage: Eukaryota > Metazoa > Arthropoda > Insecta > Coleoptera > Cantharidae > Podabrus > Podabrus alpinus. The sequence continues at coordinate 28,601,131 of OW026451.1, forward strand.
TAAATACAGTAAGTTAATTCTGCCTGGTTACAAAAACCTTTTCAAGTTACAACATAATGCCATACACACTTACCCCAGTAATGTAGTTTGGCAACAATATTGTTAATTAAAATTAAGGTTAACCTATATTTTAAAAGCTATAGTTTTTGTATAAAGTGGTCTGGAAACCTACCACACTCTGAAATTGTTTAATCGAGTCTAATTTTGGTACAAGTAATATGTGGGTTTTATAAAAAAAAAAAAAAAAAAAAAAAAAAATTAAAAAAAAAAAAAAATTTTTCGTTGCCTTACAAATGAATGTTTTTGTTCTAATTTTGTTTTCAAAGTAGGTTGTTTCAAAGTATTTCAAATATTTTATAATATACCTTATTCTCAATCATACTCTCATACTCTCATACACACTTTACACACCTACAGACATTTTACGTAAATGTTCAATACGGCTGTTATTAATTAAAATATCCTAACTAAACATTGGTTGTCGGGAGAAAAATGACTTTATGTAGATGTTATAATGCTGCTTTTAAGGGGCCAAAAGACAACTAATTTTTTGGTCAGTATTTTTTTCATTAAATGGTCAGTATTTTTTAGAATAAATGGTCAGTATTATAATAATATTTTGGTCAGTATAAATATTTAAGTGTCAGTATTAAATCGAATTTTGGTCAGTATAATTTGTTATTTTGGTCAGTATAATTTGTTAATTTGGTCAGTATCTATCTAAATATATAAAAGAGAAGATCTGCGTGTTTGCGTGTTTGTTTGTTCGCTATACGTTCCTAGACCCTCGGACCGATCTCAACCAAATTTTGCACAGTTATTTTGTAGCTCCAGGCGCAACTATTCTTGCATAAATGGAGAAGAAATTCGAGCGGGGAAAAAAGTTATTCGCTTTTTTCGAAAATCAAGTCACAAGTTTGACAAAAAATTTAATTTGTCAAATAATTAATCTGACGTACTGTCTGTGATTCAAAATACTGTCAACAGATGGCGGGGATGGCGGCTTTAATTCGAAAAATGCAAACCACTAACAAAAAACCACTAACAAATTAATCTGAATGCCGCGAATAAGACCGGAGCACTTTATATAGGTCGCAGAACTCGCCGGAATTGTGCAAGAAGACGCAGATCCACCTCTTCGTGGAAGATCCACCTCTTTGCGGAAGATTTAACTTTACCTGAAGATTAATTTGTTTTTAATTGGTTTTCTCAAGAAATATCAAAAACTAACACTAACCTAACGGCAGATCCACCTCTTCGTGGAAGATCCACCTCTTTACGAAAGATTTAACTTTACCTGAAGATTAATTTGTTTTTAATTGGTTTTCTAAAGAAATATCAACACCTATTCGTGGAAGATCCACCTCTTTGCGGAAGATTTAACTTTACATGAAGATTTAACTTTACGTGAAGATGTATTTGTTTTTAATTGGTTTTCTAAAGAAATATCAACACCTCTTCGTGGAAGATCCACCTCTTTGCGGAAGATTTAACTTTACCTGAAGATTAATTTGTTTTTAATTGGTTTTCTAAAGAAATATCAAAAACTAACACTAACCTAACGGCAGATCCACCTCTTCGCGGAAGATCCACCTCTTTGCGGACATGAAGATTTAACTTTACGTGAAGATTTATTTGTTTTTAATTGGTTTTCTAAAGAAATATCAACACCTATTCGTGGAAGATCCACCTCTTTGCGGAAGATTTAACTTTACATGAAGATTTAACTTTACGTGAAGATGTATTTGTTTTTAATTGGTTTTCTAAAGAAATATCAACACCTCTTCGTGGAAGATCCACCTCTTTGCGGAAGATTTAACTTTACCTGAAGATTAATTTGTTTTTAATTGGTTTTCTAGAGAACTATCAAAAACTAACAATAACCTAACGGCAGATCCACCTCTTCGCGGAAGATCCACCTCTTTGCGGAAGATTTAACTTTACGTGAAGATTAAATTGTTTTTAATTGGTTTTTCAAATAAATATCACAAACTAACACTAACCTAACGGTGAGGCCGAAGGCTGAACAACTATGGCCTTCGCGGATCTATTATGGTCCTCCCCCTGTGAGGCCGAAGGCCGAACAACTATGGCCTTCTCGGATCTATTCTGGGTCTAGATGGCTAAAGGCGGCGGATGCCGCCCGTGCCAGCTAGTAAATAATAAAGTTGCAGTTTTGGTTAGATACTTTATTGGTTAGTTAATTTTTTGTGTCAGTGACCATTTTTAATATAAAATTAGAAATCCAAATAATTATTATAAAAATTTTATTTAATTTATCACAATTAAAAAAAAAACTAGAAGTGCTTTAGTAGCTAATTTTGGCCTTCCCCTTGAACGCTTTTCACCTATAGGTATTTGTTTAGCTGCTGGAAGAGGTTTGACATATTTTAAGCGTATAGCCAAGCTTATTATATGCTTGCATAATATATTATATTTCTTAAAAAAACCTGGACAAGTGCAGCGGCCATGCATCCAGTTTTCTGTTTGTTTTGGGAGATTCACAGACCACACTTTGAATGCTCTTCGTTTGAATTGATCAAAAGTGTTCCAGCGCATATAGGGTGGCGGCGCAAAACGATCGTTATGGTTTGAATGCTTAATAACTTTTTTATTTCAAGGTTAATTTTTTTTTAAATACAGTACGTAAATGGGTAAAAGTTTCGGCTTAAACATGAAAAAAGTGATATTTCGCAAGTGGTGGTCATTTTCTGTTTCGCACATTCATATTCTTTCCATACATTTTCCATAACTTTTCGTAAAATTTCTGGTGTTATGGTTCGGATTTCATTACGAATGTTGTTTTTCAGCTCGGGTATGGTCGCTGGCTTATTGACGTACACCCTTTCTTTCAAATAACCTCAAAGGAAATAGTCGGGAGCGTATGGGCGCCCATAAGGGGTTGCGCTCCCCCCTCCCCCGGAATGTTAGGTATAATTTATGTGCAATAAAATTGCAAACGGGTGAATGATTTTGTTAAACTTCGCACTGCACCCCCCTGGAATGTTATAATTCATGTGCAATAAAATTGTATACGAGTGTATGATTTTTTAAACTTCGCACTTGCACCCCCCTGAATTTAGCTACATGGGGGCCCATGCGGGAGCGGTTAAATCCGGTGAACGTGTACTGTTCCATTTCAAATTCCAAAAGTCTGCATTACGAAATTCTGAAAAAAAAATAAAAAACTAACCCTGAAATAAAAAAGTTATTAAGCATTCAAACCATTCCGATTGTTTTGGGCCACCCTGTATATACTGATATGTTTAAAATACTAACCATTTATTTAAAATACTGACCATTTATTTAAAATACTTACCAATTATTTAAAATACTGACCATTTATTTAAAATACTGACCATTTGTTTAAAATACTGACCATCCATTTAAAATACTGACCAAAAATTATTTGAAATACTGACCAAATAAATACAGGCCATAATAAAATAGTATTTAATACCTTCTTTAATATTATGGTTAAATCAAATTTCTCTTAAATTAATTGAAAATAGTATTATAATATTCATAGAAACTCATTTTTCTCCCTAAAATCCTTTTGTTAATTTGGACATTTTAACTAAGGACGGCAGAATCTTCTTATTATGTTGTAAAACAATATTTACATAGAGATTAGTTATCTTATCTTGTATTGTAAGAGCTTGCAAGAACAAATAAAATTCTTTCCCTCCCTTATTCTTTAATTTAACTGTTTCTTGCAAGTTCTTACAGTGCAAGACAAGAACCTAATCGCTATGCGAATGCTACTTAACGTACTTAACTAACAAAATGTTTAATTGATAGGTACTTAAAATTTATAGCTTAGGGTAAAAAATTTCTTTTGAGTTATCAAATAAAAGCGTCTGCGGAAAGATTTTGTAAGAAGCTTAAACTAATAACACAGGTCTACAAAAAATTTTTTTTTTTTATTGTTTGAAATGTGATAAGTGATTTTTATATATTTTTCAGCGCTGATTTCAAAAATGCAATCCATTTTTTTCTATCACGTCAGGTTCTCTCACAAAAGGGGAGTATTTTTGAGGATGAAAACAAAATTTAAGCAATTTTTTTTTTTTATTTTTTTTTTAATTTTTAAGCAGAAGCAATGTGGTGAGTTTATACATCCTCTGGTAGCCATTGTCCATAAAACAACTTCACAGCACAAGAAAACAGGCACTACTTTCAAGCACTAGTAACAACAACAAGTGAACAGCACAGAGTGAGGAGGTACAGTGAACTGTAGGACAATAGCAGAAGCTCACTGCTTGGTGATGGAGAGGAAGGGGCAGCGCGACAGACAGGCACTGACATGAAAGATGCTCAGTGCAGTAAGTGGATGGAGGAGGGGGAGGGCAAGGACAAGTACTGACATGAATATCTAAAAAACGTAAAACTAGACAAGCAGTTTGTGAAATAACTGTACGTGATGGAATTTTTTCACTATTTTTCCCAAACTCAGCAATAAAAACACTATAAAAATCACTTATTAAATTTTAAACAATTTTTATGTCGCAGACCTGTGTAATCTATTATCATGAAGTAAATTTATATCTCATTTCATATTGGTTTAAATTATATTAAATTTTATGAACAAAATTGCTTTTTTTATGTTAGTTATATCAAAGTTGGATACATCCAGTAAAAGAAAAATCTTGTAATTAGTACATTGATTAATAAATTAATGATGTTGACTATACCTAATAAAACATAATATAATAATTATATTTGAAATGTGTCAACAATGAAGTTAATTAACCACATAAGTTTACACAAAATGGTCAAATATTTAATTTTATGATTGGCGATTAAAAGTAATTAAATTGATTTTAATTAAATAATAAACTTAAGGACCTCTTTCAAAACTTGTCAGAATTTGCAAATCGTAACATAGCATTTGAAAAAGTAATTGGTTCTATTCATCTACCGTCGTCAATCTACGTGTTGTGTAAAATCCTACACGATATTTATTAGGTCAATTGATCTTCACATTTATAGCTTGATTATTGATTCATGTTTTATAAATGTATTTTTCACACTTTCAAATAAATATAATATTCAAGTTCAACAACACAAAATTACATTTAAAATTCAGTTTTCATTCTTTTAAATTTTAGGCACAAGAAAGAGAAAGAGTTAAGACTTTGGTGCTCACAGGAATCATTCCCTTAAGCGATGCTCCGCCTGAAATGGCCAATCATCCGGTTAAATTGATCGATTTGTATTGTCAAAAACTTATTGCAATACGAAGAGAAAAGGTAATTAAATCTTATAATTACATCTTCTATAATATCTATGTAAACTAAATCGATTAATGTTTTCAGTTAAAAAAACCGAAAGTTCGTGTACCTCGTCACTTGTATTGGGATGATACCCCCGATCCTCCGTCAGGTTTGTCCATCGAAAAGGGACACATATTCAGAAAATCCGACGATAGGCTTTGTCATCATCCAGACAACTTCCTTGTTGATACCAAAGAGGACGATATTGCAAATGGATATATGTTTACTGACGATGATTTCATGAAGCTCTTTTACGAAAATCCATTAATTAAGCAGTTACAGGAGTGTATAGTACGTGTTGTTATTTTATAATAATATTATGTTTTAAATTTTGAACATTCATACAACTTTTAAAAGCATTTTAAAAAATATCTTTTTAATGTTCAATTTAAAAGTGAAATTAAAAAAGTTTTAGTTAGTTTAATATAGTTTAAACTGAGCTTATAGCTAAAATTATATTTTAGACTGTCGAAGAAATGTATGAACTTGCTGATCAAATTATTGGAACATTAGCAATCATAGAAGAAGGTGCCTCACCAGCTGAAGCATAGTTTTTTCAAAATATTACAATAAGCTATAATACTTTTTATTGTGGCATTTAATGCATCATTTTTATGTACTCGTAGTTAAGATCAAACACTGTATTGTTATTTAATCAAATTCTCATTTGTAATTGATTTTACTAAATAATAAATTAAGATAAACAGGTATAAGATATTTATTGTTTTAAAATTGAATCGTTGGTGTATTGAACTTGGCTTTTCAGATATTTACTGCTAATTTAAGTAATTATTTATCAGTATTTACAAAACTTTTTATACTGCCATTATTGTATTAAATTACACACTTTTTTTAGATTATAATAAAACTACTTCATTTATATAATTTTGTATACTGAATTCGAAAATGGCTTTAAAAAATTATATCTTTTCGATAGAAATAACGTAAAATTGGGCTAAATACGTTTACGCCAACAATAATGATCTTTTTAAAAACTAATAAATTTTATTAAGTCAATAATGTAGACAGAAAAACGGAGTGTAATTGCTTTATTAAAAGTAAGAATACAACTGATTAATCTTGACATTGTTTTCCCACCGGAAACAACGTATCTCTTATCAGTGCATTTACCTTATTGATAAAATGCACTCTTAACATTCTACATAATTACGTAATATTAATATAACGGCTACATAACTGAGATAATTGTAACTGGCTTCCTTGTGCATAAAATTAAAACATATATTTGAAGCAACACGAAAATACCTATAAATTTCAATTAATCTGACACCATACCCCGAAGGCACTTGATAAAAGGAGGGTTACCTGTTTTTCCTACTTCGCTGTTGAGATTTCGTGCTTTTCTTTTAAATGGTTGCCTTATAACTAAGAAAAAAATTTCTGTTATGGACGTAAAGTGCAATTAATTAAACAAATAAAAAGGGAAGCAACTTATTTTATGGTCTCATCAAAGAAATGGATAATAATAATAATAATACAACAGATTAATTATTAAATTGGGTATTGCGCTCAAATACTACTAATACCATGTTTAAAAAACACCCTCGGCGGCTTTCCACTTGGATTTCTCCTAATGGTTTATAATAAAATCAGATAGACTTTATATTGATATGAAAACGATGGAAAATGGCCACTCGAGATGGTAGCAGCAAAACCCGGAGCAACCGGAATACAGACCACAACAATTAAAGGCGGATGTCGCGGTCAAACTCCGAGGAAACGTGAAATTGGCGCACAGTGAAAGGAGAATAGTGGAAGATTCGGAGACGTTCAAGCAGGTGTTGATGCAGAATCCAATATCCAAATCCACTAGAGGTCCAAATCAGATATGGATGGAGACAAAGGTCTGGATAATGCAAGCCATAGACACAAGAACGACTAAAAAGACACCGATAAGAAGAAAGAACTGGATAAATAACAACACGTATCAACTGATAGAAGAAAGACGATAAATAAAACTATCCCACAACGACGCTGATCAAATAATGCTACATATCGACGGTGGAAAGGCAAAAAGTCTTAAGCGCCATTGCAATGCGTGGCGCTTAAGACTTTTTGCCTTTCCACCGTCGATATAATAAACATCGGGATAGGTGCGCCACTGGTGAATGTGTATACTCGACAAATTGAAAATTTTGAATTTCGGAATTAAAGTAATAGGAAAATTGGAAAATTTGTCTAACCGGAATAATAGGAGTACGAAAATCAAAGAGAAAAATTTGGATAAACTGGAAAACGGCGATCTGAAGAAATTTTTAGGTTTTAAATTTCGTCGAACTTTTTGAGGTTAGTTGAAATTATTTCGAAGTAAGGGGTTGCAAGAACAATAGTTTCCTCTCCAAGAGGTCAACTCGAACAGGGGTGAGCACAAGAATAAAGAAACACATAAATTAAGTGTGGTATTGATCTATTAATAAACCCTAAATACATAAAATTTGCATGCGGAAAGTTGGGTTGCCTAAGTTTGAGTGAGGTCAATAAAAGCAAATGAATAAGGAAGAACAAAATAAAACAAGATCGAACTCTGTACCATCGGTGAAAGACTACATTAAAAGAAAAAGAGAGGAAGAGTCCATAAACAAAGAAGAAAATAGAATATTCCAGAAAAGTAGACTAACAGAAAAAACCCCACCGAAAGAGATAAAAGTAGCTACGAAACAAAAAGAAGACACAATCGAAATGGAAGAACTGAGAGAAATGCTGTTAAACTTAACTCAAACCGTAAAAACCGGATTCAGTGAAACCAAACAAGAAATTAAATCAACTAAGGAGGAAGTTGGGGAAATCAAAGAAGGTCTGGCAGTTATGGAGAAAAGATGGAATGAGGAAAAGAAAAAGATGCATGAGATGATGAAAAAAGTGGAAGAGAAGAATACCGAACAGGAGACCAGAATAACAAATCTGGAGGCTCAAATAGAAGGATACGAAAGAGACAAAAAAGCTAATAACATAATCATTAAGGGCATGCCATTGGAAGGAGATGTTACCGAAGAAAAGATAGAAGAGTTTTTAAAAAAGGAAATGCAGACTCAAGTCAATGTTATAGATGCATTTAAAATAGGGAAGATGCCGGGAAAACAGATAATAGTAGCTAAATTAAGAGACCGTAACCAGAAAACCAAAGTAATGGAAAGTAAAAACAAATTAAAGGGCACGAAAGTTTACATAGAGAACGACCTTACCAAGAATGAAAAGTCGATACAGGATAAGATATGGGAAGCGGCCAGAAACGAGATGAAAGATGGAAACAGAGTCAAAGTTGGTTTCCAAAGACTATATAAGCAGGACAAAACGTATATATGGGACAAGACGGCAAATGAACTAAAACTAGCAAAAAACTAAGAAAAGATGAAGATAGAACAACTGGACCTTTCCAAACAGTTGTTCCAGAAGAGGGTGTTGGAAAAAAGACGACAACGCAAAGAAAAAGGAGAAATGCAAACAAAAAGAAAAAAGAAAAAAGGAAAACATACCGAATCGCTACATGGAATATTAGGACTCTCTTGAAAGCCGGAAAAATAGATGAGATCGCCGGAGAACTGTTAAAATACGAAATAGATATAGCTGCGATTCAAGAAACTCGTTGGAAGAGTCAAGGAGAAATTGTAAAGGCTGGATACGCAATGTTGTACTCTGGAGAAGAGAAGCAAGGAAGAAATGGCATCGGATTTATAGTAACGAGAATATTTTATGATAACATAATACAATTTAAACCAGTGAATGGAAGACTGGCATACATCAGAGTCCAACAGAGTCCCGCAAACATATCAATAATAAACGCTTACGCTCCCACTGAAGACAGCACCGAGATTGAGAAAGAGGATTTTTACAATGATTTAGAAGGCTTATGCGACACTATTCCCAAATCAGATATGTTGATAATAATGGGCGATTTCAATGCCAAAGTGGGTAAGGAAGAATACATTGCTGAAGTAGCGGGTAAACAAACAATTCACGATGTAACCAACGATAACGGGCACAGAATGTGTAATCTGGCAGCAGCAACCAACCTGGACATTAGCAGTACCCGATTCAAGCACAAAAAAATACACAAAGTAACGTGGGTTTGGCCGGGTGGTGAAGGCGAGGAGGGAAACCAAATAGATCACGTCATGGTATCAAAAAATCAAAAAACTTCCATCATAAATGTAAGAACATACAGAGGCGCTAATGCAGATACCGACCACTACCTAGTAGTGGCAGATGTCAAACAAAAGAAAACATACGGAACAGCAAGAAAGAATATGAACAAAAAGTTAGCAGTGAACAAATTTTGTGATGACTCAACCAGAAAGAAGTACGAGAATGCAGTGAAGGATAAAATGTCAACAAAAGAAAGAAATAGTGATATGGAACAAGAAAATGAAATCATCACAAATATATTGAAAGAGACTGCAAAACAAATAATAGGATACAGAGAGAAGAAAAAAACAAGAGAATGGTTCGATGATGAATGTAAAGACTTGAGTAACAAAAAGAGTAAAGCAAGAATAAAATGGTTAACAACGAATAAAAACGAAGACCTACAAAAATACAGAGAAATCAGAAAAGAAGCTGTTAAAACATATAAAACAAAAAAGAACCATTGGATAAAAGAAACGATGGAAGAAATAGAAAAAAACAACAGACAGAACAGCCGACAATTCTACGAAAAAATAAGACAACAAAAAACAGGAAGTAAGATAAAAACAAGAGGAATGAAGAACAGTGAAGGAAGATTGGAGGATGACATAGAGAAAGTAAATCAGATATGGGTGGAACATTTTCAAAGACTACTAACTACGGAGGAAGAAGGAGATGACCACGAAATAATAAATGAGGAAAACCAACAAGTTGAGGAGCCAACATACGAAGAAATAACAGAAATAATAAGTAAACTCAAAAATGGAAAATCTCCTGGCAAAGATGACGTGAATGCGGAGTTGATCAAATATGGAGGGGAAGTGCTGCACGGAAGAATATACGAAATAATAAAACAGGTGTGGAATGAAGAAAAAATGCCCAAACTATGGAAAGAAGGTATAATAGTCACGATAAAGAAAAAAGGAGATGTCGAAAGGTGCGAGAATTACAGAGGAATCACATTGCTAAACACCGCATATAAGATATTATCAGCATTAGTAAACAAGAGATTAAAAAGTTTTACGAAAGAAATTATTGGCGAATATCAATACGGATTCACAGAGGGTAGATCGACAGTAGATGCAATTCACGTCCTGAAACAAATTATAGAAAAAAGTTATGAACACAACATTAATATGTATATACTGTTTATAGATTTCAAACAAGCTTTCGACAAACTAAAAAGAAACAAGATAATTGAGACCATGCAAGAATTTGGAATCCCAAATAAACTTATAAGAATTACAAAAATAACACTGGAAGAAACCACAGCCTGCGTAAGAACTTCAAATGGTGAAACCAGAGATTTCATAGTAAATAGTGGAGTCAAACAAGGCGACGCCATGTCATCAACATTGTTCAATTTGATTCTCGAAAAAATAATCAGAGAACTAGAAATTCAAGGAACAATAATAAACAAGGAAGTACAAGTGATTGCGTACGCTGATGACGTGGTAGTAATATCAAGAAGTAAAAGAGCACTAATTGCAACCTGTAAAGAAATAAAAGAAACTGCAAAAAGCATGGGATTGATAATAAACAGAGACAAGACCAAGTATATGAAGTGTCCAAGAGAAAATACAAGAGACGGAATACGGATTGAGGATCATATCTATGAGGAAGTGGATGATTTCGTATATTTGGGAGTACAGATAAACAACGCAAATGAAAGACAACAAGAAATTAAAAGAAGAATTCAGTTGGGCAACAAAGCATATTACGCCAACAAGCAATTATTGAGTGATAAAAACTTATCGAGGGCAACCAAGTTAAAAATATATAAAACGATAATAAGACCGGCGATTGCGTATGCTGCAGAGACTCTGTGTATGACAAAGAGAGAGGAGGAAGAGCTGCGAGTTCTGGAGAGAAAAATATTGAGAAGAATATTTGGTCCGAAAAAGAATGACCACGAGCACAGACCGATGACGAATTCGGAAATAATACTAGAAATGGAAAACGAAGACATCGTGAGGACGATGAAATCGATGAGATTGGGATGGCTCGGTCACGTGATGAGGAGAGACGAAGAAACCTCAATAAAGAAAATCACGGAGTGGAGACCAACAGAAGTCCGTAGCAGAGGAAGACCAAGGGTTCGGTGGTGGGACCAAGTAATGGAAGATATCAAAAGGATAAGAATCGAGAACTGGAGGACAAAGATCATGGACAGAGGATTATGGAAAAGAATCACAAGCGAAGCAAAATCAAATACTAGACTGTGAAATGAATTAGAATGAAATGTAAGAATATGGGGACTAAACCAACCCAAAAAATGGTTTTGTAAAATCTCTTACGGAGATAGCTATATTCTGTCAGGAATAAAATGCTTTATTATTATTATTATAATAAACATAAACAATCAAATTCAAAAAAGTTCAAGGAAAGACAAGACCAAGCAGATCAATGACATACGTGTTCAACTAGGGAAGAGAACAAACTAATAAAGCAAAAGTTGGACATATACACCAGAAAATACGGCTGGGAACTTAACAAAAGCAAAAGAAAAATTATAGTCATAGACAGAGAGCTAATTAGTGTAACTAAAACTTAAATATAGCAGGATATGAGGTGGTGGATAGTTTTGATTACCTAGGTTCGCTTATAGGAGGAAATGAAGGATGCGAAAGCGAGATCAGGAGACTCTTGGCAATAGCCAGATCAGCAACAAAAAAGACTGGTAAAAATAATAATATAGAAATTAGAATAGAGTTCTCCAAAAATCAATATGCCAACAAAATCGTAAAGACAACTTACCACATAGAAGTTAAACAAACAGGTTTAATTCACCAGTACATTCCAAGGAAATCAATATGAAATACAGTTACAAATATATAAATTTGATTATAAAAACAAACTATGGTTAATAATACGTTAACTATCTCTAACCCTCAACATCTAAAAATATTTTTTATATTTATTTATTTAATAATTAAATATTATTTATTAATCTAGAACTAGCAAGTAACTAAAAACTTGGTAAAACAAGATCTATAATTTAAAAAAAAGTAAGTAAAAGCAATTTTACCAGTTAAAAGATTAAAATCAAAATTTTCTTTTAAAGCTTAAGCTTTGATGGCATGAGTCAAATGTATGAAGGAAAATACAAGCCATCAAGTCTTTAAGCTTCAAAAGAAAATTTTGATTTTAAGCTTTTAATTTGAAAAACTTCTTTTCTGTTTTGTTTTTTTATTTTTTCCCATACCTATTACTTTTAGATGATGGACTGAACACATTTATTTATTTTCAGTTGTAACCTTTTTAATCTGTCCATATTGTCACTAATTAGATAATTAATAATTCGTTCGCGTGATGGAATCGATCCTAAAATTTTATAACTGCTGTCAATAATTATATAAATAATTTCCCCAAAACTTGATAAATTAAAATTTCTCTCGCTACAGAGGCCAATCTTCAAAATTTCAACTCTATTAGGCGATTTATTATGATTTATTATGATTTTAAAAAAGATTTAAGTGCTTACGAATGCAAAGAGAGTTTAGATTCAACTTTTAGTGAACAAGCACCTTCCTTGGCTACAATTTACCGATGGTATAAGGAATTTGAACGCGAAAGGAATTCCGTTTAGCATCAAAAAGGAGCAGGACGTCCTTCTACCGCTGTTACCGACAAAAACATTGCTGCTGTTAAAAAAATAATTAAAGAGGACAATAAATCCACTTATGGGGTAATAGAGCATCAACTCAAGATTGGATCCTGAGCTGTTAAAACAATCATACACGATCACCTGCATTTAAAAAAAGTGGTCCGTCGTTTTGTGCCGCATCACCTTTCTGATTTCCAAAAAGCAGAGCGTGTAAGAATTTGCCATGAAACTCTAAATTTGTTAAATAATGGCGGACACCAAATTTATTCCAAAATCGTGACAGGTGACGAAACTTATATTTCCTTTTTCGACATACCTACTCGTCAAGAGAGTCGTGTATGGATTCACGAAGATGAGGAAACTCCAACAATGATCAAGAAACAGCGAGCTATGAAAAAAGTTATGTATGCGGTATTCTTCAGAAGTACGGGCCTAGTAAATGCCATTAAGCTAGATGGACAAAAGACAGTTACAGCTAAATGGTACACTGAAAAATGTTTACCTGATGTGTTCAGTAGAGTTCCAGCCAAGGGAATTATGCTCCACCATGATAATGCATCATCCCATTCGGCAGCTATAACTCGCCAGTTTTTGGCTGAAAAAAATATAAAAGTCATAGAACATCCGCCGTACTCACCTGATTTAGTAATGTGCGACTTTTGGCTATTTTCTGGGTTTAAAAAAAATTTGCGGGGCAGAAGGTTTTCGTCTGAAGAAAAGATTGATACCGCAGTTCATACTTATTTTGAAGGTGTTCCGAAAGAAGATTGGTTGGGAGCTTTTAAGCAGTGGAAAGAAAGAATGGTCAAGTGTATCATTGTTGGAGGGAATTACTTTGAGCATATTTAAAATAAAATCCTAGAAAATATTAACGTGTTTTTTATTCTTAATAAATTCAGCTTGACCCTCGTATATTTACTATAATATATCAAATCTAGAGTTATTCTATGGCATTTAATAAAAATAGAACGATTTAAATTCGCGATAAAATCTTTTTAAGATTACAAAAGAGCATTGTAACATTTAACTCGAAAACTATCCATGTTATCAAAACATGTTTTGGATAATATTATCTATATCTTTTGTCTCAACATTTTCTTTTTAAACTTGCCATTAAGCCATGAATTGAGTTGAAAAAGTAGTTAACACTATTATTACCCAGGAATTGTAGGTAAAATATTTAGCCATGAAACCTCAAACAAGCTTATGTAAAATTGAAAATTTTTGTTTAGGGACTCATTTGACAAAATAAATTTACTACAGATTTTCATGCTAGCATCCCAGTTTATTTTTGGGCACCATCTTAGAAAATAGTAATCGAAATCTTATTTTTAACATTTACCTCGAAAAATACCCACATATCAGGATATATACCTATAGTATTTATCAAATAGAAAATTTTGGAAGGCAACACCATGTGCATTGTCTACCTGAATATCAGGAACGAGAGCTCCAAAATATTTTTGAAAAGAACCGAAATGAAAGAGTATGAAATTTGAAGTAGCCTTCTTTAGATTTTATAACAAAGTTTTGCGCAGGAATAGCAGCGTATTCCTGTAACACGTCTTGAAAGTGAACGGCTAGTACTAGAAAGGTCCCGTCGCGTCGGTCGCAAATGAAAGAATATAATTTTCGGTGACGATTACCTAACCCTGGTCACTCCAAATAAATTGAAAATTTCCTATTGCAAAGAGGAAGGTTTATATAGTATACTGACATAATTTTAACAAGCGAAGATATAATCAAAATTTTGAGTAAATCGAATTTTAAGTTTGCAAATTTACATGTAAAATTAGTGAGATTCCCGCGCGTCGCTCCATTCTGTTGACGGTACGTGCGCTATGAATGACCCTACCACTTAGAACATAGCCACAACCCCCCCCTTAGATCCTGCAACAAAAATTTCACTATATGCAGATGACACTGCAATATACACATCCTCAATCCACCCGGACATAGCCACAACCCGCCTCCAGGAGGCGATCACCGATCTCGGAAGGTGGTACGAAACTTGGCGCATCGAGGTTAACTCGAGCAAAAGTTCCGCGATCATGTTTCGAAATCGTTGCAAGCCTCACAACTCCAGTGTCTGGATGTTTGAGGAGCAAATCCCCTGGAAAACCAAGGTCAAGTACCTTGGCATTACCATGGACCGGCGCCTCAAATGGGACGCTCACATTTCCTCCGCAACCGGTAAAGCCAAATGCCTCTTCAATAGATTGTTCGTCCTCATGAACAGTAAAAGTACCATGTCCCCCGCTAACAAACTAAGATTATACAAAGCCATAATCCGCCCGACAATGATTTATGCCTCCCCTGTCTGGGGATACGCACGCCCTAGGGCCATAAATAAACTTCAAGTCATTCAAAACAAAAATCTCCGAGCTATTTTCAGCGCCCCCTATTACGTCACTAACAGGCGACTACATGCAGACGCCAAACTAGATCTTATTAACACTCTTAACCGCAAACATGCCACCAATCTTTACAACAAATCCAAATTTTCAGAAAACCCACTATTAAATCAACTAGGTCAATACAACCCAGCCGACTTCTTCATTCCCCGTCCCAAATCACTCCTGACCACGGACAACTCCTGACCATAACTCACCCCCACACAGACTAATGTATGTTCACAGGTTTAACTTACACAAATTCTCTTCGAAAGTGAATTTATTCACTAGATTTGTGTAATTTTTCGATCAATTTCCACAAGCTTCGATAAATCACCCCCCATAGTATCACTACAATCCCACTAGTCGCCAATTCTGACTAGTTCCAAGTAGAAGCCACTCACTTCGAGGTCATCAATAGAAATTATAATTTCTTTCTTCGAATTAGGGACTCTACTATATCGGCAAACGTAAAAAATTTCTTTTTCTTCACATATCTCATATTCACAGTCACAGCCCAGGTTTCTAACCAGTCAGTCCGCCAAGCGCCAATTCCCAGAGACCCACCGGTCTCTACAACTTCCAATGTCATTAATGTATTCTTTCAGATGAAGGAGAGAAGGCCGGCCATGCCGGGATGCTCCATCAAATACATATCAGATAAAGGTAAAGGTTCGCACCGGCAGATGCAGCTCGACTCTCGTACATGTAACATCGATTATTTTTTGTTTTTACGCGATTTTTTGGGGGTGAAACGTAATAGTTTACTGCCCCATACCGCAACTATACTTTTTAATGCTATTTCAAGGGTCTCTAAGCTCCCGGTTTTTATTTATCCCGGTTTTCTTGATATGTGGCGCCTTCTCGTATATTTAGCCTAGTAACCAGAGTCAAAACCGCCCTAGAGGGGTGCAACCCGGAGCGGAGCGGAGGGGCGCCCCGTAAGGGTAGGTTTTGACGATGGATTACCCTCCTTATCGAATGCACACCCCAAAAATCGAAGAAAAATGCGCTAAATTTACGTACTTTTCAAATTGATTTTTCGCGAAATTTTTATTATATCTTCGCTTGTTAAAATTATGTCATTATACTATATAAACCTTCCTCTTTGCAATAGGAAATTTTCAATTTTTTTGGGGTTGCCAGGGTTAGGTAATCCGCCCCAAAATAGGATCTTTGTGTAAAAATGTGAAATGAAATTTAGAGACTACTACTTCAAATTTTGTGGTTTTTTAATTTGATCCTTGACACGTTTTTTGTCAGAGCTCTCTTATAATATTTGGGAAGGTCAAGAAAAACCTACATACATGGCGTTTGTTTATTTTACACCACTGGAAAATTAAATTTATGAATTTTATTTAACATATTTTGTATTTTAAAACAGAATAGTGGGATTTCGGACCTTACTAGGGGATATCAAAACTATTCAATCATTTGTCGACGTTTCGAGATTTATTTTCTCCTCCTCAAGACTCACGAATATAGTTATGTCGTCAAACTAAACCAAATCATGTACTCAACAATCAAAATTTCCATCAAAACTTTAAAAACCATCAATGTACACTCGTAAATCGTAAAAAACAATAAAAAACATTGACTTAACATACGCACAATGTGTAAATAAACTCTCATTGTTTGAGAGTTACAATACCACCCTAAAGGAAAAAGAGACATTGGGCGACCGAGGAAGCATTGGATGCCGAACAGGCTTTAGCCTAATCCAGATTGATATGATTATTAAAGTATTGACGATCTCTGGTCTAATTCTCATTAATTTTTCTATTGGTATGTAATAATAATTATTGCAGTAATAAATTTTTAGTATACGGTTCTGATAGGACCCTAACACACCTACGACTAAATTTTGATGTCTCTAACTGTTTAATAAATTTAATGTAATACTATTTATAGTATGTTGTAATACAATCTTTTATAATTTTACTACGCTATGAATTAATACGCAATAACTGAACCACCCTGTATAACCGTTACGATCTGAAAATGTTAAATTACTTTTTTGAAATAAATCTTTACCTCTACAAGTACTTCCTCCACAGCAATTATTTCATAAACCTTCCAATTTTATCAGAAATTTACGCAATCAAAGTTACTTTCGTAACACCAAAAAATTAAGAAAGTGCAAACGGTAAAAAATAAACCCTTAATCAAAAGAATATCAACTTTCTAAATTTAATTTGATCTTCCTACGAATAAATAAGATTTCGTAATAAAAATGGATACTGATGCTTTTGCTTTTATTATAACTAGATGCCTTATAAAGTTAATAAGAAAATTTTGTTTATTTTTGTTCTTTCTTTAATCTAAGTAAGTTTAAAATTAATAAATAAACAGCTTTTGTTTAACAAGTTTTATTACAATTTTTTACACAGGAATTCCATAGAAGCGACGACAATTTATGTCACTATAGAGTAGCTAAATCGTCCCCAAGTTTCTTATTAACAGCCAATAAATGTAGAGCTATAATTTGAAATGTGTTTAAAATAAAAATTGAAACTGAAAACCAACTTGATATACATATTATACAACGGGACAAGGGGAGTTCAAATTTAATTTAAACAACTCTCTGTATTGTAATAACAGCGACAGGTGGTGCATCGGTTTCCGTCGCACAGTGCAATGTTATTAAAGTTTTGGTTAATGAAGATATAACATTGGCTGAAATTTATCGTCGTCTACACGCACAGTTTAGAGAAGAGTGCCTACCGCGTAATTCGGTGTTATAATGGTGCAAATCCTTCAAGGATTGCCGCAATCGTATGTCAAACACTCCACGCGCTACTCGACTTGCCACTGCAGTAAAACAAATGAATATCCTACAAGTTGATGATCTTTTTCAGAATATCAGGCGAGTTAACTGAAGCAGTGCATAATATTATTACTGGTAGTATTAAAATACAACAAGCTCCTATTTAGTAAGGTTAGCATAGGTTGGATCCCCAAAGAATCGCCATTAAACAGAAAAATTAGTGACTCCAGCAAAATTGCAACACTTACAACAGGATGGAGAAGACTTTTTGTCAAGTATAATAACTACCGCTGAAATCTAGGTTCACTTTTGCATTCCAAAACGTAAGCTGGTCAGAATGGAATTAAAGATCGTCATCTTAACGAGGTTGTAGCGGTCATAGAATTAGTCACGAAATATGGAAGTTCCGTGCTACATAAACTAATCGCCTCGGCAGCGCAGTTGTTTGAGCGCGCTTATTTACAGCTAATACGCCTGGGTTCGAATCCACGTTGAGGAACATATTTTTCAGCATACCATCTTCAAAAGGTGATGAATTGATTGCGCAGTCAACTACGAGATTTCTGAACTCTTGTGAAGTAGTAACATTAAAATAGTGTAGAAGAGGCATATACGTCAATATAAATCAGGCTATGACGCATCCCAGGTTAAAAGATTATAATTCTATTATACTTAGTTATGTATATGCTATTTTATTTGTTTATAAATAATACCTTCCAATTATTATCATAGTGGGTTGCTATTATGAATTTGTTTTATAATTTTATTAAAATGTAAAATACAGAAGCGTCTGGCGTGACGTGTTATTTAATTTAAATTTTTAATTAACAGGAATTTTCCTCCCTTAGGATAATAATGTCAGGTAATACTACCTGATACTCTTGCTATTCTCAATTTCTTTATCAAACGCGAAAGAGGTTATTAAAAACACTTATATAGGATATCAAGAGCAATTTAAAATAATAACAGGTAATTTAGTAAACAGTGGTTGTTGTTTGGTGTTTCACAAGTTAGTAATCTTTAGAAATTTGATTGGATTTTATGTCGCATTTAGGGATTTTGCTTGTAACGCTGCTGCTTTACTCTACTGACAATGCTTGGGTGACCATTGAAATTTAGGTGGGCATTTTACAAGTCATTAATTTTAATCACGCCAAGCCACGAATAACTTTCAGACCAAATGATACTAAAATCTTAATTGTTTTATTCCATTAGTGTAAACGGTTAGTTAGAAGACATTTTTGAGTTTATTTTGTTTAATTAAGACGTATCTAGTTGTGGAATTCCTATCCCATACCACTAAACTGCAAACTGAAAGTTTCCATTGATTGGAAGTTGGAATTATGTAGAAATCTCACTTTGTAAATTATTGATTTAGTGGAGATAAACCTAATAAAAAAGTTATTGCACGTGTGTGCATAACCGATATTAGTTGATATCATCAATTGTCATCTTTGGAAATATTTATACGTTTTTCTAATTTAACGTTTCATTTATTTTACTTGCTTTTTGTGCATGACTTCACAATTTGTTTTTATGAACCAAAAGAATTATATGTTTAATCAATTCTTCATAAAATGATAAAACTAAGAAAAGTATAGGTAGTATGAAGAATATAATAATGAAAAATATGATAAAAATAAAGTTACATAAATGAAATAAAATTTAAAAAGGCAATTTCTGGTTATTATGTCAAAGCGGATAAATATTATTATAATAACTTTGTTATTTGCAATGGACGTTGTATTAGATTTTTATAGTATAATTCGATTTGTCAGGTATCGTACATTGCGTTCCGTTTGGATCATATTCCCAAACTTTCATAAAAATTTTTAAAATAATTCTGAAAATTCAGAACAATACGAAATATCTTACTAATATATTATTTCACATCCCTGGAAAGGTAATTTCGCAAGGAATTCATTGTATAGTTTGTTTCAGAATAATTGAAATTAAAAAAAGTCATAGCATCAAATTACGTTGATATAAAGACGACACATAATACAGAGATAAGATTATCGGGTCAACCAAGGGAACATAATATGCATTGCTAAAGGCTGGCGCGAGATTAAAATAATTAACCTTATCTCTATTATTATGTTTTGTTTATAGTTTGTACGTTCTTATATCAACGTAATTTGATGCTATGACTTTTTTTAATTTCAATTATTCTGAAACAAACTATACTACGTAATTTTCATTGACCTCATGAGAGATAAAACAGTACGTATATAGTTATTTACGTATAAGTAACAGAAAATGATATTACAAATGAGATTGCTTATCAGAACGAGCCGTTTAGGCGAGTTTTGAAAAGCAAGCGAATTTGTAATGGATCGGTTCTGTACGCATCACGTATGCTATTTTTTCTCCAGGATAAATTCCTACAGGAATAAAAAAAGAAAACTGTAGCAAAATAATCAAAGGAATACCACAAAATAATTTTGTAATGAAATGAAATGCCAAGATTCAAATAAAAACATTATGCAACAAACACATTAACAAAACATTAACATTAACAAACACAAAACAACACAAACAAAAACATTAAGTTAAATGCAAAAAATAAAATAGTTATTATTACAAATTAAAAATCCAAAACAAACTTATTATTCAAACGAATGTATAAATAAACCCACACGTGTAGGCGCGAAAGAAATGCAACTGCTTGTTAAAAAGATAACAAGTAGAAGTTATTGCAGACGGGGTTTCCCCGGAGCGCATCAAAGCAACTATTAATCTAACATAACATGGACCGAAAATATGAAACGTGATATACATGAATCGAAAACGATGTTTTCGGTTCATGTATTGCCATGTAATGCTACTGAATATTCACAATTTTTTATTTCTAAAGCGAGGAAAATAAAATGGCACTTAATTAATTTTGCACCGGCCAGCAATGCATGAAAACTCTCAGGGTCAAAGGTGGGTTGCTGAATCAATGAAATGCTCAAATAAATTGTATTAACCAAATAACTTTCATAAAAATCGGATATTAATTTGTTGTAACTTGCACCTTATTTTCTTTTACTTACTGCTGTGATTAAATCAAACCAAATGTAACTACTGTACAACAAGAATGCAATTTATTAATAAACAGAAATATCAAAAAGAACAAAAGAGAAATTTTCATTATTAAGATTAAATCAAATTTTACAAGAATTAACTAATAATAAAATGTTTAATAAAACCCCAAAATTTAAAAACACGAGCGAACTTAATGTTACGAAAAGTGTAGACGCAACTATTACCGCCTAGTTTGTGCACAATCGACGTTGAACATACGGCGGGCAACCAGGAAGATGTTTTGAAGTGTAGTCCAGATCCCATAACATGAAAAGTTCCAGGGTGTGTAGTTGATCGATCGGATATCGGCTACTGACAGTGTAAACGTTCAGATAGGTTGAATTTTCAATAAACTTCCTTATTTTATATAACTCGAAAACATAACCATCAATACTATCGACCATACCAATTGCAGTGGTCCCAAAAATTTTCATAAATTTCACAATTTAAATCTTCTTTCTTATTCACCATTAATATTTCGTAAACTGAACTTAATTGATTTTGATTTACACGCGAAACTTTCAAAATAATTCTCAACTCAATTATACAATATTTTACAATCTTCTCGTGGACGTGTAGATCGTTCCCAAATTTGCAATTTAAAACCAAATTCACGTCTTCTCGCCTCTCAAACTACGTGTTGACGTCCCAACATTCGGAACGAGACTCTCCAAATTTACGTCCTTACTCCTTCATGGACGGACTCGAACTCCTTGTATTCTTCTTTCCTGGCCCCACCAAAATTCTTTATCAGCCCGCGCACTCGTTTCAAACATCACAACTATTTAAATTAATCCCCTACACTTTAACAATTAAATTTTATTTTTGATTTAATCATAAACTTATTTAAAACCAAAACAACTAAATCTTCTTTTGTCCTTTACATAATCTTTTATTACATCTCTTTGCACAAATAGTCACATTTGTTATCTTTCAGGTAAAATGAAGCAAGCAGTTTATTAAAGGAGCATCAAGAAACTGTAGGTGCAAGTTCTTATCTATCATCATGTATCTGAAATTACTGTCACGATATGAGCATTTCACAGAAAAACACCCAATTACGCTAGACCTACCCTTATGCTAAGATAACACGACAGTATATCAAGTTACATTAGATTGCACCAGAATTGCTTATTTTCGAAGAGATAAATCCTTTCGAAAGTAATGATTTCGCGCTATCCTGGAGAAAAAATTATTTATTTCGATTAAGCTGCTGAAAATTTCGGTACTTTAAAAATAAAAATTTTAAATGCACGGAGTTGTTTACTTTTAGTTGAAAAACTCTGCATATCCAGGAATAATTTTTTTACAAAGGGCCCCCTTTAAACTTATATAGTTCCAACCCCACAAACGCTGAATTCTGCAACTATCATTTTGTATTTGATAAAAGTAACCTTTACTATACTCGTATTTCATTGTTTAAATCAAGTAAAAGTTAAATCAATATAAAAGAATTAACTAATCCAATTTTATATAAAGCTCTTATTTAATCTGATAAATACCACGAATAAAAATGTTAAATTCTCTAATTTGTCAGCTGAATTTAAACCATTTAAATTTAGAAAATATTTTTGTAACAATATTAAAGCTTTCAAAGATGATATAATAACAAGAGCAAGATTCGCATTGAAGAGAATAATTTGCTGTTTTACGTAACTGCTAAATTTCGTTTCCAATTAATTGCGGAAAAACAAATTTTAATTCCAGGAAATATTTACAGCTTTCCATTAAAAAATAGTTTCGGAAATTAGCACCGAGTTATCGGTTTGTTGCTATGTGCCGAATCAGATGGAGTCGTTTGTTTTCTCTTAGATCGTAAAACTGAAAAGTTAGCTGCTCATTAGAGAAGTCGGACGTTAGGCGTATTTAAATTAGAGACACGTCGGACCGCCGAACAAATTTTTCTTCCACAAAATGTTTTTTATTACAACGTTTGTATTTATTACAAAGTTGGTATTTATTCACATGTAAAAAAATGCTCTGGCATTGTTCTTTCCATTTTTACATAATATACTCCTAGTTATGCTTATCAATATAGGAATAACAATTCTAGGAGGAAAATAAGATGTGATTTTGAAGTTACTTCAAAAACTTCATGCGCATTTTTTAATCAAAATAATTTTTTTTTCAAAATAATTAATGTAAGTATAAAATAAATTTATACTTAGTAGGAGACTAGGGAGGTTTGATACATTTTTAACAAAAATGTGAATAACAATGTTACGATGAACATTTACAAATCCATTTATGCCAGGGTGCAATTTAAGGACTTCGCTTAGGAATTAAGCAATATTAAATTATTGAAAATTAAAAGTTTAACCTTGATTAAAAATTTTTGAAATTGTCAATGCAAAGTGTCTCAAACCTCCCTATACATGGGAGGTTTGATACATTGATAGGGAGGTTTGATACAATAAGATATTATAAGCAGTAGGAACGTAATCGTTTATTTTTAAAACACTAATTATTGATACATAATTCGCAAGTAAACATTTTTATGCCATAGTTGACACCTGCACAGGCTGAATGGCACCATTTCAGACATTGCTGACAACGAACCCACTTTTCTCCAGAACGAGACACTGAAAATAACGAATTGCAGTAGATGTAAGCGGCATCTTCATCGTCATCTGCCTCAGAATATAGTTCTTTCTCGTTTTCATCCTCAAAATCCGAGTCATCGAGCACATTTCTTATCATTTTTGCATTTCTATTTAAAACATTTCTTTTGAGGTGGGATTCACTACATCCTGCATTGTGTTGTTCAAAATGATCACTTTTTCCAGTTTTCCTAGATATGTTTCGTTTGACCTGTTGAATTTTCGTTTTCATCCGTTTTTTTCTTCCCTCATATTATATTCGGCCTCAATGGCCCATTTTTATGGGGTATCAGTTAAAATTCTGGTCCGACCAGGCTTTCTGCCTCCTTTTTTCTTACGTGGTAGTGCTTTGGGATAAGGACGAACTTGTTCAGGACTTTTAAATAAAGCATATGTGGTGATTGGAATAGTGGTGGTATTTTTTAAAGAAGTTTCCATTACATTTGAAGGTGACTCCTGCTGAGATAAGGATGTGCCAGGTTGAGCTTTTGGGTCATCTATATCCGGTTCTTCTTCTGGGTTTTGCCCTACTTCCTGATATGGTCTGTTTGTAACTTCCGCTCCAGCAAAATCGAGTTCTTCAATTAAATGTGGATTGAACGGATAAATTCCAGTGGTGGAAAATCCTTTGGTAATATTTGAAGGTGTGAACGCTCTGACATACGCTAATCCAACTAATTCCGGTATGTTTTTAACGAAATTGTTTGTCCTGAATGACTGACCATCCATGCATCTGCCTGTTCATTGTAACATCTTTTAAATGGACCAAAAACTGACACGTCCAGTGGTTGTGGTCGGTGGCTCGTGTGAGGTGGTAAAGTTAACAAATGGATTCCGTTTAACTTACAAGTGTTTAAGGCTTTGGGTGAAATATGGCTTTCGTGATTGTCAAGGATCAATATACATCGGTTTTCTTTCGAACATTTTACGTATTTTATGAAGTGATCTAGGTATTTCACGAAATTATCTGCGGTCATCCATCCGCTTTCGTGTGTCACAGCAATGGAACCTGGAGGAGCACCTTGGATCATATAATCCTGCATTCTCACACGAGGAAATATAAAAAACGGTAGCACTGAATTTCCCAATGCATTTATAGCACAACAAACTGTTACCAGTGTCCCACGTTCTGCAGAAGTAGTTTTCGAAATTTGCTTTTGCCCTTTACGAGCAATGATCTTCTGAGGTTTGTGCGCAGTAGTCACTCCGGTTTCGTCTAAGTTATATACGGATTCTGGACCAAAAGTTTCTCGTTCCATTACAATGCGTAAATTATTGTAAAATTCTTGCACATTATGTCGATTGAACGCAGTCGCTCTGCCCAAGCTAGTGGCTACAGGACTTCGCAATGATAATTGGGGATGACGTGACATGAAACCTCTTAGCCAGTCGTAGGAAGCACACTCGTTTTTCTTCCAGTTTTCTGGTAGCTTTTTATAGTTTTGTTGTCCAAATTGATACGCAAATGCTCGTGTTTGCTTAGGCATAAGACCATAGTAAAGGTCTGCATATGTTAGCAAATATTCCATTAGAAGCGATTCTTCGTTGGGCGAAAAAATTTGTGAAGTGACAAAATTTGGTGAAAAAGTGATACCTTTATCCTCTTGGCATTTTGAAACATATCTCTTCAAAGTCATTTTGTCAACAACATTCAGTCCATATAGGGAGGATTGATACGCGTATCAAACCTCTCTACGCAAACTGTATCAAACCTCCCGGGACAACAAATTTATGAAATATATGACGCAAACGTATTATAACATTCGATTAAAGATCTAAACTACTGGCCTCTATGCTCTAAATGAAAAGCGCTTCAAGCACAATGTAATCAATTTCGTTAGTTTTTGTTGTTAAATTGATAAAGTCTTACGTTTTGCTGTGAACTTTTCAGTATAAAATTGTACACCTCGGTTTTGCCTTGAGCGCCACTTTCAAACGAAAGAAAATTTATAAAATGTAAAATTGAAATATTCGAGGGTCCAATTTTATAAGAAAGCTCACCACCTCGTCCCTCTTGTATAGCTCAGCCTTGAGTCTCCCTCAGAGTATTGTGGATCTTAATTCAATTAAGGGATGAAGCTTATTTGAGTTGAAATAAAATTGTTTTGCACTAAGTAAAAATTGTGGATTGCTTTTAAATGAATGAAGAGATAAATGTGATTTACCTTTGTTTTTATTGGTCTCAAAAATTAGAATGCTTTCCTGTAATTTGTTTAAATAATAAAAGAGATTGTTTTTAAAGTCAGAAATAATTTTATATTGATAAATAATTTCGTATGCGCAAATATCAAAAATAAACTAATAAACACACAGATAATTTATCTGTTGGCAAAAGTATACAATTATCAAAATATCAAAAATATCTTAAACAATGACGATCCAATTCTTCGTTCTCTTCTTAAGGCGTAGAAAATGTGATTATAATAAATTACAAAAAGTTAATAAAATAATTTCAAATACCTGTTTCAAATAAATCCTGCTTATATAAAAGCCTGCGCACACAACACTATTTTGATTCACGCACACTCCGTTGAATTTGCACTCAGCTGTTGTCGTAAGTTGATCGCGTTGATAAAATTGTTGCTCCTGTTGACTGTGACTAATACGGTGTTGATCATCCAAATTGACTTGCTAATTATTGATGTTAATTAGATGGAATGACGGTAAGTTGTTCGGAATTATTCAATCCTTAGATATTTGAATTGTGAGTTGAAATGAACACATTTTGTTGCTTTCAGATGTTATAACTAGTGGTAGCCATTTTTGATGTCAGTTATATCAAATTTTTGTAACCAATATTTGCTGCGCTACACATCTGGTTTGTTCCAATATCGAGTTTTAACTTTTACACCACACACGTCCGTTCGTTTCGACTGGTAAATTTCAACTTTTTTACATCGCACGTCCGTTCATTTCGAGTGCTCTAGGTCAACTGATTAAAATTGCGCAGTTTTCCAAATTCGTTGATTTTTGGAGTACTTGTAAGTCAATTCTTTCTTTATTTAAATTGTTTTGTTAACCAAATTTTATATAATTTGCAGGATAGATTCCATTTTATGAATGATGAATTTTCCATAACATCTGATGAGTTTTACTTCCCAATAACTGGTTTTTGGAGCAGTTTTCAGTAGTGGATTTGACGATTTTTGTAATCACTTTGTTGTTATCGCATTTCAATGGATTTTGAGCTCTATTAACCTTTTTACCGATTTGGAAGATCAAATTATACTTTACACATACAGTAATTTATCAGATACATTTAGTTATAACCAGAATTTCATATAATAAGTTATTCTCAAAGAAATTTCGATTCAAAGTACACAAATTGTACAGGTTATGTTCTGCAGATAACAATTTGCAGTAAATTTGATTATTTCTGTTTTAAAATGTCTCTTTGTGAGATTTTGATATGGTCATCTCATTTATGAATATATTTAACAGGTTTTAATCTAGTATTCTGATCTTTAGAGATCTTTATTGGGTTGTAATATCATAAAATAATGTGAATGCTTTTATCTCTTCAATCTATAATTATTAAAGTAGGTCAAACTTGTAAAATATCATAATTAACTTAGAAATTGAATCATTTGCCTCGGGTTGGTACATTTTGAATCACAGCAGTTTGTTATGCGGAAACTTACACTGAATTGTTAGAAAACACACTTTAAGCTTAAAAACGTTTAATCAACATGCGTTTGTTGAAAGATTTCGTCAGACACTGTTACAACATCCACAGTCAGCATTTCACTCGGTCACGGCTTCTTTAAGGAACCGGGGCGCGAAATTTAAACGTGTATCAAGCCTCCCTGCGTATCAAACCACCCTAGTCTCCCCTACTAAAATTTATTATAAATAAATTTATAATACACAGTCGGTAATGTAAATATATTTTTACTAGAGGAATTACAAATTTTTTATTGGCTTTTATTCCTTTTTATTTGTTTTAGTTAAAAATTTTATGAAGTTCTTTAATTTCACGAGTAAAAGTGTATTTACAGTACGTACTTTGTATTCCGAAACAAAAACTGCTGGATTAGAAATCCTTCAAATTTAAAAATTTGGAAATGGATTAAGAATGAAAAATGTAGGCATTTTTTTCATTTCAGGTGGATGGGCGAGAGATTGGAGGACCTCAAATTCGTTATTTATCGATTGATTTTCGATTTGTTCCTTTAGAATATTGAGATTTTCATATACTTGAAAAATGAAACCAAGAGATGAACAGAAAAAGTATTTCGACATTTTCTCATAACATGAATGCTTTTCAAAAAATAAATAAATATTGAAATTTTTAATTTATTCTTGTCGTTCAATTAACTGTCAATACCTAATTGAGTTTCAAATATGTTATGATATACAGGGTGAGGCAGACTCCGCTCCGCTCCGCGTTGCACCCCTCCAGGGCGGTTTTGACTCTGGTTTACTTGGCTAAACATACGAGAAGGCGACACCCATCAAGAAAACCGGGATAAATGAAACCGGGATGTGAGAGAACCTCGAAATAGCATTAAAAAGTATACTCGCGGCATGGGGCAGTAAACTTTTACGTTTCGCCCCCAAAATATCGAATAAAACAAAAAATAAATCGATGTTACATGTACGAGAGACGAGCTGCATCTGCCGGTGCGAAATTTTCTAAGTGTTAGGGTCATTCATTCCACACGTACCGTCAACAAAATGACGACGCGCGGAATCTCCTTCGGATCAAGGATATTGTGAAAGAAAAATTAAAGAAGCCGAATTATTGCGGCTTACCTTATGCTAATAATCTTCCCAGTGTGGCCTTTAGGCCGCACAATCTTGGTAATGACATATTAGATAGCTAAAGACGGTTCTTACATTTAATATTAAAATAAATTCGACGCAAGCTCTCCATTGTACAGAAATCGTGCCATTACAATGTGTGATGTCTTCTTGACATCAGACAGAAAGACAACTGAACTGAAAGACAATTGATGAGTATAGCCCCTATGTTAATGATTCGTACTACGCAGTTAAGTATTGTAGTAATTACCCAATACCGTGTGTTCATTTAAAAACTTCCTACGCTGAATATTTACAAAAGCTAATTTGTTTGTCAGAATCGATAAGCAGTTAAAATGTTGACATTTCATCTCGACAACCCCTAATATTGTAATAATTGTGGATATGCTTTCAATATGTTTAAATGAAATTTAAACGGATAAATGCGGTTTGACTAGAATCAATTTATTTTAAACATAAGTTTGTGATGACTTGCAATAAATTATTTTATTGATTTTATTAAAATTTGTACGTAATTTTATCTCTTTTTCCAAAATCGTCTTTTTGATTTTTATTTTAACCCATAAGCGCTTGAGAGTAATTGCAGAACTTGGTCCAAAAAGAATAGCAGCGCTTTCTGCGAAATTTTTTAGAAGGAAAGAATATCTGAATTTTATAAATATCTTGCATTAAAGTAAAATAACGTAGTACTTATTTAAACACTTAAATTTTTCTCATTGGCCATAAGTACCGAATACTCGTGGAAACTTTTGATTGGTCAAAGGAAAATTGGCTACATGTTTTGCATTACCTACTTATGCTCTTAATATATTATTGTTCATGTTCATTATTTTCAAATTTAACTTATATGTAAATATTATTAACCATAACAATAATGATGATCACGAAAACCGTTGTTTCTTGCCCTTTTGCAACAGGATAATGTAATATTTAGCAAACTTCAACAAAGTACTAATAATAATATTATAACTAAAGGAAAATTACATCCATAGGAAATAATTTATATGCAGCTGAATGAACAAATGAGCTTTTATTAAAAACACCTAATCAAAAATCAACTGATGGAATGAAAAGGATAATTGGGCATTAGCTCGGTGCATTACAATCGATAACTGCTTTTAAACCTTCATATTGCAATTTCAATATATTTTTAATTTACACTTCCATTTTAATTATGCCGCAACTCAATATTTTTGCACTAAGTAAACATAAAGACGACTGCAACGTTTACGAGGCTTTATTGCAATCTTTGAGATCAATCTCTAAAAAAACATTCAAATAATAATTTCTTATTTTGGGATATTAATAATTTTTATTCGAAGAAATGAAAATTTTTAACCCAAATGTTATTTATTTCAGTGAACTGCGTAATCGGTTTATATAATTCTTTGTAAATGTCACCAATAAAATTTTTTTTTATTAAATATTGTGAATTGTTTACTTACAATATAGTGGTTGTAAATTGAGTGTATATCGGTCTTATTTTTGTATCACATCTTGTTAAGAACCAATAAAAATTTGAAATTTTACACGTGATTACATAAATTTAACGATTTTCATATTTTGCGATATTAATAAAATTTTTTTTTGCAAAATTGAAAGTCTATAGATACAATTTGATGTGTAACATTTTTTCTTTTTTTAAACTTGACTTGAATTTAACCTCTAGTATATAAGGAAGAACTCATGTGTTAAGGAAATATTCTGCAAATAATGTCGTCTAAATATATATGGGGTGATATTTGTTAAGCACGCTTTAATTTATTAGTTTAACTTAATCTAGTATAACAGCTTACAACAGGTATTGTTGAATTACACGTGGGTTATAATTTTAAAGGTAGGTGTGTGTAATGAAAATGCAAATTAATTAAAAAATTGTAAAATCTGCTTTATAATTATTGGTTTCCAGTAATTATAATTAACATAATTCAAGATTATAATAATTACTGGTTTCCAGTAAACATTATGTAACAGTTTAAATGCTATTATAGTTATCAACTGATAATAAATTAATGGAATACATTATACTACGTAATATACCTACAGTATACGCCGCTTACTGTGATCAGATCGGGACTCGTGTTATTCACAATAACCGATGATTCGAATAAACGAAAATTCATCAAAAGTAAAAAATCACTAATTTTTAAACATAAAAAATAGAAGAAACACTCAATACCCGATTGATCTTATTATCCGTGAAGTATATGAGTAGAGGCAACTAGGAAAAAAGATGTTTCGAAGAAAGAAATTTCTCTGGAAGCTAAAATAATCTAAATTAGCGTTCCTCCTTCGGCAGGCTCCTAGCTATGTTTCCTTTAGCTGGTGAATTTTTTTTTAAACAATTCATTTAAAAACAATGTATGTAAAATAGAATGTGCTCATTTTGCGGGGATTATTTTCTCTGATAGGCGAGATAAATTAATTCCGAGGGGTTAATCGATCGGAAATTCTTGTGTACAGTCAGTCAGAATTCTCTAGGAATTCTTGGTGAATTCTCTAGAATTCTTAGGGAATTTTTGGAACTTTGTTTAGATATATACTGATAAATATTACACACGCAGGCATCGTCATCCTTTTAACATGAGCCCATTTATGGTAATTTTAGCATCTTATTTTATACGCCATCAAAGAGTGGTCCATTTTACCCCATAATACATAATTATGCCAAATCTAACCTATAATTTGTATTACTGATTTAAGCAGAAAAACTTTGACAAATATTTGATCTTGGATTATCACTGTGGTTGTTACTCCAAATAGAAATAAAGTAGTACTTACTGAAGATCAGACTGCGTTTTGAGTTAATTTGGTGCACAAAGATAACAATATTTGTTGTAATCAAGTAAACTTTTACATGGGTTAGAACACTTACTATAGATAATGAATTTCAATAACCTACAGAAATCTGGCACTACATGTATTGCCAAAAACACTTACGACCAAAAACGTAGTGATAATTTCACCTCGTTCTCCCTACAATTCCTACAGTACTCAGGGTATTGAAAATAAATTCTAATAAATTTTAGGAATGAGCAGAACTAATCAAAACAAAGAAAGAAGTCTATAAAGAAAGGTCTAGCAAATATTTGTTTTCGGGTTATAAAGGTTATAAAAAGTTAAAAAGGACTTTATCGTTTTATATAAATTGTTAGTAGTACCTAATTTGTGGAACCGTTCAATGAAAAGGGGACACATCTGTTTTACGACAAATTGAATTACCGAATCTAACATATTAATCTCAGTAAGATGAATCGACATATCCAAAAAAATTAATAAACTAAAAGTGCATTGCTGTACAATACAAGCCCTAATTTCAAATCAGGAGTATAAATGAAAGGATGTAGCCTTCAAATTTACTCGCAACGACGAGTATGGCGTCTTTTCATTTGTTTTAGAGTGGAATCGGGTTTCACTTCCAATTTTACAACCCCCACAAAATTATTCTCAGATGAGTCATACTACGTCATAGTTGGAATGCTCTCTGGTTGTGACTTCTTTAAATTGTCAGTAGAAGTTACCTAAAAAATGAAGCAAATGAGATAACTCAAATCTTAAAAGAATTATGAGGTCTTTTATAATGAAATAAACTTAAAGCACTCATCTCATAGTTTGATGTCGAAAAGCATGACAAACGAGAAGAACGCATTGAGTTTATTTAATTTTTATTATAATAGGTTCTAATGGGGTAATTACAGGAAAATCTTAATTATGCCATCAAAAAGGGGGTAAAATTTTGCATTTAATGAATCGTATCCCAAAATATTATTTGTTTTCCCGAATTAGGTTCCATAATCAAGCAAACTTGAAATCGTTCTACTAAAAATAACATAAACAAATTAATTTATCCTCCTTCATTTTACAGTTACGGAATTAATGGTAACATTAAATTACAATTTTAATTAAATTTGAAAAAACAATTTAATCAAACAATACCATAATGAGATCAGCAATATTAACCCATTGATGAGTGCTCATGATGATACTTCAGTTGTCATGGTAAACTAAGTTGCTAATTTTTATTAAATTTTAATTTGATATTAATTAAATCTGAAATTTCTGCCATGAAATTCAATGAGCGATTACACTAAACTAATGTTTTGAACTAGCAAATTATTAATTTATATCGATGATTATTTCTTTTTTATTATTCAAAATTAAGAACTATTTTAATTATTATCAGCAACGCAGAAATTCTGCACGCTTCTTACTCGGAGTGATGTTAAAAAATTATACAATTATTATTTACTATAGAAATCTCACATGCGAGATTTAGAAATCCTTTTTTTTTGAGTGGATTAGTTCTCATGTTACCATTAATTTAACAGTTAGGATGTCTTATCTTCTTTTCCTTCCTTAATTTTTAACTCATTCTTCTCTGTTCACTCCATGATCCCATAATCTTGAATGGGTTACTGACTTCGGACGCATGTAAGTTGGGCCAGCGGTCAATGTATTTTAAAATTATTTTGGTGGGTAGCTTAAGAAAAGCCGTAATTTGGGCCAGCGGTCGGCGTGGGCAGCTTAAAGGTAAAGCCATTAAATAATATTCAATTGTATATATTAAGTATCGCAAAACGCAAGTAAGAAAAAAATTTTCGTGTGCTACACACTAAAGAACATGGTTAATATAGTCTATAGAAAAAATATTTTTCGAGAAATCCTTAAAAACAACCCCAAAATTGAGTTTTGAAAGTACGTAAATTTAGGTGTTTTTTCCGATTTTTGAGGTGTGCATTCGATTAGGAGGGTTATCCATCGTCAAAACCTACTCTTCCGGGGTGCCGCTCCGCTCCGCTCCGCGTTGCACCCCTCCAGAGCAGTTTTGACTCTGGTTTACTGGGCTAAACATACTAGAAGCGCCTTCCATCAAGAAAACCGGGATAAAAGAAACCGGGAACTTAGAGAACCTTGAAATAGCATTAAAAGTATAGTAGCGGTATGGGGCAGTAAACTTTTACGTTTCACCCCCAAAAAATCGAATAAAAAAAAATTAACCATGACAGTTTTCTCAGTGTGCGAGAGCCTTTCAGAACTGCGACCAGTATTAATCTTTTGTTCTTTAATTAATTTATTATATGGAATATAAATAATAATTTCAATAGTCCGGCATTAATTAAAAACATTTAATAAAAATGTAATTTACAAAGTTGAATAAAAAAATAATAAGTATCAATAAGTATCAAAAAATAATAAAAAATACAAGGACAAAAGGCAAAGGATTAAAATAATTACAGAACCTTTTCTGGCCCAATTTACATAGCACCCTTATAATCTTTTGGCCCAATTTACGGGTAGGCTTAAAAAGAACCTGACCGCCTGGCCAAACTTACAAGCGCCGCTGACTTCATCACTATTCCTCTCCATCTCGCTCTATTACAGATCCTCCTCGTCCAGTCATAAATCCTTATCTCTCTTGTTTAGCAGCAAACCCATTGTGCACGTTGTTTTCTCGATAAATCTAAAAAGATCAAATATTCTTTTTTGTGATCTAGCGACTATAAGAACGTCATCCTTATAGACAATTATTTGTTCGTCCTTGCTACTTGCTAGTTATTAAGCCTCTGGAGTTAGTTTCTCTGATTATTTTATTCACCACCACATTAAAAATAGTCGTTAACAGTGCATCCCCTGCCTGACCCCACTGTTTATTTCAAAATTATTAGTTACACTTATGTTAATGTTCTAACACAAGCGGTTGTATTCATCAATGTCATACTTATCAGATGAATCAATTTTGAGAGCAATCCCCCTTCGTTTAGTGCGTTAGGGGCCGTTCATGTATTACGTAAGACGTTTTTTCCTACTTTTAGACTCCCCCCACCCCCTAGTAAGAAAAAATAAGAAAATGTATACCCCCCTCCCCCCCACACTAATCTTACGTAAGATAAATTATTACCCAATGAGAAGTCAGATAATATTAAACATTAAAAGTGAAATTAACGAAGATATTATGTTTATTTTATATTAAAAAAAAAGTTATTCACACAAATTACTTTATAGTGTATGAAAATTGCAAAAAAAATCCAAAATCGGTCTTCTGCGATTTTTCGACGGATTTCGTTAAGTAATTGTATAATAAAAAACGTCCTCTAGGAACCCTGAGCTTCTTACCGAATTCTTCGTCTGCAGTTGAAATTTTTTTATGAAGGAGTGAAAATTATGTTTTTCGGTAAAATATTTTTAAACAAATTTCTATTTCAGCTATATTGTTATATCATATAACTCATTAAAAAAATTAAAAACACTTAAGGCTGCCGTCCTCGCAGTGTTTAATATAATATGGGAAATTTGTCGAGATTGCGGACGCACTAGGTAAAAAAGTATGCACTTTTAGGCAACCATTTTATGATCATTGTAAAGCTAAACCTTGGCCCTTCGATCTGATAAATTTTTAATTCCAATTAGAAATATTGAAATTTTTGCTGTAAAGATGCTCTATTTCACAGGGCAAAAATGTGACCGTGCAATAATTTTTATAATCATTACAGTTATAATTACAAACTTGAAAAGTGTTTCACATCCAGAACAAATGCTTGACCTAATTTGAATAAAAATTTGGTAGAATTATATGCAATTTTCTAGAAGATGCTGCGTCCGAAAATAATAATAATTTTTTCTTGTTTTGAACGATTTTTTTGAAATGGTGAGCAGCAAGTGTTGGATCTCGGTTAAAATAGTTTGTCCATTCTATATCAGAATTATTTCTTACGGTTTATTGCTCATTTGTATAATGGTATTTTCAATCGCCCACGCTTAGGACGGCAGCCTTAAAATATTTTAACAACATCCTCGAAATCATGAAAAGAAGAGCTTCCTAAAAATGGTCAGGGGGTTCTTATTTTTGGATATTTAAGGTTTGTGGTCCTAATAAAAACTCTGGGTTGGTGACTTCGGCGAGCGCCCGGAAGTGCCTCCATTTAAAAAAAATGGCGAAAACAAAATGTTTCCTAGCAATATTTCCTTACCAGTTGACTTTAGGACGAAAATGACTTCCATAAATCTTACAGAGAATGAAATTTACTACAACTTCTATCTAAGTAAGTTATTTTTCTCTAACTAATAAGTCTAATAGTTTGTTGCTGAGCGCCAGCATTGCTAAATAGAGCACATTTTTGAAAATTTCAATGACGTTCGATTTTGACCTGACTTTTTTATAATAAAAATTTTTTTTGCATATTTTTTATAATAATATATAAAGTATATATTAATAGACTTTATCATATAATAGACTCTTTTAACCAAAAATTATTAAAATATGTCTTTTTCAATTCTACTATAAAAACGTTCAGCTTTCCGAATCTCTATAGGAAATTTGTCGATTTCAGGTGAATAAATTCGTGCTACTCCCGAAAATGTGATTTTATTCATTTCGAACGTAAATAATTAATAGTATTGTGTTTCACATTAACATTAATACCAACAGCACCTAAATTAAATTAAATAATTTTCAAATTTTGAAATTTAATGAAATTTAATTAAAAAAATAAAATCTTACGTAAGAAATTGTCTTGACCCCCCTACCCCCGAGTAAGAAAAAATAAGATGTCAGCTACCCCCCCCTCCCCCTAAACGTCTTACGTAATACATGAACGGCCCCTTATGCAAATTGCGTCTGCTCACTTATCAAAGGCCTGGTGGAAATCAACGAACAACAGGTTGTAACAAAATATGTCTATTTCGTTCCAAATGTTAATTCATAACATTTAAATTATAAATTGTTACTCCAAGCGCCATCTCTTTACTCATTTTTGCAACGTACTTGATAGTACAGGATATAGACGCGCGCCGTTAAAAACTTAACTTTGGCTTTGAAGTGCGATACGACAGGTCGATATTCATTGATCGCGTGCAAATCAATTATTTATAAGTCGATTTTCGTTACAAAATTAGTGATACGCATTAGTAATTCCACCGTCATTACGGATTTCGTGAAAGCAGTGCGTAGCTATTTTGTTTTAGCCAGTTCAAGCATTTTTTTGGAAAATATTCGAGTGGTTGTATCGAACCACCATATTTTCTTTATCGAAGTATAAATTGGTACCAACCATAATTTTATTTGGTAACATTCGTCTGGTGACTATTTTGACAGCTGCTTTTATTTACATTTGGAAGTCGATTGTTATTGTCAATCGCGGCTTCAGTTTTTGTGATCAAATTGTACTGGACGATCACTTTGTTTTATTTGGATCGTCAACCTGTACCATACTGTCAACGCAGCGGAGTGCCGCCTGTCCATCTTCGTATCCGCCTGTCAAAACCTGCTCATCGAGTATTACGTCGGTGTACTGCAGTCCGAGGATCTTAGATTGGGAGCCATTGGAATTCAACACCAACCACTGCATTCCATACAAGGATTATTGCTGTCATCTCCATTGTGTGAACTCACGATTGATATCAAGGTGAGACAAATTTTATATTCTTGTGTGGATTTATTCTTGTGGTATTGTGGTAATTCATTACAGTCAATTATTTGTATTGACGGGCCTACCATTCTGGTGTCCCGTATTGTGTCACCTTTGACGTACCGTTGTCACCATCAGTTAACGTGCTTCTTGTTCTTGGCACGCCACTACCACGAGCGTTTGTAATTGTCGTAATCGTTTCAATTTTCATTAAAACTTTATTGTTAATTATTGTTTTATTTTTCGACGAAGCGTACCCTCGTATTTTTCAGCACAACGCAGAGTGGAAATTTCATTGGACTTACGACCCTCGCTTCCAGGCTATAGCGAGTTAGCTTATACCAACATCAGGGTTACCACGAATATAAGTAGGAGTTTTACTTCTGCGTGGTCTTGTTTGCCTTTCCAAACCGTTCTCTCATTAGGAACGGAAAGGAGGGTAAACATATCACTGGCGTCCATACGTGGAGCTCAATTTGTTGATTTTCCAACTCTGTGTTTGTCCCGAGGTGCGTTTTCGTGCATACGATTCGACAGGGAAACGTCTGTGGTCGTGTTAATTTTTTATTATTACAGCAGTTTTTGGCAACTGGAGAGCGTTGTGGACTGGACGCTTTGCTTGTTTGTATGGTTTGGTACATGGTAAATAATAATAAATTGAGTTGTCAACTTAGTACTCGTACCGGCGAAAAACCTTTTTACTTTGTTGTTTGTGGTGCACAAGTTTTGTTGGTTCAAGAACGAAATATCCTTTTGTTGTGCTCTCGCTTTATTCATTTTTGCAATATATATATTATTTTTAATTATTGCTTGCGAGTAACGCTACGCCCATTTTCAAAATTCACACCGGCGAGAAACCATTTACGTATATATATTGAGAAGTGAATTACCTCTCTCCCGAGGATGCAGGATCGAGAAACTTCCTCCCACGCGAAGTGGAAAACCACCTCACTTTTTTAACGTGGGGAGCCCTGGATGTAATGAACTAGCTCTTATGATGGTAACGTCGGTCTGCGAGGGACGTGGGTCCAGATCTCTATATCTCACTAAAAAGGTTATAAGTATCCCCTCTTCCAGGGAAATTAAATACGGTATGAGTTTAATTGATTTAATGACACACAAATAATCAATATTACACAAACAAATGTAACAAATGTAACAAATGGCAACAACCTTTCGGTGGTGAATACAAGTTCTGCTGGCTTCTGAAGGAAGCCAGATAAAAAAACAATTGCGTGAATCAATCCTCCTGTGGGGAGATCCGGCGAACAAAAAAACAGAGATGTCAAAATACGACACCTCTTTGTGACGTTAATATAAACACTCGTAATGAAATATGGCAATCACTACCCAAAACAGATTAGGAAAGTAAAATTGTCTTACCAAGTACTCAGCAAGCTCACAAACTGATGGCGACAGGTACCCCCAACCTGCTTGGATGGATTGCACACGAGAATTGATGTTGATGCACTGCTCGCCAGGTCTCGGTTCTCCAGGAAGGATTGCACGACTCGAGTGATGAATCCTCAGCGACCCCACGACTCGGTGATAGGACAATGGCTGGACTTTTCCACCCCAAAGAGTTATTCCAAAATACTCTGGTATCTTCCACCCCAAAGAGTTATTCCAAAATACTCTGGCGTAATGCTGAGCCCCAAAATGAAATCCAAGATCACTAGCACGGTTGACGCAGGCTTGCTCGATTAATCGGCAGGAAGTGTCACAAAAAAATAAACGCAGTACGACGACAACAATGGCAACGGACACGACGATGTGACTTTTGCACGACTGGCAAAAGCAGGAGGATGGTATCTCAAAATAATTCGGAACGCTTTGTTGACAAAACTTGTCACCATAAAATCCCACAAGAGGGCGTTCAAGCATGCGCAAAGTGCAGTCGAGCGATAAAATAATCAGCACAAAAAGATGGTGATTGACATCCAGATGTCGAAGTGAAATATGCTACGGTGGCTTCCGTATCAAAAAAATATATATCAATCTCACCCACGTGTACTCGGTTTAGATATTCAATAACTCGATGTAAGAATTTCCACTTGAAATCGCAATAAAAATAATTAGACTGCAGCAATGCACACACTTTAGAACTTCCCACTCAGCCGTCGGATCAAAAGTAAACTTACATTCAACATGGCGGACTCATCATGCGTATTCACGGAAGAACCAAGAATGGGGGTGGAAGTGTGTATAGACCCGTCTCAATAATTTTGAATAAAATTGGCAGTGGTCAACAAATTATTGATTTAGGTTGATCGATAACGGATATAAGATACAAAAATCCGTTATACACCCCCCCCCTAAGCGTCTTTGCCGGTATGAATAGGGCTAAAGGCTCAAAAAAATCGCCTGTGGCTCAAAAAAATCAACCGGTCTCAAGTGTCTTCCGTGAACGCAAAACGCGCCCGCTGAATGGTAAAGAAGAATGTCGCTTCGCTCAATGTAAAAATTCCAATCGTAATAAAATTAAAATCTGTAGTAATAGGTAGTCTTTGATTTCATCATGGCAGGGACAGTGGAATAAAAAAATTCCAAAAAAAATATCATAAATATTAGCTCAAAAGTGATGACGCATCACCTTGAAAGCCGCATAAGCGTGAACTAAGGGTTAAGCGTAAATCGCTATTGAAAACCACAAAAAAATTGTATGTAATTTTCCGATGGCATAGACGCATCCATTCGGAATTATCATTGAATGATAAGCGCACGGCTCGCATCGGACCCGCACCAAAACAAAAAAAGGCTGAACA
The DNA here is from genome assembly GCA_932274525.1 of Podabrus alpinus. Lineage (NCBI taxonomy): Eukaryota > Metazoa > Arthropoda > Insecta > Coleoptera > Cantharidae > Podabrus > Podabrus alpinus. The sequence continues at coordinate 28,640,920 of OW026451.1, forward strand.
GCAAGATTCAAACAATACTTGACTGTCAACTAAGAGAAGGGAACACATAGGACCCCTCCTATGAAGTCGAAGGAACGCTCTCGCTCCCCACAGACTTACTATGTATTCTGATGCAAGGCACTCAACGACCTTAACATACAGAAAGAAGCTAATAAATCTAATACTCGGTTAATAAAAACCAACAAAAACACTGCCATGAGAAAACAAGGATGTTCCTCAGAAAAGATGGTATAGCTAGCATCTGGATGTTGTGATTACTAGCTATGTTGTAAAAACCAAGGAGAAAAAAACAAAATATACCCTGAACCCAACCCTGGAAAATTTAAAAGGTTCCCAATGTGAAAGAGGAAGGAATGTTTGGTAGGATTGAGGTAAGTGGAGTTGGAAATAAGGAATTGTGGGAAGGATAAACAACCCTAATGGCCGATGCGTCCCCACCCCGATGATATGAGCGATAGCTCGTCCTCGCGTATGGGTGAAAACAACGCGTCGTGGACCGCCAGCTAACAAACGCACACCACCGAAGCGAGAAGACAGCGGGCACCAGGCCATCTTTGAGGATGGGAGGAAAGGTTAACCCCGGGGAATGACAGTATGTCATTGAGAGACGTGAAAAACTCACCCGGTTCTCTCTCAAAACCGGGATCACAGTTGGGGAATGGCTGAAGGCACTATGGTCTCGACGAAAATACGACCGACGACCCCCCCTACCCGTAACAGGAGGAAGACTTGCCGACTACCAACCAGCAAGGATTGACAAACCCCACTGCCAACAGTGCAACGGCACGCCTAACCTAAGCAGGGCGTGCAGGTATAGCCAAATCCCACCGATGAAGCAACCGAACAAGCTCCCTTTGTTCCTGCACAAGGCAAGGAGTCCGACGGCCCCCATAAACGCCAAGACCGAAAACTAATTTGGGTCGGGACTTGTTGACCCCACGGAAATGGTGAGTCAGTAAACTGACTTACGGGATACACGGAACACAAATAAAACCATGATCATGTGGTAAAGCGATCACAAGGTAAAATGTCGCCCCGAGGCCGCACGAAGACGATTCAAAACGCAAGTTGGAAAAAAAATTGAATCGACGACAGGAAACACGCTGTAGTTATGATCTGAGATGTTTATAGACCAATTAGTGACATACATTACACCAACCTCCCCCCTAAGCAATGTGAATCTACCCCCTATTCAACTCTTGTACGCTCCCAACGTCATCGCCCTCAGGATGCTGCTTGAGATCTTTCGCATGAAATATACCCACGTCTTTACCGCGCTCATTCACCAAACGATAGGTTAGAGGACCCGTGACCTCGCGTACCTTGCATTTAATATATTTAGGTGCCAACTTACTGCACCGTTTTTCGCCAGCGTTGGATAAAACAAAATTACGACGCCAGACTACGTCGCCGACCTTAAAACTAACAGGCCGTTTTCGAAAGTTGTAGTGTTCGGCGTTCTTTTTGTACGCATCGTTTAAATGTTTGGTCACGTTCTCGTAAACCTCGTTCAGTTTGCGCATATCCAATGCAACGCCCTCGCGACCATCGAAAGCCAAGTCACCCTCCCCTAAATCCCTTATGCGTCCGTAATAATCTCCACTAATTGGAACGGTCCGCCCCAGATTCAGAAACGAAGGAGTGAACCCAGTAACTTCGTGCGTCGCGGCTCTAATAGCGTGAGCTATTTTGTATATTTCGACATCCCAGGTACGATGATCGCTTTTTACATAAGACCTCATGGCCGTCCCGATAACTCTGTTGTAACGCTCGACGAAGTTGACCTGCGGATGGTAGTTAGCGTTTCTCCAGACATGAGAAACCTTGTATTTAGTCATGAGTTCCCGAAACTCCGCGCTTATAAATTGAGCACCATTATCCATCATGCAAATCTGGGGAACGCCGAATAAAAGAAACACGTCGTTCTCCAAGAATTCACATACCGACTTGGATGTCGCCCGTCTCAATGGTTTAACTAGCACGAATTTCGTAAACCAGTCGCAGACTACAAGAAGCATGGTGTTGCCCTTCGCCGAACGAGGAAAGGGACCCATAAGATCCACGGATATGCATTGGAACGGAAACCTAACTTTCTTTTCGCGTCCCATTAACCCAAAACGAGCTCCCTGGCAAGCTTTGGACGACAAACACACAGCGCACCGACGCACATAGCGAGCAATATCAGCGCGCATCTTAGGCCAATAGTATTGTTCGCCAACCTTACAAAAAGTTTTATAAATACCCAAATGAGCTGAAGTCGGGTCATCGTGACATTGTTTTAAAATGTCCTTCCGACGCGACTTGGGTATGAGTTGCTTCCATTCAACTAGGTTTGAAGCAATATCGTGTTTATTGGCAACCAGCTTGAAGAGCCTACCTGATTCGATACGCCAATCAGGGTAATTATCTGGCGTTTCATTTACTTTCGCCAACATGCGCCGGTACCACCTGTCCAAGTCGCCCTCGGACAATACCAAAGATGAGACGCTCAATGGTTCGCGAGATAAGGCGTCGGGGACCACGTTTAATTTCCCCTTACGATGCCGGAGATCGAAGGAATGCTGTGCCAAACGGATTGACCAACGCGCAAGCTTGTTCTTGGGATCCTTCATGTTCATGAGCCAGAGTAAGGAGTAATGATCGGTGATAACCGTAAAAACTGTACCCTCCACCCATGGTCTAAACTTCTCTATCCCAAAGATAACCGCGAGGCACTCCCGTTCGGTAACCGAATAATTTTTCTCGGCTTTATTCAGGGTACGTGATGCATAGGCTATGACACGCTCTCTCTCCCCTTCACCCTGCGTCAAAACGCAACCCAACCCCAGGTCTGATGCGTCACACTGGATGAAAAACTTTTCCTGGAAGTCAGGACTAGCCAAAATGGGAGCCGAAACCAACAATGACTTAAGGTCATCAAAACATTTTTCGGCTTCCGGAGTCCATTTGACGGTCTGGCGCTTAATGCGACCCTTGGTAAGCTCAGTAATGGGAGCAGATAAAGTTGAAAAATTAGGGATGAAACGACGGTACCACCCCACCATCCCAAGGAATCGTTTGACGCCAGTGACGTTAGATGGTTTCGTCAGTCTGGTGATAGCCTCCACTTTGGCCGGATCAGTGTGGAGTCCAGACTTGTCAATAACATGACCTAGGAAAGTTAAACTGGACCGACAAAATTCGCATTTGTCCAAGTTGACAGTTAGGTTGGCGTCCCGGAGTCGTTCACGGACTTCTTCCAGCAGACTCATGTGCTCGTCAAACGAGTTTGACACGACGATAATATCGTCCAAGTAGATAAAAATTTTCTCTCCAATGAGAGGTCCAAAAATGTTGTCCATGAGCCGCTGCTGCGTGGACGGAGCATTCGAAATACCAAATGGCATGACCGTGTATTCGAACAAACCCCGACCCGGAACGGTAAACGCTGTCTTTTCGCAAGAGTCCGGAGAGAGAGGAACCTGCCAAAATGCCTTTTTTAAGTCAATGGATGTTAAAAATCGCGCATCCTGAAGTCGCATTAAAATGTCCTGTAATCTCGGCAAGGGATAAGCGTCTTTACGGGTCACCGAATTCAATTTTCGCCCGTCAAAACATAAACGATGAGTGTTATCGGATTTCCGAACCAAAAGCATAGGTGAGTTCCAACCAGATGAACTAGGTCGCACGACGTTCATCGCGAGCATGTTATCGAGCTCTTTGTGCGCAATTTCCTGCATAGCAGGTGAAAGGGAATAAAAACGTTGCTTTATGGGACGCGCATCCCCCGTGTCGATTATGTGCACGACCTTGTTGGTACGTGTCAACCTGTCATGAGCTATCCCCTTAAATTTTTCTTTGAGTGCAGTGAGAACAACTTGCTGCTCAACGTCGAGGTCATGATGAGACTTTATTGCCTCCAATGAATTAACCTCTCCAACTAAAAATTCGTCGCGTCTAAAATCAACGCGTACGCCAAAAAGTTTACAAAAATCGACTCCAAGAGTCAGGCCAACTTTAATGCTACGGCATACCACCACGCTCAGGCTTTTTGTAACCCCACATATCGTGATGGGTATATCAACTTGGCCCAACACATCCTGAGGAGTACCGTCCGCCGAACGCAGTGAAAGCGCCGCACCACGCCTAAAACTTAAGTCGAGTTGGTCGATTATATAATGAGCCTCCGTACCCAGAACGGATAGTGAAGCTCCTGAATCAAGAAGAGCAGTCAAGCTGATCCCACGCACTGTCAAATTGACAAAAGGTCGCGCATCTGATGTAGGATGAGAAAATATGGCGGAAGCGCGCGGATCCGATCTGCAAAAATCGCGAACACGTCCCAACCATTTCCTCCATGTTAAAGCTTCGGCTTTTCGGGCACGCCTGAGGGATGCGCCGTGACATCGCCTCGCCCCTAAGCGTTTTTTAAATGCCGCCTCGGGCAACTACCCGTTGTGACTCCCCTGCGTCCGCATCTCAAACAAAATGTTCCCAAGGGTTTATCGCAATATGTGAATCGATGGGGACCCGAGCAATTCCAGCAAGCACCGGGGTATTTCTTTTTGGAGGGTCCAGGCGTAACCGTCGCCGCCGCAGGAGATTCTAGCGTTGAAGTCGTGGCCTCGAAAGTAGAGGTCCATTTTATTAATTCCTCGGCTGAAACGGCAGCCTCGGACAATTGCTCCATCGTTAAAATGGGGTTAGTACCCATTGCGAGTGAAATATTCGGAAGCATATTTTTTCGGATTGTTAATATACGCTTAGCTAACGCAGGTACGGGCGACAATCGCGAAAACATTTCGGACATGACTTCCAAGTAAGAAAACACTGATTCGTTGGTTTGTTGTTTCCTATTTCTTATCTGATCTTCGTAATCAGACATAAAATCTCGCGATAAGAAACGAAGTTTAAGCTCATTGAGCAATTCTGCCCAATTATTAACCCTTGAATTTATTGTTCGAAACCAACGTAGTGCTTCACCGGAGAAAAACTCAACCGCATGGCTGAAAAGTTGTTGTTCCGAAACGTTCCGCGACCTCGACAACTCGCTAGCGCGGTCCAGAAATTCGAATACTTCCGCAAACCCCCCAGTACCATGAAACTTAAGGTTCCACTTGTATACCGGTACTTGCTTTGCGGTACCCACATCGCGGTCAACCAACCGATTTAAAATAGCTGTTAATTCGGCGCTATGCCGGTCATTATCAATTTCTACATCAGCTCTAGGTGAAATTACAGAGGACTGTCCTCTAGGAGTGCCCAACAGCTGATTATGTAAGGGTTCCTCGACTTCCGGATGTTCAACTTCGCCCCCCACCGACTGTTTTTGCAAAATAGACTCAAGTTTCTCGCGCATTAATTTTAAATTATGTAAAAGCGGTTGTCGTGCTTCATTAGCCGATTCCTCTAGGGCTTCTAAGCGAGTGGAATAATGCGCCATTCTATCGAATGTCTTTTGCAACAGATCGAGGTTAGGCAAGGTCTCTAAACGTGTTACCACACCCATCAATTCGTCAATGTTTCCCTTACATAAATTTATTTCTGCCGCTAAATCTAAGGGTTTGTTTTTTAAAATGGTAGGTCTTGATGTACACAGTTCGGACCGATTGATAATCGCTAGCTCTCGGCGCTTTTCCGGTACCGTTTTTGCATCAATGGACAAACCCCGCATAAAGAATTCTATATCGAGCTCCTCTGCTCGCAAATTCATAGCGTACTCTCTCTTAGGCATGATGAATGAAATTGGAAATTCACACGGTAAAAGGTTTCTCGCCGACGCGAATTCTTAATAAAGCGCAATAAATCGCTTCTTTAAACCCTGGTAAATTGTTAAAATATATATTCGAACCCACAGTGAATAAGGAAATGTCACAACACGGTATCTCATGCACAATAAAGACTGATCGATAAATATAAGAAAAATGGTTTCTCACCAGTATGATCTCAACAAATATTAAAATTATTACACCCAACAACAACAGGAATACTTAATTAAGAAAAATAATTAAAATCCCACCAAATGCACACCTTGGCAACAGCCCGGGTAGTCGCTATGGCCAGTGACAGAACCCACAAACAAAGCTAGCCAACACGCAGCTTACAAATGGTTCTTCACCGATAAGACGACTCGTGATATAACAATACACGAACCCCGATTTGCCAAGTGCAATAAAAAGGTGTAATAATAAATAAAATAAAATATGTCGTGCCGTATAGTACTGCCCTGCTTCGCATAAACCTGCAAAATTTGTCGCACAAAAATGACAATATAAGCACAATAACCGTACGTAGCGTAGCCCTCGTCTGACGTGACCAGTATCAAAAAACACAAAGCTTACTAAGCAGTCCAGCCAAGTCCACACCGTCGAACGGGTCGCTGAAAACAAAGTTATTACACACACTTATAGAAGTCGCCACCTGTGTCACCGTATGAGTGAAAAACCTTTTCAGCTCGATGTTCGAGATCACGAACCCTCGCCAACAATCAACTAAGGGTGCCACTGAGACAACCCCAAGTGAGACAAAGCAATACAGGAGTCCCCTAAAAACGTTGGGCGCCAGTGAGAAGTGAATTACCTCTCTCCCGAGGATGCAGGATCGAGAAACTTCCTCCCACGCGAAGTGGAAAACCACCTCACTTTTTTAACGTGGGGAGCCCTGGATGTAATGAACTAGCTCTTATGATGGTAACGTCGGTCTGCGAGGGACGTGGGTCCAGATCTCTATATCTCACTAAAAAGGTTATAAGTATCCCCTCTTCCAGGGAAATTAAATACGGTATGAGTTTAATTGATTTAATGACACACAAATAATCAATATTACACAAACAAATGTAACAAATGTAACAAATGGCAACAACCTTTCGGTGGTGAATACAAGTTCTGCTGGCTTCTGAAGGAAGCCAGATAAAAAAACAATTGCGTGAATCAATCCTCCTGTGGGGAGATCCGGCGAACAAAAAAACAGAGATGTCAAAATACGACACCTCTTTGTGACGTTAATATAAACACTCGTAATGAAATATGGCAATCACTACCCAAAACAGATTAGGAAAGTAAAATTGTCTTACCAAGTACTCAGCAAGCTCACAAACTGATGGCGACAGGTACCCCCAACCTGCTTGGATGGATTGCACACGAGAATTGATGTTGATGCACTGCTCGCCAGGTCTCGGTTCTCCAGGAAGGATTGCACGACTCGAGTGATGAATCCTCAGCGACCCCACGACTCGGTGATAGGACAATGGCTGGACTTTTCCACCCCAAAGAGTTATTCCAAAATACTCTGGTATCTTCCACCCCAAAGAGTTATTCCAAAATACTCTGGCGTAATGCTGAGCCCCAAAATGAAATCCAAGATCACTAGCACGGTTGACGCAGGCTTGCTCGATTAATCGGCAGGAAGTGTCACAAAAAAATAAACGCAGTACGACGACAACAATGGCAACGGACACGACGATGTGACTTTTGCACGACTGGCAAAAGCAGGAGGATGGTATCTCAAAATAATTCGGAACGCTTTGTTGACAAAACTTGTCACCATAAAATCCCACAAGAGGGCGTTCAAGCATGCGCAAAGTGCAGTCGAGCGATAAAATAATCAGCACAAAAAGATGGTGATTGACATCCAGATGTCGAAGTGAAATATGCTACGGTGGCTTCCGTATCAAAAAAATATATATCAATCTCACCCACGTGTACTCGGTTTAGATATTCAATAACTCGATGTAAGAATTTCCACTTGAAATCGCAATAAAAATAATTAGACTGCAGCAATGCACACACTTTAGAACTTCCCACTCAGCCGTCGGATCAAAAGTGAACTTACATTCAACATGGCGGACTCATCATGCGTATTCACGGAAGAACCAAGAATGGGGGTGGAAGTGTGTATAGACCCGTCTCAATAATTTTGAATAAAATTGGCAGTGGTCAACAAATTATTGATTTAGGTTGATCGATAACGGATATAAGATACAAAAATCCGTTATAATATCAGAATAATAATATCATTTGTTGCGTTCCCTCCAATTGCAATTTGACTGTATTTGTTTTGTCACGCAATTAGGAGTCGTGTTTACGCACTATTTATTTTTTTATTATTCAATTCTTTGTACGATAGTTTCGTGTTTTATCGAACGCTTACATTTTTTTACTTCGTCTTTGTCAAGTTAACTTAATTATCATGTCTGAAAAAGCTTACGTGGCAGCCTTATCTAGAGAGGAGATCGCCGTTGAGTTGCAACGACGCAAAGGCAACGATTTATCCGGAATACCTGAACATTTAGCTTCTCGTCGTAAATTGCTATGTCAGTTGATGCGCGATGAGAAATATAATTCATCATTAGCAATGATTAAATATAAACCAGTTGACATACCTGCCGAACTAGAAATATGCGAAAAGTCCCTTTCAGTAATCAGTAAAGAGATTAATGATTTGTCAACTAATGTTGATGATAAGCTTTTGGATGCGTTAGATCATCGGCTGGCGCATTATAGTAATCGTTTAGATTCAATGGAAGGAGTTGGTTTTGATGACCCCAAAAGAAACACTTTAATTCTTACATGTAAAACTTTACGTGAGAATCTCGAATCTTTAATCAAAGATTCAGATGCGCTGGAAAGCGAGGAGGTATTACCAATCACGAACTCTCCGGTTCAAGCAAGTAATTTTCAACCTGCACGTAGGTCCACTCTTACCGATTCAATTCCGATTAATCCAGACATTAGCACCGCCTTAACTAACATTTTATTAAATCAATCGCAAAATCGGGTATCTGTTCACAAATGGGGTCTTAGCTATGATGGCAAGGGTAATTTTAAAGCCGTTTTTGATTTTATTGAGCGCGCACAAGAGCTTGCACGTTCACGAGGGGTTAAAGAAGACGAATTATTTAGAAAAGCTGGGGAATTCTTTTCAGACGAGGCATTGGTCTGGTACCGTTCCTTGAGTCCGACTATTTCAAATTGGTCACAATTAATGGATGCTTTGAAAGTCCGATTTTTATCTCTCGATTATAGTAGAGAATATGCCGATCAAATCCGGGCTCGGAAACAATTACCAGGCGAATCTGTTCTGGGATTCATAGAATCCATGATTGCTCAATTTTCTAGATTAAATCCAATTCCTTCAGATGAGGAACAGCTATGGGTTATAAGACGTAACATGTCTCCACAAATTTCGTTAACCTTAGGGTTAAATGAATACAAAACTAGAGAAGCGCTTATTACGGCAGCTCAAGCCGCCGAAAGAGTAATAAAGTGGACCACTCCATCAGAGGCCACTTGTTCGATGTCTTCATCTCCCATGGTTACTACTCATTTTCCATTAGACCCTCAGTCAGACAACTCTCTAGATAACTGTTGGAACTGTAATAGTCCCGCGCATGGTTTTGAGGATTGCCCAAAACCTTTATCTAAATTTTGTTTTGTATGCGGCCAAAAAGGGGTAACTGCCATAACCTGTCCTAGAAAACATCAAGGACGTTCAAAAAACTTGCGAAGGCGGAGAGGCGTTTCGGCTCGCCCGGCAAATCCGCGTTAAAGGCCGACAAAAGAAGAAGAGCGAGATGGCATCACGGCGTGCGTCTCAAAAAGGCTCTTAAAGCCGATTCCTTGTGTTGGAAGGGGTGGTTAGGACGCGTACGCTCTTTTTGCGGATCATCGCAGACTACTTCCGCTCTCTTTACACATCCCACGCGAGACATAAGACCTTATGTTAATTTAACTGTGGGGGGGGTACCTCTTGCTGCTCTGCTTGACTCTGGAGCATCTGTTTCTGTTCTGGGTAGTGATGCGCACTTTTTAATAAATCAGTTAGATTTATGTTTTACGCGCGGCACCAAATCTCTTTTACATTCCGCTGATGGAACTTCACAAGATTTATTAGGTGAAGTCATGCTTCCTATCACCATTGGTGAAGTCACTAAAGTTTTAAACGTCATAGTTTGCCGTAGTATCACCACATCATTAACCCTAGGTATAGATTTTTGCAAGATGTTTGGTGTCAAAATTGATTTTGGTAGAGACCAATATTTTGTTAATCAAATTAGTGCCACGGAATTTATGCGTTCCGCTTCCGAATTATCAATAGAGCAGCAGGTTATGCTTTCTTCCATGAAAGACAAATATAAGGAACTGGACCGTGAGGGGTTGACTCGTACTGATAAGGTAATTCACCATATAGATACGGGTTCAGCCGCTCCTATCAAGCAACGTTTCTATCCCTTATCTCCACCCATGCGAGCTATTGCTCACCGTGAACTAGACGAAATGCTACAAATGAACATCGTTGTCCCTTCTAAGAGTGCTTGGTCGTCACCCATGCTTTTAGTCCGTAAAAAGAACGGTTCCTATCGACTGTGTTTCGATGGCCGTAAATTAAATCAATTGACTAAAAAGGATGCGTACCCACTCCCTCGATTGGATGACATTTTATCTCATTTACAGGACGCTAGATTCCTGACCTCTATAGATCTTAAAAAAGCATTTTGGCAAGTTCCTCTCTCATCCTCATCTCGTGAAAAGACTGCATTTACTGTGCCTGGCAGAGGTCTCTTCGAGTATGTCGTTATGCCGTTTGGAATTTCCAACGCCCCTATTACTCAACAGCGATTAATGGACAACGTTTTTGGTTCATTGCTTGGTGAGAAGGTCTTTGTTTACCTTGACGACATAATCGTAGTTTCCAATACCTTTGCCGAACATTTAAGCCTTTTGCAACAAGTCTTTGAGAAACTTAAAGATGCTAACCTAACCGTTAACTTTGAAAAATGTGAATTTTGCAGATCCACATTAAAATTTTTAGGTCATGTTATTGACAAATCTGGTCTTCATACCGACCCTGACAAAGTTGAGGCTATAACTAAATTTGAACGTCCAACTACTGTTACTGGAGTAAAACGATTCCTTGGACTTATAGGATGGTATCGACGATTTATCCCTAATCTCTCCACCTTTTCTGCTCCCATTACTGAGTTAATTAAGGGACGGGTTAAACGTCAAACCATTACTTGGACTCCTAACGCTATTGAGTCATTTGAGAGTTTAAAGAAACTACTAGTTACAGCACCCGTTTTAGTTAGTCCCAACTTTGAAAAGAGATTTTTTATACACTGCGATTCATCAGGTTACGGTTTGGGAAGTGTTTTGACACAGGGTGAAGGTGATGATGAGCGACCCATTGCGTATGCATCTAGAACCTTGAACAAGGCTGAGCGAAATTATTCGACGACGGAGCGTGAATGTTTAGCGGTCTTATTTGGTATCGAAAAGTTTCGACCATATGTTGAGGGTACTCAGTTTACAGTTGTGACCGATCATTATTCACTTTTATGGCTCATGAATATGAAAGATCCAGCCAATAAATTAGCCCGTTGGTCCGTTCGTCTTGCTCAACATTCTTTCGACATCCAGCATCGCAAAGGTCAATTGCATGTAGTTCCAGATGCCTTGTCCCGTGCTCCCTTGGAAGTCTCTTCATTAGTTTTAACTGATGATGACTTGGATCCCTGGTATCGGCGCATGCTGATCAACGTTAGAACAAATCCGCAACTTTATCCAGACTGGCGTATTGAGTCAGATCGTCTGTATAAGCTCATTACAAACAAACACGACGTTATTTCCAATTTGGTTGAATGGAAACAGATTATTCCTAAACCTCGTCGTAATGAAATTTTGAAAATGTGTCATGACGATCCTACGTCTGCACATTTAGGTACTTTAAAAACTTTTAATAAAATTCTGGAGCTTTATTACTGGCCTAAAATGCGTACTGACGTTGCTCGCTACGTGCGTCGTTGCACAGTTTGTTTGGCTTCTAAAGCTTGCCAAGGCGCACGCTACGGACTAATGGGTAAAGAGAAAAAAGTCCGTTTTCCTTTTCAATGTCTTTCCATCGACCTAATGGGTCCATTTCCCCGTTCTGCAAAAGGTAATACAGTATTACTTGTAGTTTGTGACTGGTTCACGAAATTTGTATTAGTCAAACCATTACGAAAAGCTACGGCTAAGGCCATCTGTGAGTTTTTGGAAAATGAAGTATTCCTTCTATTTGGTACACCGATGATTTGCCAAGTCGATAATGGTCCCCAATTTACGGGAAAAGAATTTCAAGAACTAATGAACAACTACAAGATTTCACATGTGTGGAAAAATGCCAACTACCATCCACAAGTAAATTTTGTAGAGCGATATAATCGAGTCATTGGTACCGCTATTAGGTCTTATGTCAAGCGTGATCATCGTAGTTGGGATGTAGAAATTTTTAAGATAGCACATGCTTTAAGATCTGCTACCCACGAAGTTACGGGGTATACACCATCATTCTTGAATTTAGGTCGCACTGTTCCGATAAACGGAGATTATTACGGTCGCATCCAACAGTTTAAAGAGGATGATCTAACCCTTGCTAACCGTGAAAGCGTCGCGCATGATATGCGAAAGTTAAATGGGGTGTTTGAAGATGTTACTAAGCGATTGCATAATGCTTATATTAGGGGGGCTAAACATTACAACTTGCGCAAAAGATCCATCAATTTTCGAGTAGGTGACATAGTTTGGCGAAGAAATTTCGTACTTTCTAATGCTCCGAATAAAATTAGTAGTAAGCTATCTCCTAAGTATATCAAGTGCAAGGTTCGCGAGGTTACAGGTCCATTAACTTATCGTTTGGTCAACGAGCGTGGTAAAGATGTAGGTGTCTATCATATTAAGGACTTAAAATCACATCCCGATGACGACGATGATCGAATATCCATTCAGGGTTAAAATCCACATTACATGGGCGGAGGTTGGGTAATGTTTGTCACAGGGGGGGTTCGATTACACCTTGAATCCTACATTTTATTAGTAATGTCGTCTCTTTTTGATCATGTTCCATCTCAGATCATATAAAACAGCCCGTAAGACATTCCATCAGTCTTACCATTTCCTTATTTGTGTTGGCATTTATGGGGTTAGCGGACTTCGTGCTTAGTGCAGGCAGGGTGGCCGGTTGGTTGCTTTCTGACGGGATTGACTACACCTCAGTGGGGTTGGTCAGAAATCTTAGTTGGGGGGTAATCGGCTGGTTTTCCTCCTGTTACGGGCATGAAGGGTCGTTGGCCGTATTCTTGTCGACACATCAACTTATTGATCACATTCCATCTCAGATCATATAATAAAAAATCCCGTAAAACATTCCATCCGTTTTACTATTCAGGGTTAAGGGTTTTTTATTCTTTTATTTTTACTCCCTGGTTTTTACGTCATAATTAGTGCAGACCATCTCGCCACTAATTATTCCATCGGAATTTATTCCAACGATTCCGGAGAAGCTGTCAAAGTCTTGGTAGGACGATCTGTTGATCAAATATTCGTTTGATCAAATTATTTAATTATTTTGTTTATTTTGCAAAATACCATTTCCTTTGGGTTGAGAACCATGAGTGTCTCACACTGGAAAGTAGAATTTAGTTGAATATAATTTTTTTGTTTGACTATTCTCGAATGGATCCTATGTGACCCATTCCCAGGTTGATTATCAGACGTTTTTTTTGTCTTGATGTCCCTAAAGATTTTTTTGTATTCACTTTTTTCGGTGCAGGTCCAATGCGGGCTGCCCATTTTGTACTCATTGATTTTTATCTGAGACAAAATCATTTATACATTATGGTTTTCAGTAGCTATCATTAGCTCTACCAATTGGTTTTCGTTTCCGCGGATTTAAGGCGACATTTAGTCCCATAGGTGAAAAACCATACAATTATTATTTTATTCTTAATCCTTTAGAGATTTTTTTATTTTATTTTTTTATTGAAATATTTTAAGCTCATTTTTTTACTTGTTAAGCTTGATATTTCTATCCTACCATTATTGCGACAAACTCTCTCCTCACTACAGTACGGTTTCTTCTGTAAATTCACAGTTCGTTGTAAATGTCAACTTCTTTATCTGATCTTTTTAGATCTTGGCCTGCGGCCAGATCGTTTAGTTGGGGGGTGTGTAACAAAATATGTCTATTTCGTTCCAAATGTTAATTCATAACATTTAAATTATAAATTGTTACTCCAAGCGCCATCTCTTTACTCATTTTTGCAACGTACTTGATAGTACAGGATATAGACGCGCGCCGTTAAAAACTTAACTTTGGCTTTGAAGTGCGATACGACAGGTCGATATTCATTGATCGCGTGCAAATCAATTATTTATAAGTCGATTTTCGTTACAAAATTAGTGATACGCATTAGTAATTCCACCGTCATTACGGATTTCGTGAAAGCAGTGCGTAGCTATTTTGTTTTAGCCAGTTCAAGCATTTTTTTGGAAAATATTCGAGTGGTTGTATCGAACCACCATATTTTCTTTATCGAAGTATAAATTGGTACCAACCATAATTTTATTTGGTAACATTCGTCTGGTGACTATTTTGACAGCTGCTTTTATTTACATTTGGAAGTCGATTGTTATTGTCAATCGCGGCTTCAGTTTTTGTGATCAAATTGTACTGGACGATCACTTTGTTTTATTTGGATCGTCAACCTGTACCATACTGTCAACGCAGCGGAGTGCCGCCTGTCCATCTTCGTATCCGCCTGTCAAAACCTGCTCATCGAGTATTACGTCGGTGTACTGCAGTCCGAGGATCTTAGATTGGGAGCCATTGGAATTCAACACCAACCACTGCATTCCATACAAGGATTATTGCTGTCATCTCCATTGTGTGAACTCACGATTGATATCAAGGTGAGACAAATTTTATATTCTTGTGTGGATTTATTCTTGTGGTATTGTGGTAATTCATTACAGTCAATTATTTGTATTGACGGGCCTACCATTCTGGTGTCCCGTATTGTGTCACCTTTGACGTACCGTTGTCACCATCAGTTAACGTGCTTCTTGTTCTTGGCACGCCACTACCACGAGCGTTTGTAATTGTCGTAATCGTTTCAATTTTCATTAAAACTTTATTGTTAATTATTGTTTTATTTTTCGACGAAGCGTACCCTCGTATTTTTCAGCACAACGCAGAGTGGAAATTTCATTGGACTTACGACCCTCGCTTCCAGGCTATAGCGAGTTAGCTTATACCAACATCAGGGTTACCACGAATATAAGTAGGAGTTTTACTTCTGCGTGGTCTTGTTTGCCTTTCCAAACCGTTCTCTCATTAGGAACGGAAAGGAGGGTAAACATATCAAGGTGTAGCACTACTATTATATTGTATAGTTTGTTTCAGAATAATTGAAATTAAAAAAGTCATAGCATCAAATTACGTTGATATAAAAACGTACAAACTGTAAACGAAACATAATATATAGAGATAAGGTTAATTATTTTAATCTCGCGCCAGCCTTTAGCAATGCATATGCTTGGTCGACAGCATATCTTATCATATAGTTCGTACGCTTTTATATCAACGTAATTTGATTCTATGACTTTTTTTAATTTCAATTATTCTGAAACAAACTATACTCGTAAAACTTTTCCATCGTGTGTTTCACTGCATATATTTCGTTGACCTATTACTTCTCTTGCGTGTTCAATCAATCTGCTGATTGATTTTTTAATTTCTTTTTGATACAACTGATTTTTAGTCCTGTCGACTTCATTATTACCATCATCTTCGTATTCTCTATTTAGTAATCTAAGAAAATGTCACATGTATATTTGGTTAAAATTTTCTGTATTGTATTCCACTATGCCATCTTCGTTCTTAATCATACCTTTTTGGGGTGATTTTATGTTCTTATTTCCGGATTGTTAGCAATTGGTGAAACATTCTTGATTTGTTATAATTGTTACTCATTTCCGCGATTGTCTCTTTTTTCTTTTTTATGAGCATCTTACGCTCAAATTCATAGTCGTTACTTAAGTATAAGTACGTACTTGAGGGTCAAATTTATATTGCATAGACGCATTTTCGGGAAAAAACACTTTGAAATTTAGAAACTTCGTAAAAAAAACTAAGATGAAATGCATTGATAAAAATCAGTTACTTAAGTAGAAAGGGGTTAATTTTTCAAGTAAAGTTGTAAGTAATACTTTGTCTATGAATACGGCCGTAAATCTTCTCGTTTTCCACTTTTCAACCATTTTTATCTCGCGTCTGATTTTGTTTTATTGACATCAATGAATTTATCGTTAAACCATTCTGATTATTTCCTACTCTATATATACCCAATTTCTTCTTCTGTGCAAACTTTCATGCCAAATAATTTTCGAACGATTGGTATTAATTAATTAGGAAATTCCTAATTGGAGGGGGGATAGCATTTCCACGGTCTTCCCAAAATTGTTTTACGAACAATTAATCTGTACTGAAAATGTTTGAAGTTCATGCAATGGCTCACGAACATAAACCCATGTTATTGTCAAGAAGCTCATCGGTGTCAAACGATTAATTTAGGGGGGGGGGACGAAATTTACGTAGTTTAGGTTATGAGTTAATTGTGAGAATATGAAATTTAGGATTTTGTTCAAATTTAAAATTTGTCATAGGTAAAATGGTAAATATGTCGGTCATTAATAAATTATCTTACTAATTTTTCAATAATAAATAATTAAATGTTTCAACAGATAAGAGTGATAGTTTTCTAAAACTATTTTTGAGTTTCTTGTTTGTTTTTAAATTTTATTTTTAAATATAGAGTGGGCCACTGATGAGAGTTAATGATATAAAATAAAAATAACTTTTACATACGAACACATATTTTTTTAAAGTTTTTAGTATTTTATTTGGAAATAATATCATTAATGGCGTTTATTCAGTAATGTGTGAAAAACTATGTCTCTCAAATGACCACCATTTTTCTGCTCACAAATATAAGCTCTTTCCACAGAATGTTTTCTTTCCACACAGACAGTACGCAAGATTTCAGGACCGAAACGTCGGATTTCGAATCTAATTGTTCGAGGTTTATTTACGCAAACCCACTCTTTAAGTTGCACCACACAAAGCAGTTTGGTGCCGTCAAATCAGGCGAATGCGGAGGCAAAACAAAGTCAGCATTATTTGAAATTATTCCTTCATCGAAAATTTCTCGCAGAGGTTCACCATCACCCTGGCAGTGTAAGCCGTAACTCCATCATTAAAATTAAAATGTTGCCGATATTTTTTCTAGATTGATCTTTCTCTGGAATAAAAAATTTCAATGAATTTTACTCGTTCCTGGTCATCATACGCAACCATTTTAATCTATAAGGGGTGTTCCAGAAGCTGCAAACAACAGAAAATAGAAAAGATTGGAAATGGACAAGTTATGACTTTTTCAAAACCTTCAGTCTTTCATTGGCACCTTGTATAAAAACATTCTTCCAATAATGAACTTTACATAATCAAAGATGAACGTCAGACGCGGGTTTCAGACTCATTAGTCAACATCAGTACCGTGTACACATGGAAATACTTGAATGGTGCAATATGCGTTTATCGGCTTGCGCTTTCATGAACGTCCGCAACCTTCGCCTTGCAGACATCGACTATCGACTATTGAATTGATCAAATATTAAAAAGATATTTTTTCGCATTTACACTAATGCAGGTAAAACGAAGCGGATATTGCACAATTCAAGAGTTTCCATAATTCACATGTCTGCGGTTCATCCTTGATTGGGCAAAGTTCATTATTTGTTACCTGCATTATTGTAAATCCGAAAAAACTGCTTTTAATATTTTTGATATTCTTACAATACTAAAATCGACTTGTGCGAAAAAATTTACATGACTTTTCACTTATAGAGGTATAAATATATATATCGAATAATATATTCCCAGGGTATTCGAAACTTCTACAAGATAGTCTAAAACTTTAAGGTAATTAAGTTTAAATTCGGTAGTTATACCTGACGGACTGATTTTCTACAGAAAGTTCCGCAGTGATGAATATAAAAATTAATGTTTTCTTGAATGAATTATAATAACAATAATACAATTAATTAATTAATTGAATATGCATCGAGGAAGAGGTGGCGATATTAGTTAAAGTCACAGAGGGCTAATCATGAATATGAGATAGGAGATACGATATTTAGCATAAATTCAAATTTATCCAATCATGTTATACTGTAAAGGAATCAGCACTAGACTAATTGTTCAATTTTAATTTAGTTTATTTTATTTAAGGATTAACCTTTACACACCAAAATTTACAACGTAAATATAAATAAAGTAGACGATTAAAAATAATTGTTTTTTATATTGCAGGTAATTCGTTTTAAAGTAACTATTAATTATTGTCATTATTGTCAGTGGTCATCGAATATCAACTATGAATTATCAACTTGGAGTAATTTCCATTTTTCGCGGAAAACTACAGAATTGGAACGAAGTGTACTCATCACGAAGGCTGCATATTTATGCCTTTCTGTGATCTTCAGTCGTTTATTACATCAATCTCCAAATCTGTTGGTACGGTGTTGGAACAACAGAGCGAACCACGATAACCTTTAGACAAGTAGAAATTTTGGATTCTTTTTAAATTTTGAAATAAAATTGCCTATTTCGGCACTTTTTGCCTGCCATAATACTGAAGTTTATCCTAAGGCTAAGAGGACTTGTAAAGTTATGTTAAGAAGTTAACCGAGTTGTCGAAAATTTGATACCTTTGAAATCGAGAACCCAAGAGTAAACTATTTTTCATTTCTATTTCTGTTCGGTAGATAAATTTTTATTTTCTTATTTAAGAAATAAGAAATCATTTTTGCAATTTTTCACCTAAACTAATGTAATATCGTACTTTATGCACATGTTGTCCATTGATACTTGATATCTAATTTCATAGTTACTTTGTGGGCGCCTGATTTATCGAAGTTGAAGTGAAGTTACGTTTAAGAATAAAAGTGTCCTTAAAGTTAACGTAGAAATATACTTTTGTGAATAAGTAATACTCGCAATATCATTCTGAAGTTTTAAATTTTTAACAAGGTAATTGCATCCTTTGCTTGTTATACGACCCTTTAAGGTTATTAAACCTTTCTAATGGAGCAGTTTTAACCGCGAGTTACATTTTAATTAGGTGTATAAATCAACTTTTAAAGCAATCTTTATTATAATTTTGTTTTTAATTTAATATTTTTTAATAACGTTTAAGCTAATATTAAATTGTCGTAAGCCAAACTCAAGATTATCCTTATAATTTATATACTTAAAGTGAATAAACTTACTGTAACAAACCACCCACATAATATACAAATCGCGTTTGCGCATCCAACCACCCTTTATATAAAAGCAGATACGTTGGGGTATGTATAATAAAGTCAGCCCGCGAACTCGAAACGTTTTAAAATCAGTGTTGCAGTTGAGTTTTTCACAAATTTTTTTCATCTTATAATTTTTGAATTGCAAATCTGGATTTAAAAATTACCACGTTGTTCAATTATGTAAGGAAAATGTTTTATTTTTACAATAATTACAATAAATTATAATTAGTTTCAAACCAAAATTTAAATAGGAAATAAGCTAACACAAAGTGACCGAAGAAGTTAATAATATTATAAACCAGTGAAAAGAATTTTTTTTAAAAAATTTAACTTTCTAGAAATATACTTTTCAAAACAAATCGGAAGTTCTTAATAGAATAATAAAAATTTCCAATAGAAAAGCAAATAGTGGATACAATATTGAGAAAATTGATAGGTAACTAATAATTTAACGGACCACCCATGCTCGCCTACCTATAAATAGTAGGGAAGTTAAATTGGATTTTTAATAATAATGAATGATTACCTCCAACAGTTTTTCTAATATTAAATGGGCGATAATTATCGTACACATCAAATATTCATCAATATTAAAAGGAAATTACACATCCGCTTTTGGTGTAAAATTTTATATTTTTAGTAATTTCAATAGCATAATGAGGCCACAATTATACATAATATATTGATTGTGACTTAATATTTCGAGTAAAACTTGATACAAATTCTAAAATAGACTTTTCATTATAATATTATATAAATAATAAATTCTAGTTCGTATTTTATCCTTATTTAGTAAATATTGTAAAAACACCGATGTAGGTAATTTCCGGTGCAATAGTTAAAGTTTTTGATCAACTTGAAAAATTGTTTATAAACAACAAAGTATACAAAATACAAAGACAAGCTTAAAAACTAATTAAAACAAATTTCTTAAAAATTCATAATAAAAATAAATACCTTGACAACAATGATAATCTAGATAGATTGTAGGATTACCGAACGGTCGAAGTGAATTTGAATCTCGCGTTAGAATGTTTTGAAGTTTTTATTTAATGAATATAATGAAGTTTTCGGAATACCTAATGCTTTTGATTGTTCAAAAAGCATTAGGACTGCACAATTCAATCAAAAACGCAATCAGATTACTTTGTATGTTTATTAAATCAAAAATATTATCGATAAACTGTTGAAATATAATATCAAAAATTAGGAAACACATTCTATATTTATTTTCCTATATAATGTGTTCCTGTGATTCCCGATTAAATTATACATATTATGTCACGCAATTGTGTTTCTCCCACACAAAACGTACGCGACAATGAATATACTAAACTACAAATAATATAAAATTAATAACTATAACTGAAAGTCAATTTTTAAATTAAATAAATTGGTCTACTTCTTTAAATTACATTAATTTTTTTAACTAAAAATAAACTTCATCTTTTTCTTAGCGTTTCTTTATTATTTTTTTCAATTTTTCTATATTCATTTTAACTTTCTACCAATACAACATCCTGTTGCTTTGCCGTTACTTGACGCATCCTATCAAATGTGGTTTGATTATGAATACACCTTATTTAAAGAAAAACTAAATTTATTTCCAAATCAATAATTTATAAGAATTTAAAAATAATATACTTTGAAGTAATTTATCAAGTTGCGAGCTAAAACGCAAAAAAAATTTGCAGGGGAGAAATGAAACATAACGAACCTGATTTCGAATGACATAAAAAAATTAATCATAAGAAGGAAAAAATGCAAAAACAAAGTTTTTATTCGAAAATATTCAACAAGTTAGTGAAAGTTTGCAGCCACTTTCTTAAGTTGATTATCCTTAACACTTGCAGTCGTTTAAATTTGCGATCTCGCTTAATTTGTGCGAGAAAATCAAAATTTAACTTAATTTTTAATGAAATAAAATAATCCAACATGCTGGAAAGTCTTTATCAGTTTTCCATTATAGGAAAGTCATTTTCGCATTCAAACTTTGTTTATCTTATTAATCCATAAAAAAATTAATTAAGCATTACCATGCACCGCTTCAATTTTCCTAGTTTAAAATAATAAGAAAAGTTAGGTTGGTTTTGTTAAACGAGATCGTACGCAAGCAGACAAGAAGACAGTTTTGTATTACTTGGTATTATGATAAGCCAACATGATATCTTCCGATATCAAAAACTAAGGGCTCTTGTGACGGACATGAAAATGATATATCTGCATTGTACTTTATTATTAAATTTATTACTTAATAAACTTTAAAATAAGAAAAAATCAGAAAGTTAGTTTCGTTAATGGTAAAATTAAAATACTATTGGTAATTTCGATTCGATAAAACTAGATAGATATTCAATTATCGCCTCGCTAAACAAGCTTCTTCATCCACAGTCGTTTTGCCTTCCAACAGAAGGCATGTTTTCACATAAACAGGGGACCCACTTGTTTAACGTGAGCTCCAAACCACGGGAAGTTGCAATACACTTAATTTGAAAGGGTATTATGGCAGATTACCACGGTGGTTTGCTATTGCCTTCCGAAGAGAAGCAGACGCACTTAATCTTTAGGTAAGCTATGAAAAATTAATTGGAAATACAATTTTTTTCGATTACTCCAGTCCCTGTTATATGCATTCTGAGATATCCAAAAGAACGCCGATTTCTTCTCTTTTCGCCCTAAAACATTGCAGTTTTTGTAAAACATCGCCACAAACGTTTTAATTTTCAATATAAACTCTTCTTTGTTCATCTGACACAAAAGTAGTCCACTGAATAAACTGGACTCAATCCCTAGTCAACTACCTAAATCCCCGCATAGAACAACCTAAGCTTTCAAACTCGATCATTAATCACCCTTTATAAAATTTTTTTGGAGTTGCATTTTAAGTCAAAATTTAATCGTTTTTCATATATTATTGGATGGAACAATATATAGCCTAATATTTAAAATAAATTCATTCGGAACTAAAAAAAACCATTGTTTTTCCTTAAACAGTTTTGGAGGTACTAAAACCGGTCAAACAAACTGAGAAATTAGTATTTGTAATTGTACTCTATCGTAAAAAATATGGCAAACAATTTTTAGAGACCTCAATTCTATGCAAATTTAAAAAATGTACTAAAAATTATGGTCTTTGGAGGACCGTATTAAGGTTACAAATTTGTTTTTTTAAATTCTATCAAAAAACATAACCAAATTCTGAAATATTTCAATTTTTACTGTATGATTAAAATAAGACATAGTACATACGAAGAAATTTCATTCACAAGGCGCTTTTTAAGACATTTATTTACCGTTTGTGACAGGGAAGGACTAAACCTATTTCATTGAAAAAATGAACAGGTGAAAAAGAGAAACCGGTGTTTGAGAAAGCAATATGACGCCGTTTAATCGTTAATTGAAATCTTTAGTTGCGTCTTTTGAATAAATTTCTTCCTATATAAAATTAGATGAAATTGAACAAAATTACTTTTTAACTAGTTTTGCATTATTTTAATTTTTTTCACAGAAATTTGTTCTTTGTACATTAAGATTGCATCTGAGATGCCCTGAAATAGCGCTAGTAGAAAAATTTAAAAAGTGGAAAAAGGAGTGAAAATGATCAAATTTAAAAGCTCACAGCTAGGGTCTTATATTTCCTTATTTTCTGAAAAAGAGCGTTTTCTTTCAAGAATTTATTTATTTAACACCACCTGCAGTTTTTTACATTTTAATTTTAATTCTTATATTACCCCTTCAAATAGTTTTAACTCCTAAGTTGTTTTGCTATGTTAAAGATGAATATTTAACTTTGTTATTCCTATTGTTGTTGGCATATGATTAAAGTCTATAAGGAGGTTGAAACGCGTCGCCATTCGTAATTTAACAAAAAAAAACTACAAGAGAAGTGCAAAAACGTAAACGTCTCTTATCTTTTTAGTCCAGGAATTTTAGATGAAAAAAACGGATATCTTCGGAATAATTAAAGGAAAGTTGAAATTTTTGGGTTGGAGAAATTCGGTTGTCTTCATAACATTTGAGAGCCTATCGAAGATTTTCAAATCGATTATTTAAAAATAATTTCAGATTGTAAAATTCATTGAATGCAAAATTTACTTTTCTTTATTGCTCACTTATTAAATAAATACCCTGAAAACTTTTCGATTCGATCATTAAAACTAGAAAACTTTTGAAAATTTTAAATTGAAAGTATTTAACTTTCATTTAATATTTATTGGATATTAAAATAAATCTTATGAGTTAACCAGTTAATAAAACAATAAAATATCAAAATATTCTCAAAAGATTTGAAGATAGCAATTGCTATCTTCAAATCTTTTGCGGACAATATTTTAATTTTTTATTGTTTAATAATTAATTAACTGGTTAAATTTTAAGTTTATCTTAATATTAATCTCGACAGTAAGATTATTTATATTAATTTTAAATATTCATTGCATGTTTTCAAGATTTTATCAAAATCAACGAAAGTATTTTTATTTAGTCCTTGACGGGTTTTAAAAGTGGGTCAAAGTAAATTAAATGGAACGTTGAAAATTCTAAAAGTTTATCAAAGTATTAGTATGTTACATATCTAGAGACAGAAGTGTTAGTTTTAATCACGCGATACTTTTAATTCGCACAAGTGATTAAGAGGCACTTCTGTCTCGAGTTGTGTATACTATTTTATGCAATGCTGACAACAAAAGTCAAAAATTAAATTTGGAAATAACAGTAACAAATTAATAGTAAATAAATCTGAGGGTCTATTGATGGATCGGATTACAAAAGATTACATTGGTTGTAAAAATAATGGGTACATATAAAATAGCGCCGGCGGACATTCAACGCCTACGCGCTGATACGAATAATTTGTTGCATCAAATAAGAATTTCGTCATCATGTAAATTCGAGCCTAAGATACTGAGATTTCAGGGAAAAATACTATGCTTTAGGCCAGCACAGTGAGGCGAACTGTAAACATCTATATAATAAAATTCCAGATAGCGACTTGGTCCGCTATCTCCTTTTTAACCAAAGAACGTGAGGGTCACGAAAAGTATCAATGGAAAAACGCTTTTCCGTGTATGTCGCAAGCTTACTGTACGCGAAAGGCCAAGCTGATTATGGATCTAAATAGTATAATTAGTATTAACATAATTTCAGAATATTGATTAGAATTATGGAAAATAAAATAATTATTACAAGATTTTTTGTCAATGACTCATGGGATTAAATACCTAAAAGTTTATATTCCACAGACTGGTCCATTTCAGTTCATTAAGAGATTGGTGTACAAATTTTCATCTAATGTATTACTGGAGCACATCACTCAAACCAGCTATTAAAACCATAACTTTTGGGCCTGAATTTTTGTACAGAACTGTTTGTATTACTTTGGTGATTAGGGATTCTAATACCGGTATTCAGCATTTGGCATAAAAATACACTATAATAATCTGTTAATACCGCCAGAATAATTGTCACTGGTCACAGCAAAACAATTCGAAGCTCTCCAACAAATAATCTAGCAAAATTGAAGTTGCGTTCAACTACACGTTTGAATCAATTCATAATTATTAAAAATATCATTAGTGAATGAGATAATTGAACACTTATTCAAGTTCAACTCCAGATTATTTATCATACCAAATGCTTTAACGATTATGATCATATTGTAATAATAAAAATCATTAGCATAAGGATTGGAATAAGCTCGATGTAAGGACCCTTATTGAGACGGTCATAGCTTAGAGATTAGTTGCGTCTACTGCTAATGCAAAATACACTATTCGACAAGGGCAGAGTAAGAACTACTATATTCTAATTTCCAACTGTCTCTCCTGGAAAGGAAATCCACCAAGGTAATCTGCCATGAAACCCCATCTCGAAATTAAGTACATACTTATATTACACTTCCCATGATTCGGATTCCAGCAATACGACTTAGGATCGTTCTTTTCACCTTCAGTTGGATTTCTAGACAACTAACTGCTACATAAATCGAACGTCTGATGTCTGTTCGGGAAATTAAAATCTCTGAAATTGTGCTATCTGCCAGATAAATGTAGTACTTATAGAACTTTAGCTGAAGATGAAAATATCGCCTATTAGAAAGACGTAATACGACAAAAATGAGGCCTTGGAAAACCAGCACCAGAGTCTCTACAATTTCAAAAACCCGAAAGTTCTCAATTTAATCCACTTCACCACAATCTAATATCCTTCTTTTCCTTGTAGCCTGCTTCTTTTAAATAAAAAACATAGAAATACAACGATCCGGAAAATGTTATCATAATTTTCAAGTTATGTTACGTAAAAAATATTCTACATCTCTGAACTAAATTTGTTTAGATAATAAATGTCGGTTTTTGAAAGCTTTAGGACAGACTTATTATATTTTTATGTTGCATGTTTTTGAATGAAGAGATACTTAAAAAACTAATTTCAACCATTATTAGACGACATATTTTCATGAAACAAACATTTAATTTTAGTTTTAAGGAACTTAATGATAATGGAGCTACGTCCAAAAATTTAGCTTCTAAACTTTATTCATAGTAAAAATTTGAAAGTGACTTAACAACGAAGACTTGCATTGGGTTCTAGCGTTAATCACAATGGATCTATCCGTTGAGTATACAAAGTAGAAATTAACGTACTAATAGGCATTATCTTTAGTAACGCCATTGATAAATTCAAGCTCTTATACGATGAATATGCGAAATCAGTGATAAATTAAGCTTTGTTGATCTAAGTGTCTTTCCATTCATAGTCCAAATATTGCAAGAATTTATTCCATGCAGTTTCGAAAAGTTCGCGCCATCGAGTGCTACCTCAGATGTTATGGATCAATTATGATATTCACACATCTGTAATTGTTCAGTACTGAAAAACTACAAAAGATTTGTGTTTTCCATTATTTTATTAAAATTAATTGTCAAAAGATTTTCCGCGAAAGTGTAGGCTATAATGATTAACTGTCGACGTATATGATTAAACTAAAATAGAAATTATGAATAACTTTAGACAATGTTAATTGAGCAATAATTAAAATTTGAACGCGGGGAAAACCGCGGTGTTAAAATTTAATCCTATTTTCAGTCGAGAAGTGTCTATAAATAATTTTAAAGGTGTTTACTTTGTGTTAGCTCAGATTTACATTAAATTTTACTAATAGGCTTTACATGTTCTAAAAATAAACGTTCCCTTAAAGTAACTGCAATTATTATTAGTAAATTTAATCTACCCTTTCTTGCCAACTTACACAAAGGTATCTTACAGAGTGCGTGGAAGATATAATGGCATGGATGGTGCTAGTCGGGGTCGTATTGGCAATCAAATGTGTCGTCCTAACTAACGCAGCACGTCAAACTTTCAACATAGAACCTAATCTTCAACAAAATTTTCTGAATGACGGAAGTCTGGGTAAGTTTATTTTTTAGAACACCATTTTATCATGAATATTAATTTATGATATTAAATTTTTGAAATTAAGGATTAAAATTTCCATCCACAATAAAATATTACGCGGAAACTGTAACCTTCGGCCTTTGTAAAACGAATAGGAGTAAACAAAATAGTATTAAAAATTCATAACACAATTTTGATTATTAAAGATACATTTTACTGAAACTTTCAACATGGAAGTTGTTTACGTGGTTTTCGATTACAATTTAACATTACCGTAATGACGTGTGTGCCAAGTTGCATAATATATACGGAATTAACTTTTCATTTAGATTTCAAACAAAATTTTTGTAAATACTATTTTCTTGGAAATGAAAACTCGGTGAAATGTTTTTAAAGGTTGACTTTCTTTCCTTTTTTTAAATTGGAGCTAAAAATTAAAATCAAATTTTTACACGACTAGAATATTTGAATGATAAATAAGCTGAAACGTTTTTACTACATCGCAAATATAAATATTTAAAAGAAATACATAGTACGTTTAACCACAGTTTAACTTTTTATAAAAATTTCCATTCGATGCACGCCAATTGCACAATATTCATTCTGGAACTTACAATTCAATAGTATATAACAACGGTGGGCAACCTCCGGCCCGCGGGCCAACTCCCGTCCGCGTAAAGTTCTAATCCGGCCCGCGAGATCTTTAGAAGAAATAATAAATAAATATTTTCAAAAACAAAAATTTTAAAGAAAAGGATTAGGTTAGTACCTAACATAAGGAAAAAGGAGAGATCTACAGTTTAATTTTTGATATAATTCGTCTTATTTAAATTAAATTAAAATGTATTGTAAAAAGTAAATTGAAAAGTACACTAGAGACCCTCCATGTACGCGAGTTAGATTTTGCTACCTGAATTTTTTATACGCGAAGCAAAATTCCCTTTAACGCGAATTAAGTTTTCGCGTATTATTAAAATAACTATGTGGCACAGTCGGCCTACCGGCCGCCTTTAGCCATCTAGACCGTGTCGGATGTGGTTGTTCGGCCTTCGGCCTCACTACAAGGTTCTAAAGTAGCCTATGTTTTTCGTAGCGTTGTAAATATCGTAACTTCTACACCAAATTTGGTTAAGATTGGTCAAATAGAAACGTAAAGCACGTGCACGCGTATTTGCATTGTCGATCGGTTGACAGCATTCATTATTGTTTTTTAAGTTGATTTTGAGTAGCCTGCCTTCCTTTAAGGAATCTCGATAATCCATTCATGCGCGTCCCATAGGGACGCGCATGAATGGATTATCGAGATTCCTTAAAGGAAGGCAGGCTACTCAAAATCAACTTTCCTTTCCTTTGCGAATTTTTTTCTTTGTAATTTGTTATAAATGATAAGAGAAATAAATATAGTACTTAATTAACTTTGTTATAAATATTATTGTTTTTATATTTTCAGAAAAAAATACAAGTAACAAAAATGTGTCCATTAACTATACTAAGGCCCGCGGACGAAACGTAAATATTATTCTGGCCCCTGTTATACAAAAGGTTGCCCACCCCTGGTATATAAAACCAATTTAATTATTTAAAAAAAATTTCTATTATTCCGTTTTGCAGCATTACTGGAATGCATAATTAATTAGTTGGTGTAGAACGCACTACAATACAGTATATCCTAAAAAAGAAAAAAATAATAAATTGTTGGAGATTGTTGATCTATACATAAATACAATGCTCGTCTCAAATCATGGTGACATCAAAATTTAAAGGAAATTTATTTTGGTGGTGGTGTCGTATCGTTTTTTTTTTTAAAGATAACTCGGAAAGAATACTTAAGATAAATTACTGTAGAAAATTGGATGTATAAGCATGACAGATACCCACTATCATTTTGTACACTTTAAAAGATGTTCAACCGATTGAGTTTTCCTGAAATTCCACGATCTGTAACCTGTCGAATAACATAATTTATAACACTCTACAATAAGAAGCGACGATGTATAGGTTCATTTATTTATCGAGTAATTTAAATTAGAAATTTCATCAAAAAACTTAAATAACCCCAAAATCTGTATTAAAATTACCATACAATAACTTGAAAATTCATGTTCTTAGTAGATTTCCATAATTAAATTTCACCAGTAGGAGTTGATTTACAAATATTTAATGATGAATAGCCTTGCCTTTTACGACAGTTGAACTTTTCTTGCTGATCGCAAGTTTTCCTTTGAATTTTACATAATATTTCCTATATCTTAACGTAAATCTGTAAAAATTTAAAAATTAATTATTCACCTACTTACAAGTTTTTGACAGGTTTTATTAAACGATTTTTTTTTAATTTGAGGTTTCTTTTGTTGTAAACTCAAAATATTGTTTAATGAATCAATGGAAGAGAGATAAAAATTTGCAGGAGAAGTATAACGAAAATTTGCAACTTGAACACTTTTACGAACGATTTGTTGTATGGAATTGGTTAAACTTTCTTTGGAGCCTGATTCGACGCTTTTAAAGTTTCCCAATTTAATATTTGTACAACTTTTTTTTAAATATGTTAGTTCCTTGAAACACACAACACACTTACCTTTATAAACTTGCCTCTCGATTGAATGCACTTGAGATATTTAGTACGTGATGAATAGTGAATCTTAAGGGAAGGTATACAGAAGTTTGCGACACTTGAACACACAAAGAAATAAACTTCATCCATCAAAATTTAATACTTAACTTTATGAAGTGGTACATTTATTCAACTACCGTAAATAAATAAATTTAGTATACATAATACATATATTAATCAAAATGGGAGACATCATTGAATATTAATTACTACTTAACACATTTCATTAAACAAGTTGAACACAAACTTAATTTGAAAACGGATATTTTTTTTGAAGACAATCGCATTTTAATAAGAACATGCAACTGAAGATTCGAAATAAAAATGAAATAGAGCTTTATTACATTATCATACACCAGTTTTCAATTTACTTAATTATCTGATATGCTCTCTTCGAAAATTTCATATTCTTCGTGAGCCCCCTCTTTTGTTGTGACTGAAACACGCTGGAACAATGTATACAATATTCTAAATCCTTGAATTCTGATAACAATGTTTAGATTTGAACTAACACGATAATTCATTTTTATGTCACTCCTAAACCAGAAGTTTCCCAATTTGAAATTTAATTTGTTATGCAAGTAGCCAAAAGTGTGGCTAAGATAACATATTTTTTGGAATTATAAATTGCATGATTTTTTAGGAGAGCCTACTGAAAGTCAGAATATAGTCAGGGCCCCTATTTTTTGACTTTAATTATTTACGTAATAATACTCGCCGAAAAGGCGTATTCAATACCTACATTTAAAAAACAAAATGGTGTGTGTTAAGGGTACGGTTCAGTCACTATAAATAATTTATCAAAGCAAGGTAAATTTGTATTATTTTGGAGGGCTGTAGAACGGCCTACTTTATCGCACTAGTACGAAAAAGCTGGCCGTTCCCTAATGCAAATGTGCTCAAAAAGTAGGTTTCACACGGTAGTAGATAAAAAAAATTCATGCATTTTCAGTTATTTTAAGCATATTGGACAAAAAATTTTAAAATAAAAGAGAAATAATGAAAACACCTTATTGTGGAAAATAGCAAGTATTCCTCTAATTCGATTTTTGAGTTCTCGAGTGAACTGAAACTGCTTCCCATTTTGGTAAACTTGATACGAAATGATAGCGCACAAGTTTTTATAGGGTTTAAATCTGGACGAGGCCACTTCAGCACATCAATATTTTTGCTTCTAAGCCATTCCTAGAGTCATGAATTGCAGCGTTATCTTGTTGAAAAATAAAGTTTTTCCCAAGAAGATGCTCAGCTTCATCCATAAGACTAATTTCTAGAACTGCAATATAGCTCTCGGAGTACATCATTCTTATTCTTACCCTCTCTAACGGGATCGGTCCATGGAAGCTGAATGCCTCCCATACATAACCGTCTCTCCACCAAAATTATGGCTAAGCCTTTTTTTCGGGTTCTTTGCGTAAATTATGCCTTTTTTGTGTAATTCGGTGAGTCTTGGTTTCCCAGCTCCCTTAATCAGTAAGTGAATAATCTGCATTTTATTTCATTTTATTTTTATTTCGAAAATGTTTCATATCTCATTCAATAATCAACTTCGAATCTTTATCTTTTACAAAATGAATCAACCTTTAGTTTATTCATTCAAATCATTAAAAATTTTCGTACATAATTACAAAATTTCCCTAATTAAAATCAAATTGATACAAATTTTCAATATTAAAAATCAAATGTCACATTCTTTTATTAATTTTATCGCTTATCGAATCATCCAGTCAAATGTGCATTGCAAATTATAATTTATGCAACCAAATTCCAATAGCTGAGGACTTCTATGGTTCATTTGTTACATTCCTCTCATCTGTGCATCTTATCCGCTTTCATGAGAAATCATTCCCATCGTACCATTAATTCGACTCCACGTGGAAAAGAAGTTGTCCATTCCTCCAGCTCCCATCGTTCGAATTGGATCCAATCCTAACTTTAATTTTCTTTCTTTCCTGTAGACAAAATTTTTAAATTCGAATTATTTCTTGTTCCTTGTCCAGTTTCCAATTTTAAATTTTCTCTTTCCTCCTTTAACTGTTTTGTATTAATCCACGTAATGTGGAGACAATATACCACGCGGTCATCGAACTGACCATTACTTATGGTTCCTTTATTTGGAGTGGAGTGCTAAGATACAAGTACGTGCTGGGTTGGTTGCGATCTTTTCAGCGGGCATTCGCCATCAGGGCTACTCGCGCATTTCATACGGTCTCGGCAATATCTGCGTTAGCCTTAGCTGGATTTACTCCAATCGAGCTAAGAATAAAGGAGGTGGCAAGGGTAGAGCAAGTGAAAATGGATGGTACTTTCGATCGACTTCCGGACGACGTCGTCTTGCAAACTCGTACGTCGCCAGCGGAGATGTTACATCCCCGCTACAGACAAACGATCAGTTTCGTAAAAGCAAACGACTCGCTGGAAGTCGATCGAATATGCGACCAGGTCGATGTTGCTATATTTACCGATGGCAGCAAGCAGGAAGGTGGGGAAGTCGGCGCGGCAATCGTCATATACCGTGAGGATCGGCAAGAGACCCACAAGTACCGGTTAAACGGTGTTTGTAGCGTGTTTCAAGCCGAGCTGTATGCGATTGACGCCGCCCTGACTTGGATCTCCCCCAGGAGATTACACTCAGTGTGTATTTTCTCCGACAGCCTTTCATCGCTTGTTACCATCGCTAATAGGAGTAGCACCGTACCTTTGGTCATCTCCATCCATCGGTCACTGCTCAAACTGAAGGACCAAACGATCATCAGATTTGCGTGGGTAAAGGCTCATTGCGGCATTGAAGGGAACGAGGTTGCAGATCAATGTGCCAAAGACGCGGCTGTTTTACACAGTCGCATGGTATACAACCAGTTCCCTCTTAGCTATGCAAGAAGGGTGATTCGTCTTGAGGCGGCATGTACTTGGGATACCGAGTACAGAAATGCCGTCCAAGGATCGACTACCCGGCAGCATTTACCTACGCTAAATGATGTTCGCTTGTTCCGAAGTGCCGTTGATACCTCCTTTGAAATGACGCAGATATTGACGGGTCACTCGTTTGCGCGCGAGTATCTTTACAGATTCAAGATCAGTCCTAGTGACGTGTGCCCCTGCGATTCAAAAAGTAGGCAGACTCTGCATCATTTATTGTCTTGCTGCCCGAAATACGTCCAGCAACGCCACACCTACACCTCTCATTGTTCGCTAGTAAATATATCACCCTTTGTCATTTCAGAAATCATTGCAAATAAATCTATCACTAAATTTTTCATAACCTTTTGTAAGTCTATCATTAACACTCTTAAACAATTTAACACCCCCCCTTAGTCTGTCTAAAATGGATTTATGCATCACCTTAATTAATCAAAAAAAAATAATAAAAATTATGTAATTAGGATGTTTTTAATCGTGGGTTTTTGGGTCAATCAAACGAAACAATTTTTACGACTAACTAGTTTCGGCTACAATGTGAGCCTTCATCAGAGCCTGTAAAGACAAATTTATTACAAATCTGCATACAACATATGGTTCACAATAAAGAGACATAACCGTATTGGTTCGGCAAACAAGGTACAAAGCAAATTAAATTCTACAAACATACCACGTAATATAACAATGTATTAGTGTTGAGATCAAATTTCGGACCACGCATACATCTAATCCAAGTGTCAAACGTCAAACAAGCGTTACTAAGGTTTTTCTAATGTTCAACACGCCCGAATAAATTTTATTTAAACCTATTGTGTCCGTATTTAAATTCAAAGATGCGTCACTGTTTTCATTGATGTGCAACATTTCCAAGATAAGTCTTTTATTAACGTTTGGCTCGTAACCCAAGATTTTGTAATTATCAAAATCTATTTTATGTCCAGTATCACAAATGTGCGCTGATAGTCCTGTGTTGGATTTTTTGAGTCTAACATCATATTTGTGTTGGTAAATCCTCATATTCAAATATTGTCCCGTCTGTCCCACATATGACGATCCACATTCACATTTCAAACGATAAATTAGGCCACTTTTTAGGCCATCTTCAATGTTGTCCTTGCCAAAGTTGTAAAGTGATGTTGATGTTTTTTTACTGTAACATACTATTTTTAAATTGTCATTACTTAACAGAGCTATCAAGCGGATTTACCAACACAAATATGATGTTAGACTCAAAAAATCCAACACAGGACTATCAGCGCACATTTGTGATACTGGACATAAAATAGATTTTGATAATTACAAAATCTTGGGTTACGAGCCAAACGTTAATAAAAGACTTATCTTGGAAATGTTGCACATCAATGAAAACAGTGACGCATCTTTGAATTTAAATACGGACACAATAGGTTTAAATAAAATTTATTCGGGCGTGTTGAACATTAGAAAAACCTTAGTAACGCTTGTTTGACACTTGGATTAGATGTATGCGTGGTCCGAAATTTGATCTCAACACTAATACATTGTTATATTACGTGGTATGTTTGTAGAATTTAATTTGCTTTGTACCTTGTTTGCCGAACCAATACGGTTATGTTTCTTTATTGTGAACCATATGTTGTATGCAGATTTGTAATAAATTTGTCTTTACAGGCTCAGATGAAGGCTCACATTGTAGCCGAAACTAGTTAGTCGTAAAAATTGTTTCGTTTGATTGACCCAAAAACCCACGATTAAAAACATCCTAATTACATATTTACTTTGGGGGTCACGAGAAGTTATCTAAGAATAAAAATTATGTTAAAGTTATTAATTAAATTCACTCATTCATATTTAAATTTTATTATCATTTTCTCTTTATTTATCTTTATAAAAATTGTTATAAACTCATCAACATTTATTTTCACCACCATGTATCACCACCATTCTTGTGTCATTTAATTGTTATGTTATTGTTTATTATATTATTATGTATCCCATTGCATAAATATACTCCCTCTCTAGGTGGTTAACCTAGTGAGGAAACAGGAAAAAAAAACTGTTTTGTCCATTTTAACGAGTTCTTTCACTTGAGTATTTTTATTTTCTTCCAAATTCTGTTGTACTTGAACATCCGGTATATTTAATTTTTCGTCAACCACATTTGTGACATTTTTATTTGAGTTATCTCGTTTATCTTGTTATTCAATTTTAGATTATTTTCATCCAATCTTTTAATCATCTCTTGATTATATTCGTCAAACTTTTCATTCAAATTTTTTTTATTGTCGTTTATTATTTCTTGTGTATTTTTCCAATTTTATAATTAAATTTTGATTAATTTCCTGCTTAAATTCCTTCATGTTTTTGTTTAAATTTTTAATCATCTGTTGATAATATTGGTCCATTTTTTATTTTAGTTCTTCCATAGCCTCCATAATCAGATTCAATCCATTTTTACTAATCTCTTTTCTCAGGTTCAATCTTCCTTTCTTTACTTTTGCCCCACGGTTTGGGTTTGCCCAAAATGCTACTCTGTTTCCGTACCCTACGTTGTAGCGCCAGATTAACATAAATTTTTTAATAAAGTAGATTTTAAATTTGATTATTATTATAACACGTATTACGTAGTATGCCAAATGTAAAATTTTCTTTTAAACCTAAACTTTAAAAAAAATTTCAATTGAACACTTCTTAATAATTAAACTTTTTATTTTACACACTTCTTATAAATTTATGCTTAAAACAAACTCAAAATAATTATGACAATATAAAATATAATCATAAAAACAACAAGAAAAGAAAATCTAATGAGAAAAATTGAAAATAATATTAATAAAAATAAATTTTTCAATTTCTTCAATGAAAATTGTGTAACTTGTCTAATGTACGAAAATGTAGTACCTAATGAAACCACATCAAAAACAAAATCTAATTTTTTTATTACGGAAAATTTTAAATTGCTTTTAGTTGGCTTTTAAGTAGGTAATTAAATAATTAAAATTAAACAAGTTTCAACTTCGACCACCTCAAAAAGTTTATTTTTATCGCTAATGTTTATTGTGTAGACATTTCAAGAATATGCTTTGCAAATACTTTTTCGAAAATTAGTGGTTGATAAAATTTAGATATAAAGTTAAAATTTATTTTAACTTTAAATTTGATTTCTTTATCAACTCAAAATCACGAAAAGAACGCGAATACTGAAACATTAAAATCAATATTATGTATAAATTTAGGAAAATGTTATTTAAAATTCTCACTTTATTAACAAAAAATGTACAATAATTTAATTGTTCAATACTCGGAATAGATTATTTGACGTCTTTTCACTAAATTGATGATCTAAATTCTAGATATGGCGGATAAACTACGGCGACCAGTTTCTTATATTATACTAAAAGGAACGTTCCAGGTTTAACAGAGTATCTAATTCCAACCATTTAAATTCGCAAGATTAACTTTGCTATTCTGACAATAAGATCTTGTTCTTTTCATTAGAAATATATTGTACGTACTACTACTTGTCAACAAACTTAGTTTAGTTTACAATTGAAAAATTTAGTAGTAGGTACATCAATTTATAAGCGTAAGTACATCAGTGTTGTTAACTTCTGCTCGATTGGATTTTTCTTTGTATAGCTAGAATCAAGCGACTTTAATTAGTTTTTTTTGTAGTTGTAGCGCTGCAGTATGCAACGTATAAGTCTTTGAAATAAGAACCTAATAAGTGAACTACGATACAAAGACAAAACTTTATTGAAGCGCAACTAACTACTTACTTTTTTATTTTATTTTCAAATTATACTTAAAATCTAAGTATAGAACAAAACAGAACGGAAAACAAAGGAGTTAAAAATTAAATCCTAAAAGACAGTATGCTACCTTATTGTTTCAATTGCTGTTTTAGAGCAACTAACCGTCAAGGAAACTATTCGGATTAGGGAATTAGGTAATTTTTTTTCCAATATACTCGACTAACGAAGGATATTGTTTAACATTGTTTCCGCAAAGGCATCACTTAAAACCATAAAAAGGATAATACGGTAGTTACTCCGCTCGCATCCCCGAATTTTAACTGCCTACCATTCCATTAATAACCAACTAACTTCGAGTCTTAAAATTGTATTCTTTATTCTGATTTCTCTTTGAACCTGAAGGCTGTGTCTATATTAGGCTATGGCTAGACTAAGTCCGTATTCGTTTCGTTCAGATGTGACCATTCTGGATGAAAGGACGAAATAAAGCAAGATGCTGATGGGTACAATATTATAGCCATCGTTTAGATTAGTCCCGATATTTTCTGACGTATAAAGTTTAAAATAACTGGGGAAAAATAATTGCCTATAATAATAATAAATAAATTATATTTTCTTATTTTGTGTTATTATTGCTATTCAATAAACGATAAATAAATAAACAATTAATTTTATTTTATTATAAAAAGAACCTTGTACGTAACTCATCCCGAAAGACTTCTTAGGTTGATATCCGTTATATTATCCTTTTTTTTAAGATCCAAGTTAACGAAATGAAGCTTACATAGACATAATTATTGTTTACAAAAAGTAAATATAATTTAAAAAGATTTTCAAGAAGTTAAAAAATCAATACTGTAAATAACTATTAAAATAACAGAATGTGGAGTACTCGACCGTAGTTTTAGCAAACAAAATAATCATAAAACCATAAAAACTATGGAAATGTACAATAAAAATCTCTATTACTAGAAACCAGCATTTGACACTCGATAAAAATTTTTTAGGCTCAAAAGCGTAAATAAAATGTTTTGTTACAAGTTAATGCAAGGAGATTATTTAGCGGCTTTATAATGATAGCATTATGTAGGTAGACATTATGACAATTTCATGCTGCACATAACGATATAACTAATTGCCCAGGGAACGCAGTATATACGAAAAAGTCCAAATTGAGGAACATTACAAAGTCTTCTCGATAAAGTAATCCAAGATTTTTATATTATATTTAGTTGCGGTTGAATTTTAAAGCTTTGAAGCTTTCACGATTTCATTCATTCCTTGATATTCCTTTGTAGTAATCCACGAGTTGTCGCATATTACAACTTATTTTTCTACTGGTTGTTGCTAAATTTTATATTTCTTTGAAATTTTATTTTTATAAGGGTGATTTAATAAGCGGTATCATTTTGATTTATTAAGAAAACGCATTAATAATTGGAAAAATTGAAAATTTTTTGTTGTAACATAAAGGGCAAACATTGCGATTATACGTGGAACATAACATCATTCAAATATCTGCCATGGCTCTGCTGACCTGCTGGCAAGTCTGGAATCGTTTGAAGTTTGTCGACACAGACTTTTCCTTTCGAGTAGCTCCAAAGAAAAAATTTCATGGCGTCAAATCGCAAGATCTAATTATTGATGTCAATGTGACTGACGTACGTTACGTACTTTACGTCGATGTTATTTAATTAACCTTAAGGTTACTGGTAAATTTTAGGCCCACTTTGTGTTTAACACTTTACTTTAAATTTAAACTTTACAATTTTATATTCTTCTTCTTCTTCTTTGAGTGCCTATCCGCTTTCAGATGTTGGCGACTTCTCTCCTATGTATGTATTGTGCGTTTGTAGTACTATCACACACATACGGGGACACCTACTTGTTTAACGCGGGCTCCGAACCGCGGGAAGTGTATACACCTCATCTCCAGAGAGGGTGTTCTTGGTAGATTACACCTCGGTGGTTTGCCATTGCCTTCCGAGGGGAGATGGTCAGAATAAAGTTTTTACTGAGCCCAGAGTCGAACCGGGCATTCGGCATTAGCAGCAACGCACTTAACCGCTTAAACTGATCACCGTCTCAATTTTATATTAAGATTTGAAAATTGTAATGACTTAATATAATGTTTATTAATTGTAGGTGAAATGTTATCTGCTATTTTACCACGCGTATATCACTTAATCTAAAAAGATTTGCTTATTGCATTTAAATGCTGATAAGCATTTGTTTATTGCTGATGCGATTTACAATACAAGTTAATGTAATTTTTTAGCTGGTTTCCGTTGCCCCTACTCTACTCATGGGTTTTCAATATACAACTTTTCTCTGCTTCTTGAGGATTTATGCCCATCAAAGTGCATTCATGACATGAACTACAATGATAATATTATATGTGTTTGAAGTATAATCAATATCGAAGTTAAATAGAAGGAATATTTATATTAAATATTAATAGAACATTGCATTACAAACAGCTCATTTTGTTCCAATTCAGAAAATATAAATATAACAATTTTAATTATTTCAACCTGCAATAATTATTACAATGTTTTAAAATTTTATGCGGAAGATCACACAGTGCACTCTGACACAGAAGTACTTTAGTTGTTAATTAATTTTTCAATAACTTTTAATTTTTACCTTTTCAATTAGGTAAATTATTACTAGAATGATAGCCGGCTTCTCCAGTTTCCCTATATTTTATATTATCTTGCCATTTACCTTTATCGTTAAAATTGTACATAAACGTGGAAAAACCTTGATAACTTCTTCCGCGAAATGAAATAAAATATGACAATAATTGTGTTAACCTAGAAATTTGCAGCAGAAAATTCGGTAGATTTGATATCGGTAGAGCGTTACTACAGATGTACATACAGAATTGCGTGTTAAAAATGTGTAGCTGCTACAGGGAACTTACTTATATCTTAACGTGGATTCCGCACCATGGTAATAGTATACCGTTCGTAATTTTGTCATATATAATTTTACCTCAAGCCATTCTTTTAGGGATGGTAAGCCACTTGAATCAAACCCGTGAATCGTGGCATGAAAAGCTAAAACGCGAATTTGATTATTAATTAAGAAAACATTATTTGCAACCCACAATAATTATATTATCGATGTTTGTAGTTATATAATTGCATAATTATTAGGTAATTAATAATATTTTGTGATATACAAGCAATTTGAAAATTAAATAGAAATTTTCACGGATATTATCATGCAGAACTTTAATGCGAAAATACGGAATGCAGCAATTAATAACGAAATAATAATTGTTGATACTAATTGGACTTGGAGAGTAAACAATAAACTTTAATTTTACATACGTATGTGTTTCCAACAATTTCAACATAATATTTTAACATAATTAACAATAACAATAATTACTTTACAAGTACCTACTGAAAGATCATTTTGAAACAAATTTATTCAACACTCATATTTTTTCAGATTCACAATCTCCGCATGAAAAACTATCGGAATTACAAGATAAAGCAAAAATGAACAAACTGGGACAACGTTTGATGGAAATTTTATTACATCCTAACAAAGGAGTTCCTTTGGTGTATGTAGAAGATTATCCTCTAGAAGAAGATTCTAATGAAGAAAAGGAATATTTGAATCAAGTTCCTGACGTTGCAGCCGAAAATAATGTAAATGAATTTCCAAGCAAAAGATCGCGCTATTATAGAAAATATCCTTGGAAGCGTCAAAATTCACGAGAAGTGTATGTATTGAAGCAATTTAAACTTTTGTAATGCAAATATTAATTTTATATTCAATCCACTGCAACTGATTCGTAATTAGCGTAGGTACTATTTTAAGCTTTTTTCGTTGTTATAAAATAATTAAACGTTCATTTATGAGTTCCAAATTTAATTGGAGAATGAAGTAGGTAATTGAAAATAATTGTTAACCAGGACGCGCCAGGAGTAGTCGGTGCCCGGTGACATCCTTATTTTACCGCCTTTATACAGGATGTTCCGTAACATTATGTTATTAATGTGACAACCAGCTACCCCTACTTTGAAATTATTTTAAATAGCACCCCCTACCTTCCGATACATCATTTTAAAGATGAAAAAGTCCTGGTTCATCAACATTAATATAATTGGATTTAGTGGATCCGTTTATGAGTTAAAGGTAAAAATTGTAAGATGAAGCAATATTAATTTTATTCGGGAATTCGGTTATGTTTATGAAAATCACGTTAGCAGCGATAAACAGGCGCACTCAACTACGTATCACCTGTGATAATAAAACACAGAATATAATTTGAGTTTCACACTTAAAAATGGTTGCGAATTATTGAAAATAAAAGTTACATGAAAATGGTGCGAACTTTACAAGAAAAAGTAAAAATAATATTTAACTATATACGGGGCTGAAAATTGTTGCGATCAGCGAACTGTTCGAATTTTCAATGAAAGCCGCCCTGTCGAAACATGTGAAATGTAGGCCACCACTACGTGATAAATAAAGTTAGTACGGAAATTCTAAGAAACCTGTTCCATATCCAACAAAATTCATAAACATGGAAGTGCTCGGTCATTTTTCTGCTAATCCGGACACCTCCATTCGAGAGGTTGTTAACAACAAATATTTCAATTGATTCCATTATTAGGATCATTTTAAAATAAGAATCGAGTTATGTGAACTGATATCCCGAAGACTTCAAAATGACCCAAATTTGCAACAAAATATTTGTTTCAGCAACGAATTAAGTTTTTTAACGGATTTGTTAACAAACGCAATTATAAATATTCGCACATGTTTCGAGAAGATCATACATGGTATGCTCAAAAGATCAATTTGTGGGCTGATATACTTGGAAATGACATTATTGGGCCAATTTTCATTGAATGAAACCTGACCGGATAAATATATCGCAATCTATCAGAAAATGAAATTGTCGCACTTATTGACCAGTCTTTAGAAAATCAAGTTAATGAAGAAGGAGATATGCTGTTAGATAAACATAATGTACATTTCTTTCCCTGGTTCTTCTTCCACAGTATTTCTTCGACCACTATTGAACATAAGCTTCTCCATTTTCTCTCCATTCTTCTCTGTCCTAAGCCAGTTGAAACTAATACCTTCCTACGCACTTTTTGATATCATCAAGACATCGTGACTTCCCACGCTGCGTTTGGTGGTTCTCGGTCGCCAGTGAGTGAGTTTGTACATACCTATATACGTCCATTTTTGAGATCTTTTCTATTTTTAACATAATGTCTTTTATACAAATTTTCTGGCGCACTACCTCATTTATTATTTGCTGCCGGCTCACTTCCAGCATTCATCTTTCCGTCGCTTTCTGTGTCGTTCTTAATTTCTCCGCAGGTAATTGAGTGATGATGGAGTGAATATCTGGGATTTTAAAGACGTGATTTAATTTTCCAAATGCTGACCATGACTGACCTATTCTTCTAACCAGTTGCGCCGCTTGATTTTTCTTGGTTATTGTGATGACATGTCCAAAGTATACATACTGACTAACAGTTTCCAGCACTAGTTGGTCTAGCTGGATCTTTTCTTCGTTTGGGCTCATAATTTTTGTTTTATTCATGTGCACTTTTAGGCCAATTACCTTCGAAGTTTGATTTAGTTCTTCTATCATGCCTTTTAGTTC
Organism: Podabrus alpinus; assembly: GCA_932274525.1. Classification (NCBI taxonomy): domain Eukaryota; kingdom Metazoa; phylum Arthropoda; class Insecta; order Coleoptera; family Cantharidae; genus Podabrus; species Podabrus alpinus. The sequence continues at coordinate 28,682,383 of OW026451.1, forward strand.
TTCTATAATATGTCTTACTAATATGATGTCGTCAGGGAACTAATTATGACTTACGTATAAGCCGTTTATATTTACACCTTTAGCTTCCCATGGGAATGCCTTAATTGTGCTTTTCAGAGCCAATATGAACAATTTGGGGATATTGTGCCACCCTATCTTACCCCTCTACCAATCTTAATTTTGTTAATTATTAGGTTTTCATCTTACCTACATAATCTTACAATTATTACCTCTAACTCATCAACAGATCCACTAAACCCAATTTTTATAACGTAGATAAACGAGGAGTTTTTCCACATTTAAAATGATACATCGCAAGATAGAATGTGCTATTTAAAATTTTAAAATAGGGGTACCAGGTTGGAAGAGGGTTAAACTCAAAATTCAAATAGTATTGGTTTTGAACTGCCCCCTCCCTATGTAAAATGACATGTTTTTTGCTAGAACTATGGATTCTATATCTAAATACCTACTTACTAAATAATTTTAGTATTTAAATAACTATTTAAAATCATTATTTATTATTTAATATTATTTAAATAGTACCTACCTAATTATTTATATGTAAATTATTTAAATATTCTCTTGAGGAGCTAGATCTGTAACAGCATTTAAATAATTATTTAGTTTGTGGTGGTTAACATAATTTCAGTGCTTTCCAGCATTTTCAAGCCACCTAAAATTAAATAAAAAGTTGCATGTTACTGAATTACACTACTACGTTCATTAGCAACCATCAAAACTGTTAATGAAACAAAAGCTTTGTTTTAAATTTTAATAATTTCGTAAAAATTTTGCTATGTCTAACGAACGTTGAGATGCTTCTATACATTTTTATTTAAAAAAAAACGCCATCATCGCATTTTTATAATTAAGTTTTTATCAAAATTATATAACTAATAAAGTTATCTTAAAGTATATTTAGTTTTTCATCTGGTTTAATTTTATTTTTAGCTTTTATCAAAATTATATAATAAGAATATAATATACCATAACAAAACAAACTACGATTAAAATTGAAACTTGCAATTCATTAATTATTATTAACTTAATCACACTTTTCGAAAAAAATTTTATATGGAAAACAAAGGTCTTTGTAGAACGTCCACGACGAGAAACATCCAATAATTTAACTTATAAACATCCTTTTTACTAATTTTATTACGGCTTATAAAGTCTAATTAATTGTTATTTTTCGTAATTGTTTGTGCAAAAAAATTTAACGTGAAGTCGTTTACATTAAACCTTGTGTAGGTTTAATCTAAATAATTCAGAAACATTGCAATTTTTATTTTTGTAACTCTTTGAAGCAGTCAAAGTGAGCATTTGTTTGTTTTCTCAAATTAGGAAACATGCGGCTAATTTGTTTTCTAATTAATCATGTGTTTTATGGTCCGAACAGTTCTTAAATAAATTTAACGAAATATTTATTTAATTTTATATTTATACAGGGATGTGGTGACAGTTTTATCATTCTGTTTTTTGACGTCCGGCAAGTGGAAGGTCTACAATTGATTATAAGTTCCTCAATTTCAATCGAAAATCGCATGAAAATAATTAAAATGTACTGCGAAAATGGTGGACATGTGAAAACTACATATCACAAAATGTCAGTTATTTTCGGTCGTTATAACGGTCCTTGTGAAAAGGACTTGGTTTTTGAACTTGGAAAGATTTGGTGGTTAAATTTGAGTCTACTGGTTCAGTAGCTAACATACCAATAACAACAGGTGTTCGTCCTGGTCGTTCAGCTGAAAATATTGTTGCTATAAGTGAAAGTGTCGAGGAAGATCCAAAGTTATCAATTCCACGACATTCTCGAAAATGGGCCTATCACGAACATCACATGGCGAATTTTGCGTAAAGATTTGGGTCTATAAGCAATTTCATCATTGAACAAGGTGATGATTTTTCTGAAAAACTCAATATTTTAGATGAAGTTATTTTCATTGGAATGGTGACGTTAATAAGCAAAATTGACGCATTTGCGTTTCAGGAAATCCAAGAACGGTTGTTCAGAAATCTTTACATTCCGCCTTGTTACTATTTATGCGTTTTTGGTCTGTATGAATGACCACATAAGACACAGCCACTGAAATATTGAATTTATTGCGTACGAAGTTTTCTGATCGAATAATTTTGCGTAATTCTGCAGTCAAAAGGCCGTCAAAAGGCCGTCTAGATCATGTGATTTAACGCCGTTAGATTATTTGCTGTGAAGCTATGTGAAAGATCAAGTATATGCAGATAATCCACAATCCATTGAATCGTTGAAAATTAACATCCGGTGCGTAATTGGCGAGATAGAATCTCAATTATGGAAAAATGTAATCGAAAATTTTGACAAAAGGATCGACGTCTCTATATTAGTCTTGAATCTTGGTGGAAATTTGTTCGATAAATCAATAAAAAAAATACAGAACCTTCATTGAAAATGAGTCATGATGAAGATAGCCACATGGAATGTCAGGGGTCTTAACAAGAAAGGAAATTTACAAATTCTAGAAAAGGCCGTAGAAGAGATTGCCCTTACAAGAGTAGCAGAGACCCATTGGAGAAAGAGTGGACACTTTTTGACTTCAAATGAAAACATGGTGATATGCTCAAGCAACAAACAAGAATCGAGAAATGGTGTGACCATTATCCTCCAAAAGAACGTCAAAGAGGCATTATTGGAATATGAAACCATCAATGACAGAATCATTGTGGTTAAACTGATGGATACGCTAGTGAATCTTAATGTGATCCAGGTATATGCTCCAACGTCACTGTCCTCACAGGAAGAAATAGAAAACTTTTACGGGGCGCTGATGGACGTCATCCGAAACATTCCCAACAGAGAAATACTTTTAATCTTGGGAGACTTCAATGCCAACATCGAGAATACGATTCAAGACAATCACCTGAGAACAGGGGTGGAAAAATTTGGCTTCGGACGAAGGAACGAAAGGGGGGGATATGCTGTTAGAGTTCTGTGCTGAAAACCATCTTTTTGTGGCTAACTCAAATTATCAGCATCATAAACATCGACTCTACACCTGGCTGTTACCGGACAGAAGAACGCGAAATCAAATTGACTACTTTCTCGTAAGAAACCGGTGGAATACCTCAATTAAAGACATCAAAACGTATCCTGGCAAAGATTGCGGCACTGATCATAAATGCACTCGTGGTAGAAATATGCTTTAAGTTGCGCGCATGCAAGAAAAGGACGATCCTGCCAATCAGACATAAAATATATAAGAAAAACTTCTTTGATGGGAAATGAAAAATCGTTCATTCCAGTGGTTCGGAATCCACGTTAATCTGTAGGTCCTCTGTGCTCGTCAACTATTTCGATACGCAACGAGCATAGATGGGGAAATCGGAAGACGGCGTAGAACGTCATAAAAACCGATGTATTCATAAATAATTTGGAATACTTGCTATCAGTTAAGGAATCTGTATTAATTAAATATTTCACAAAACTCCACTTAGCGAAGGTTAGTCTAACCTACCTACACGTTACCCTTTAAATAAATATATAATAGCGGAAGGTATTATATTTTTAGATGCCAGGATAATATTGTTTACAAAATAAATAATATATTCTCAAGGAGCTGTATATATTATGTAACTGAAAAAGTCAAAGATGAATGACCAAAGTTGAAACATCTCGATTAAGCTCGCCAGTACGGAAATATCCAAATAAGAAGACAAACAAAATATTTTTAAGTTAAATAATTTCGGAGTCACTAACCACATCCATTTCAATTATGTAAGCTTGGACGAACTGTTTGGGCAAAAATATAACATTTTGTTGTATTTTCATTAAAATGTTTCATTAGTCTTATATAATGGTATACAGGGTGGTTTTCCGATAAAATTGTTACCCGAGGTTATTGGTTGCTTTAAAACTGTCTAATTTATCTAATAATATTTAATTACAGGTACGATGCAGAAAATCGTTACCTGTGTCAACCTAGTCGAGAAGACGTATTTAGACTATTGGTAGCTCTTCACGAAGCTCGTACTGGAACATCGACTCGCACTGTCAATTTTTGTAACAGGAAAAGGCCAGCCGCTTCCGTATTTACAAATATTCGATTTTTAGGAAAACGAAAGTAATGAAATCATCTAATATACACCGAGTGTTGTTTCTTGTGTGACTAAATATTTGAGGTTCTAGTTTAAATATTTAATTAAAAATATTAATATTGTGAAATTTTAATGTAAAACTTCAATTCATATTAAAGAACTTTATAGTTTACGTATTCTTCACGTTTAATGATTATGAATTAATTAGTTATAGGATCACTCAACATGTGCCAAATATTTTTTATCCTCTGTAAAAATTACATTTCTATATTTTAACCATAAGTTTCATTCATAATGTGTTAATTAAGTGTAAAAGCTCTTATTGTTTAATATTTTTAAGTGCACGTTTATGTAACGAAATGTAAATTTATAGCATTAAAGTAATAGTATAATATTAAAACTATTCTAACTGGCAAAATTTGCATGGATTAATTAATTAAACAACGGTTTTCAAGCCATTGTGGAATTCCAATTTATGAAGGTATCATAACATTTAAAAAGGTAACAGTTAAAATGAACTAACCACATTAAATTAAATTTCCTGCTGTTGCAATGTACAAAAGGTAATTCAACTTTTCCTTTTATTAAGTTTCTTGCTGAAAGGTTTATTTCTCTTTGATGAGATTGTAGTTATTTAATAAAGAGACATTGCTGTGTATATCTCAATTTACCAGGTTACTATAAAAACGTAATATATTTTTTCGGTAAAGCTTACCCCGAAGTAAACACATCGATTGTTTTGAACCTCAGCCTAAGGGAACCACATCTTGGAATAACATCGTTTTATAATTCCTACTGTATAAATTTAATATTACACACGCTTAACATTGATGAAGATCGTTTTTACAATTTTATTTTATGAAATTCAAGAAACTTTTTGATATGTAACGAAATTTAAGAATTGTTTCCAATATATAAATAACATAAAACTAGTATAATATTATGTCAATAAACTGAAACAGTTCATGCAGATAATATGTAACAAGACAAATCGCAAACAAGACACCTTCTGTACAAAATTAATGGGGTGACTATTAGCTCTAGCCGCGAAGGGGTGGTTCGACTGAAGGAGCAAAAGGGCTTGTGACGAAACGTCGCGATTTGACGGTCTTTCATCAACGATTGGGCAATCCTCAATCGTGATTCTGGATGTTGTCGCTAACAGGGGGGGGGGGAATAAATTTACACACGGGGTATTTACATGGGCGCCACGTGAACTTAAACTGGAGTTTATTCGAAAGGGATAAAAAACCACCCTTCCAAGCTGGTACACGACAGCTTTCTGATTAAACGCGTTGCCTCTCACACTGGTGACATTTCTTTGGATTACATTACCTTTACATCCAATAAGTTTTACCTTGACAAAAATTGCTAAACAAAACATACACATAACGACAATAAAACACATAAATAAATAATAAAGCAGATATAATAAAAACGAAATATGCAAGGACATTAGACACTTTACAACAATTTGTATAATCAAATTTACAACCACAAATGTTGCAAGACAAAATATTTACACTGACTTAAATAACAGAAAAGTTAACGAGAAAAATACTGATACTGAAAGTTGAAACAGCTGTTCGCCAAAATGGAACAGACTAACTGGTTTAATTCATTAAACCTCAAATATGACACAAAACACAAATTCACCTGTGACGTTACTTCAACAAACAATTTTAACACATTGACAAAATATGCGTGGTTACTCCACGTCCAAAGAATTACTAATACACAAAAAGGAAGTACAAAATGTTGCGAATTCGACTTACACGGTAGGACTGAAGGTTCTTTGAAAATATGGTGGTCAACTGACCACAAGGTACAATAATACTTAATATTAATAAAAAGAGTGCTTACATAATATTTACAGGTATGCTCCAATTGAGACGATTCCAAGCAGATATGGTCCGGTGTGAGATGGCTATTTCGGTAGGCAAAATCCTTTTCCAATATTCGAGATGACAAAAAAAAGGTTCGATAGTTCGGGAATACTTCAATAATGAGTGGTCGGCAATAAACACGAATGTGGAATGATTCGTAATTCTTAAAACTTGACTTAAATGCGGTCCTGCTTAAAATTCGCGCTAACCGTACGTAATCTAGCTTCCATAGATTGTATCACGAAACAAACCAACATGTACGTTATTCGAAAATGTCCGATAAAATTTGTTTATATTTAAACAATTTAAATTCCACGTACTTAAATTCGGCACAAAACATTTAGTTTAAAACCCGAAACTGGTTTCAATTAAAGTCAATATACATGTGTTTAATTTACACGGTGAACTGATCTTTAAGCTACATCCGTACTATTTGAATTAAGCAACGGAGTGTCCATAAAAGTGTAAATAGTCATACATGACGTCACTAAAAGTTAATTTAAATAACCGATAATTTATAAAAGTGTTCATTATGGTTTACTTTAGAAATCCGGCAATGATTTAGCTTAATGTCCAGGAAATATTTAATTCGAAGCAATCGACACTTCGTAACGTATTTAAGAAACGACAATATTTTAAAATAATATTTAATTCGAAACTAATTTGTAATAATGTTCATAAGATGTTTACTTCGGTATGACCGTCAATTTATAACAAAGTTTATTGATATTTAATTCGAAAATGTTTAGAAGTAATGTTTGTAAAAGGTTAATTCGAAATGACCGATAATTTAATTTAAAACGACAAAAGTATACAATAACGTCAAAGATAAATGTTCAATTTACCTGCTCACACATACACAAGTTTTTAACTGCACTAGACTCGATAAAATTTAATTTACTATGGTAAATATGTTAATAATTCCGCTTCAAAAGCGTGAGCCCACGATCGGGCATAGTTTAAGTTAGCATCTTGGATAACGATGAATCTCTGAATTTTACAAGCAATTACCTTGCTTATATATAATTTCTCCCGAAAAAGTGCAACAAAAAGTTACAATACAGGGGAACGAGAATTTCTCCATAAGCGGCAAATTGCTACTCTAATTGGTCCCCGCTTTTAAGACAGACCGAAAAATAAAAGACAGCAATATATGCAATTGATTCCCATTGGATCAAATTGACAAGCGTAGCTCTCCCGCTTGGCATCGAAAATCTTGCAAAGAGGCGCAAAATTTCTAGTCAACACATGTCACACGTGTTATATTTCATCGTGAAATTAAGTTGTTATCTGCGAATGCAGCTGGAACTTCTGTTCAAATTTAACATTTTTTGTTCCTTTTTATCGACAAATGTTGCAATATTAAATACAAAATGCATAGGATTTCAACACATGTACCCATGTGGTTTGCGATAAAACTACAAAATTCAAACCTTTTCCACAAACACGTGTGCGACTGGCAGCCACTTGTTGTGAGCACGTGTTCACTCGACAAGCAGTGGATTTTATCCCACGTGAAAATGTCTATACGCGAAGTTTTACTATATTTGTTAATGCATTCAAATTAACAGCGTGAATATAAAACCAATCTATAATTATTAAATGCATTGTCAGCAATAATTTTTGCCATTTATTTTAGGCTACAAAAGCTCGATTGGGTTACTTCGTAACGTATAAATTTCCATAGTATGTAAGTGGACATTCTTACACCTAGATCGGTAATATTTGTTCTGCAATATTTTTGAACGATAAAACTCAACTCAGACACCAAATGTATTTATTTGAATTTAAAATAAACTGACTTTATAACTTACTAATATTTGATTTTAAAATGTTACAAGGACGGAAATTAATTCTAGGATTTTACTGAAAGTATCCTACACAAAAATTTGCATGGCGCGCAAGCGTAAATCCAGGTAACAAATACCAAATAATTTATTATCTATCCGGTGGAAATTTTATTACCCCAGGTTACATTACAATAAATAATGTAATTGGGACCAAACATAATTTACAGTTGGTTGGAAAATAATTAACAAACCATTTAAAATAAGAATGCATGGTAAAGTTTTAAAAAAATTCCGAAACGTCACTTGCATAATCTTAAGTTCAAGACAATATCGAACTCGACTATTTAAAGTTCAGGATTTCAAGAAAAATGTGAAACACTTATATGGATACCAAACTTCACATGATATTAGTCGGATCGATAATCCATTCAATTTTAAATCGACGGTTTGATCAGCGTATAATGTAACATTAGACAAGTTTAATACAAAAATACTAATCGTAGTTCTTGACGTTACATGTAGAAAATATGCCGTCAGGAACAAATATTTTATATAAATTTAAATAAATTGATCAAAGCTGCTCAACAAAAATTAATGTAAAATTTAATAAAATCAAGAAATATATTATCATCAATAAGTTTTTTTAATAAAAAAACCTTTCAGTTCATAATAATTAAATTGTGTTTGATGATTTTTATACTCTAATAATAATTTTCAGTTTCCCGTTTTAGTAATTTACGTTTAGTATTATAGGGATTACTTTATAGCTTTTATCAAACTTCATATTCTTTTACGAGATGAATAAATACTTTCAAATATTAAATTGCTATATAGATGTTGGTTGAGCTTAAAGAAGCTTTTATACTTTACACGTAGAAAGGGAACGAATCGTTGGCGCATAATTTGTCGGGACACGATTCCTCAGCAGCTTAATTTAAAATTTAATACAACACAGCAGGTAAGATGTCATTTTAAATGTCGACAGATCAACACTTTTATTTATTAAACTTTCGAAGTAAATCGTGAGAACAGTGCAAGTTGGAAAGGGTAACTTCGTTTTTAAAAGGAAAACAACTGTATAATTTTTGCCGTTACAATTTAAATTGTTCGATTTAAATATCGGTTCAGGATCAGGTTGAACGGGATTCGATCCATGAGAGGAGCAGTCACAGCAAGGGTGCCCCAGGGCTCCCTACTGTCCCCAACCCTCTTTAGCATCTATGTGAGCGACATTCCCAAAACGGCAAAAACCAGTCTGGCACTTTACGCGGATCGCACTGCGATACTGGCAACCTCTCGGAAACTGGACATGGCGATAAAAGATTTACAAGAATCGATGGACGCCCTGAAAAAATGGTTCCCTCCGGGCATATCGAGGTAAACTCAGACAAAAGTGCGGCAATCATGTTTAGTACTTGGCGACTACCGAGTCTTGAAAAGAAGATCAAAAGTTTCGATGAAGAGATTCCTTGGACCCGATCCACGAAATACCTTGGCACCACCCTCGACAGCAGGCTTATTTAGGTGAAACATGTAGACCAACGAGTTAGCCAAGTAAAGAGATTGATGGCTACATTAACTCCTTTGAATGACAGACGAGGTAAGTTGGCACCGGAGCTTAAGAAAAGACTGTACAAGGCCATCATCCGATCCACTTTCACCTATGCAACCCCGGCGTAAGCGTTTGTGACCGATAGTCAGATGAACCGGCTCTAAGCCATCCAAAATTACTGCCGCCTCAGGGTTTTAGACGCCCCCTGGTTCATCACCTACCGCCAAATCCACCAGGACACCAAAACCAGAAGAAATATGGAGAACTTCTACGTTTAAAGCCAAGACAGCGAAAATTCCCTGGTTAACCAACTTGAGAAATACGAAATAATGGATTTCCACCGGTTTAGTGGGCCGAAAAGTATCTTGACTCCGAAAACGGCAAATTAATAGGTATGGCGTTCCTTTTTATTTTGATTTTGACGATAACCTTTTCTTTCAGCGTTTTCTCATTTTTAACTTGCTTTATTTATAATGAGCTTAAATTTATGTTTTCGAAGTAGCTGCATTGGCTCCGTTATATTTTTGGTTCCTAAAGCTGCGATAATTTTATTATTCTACAGAGAAATTCTGTTTTATTTCATCTTGTTACGGCATCGGTTTTTCGGAGCAGCTGCTTATGTCTCCAACCATTTTTTCCTATCAGTTCGCGAATATTTCACTCAAAGTCATTTAAGTTCAACAATCAAAACTCATTGGTAGTCGACATAACTCACTGCGATTTGTCAAACCCAACCCGGGCTAACCTTGTCCAATAATAACGTCGAGTTTTATTTTATTTACACACACGACCTTCAGTTGGGGTAAGTTTTAACATCTTCAACCGATAGTACTAATTTAGCATCTTTTTTCATTGAGACAACGTCGACAGTTACGTTACTATTTCATTTCCAACTCAAATTGAGTGGTTAGTTAGTAAACTAACTCAATTTCTTTTTCATTTCTGCAAACTATTCCCAGCCTACCTACCCCCATTATCTCTTCACTTCCGGACACCATAACCCCTACTTAACTGATGATTCTCGGCTCCAATGCCACCTCGGGTTGACTAATTCCACGAAAATAGTTCAATGCTTTCTAATTTTTATTGTGTTTGATTTAAATTTTCTAGTCAGCCAAGACCCACCCGGGGTTGTAGCGCTACGATAGAAGAACCATTTAAGCATTTTTAAAATTTCACTCTTTTCTTCTAATGTACTTCCCTTTTCTTATAAAATCTTGTTTTTTTTCAGTAAAATGTTCTTTCAAGTTATTTGGTAAATCGAATTTAAATTTTCCTATCCATTCCGCTCCTCTTCCGATGAATCCTTTCATTATTTTCATTTTCTTTTTACGTTTAAACTTTCGTGCTTCTGCTTATTTTCTACTACTTCACCTGTGACGTCAAATTCCTATAGAACTTTTTTCTTTCTTCCCTGTACTTTCGTTCCATCTTTCGATAACTTTCTTTTATTTCCTTAACATTCCCTTTTGAGTTTTCGATCGTTCACGAATTTTTTGAAATTCATATTTTTGTTAGTTTCCCAATATTTCTGGTGATTGTCTTCAAATTTCAGTATTAACGAATCCCGTTGCCCAATTCTTGCATCTATTTAGACTTGTATTTCCCATGTTTCTTGACTGATTTGATTTTCATTTCAATGATTTTCATCAATTTATTCTTCCAGATTCGTATCAATTTTTATTAATTACCCGTTTATGTGCATTTCCTTTATCTATCAGCTGGCTGGCTGTTAATGTTTAATTTGTGTCGCTCATTTAAAAAAGCGCCAATCAACTGTTAATTTACTTTTGTACCACCTTTCTCAAGCTCCAGGTTGTAAGGTTACCATGTGAAGTGATATTTTCTATCTTCAAAGGGAGTTTGCTTCCATCATTTGCGAGAAAGTATTTTTAGGGTAGAAAGTAAAGATTGAGTTTTAATAAATTTATACAAACGTCGCACAAGCATACGTAAAAGTTAAATTTAAAGAAAATGTAATTTCTTACAAAAATAAAACAAATTAAGACGCCAATCAAATAATTAATAATTTCCAAAATCAATCAATCAATCATAAAAATATTTTCTTTTGATTTTATAACTTGATTAAATTTTTTTATAATATAATAAGAAAGTTGTTATTTTAAAAATATAACCAAGTTAATGAAAATTTATTTGAAAACCCTAATTGGAAAATACTAATTTTTTATAACGTGAACAGTTACAAATTTATTTCGCTCTCGTTAAAATTCGTCAGACTGATATAACATAATATTATGACTTATGACATACAAAAATATTAGTTTAAAAATAAAATTTTAAAACAAAATTTTTACAATAAAAGAAAAGTTCTTTTAAAGTTTTAAAGACAGGATGGCATTTAAATAATGACATTTAAAATTTATACCTACTATAAAATGTGAATGTATAACACCCCTGATTAATAATGAAATATCGAAATGAATAAGTTTTATTCAGTAGGATTACAAAATGTTCACAATAATAAATATGTCAGAATAAATATTATTTTAGTATATTATGTACTTTCATAAAACTTTTAACTTGAAAATAAAATTAACGGTCTTCCTGGAGAAACTTTTCATATCGGCGACTATTTTACAATATATTTAATAAAACAATAAATCTTAAATATTTTGTAAAACTTCATTATTTATTTTTACTTTCCGAACCCCTAGGTAAGGAAAGTATTGTTATCAGGCAAAATTTGACCCCCCAATTTTTTGACAGATGTTCACGTTTTGAGGTCCCCTGAATCCATTTTTATCATTTTTGGAAGGATGTCTGTGTGTGTGTGTATGTACGTCTGTGAACACGATAGCGTCTAAACGAAGCAAGCAAATCATTCCAAATTTTGCATATGAGCTTTTTCCTGTCGTAGGACGAAGCCAGATGAAAATAAATTAAATCGTATAACGGGAAAGGGGGGTTTACCTGGAGCTATTATGACATTATGCGTCATAACTTCGAAACGAAATTAAATATGTAAAAATATTAATAACAAAAAATTAGCGCTATGGAATTTCCTACATTTTTTGTCCTACAAGTTTTTCTCTAAAATATACAGGGCGTTTCAAAAATTTTTGTATTTGTAAAAAAAATTTGTATTTGTAAATAAAATAGTAAAACGCATTTTACTAATAAAAATAAGATGAAAAGTTTCTAATAACATGGGTCCAAAAATGCTTCGTTTGCAAGATATAGGTATTCAAAAGTTTTTTTCTTCCTATTTTGGCAAAATATGAAATTTTTCATCGATTTACTGTTGAAATTATGTAACCATTTTATTTAAAAGGAAGAATTTGTTTCTCTGAGTTCCCGGACCTTGAGGAGGCTTGGGGGGTTGGAATCTGCCAAATTTTCCCTAGGTGGGTTTTGCTTTGTGGGTTCTTCCTGAGGGGAAGAATCTGTTTCTCTGAGTTCCCGGACCTTGAGGAGGTTCGGGGGGTTGGGGGTGGCAGGGGCAGATGCCGCCTCTACTGTATTTACTTTGGATGGGGGAGGGGTGGCTGAAGGCTCACCCGTCCCTCGTTTGTTGTTATTGCCCGTCAGTATGAATAGTACAAGTTTCCAGGTGCTTTCCTTTATATCTTCTAAGTTTTTTTGTGCATTCTCCCTATCATCGAGTTCTTCTTTGCTTAAGATGATGAATTCCATTATTTTATGCGCGGCGTTCGATACGTTGGAAAGTATTTCTTTCACCCATTCTGTTGTTTCCAAATCGCTTTCACTTGGTGTTTCTGTTTCTTCTGTTCCATGTATTTCTTTATTTTCTTGTATCGCTTGTTGGACTATGGACAATGTTTCAGTCAGCTTTGTGGATATTTCCAAATTGCTTTCACTTTGTGTCTTTTCAGTTCCATAATTTTTTCCTTTTGTTTCGTTACTGTTTTCACTTAGCGTTTCTGTCTCTTGTTTTTCATGTTTTTCTTTTTCTTGCTTCGACAATCTGGCCCGCTTCCTTTGGTTTTTGTTTGGTTTCCTTTTTGCTTCCTTTCGTATTTTTCCTTGCTTTTCGTTGTCCGAGCTATTGCTTTCTTCATCTTCTAGTGTGGACCATACTTTGGGCCACTCGTGGGGCCATTATTCTTTGTCTGTCTCAGGATTATTTGTTTCCATATTTTTGATTTCACTCGATTCTTCCTCTGATTCATTTCCTCTGGTTTGTTTCGATTTTGCGTTTGTATTTCCTTTTATTTTTTGCTCATTGGTTTGGGACGGTATTGTTAATATTTTTCTACGTTTCTTTCCATTTTCTTTGATTTTTGCTGATGAGACCATATTGCTCGACTTCGATTTTTCACTTCACTACTCCTTTGAAGGATATACAGGGTGTCCCCGTGACCGTGGAGAACCTTTGAGGTGGTGATACAGGACACTTTTCTAAGACAAAATTTCAAATAAAATTTTTGCCCAAGTCCAAACCCTTGGGGGGTACCTCCCTTTAAAGCAATTTTTTGAATTTCTGATTTCAAACGGCCATAGCTCCGATATTATTGATTTTTTTAAGGTTAATGGATTAGAACTTTTTTAAAGATCATTCGCTTGTCTACAAATTAGGTTATAACCCCTTATCGTCTAGAATCAACGGATTTCGAGTTATAAATTAAATTAAGGGAAAAAATGTTTAAAAAATTCAGCCTAAATCGGATAGGGAATTTAACGGGCTACAACTTTCGTCAAATAAATTGTTTTGGGAAACCAACCGTTTTCACAGAAACTCTGAAAATAATGAACAAGGTGTAGGTAAAAAATATAAATTCACATAATTACTAAAAATCTCAATTTGATTTATAGCATTTGTTTTAATGTTAAAACATTGTTAAAACGTATTGTAGCGTTTGACGTTTGAGCGACATTCAGTCCAACTATGTATCCAAAATGTTAAATATAACGTGCCCGTTAAGTCAAGGTTATCCAATTTGTTATGTTATTTATTAAATGATTGTAATGTTTTACCTTTTATCGATAACGTTAGACGTTTAGTTATCAGATACGTAGTAAGAATTGAATAAATAACATAACAAGTTGGATAAAATTGACATAACGGGCACGTTATATTCATATTAGACAGAGGGTTCTATTTAACACAATGGTGCTTATATTTAAAATTAGAATGAAGATGGTCCCTGAATACTTACAACATAATTTGAAATATGTCTCGAATGTACATGTGCATAATACACGTCAGAAAAACAACTTAATGTTGAAACTTTTCGTACCAATTAAATGAAGAATTCTGTTTTCTCTGATGGACTTGTGAGGTTTAACGGGTTATCTGAAGAAATTAAGAACTGCACCACTGTTAAAAGTTTTAAGACAAAGTTGATTCAACAGTTGATGTTAGTGGGCCGGGAATAATTTCCAGATTTTTTTTTGTTGTTGCTTTTGTTGGTTTATTTTTAAATTCTATGTATGTAATATCTTGTGCAATAACTTGTAGTTATTTAATGTATTTGTTGTACTATTTTTATATAATTAAAGAAGGATATTATTATTATTATTATTTTGGATACATAGTTGGACTGATCGTTATAAAGCGCATTATAGTTTATCGGCAATTACTTTGTTAATTTATATTGTTTATTTATTATTGTTAATATTGATAATTATATTGTTTTATTAACTTTAAGCGTAATTTCTTTTCGTGTTTTATTATCAATATTATGTTATATTCAAACCTGGAATAATGCTGATATGCATTTTTTATACGGCTATTGCAATGGAAATGCATTGGCAGCTAAAAGAGAATATCAAAGAAGATATCCCCAAAGAAGGCTTCTAGATGCAAAAGTCTTTTCTAGGATACACGGGTTTGTATAAAAATTATTATTAAACTCATCAAGATGCATTGAAAAATAAATTATGTAAAAATAAATCCCTGTAGATACTTAACGGAATTTGGAAGATTCCCAAATACGTAATATAAAGAAAGATGTCAGAATGCTGTCGATGAAGATAACTTACCAAACAGCCAAGACGTTTTGGATATAGTAGAAAACAACCCGGCAACTAGCATCAGAAAATTGGAAGCTGAACTACAAATATCTAAACACAAAGTTAGTCAAATAATCAAATTAATAGTATTATTTTTAATGAATTTTTTTTTAAATTATGGAAGATTAATTTGACCTTTTACAATTAGATATGGAAAATTTTACATAAATACCAGTACTATCCATATCATTTATATCCGGTGCATGTATTGGAGAATGGAGATTATGGATCAAGATTAATTTTTTCCAACTACTTACGAGGGCAAGCGAATCCACAAAGATTTGTTGCAAAGATTTTGTTTACCGACGAGGCGCAGTTTACAAGAGATGGTGTAAACAATTGTAGAAATGAACATCGATGGGCAGTAGAAAATCCCAGGGAAAAACTTGAGAGAGGACATCAGAGACGTTTCAGTGTGAACTGTTGGTGTGGAATACTGGGAAGCCAAATTATAGGTCCTTATTTTTTTCCACAAAACATAAGGCTTACAGCTGCCGGATACCTACATTTTTTAGAAGAAAATCTTCCATTATTGCTAGATGATATTCCACTGGCATCAAGACAAGGAATGTGGTTTCAGCATGATGGTGCGCCGGTACATTTTGGACGACAAGTACAAAATTTTTTAAATACTGCGTATCCAGAAAAATGGATAGGAAGAGGAGGATTTATCAATTGGCCGGCACGATCACCCGATTTAACACCACTCGATTATTTTTTATGGGGTGCCCTTAAAGCTATAGTTTACAGCGATAGAAGAAAGCCCGAAACCAGAGAGGAATTAATGGAAAGAATACAGATAGGTGTGACAGAACTTAACGAAAGAAGCGCCATTATAAATAATACCGTGCAACACCTTTTGAAAAGAGCACGCCTGTGTGCTGAAAATGAGTGAGGCCATTTTGAGCATTTATTAAATTAATTTTGTGAATTTATTTTTTTTACCTACACCTTGTTCATTATTTTCAGAGTTTCTGTGAAAACGGTTGGTTGCCCAAAAAAATTTATTTGACAAAAGTTGTAGCCCGTTAAATTACCTATCGGGTTTGGGATAACCTATCCGGTTAGTTTTTCTCTTAGACGTTTCGTTTAAGAGATACGGGGTTCGCAAGAAAATTTTAAAAAAACCCTGAATTTTTTAAACATTTTTTCCCTTAATTTAATTTATAACTCGAAATCCGTTGATTCTAGACGAAAAGGGGTAATAACCTAATTTGTAGACAAGTGAATGATCTTTAAAAAAGTTCTAATCCATTAACCTTAAAAAGTCAATAATATCGGAGCTATGGCCGTTTGAAATCAGAACTTCAAAAAATTGCTTTAAAGGGAGGTACCCCCCAATGGTTTGGACTTGAGCAAAAATTTTATTTGAAATTTTGTCTTAGAAAAGTGTCCTTTATCACCACCTCAAAGGTTCTCCACGGTCACGGGGACACCCTGCATATTGAAATGTTTACTTACAGTTGTGTTTGCGCTTCTGATAAGTAGGAATAAGTAGGAATGGACTTGTACATAATTTATTATACATCAAGAAATTTTATTTGCAAGATAAATTATTATTAAACCGTTTTTATGCAATCAATTGGTTTCTGAATTATTACGGGATCCTGGATGTCCTTTGATGCAGATAATAAAACTAACGCGTACCGTACAAACAGCGGCGTAATTCTTTTTCTGCCAATTTATTCTTTTAATAAAATCATGACATTTCATTTTTTTAAATTCATTCAAGAACATTCAGCGATCAAATATAACTATTATAACATTATTAAGTACCCAAAATTTTCAAGAGCAGTGACAGCGTTATTTGGAAATTTATCTATTGTTTCAATAAAGCAATATATATAAAAGCTTTTTATACAGCATTAATTTTCTTGTATTGTCAATAGTAGTTAGTTTTGTAACAGACTTGACTAATAAAGAGATCCTACAAATAATTTATTATATTTTTTTGCACACATTTGGAATCATCGCGTTTTAAGTTACGCGTATTAAATACAAAGTGTATTTAATCATATCTGTGACTTTGCGTGATCGCTGTTTGAGTTACAGAGTGGAAATTCTTGGTTCGGCCAAGCTTTGGCTTTCCAGTAAATTAAAGAATTGATTCTATATTTATATGCGTCTGGCCAATTGATAAAAAGTCAAGATCAAAAAAAATGTTCTGTATTTTTCTGCGCATTATCCATATCGGCATATGTTGATCTAAATATAAATTGAAGATTGTATTATAATAAACCGTGCAGTTTCTTTCATACCAATTTGTAAATTTGTACGTGAAAATTAAAATTAGACTTCAGCGACAAGTAAAAAAATTTGAGAAGCACTGAATCAGATAACACCATGGCTGTAATATAAAGTGCAAATTTAAGTACTGTCAAATATTTATAGCAAATATATTCTATTTATACAAACAAAGAAATTCAATTTTCTAAAAGTCGAACACAGTACGAACAAAATCATTAATTTACTAGATTAATCCAGTCCAAAGTGTGAGAACTTTTTAATATGATATAACTGGCAATCAGTCAAACAGAAAGGTTATCCAAATAACTACTCCAGTATAACTTCCTATAGATATTTATTATAAACCAGTTATATCAAGAACTTTATTTTATAGTATTATTATTATTTACATGTTTTATGTGAACTAACAATAAGCTACAGACTAAATAAAACTATTTTTATACTAGTCGTTTTAGATCTATGTACTTCCTACTCTATTAATTAAAAATTTGAAATTTGTTGTAGTGATAATTTTGTTATTAGTACCTGAGATGATAATTAACATAATCTGTTAAACAGCGGATAATGCTGATGCACTTAAGCTAGATCAAGTCTCTCCGACATTGAATATGCGAAAAATATAACGAAAGTCGTTTTTGGCCTACACAAATTGATGGTTATCAATTATCAATTTTTTAACGTCCTTACATAAAATTTCATACTTTAGACTGTTATCTGTTTTAACTTTATCACGTGCTGCTGTATCAAAAGGAATATCTGAAAAAAAACTTTAAATAGATTAAGAAAATTAATTAACACGAGGTCATCTTACATAATTCGTTAGGCTGAATTTGGATACACGATTTTGATCCACCGCGTTTTCGAAATTCCTCACAACGACTATTTGAATTAATGGTACCGCTTACAACAATACCGCACACCTCTGAAAGTAATCGATTTACATATGTAAATATTACCAAAAAAAAGACTATAATAAATATTACCATTTGGCTCCTGTGGAAACTTTATATCATTTTTAGCATTGTTTTGACTGAAAAGTAATCTTTGAGCCTCGACTTCTGGTACTGTAAACAAAGAAATTCATAAACCTTCATCTTTGAAACTGAAAAATCGATCAAATAATATCAGTAAGTCAACATTAAATTAAAATGATCTAGTTAAAACTTGTTTACAAAATTATAATAATTTATCCTAAGATTTAAAATCCAGTTATGATGTTATAGTTTTAATTTCCAATTTTTATCAATCGTAATTTTTAATTTTTAATTAGTTGCACTATTTTTGTAAAGTAAATAGTATTATTTTTTCTAAATGAAGGTTAAAATGATAAAAATTGTTATTTTTAATTTTCCTAATTAAAATTAAATAAATTTCGCATTTTATTTACTGCTGCACAAAAAACTGGAAAAATGCAAGAAATAAACATAAAAATTTAATGTTAAATAAAGATGCATTTTGTATTCCCGGTAGTCAAGGCGTGTCTTTGCATTTCATTTACAGGAACTAAACTGTCACTTTTACTCCCGAGGGACCAAAAAATAGCAAAATATATCAATGTTAAAATAAACACCATTTTTACATTAGTTAAGGAAGGTACTGTAATGTTCTTTGCTTAGCTGCAGTAGCAAGTTAAAAGGATGAACAAGTTGTTAATCAAAATTTAAATAAATGTGCAATTATTAACAGAAATCATGGCAATATGAAAAAAACGATTAAATCGTAAATGAAAGAAAAATTATATCATATAAAATTATTGTTAATTATAAGTTGTTAGTTAAAAATTATGTTAGTTAAAATTTGTTATAAAACTAGGTTAATTAGTGATTAGTGTGTAATGCAAACTTATAAAAAGGTTTCTCGATGATATTTATCAAAATTTGGTGCGATAAACTGAACGGACAATTATTCGTTTGAAATTAAACAATTATAGTACATCATATTCGAATTTGCGGGTCGTTCCTATAAAAAACAATATTTGAATTAAAAATCAAGTGACGAAAATATCGAATAATTTACCTGCCAATAAAAACTTTACAAGATAAAAACAGACAGGCGTTGGAAATTGGCAACAAAAATAATATCCTTGGTAACGTGTTTGTTTTACCTAACAACGTAAATAATTTATGAAGATGTACACGTAATTTTGGTTGCTCCAGAGTTTTTACAATAAAATGTGTTAAAATAACCCGAAATAGGGAAGTGAAAATGGATTAACCTAAAAAGAAGTGATATTACGTGATAAATGTAAAACTTTGCCAGGGTACTCACAAATTTATATTAAAATTATGTTATTTATGGCGGTGAATATCGTTGGATTGGACGAAAATTAAATCAGATGAACACAACGATAAATGTAGAGAAAAATTTGTGGGTGAACGATCAACCATCAAAATACAAGAAAGAAAATGATGCAATCAGGAAGTGAGGTTAAATTCTTTAACTAATATACAGTGCGGAATTTTTAAACAAAATAAAAGGTTAGAAATCTTATATTAATAAACATTTATTTGCATAAATCTATTTTATAATTAAGGTAGTACTATCGATACCACAAGTGTCAAATGTGTGCTTACTGTAATTTGACTTCAGTCGTATTTATATTTGGCTACGCCGCGTAAAAGCAAAAGAGACAAAAAATACCTACACTAAGCTCTGTTTCACTCAAAAAAGGTAAAAGAGTTAATATGGCATTTTAAAGGGATTTAGCTTGGATTTCTAATAGTTTTATATTAACTTTTAAAGTCGGCGAATTCATGTTATATTTTATAATACATAAAATTTTCAAGAGTTACAATATTAAAACGCACAGGAATAAATCCTACTTGACATTTACGTAATAAATTTCTTGCCGGCGTTGCCACATGTACGTAACATATTATATTTTTCTTAATTATTTATTAATTACTCTTATCACAATCTCCTAGGCTTGAATTTTAAATAACCAAAATGTTCAAAACATTTTTTTCTTTCCATTGATACCACATTCATTAAAATCTTAACGGCAGTTTTAGAGAAATAAAATAAATTGTGTGATTTCCCATAAGGATCAATGTTAAAAGCAAAAATTTTATAAAATTAATAACTTTTTTCCAGTTCTCCAAAGACCTCCAAAAATTTAACTGGTTTATATTCTTATTATAGAGTACCAATATGCCAAGTTTCATCAAATTCTGAACGGTAACTCTATGACCGATAGTACTACCTTAAGAAATTTTGTTATCATTAAATTTAAGGCGTGTGCGTAAAAATTTAATTGTTTCCATAACAACCATTTATAAAAATTTATGAAAAATTTTCATTAAAATCAAATTGCCATGAAAATGTTATTTTCAATTTAAAATCAAATAAATCAATATTAAAAATTTATGAATTTTGTTCATTTTAATGATGAGCTAATGCAATCAAGAAAAGTTATTAACAATAAAAGAATTTTTTTATAAAATTAAGAGCTAGCCGTGGTGACCTACAAAATTTCGTCAAAAAAAGTTATCATTGTGGGATAAGCATCCAGGTAAGGGCAAAGTTTATTGAAAGCATAATTTAATTAGTAAGGTAAAGCGATACATTACATATTTATTTGATCGTACTAACGTTAAGGGTGATTAAAGGCTACGAGACATTACATATTTATTTGGGGCCCAACGTAGAGGCGAATAGAAAGGGGATAACATTACAGCACTTACAAAATTTGAATTACAATATTTACAAGAATTATTTCAAAACCAATTTTTACTTTAAGATTTACGACAGAGAGTGCAAATAATAAGAGGGACTATAATGCGCATTTTAATCCCGAATGTGAAGTTTATTGCCCTAGATGAAGTTGAGGGGAAACTTCAGTGGCGGCCGGCGTCCCTTCGCCCACCCAGAAACAATCCGACGTCGCTAGCACCGTAAACGGTTTCACGGATTTAAATCCTTAACTAAACAACAACGCTAAAAACCAAAGTTAAAAATTTAAATTGCAACCCTTCGCCCTCCAATCAGAAGAAACAAATGACGCTATACAACGTGTTGCTAAATTGTTAATTTTTTAATCTTGTTTTAATATTTATTCACAAATTAATTATTGAAACTTAATATAAAAGCCTCCATTTATGTAAGTCAAAGTCATCTTTTTATTAATTTATCTATATGTGTGCCCATAACGCTAAATTGATCCTTTCTTTCCTTCTTCAGTGCGGCATGTAGGCCGCACAACCAAGGCAATCGCGGTCTAGACGGTCTACAATAAAATAAAGTTCTATTTTGAATTCAGAATTAATTAGTTTTATATAAATTATGTTGTCTCATTTATATATTCAGTACTTTTCTACTAGTACATGTTTATTACGTTTGTGCGGCCTAAAGGCCGCATTGACATTATTTGGAGCTGGTAACAAAAACGAACCAATGAGAGATGCTTTATGAACAAATAGATCGATATACGAGGGCTATTTTTTTATCAACTTCTATTAGGTTGGCAATGGATTGTCAGTTATCATATTGACATGGCGCTTGCGTGATAGTGTTAAGTCATCTATCTGTCAAAACTTCCTAACCGGGTAAGCCATTGCGCAGCGTAGTTTTTATGTGAGTGTTGTTTTATCATGGCCACTATACTCGAAGCTCCCGCCAAATGCGAGATTCGATCTGTGATCCGTTTTCTCCAAGCTGAAGGCAGTCCTGCGGCTGAAATTCATCGAAGATTGTCTGTAGTGTATGGGGAAAAGATTATGAGTGCAAGTGCAGTGCAAAACTGGACGAACTGACGTTCATGAAGATGGGGGTCAGGGACGGAAATCCGTAGCAACAAATGAGATTATCGAAAATGTGAACAAAGCGGTTCAAGAGCGCCGCCGGTTTACAATCTCTGAGCTGTCTACTGATTTTCCTCAAATCTCTCGATCAGCACTTTATAACATTATTACAGTACAATTAGGCTACCATAAATTTTGTGCACGATGGGTCCCCAAACAGCTCACAGACGTTCACAAAATCCAGCGAATGAGTTCTGCGTTAACATTTTTGCAACGAAGGAGAAAGGTTTTTAAGAAGCCTTACAGCCCGGACTTGGCACCAAGCGATTTCCATTTGTTCAACAAGATGAAAGTATGGTTGGGACAGCAGAGGTTCAACAATAACGAGGAGCTAAAAACCTGTGTGAAAAATTGACTGAAAATCCAGGCGGCAACATTTTATGAGGAGGGTATACAAAAGCTGGTGCCCCGTTACGACAAATGGCTCAATCTCGGTGGCGACTATGTTGAAAAATAGCTGACATGTATGAGCAACTATTGTATATATTAAAATTTTTCCTATGTGCCTTATTTGCTTTTACTAGCTTAATGGAAGTTGATTAAAAAATAGCCCTCGTATTTAAGTAATATTTTAAGTTATACTGATTCTTGATTGCCTATATTGTACAGCCTGAAGACCGAATCATCAGCTCATCTTAGCGTTTCAAACAGACACACGCACAGATCAATTTAGACAGAGGTCTAAAGCCCTTTCAGGGCATTATTACCACTGACACTCTTGCTTGACGCAGTCCTGAGCATTACCTAATAACAACGTCGGCTTTCTCTACTATTCCGTGAAAAAGAAACTTTGAAGAAACTCTTTTGGTTTATTTTATTCGTCCCCCCCCCCCCCCAAGCAAAGCACATAAATAAATACTGGCTGGACAAGACGAAAGTATGCCGTCCATGTAAAGAAATAAATACAATATTAGATTATGTTTATTTTTCGTGTTGATACAGTGGCGGCTAACCCTAAAGTTAAGGGCACGTGACCCCCTATTCAAAATCGGAAACAACTATCAAAATATAAGTAAATAGAAATACAGTAAACTAATATTTTTCCTTTTTCTTTACATTTTGTGTCCTCCTATTGAAAAATGTCACGAGCCGATATAGCAAATGAAGTTATAAAAAATTGACGGTTGCACTGACGGGGGGTATGGAATATCCCCCAATGAAGAGTATTAATATTTTCAAAGTAACAGAACAATTTATATTTTTCGTTTTTATTTAAATTTTGTGCCCTCCCATTGAAAGAAGTCACGAGCTGCTACTGGGAAATTTTTTTTATAGTAATATAATCTACTATTACTCAAATTGTTAATAATGGTATTGTAAAAAATGTGTGCAAGTCCGTGCTAGCAAACACAATAGTAGATTAAAGAAAACCAGTAATCACAAGGAATAAAAAAACGATAAAAATATAACGTAATTTTTTTATCTGTTGCGGAAGTTTCACCTTCAAGTTTGTGTACGGAAGATGAAAATGAAATTAATTTTTGTGAAAATTTTTGACACGGAACTGCACCGTCATCAACCAGACGATTTTGTTTTTACGCTGGTTTTGTCAGATTTAGCTGATGTTGTTTTGTTAAGCGTAAGTAAAATTTTATTGTTAGGTAAGAAAATAAAAATTTAAAAATAACAAATGTATAACAATATTTTTAATTTATGTATAATAAATAGACGTTGAATTGCAGCCACGAGATAACGTTATCAAATTAATTAAAGTATGTTACTTACATTCATATGGATCACATCCATCGGTCATCTGAGTGCCAGCAAGCCGGAATCTCAATCCGGTTATAATTGGATTTATAGTTGACCGTTCGTAAATTAAGGACAATTGATAGCCGCTGAAGTTTACATTAACTGAAATCACATTATTTATCACATGTCCATTAGGTATTAAAGTTCGATTTCAAAGATCATTTTCATTGCATGTAAAAATTTTTTCAAAATATTAGTATTTATAATTAAGATATTACCTAATAACTTTTCTTAAAATTAATTATTATAAAGATTATGTAAGAAATTGGTCATATAATTTGAAATCTTTATTAAAAAGCTTTGAAAGCATAGCGTCACTCTATTGACATATTTCTGCCGCTTATTCCATCTAAATTAAAACTTCTTACCAGTTTGACCTCCCAAATGACCGCAATATTTCTTATTATCTATGATCAAATATTCACTCCCACATACCAGGTTCGACACATCAAAAGTAAGCGAAAGTTGACAAACATCCTGATTTAACAAAGGAGAATGATTAATAGACCACACAAGAATAGAATAACAGACAATAAAATTACAAACTTACTTTGCGACTTTTAAATATATTGAAAACACATCGATTTTCTTGGAATACCTCAATCACAAAACTATAATCTGATATAATTCGATTGCAAGAATTAGGCCTAGGTGGTATCGTTGTTATAGGAAGTAATGGTTCTGGACAAGAAGGTGTTGGTTTTATTATAGGGTATACTGGTTTTGGAGGATTAACAGTATTATAACAAGGAATGTGTTCGTATATCGCTCTAAATCCCCGTCCACACGAATTTCCAATCGTTCTAAAATTTATTTCTTCGAATCTTTTATTTCTGAGATCAAAAGTTACTAAAAAAATTTTACTATAAAATTAACACTCAAAAAATTATCGACTTACGTGTAGTTTTATGCAAACTTTGTCCACAGTATCTGTAACGTCCTGACAATGTTACATAGTCCCGTTGGCAATTAAAAGAATTAACCAACTGAAAATCGTCAAATCTTACCCGAACAGCACAAGAATTGGGAATTGTTAGTATTCTGTAGCACAAATTCACACTTCCGGTGTTTCCGTTTGGATATCCCGGACTTTGGATGTACCCGACTTGATAATTTGCAACCACATATTGGCATCTTACTGCTGAATTACTATCAAGACTACTACATTTGCTCATTTGCTGATATGGAATTGTACTAGCCAAAACTTCCCATTGAGTTTTACCCCAAGTTTGACACTCACGGTGGTTTAAATTTTGAGGAACTGCAAAATTAGTGGCTGAAGTATCAATGTATAACGTTTCTTCCGTATCGCGTTGAACATTAAAATTGTTGTCATCCCTGCTACCATCAAAAAAGTAATAGTGTTTAAAAATATTTCGACTTTCATCGTTACTTGAAATTTCTCGTTTAGCCAAACTTCTCTCTTCGGGAACTATACGTTTAAAACACTCGTCCTGAATTATTTCTATCGCAAAACCGCTAACACTATTTTTAAGTGGTTTCCGTTTCAGCCTTAAAATTTTTGGTCGATTATTCCAAGTTGTATCAAACGGAGAAATTAATTGTAATCCAATCTGACAACCACAAATCGGTTTACCGTCAATTTCAAGAAAATTGTTAAAACAACCGTAATTTTGTGCAACATTTTCCAACCAAAAGTAACGGAAGAGGATTCGCAATCGACATATTTTAGGATTTGCTCTGTAAATTTGATAAACACAATCGTTTTCACTGTTATTTATAGAAGGAAAACCAGGACTCAATAGGAAAAATTGCTTTGTGTTATAAGCTCTTTCGCAACAAAAGGGCAAATTATTTTGATCCGAGTTAAGTGTATTTGGATTATAAAATTGTGTACTCATGTTACTTTCATAGGTTCGATTATTTTTTAAAATATCTTGAGGTTCACGTAAATATTGCGAATGCACGTGCACAATAACTAATAATAAATTAACAATACGTATTTTGTTACACATTTTAAACTAATTGTAAGAGCTTGACAGATATACCACTACTGATATTCGAAAATAAAATTTGAAACAATAAAGAAAAAAATATAGAACTGGTTGTTTAGAATTTCCGTAGGATGTAATTGTTTAATTTTATATTAAAACAACAATGAGGTAAGATTCTTTGGTAAGTGTAAAACCAATATTGGTTTTAACGAAAATTGCGTGACAGTGTTAAATTTTTGCGAAAAATTGTTTACAATTCGTTATTGATGTTATTCTTTAAATTACATTAATCTTTTAAGTACCTACAAATAAGAAATATTTTTTGCCACTTGTAAGGTAATCAATAGGATATTGCTGAAATTATTGCTTATTTTTTGTGATACATTTTAATTATGTTAGTGTAGGTAAAAAAATTAATTATTTTAAGTTCTTGGGAAAAACAAGCAAATAAAGTTCAAAAAATAGTATAATTACCTGGTCAAGTACTTTTATATACTGCGGTGCGTGGTAATCATTTAGCAAGTCATTTATGAATGAACAATTTTGAAACATTTCGGGATAACCTCACCATGACCTAATAAATTACTAACAATCAGTTCTTACACATCGATTATATGTAGTACTATTACACCAATCGTTTACGAGCTAGCTCTGCGATGCTGCTCAGTTGGGCAGCGTTCAGCTGTATTTAGCTCGGCCTACGGCTTCGCAACTTAACTTTCAACAGTTGTTTCACCTAGTTAAATTCCAAATATTTTTTCGATGTAATAAAAAAAACATTTTTCTTTATAATAATTTAGAAAATAGTTATAATATAAGATACAACTTTTACACAGGCAGCAACAACGTAATAACTCTTTTATACGGAAAAGCAATCAAAGAGGGATCATATTGAATACAAATTCGAAAATAGGTCCATATTGTTAAAATAAGTTCAAATTAGGGGACCAATGTTTGGTAAATGATTTTTAATAATATTTTTAACAGGTCAAATTTTTTTAATGTTTTCTTAATTTACTACTTGAGCCTGTTATTTTTAACTGTATGCCAAGGCATTTACTGTTGGTGCAATTTGCTACTTAGAGCACTTTAATTATTCATTCTGGTACAGTACTAAGCCATGTAGATGTTTTAACTAAGACACGTGTTGTACTCAAACGGTCACCCATTCAAGCACTAGCTACGTCCGACATTATTTGACTTAGATGATCGTATGGTTGTTGTCTAATGCAATAAATGATAAAACAAAGACATAAAACTACGTCTTTGACAATAAAATTGATCTTGAAATCAACTCGAACGCTTATTCAGAATACCAATCAAATGAAATTAAATCATTGATGTTTAAGTTTGTAATTATTATCTCATATTAATTTCTGGGCCCGTTCAGTATTGAAGAGCCATGCACATGAAAGTAAGACATTTAATCGAACTTCTTCATTTGCATTTGATCAACCAGTTCTGAGCAAATATAATAATTGTATGTACATAGATGGAAAAATGTGCGATGTCAAGATAGTTTCACTATCACTATTAGCCTGTTTTTTCCACTGCTCGATAAAGGTCTTATAAATCATTCTCCATCTCCCTTTATCTTCCGCCACGTTCAACCATCCAATACCTGCCGTCTTCTTCAATTCGTCTCTCTATAGTGTTTTCGGGCGTCCAGTGCTCCTTCTGCCAGATCTCGATCACCATTGCAGCATCCTCCTTGTCCACCTATCATCCCTCATTCTGGTCATGTGTCCCGCCCAATTCTACTTCAGCTGGGATGCTCTTTCCACCATATCCTTTAGCTCTGTCTGTTGTCTGATTCAGTCATTTCTCTTGTGATCTCTTAGAATTATATTTAACATTTGTCTTTCCATTGCTATTTGCGTAACTCTAAGTTTCCTCGCATTGGACCTCGTTAAGATCCAAGTTTCTAGAGTCGTATTTTAGGACATTGAGGATGCATTGATCGTATACGCATCGTCTAAACGACATTAGTATTTTGGACTTCAAGATTCGCTTTCTATATAGCATTTTCTTCCTATTTGTCTGATTCACAAATGAACTAAAATTAGACTAAATTTTCATTAAATCTCCGTTCTCTATAATCCCTAACGGTGTTTTAAAACGGTGGGATATAGGGATATAGTAGGATATAGTAGTCGATTGCTTTATTTTTCCCCTTTTTGAAAGATTATAGCAAATTTTTGGTTGAAAAGGTTAGTTACTTACGAGTTTTCCTAAACATAGTTTTACACTAGCGACATTGTTCCAGAAATGCTGGTGTGTACCGCGTTAGGTTCAAGAATTCTGATTATACTTAAGTTCTAACCTTGAATTGTTGGTGTTTGGGTCTTCCGATTGTCAAATCCTTTCCAGTGCATTATTGAACGAAGTTTCTTATGTCTTGTTGGTATTTGAAAGTCTTTGTGGTTATCGCAAAGTTTTGAGCTCGAGTTGGGAAGTCGATGAAGGTCACCATATTTTATTTCTCATCGATAAGGTGTCCGTGTATTGTGAACACCTTATAATGTCGTATATCGTTCAATTTGGTTGTTGGTTGCCGAAGTTTGAACGCTGAGATTTCGCTACAATTTATTCAGATTTAGTGGAAATTCTACATTTGGTTGTGTCATTATTACAAGGAGCCGGTTGATGGCTCCGTTTAACTTTTGTAAACCATGGTTATTAAGGAGATTTTTATTGGATCATTATCATTTAAATTCTGGACTAGTTGTTTGTTTCAAGCTGATAAAAGCTATATTTGGATAAAAAAAAAGATAAATTTGGATAATTTCTATGACAACAAGTCAATCCAAAGAAGAGAAGATCCAGCGCGTCGTATCAACTGAAACATCTGACGTGGAAGTGTCTCATAGTGCGCCTGTGTTTATCAAGATAGTGTTTTTCTACGCAGACTTATATAAAAGTCCGGATTATAAATTCAAAAGGTATTTGAAAACATTTATTATTTTTATTAACTTTACGCCTTCAGCATTTTAACTAAAGGATGCTGGGAAACTCTCTAATTAAATTTTAGCACTCGATATTAAGATTTACATTTTTTTATATTTTTCATTCATTTGAATGTGGCGCCCAACTTAATCGACGTGTCTAATTTTAATATAAGGGAGGTCATAGCAATATGTGCCAATACTTCACATAATTATGTTTTAGATGCTTCAGATAAACCCTTAGAGTCCCCAGCTTAAACCTCAGGTGCACTGAGATTGAGTGCTTTGCATGAATTTAAAATGACGGAAAAGGTGCAATAACAATTAACTTTAAAAAGCACCAGATTAATAAGATAAAAGTCTACTTGGAAATTCGAAAAATACGTTTTGGTAAAAATTATAAGAAAAACCAGTACTTTTAGGATGGTTGTACCGGAAACTAATATATATGGAGTATAAAATTATCTTGTTTAATGTTTGCTTATAATTGTATGTAGTTAAATTTTAATAACTATTTTTTGCATAGAAAGCATGAAAAATGATCAATTTACGAATTTGTTATTTTTGTGACCTTTTTCCGGACCCAGCCGGATGTCTAAGACTCAGGGACTGTTTTCCGATACCAAATTAAAGGTTTGGTAAAAAAGAAAAAATTCGCTATTCGAAACCCTCAATCTATGCTATTTACTACTGAATAACGACGCACCGGTGTAACAGATCTACTAGTTTAACGTAGAATCTGAACCACGGTACAAATAATTTATAAGCAGCAGATAATCGAATTCACCTCACAACTGCCGCCGACTAAACCGGCTCGACTCCAGGAAGGAAGGAATTAATTATGACTGTCTCTGAGCGTCGGTAGGTTTGGAAAATCACTGCGCTGTAATCTACCTACAAAGCTATTCTCGAAATGGAAGCGATACGAAAGAAAAGTCATATGTACTATGTCTGCTATGTGTAATAACACTTTGCACTCACTCAACACCTAATAGGAGAGAAAATAATTACAGGACAAAAATTGATTCAAAAAGAGCAGTCACTTTTTTCCTCAATTTTTTTACTTTTATTTTACAATAAAGTGGACATAATCCCCCTGGATCTCCCTCAGAGGAATTAAGTGGTGGTGATAAATTATATTAAATTAAATATTGTATTTAACGTAAATCATAAATATCAACGAATTAATGATAAATGTTAAGATTTATCACTGGATAAGTCTCTATTATGATAATTTTTTCTGTCGTTACTATTTTTTATTGCCTTTGAGACAGATTGTAAAGTTATATTCTCATAAATAATTATGTAACCGAGTAATTTTCCGTAGCATGATGTAATGAGGAAATGCAAATATTATAATTATTTTTCATTGCTAGTTTAGCAAATAATATTTTCTCGAACATTCTAGAAATTATAAGATTCGTTGAATGGACAAATTTTGCAAAACACATAAAACCTGTGTCGGTTAGATTTCATTCAGTATTGTTTAAGTATTCAATCAATAGTCATAATGTAACGTTAAATTATTCAATAAGTATTAGTTAAGTGTATTTATGTTAGTCCATATTTTTAATTATTATAAGCAGAAACTCTGCTAGTTTTAAATCATATTGTGGAAATAAATTTTTTTGAGAAAATAAATTAATAAAATTTTAAGTGTTTTTTTAAAATAAGTGAAATAAAAACCTAAAGTTAACTGGCGCAGTCGCAAAGGATCCGAAATTTTTGGAAAATTAGAACTCAAATCGTCTAAAAATTCCAAAAAACCACGGAAAACTGCAACAACCACGGACAAAAATAGCCGTAAACCGATTTCAATTGGGAGCAAACAAGAATCGTTGCGAACATTTGGAATCAAACCCTAGTTTAAGAAGAACAACAGTGGACAAAAATCGCCACAACCAACCCTAATTTAAGAAAACCCAAGTGGACAAAAATCGCCGCAACTAATTTTAAGAAAAGGATCCAACAGCAAGCTAAAAGTAGACAAAAATCGCTGCCGACAACGCAAGCCGTGGATCAACCAACTAATTTTAAGGAACCAACCAACTAATTTTAAGGAACCAACCAGCTAATTTTAAGAAGACAAGAATATTATTAAGAAGACATATTAATTACGTGAGTAGAAAAAAGCTCAAATTAAATTCCTAAATCCTAACATTAAACCCATAATTAATTATACAAATTGAAAATAGTCATCATATACGCGTAATAATTTAGAAAGAATTTACATTTTATAATAATTAAATTACATCACCTAGTAATAAGACTCGTTCACTAGGAAATTCTATTTTTAAACCTAAGTTAATGAACTGAGATTTCTGTATTATTTAACAATTTATCATTGCAAATAACAATAGAAAACGTAAACGCTAATAACTCGATACAATTTTATAAATTTAAATGAAATCCATTCACTTTCCAAAATAAAATGTCAAATTTCCATATTCATGGATCATAATAAAAAAAAAGTTAATGTTAAAAAAGTAAATTGAATTGAAACAATAATAATTATTGTTTAATATCTACGATATTTCAACTGCATTATTATTTTGTGATTAATTTATGTAACACAATATTTTAATCCAATAAAATAATTTTTTTGTTGTATTGAACGTATCAAGAAGTTTATAAATAATAAAAATAAATTAAATTAATGGATACGTGACATTGAGTTTGCTCAAATATTGCTAAAAATTCCGCAAAAAGTAATTTTAGAAATTCATTTGGGATTACTTTTGTATTCACAATTCATGCTATCGTAAGTCTAAACATAAAACGATACCTTTTCTCGAATTTTTCTTTAAAAAATGGATGTGCGTATAAAATTCAGTTCCGAAACATTTGTTTAAATCAATTTCAGTTGAAATATTAATTAATTTGTTTACTTATCGATGCTGCAAAACAAGTATAATGGTGGAATCTAATACACTCTTACAACAATAATTGTTTTCCAATTCAAGGCTGAAATGCCTTTGTAAATAAATTTTGGCAAAACCCTAAGAAGAGATAAAATCGTACATGAAATTAAATTAAGATAAAGGAGATTGATGTACGGTGTATAAATAGGTAACAATAATAGCGAAGACGACATCGCTTTACATCAATTTTCCATTATAACTTATAACATGAAAAGTACCACCAGCATTTTAAATTAATTGTTTAACTTCGTCAAGTTAAAGCTTTTTCATCAGTTAGATTTCATTACCAAATTCTTTTATTATTCATTCCACTTTTTAATATGGACACATGTTCATATTTTTTCAATTTCAGCTGATAATATTTAAGAAAGGAGTAAAGTTTAGTGAGACTTCAAAATTTTATTAATTGGGTCTTTTATTATCAAAATAAATATTTTCTTATCGTTACTAATAAATTTACATTAATTTAACTAGATGATTTTACAAATGAAACATTATTTACAATTTAATGATAGTGATTCAATTAATACTAATTATTCTTAAACACTAAAATTGATAATACAATGAATTAAAATTAAAAATAAATAACACGCTAACAATCAATAATACTTATTACAATTTAGAAAACACTGATTTTCGAAGCAATTCGGCATAAATGATACCGGAAGGCTTATCGATGGGATGATAGACTTCTTTGTTTTCGTTATTTTCTAGTACACTTGGTGGAAACTTGGACATATCTACTGTGAGATAGTGTTTGTTGGGCATTTGCATTTCAATTCGGCTTATCTAAACAATTAACAGAAACTATAATTAAACATTGCCTAATTGTTAAGTAAATGGTAATTCTACACGTTTTAATGCATAATAATTCGATAAAGTAACAAAAGGGTTACTTACTTGTGGGACCTTATCTAGGATCATCTTTTCTGCTAAATAGAGAGTATTTTGTACGGAAGGCGAAAATATCCCTTTTTCAGGAGGTCCAGCAAATTTATCCAACACGCAATCTATGACTTGCATCCACGCTTTATCAAAATCGACTCCGTTTGCGGTAGAAAATTCCCATACTGCACTAACGACGGTGCTGAAAATGCGATCGTTAAAATCTGGAAGTGTTCTGTAACCATCTTGATAAAAATCGGTGAAAGCTGATTGAGTGGTTTTCAGTACCCGAAGGCCTTTTAACCCTCCTTGTATTTTGGGAGATTCTGTAACAAAATAGTCAATAAATAACAGAAGATAAATTAATTATTAAAATACACACCATTTCTTACTTGACTAACGATGGCAAATCTAACTGCGGTTGGAGAAAGTAAAAATGCATGATTATGAGCTTCCCCGTCAGCTTGCAGTCTTTCCCATGGATATTCCTCAATTCTTACATCGACTTCATCAACGTGTTTGTACATATAAAGGAAGTGACTGCAAATTAGTAAACCAAATTCTTCGGGAGTTTTAATTCCGTGCTTCTTGGCCAAAACGTAAATAGTATTTTTTTGGGTGTCTGTCGCTATGATGTCTTTATTATCTCCTTCCAAGTAATCTTTCTGGGTGTGCAATTTTAAGTGAGTGTCGACTTCAAATTCTCTGATGGTATGTTTAGGTCCGTCCCGAAAAACGTGCAAAAGTTTGACGTGATTTTTTCCATAGCCATATTTTCCAAATGCATAGTGATCGCGATTGATGTAATCCAAACTTCCTTGAGGTACTCGTGGAAGTTTGGCTGCTACGGGGGTTTCATGAATAGCACTGTTTGTACCATTAATTCTTTAAAAAAAGATACAAAAAATTAATTAAATAAAAAAATTAAAATAAAATGAAATTTATTTAAAAAATAATAAATAAATTGTTCTTACCTCTCTGAAGTACTCCAAGTAGGCATCGTTAAAAATTTTAGTGTTCACACTTTTCAATTTGAGTAAAGTATTAGACTGATGAATGATTATTCGAACGTCTCTTATATATTTACCAGACTAACGTGCTCCTTATTTATTTATCACAAAATGTTTATTATTTGTACGCATAAGTTGAGATAAATTTTACACATGATAGATACTACGTTGCGGAGTTTTCCGTTTTTGTTGTACTAAGTGATAAAGGTTGGAATATGTTATTGGATAATAATAAAAAAATATTTTTCGTCGTTTATATACCTACGTACTAAGTTATATGGATAGCTTTTCCAGACGAAAGTCCCAAATCTCTCAATATTAAACCTAAAATATGTAAATGTCAAACCTTGTAAACTTTATTATGGTTTTCAAGGAACACTCTTCTTAAGTACATTTATGTGCACTTACAATAAACAAGCGGCATGAGAAATTTAAAATTTAGAAGTAAAAGTTTTTTTTTATCATTTTCTTTAAATTTATTGTTTTAACAATAAAAGGATGAGAAATTTTCAATTATCAAGGAAAAGTTTTTATCTTTTTTTAATTTAATGTTTTAAGAAAACAATAAATGATTCATAATATAAAAATTATGAAATTTTATTCGATTTATACACAAGTAATTTTAAAAGAATTAACTTAAATATGTTTTCAATAAGTTATAAAATCAATTCGTTTATGAAATTTTGAAATTGGAAAAGAATATTATACGATGTTGAAAAACTTTGATACTTGGCACAAATACGAATAAAATAACTGAAATGTATTTTAAAGTAATAAAAATAAACCATTTAAAAAATCTTTTACAATCTTTTAAATATACGCGTAGTTGAGAATGCGATTTTTTAATCTACATAAGCAGACGAAAATTCTACAAGCAAACATGGAACCAGTAATTGTTTCAGAACTACGTCCAGAACTATTATAAACTGAAAAATAAACAAAAAATTTAAAAATTTCACCCCTAAATATTTACACCTGTTTTAACCTTAAACAGGATTTTTCAATCGTCCTATTGGCATACTGGAATCGTATGAAAAATATACTAAAAAATTTACCAGTTTTTCGATTTATTAATAGTCCTGAAGCAATTATTGGTTCTACGTTTGCTTGTAGAATTCTCGTCTGCTTATTGCATATTTTATGCGATTATTTCATTTTACTACATACTTGCTTATTTAACAATCGGTCTTGGGTTTACTTTTTGTAATGACCAAGTTAATGAATTGTAACTTACATACAATAATTATTTTTTAAATATAAATTGCTAGGACGTCATTTCTCCCTTCTTGAGGCTTATCAAGTAACCGCAATATTTAAAACACCAAAGAATAATTCTGAAGTCACGAAGACAAAATAATTTTTAAATATAAAAGCGAAAAATAATATGACCTACCATTGCCATACATTATTATGGCAATTGTTGCAAGTAAGTTAAATTTCATTACTTGATTATTAAAAAAAATTCAAAATTGAAACTACTTGTTATAAAAATAAGTTGGTTTCATTAAAATCAAAAAGAATATTTTTTCAATATTTATTAATATCTTTCCTTTTTATTAAAATTAAATGAATGCCTACTGTATGTATGCATGTCCATAAAAATCAATAGGTCACCCAACTTACACATTTACATCTTTAAAATGCATTTATAGCGTGTCACTCTTGAGTCTTGACGTTTCAATTTAGTAAAGTTTTGATAAAACTTTTATCATAAAAATGATAATTCTCTTCTTCGGCACTTAAATATTATATGAATAATTTAAATAAAAAATTAATTATTTTACTACGTAATAATGGAATATCGTTTTAAAATTGGAATAGTGTTTTTAACTATTTGGCACTGACGTTTAAGAATTCTACATCATTTATAAACAACTTAACTTTCATTAGATCTAGCTGGGATCTAAAACAAATTTTAAAACTTGCTGAAGTGACTTCTCAGTCAGCCACCATGCTATTAATTGAGCTTCCAATGTTATATTTCAAAAATTTGGAATTCTAAGGTATAGAAGATGGAATACAGATAAATTTATCATATTGTTGAGAAGGATTTTTATTTATGATAAATAGTATTGGATCGGTTCTTAAAATAGTGATAATAAGTACTTTTAATCTTTTGATTATATTGGAGATGTGTTAAATTAAGATGAGATATTCGTAAATAAAAAAAAAGGATTAAAAATATATAAATCAGAATCATACGATACGACAGGGTGGACATAATTTTACTAAATATGCTTGGAACCGCGATGAAGATATATTTAAAGCTCTGGATTTGTACAAGAAAATAATCTATCTGGACGGAGAATACATCGGAGATGATATTGTTTTAATAATTAACAACCAGAAACTTGAAGAGATCGCAGACGACTTACAGAGAACATCAAAATTTGGGGATCTGAAAATCAGTGAAACAAATAATACCAAAATTATATCGAATGACTACGAAGAGATCCGCATTATATTTAATAACAAATTCTTGAAGGTCATAAATAGATAATATTTATATTATATATTTGGCACAACTTATATTATAACAATGGACAGAGACAATATGACACCTGCTATGGAGAAGAGTAAAGCTAGACCGGAGAGTTACGTAGTTAAATAATCAAATTTTTTACAAGTAACTATTCGAAAGTGTTTTCCATCCTAAGTAAAATTCCGTTTCGATTATGTCAAATTTACCCGCTCATGGGTAACTGTGAGACATTACATTTTTGAACCCATAAAATAATGTTTAATATTATGTATACATAGATATAGTTGCAAGATATATAATCAAGTTCCATATTTCAATTTATTGAATAAACATTATTTATTGTAATTGGACGTATAATAGCACAAATGAAAGTTATTATATTTGCACGCTTATCATAATATTTAATATATTGCTGTGATACTCAGTTTAAACTAAACTAATTTTTATTATCCAATCCCAGTAATTTTCTAAATTAATTATCATCCATCCATTTCCAATAAAACAATTACTCTTTTCTTTTTATCACTCGTCCACTTCCAATCCCAATTAAACACACGTTTACTATTTAACAATTTAATTTATTTTTTCAAATCCCTAATTACATTTTAATATTACCAATTTTCTCTAATCAAATACAAATTTTTCAAAATTCAAGTCAACATTCTGTACACAAACAAAAATTTTAAGTATTTTTATAAAAATCTGAAAATGTCATGGCATCATAATACTCGTATACAATATTTATAAAAATAATAGTTTCTAAAAACCAAACAAAAATGGTTTTTATAAATTTTATTTTATTATTTTAACTACATATAATCGAATATTACTTTCTAAAAGCCTTGCACACGAAAGGGATCTTTTTTATAAATACGAACTACTGCGTTTTTAATGCATTTATTTTTTGATATAATCTAACTGTTGTATATTTCAAATAATTTTAAATCGCCACAAAATAATTTAATAAATTTAATTTTAATTTGAAGTTCAAATTTTCATTTGAACTATAGTATGTGAGTAACAGTGAGACATCTTTTACTGTTACCCACCTTACAATGTCTCACTTAAACCGTAAAAATTTGTAAAAGTGAAAAAAAACCTAACCGTTTATTTAAAAACGTGACTTCCGGTAACAGTGGGACCTCTCAAGCGTCAAAACTGCCATTACAGATATATTAAAATTGGTTACGTACAAACGGTACATTCGAAGGTTACTAAAGTTTCATTTGTGTGAAAATATTTAAAATGTCTCACTGTTACCCATGCTCCCTTATGTATGTAAAAGTTATGTACAATGCCTATTCAATCTATTGTATAAGAAAGAAATGAGTAGTTTACAGTTTCTGTGTTTTGCCTTGGTCTGTAAAAATGTAAAATGAAAACAGTACATATATAAATTGTACCGTTTCTGGTGCAATAAATTTCTTGCATAATAATTACAAAGTAAATACAGTAGAACTTCAATTATCCGAATCAATTGGGACCGGACCCCATTCGGATAATCAAAAATTCGCATAATTGGATTTTTTCCGATAAAAGGGTACCGTATGGATTTTTAATTAATTAAATGAAAAGGCAACACTTTTACATGTTATATAGCGTACTTACAAGTGCTGTACATTAGTATGTACTGTAAATGAAAGTCATTGCTTGCTGCACATCTCGGTCAAAGTAAGCTGTTTTACTGTCTGTTTTCGGACAGCCAAGTCGCGCATCTGCTTGACAGTGAGAAATTGCCTGTGGTCACACTTGGGCTGACGCAAAGTTATTATTTTGCGAATCGCAGTAAGTTTCCATCTTAAATTTTTTTTCTGAAAGCGGTTCTGATAGTCGGAGTTCGGATAATTGGAGTTCTACTGTACAAGTATTAGTAATTGGACTTGAAAATCTTTTAAAGCTAAAAACGGGGTTTGCTCGATATTTCATGTTCTCTTGTAAACCTCTAAAAATAATCTTCTGTTTTATTCGACATACGTGTTTTATTCACGATTACGTGAACAATCGGGCTCTATAAATTCAAAACATGAGCAAAATCTGATGCTAAAATTGTACATTTTCCACCGTGTCATAGCAACGGCTCTTCCAGAAATCTTTAAATCCCCACTATTTGTTGGTATATTTTTCAAATTTTGGGAAACTGCCTTCTTTTCTAATACTCTTCAAATGTTACCTTAGCATCAGCGCTGGTTACCGTAACAACGATATGGTAACCGGTATTCATTCAGGTATGTTAAAACTTTCAATAGTCCCTTTCGATAAAAATAAAACACATTCGACGGGGAGTCTGGGGCTATGGGATACGCCCCAGTCGCTAACGTTATTCTTCAGAAGTATTCAAGATTTAGCGTTTTTCCTTGATTCTGTTGCAATTTCCGCTTTGCATTCTTTTTAAAATTAATTTGTTCTCTTGATCATCTGATACTGAAGAGAATCAGTTTATAAATTTTTCTTTTACAATTTATACGTAACTGAGGGATATTCCATACTGGAGAGTATGCAATGGAGACCTTCCCCGGTCTTGGGAATAATTGTGGTTCACAGGTTGGCACTTTCTGCACTATTATTATTTATTTATTTATTTATTTCTACATCAAACGACAAAAGAGTCAATTACATGATGTGTCGTTAAAAAAAAAATACAGATTACTGCCAGCATGGGCAAGCTGAAAAAACGCTCTTCTATTTGCATCGGAGAAAAAGCTTCGCCATACTAATAGTACAAACAAAAACAATTACAAGCTTGAATTAAACTGATAACCAAACTTTTTAAACACGAATTAACGTAAAAAACCATATGTTGGCATTCATTCGCATTGCGAGCCATTCTGCTGACCGCCGAGAACATTAAGTATAACCTTGAGAAAGGCTCTATATAAAAAGTGACTGAATTCCTCAGTGATCTTTGAGGAACATGAAAGTTAATTCTCGACAAAAGTTCCGGACTGTCCACAGAACCACTCACAAGGCCAACCATGAACCGAACATCAGTCGCCTTCCTTCTCTCCGCAAGCGTGGTAAGACTGAGTCTATGCAATAAGCTCTCATAGCCGACATCGCGGTGCGAAATACCCAGCTTAAAGTCAAGCTTTCGCTTGATTGCTGCTCAAATTCTCCTAATCTGTAATTATTTAATACCATCATCTAGGTCTGTCCAGCTTCCAGCTCTACAACTTTTATTACCAACCTATCTACTAATACTATATATAATAAAAACAGGTATCCAGTAAGAACAAAAAATGTATCATAAACATCAGAAGAAAATGTCTAGTCCACGGGAAAGTAATGAATTGGGTAAAATTTATTGTAGCGTAGACCAAGATAATACTACTACTATCGAAGAAGATACATCTTCTCTCGAAGTAATCGATTCCACTCCAACAAAATTAAAATTCCGCTTTTGTCCTGTAAATCAAAAATGGCAAAAGCGACTTTGTGAGAAGTTTGGACTTGAGTTCCACATTAATTCCAATTTTATATCAACGAGGAATTCGTTGCTTCATCCACCACACACTGTTGTAGACGTCAAGGCAGATGGCAATTGTTTTTTTAGGTGCATATCTTTATGCATTACCGGAAGTGAAAATGAGCATGAACAAGTGAGGAAGATTGTAACAGATTACATGAAAATCAAAACAAAAGAGGTTGATCGGTTTTCTGGCGCAACAAACTATAAGGAAAACACGCAAATGGATACAAATGCAGTGTGGGCAACGGAAGTAGAAATATTTTTCATTGCAGCTCTCATAGGCGCCGATATACTCAAATTTCAAAGAATCCTTCTGCATGGCTAAGATATCCTAGCTCAATGCAGCTTTCCGATGAAGCAAATTACAAAAGCTCGGCAATATATTTGAAACACAAAAATTCTAACCATTATGAAACTGTAGTTTCAGTAAAAAAAAACCTCGTAGAAAAAAAATTAATAAGTTCTAGTAATTTTTGAATAAATTTTCCTTTATAAAATAATTTCGCCATCTTCGCACTTTGAGACCTCTTCATGTATAACTATTTAACTATCAAATTTCGTCAAAAACCCACGGAGGATATTTTATCATCTTACATAGTGAAATATTATCGAATTTGATACAAAATAGCAATACAAATTTTTATACAACAGCTATTTAATTGCAAAGGGGTAAAATATAAGGGGGTAAATATTCCCGGGTACGCCGGTAATAAACGTTTAATGAAAGCAGAAGAATTCTTATATTTGCTTTCATTTATTTGCAATCAATTCATAAACGTTCTTAGTTTACGGGCGATTATTGGACTCTAAAATTTTCTTATGGAATATCCTCCAATCCACCATAATATTAAGCTCTAAATTAGCTAATCATGATAGTAAGTATCAATTTATTATCCCAATAATTGATAGGCTTAACAAAATTGAAAATCGAATTTATTTTTGTTGAAAATGTTGTGTATAATTGGTAAATATGTTTTATTGTAGTTAAATCTTAGGACGTAATGGAGCTTACAAGAGCTTATATTAAAACGTCAATTTAAAATAAGAATTTCATATTTATTATTTTACGTATTATTATATGTATGTATGCAAACTCGACGTGCGCGCAGATTATATTACAAACATATCGATAAAATATAGGTCCTTAAAGTAAACATAGATTTTTTGTAATAATTTATTTTGGCATATTATTTATGACCTACGCAATTTACATATCGAAAATTTACAAAAATGTCAATAAAATTTGTATGGATAAAAGACAATAAATATTTATTGCGCATTTAGATGTTATGAATAAGAATTAATAGTCCAATACAAAATTTTACTTAGTAACACTTTGTAAATTGTTAAGCAAAATTTTCAGTAATTTTGGCCTAGTTTTGTTATATGAAATGTATGAATAATAATAATTACCGCACTACCGGCCATAGAATATGAACGTTATTATTATAAGGAAACCAAGAAAAGTGAGCGGAAATTTTTAGAGAAGGTTAGAGTGCAGTAGGTACCTAAGCAAAAAAAAATTTTAAAGGGAAGATCTGCAGAAAATAACTATTTTTAGATCAATGTAAAAACCATTCCAATTTATGAAACTTCACATTAAGAATTTTATATGAATATGATATAAGAAATAACCCCCAACGTTGAAGAGGATTTGTAGACGGAATACCCTTGTTTGATCAAACAATGGTTAAAGTGGTTTGTAAAAAGAATTCTCTTCCAAAAATGTATTTGTAGGATTTTCAAGTACCAAAAAGTATACTCAAACTTCGTTTGATTTAAGAGTAACAGGTGTATTCACATTTTTAAGTTTTACTTAAATAAATGGATCAATCACTGCCATCTGGATCTCTATGTAAAAAAATTGCTTAATTATTCCTTCTGAAGTTGCAATGCAACGAATAAACGCAATAGACAATAATCGATGCATTCGTGGTAAATGTAATGAAAATTGATAATAACCGCATCTGTATTTTTTTAGAGTAACCTAAAAATGAATGTACAAAACATTTTTCTGCATTTTTTGGTTAGTCTAAAAAACAAATTATGGGCAATGGACAATGACGGAAACCTGTTTAATACGTGTGCACCATTTTTATTCCTACGTTTTTTTGATAAAAAAGTACCTATTAAAATAATACTAATACCTAATAAAGTTTATTAAATATTTCT
Organism: Podabrus alpinus; assembly: GCA_932274525.1. NCBI lineage: Eukaryota > Metazoa > Arthropoda > Insecta > Coleoptera > Cantharidae > Podabrus > Podabrus alpinus. The sequence goes on from OW026451.1 coordinate 28,724,316, forward strand.
CTGAGTGTATCCCTGTGTTGACTACACTACAATAATGGATCCACACATTACGTTTTACTATGTAACATAGGTACCTACATTAAAAATGTGTGTCAAGATTTTCAGTAAAAAAAATGTTTATGGCCAGCTTTTCATATCCTGACAATTTAGTAGTTAATGCCAGTCTTTGCTTAGTGTATTCGTAAAAACATAAGACTGTTTTAATTTATTGAACCATCAAATAACTAAAAAATTATTATATAAAAATCTGTTTACGGTATTCTAAAATATGATCCACTTTTTAAATAAAATTATCGTAATTATTCCACTATTATTGCAAAGACGTCATAAACAAAATTTGTTATCTACGGAAACTTTTTAATTTATTCTATAGTTAAAAATTGCTTCTAGTTTTTTTTCAATAATAGTAATAACAAATTTTCCATTGTACTATTATTATTGTATTATTATTGAATTTTTAGGTATAGTTAGATAGGATGTATATGTATATTGATGACCAAATACACGTTAAGAATTGATATAAATATTTTGCATACTTTTAAATTCGATAGAAGACTTTTTCACGACACCTGTTGAACAGGGTATCTCTAAGTTATTGCTATGTGATTATCAGCTCTTGTAAATTTTAGCATATCAATAACTTAGAGATCACCCTGTGTACCAGGGAGCGTAAAAACCATCTATTGAAATAAAAAGTATACAATAAATTTCTGACAGGTAGACCCATAAGAGATGTCCCTCTACATTGCTGTGATATTTTTCAACAAATAGGGGAGTATTACAAATTGCAAGAAAATTTCGTGCCTCAAAATATTATTTCGCAATGGTCAAAATTTTTAATTTTCCAGAACACCTTTGCTGTTCTAGCGCCCCAGCTACCTCTCTTGATAAATATGTACGCTCGTTATTGTATTTACGATAAAACTTCGCTCTAATTATTTTAATATGCAATTGTTTTTATTCATTAACCAAATCGCTGATAATTTCCAGTTATCATTTTTTTATCATCCAAATTCTTATTATAATTTTTCTAATTTATTTACAACCTTGCGTAGATTAGTTTTTCTGCTTTTTCTTTATTTATCCATAGTTAACTGTGTTTTTATAATAAAGTCGAAATTTTATTCCGATAAATTTACATTTTACATTTTGATTTCAAAAATAAACGTTTTGCCTGGTCAAATCTGCAGGCCAAAGTGATTATAATACCATCAGTTTTACAAAATTTGCAAAACATAGGCGTACCAAAATTATTAAACATAATATTGTCCTCCAAAACAACCCTTAAATTGCCCCACGCTACTGGTGTGCCATTAAATGTCGTGATCTCGAGCTTCTAAATTTGACTAAGCACTTTTATAGAATAACACCAACAACCTATTTGCTCCGGTCCTAGCTCAGCTCCGTAAAGCAACATAAGTGCAAAACTCAGAAATGTTCATACAAATAACTCACCCAATTGCTCAAATGGTTCCTTATCAATAGCTGCGGATCTCTGTTAAATTCCTCACTTTTATGTGACAAATAAAATATTGTTGCATTGAAAGATTCTATATTCAATTTAGTAAATTTCAAAATTACCTTGGTACCAGTCAAAATTACAAAATAAATGTTGTACAAAATTTTCTCCTGGGAAAATTCCCTTACAAAATAATAAAATTGTTGAATTACTTGCAGCTTCCTCTTCTTTAATTCTTTTGACTGTGTTAATGTAATACCAACACAGATATGAAATGTTCTTGTTAAATTCGCGTTAATTTTCTTGATTAAGTGTTTTTTTTATTAAATAAAAGTAATGAAATTTTGTTTAAATTTTTAATGGTAGTTACTATCAGTACCCGTAAGTTAGATGCAACGCCGTAAAGTTCAAAAATGGTTTTAAAATAGTTCAAATAATAATGTTTAAAATACCTTATCGCTTTTAAAACTCGTTCACCTGATGTTTTACTATGATAACTCATGTTCAGCATCTGCGCAAGATCAAGGATTGATGATCCATCCAAAATTTCCTTCTTCAGTGTCTCGAGTCTTGTACACTTCAATTGCTCACATCGACCAAAATTCTCAACATTCCTCTGGTTTATCACCTCCAATTAAACGAAGTGCTACTATTTAAAATAGCCAACTGATAAATTTACTAGCGACTTGTCTTTAAAGATGCCAATTTCATCTACTTCACCAAAACAATGCATTCAAAAAAGGATATCAATTAAAATAGCAAGGTATCTCAAACGTGAGTGTTGCCTTTGCATTCCATCCACGAAGTCTTATAACAAAATGTGCTGTCAAAAGTTTCATAACCTCCGATTATAAGGATCCAAAATCAATATTGGCTAAAATTTTACCGTTACTCAACTTCATCGGTTGAGCGCCCAAGGCAAACTAAATTTCCAAGTCACGCAGGCTCAATTGGCGAAATTTTGTGTCTAATGTACCACTTCTAAATCTTAAACATATCCAAATTTTCCAAATTTCACGCTATCAAATTTATCAAACGTCCGAAAGTAAGTTTTTATTTAACTTTAGAGTTTTAAATTACGTTAAAATGTTTTATGTTTCAGAATTCACTGGTTTTGTTGAAATATTGTGTCGAGACTTGAGTCACTTCCATTTAGATAACACACACGCCGAATTATGGTCTTTATCACTAGATTACACAAACCAAGACCCTTAATACATTAAAATGACTCTGTGAAAAATTCCAGAAAGAATACAATATCTCACAACATACAAAATTTGTTATTTTTACAATAATCCACCTTTTTAGAACCCATGCAATTTTAGGTTAATTATAATAAAACCTTCTTACAAAATTTTAATTTTCATTGCAACAACATTGTTTCCTTTGAATCTGATATGACAGATTCCTTCATGAGATCAAGTAGTGAGCCTAAAATACATTTTTCAGAGTTCCACAGCTTTATCCGGTTTCCTAGCACTAATCGTGGGAAAGTGAAATTTACCATAGTTAAGTTATTCCTACTAAAAATCCCTGCATCCTGCTACCAAATCATGTTAACATGGTGATATTAAATTACTGAGCTCAGCCACCAAAGAACAAAACGCTTGCTTGCATAAAATACAAATTCTATCGCATGAGAGAGAAACCCTTTTACGATTCAAAAGAACGAAGAGTGAAGCTCTTCACTTATGTGAAATTTTTAAGAGGCCAGCAAAATACGACAATATATTAAAAAAATTTATAAAATTTACTATCCTCTGGAAAATAGCAAAAATCTTGAGCAAGAACACCGTGTTCCTAGATTCCTAAGATTTCCCTAAATTCCATGCGATTATTCCCTAGTAATTGTAATTATGAAGACACATTGCAAAGGTACATTTCGCCAAATATATCTAAAATTTTATACACGCCTAAAAATAATTCGTGATAAACTCACACTAGTAGTACTATGGACTAGCAAATTATTTTTATCAACTATGACGCTCGTTTTCTTTTTTAATGTTAAAAAATAAAATGTATTTTAATTGTTATCAGCAACACTAAAATTCTGCACACTACTTGCCCTAAAACGATGTTGGTAAAATTTGCAATTTTACAATCTTTGAAATGGTCTAATATTTTCACCTTTGAGGTATAGCTTGTTTCACTATAATTGGAATGAAAAAAAGTCATAGCATCAAATTACGTTGATATAAAAACGTATAAACCATAAACGAAACATAATATAGAGATAAGGTTAATTATTTTAATCTCGCGCCAGCCTTTAGCAATGCATAATATGCTGTTTTGGTTGACGCGATAATCTTATCTCTATATTATGTTTCATCACATAGTTTGTACGTTTTTATATCAACGTAATTTGATGCTATTACTTTTTTTAATTCCAATTATAGTGAAACAAACTATACAGACGATGAAAATTGAAGTTCATGGAAGCTCAAACGATTCTCGATCGATTGGTATTTATTTTATATTTAAACAAATCACATCTTAAAAAAAGCATTTTTACAGCCCCTCCCAAAATTGCGTATCCGGAATTTTGTTCGCCAGTATTTGTTCGACAAGCACTTAATCGACAGCATTTGTTCGACACGGAATTTTATTCGACATGCATTTGTTCGACTCAACATTTATACTGTCACATTTATAATAAAATAAAAATATTAATACACGACTCGCCTAAACAATTATAGCAAAATTGACATTAGGAATAAAAGGCAATACACCGGATGTGTTTAGTAATGAAAAATAGTTAATGGAAAAGTTTCCAAGTTTTCTGGAGAGGTAATTGAACGTATGGAGAAACGGTTTGATAAGCAGTTAGGAATGTCAGGCCAGGACAGTCGGTAATTGAAGTTAAGACAGTGTACTTGAAAGTGTAAAGATGATAATTATAAAAATGTAGTGACAATGTGTGAGAAGGTTTCAACCCCCAATTGATAATGATGGCTGGAGGAATGTTTCACCCCCAAGTAATCATGTAAGAATTGATTTTAAGTATTAGTTTAAGACGTATGTAAATATTCGTTGCCAGTTATTTAAATAAATGATGTTAAAGTTTCGGAACCGTTTTAATTCAAAAATGCCTTAAAAGATCCCTGTCACAAAGACTTGTGACAATATGGTGGGAAAGAGTTAGGAATGTCAGGCCAGGAGAGTCGGTAGTTAAAGTTGAATGTGTAAAGATGTTATAAAAAATGTAGTTACATGTGTTAGAAGATTTCACCCCCAATTAAACATGTAAGAATTAATTTTAAGTATTAGATTTAAGGCGTATGTAGTATATATTCGTTGTTAGTTGTTTAATAAACATGTTAAATTTTCGGAACCGTTTTAATGCAAAAAGGTATAAATGATCCCCGTCACAAAGACTTGTGACAATACGAATAAGCATTTGCTCGACACGGAATTTTATTCGACATGCATTTGTTCGATTCAACATTTATGCGAATTAGCATTTGCTCGACATGGAATTTTATTCGACATGCATTTGTTCGACATTAAAAACAACAAATCTCCGCGTAAAGTTAAATCTGCCGCAAAAAGAGGTGGATCTGCCGCGAAGATCTTGATCCAGTAAGCCATGGATGGTGTACATTTGCTGGAACAGAGACGGAACCGTTTTGAAAGTTCCATCTGCATACCAATTATTAGAGTTCGCTAAAAGTTGCTGATTTCTTCTGGTGGAAAATATAACGCTATCCTATCTTCTACATTACCAGAATCGAACAACAAGAACGGTTCATTGTTTTCAGTTGTTTTGTACATTTCCGGAAATACGATTTCCCGTCGGGAATTGTCTATTGTGCTTATAAATTCGCTCTCTAATTATATCTAAAAAAGGTTACCTACGTCTTTCGTGTCATGTCAAGTCGGCATGTCGAACAAATGCATGTCGAATAAAATTCCATGTCGAGCAAATGCTTATTCGCATAAATGTGTAGTCGAACAAATGCATGTCGAATAAAATTCCGTGTCGAACAAATGCTGTCGATTAAGTGTTTGTCGAACAAATGCTGGCAAACAAAATTCCTAGAATCCCAAAATTGTTCTAAAGAAATTAATTTTTATTAAAATTTTTTGAAGTCCATACGATTTTCATGGAAGCTTATTAGCTCAAACGATTCTCAATCGACTGATGACACCAATTAGGTAAAAAGAAAATCGCAATTGGGGGGGGGGGAGACTGCCGTTTCTACAGCCCCCCCCCAGTTTTCGCAAATAACTTTTCAATTCGTATGATACAAACGATTTTTATGGAAGCTCATTGGCACTCAAACGTTTGATACTTCTTCTTCTTTCACTTAGTGTAGGCCTTAAGGCCTGTAATTTCCAGCTTCTTGTGATATATCGTAGACTGCCAGCTTTCTCTCCATCTCTTTGGTGGTCTTCCAGGCAGTCGCTTTCCATTGACAACCTTCCCATCTCTAGCAATTCGGGCAAGCCTATTGTTGTCCATGCGGTTGACGTGCTCATTCCATCCTCTTCTTCTCTGTCTGACCCATCTTACTACGTCCATTACCTGGCATGTGTCTCGGATTACTTCGTTTCTTACCCTATCCCATAGAGTTTTCCCCGCTATTGTGCGTAGAGTTCTCATTTCAGCCGTTCGCAGTAGCCTCTTTGTTTTCGTGTTATCAGGGGATGTTTCCGCGGCATACGTCATTATAGGTCTTATACATGTCTTATATATGCCATATGCGCACTTTGCTATCGATGTTTAAAAATTCATTGTTCCATATTACTTCTCTCAAGCCTCCCGCTACGGCACCTGCTTTTAGGATCTGGTTACGTACCTCTTTTATGAGGTCTCCGTAGCTGGTGATCTGCACCCCCAGATATACAAACGACATCACCTGTTCAATGTTATGACCGTCGACGACAAGTTTACATCTCTTTGGTTCTTTTGATATTACTAAGCTTTTTGGTTTCTTTTCCGATATTGTCATGTTATATTTCGCTGCTTCTATATTAAAGGCGTATAGTAATCGTTGTAGGTCATCTTCGTTTTCTGATACTATAACCGCGTCATCCGCGTAGCATATGATTTTCACTTTGATACTAATTTCATTAAAAAATTCGCGATGGTGGAGCGGCGAAATCTACTTCCAAATCAAACTGTCCCAAACAATTTACAAGCAGTATTATAGCATCCCTCTCATAGTTGTATCAAACTATTTCTAATTATTTCAGAATGTAAAAGTCATAATTAGTTGCACATCAAAAATTTCGTAAATTAAATCAAGTTTCCTTTGACGTGAGAAGTAGTCCATGGTCTATCCTTGTAATCTGTAACACATTTCATCTCCATCTTACATGCTTCTATGTACGAGAGAACTCTTGTTAAGGGTGTCCATATTTTGGTTGTTCTACCGACCAGCCTTTTCATCGTTTCAAATTTTATCCAATCTAATCTAAGTGTCCTCATATCATTTCCATTTGTTTGTCTTTTCTTCTTGACAGTGTATCCAATGTATTTTACCAATTATGGAAGACGGTAGTCCATCCCTCTCACTTCTTAAAACTCAATCTAATAACGTCTTTAATTGTTTGAAATAAAAGTTTTTTAATTTGCATTTTTTCTCTTCTTTTGCATTTACGATCCATATTTTTTCTTATGAATTAAATTTTGTTGTTTTAAACTTCTTTCTTTTGTACCATGTCCTTCTAAATTTTTCTCTGATACATTTGAGTTGCTCCTAAATAATTTTGTTTTCTATTAGTTCATAGCTCATTTCATTGTTTTGATTTGCCATGTTATTATTGAATGCCTCTTCATTTTTTGATTAAATTCTCTTTGCATCAATCTTTTTCTTCATGTTTTCTCTCATCTACCTCACCTTTCTCATTTCTTCCAGAAATAAGTCAAATCCTGTCTTGACTTTGTTGTATGTTTATTGGCCGGTTAGTTCTTTAAATTTTTGTCGAAAAGCGATTAACCCATCTTTGCACACCTTTCAACCCTTTCTTTCGTCAAGTAGATCGTCAAGTTGCTGAGATATCTCTCAAGAAATGGGGAGTGGGAGATGCTACCAATTGAGAGAAAATATCGTGCCTCAAAATTATATTTCCCAATAGTAAAAATTCTAAATTTTCCAGAACAACTTTGCTGGACTATCGCCCCAGCTGCATGCTCAATAAATCTACCAATTTTTTTAAATTAGTTCTGTAAACGTAATCAATTTTTACATCTTAGGTAGCTTTCTAAGCTGGCTCTCGATGTGTCTGGACTTTGCTTCTTAATGTTATGAAAGCAAATAATTAACACAGGGGAACCGTTTTTTTAATTAACTAAATCGCTGATAATTTCCGGTATGCAACTTATCATTTATCCAAACTACCAAACTATAATAAAAAGAAACAAGATCATTGATACAATGAATGGAGTGACGAAACTCAAGTGGCATAGGGTAGAGCATGTGGCCTATTTAAGGGGACTATGTCTGACATAGTCCCCTTAAATGGACATACAATTGACTCATAGGAGACCCAGAGCTACCAAGAGAAGTGTAGGAAGACCCCAAAAGATTGGTATCAAACGGCCCAAAACAGACTGGAATAGGAGAGAATTGGAGAGGCCTACGTAAGAAGATGTTATTAAAAATTTATGTTAAGATTTACATTAAAAAAAAAAGTTTATTGCCAGCTTTACACATCCTAACAATTTAGTAGTTATGCCAATCTGTGTTTAATGTATTCGTAAAAAACATAACACTGGCTTTATTTGCTGGACCATCAAATAACCAATCACTTTTTTTATATAAAAATCTGTTTACGGTATTCTAAAATATGTTCCATTTAAATATAAAATTATCGTAATTGTTGTTCGACTACTAATGCGAAGACGTCATAAACAAAACTTTTTATCTACGGAAAAATTTGTTAATACATCTAGTTAAAAATTGCGTTTATTTTGATTCAAAAATAACAATAATAACAAATTTTCCATTATACTCACTTACTAGTGCATTACCATCAGCATGACCTATTATTTTCAATGTAAATATTATCTATTATTAAAGTTTTAGGTATAGTTATTAGCAGATACGATTTATCGCAGTGAAATAAAGTACACTCGTTCAAATAATGATATTTATTAACTGAACTACAATTCAATATTTAATACAACGATAACAAAACATTTGTACGATAACAAACTTTAGTCGCTATGGTTCGTTTATGTAAACTCGCCAACTCGTTAGTGTGGTCTCGTTCACATCGCTATCATCGCAACTCATCATAGATGGCGTATGCGTACACTTTCTAACACTTCCCCTCGAGGTGTAACGGATCAACCTTACACGAGGATTCGAGTCCCATTAGCTCGATACAGGATTTATGTTTTGGTCGATTTAAAGGTTTGGTTAATACGTCCGCGACCATTCGTTCCGTATTAATGTGTTGCAGTTCTAACACTTTGTTCTTCATTGATTCACGTATAAAATGATAACGTATATCAATATGCTTGCTGCGAGCATGGAATACTGGGTTTTCGGCCAGCTTCAAAGCACTCATGCTATCCGTGAATACTTTAATATGTGAGGAATTTTTAAATCCAAGATCTTTTATTAATTTGCTCACATAAATGCATTCCTTTGGAACTTCTGTCATAGCCATGTATTCGGCTTCCGTAGATGATAGGGCCACCGTTCTCTGCTTCTTTGATTCCCACGAGATTGGTCCACCGGATATGGTAAACGCGTATCCAGTGTAAGAGCGTCTGTCGATGTTGCAATTCGCCCAGTCTGCATCTACATAGCCTCGAATTTCTTTGCAATTTGGCTTATATGCAATACCCGTGTCAGCAGTGCCTTTTAGGTAACGAAGGGCACGTTTGGCTGCATTCCAATGGATATTGCTATAACAGTTATTAAATTGGCTAAGGCAACTTACCGAATAAGCGATATCGGGTCGAGTAGCCACGGCCAGGTAGGTTAATGCGCCAATAATCTCTCGGTAGGGGAGATTCTTCTCTTCATCGGGTACTGGTTCGGTCGGCTTCAATAATTTCGTATTAGGATCCATGGGTGTGGCCACTGGATTTGATTCTGCCATTCCGAACCGATTTAATAAATCTATTACATACCCTCGTTGATGTAAAGTAATGTTCTTTTCATTACGTGAGAATTCAATTCCCAAACAGTAACTTGCGTTGCCCATATCTTTTATTTCAAATCTTTCGGAGAATTTGCATTTGATGTTGTAAATTTTATCTACGTCTTTTGCGGCAATTAAAATGTCATCTACGTATACCAATATCAATATAGCATCTTCCCCTTCACCGATATGATATAAACATGGATCAGCATTTGTGGGTTTGGCACCTAAATCACATAAAAATTCATTAAGCTTACCATTCCAACTTCTTCCAGCTTGACGTAAACCATAAAGAGACTTTTTGAGCAGGCAAACTTTATTTCCATTTGCTAGATCCTGCAACATATCTTCTGCCTTCTTTCCTATGATGGAATCATCTTGGCGAGAAATATTTCTCAGGATGTCTTGCGTCTGCTTGGGTGTTTCCATGTATATGGTTTCTTCTAGTTCTCCATTTAAGTAAGCACAAGCCACGTCGATTTGGTGAATTTTCCAATTGTATTGTGCTGCGATAGCAACAACTAGTCGCATTGAACTAAGGCGTGCGACGGGTGCATACGTTTGGTCGAAATGTATGCCGGGTTTCTGGCTAAATCCTTGAGCCACCAGCCGCGCCTTCCTTCTTTCCAGGGTTCCATCCGCTTTGTATTTATTTCGGAGTACCATTCTGCTACCAATAATGTCATGGTTTGTTGGACGATCAACTAGAATCCAGGTGTTGTTTTTTATCAACGATGTCATTTCGTTTGCCATTGCTTTGTACCATTCTGGGGCATCGGGTCCATTTATTGCTTGTTTCATATTAATTTCTGAAATAAAAGCTTCTTCGATAATGTCTTCTTTCACATTATTTGTTTCGGGAACCATATTGTAAATTTTCTTTGGTCTTCCCATGGATCCGGTCCTGTCTATTCTTGGTCTGCCTCGACCACGTACTGTTGGTGCTTCGTTTTCTGCAACGATGACTTCGTCCTCGATTCTATCTTCGATTATTTCGTTTTCTACGCGGTTTTGTACTCGCGTGTAGTACAAGTCACCGACGCGATCAGCTGTCAACACAATTTTGCCATCCGGACCGAAAATTAACGCGGAGTCTTTCTTGAATAGCACTTCACAGCCGTTATTCGTTATTTTACCAACTGACATTAAGTTTGTACGTATATCCGGTACGTGCAAAGTGTCTTTTAGTTTAATGTCTGTCGATTGACCTTGCATTTTTGCGGTTAATCCGACTGTACCAATACCGACTATTTTTGTTGACGAATTGTTCGCGAGATTTAAATTTTTACAGTTCGAGCCACCAAGTGTCAAAAAATTCTTTGAGTCTTTACACAAATGTGAAGTCGCGCCCGAGTCAAGGCACCAATTAGTTCTACAATATCGCGTTCCGACCTGATACGATGATTCTGACGAAGAAAGCACTAATTCAGAGTACGCGGTTGATTGATAACTATTGTTTTTACATTCAGCTGCTTTGTGTCCCACCTTTTTGCACTTATGGCACTTGTATTTAAATGTTTCAACGCTTCTATTCAATTCTTTTTTATTTTTAGGAAGCCACCTTTTAGTTCTTTTGTCCACCAACATGGCGTTTTGAACTAACACGCGCTTGTCGCTTTTTCTAGCTTCACTTTCATCGACTATTTTTATTCTTAACGCTTCAGGGGTTGGTAATTCGTCCCTTGTTTCAATTGCACATCTGAAGTTTTCGAAACTTGTTGGCAAACTGTATAATAGCATAATGGAGAGCAAATCCGAATTTATTTCAACTTCCATTTCACTTAGTTTGTCAACTGTGTTGAAAAACTTGTTGAGGTGTTCGCGTATTTCATCTTTTTCGTCCATACGGTGTAGCATCAATTCTTTTAACATGGTAGCCTTTCTCGCTGGTCCCTTTGATTGAAACGTAGATTCCAGCTTAAGCCATATGTCACGCGACGTGTTACAATTTTTAATTTGTTTTAATTCTTTCGGACTTATCGACAATATAACTTCTGACTTTGCTTTACTGTCCACTTTTGTCCATTTTTCCAATTCATTTTGCGAATTGGCGTCGCTTTCGATCACTACAGGTTTCTTTTTGGTTCCGCTTACATACGGCCAAAAGTCGTTTATAACAAGTAACGCTTCCATTTGTATTTTCCATGTGTCGTAGTTTTCACAATTAAGTAATTCGATTCTCGCTGTGATCGTATTCATCTTGATTTCGATTCGATTTGCACAATACACGAAAACTTAATTTTTGTTCTAACACACTTGCAATTCGCGTATTTTTGTTCAATGTTAATAAACGTCAGTTTCACTTTGAACTTCGCGGTACACGTGTATTTTTATTTTGTTCACAAAAAATACTGTTCCCATAACCTATTAGCAGATACGATTTATCGCAGTGAAATAAAGTACACTCGTTCAAATAATGATATTTATTAACTGAACTACAATTCAATATTTAATACAACGATAACAAAACATTTGTACGATAACAAACTTTAGTCGCTATGGTTCGTTTATGTATAACGGATTTTTGTATCTTATATCCGTTATCGATCAACCTAAATCAATAATTTGTTGACCACTGCCAATTTTATTCAAAATTATTGAGACGGGTCTATACACACTTCCACCCCCATTCTTGGTTCTTCCGTGAATACGCATGATGAGTCCGCCATGTTGAATGTAAGTTCACTTTTGATCCGACGGCTGAGTGGGAAGTTCTAAAGTGTGTGCATTGCTGCAGTCTAATTATTTTTATTGCGATTTCAAGTGGAAATTCTTACATCGAGTTATTGAATATCTAAACCGAGTACACGTGGGTGAGATTGATATATATTTTTTGATACGGAAGCCACCGTAGCATATTTCACTTCGACATCTGGATGTCAATCACCATCTTTTTGTGCTGATTATTTTATCGCTCGACTGCACTTTGCGCATGCTTGAACGCCCTCTTGTGGGATTTTATGGTGACAAGTTTTGTCAACAAAGCGTTCCGAATTATTTTGAGATACCATCCTCCTGCTTTTGCCAGTCGTGCAAAAGTCACATCGTCGTGTCCGTTGCCATTGTTGTCGTCGTACTGCGTTTATTTTTTTGTGACACTTCCTGCCGATTAATCGAGCAAGCCTGCGTCAACCGTGCTAGTGATCTTGGATTTCATTTTGGGGCTCAGCATTACGCCAGAGTATTTTGGAATAACTCTTTGGGGTGGAAGATACCAGAGTATTTTGGAATAACTCTTTGGGGTGGAAAAGTCCAGCCATTGTCCTATCACCGAGTCGTGGGGTCGCTGAGGATTCATCACTCGAGTCGTGCAATCCTTCCTGGAGAACCGAGACCTGGCGAGCAGTGCATCAACATCAATTCTCGTGTGCAATCCATCCAAGCAGGTTGGGGGTACCTGTCGCCATCAGTTTGTGAGCTTGCTGAGTACTTGGTAAGACAATTTTACTTTCCTAATCTGTTTTGGGTAGTGATTGCCATATTTCATTACGAGTGTTTATATTAACGTCACAAAGAGGTGTCGTATTTTGACATCTCTGTTTTTTTTGTTCGCCGGATCTCCCCACAGGAGGATTGATTCACGCAATTGTTTTTTTATCTGGCTTCCTTCAGAAGCCAGCAGAACTTGTATTCACCACCGAAAGGTTGTTGCCATTTGTTACATTTGTTACATTTGTTTGTGTAATATTGATTATTTGTGTGTCATTAAATCAATTAAACTCATACCGTATTTAATTTCCCTGGAAGAGGGGATACTTATAACCTTTTTAGTGAGATATAGAGATCTGGACCCACGTCCCTCGCAGACCGACGTTACCATCATAAGAGCTAGTTCATTACATCCAGGGCTCCCCACGTTAAAAAAGTGAGGTGGTTTTCCACTTCGCGTGGGAGGAAGTTTCTCGATCCTGCATCCTCGGGAGAGAGGTAATTCACTTCTCACTGGCGCCCAACGTTTTTAGGGGACTCCTGTATTGCTTTGTCTCACTTGGGGTTGTCTCAGTGGCACCCTTAGTTGATTGTTGGCGAGGGTTCGTGATCTCGAACATCGAGCTGAAAAGGTTTTTCACTCATACGGTGACACAGGTGGCGACTTCTATAAGTGTGTGTAATAACTTTGTTTTCAGCGACCCGTTCGACGGTGTGGACTTGGCTGGACTGCTTAGTAAGCTTTGTGTTTTTTGATACTAGTCACGTCAGACGAAGGCTACGCTACGTACGGTTATTGTGCTTATATTGTCATTTTTGTGCGACAAATTTTGCAGGTTTATGCGAAGCAGGGCAGTACTATACGGCACGACATATTTTATTTTATTTATTATTACACCTTTTTATTGCACTTGGCAAATCGGGGTTCGTGTATTGTTATATCACGAGTCGTCTTATCGGTGAAGAACCATTTGTAAGCTGCGTGTTGGCTAGCTTTGTTTGTGGGTTCTGTCACTGGCCATAGCGACTACCCGGGCTGTTGCCAAGGTGTGCATTTGGTGGGATTTTAATTATTTTTCTTAATTAAGTATTCCTGTTGTTGTTGGGTGTAATAATTTTAATATTTGTTGAGATCATACTGGTGAGAAACCATTTTTCTTATATTTATCGATCAGTCTTATTTTGCATGAGATACCGTGTTGTGACATTTCCTTATTCACTGTGGGTTCGAATATATATTTTAACAATTTACCAGGGTTTAACGAAGCGATTTATTGCGATTTATTGAGAATTCGCATCGGCGAGAAACCTTTTACCGTGTGAATTTCCAATTTCATTCATCATGCCTAGGAGAGAGTACGCTATGAATTTGCGAGCAGAGGAGCTCGATATAGAATTCTTTATGCGGGGGTTGTCCATTGATGCAAAAACGGTACCGGAAAAGCGCCGAGAGCTAGCGATTATCAATCGGTCCGAACTGTGTACATCAAGACCTACCATTTTAAAAAACAAACCCTTAGATTTAGCGGCAGAAATAAATTTATGTAAGGGAAACATTGACGAATTGATGGGTGTGGTAACACGTCTAGAGACCTTGCCTAACCTCGATCTGTTGCAAAAGACATTCGATAGAATGGCGCATTATTCCACTCGCTTAGAAGCCCTAGAGGAATCGGCTAATGAAGCGCGACAACCGCTTTTACATATTTTAAAATTAATGCGCGAGAAACTTGAGTCAATTTTGCAAAAACAGTCGGTGGGGGGCGAAGTTGAACAACCGGAAGTCGAGGAACCCTTACATAATCAGCTGTTAGGCACTCCTAGAGGACAGTCCTCTGTAATTTCACCTAGAGCTGATGTAGAAATTGATAATGACCGGCATAGCGCCGAATTAACAGCTATTTTGAATCGGTTGGTTGACCGCGATGTGGGTACCGCAAAGCAAGTACCGGTATACAAGTGGAACCTTAAGTTTCATGGTACTGGGGGGTTTGCGGAAGTATTCGAATTTCTGGACCGCGCTAGCGAGTTGTCGAGGTCGCGGAACGTTTCGGAACAACAACTTTTCAGCCATGCGGTTGAGTTTTTCTCCGGCGAAGCACTACGTTGGTTTCGAACAATAAAATCAAGGGTTAATAATTGGGCAGAATTGCTCAATGAGCTTAAACTTCGTTTCTTATCGCGAGATTTTATGTCTGATTACGAAGATCAGATAAGAAATAGGAAACAACAAACCAACGAGTCAGTGTTTTCTTACTTGGAAGTCATGTCCGAAATGTTTTCGCGATTGTCGCCCGTACCTGCGTTAGCTAAGCGTATTTTAACAATACGAAAAAATATGCTTCCGAATATTTCACTCGCAATGGGTACCAACCCCATTTTAACGATGGAGCAATTGTCCGAGGCTGCCGTTTCAGCCGAGGAATTAATAAAGTGGACCTCTACTTTCGAGGCCACGACTTCAACACTAGAATCTCCTGCGGCGGCGACGGTTACGCCCGGACCCTCCAAAAAGAAATACCCCGGTGCTTGCTGGAATTGCTCGGGTCCCCATCGATTCACATATTGCGATAAACCCTTGGGAACATTTTGTTTGAGATGCGGACGTAAGGGGGTCACAACGGGCAGTTGCCCGAGGCGGCATTTAAAAAACGCTTAGGGGCGAGGCGATGTCACGGCGCATCCCTCAGGCGTGCCCGAAAAGCCGATGCTTTAACGTGGGGGAAATGGTTGGGGCGTGTTCGCGATTTTTGCAGATCGGATCCGCGCGCTTCCGCCATATTTTCTCATCCTACATCAGATGCGCGACCTTTTGTCAATTTGACAGTGCGTGGGATCAGCTTGACTGCTCTTCTTGATTCAGGAGCTTCACTATCCGTTTTGGGTACGGAAGCTCACTATATAATCGACCAACTCGACTTAAGTTTTAGGCGTGGTGCGGCGCTCTCGCTGCGTTCGGCGGACGGTACTCCTCAGGATGTGTTGGGCCAAGTTGATATACCCATCACGATATGTGGGGTTACAAAAAGCCTGAGCGTGGTGGTATGCCGTAGCATTAAAGTTGGCCTGACTCTTGGAGTCGATTTTTGTAAACTTTTTGGCGTACGCGTTGATTTTAGACGCGACGAATTTTTAGTTGGAGAGGTTAATTCATTGGAGGCAATTAAGTCTCATCATGACCTCGACGTTGAGCAGCAAGTTGTTCTCACTGCACTCAAAGACAAATTTAAGGGGATAGCTCATGACAGGTTGACACGTACCAACAAGGTCGTGCACATAATCGACACGGGGGATGCGCGTCCCATAAAGCAACGTTTTTATTCCCTTTCACCTGCTATGCAGGAAATTGCGCACAAGGAGCTCGATAACATGCTCGCGATGAACGTCGTGCGACCTAGTTCATCTGGTTGGAACTCGCCTATGCTTTTGGTTCGGAAATCCGATAACACTCATCGTTTATGTTTTGACGGGCGAAAATTGAATTCGGTGACCCGTAAAGACGCTTATCCCTTGCCGAGATTACAGGACATTTTAATGCGACTTCAGGATGCGCGATTTTTAACATCCATTGACTTAAAAAAGGCATTTTGGCAGGTTCCTCTCTCTCCGGACTCTTGCGAAAAGACAGCGTTTACCGTTCCGGGTCGGGGTTTGTTCGAATACACGGTCATGCCATTTGGTATTTCGAATGCTCCGTCCACGCAGCAGCGGCTCATGGACAACATTTTTGGACCTCTCATTGGAGAGAAAATTTTTATCTACTTGGACGATATTATCGTCGTGTCAAACTCGTTTGACGAGCACATGAGTCTGCTGGAAGAAGTCCGTGAACGACTCCGGGACGCCAACCTAACTGTCAACTTGGACAAATGCGAATTTTGTCGGTCCAGTTTAACTTTCCTAGGTCATGTTATTGACAAGTCTGGACTCCACACTGATCCGGCCAAAGTGGAGGCTATCACCAGACTGACGAAACCATCTAACGTCACTGGCGTCAAACGATTCCTTGGGATGGTGGGGTGGTACCGTCGTTTCATCCCTAATTTTTCAACTTTATCTGCTCCCATTACTGAGCTTACCAAGGGTCGCATTAAGCGCCAGACCGTCAAATGGACTCCGGAAGCCGAAAAATGTTTTGATGACCTTAAGTCATTGTTGGTTTCGGCTCCCATTTTGGCTAGTCCTGACTTTCAGGAAAAGTTTTACATACAGTGTGACGCATCAGACCTGGGGTTGGGTTGCGTTTTGACGCAGGGTAAAGGGGAGAGAGAGCGTGTCATAGCCTATGCGTCACGTACCCTGAATAAAGCCGAGAAAAATTATTCGGTTACCGAACGGGAGTGCCTCGCGGTTATCTTTGGGATAGAGAAGTTTAGACCATGGGTGGAGGGTACAGTTTTTACGGTTATCACCGATCATTACTCCTTACTCTGGCTCATGAACATGAAGGATCCCAAGAACAAGCTTGCGCGTTGGTCAATCCGTTTGGCACAGCATTCCTTCGATCTCCGGCATCGTAAAGGGAAATTAAACGTGGTCCCCGACGCCTTATCTCGCGAACCATTGAGCGTCTCATCTTTGGTATTGTCCGAGGGCGACTTGGACAGGTGGTACCGGCGCATGTTGGCGAAAGTAAATGAAACGCCAGATAATTACCCTGATTGGCGTATCGAATCAGGTAGGCTCTTCAAGCTGGTTGCCAATAAACACGATATTGCTTCAAACCTAGTTGAATGGAAGCAACTCATACCCAAGTCGCGTCGGAAGGACATTTTAAAACAATGTCACGATGACCCGACTTCAGCTCATTTGGGTATTTATAAAACTTTTTGTAAGGTTGGCGAACAATACTATTGGCCTAAGATGCGCGCTGATATTGCTCGCTATGTGCGTCGGTGCGCTGTGTGTTTGTCGTCCAAAGCTTGCCAGGGAGCTCGTTTTGGGTTAATGGGACGCGAAAAGAAAGTTAGGTTTCCGTTCCAATGCATATCCGTGGATCTTATGGGTCCCTTTCCTCGTTCGGCGAAGGGCAACACCATGCTTCTTGTAGTCTGCGACTGGTTTACGAAATTCGTGCTAGTTAAACCATTGAGACGGGCAACATCTAAGTCGGTATGTGAATTTTTGGAGAACGACGTGTTTCTTTTATTTGGCGTTCCCCAGATTTGCATGATGGATAATGGTGCTCAATTTATAAGCGCGGAGTTTCGGGAACTCATGACTAATTACAAGGTTTCTCATGTCTGGAGAAACGCTAACTACCATCCGCAGGTCAACTTCGTCGAGCGTTACAACAGAGTTATCGGGACGGCCATGAGGTCTTATGTAAAAAGCGATCATCGTACCTGGGATGTCGAAATATACAAAATAGCTCACGCTATTAGAGCCGCGACGCACGAAGTTACTGGGTTCACTCCTTCGTTTCTGAATCTGGGGCGGACCGTTCCAATTAGTGGAGATTATTACGGACGCATAAGGGATTTAGGGGAGGGTGACTTGGCTTTCGATGGTCGCGAGGGCGTTGCATTGGATATGCGTAAACTGAACGAGGTTTACGAGAACGTGACCAAGCATTTAAACGATGCGTACAAAAAGAACGCCGAACACTACAACTTTCGAAAACGGCCTGTTAGTTTTAAGGTCGGCGACGTAGTCTGGCGTCGTAATTTTGTTTTATCCAACGCTGGCGAAAAACGGTGCAGTAAGTTGGCACCTAAATATATTAAATGCAAGGTACGCGAGGTCACGGGTCCTCTAACCTATCGTTTGGTGAATGAGCGCGGTAAAGACGTGGGTATATTTCATGCGAAAGATCTCAAGCAGCATCCTGAGGGCGATGACGTTGGGAGCGTACAAGAGTTGAATAGGGGGTAGATTCACATTGCTTGGGGGGGAGGTTGGTGTAATGTATGTCACTAATTGGTCTATAAACATCTCAGATCATAACTACAGCGTGTTTCCTGTCGTCGATTCAATTTTTTTTCCAACTTGCGTTTTGAATCGTCTTCGTGCGGCCTCGGGGCGACATTTTACCTTGTGATCGCTTTACCACATGATCATGGTTTTATTTGTGTTCCGTGTATCCCGTAAGTCAGTTTACTGACTCACCATTTCCGTGGGGTCAACAAGTCCCGACCCAAATTAGTTTTCGGTCTTGGCGTTTATGGGGGCCGTCGGACTCCTTGCCTTGTGCAGGAACAAAGGGAGCTTGTTCGGTTGCTTCATCGGTGGGATTTGGCTATACCTGCACGCCCTGCTTAGGTTAGGCGTGCCGTTGCACTGTTGGCAGTGGGGTTTGTCAATCCTTGCTGGTTGGTAGTCGGCAAGTCTTCCTCCTGTTACGGGTAGGGGGGGTCGTCGGTCGTATTTTCGTCGAGACCATAGTGCCTTCAGCCATTCCCCAACTGTGATCCCGGTTTTGAGAGAGAACCGGGTGAGTTTTTCACGTCTCTCAATGACATACTGTCATTCCCCGGGGTTAACCTTTCCTCCCATCCTCAAAGATGGCCTGGTGCCCGCTGTCTTCTCGCTTCGGTGGTGTGCGTTTGTTAGCTGGCGGTCCACGACGCGTTGTTTTCACCCATACGCGAGGACGAGCTATCGCTCATATCATCGGGGTGGGGACGCATCGGCCATTAGGGTTGTTTATCCTTCCCACAATTCCTTATTTCCAACTCCACTTACCTCAATCCTACCAAACATTCCTTCCTCTTTCACATTGGGAACCTTTTAAATTTTCCAGGGTTGGGTTCAGGGTATATTTTGTTTTTTTCTCCTTGGTTTTTACAACATAGCTAGTAATCACAACATCCAGATGCTAGCTATACCATCTTTTCTGAGGAACATCCTTGTTTTCTCATGGCAGTGTTTTTGTTGGTTTTTATTAACCGAGTATTAGATTTATTAGCTTCTTTCTGTATGTTAAGGTCGTTGAGTGCCTTGCATCAGAATACATAGTAAGTCTGTGGGGAGCGAGAGCGTTCCTTCGACTTCATAGGAGGGGTCCTATGTGTTCCCTTCTCTTAGTTGACAGTCAAGTATTGTTTGAATCTTGCTGTTCAGCCTTTTTTTGTGTTGGTGCGGGTCCGATGCGAGCCGTGCGCTTATCATTCAATGATAATTCCGAATGGATGCGTCTATGCCATCGGAAAATTACATACAATTTTTTTGTGGTTTTCAATAGCGATTTACGCTTAACCCTTAGTTCACGCTTATGCGGCTTTCAAGGTGATGCGTCATCACTTTTGAGCTAATATTTATGATATTTTTTTTGGAATTTTTTTATTCCACTGTCCCTGCCATGATGAAATCAAAGACTACCTATTACTACAGATTTTAATTTTATTACGATTGGAATTTTTACATTGAGCGAAGCGACATTCTTCTTTACCATTCAGCGGGCGCGTTTTGCGTTCACGGAAGACACTTGAGACCGGTTGATTTTTTTGAGCCACAGGCGATTTTTTTGAGCCTTTAGCCCTATTCATACCGGCAAAGACGCTTAGGGGGGGGGTGTATAACGGATTTTTGTATCTTATATCCGTTATCGATCAACCTAAATCAATAATTTGTTGACCACTGCCAATTTTATTCAAAATTATTGAGACGGGTCTATACACACTTCCACCCCCATTCTTGGTTCTTCCGTGAATACGCATGATGAGTCCGCCATGTTGAATGTAAGTTCACTTTTGATCCGACGGCTGAGTGGGAAGTTCTAAAGTGTGTGCATTGCTGCAGTCTAATTATTTTTATTGCGATTTCAAGTGGAAATTCTTACATCGAGTTATTGAATATCTAAACCGAGTACACGTGGGTGAGATTGATATATATTTTTTGATACGGAAGCCACCGTAGCATATTTCACTTCGACATCTGGATGTCAATCACCATCTTTTTGTGCTGATTATTTTATCGCTCGACTGCACTTTGCGCATGCTTGAACGCCCTCTTGTGGGATTTTATGGTGACAAGTTTTGTCAACAAAGCGTTCCGAATTATTTTGAGATACCATCCTCCTGCTTTTGCCAGTCGTGCAAAAGTCACATCGTCGTGTCCGTTGCCATTGTTGTCGTCGTACTGCGTTTATTTTTTTGTGACACTTCCTGCCGATTAATCGAGCAAGCCTGCGTCAACCGTGCTAGTGATCTTGGATTTCATTTTGGGGCTCAGCATTACGCCAGAGTATTTTGGAATAACTCTTTGGGGTGGAAGATACCAGAGTATTTTGGAATAACTCTTTGGGGTGGAAAAGTCCAGCCATTGTCCTATCACCGAGTCGTGGGGTCGCTGAGGATTCATCACTCGAGTCGTGCAATCCTTCCTGGAGAACCGAGACCTGGCGAGCAGTGCATCAACATCAATTCTCGTGTGCAATCCATCCAAGCAGGTTGGGGGTACCTGTCGCCATCAGTTTGTGAGCTTGCTGAGTACTTGGTAAGACAATTTTACTTTCCTAATCTGTTTTGGGTAGTGATTGCCATATTTCATTACGAGTGTTTATATTAACGTCACAAAGAGGTGTCGTATTTTGACATCTCTGTTTTTTTTGTTCGCCGGATCTCCCCACAGGAGGATTGATTCACGCAATTGTTTTTTTATCTGGCTTCCTTCAGAAGCCAGCAGAACTTGTATTCACCACCGAAAGGTTGTTGCCATTTGTTACATTTGTTACATTTGTTTGTGTAATATTGATTATTTGTGTGTCATTAAATCAATTAAACTCATACCGTATTTAATTTCCCTGGAAGAGGGGATACTTATAACCTTTTTAGTGAGATATAGAGATCTGGACCCACGTCCCTCGCAGACCGACGTTACCATCATAAGAGCTAGTTCATTACATCCAGGGCTCCCCACGTTAAAAAAGTGAGGTGGTTTTCCACTTCGCGTGGGAGGAAGTTTCTCGATCCTGCATCCTCGGGAGAGAGGTAATTCACTTCTCATATGTAAACTCGCCAACTCGTTAGTGTGGTCTCGTTCACATCGCTATCATCGCAACTCATCATAGATGGCGTATGCGTACACTTTCTAACAATAGTCCAGGCGAGGAATATTTTTAGTTTGCAAACTGTAATTTGGCAGACATGTATGTATATTGAAGTGTCCTAATAAATTCCTCAAAAGTCTGCTAAAATCCTATTGCCGGCGTTTCCCCAATTGCGGTGTGTTATCCCCCCTAATACAGTTTCTCGCCTATAGCTCGCTTATTTTCACTTTATGAAAAATTATCATTAGATCAAAATTAAATACCATAAAATTCTCTGTAAGATGTATATTTTCAAAATAGGAAGAACACCGTATGTGCATTTTTTGACTATTATCGTATGAGTTAGATGCATTTTCTTAACTAATTTTTTCTCCTCTTTCCATTGCACTGAAATATCTCAAAATCGCTATTTTGTACATACGGTATTCTTTCTAAGTAGGGCAGTAATATTATCTACATTTTTAGTCAGCACCCTGAATTTTTTTTTAATCTCAGCCTCTAACGTAGCCTTACACCCAGGCGGCAAAACTGACGTTCTCAATTAAGAAACTAAGTCGTCCTAATCTTTGAAAATACTGTTTTCACGGTGGAAACCAGATTCGAGCAACTCTTTAAAAATTCAACCGCAGATTGAAAGAGTTGTATTTTTGAGACACCTCGTGATTCGCGAAGCTTTTCAATGGTTTCGAGAAAAAAAAATACATTTCACTTACAAATTGGTAGAATACTACAAAAACAAAATTCATTATTGCCAAGTGACGTACTATCAGATTTCCTCTATCTAGACATGGCTGACATGAACAAGTCGAGGTTTAAGACGTACCTTTTCATTTTTTCTACCCAGCTCTAACAACTTTGCAGATGATGTGTGCAGTTCTAATTCGTAATCGCTATAAAAATTACTAACAATCGGCATATTATTTCAAACAGCTCCTCGTAATAAATTCCGTTTTTCTACAACAGTTTTCCCTATTTGAACTAACTCTCCACATCACCTCTTAGGACAACTAAATGTAAAAATCGCTTTACAAAAGGCTTATGCGAGAAAAGGTAAATGACTGCAAGGAATTTTCCTCCTCTTCCTAAAAAAGAATCGGTAAAAAAATAACCGCAAAAATAAATTGTTATAAACAAAATCGATGCGAAAAAAACACAGTTCAAAATAATTGCAAATTTGTAAAAACTAAAGCAGCCAATAGATACGACAGTGTTGATTAATATACAAATCAAGGTAACTCTTGCACTCTTTTAAACGTTGGACGCCAATTAGCCACGGAGAAAAATAACAGTTGAGGATTACTCCCCAAGGATAAACAAATCTCAGGAAGACTGGTAATATGCCCTAGCGGCTTGCTCGGTGGGCAAGAGAGTAGAAAATTCGCTGAGTTACTGTTAAAAGCTCGGCGCTCCGCGCCTCGCAAGGGGCTCCGCCCCCTGGACCCCCGGGTTCCTTCTATTTTAGTCTCCGACTAATATCTTTAACATGGAACATGTTTTTCGGTACTAAATCGTTTATCATAGTTTTCCTCGAGATTTAGGGATGCCTATCTCGTTTCTTCTTCTTCTTACTGTTTTCCTAAGTGCGGCGTAGTTGTGTAACCGTGTTGGTTATAATAGGATAATCCCTTAATTTTTGTGTTGGTAATAAAAATTTACTATATATGTAAGCAAATTTTCTTTTTGCGCTCGGTTTCGGATTTAAATTTTTGGTAATAAAAATTTTGTTATTGAAAATTCATTATTGTGAATGCGAAGATGTTATTCGATAATCTACTCTATATTCAAATTATAAACTATAAATTTGAATTATACATGATGTGGTGCCAATTTTTCGTGTCAATTTTTGGTGTCGGTTTTTGGTGTCGGTTTTTGGTGTCGGTTTTTGGTGTCGGTTTTTGATGTCGGTTTTTGGTGTCGATTTTTACGAGGTAACGACCGTAAAAACATGTTCCATGTTAAAAAATTAAAAGCCGATATTAATAAAATATTCCATGGGCACCACGCGATTACCAACTCTTTTCCAAAAATAATCACAAAAATCAAGTCGGCCCCAAAACACTGACCTTACGCTGATTTGTTATGTTGTTCGTGCTCAATTCAACTGGTGGTTGTCCACTAAGACCGCACTCCAAAACTGATACAATCGTCAGTTTCCAAAAATTCAGTTCAGTCGTCTAATAACCGTTACTAAGATAGCAACCATAAGCTAGTAACTAGAGCCCTAAAAGAGATTGCTTTTTAAAAACCGAAGATAATGGAGGCGACCAACTTTACCTCGTAGATGTTATGGAGGGATAACGTTCAAGTGTCACAAAGCGCAAGGTGTTATCTACAAGTAAAACAACAGACGGTCGCTTGTTTGTATTTAAAATTGACATAAGGTTACTTACAGAAAAAGATTCGAATGTTAAATCCTTCCAGGGGAGATGCAATCTTCACTTTAAAGATGCTCAAAAGCAAACGGTAAAACACAAGTGAATATCAAACAAGCGTTGTGCGATAATTAATCCCAAAACAAAATATCGGTATAGCATAAAAAAATTATGCTAGTAACTGTTAAGGCACTGGCAAATTCAAAAAACAATTTATTTTCTAACGCAAACCAACTAATTGTCAATCGACAACAAAAATGTGTCCGCTAAGTGTCTCCGACAAAATTAAATTTTTTACAAAATTGTAAAAGTGCCGTTCTTAAAATTAGTTAGAATATAGTTACAATACAAAATAAAAAAATCAAGCCATGAAGCAGACAGACTGCTGAAGCTGGCTCATACGACCATTATAGTTCATTTTTGTAGCAAGAACAAATCAATCCGAATTCGCCCCACCAGCCTATCTTAAAATTTTAAACTGTTACACAACCCGAAACATTTGACATTATTATATACGAATGGAATTATCCACTGTATAAAATAAAATTATCGTAATTGACTGTTACTACGAAGACGTTGTAAACAAAATATGTTAACAAATTTTCCATTGTACCTATATTACTATCAACAGGACCTATCTTTTGAAGTTTTAGGTTAGTTTTATTTTGTAAATATTATTAGACTCGCTTAAAACAATATAATATAAAGAAGACTTCTCGTAAATAATTAGTAAGAATGTCCGTCATGGGTGAAAATTGGAAAAAATCGTCGATTTATGGTTTTGAGATTCAAACAATAAATCTTATTAGTTTTATTTTCCAGTTTACATCAATTTAGAACCCTTACTTTTCGCAATAATTCGCTGCTCTACTTTTCTTGAAATTAACAACTCATAAAATTATATTACTGAAATAAATTAGTTCATCTGTGTAAATCGTACTTGTCAGCAATCCAAAATAAAAAAATTAGGCTAAGGTAGTTAAATGAAAAGACGGACTTTCCACTTCCAGATCATACCTATTTACAATAATTACCTATTCCTAATAAAATGTATCAATTAAAATGAGTAGCATTGGATTTGATACACTTTTGCAAACCAAAAACAAACTTTCTCTAGAAATTAATGTTTGGAATTTCAGGATATTTTCTGCAGCTGATTATCCAAGATTTTCTCTCCGAAAAACTGATAGTCTTATATGGGGGGTCGTATGGTAAGTAAGATGGGTTACCTAATACAGTTTTGTACTTCAATTGGTACAAAGATTGGGTTTCCTTAAAAACAAGTTTTTTTCCACGTTTTTTTAGATGCAATGTTTAACTCTAATAATTCTCTGAGCTAATGGAGTTTTCCGCATTGTATTTATGCGTCAATTATTTAATTATGACTACTCTGTAAATATTTACATTAGTTTTTTTAAGATTATCATAAATATGTCAATAATTAAAAAACAAATAATATAAATTTTAAAATAAAATTGTTGTTAAAACTAACGACATCTTTTAGCGAGTAGCTACATACACGTAATTTTGCTTACAAATTTGAAGTAATCAATGGCAATCTGTAACTCAATTTGTTTGAAGTCATCCATATCAACATCTATATTTCAAAATGGTTTCATTGGCTACCAAAAGATAGACCTACCAAGTATTTTCCAACAAATTTCATTGTGAATGTTATTGACATTTTTACAGGATTTAAATAACATTTTACCTTATACTCATGGAATAATATGACTAACAGGGTCGTAGAAAGATGGGGTGCATTAGGGAGTCGCAACCGACGCCAAAATTTAAAAGATGTCAAATTCGTAGTGTCTTTTTTGTTTCAGAGATCTTAACATCTGTATTACTATTCTGTATTCTTTTGGCAACATTTTCCATTGCGTTTTTTGCTTAAATGAAACTCGATGTTTGCAATTTCACATCGAATTTGGTTTCTGAGGTTTGAAATCATTTGAGGTTTGTCGATATCGACTTTTCTCTTCAAGTACAGTAGTAGAAATTCGATTAGTGCCACTTATGTATTAGGGGTAGTTTTTCTTTAAAACTATTGTCAAAGAAATAATGCATTAGCAAAGGTTACATAATAATGGAGAATTCCAAAAAATTACATGATTTATTAAAAACAATTACCTACAAAACATTTTAAATCTGAAAAATTCAAAAATTTGCCAGTAGATTTTGTCGTTTAATTTTTAGAAAATATTAAAGAATTTCAAGGCTAATCCTTCGTGACCCCTCCATTATGAAGTATTACTTCAAACATCCATTTTTTGGCATTCTGTTTATAAAATTTTGTAATATCCTTAATGAGCTTTTCTTCCATGCTTTACGTATATGGTCCTTTTTAATCTCTCCAAGCTATTGTACTACCTTCTACCTCTGTAGCCTTGATGAACAATAAGTTCCCATAAATTTTCTATTGGATTTAGATCAGCACTTCTTGTTGGTCAAGTCGACAATGGCATTTCCTTCAGCGATAACTAATCTTTCACACATCGAGCAGTGTGAATGGCCGCATTATCCTGTTGGAAATTGAAGTCATAGGGCATAAATTCTGCATTCATACGATGGCTTATCCACGCAATTTTAGATCTTCCATAAAACAAAAACGTTGCCCATATCATACAAGAGCTTTCTTCAAAGTTACGACTCACATTAACATTTTAATATTTCTTTCCTGCCGAAAATCAAACCAATAGAAGGAAAAACCATCGGGTCCGACCAAATTAATATTATTTTCGTTACTAAATATTACTTTTTTCCGTTCATTGAGATGAGCTTCTCTATGTTGGGTTGTTAATGGTGTCTCTTTTAATGATTTTATGTAAATTAAATTTTTATCTGCTTGTAACACTTGTTGAATTCATCTAACTGTTACTGGAATTGAAATTTTGGGTTTTAATTTTTGATGCAGTTTTCGAAGATTCTCTTATTTCTTTCATAATTCTGCGTGTTTATCTCTAATGTAACAGTTTTCCGTTTTGATCAAATTTTCTGGTTTTACCATAATTTTCGTCCAATTTACAATAATTTGCTACTAAATGATGTGATCTTTTTATTTGTTTCGCTATGCTTCTACTGGACACTAATGAAGAAATTTTTTTTCTGCAAATGTAATGTCAACATTACGTGCTTACCTACGCATAACCATTTTTTTATGTACTTATTTAAAGGTGACTCTAATAGAATCTCGCGTACTGCAGCCCCAAAGGAAAAATCTAATAGCGTCAAATCGCAATTGGTGTCAGTATACGTCGAGAGATTATCTTCGAATTTTGAATACAATCAAGTTTTAATTCGTTTCCTGTATGGCATATTGACCCGTCGTATTGAAACCACATATCCTCGAAATCCATTATCGACTATAATTTTGACCACAAAAATTTGTTAACCTGCCACGATAACGAGAGTTATCCGTGAGCGCTTAAGAAGTATGATCCAATTACCCCTTCAGCACCAACCAGTAACTCTGCGCGGACGCATGAGTTGTTCCAAGATGACTTGTGGGTTTTCAGCTTCCCAGATTTAGTAATTTCTGTTATTGACGTATCCGTTCAGCTGAAAATGAGCTTCATCACTTATTTCATTGCAAAAATTAACAGCTTTGTTATCCAACACCCAATTGACAAATGTCCGGCGCTGCGCATGGTCTGAAGGCTTCAGTTCTTACCGCAGTAGAATCTTGTGGGGGTGTAAACAAAATTCTTTTTTTATAATTCGTTGCAGAGAAGAAAGGTCCAATTGCTGTGGATGGTTCTCGGATCTCCTCTGACATGTTTTTTTACTGTAGCGATATTTATAGCTGAACGACCACCACAACGACGGGCAAGTGTTCTCACATTATTTACTGAACTCCACTACGAGAAGTTGAACTTCTTCTACCCAAAATTTAACGAACTTTTCGAATTGTAACTAATACAAAATTTTCACCATTTTGGTAATGTGTTTTCACAATAACTATAAATTCGTCGATAGTGTAACGTTTCATGATCAAATCACATTATTACTGTTAAATCTATAGAGAGGAAATGTCGCGCAAGTCAAAATGTCACCTCTTATTGAATCGTTCGTGGTTAGCATCAATGTCAGGCTGGGTTTCTGTATTGCGTTTACATTTTTTAAGATCTACTTAAAGCAGTCACTCAACAATTACGGAATTAAGTGCGGAAACATGCCTTGTTTTGCTATATTGATTACCCAGAGGACCGGGTCTGTGGTCTACACCTCTTTCATCGAACACTACTGGATGTACTTTTTTATGTAAGATCCGAACCACAGAAGAGAAAATTCACCTGTTCAACTCGATATTCAAACCTGTATTTCCTCAAATGCAAAGCTCTTATTAACTGATTCGTGGAAAGAGAACAAGATTAGGAAGCTTAATTAGTAATATAAGAAACAAACGTTGTGTGAAATTGACCAAGTGATCTCCAGCTTAAAAACTGTATTATCAAGGGGGTATCAGAGGAGCAAACACCTGTGGGTTGCGTTATTTCGCAGTAGACTAATCACGAAAACATCGGAAACTGAATTGATTAACGGAAACGGGCTATTAAATAGCTGAACAACTAAAATAAAATTCGAATATAATAAGAAAAATAGAGGAGAACAACCAAATATGGCTCAAAAGTATGAAAGATTACAAAGAAAAGCGAACAGATCAGCAAAGAGTAATGGAGATGAATTTTTGGTAGTAAATATATAGAGTCCAAAAATGCAAAAAGAAGTGAAGATAATATTGAGAAAGTCACGAGAAAAACAGTTGTTTTCTTACTGATGATAAATTTTTATAGTACGTATATACTCTTATCTTATATTTTTTACCTTGAAATGTTACCAAAATTGGCCCGACTTATGTAAATAATAGAGCCATAAATTTCTCTACTGTGACTCAATCAATGATCACATCAATCCACTGCTGCTGTGGTTAGTATGCCATAAAAGATAGAAATAATAGAACTTATGATTTATCGGATATGAAATATAGGAAGACTGCGAAAGGTTGACAGTTTTGAGAAAACAAATTTTGAATTATTATTATTTGTGTATTAAACATAATTATTATTATTTTTAGATTTCACTACTGAAACAGCAATCAGCTCTTGATTAATTAGATACAATAATTATACTTCAATCAGGTTTATAAATTTTTCAATTTATTATTCAGAAGTAATATATTATTATCAAGTTTCTTTACCTAACCACAAATCAAGCGATTTGAAATTATTTTCATCGGTGAACTGCAAAAAATTCGATATTAATTTTCTCATGTAGCATTCAAAACATTAAGAAGGTGGTAGTACTTTCATAATGTTGTAACTTTGTAATTAGTACTAGACACACTTCATTCTGATGTTCGCTTTTTTTTAAAGAAAAACTACTCCTACTGGAAACACATCGTTAGAATAAATGTTAACGTTCTCAATTAAATATGCACAGTATAAAAACTTCATCTTCATACTGACAGCATGCAACGTGTAAAATAAAACTACTTAAACAAAAATTTTAACTTTACTGAACGTTTGAATAATAATTTCCAGTTGTGAAGAAACTAAATTTTTGACACATTTGGCATCGGGTTGTTCATTTCATAATTTAACAATTTAGCTTAAACTAAACAATATCTCAAGGAAGGGAAAAAAAGACAGCAATGGATGCATCGAATCTGACTGAAACGCGAATTTCTTCTATTTTTTCTATTTTATTTTATACTAGCTGGCACAGTCGGCCTACCGGCCGCCTTTAGCCATCTAGACCGTGTCGGATGTGGTTGTTCGGCCTTCGGCCTCACTCCAAGGTACTAAAGTAGCCTATGTTTTTCGTAGCATTGTAAATAACTTCTACACCAAATTTGGTTAAGATTGGTCAAATAGAAACGTAAAGCACGTGCACGCGTATTTGCATTGTCGATCGGTTGACAGTTTGACAGCATTCATTATTGTTTTTAAGTTGATTTTGAGTAGCCTGCCTTCCTTTAAGGAATCTCTATAATCCATTCATGCGCGTCCCATAGGGACGCGCATGAATGGATTATCGAGATTCCTTAAAGGAAGGCAGGCTACTCAAAATCAACTTTCCTTTCCTCTGCGAATTTTTGCACTATTTCAATACAAAAACATGCGCAGGGACATACATAATAACTGTGCCAAATTTGGTTCCGATCGGTCAAACGGTTTAGGAGTCTATAGGGAACATACATACATACACACATACATCCATTTTTATATATATTAAGGATTTGCATGAAGAGTAAAAGTTGTTTTTTGTACGATAAAGCACAAAGAAATTCTTATGCAGAGTTTCTTATTTAGATGAGCAATTACAATAGCATAATAATTATACGGCGATGCGATAGTAATGTTAATGATAAAAATTGTTAATTTCACTATAACGTTATTTGCTTGCCATAAATGAGTAGTACTGAAGATAAGTACCACTGTAAAATGTTAATAAAACGTGACAAATACCAATTTCAAAGTAAATAGAAACTATTTACAGTCATTCAATTTAATTATCCATTCATTAATTGCTAACATTTTTTCTTCATCGTAAGGATGGTTTTCACAAGCAATTATGCCTGCATTTTCAGTTATTCGCTCTTTATAATGAACTGAAATATGAATGAAATATAATATGAATATTATATGAAAAATAATGATTTCTAGATCTCTAAAAAATTATATCATGAAGACTATTTATGAAACATAAATGAAAAAGTTCTCAAGCTTTACATCCGGGTCGTCTTTTATTTTTAATGTTTTAAGTGAGCACATGCAGTATATTTAATTTCATTATGTATGCATATGCTTGACGTTATTTTCTGCGTCGTATGAATGATATAGACTAACTCAATACATAATACAATATAACAATGAAAATTTCTAAGAATTGCACTTTGAAGTTTATTCGAAGTAGTATTCTGAAAAGAAAAGCATTTCACTGCATCTGAATAGAGCACCGGTTGGTTTTTACATCAATTACGTTCTTCTGTAGCCTTCACTCTACTTTCTTCTATTTGACCTATTTTTCAAATTGTAGGAGGTAAACCAAGGACTGCAGATTACATTATTTTTCTGCACTTTTCCTATATTTTCCTCCCGTTAATTTATAGAAAGTGTCAATGTCAACATTTTAGAAATGCTTCACGAGTCGCCACTGAATAACTATTGATAAGCAAATAAAATCCTATTTAAATATTTATTTTTAGGGAATTTTATCAAAGAGAATAAGATAATAGGTACTTCAGAAAAATGAATTTCCATTCATTTTTCCTGTAAGTACTAGGTACCAAATTTTTATACATTAATAAATTAAATTTAAAATTCAATACATCCAAACACTTTTACACAGCACATCAACTACAAATGCGAACAATAAGTTGAAGCAATTCTATTTTAACGCAACAGATAAGATATCATATATTTTTAATTCTCTATAATTTACTAAAAGTTATTCTCAAACTAAATTGCTGTTTTAAATATGTAATGTGCAAGTTGAAATCGTGTTCCAAAATTTAGAAAATGACTTTTAATTTAGACGAAATAATAAGTGGAATATTAAAAGAATTAACAAATTGGATAATTTATATTTCAAGACATCGAATTTCTGTGGAATGCGCTTTGTTTATACAACATATTGTGAGTTTTAGTATATAAAATTAGCCTTTGTGATACCTTATTTCTTTCTTGTAATATTTTCTTGAAGTGAACAAGCATAAATACCGTATAAACAACCCTACCTATAAGGATAAGGTTTTCTAGCATCTATCGGTTTATTTTAAAAGGATCACGCCACTTTTAAAAATTAAATTTACATTTCTATGTCATTTACTTACGTATTGTAATTTTAATTTATCGAGTAATTTTTATCGGCTGATAAAATAGTATCGCATTAAAAAATAATTGCTATTACAAAGTATTGAGAAAACGTTGCAGTGCAACCTCGATACTCCGTACTCAAACATCAAACAAATTATTGCATTTTCATTCTATTTTTCTTTCACATACTCGGCATTTTATATGAAACAATTAAAATCGCATTGAGATGAAATATATTTATTTTAAAATATTGTACATTTAATTTCATTTCGAGAATTAGAAGGAATGTTAAGATGGGTTTACGGTGAATTAAAAAAAAGCAAGAAATGAATCGGTAATTTTAAAAATCTACCCCCTTCACGCTTTACACTCCTATAATATTTCACACGGATTTTATACTAAAAAAAACTTCAACCGTACTAAAACGTATTAAAAACTCTTTATCAATACAAAATCATTTAAAATTGTTGGGGTGCTTGAAGGAGAGAATGGAAAAAGGTCTGCAAATAAATTTATTTATTGATCAATTTTTAATTTACTTTTTAAATATTTTTTATATACAAATATTAAGATATTTGCTTACAAAATTGTAAATTCATTTAACTTATAATTATTGAAAACTTTTTATCGTAAATTAAATATTTTAATATTTAATATGTAAATACTTTTCATCACCATTTGTTATTTATATTTAAAACTAGTATTTAAATCGGTACCAGTAAATCTATTTAAATAATCTATAGGATTTAAATATTTTTTCATGAATTAATGAAATTCGTCGTTTCACTTCTAGCGAAATTTTCTAAATCCGCATTTTGGGGTGGATTACTCCTCGTCTCGTTCGTGTACAAAAGTGACCTGTGCTTTTTCGCTTCCTTTACAATGTGATTTCATATTCTTCTGTTCTTGCACTTCTCTCTCCAGTTCTCAACACTGATCCATGCCATGTCGTCCACCACTTCATCTGGCCATAGAATCCTTGGTCTTCCTCTTCACCTCTCGTTCATTGTTTTCGGACCCCATCACCATCCTTATCATCATCTTATCAATTCTTCCCTCAATTCTGCATTTGTTCTGTTTCTAATTTTCATAGTCAGCGTCGTTTATCTTCACTGGCCGACAATCTTTGTAATAACCTCTCGATCAAATATTCTTAATCTTTCGTCTTCGGTTTTCATACAACATAGAGTTTCAGAAACATACTTGATGAGTACTCTGGTCTTATCGTATCAAGCTTTTATACAACCTTATCTTCGTATTTTTACTTATAATTTTGTTACTCAGCAGATGTTTATTAGCATAATATGCCAGAGCATGTATTTGGTTTCTTCTCTTTTATTGTTAGTCCCATTTCAGATGCATATTCATCCATTCTTTCCATAACTTTCATAATTTTTCCTTTTTATCTTGCCATTATAACCATATCGTCCCGTATGTTAAGACTTGAGGTATTGTTACCTCTCTCATTCGTACCTTTCTCATTATTAACATAATAGGGTAAAGTAGCCCATGTTGAACCGGCTCCCAAATTGAACCTGGGCTAATTTAGGTAGTTATAATTAAATTAACGCCATCTGCCTATCAGTAATTAAAAGAGTAAGTGTAATGGACTTCCTTGCGCTAACATATTGTAGAAATCAGTGAACATAATTGTTTTCCCGCCAATAAAAGTTAAGTCGGTATAACGCATGGTATTTCTAAGTGTGCGCATTTAAGGAATTCTGAAATCTACTTATTATTGTAGGTAAAACATTTAAAAATTTTGTGTTTTTTCACTTTGAGGTTATAACTTAAATTTCCCGCTAGTTGCTCAAGTTGAACCACTAACAGTGTCTCATATTGAACTCATATTATGGACGAATTGGTTCTGTGTAGAATGTGAAACAGAAGAATTAAGTGACATGATTCAATGCATGCGGTGCAAGGCATGATGGGCTCATTGCAAATGTGTAGGAGTAGGTGCCAAAAAAAAGAGATATTTTTGTGCATCGTGCATTGAATAAGATAACATCATTCCTTTATTTGATAGAATTACATTTTATTGTTTAAAAAAAATTCTAATACCAAATTTTATTTTGTTTTATGTTATATGACCTACTTATAAAAAATTTTATTTCATAAAAGTGTTTTTATACGTCATATTATGTAGGTTCAATTTATGATACCACGGGTTCGATTTGAGCAACTGGTTTCTTAAGTTGAACCATTTTCAACTCAAAATACTTTTATAAATAGAAGTTTGGAGAATTTTTTAAAATGCTGTTTACTTGAGTCAATGTATGCCTGAATGTCCAACACATATTTTGGTCGCACGTCGCAGACGAATTATGCAATTTTCCAGAAATACAGCCATTTTTATGAAAATTGGTTCAATATGGGCAACCTTACCCTATATTTTGGTTAATTATTTAAGCAAATGATGTTATCTCATATAAATTTATCTATTTTCAAAGTCGCACGTTTTTCATAAATTCCCTTTTTTACTTTTCACATTTTCAATAAAATGATTGCGTGCGACCCTGGGGCGTTATCACAAAGGGTAAATAATTGTGTTAAATAGCGTCTGTTAATCACAATTAAAATTTAAATATTTTAGTATTTAGTTAACTTGTTTTCTTAAAATTTACAATAACCATTTAAATGATGCGTGAGATTCAATTAATATCTAAATATAAATTAAAACAACAAAATAAATTTAAAATAAAAAAGATGAAAAGAATAAAATATTATTTACATAATACCTACTATTATATCTAAAAGATTACGTGTACTTGCCTAAATAAACTTATTTAACTCGAGTTCGACG
The DNA here is from genome assembly GCA_932274525.1 of Podabrus alpinus. Classification (NCBI taxonomy): domain Eukaryota; kingdom Metazoa; phylum Arthropoda; class Insecta; order Coleoptera; family Cantharidae; genus Podabrus; species Podabrus alpinus. Next base: position 28,759,291 of record OW026451.1, read on the forward strand.
TAATCAATTTTAAAAAACTTATGATTAGGCGGTCACTGCTTACCAGTTAAGTACTAAATATTTTATTATAACTTATAACTGTCAATGGAAAGGTACCCGGTTTTATCTCAGGCGCTATGGAAACTTTATTTTGACCGTCTCCCCTCGGAAGGCAATTGCAAACCACCAAGCCATGATAATTTCGTTATAAAAACCATCTAAAATGAAAATGAGTGATACTTCTCGTGGTTTGAAGCCCACGTTAAACTGTAGGTCCCCTATGGATGTTATTTACTTCCTGTATGTTCCTGGTTGTAACATATTCAAATATTTTCTGATAATAATACCTCTTTTATTTCAGAGAATATTTCGGACGATTCTTTTTAATAACACATAGTCTAATAGTATTTATTATGTACGCATTTTTGTAAATAGAATATTTAAAATTTTTTATAAAATTTTTATTGTAAGTAGTAGGTATATTAATTTACAAAAAAGACTAATATTAATTAAATAATTTATTATAAACATCATTACAAAAATGCACGTTTTTGAGAGAAAATAGAAAATCTTAATAAAATCCAGCCTGAATGAAATATTAAGACATTTTTCTAGTTGTTTTTTTTTGCATCTTACCTTATTATTATTATTTTGATTTCTTTTCTTTATTTCTGTGTTATTTTACTATTTGTAATTTTTTTCATTTTCATCATTTCTAGTTTTTATTTTGCTCTATTATTACCTCTTTTCAACCGTTCTGTTTTTTTTTGTAATTATCTCTCTGTTATTTCGTCCTTTATTTATAACTTTCATTTCAAATTTTCAATAAATTTTTAATTTTGCATTTTCTAAGAAATCATTTTTCTAATTTTACATTTTCAGTTATGATTTATTTATTTGATTAAGCATGCCTGATGATGAAATAATAATACCGAAACATCGATGTCGTATGCTATCGTCTTTTCATAATTTTTCAATTCAAGTTTTTAAAATTAGTTAATATTTCATTAATTCTGGATTTTATTCAAATTTGTAGTTTTGGCTTTTTTTAAATTTAATTATTTTAATATTAATTTTATTTGAAAATATTCTATATACTGCACTGTGTGAGTTTTCATCTAATATAATAGAAGATTACGAAGATGGAAGTCTGGTTTCCCTGCATGAAAAGTTTTCGGAATTCAAGCAACCTCCTTTAATCAGAGATTACGATATCAAGATGTACTACGTACATAAATGCTTAACCGTTGATAAGCAACTATGGTAATTATGAATGCAATAATTAAATACGTTATTTAATTTTTTTATTTCAAAAAGACTCGTTTTCGAATACAGTAATCCCCCTTATAACACGGTACTCTTATAACGCATTTTCATATTACGCGATTTCAGTCCCTCGTATAACACGGCTATTCCCCCATATAACGCGGGGATTTCCCACGTTATATTTCTGTACTGTGAAATTTATAATGATTTGTACAGTTTATAATTAATTTTGCGTACCTTTTTTGGAATTATGTAATTTATTTGAAATTAACTGTTTTTTAGTTACATATGCATAAGTTTTTTATTTAAAACTAGCTGATAGCCCGTCCAAGGACGGGTAGCTAGAAGGACGGGCAGGCAGCCAAGGTCATATGGCTTTTGGATTGCACTGAGAGCTTTCCTTAATCTTCATTCAACTTAAGTTACCTTGGCTGCCTGCCCGTCCTTCTAGCTACCCGTCCTCGGACGGGCTATCAGCTAGTTTCGTTATAATGTAATTCTGCTTATATAGTAATTTTGAGTAGGATAATCGGATTAACTGATCCGATGATACGTTGATCCGATGATACGTTGATCCGCTGATACGTTGATCCGATGATACGTTGATACGATGATACGTTGATACGATGATACGTTCATCCGATTGGTTATGAAATTATCCGTTATGCGTTCGGTTCGGTTCGGTTTGCTTCGGGTATTTGCATTGTCGACGGGATTTCGAGGATAAATACGGATATCACGTTCAAATGGAGGTTCGCCGTCATCATTTACGAACACCATTGCAATTTCATTGGACGTTGGAGCATTGTAACGTCTTTGATCAGACTGCCGATCGCGCCGCATCACCATATTGACGACCGGAACTGGTTGTCCTTCTTCTTCGGCTCGTACACGCTCTTGTTGCTCAATTTCTTTCATCAGGCAATATGAAGCTGCGATACGATTGTTGACGCGGAAGAAACGATCGATTTTCTCAATCACTTCAGGTAGACAACCTCTATTCTCAGGCAGATTTACTCGTTCATTGACCGCTTCTGTCGTGTCCATTACATACAGTTGTGCAAACTTTCTTGTTTGTCCTTCAGGTGGATACAGGTTTGTGGTTCTGTGGTACGTCTGTCCATGAATTTTGAAAACGTATGGTCCGTTACCCGGCATTGAAACAATCTCTGCTCCCATTGAAGCGAAAGAAACCGAGGAATTGTAAGAGCGGATGTGCTGACGAAAGTTCTTGTAGTAAGGATTATCTGAATCTGAAAGCATAGAGCGAAGAAATTCGGGATATAACAATAGATTCCCATGTTGATCGAGCGGTTGCGGAATCTTCACTTTTCCTTTATGACAGCAGTTGTTAAATTGTTTATCAACTGGACGTTCCTTGGCGAAATTCTTGGAGCCGCAGAACTGACAGATGGAATTCATTTCTCCACAATCGTGTCGAGTAACGTGAGATTCATCAAATCTCAATGCTCTTATTTGGAGTTGAATTGCTTGACTTTGGTATCGATTTTCTTTCTGTCGATGTATCGCATGGGACCGAGCGTCAGCAGCTTGCCGCGCTTGAGTTTCTTCTAAAGTTTCACGTTGTTGACGTATCGCATGGGACCGAGCGTCAGCAGCTTGCCGCGCTTGAGTTTGTTCCAAAGTTTCACGTTGTCGACGTATCGCATGAGACCGAGCGTCAGCTTGTCGCTGTGATCGAAGCTGTTCTTCTGTGTTATTAGCTCTTGTACGTGCTTTTCTCTCACGATTCAATCGCCGTCGCTTTGCAGCAGGACTTTCAAAATTTTCATTATCCATTATGGAAGTTCACATAATGCTTTTTTGGAAATAGCTGTCCTATATAGACAAAATGATGCGATGATACGTTGATCCGATGATACGTTGATCCGATGATACGTTGATACGATGATACGTTGATACGTTGTGCGTTCGGTTCGGTTCGGTTTGCTTCGGGTATTTCCGTGGGACAGACAGAAAGAAAGAAAGAAAGACTTGGCCTTTTATAATAAGAGATTCTTAGTTTAATTTTAATAACACGCACATATTTCGTTCATAATAACATAGTTTTTTCTTAATATTCGATTTAAACCCCCTTTAACGAGAAAAGTTAAACGTGAATAATTTGTACATAACGCGTTATACGGGGTCATACAAGCGCGTTATACGAGAATACACCTACAACGCGTTTTCCTATAACGCGGAACCCATCTACCGTGTTATAGGGGGGATTACGTACTCTTTAAAATATTTCATATCGTTAATTACTCGTCCAGATTTAACAACCTAGGAATATTGCAAATAATGTTAATTGCATATATTTTATTTGGTTGGATTATTAATTTTAATTAAGGAAATTAAATTAATTTAAGAATTAAACATTAAGAAAAACATAGTTAAAATCATTAACTTTCACGAGTTCCTTACGCGAAAGTTATTATTTCCAGTTCAAAAAAATTATGAGCTATTTTAGACTGGCGGTAACCCCGGGGTTAAAATCAGACCAACTTGAAGTTAATAACATTTTTCCTGCACTACTAATAAATTTTTGAACGCAAGATAATAGAAAAATTATTATGAAACCAAAAAATATTTAGTGTTGAAGTTATTTAGGATGAGCAAAACTAATATGTACCTATTAATAAACTATGATTACATAGTAAAATTCATTATATAGTCAAGAGTATGATAGATCGGGTATATTTTGAAACGAGAAAAGAATTCGTATAAAAATGATAATGGAGTCGAGGACAGGAACGTCCGAGGCTAAAATGGAAAAATATTAATATATGACTTGGAAAATGGGTGAATCAAGAATTGAAGAATAGAAAGGAAGCAATGCACCACATTTCAAAAAACATTTCAAATGCAAAAATTTCAAAAAATTACCAAATATGATGTTTTCACTCCATAAGACAAACCTCAAATTTATGGGACGATTTTTAGATTCATATTTTAATGGTACCTTCGGACCCCAAGCTTAAGTCTATTTTTCTATGTGAAAGCAGCGTCTTACTTATATGTAGTCTAAAAAATACGATAGTTATATTCTGATAAAAATTAAAACATTTGATTTCATTAATAGAATGGTTTTGGAATTACTTCCTTAGCAAAATTCTTTAAGAAAACTACAGCATCTGAAAATTATATTTATAACTGAGATACCGTAATATGTTGCCATTATTGTAATTATAAAACTTTGGAAAAATGTGTTCGTTATTTTGCCGCACCCTGTCCAAAACCGTGTGGGTAAATATTAAACATACATAATAGCAGTTCTATTATGCAGGTTAATAATTGCAAAAATTCTAAACGTTCACTAAGGTTGTAATAACTAATAAATACTTTTACTTCTAATCTACAATTTATTTAGAAATCAATTAACAAAGCACTACCTTACGTACTCAATGCACCAAGTAATATAATTATTATAAAAGCTTAAACGGTATTTACAAATCCTTCTTATTTTAATCAAATAATAATCAGGTTACTTAAATAATAATGTTAGAAGTGGTTTTAGAAAAAATATAAAAATTCCCGAGATATACTACAACTATAAAATTTTCTATCCTAACTTATCCAGTACTCCGCTTTTGCACAAGATTATTATAAAATTTTCTTATGAATACCAAAGTTTATTTAATATGTGTATTTCGTAAATACCAATTTATAAGTTGTTAATGGGGTATACCTGTATTTCTACAAGATACCTTTAAAAACACCAATTTTTGACATGACAATAATTCTGTATGTTCTGATCAATTATTATTATCTGTGTCATTTTTTTTTATTTATAAAGAAAATTATTCCAAGTCATTATTACAAATTAATTAAAATTCCTTTCGGCAAAATAATATAACAGAACAATAAAGTAATTCCTAATAGACATACATAATATAGGCATGAATAATTTATTATTATTCATTAACCGTATGAAGTTCTGTGGTGCTTGATCATGAACCGAAGCGGAGTTCTTACATTACAAAACTTGACCAAAAAATTTAATTTGGCTCAAAATAGGTGAACTATCAATACCATTATTCAATACTTAATAAAGAAAATTCAACTCTAAAATAGATCTTCTTGTAGAAAGTTTCTATATACCAAAGTATTTTAAGATATTATCATAGTTTGAACTATAATTCATAACACGTAATAAGATATTTTGTAGAAATCCATATTTACATTGTATTATATTATAAATATCTAGATAGATATATAATTAAGATTCTTCTTCTTCTTAAAGTACCGTATCCGCTCAGCGAACGTTGGTTATCAACTTGAGCGAAGTCAAGATGACTTAACTAGGGAAAGAAATTTTAATGGGGTGGTTTCCCGTTGCCTTCCCCATAGCCCACAGATTTATATTGGGCTTGAAGATCACAGCAGTATATCCGGCGCGACTAGGTATAGAACCACGGTTTCCCGCTTGCTAGTCTGCCGGTGTAAGCTTACCACACTGCAAGATTCGGTCAACTATTATTAACTATACAATGAGCTCGTAAAGTTTGGAACAAATTCCATAAAATATTTTTTAGAGGAATTTTCTAAGAAAGTCTTCGGACTCTTTTTATATTTTTTTAAATGTCACTTTTTTCTGCCATTGGCATATTTTCATCATGTTTTGTTTTTGACCTTTGACGTCATCGTAGAGTTTTTTAAACAGCGACCCTTTTTTTCTATAAGAATTTGGTAAGAGCACATTTTTCTGAGTATGAAAATTTGAAAAACCCCTGACTTTGAAGAGAACAGTTTTTAAGGTAATCAGTCCCAAAGTTACAAATATGCATTTAATCGATTACCTATACTTCAATAAATTTAATGAAAACAATAATTATTAAGGTTTTTGCACAAATGATGTAAAGAAGAAAATCAAATTAAATGTTCGAATTGACGAAAACTTTTCTCTTCAAGGTTCTAGTTTTTTTACATTTGCATGCTAAAAAAATTGTGCTCTATCCAAATCCGGAAAGAAAAATAAGGATTGCAATTTAAAAAAATTTACGATGGCGTCATAGCTCTAAAAGAAAACACGATAAAAAAATATCAATAGCAGAAAACAGTGACACTTAAAAAACTAAGATTGACGTATCCGAGGATTTTCTGAGAAAATCACCCTAAAATATTTTTATTTTTCACTTTGAATATATTTGTTGATTTTGCCTTGGATACGAAACATGAAAACATATCCATTTCGCCCGGGCGGGCATAATGGATCCATTTCGCCCGCGCGGGCGAAATGGAAACAGCTGTTCTTATGTCAAATATAAAATATGGTATTTATTTTTTATATTATAATTTATTCAGAAGTTGATATTATGTGGAACATTTAATATGGAACTTTCACTAACTGCATTTTTTATACATATTATAATTTATTATTTATAATTATTAATTTTTAAAATTGAGAGAGTGGAAAAACAGTATACACTTCTATTCCTCCAATATCAATAGACAAAAATGGGTTCTAACAATGCTGTTTGCAGACGATCAAATATTGATAGCAGATAGTGAAGACTCACTCCAGTATGCATTCCACAAACTCCAGCAAATAATGAAGAAATACAATATGATGGTCTCAATACCGAAAACAAAAACGATGGCGTTTCTGGGACAAGATTACATACGATCTAAAATAGTACTCGAAGACTCACCTATCGAACAAGTAAACAACTTTAAATTTCTGGGCTGCACGCTAGACTTACACCAAGAGAGAGATATACAAGAAAAAATCGAAAAGTTTAACTATCTAAATGGAACGATCAAGCGCACATTGAATAAATGCACAAATAAAGCCACTCCTCTAAAATTTTATAAGGTAATGTCCGTGCCTACAGTTACTTATGGTAGCGAGACATGGGTGATGACAAAGAAATTGGAAAGCAGATTACAACACGCTGAGATGAGATTTTTGAGATCAATCATGGGTTATACTCGAAGAGACAGAGTAAGAAACACGGATATCCGAAACGCCTTGGACATTTTCAACCTGAATGAAAAAATAGAGGAATACCGTGAAACTTGGAGACAACACCTAATGAGGATGAACGATACCCGCCTTCCAAAGCAGTTATACCTGTACAAACCTACAGGACGGCGTAGTGTCGGAAGACCGAGAAAAAGATGGAGGGACCAATGATTGATGGTGTCGTAACGGGTATACTTACCTAGCACGTGTAGAAGAAGAAAAAGAAGAAGAATTTTTAAAATGTCAATAGTTCATAAACAAATTGAAACAAAAAAAACATTACCAACGCTACCCATGTCTATTTGAACAAATTGATATTTAAGCTTATCAATTTACTAAATATCAATAGAAAATATTCGATATATACAAATAATATAATATTCAAAGTGAAAAATAAAACGTTATATGCACCACGGGCGATATAGGTTATGCCCTTGACTGCTTTCAACCTCGGGCCGAGGGCCCTCGGCTGAAACTTGCATCCGCGGGCATAAACATACCTATATCGCCCTTGGTACATAAATAACTATATTGAATTTGTTCCAAACTTTACAAGCTCACTGTATAATTTTTTTCAAAAATTTATATTGTAAATTACTTGAAAATAAGTAAAACTTATCCTAGAAATCAAAACATTACGCCTACCATAACGCTTGAAATATAACGAAACCATTATGGATATGAAAATTGTTTTTCTGACGTATTGTCGTGATATAACACTTAGCTAAAGCTAAAGACAATATATGCATAATATGTATTACAAAAAAAATTTAAAAATCTTTTAAAACCTTTTCCAATCTTGCCACATTGCTAATAAAATCCAATTATTAGCTTACTTGGTAGTTCTGAAGAAACCATAATATGACGAAAATATTTACTTTTTTTATACGTTTTAATGTTTTTTATTATTTAAACAAATTATTAATTGATATAATAATTTTACAAGATAAACTTAAAATACCACTTACTGTAAAAGTGTTATCATACATAGTAAAAATTTACGTAAGTAAATAAATTTATCTCAGAAATCATTCTCCTATGATTAATAAGAATTCTGATGCATTCATTTTTACAATCAAACTCAATTTCGTTTAAGAGTTTTACGTCGATGGTTTTTACATACAAGAATCATTCTCACGTAATTTCTAATTTGAAGGTTAATTAAAATGCTTTGTTCAATTTATTCAAAATTGATCAGGCAATTATTTTATCTTGTTAATATTAGAGGGTTTCGTATTATTTTATATCCCTATCAAGAATTGTATAGAAATAAAGGGTAAATTAAATAAAAAGCCTCACGTTGACTGGAACAAATTTTTGTGATAACTCTTAGCAACAGCATGAGTAGCATTATATAAGATCTGATTTAAGTGTTTTCGCATTTTCCATTCTACGTCATTTAAAACTTAAAGAAAAATCAATATAGGGAAAGGAAACCCTATGTACCTACCTAATAATCTATTTAGGGATACTAAAAATAACAGACGGAACCCGATATTTATTCTAGGTTTATGTATCTACTATAAAATACAGCAATTTAAAATTTTTTGTTTAATATTTTGTACCTTATAAAAAATTAAAAATTACTAGCGGATACAATTACATATTTCAATTTGATTGGGGAATATAATATTCGGTTAAATAACTGCCTGCAATTTAATGATATTACAATAAATTACGAAATTAAATCGACCCCTTGAGAGATCTACACGCACACGCATAAGGTAAACAGCATAAACCCCAAAATTGTTATAAAAGCAATGCAATGTTACTCAATTACATTAAAACCGTAATTACAGTACCTAATGATATAGAAGAAGCAATACAATTTAAAAATTCAATATTTAGTGTATTCTAATCCAGTTGGTCGTTAATACTTTTAATCTGATACATAAATAAATCCCCAAGTTAATTACCTATAAATCTCATTGATTTGCATTTATAAGCATTCAAGATTTTGAAACCATATATGGAGATACTAACAATATCTTCTATTAAATAAACGCAGTTCCAGATAATAAGGTTACCAGTGGTATGTTGTGACATCAAGCATGCATACAACGATCAGCTATGGAACGAGAAACCACGGTTTTATTCCTATAAAAGTCCATCCGTTTTAACTATGCAGAGGTGCGGCACAGAACGGCAAATCAAATTTGCTATATTTAAATGTGAACCAATCACCGTTGCCGTTCGAACCCGCACCTCTGCACACTTAAAACGGACAATAATAGTCGAGCTGCATCAGCTGTACTGCTGTGCAGTATGGGTCTCATCCCATCCCAATATGGGTCACGAACTTATTTTAGCGGATCTTTTTTTTTTTTTCTGTTTTCTGGAATGACCATTATGGAGCATCACGGCGTAGCCGTCCTTCTCCTTCATCTGGGTTGGCATCTGGCGTTGGAAGTTGTGGAGGCCGGTAGGCCTCCAGAAGTAGCGCTGAGCTAGGCTGGCTGGTAAAATACCTGGTAGCGGATCTTACGAAAAGATGATAGCTATAAGGAGGGCGGTACCCCGTCGCTCTTCAGGTGCATGTCAATACCCCCTCCCCAAATGAATTTTTTTAATAGAATTGGTATAAATCGTTACAGCATCGTTTGAGCCTCAATGAGCTTCCATTCTTTTTGTTTTAGCCTCAACTGCAGTGGTAGATGATACGGGGAGGGCAACGGGGTGCCGCCCTCCCAGAACAGAATATCAATTCAGAATAAAGAATAATTTTTTTATACGAATGCACCGCTGGCATCACGGTAGTACGCCGCTGAATATTAGACAATCAAACATAGCTTACACTATAAACGGTAGCACAGATTTAAAACACTTGAAGAGAAAGTGAAAAATTGAATTTTAGTCATCTCCCCTTCGATGGGGGCGAACATAATGAACAAATGTGTTCGTTATAAACTGAAAGCTTTTTTTTTCCACTTTTATAGGGTGTTCCACAAAAGTACCAGGGATTCTATCCCTCATGAGACGCGGTCCTAGGTCCTATCCCCATTGGGCGCCGTCCTGAGTCCACACAAACACTCAATGACAACATCGGCTTTTCCTGCAATCACGAAAGAAATCCTTTAATAAACCTTTTCAATTGTACGCGTCCTCTTATTTTCCAATAGCTAGCCAAAAATTATTACCAAACAAAAATTTTAAGTCAAAAATAAAAATGCAGTAAATTTATATTTTTCTTTTCTCTTCCAAAGTTTATGTTTGTGAAAAGTCACGTGTCGCTAATGAAAAAGAAAGTTGTAAAAAATTATAGGCTGCAGCGACCAGGGGTCTAAGTCAAAACGTCGAAAATAAAACGTCGAAAGTCAAAAACGTCGAAAACAATAACGTCGAAAAGCAATAATGTCGAAAAACAAAAACGTCGGAAGTCAAAACGTCGAAAAACAAAAACGTCGAAAACAACAACGTCGAAGCACAATAATTATTAAATAATAAGTCTGGTTTTAAAATTAAAGTATATGATTGGCTAATATATTTAGCGCTATCTATTACGTAATTGGATAAAAAGTTTTATTACATTTTTTTTAAATTGAATTATATACAAGGGTGGGCAAAAAAAGGTACATTTTTGGGCCGAATTTTTAAAATACATGTATTAGATACCAACAGAAAATTATAACTACATAATATACTATACTAGATGATACCCCGTCCGAGGACGGGCAGCTACCCAAGGTCATATGGCTTTTGGATTGCACTGAGAGCTTTCCTTAATCTTCATTCAACTTAAGTTACCTTGGGTAGCTGCCCGTCCTTCTAGCTGCCCGTCCTCGGACGGGGTATCATCTAGTTTAAAATAAGTAAAAAAATTTTAAATATTGATTAAGTTTAATTTAATTTAAAAAAATATATGTAAGTTTTTTGTTTATTTATTTAATGTTGTTCTCATCTCTTATTATAAAAGGCCAAGTCCTTCCTTCCTTCTGTCTGTCGCACGGAAATACCCGAAGCAAACCGAACCGAACGCATAACGGATAATTTCATAACCAATCGGATAAACGTATCATCGGATCAACGTATCATCGGATCAACGTATCAACGTATTTAAATTTCCTATATAGGTGAAAAATCTCTTATTATAAAAGGCCAAGTCCTTCCTTCCTTCCTTCTGTCTGTCCCACGGAAATACCCGAAGCAAACCGAACCGAACGCATAACGGATAATTTCATAACCAATCGGATGAACGTATCATCGTATCAACGTATCAACGTATCATCGGATCAACGTATCATCGGATCAACGTATCGCATGGGACCGAGCGTCAGCAGCTTGCCGCGCTTGAGTTTCTTCTAAAGTTTCACGTTGTTGACGTATCGCATGGGACCGAGCGTCAGCAGCTTGCCGCGCTTGAGTTTGTTCCAAAGTTTCACGTTGTCGACGTATCGCATGAGACCGAGCGTTAGCTTGTCGCTGTGATCGAAGCTGTTCTTCTGTGTTATTAGCTCTTGTACGTGCTTTTCTCTCACGATTCAATCGTCGTCGCTTTGCAGCAGGATTTTCAAAATTTTCATTATCCATTATGGAAGTTCACATAATGCTTTTTTGGAAATAGACTTACCTATATAAACAAAATGATACGATGATACGTTGATACGTTGATACGATGATACGATGATACGTTGATCCGATGATACGTTGATACGATGATACGTTGATACGATGATACGATGATACGTTGATACGATGATACGTTGATCCGATGATACGTTGATCCGATGATACGTTGTGCGTTCGGTTCGGTTCGGTTTGCTTCGGGTATTTCCGTGGGACGGACAGAAAGAAAGAAAGACTTGGCCTTTTATAATAAGAGATATAAACAAAATGTTTACACACATTCTAACACACCAAATACTATCCCTAAAAGTCAAACATTTAAACTTACTAGTGAATATGGAATTTATTAAAAACCAAAAAAAGGAAACCAACTTCTTCATGAAGGTTTTCTCTACAAACGAGAAAGAAGTAATCAAGACAGGACCTACTACAAGTGCGTGGAATACTCGAAATTCAAGTGCAAAGGACGTGTCATCACTGAAGGAGAAGAGGTAGTTCGTGTGTCAGGATCCCATAACCATGTGGTCAACGTGGCACAAATCGAAGCAAAGAAAATTCTTGAAGAAATCAAGCACAATAGTGAAACTATGATTGATACTCCGGCTCAGATTATCTCCACGTCTGTCGATAATCTGCCCTCAGCTGTAGCTGCGGGCACTTCCTTCAGTTTCTCTTATGACGAGAACTGTCCAACGCGCAAGAAGAGCGGCTACAGCTCCACTCCCCAACCCTACAAATCTTATAGACTTGACTATCGTTGGAAAGTACCGGGAAACGAAACGAACCGTTTCTCCTCTTTGATAGTGGCCCTTCCGATGACCGTATCCTCTTCTTTAGTACCCAAAAGAATTTAGATTTAATGAAGGACTGTAACCACTGGTACGCGGATGGAACATTCAAGTCTGCACCCCCATTGTTCGAACAGTTGTTCACCATTCACGCTGTTCAGTACAATAGCGTGATTCCGACCGTGTTTGCTCTTTTGCCAAATAAACGTCAGGAGACATACGGTAAAGTCCTTGATGTTCTCAAGAACCTCATGCCTGGGCTAACTCCTAATGATAGCGCCACTCCGGATGGCATCGAGCTTTAAGTTCTCTCTTGAGCTGCAACTACCCTTCAATTTGGAAGTTTATCGATGTTTTGAAGAAAGAACAGGGTATGAACGAGTTCAAAATAGAACAGTATATCAGCGGTCAACAACCACCTCGAAGACGAAAAAAGTATCGCGACGTTGCGGCCAAAATTAAGTCCATAGTACTGTCGTATGGTGAGCCTAACCTGGATGACTATCTGACTGGTATCGCCTATAACTTTCAATTCCAAGACAGTTGATAAAATTATTTTGAACTTTTGCATTTTAAGCAATCTTTATCACTTGTGTATGTATCTATATAATATATTGCTTAATAAACATTATTATTGTTAATATTATTTTAAATAGTATTTGTTTTCGACGTTTTGACTTCGACGTTTTTGATTTCGACGTTTTTGTTTTTCGACATTATTGCTTTTCGACGTTATTGTTTTCGACGTTTTTGACTTTCGACGTTTTTGTTTTCGACGTTTTGACTTCGACTTTTTTGTTTTCGACGTTTTTGTTCTCGACGTTTTGACATGGAATCGAATACGGAATCATGGATTCCATGATTCCATGGAATCATGGAATACCCCCAGAATAATATGGTGTCGAGATGACCATGACAATGAAGAGTAATATTATGTTCAAACTAATTTCCTGTTTATTTTTATTTTGTGCCCTCCCATTAAAACAAGGTACGAGTCGCCACTGCACAACTGTCGCGGAATTATTCATGAAATCTTGGGGGGGGGACATGGAGACATGTTTTTTATTTTCCTTCCCACTTGGAATTTTTATGTAATATTGTTAATACCTCGAATTGATCATTTTTATATTTTTACCTTTATCAATTTTATAAAATAATAACTGCAAAATTATTACTCCAAGAAAAAATGTTAATTAAAAATGTAAAATAAATTATCCTAAAAAGTATCTTACAGGGTGGCAGTCCAGGTAAAAATATTTTCAGGGAGTGCATTTTAGTATCCGAATAAATCCTCAAAAATCTCATGTCGTCTTCTTCTCTAATTGGGGATTTTAGTGTCTTAAACTTGGTTTCTCGCATACTTAAATTCATTTTTAGGGAAAATTTTTAGAGCACAAAATTCTCTACAAATATGTAGATTTTTCAGCATTCATTTCAGATGTTAAAGGATTGCATTTAAGAAAATTTTAGTAGAAATTTTTTATTTCTATTTATTTATTTTTAATTTTTATTTCCGGTATAGTAAATATGACGTAAAAATTCCTTAAAAAATCTTTATTTAAAAATCATTATGATCTTTAATTTTGATCTGAAGGGAATTTTCTGTAAAGCTGAAATTAAACAAGTTGTGCGCGAAAAATCACTTTAGTGACTTTTTTAACTCGCAGAGAATTTTAAAGAGATTTTGAAGGGTTCATTAGAACACTCAAATATATGTAGTACATGTATACAAATTTTCAAGCGAAAATCAAAAATCCCCCCCCCCCAAATAAAATTGGCGACAAACATTAGAGCATCGTTTGAACCTCAATGAACTTCTATTCTTGCCGTTTGAAACTCAATCGTTGTGTTCTTCTATTGCGAGCTTCTATTGTTTTCGTTTGAGGCTCAATCGTCGCGGAATTTCTTGAAAAATTATTTTTATTTTTCTATGGTTATTCTAAGGTTATTCTACGTTTATTCTACGGTTATTATAATTATTCTCCGTGGGGGGGGGGAGGCTGGAGACATGTTTTTATTTTTCTTCCCATTTTCAATGTTTGTGTAAAATTGATGTCAATCGATAGAGTTTCGTTTGAGCTTCAATGAGCTTCTAAAAGCAATATTTTAATTGCATTGTTTACATTTTTTCTTCTTCTTCTTCAAGTGCCATATCCGGTCTTCCGGACGTTGGCGACCTCTCTCCTATGTATGTGTTGTGCGTTTGAAGTATTATCACACACATAGGGGACCTACTGCTTAACGCGGGCTCCGAACCGCGGGAAGTGTATACACTTCATCTCCAGAGAGGCTGTTCCAGGCAGATTACACCTCGGTGGTTTGCCATTGCCTTCCGAGGGGAGACGGTCAGAATAAAGTTTTACTGAGCCCGGAGTCGAACCAGGCATTCAGCTTTAGCAGCAACGCACTTAACTGCTTTAGCTGACGACCGTCTCATTTACATTTTACAAATTGAAATTAACATATTTTGATCCCCCCCCCCCCCAATGATTACGAAAATAACTCTGTGATGATTGAGCCTCAAGCGAAAAGATAAAAGCTCATTGCAGACCAATTTTAATAAAAGCATCTATTTGGGGGGTTTCTGATATGGTACCTATGATCTTGAGTCCAAGATTCCTCTAAAATGCCATTATTTGAATTAGGAAGTTTTGAACGCATGTCGTCGATATATTGAAAACGCTGTTCAAAAATTTTTTTAAAGTTCTGAAGAATTTATAATAGACCACAAAACGTTAGAAATATCGTAGCAAATCAACACAATTCTGTTAGTTTTTGATGACGAAATTGATTACGAATGAAAATGAAAATTTTCTCCGTGCTTCGGAAGGCACTTAAAGTCGTCGGTCCTCCTAGTTTAATGATTGCCACCATTGAAGTAAAAATTAGGGTCACAAGCAAATCGAAGGTCAGACTGATAGTTAACTACTTCAGATGTCAAAACCAATTATACTCAAAGAATTAATTGCAAAAAATTAGCAAAATACAGGTCCCAGACCTAACGTATAAAGAAATAATTGAATTCTTAACGAATCAAAAATTTGTTACAATGTATTCTTTCTGCCTGGTTGCGGAGCTTAGGCTATAATAATGAGGACTGCATCGGTCATTACGTGCGGCTTACAGTAACAATTTTCCATAATGTTCATGTACATATTTATTTATTTAAATATGGTTCTTGTGAATATTTAATAATATATTGTGCGTATTGTTTTCTTATCTGTATGTATCAGTATATTACGTTTTTTCAAGTCTGTATAATTGTTATTATCATAAATATATGAATTTTGTTTACTGATGACGAGTGTAAATATTATTGATTAATATACGTATTTAAATAAAAATTAAATAACTTTACTATTATTCATCTTCTTGTACGCAATTCTTAACAATAACTGTTAATATTTTTTTCACAACAGTTTTTTTATATGACTAAATTGTGCACTATATAACCATACACTTTTTATTAACCGACTCAAGAAAAACTTACAAAATTTATTTAATTATTCGTAGTGAAAAAGAATGTGTAATAAAAAACACGACCACAACATTGCTTGCAAAACTTATGTTTGATATTCGTTCGAATTGTTTTCACACACATGGGAACCTACTGTTTAAACGCGAACTATGAATCACGGGAATCCATAATACAATTATTTTATTTAAAAAAATTGGAATACAAAAATCATAAATATAATATGAATTTATTAATTTGGAAGCTCATGAATATATCGGAAATATAGTTTTTCCGAGTTTAGATGATGCTAACGGTAGATTTTCCACATATTAATGTGGGATTTCACGTTAAATAATTGTAAATTCCATATCTGTACGATATCATTGAAAAATTTAGTACTATAAATTTTGCACGTCAGGAATATTAGCCATTTACCTATTACTGAATAAATTATACAAGTCGACCGCATTGTAATCTTTGTTATGTATGGTACCTTGCTGAATATTTTATCACCAATAATTATTTTTAATTGCAGTTAAAAAAAAACTTCAATTATATTATTGGTATGTTATCTTTCAAAATATCTCGATAATAATAATGGTGCAATTTTATATTGTTTGAAAAATAAAGTTGAAAGTTTACTTCTTTGATATGACAGAGATTGAAAGGTTTTAGAAGACAGCATTTATGTCAAATTTTGATGTATCTTTTGTAAAGAAAACTATTTTTATGAAGCATTGTTAGAGCTTCAGAAATTCTCTAACGTTCACCGACTGCCAATAAGTATTTAATTCAGAAATTAAAATGCAATTTTAATTAACTTCGTTAAATTTTTTTCATCTATCACGCCTGACACCGCGTCTTTGTTTAAGATTTAAATTTTTGGAGATTGAAAGTATTTTGAGGTTTTCCCATCTCATCAGGGAATCCAGGTATTGTCAGGTTAAATTGAATCTAGAAAATCTTAATAACTTCTACGTAAACTTTAATGACGACATTTTGAATAATTTCCAGTCCCGTCAACTCATACAACGCCTCCTCGATAACCGCACAACAATAATCCAGTATCATTTTACAAGTTGAAGCTTTGTAAACGAGTGTGACGCGATCGACGACTCCTCGTGAACTCGAAACACTACGTTATTTTATAAACGGTAGTAGAAAATTAGTTAGTATCGGTAGCATTTTCTGTTAGAAATTGTTGCGGTCTTATTAGTGATAAAATTTTGTTTTTAAGTTTTTTATGTGACCAATAGTTCAACATTATGCTGATGTTTGAGGTAAGTTTTATTATAAGTTAGTTTATTACCCTAATTCAAATTTAAAAAAAAATTTATTTGCGTTCGGAAATAAAAAATGTATTGAAAGCCTATTTTTCACTTTTTAACATATCTATCGATTTCAATTAGTTAATTAAGGAAAACTTATAGGTGGTTGACAGTGCTCGGTATCGATTAATTATGAAAGCAAAAAAAGTTTTGAACAAGTTTGGCTTTTAGTTTTTAAATTTTTAAAGCAAAATTTATCTAATTTGCGTGCACAAGGTGAAGCTTTTTAAAATTAACGTTGGATAAAATGAGACGCGCACGAAAAGGTAATTTTTTTTATTGATGAAAATTGAATTAAGTAAAAGTGTAGAGGTTATTATTTGTTCAATTTCGTGTCTGTCTAACATCCGATTAACTTCTCTGAGAATCTTGTCATACAAGATACAATGTGTTTAGAATACCAAATAACGATTTAAATAAATATGAATAGATTAACGAGACAATGGGAAGCAGACTTATATATTATATTGAAGAAGGCGGTTATTGTAGATATAAAAATAAGTCCCAAAAATTGAAATACTCAAACATTTGTAACAAATCTATAATAAATTACTCGAGTTTCCATTCCATTAAATGTTTGTTTAGAATACACATACAAAACTACGTTAAATCAATTCCTAAATTACCAACCACATTACCCGATTGTGCGTATAATTGAAATATAAACAATATATTATATGCCTTGAAATCATCGATTTACAGATAAGATAAAAATTTTATAATTTCATAAATTTAGGACAAACACTAAACAAAGCCAGGATTTTCCCCATAACAAAGTGCAAACCTTGAATTAGCAGTATCCAAAGTGAAAAAATAAAAGAGACGTCTTTCCATAAATTACAGAACTGACCAAATAGAACCACTTCGTGTTTCCTTTTGGGAAATCAATTAAAAGTAGGAAATTAAAATTTTACAATTGATTTAAATTAGAGTAATTTTAGATTCTTATAAGAAACCGGGCAATAAATTTATGCACTTGTGCAATAATTTATAGTTACGATAGTTTAAATGAATGTGAATGACCTGTTCAGTCCAAATATTTTATTCGCTGATTTTTATTATAAATATTCAAATGGTTGCGGAAAAATTTTGAGTTATGCTCTAATGAAAATAAATAGAATCAATTGTAATGTAAATGCATTTGAAATTAGTTCAATGAGTAGACACGCAGTTCCGGACATAGTTCAAAACTTGAATCAACGCATTCGTTTCACAGTTTCTTGAACCTAACATCAAATATAGGGTTTAAGTAAAGCTGCATTAATAGGTAATTATTGCTTGTAAACACGTCATTAGTTCATAATCGTTGATTAAAATAATAATATAGGAGAAACTTTGCAAAGGCGTATCCCAAAAGTTACAGATTAGTGAACTTTCTTTCTTAGTATTTCAAATTTTAATTTGATTGTTTGAAATTTTACCGGTTTATCAAACTTTGTTTTGCCGAACACATTCAAAGCTTCCGTTTTAGCAAACATATTATTATAATATGTAAGATTGATCTCCTGCTGTGATCTGACTCTACAAATATGCGTATTTTATTATTCACCCCCCTTTCCTCCATGCTTGGGTTCATTCCATTTTTTTTCATTGCAGCATCTTGAAATACTTTTGTTCCAAATTGAATGTAATCTACGTTAATTACAGAGCATGATCTATCATTAAAATTTAAGTACTGGTAGAAGAAGTAAAGTTGTATAGAAGTGATAAGAGTAATTTAAATAAAAGTGGATTTAAATTGCATCAATATGCACCGACCCGATGAACATTGACCTTTTATTGTATTTCGTTATCGTTAAGAACATTAACCATTAACCAATTATATTTTATTGTGACTTAAAAATTTCTCGGTCATCAATTACTATAATAGCCATTGTTTGTCTCTTGATTAGTTGTGTCAATAATCTATCATATCAATCACTAAATTGCTATTAAATTTTTTCATTGTGGCTATCATTTTTACCGTAGCTTTGGGCTATCATACGAGTAATCTGGTAGCAAATTTTATAATGGGTCTGTTGATTTTTACTAATTTTTTCATGGCTTTTGAAAATAACTATGATATTTTAACAACTTTTTGTATTTTTTCTCGAAAACGTAAATTAAAGTGAATATTTTTAATTTATTTTTAAACCATATTTTATTCTAATTGTTACCAACAAAGGGACACCACACCTTATTAAGGCAATAAAAAAATTTTATGCTCCAGGGAGTTAATTCTTGGATTAAAGCAAACATTTTCCCACTATTCTGGCGATATTTTTCTATGAGTATTAACCCAATCAAATTAAGTAAATTCTTAAATTTACGAAAATCTAAGTAAACTGAAAAAGCGAAGACTTTCTTCCTCATGATTCTGATAGACTAAACGGCGTTTCTGTTATTGTTAATCCAATCAGAATCATAGAAAATGGCATTACGTCACATTACAGTGTATGCAGCAAACCGATATTTACTATTAAAAGCAAAAAAAAGTAAAACCTATTATTCGTTAATTCTTAACAAAAATATGTGTATGTTCACCAGACGTGAAACTATGTTTTATTATATTCCTAACCACGAGAGCTCGAGTATGACTTAGAAACATAGTTTCACGTCTAGTGAACATACACATACTTCTTATTAGTAATAAATTATACTCGAGCTCTCGTGGTTATAACTGTTATAGTATACATGCTAAGAATGTGATATCCGCATTATCAATGCACCAATATTTCTTTTCGAGAAACGCACCAGTACTAATAGCTTCTCTTTGCATCAAACTCTTCATTATAATTACGGAAAAGTAGAAACCAATCGCTATTAAAAAATGCAATTAAAATTTCTCGATGAGGAAATATCAATGAGGAAGCCATGTGCTAGCAAATGGAATAAATGAATTAAAAAAACTCTGATCTGATTAAATTTCAAACAAATTTACGTATTCTCCACTTGGTCAGTCCACCACAACAATCGTTTTAATTCAGATTTTTTTTAAATTATTTTTATAAGGTGCATACTGCTAATATATTATGTAAGTTGTACTTTTCGTTAATGGTAAAATAATTATTTTCGTAGTTAATTTAAGTACCACATAAATATTAACAAGACCTTTCTCTTAACAAACTATAAACAGGAAAGGAAACTTTCGGTAATTAAAGTGCCGGTCAATACCGTATTCAGTATAAAATATTTTGCAGTGTTCGAGTACAAAATATTTAACTATTTTATAAGAACTTGACCGATGTTCCTAATAGATTGCAATAATTATAACTTTTAACACCATAGTTATCATTTTACAGTTAAAATTTGAGCATAATATTTGCTCAAGTTATAATTTGGTTAAAAATCTTAACCTAATAAGATTTTGGGTTGGATTACTATAGAAACTTACCTCTTGAATTATTGATTTTTAATTGTAATGCATTGATTATATTCAAATTCGTGTTGGGTTAAAATTGCCTAATAAAATTTTGACCTTATGGAAATGTGCACCAATTTGTGTAACTTGCTTTTAATTACAGACATGAACATGTGCTTAAGGTTACAATTCTTGCTCAGCAAAAGCTCCCACGTCTCATCATTATCTGCAATTATAAGTAAATCGACCAATAAAAGTAAATCCTTGATAATCCTTAAAATATAATAATTTGTATTTTCGAAGTCATTATTATACCTAATTTACATTGCTTACGACATCAAGTTTGTAGACTTTTCTACACCCGTTTCTTATAATTTTACAGCCATTTGAGCAAATAAGCCTTCAAACCTACAATAATTTATTTTATCACAACGTTGGCGTTTTCTTCTTTATAAGACTGGGTGGTATTAAAAATGCTCTTTTAAATTAATTTCATTTGCTTACTCTGGTAGAATTTCTCGTAAAACAATTATTTTTTAATTAAAATAACATTTTTAACAACTTTTATTTTTCACATTTATTAAATAAAATTTTAATTAAATCTACTACGATTTCATAATTAACATTTAAATTTTTAATAAAAATTTTAGATTTACAAGTGAGATAATTGTACAATTAACTTGGTCCAAGTTCTCAACCTAATTGGGGTTAGTATATGATATTGTGGTTTATAAAAAGTATTCTAAAAGTTTATATGAAAAAATTATACCTTTACGAATTAGGAAAAGAGATTTTAATTTACACCACCTGATTATAAATTCAATATACCTGTCCTGTCTACTAGCAAATTTCCTGGATTAAATTAAAAATTTAATTTTTTTTAATCTCGTATTTCATTGAAATTTATTTAGGTTAAGTACTTCTAAATTTTATAACGAAAACAAGGTTTACCTAATTAATTAAAATTAATTAATTGATAATTAATCAGCGCTTCTTTCCACTTGATGGTTTCCGTCAACTGATATTAGGAACATCACTTTAGTGATTTTTTAAGAGCAGTTTGCAAAATTGTTTCTTGATCTTCTGAAGCCATGGTCTCTGTGGGTTTATGGCTATTCACATTGCTCCGGTCTTAACGTTTAAAATTTTTTCGTGTCTGCATTTTTCTAGATAAATCTTCCCGCGTCAAAAAGTAGTCTCCAAATCATTCAAACACTAGAGGAGAAGGGTGGCCAATAGGCCGCCTGAACTTCCATTTGATTTATCTTTAAAAGTAAAATCAAATAGATTTCAAAAAATTATATATTTCTTCAGTAATGTATTGCTTGTTTAGTAATGGTATATTGTTTGGAATATGCGTAATTAATTGACTTGGTGACTTATGTTGTATTCATTGACGTTTTTGAATTGATTACAATAGCAACAGGCGGTTGTTATGAAATTATACATTACGTACAGATATTGATTTAAAAAATATTGATTTATCACATTATATTTTTCATAATATTTATAAATATATACTGCAAACTTCGTAATCAAATATACTCATACTTTTCTGATTGACGTCTTTCATCTTTTCATGTATGCATCGTCGAAAATTATATCAAAGTGCGTAATGCAAATATGTAAATAAAATCCTTTAAAATTGTGATGGAAATACTGGAATTTAATAGGGTTTCATATTTTAAGCTTTTAACTCCTCTCACGTACCTATCCCTTAAAAGTAAAACACAACTCAGCGAAAAACGATATACATGTATGTCAGAATATCCAGTTAGGTACAGGCTTTTCACTAAACGAGCTTTCCTGGTGATTTCAAAGTTGGTAAAAATACCTGATTTCTAATATTGAATTTAAAATAAATTTTAAAATATTTGCCAATAAATTATAAAATATAAAATCAAGATTTTCTGAATAGCAATAAATTTTGTACATTTATAATTTTATTTTAAACCGTAGTTAGATGTATATCTCGAGCAAATTTGATTAATAGTTTACCTTGCTTATATTTTACTTTACGTTTATGATAATTTATATTGATATTTTTTTCCACCTGTGGATAAAATTTTTCCACCGGAATTTTCATTTTATTGTTATTATTTATGGATATAAATTGTTAAACAGAAACATAAAATATAATTGCTACGATGTTATGCCGAATTAAAAAAATTAACTACGTAAATGAATCACGGGAATGTTGTGGTTTAATTAGGAAATTCTGGTGATTCCCACTTTTGTGGTAAATTATTTGAAGATAATATTCCATCGCTGAAATCCCATGATAATAAAAATTGACATTGAAACAAAGGAAGATACGAAAAAACTGAAATGGGGGGCAAACCCCACATTTGATCTTTTCGTTTGTTTAAATTTTCATGCATTTAAATTAACAATTAAGTTTAATTTGTTTTAACATAATATCAGTTTATTTAAATTCAATCTCTCAAAATGTTGTTTTGATTTGCGTTGTTAGGCCTAGGCTTTCCACACGAATTAAACCAATGGTCACGACAAGCCATTATCCTGCGATAAGTAATTCATAATGCGTTTCTTAAAATATTAATTTATTTTTATCAACCAGGAAATTTATTTTGCTTGCATTGTTATCAACGACGTCACATTGCATTGAAACCAAATTGTTTGTTTTTGTATAAACTTGAAAAGTTTTATTATTTTGTTGAAATGGAGTCTAATGAAAACCATAAAATCTTGAAAGCACCCTAAGAATGAGAAAGGTCATATGAGCTTTTACACATTTTCTAAGTGGTGGTAGTATATTATTGTGAAAATATTTTTTTTAGGTGTGGATTATTGGGTATTTCTGTCGAGATTTAAAGAAAACTATTAGGTCGAAATTGATGTTTTAGTAAGCCGGAAATTTACTCACACAGCGTTCCACATACCAACAGATTGAGTATTTTATTTATCCGTTTTTTTTTGGCATTTCCTTAAATGTAAGAATTACTTTTATAGTAAGAAATTCCAATTGCGAAACTACTTAATTAAATTAGCATAGCATAGCAAGTTATTAGTCATGCCTTATTCGGACGCAATTTTCATAATTTTTAAATTAGCAAATCAATAAGTTATTTTACCGTATTTATCAGAACTGATTGTTCGTCACCATATCATAATTATAAATCGAGGATTTTACAGAAGCTACAATCATCTGATAAAATTAACGGAAGAGCGTTTAATTTCCACCTAGTTTAGCTATCAACGAATATGCTAATTAGAATAACCTGTTGGTCATAGTACTTTCTCTTTATAGTTTTGACTAGCGAAATTTAATTTAAATTTTTTTAAATTATTCGTATAGCCTTGAACCCTTTTTCCAGAGCCATATAAAGCATTTCGTTAATCGAATCCGAATAACAGGTTTCCACCATATTTTGCACTTATATCGTTGATAAGATCGATGATGATACATATTTCTTAATTTACCGACTAGAAATTTATTTTTTATGTGTGAGCACCTACTTTTCAAATTTGTTAACGAGTCTTTAATTATTTTCTTAATGATATCTCTTAGGTACGATGTCGGAAAGTGTCATACAGTGTGTCGAAAAAGTTTCCAAGTAAAATAACGCTCAAGATTATAGCAAAAAACCTATAAATATTATAACTATTACAAAAAATTTAATTTGAACTTATGTTTAATTAATAATTAAACGGTACCTACGTAAGTGTAAATTAAATTACGTAAAGAATAATTTTACATTTTCGCGTTTTCTAGTTTTTAACAATTGGGACGTGTCTTTATTTATAATTTATAAATTCAGAATTTTAATTTATTGCGGTAAAAGTTTAAAAAACATGTATTTTATTTTAAATTCCAGTCTGGGTTTACATTAACTTTGCATGTTAAAAAATGCATTATTAATGTCCTCCAATAATTGCATAAAAGGGCGGTTTTGATGACATTTTAATGCACATGCGATGTAGTATTAGCAGGACAGTATTATCCAAAACTTTCGGGATCCCTTTTAGTTTCGAGAAGTCCGTTTTGAAAAAGTTACTTTCCTGAATTTATGTTGAGGATTAAATATTTTCTAAATATTTTGCCCTAAATTTCTTTACTTGGGGGATAAAATGTATTTTATCAGAGTTGATCTCAAATATTTTTAGTACGTTGCTGTTTATGCCATGCGCTGTTCTAATGTAGTATTGATCGAAAAGAACGAAAGCTCCAGCAGCGGCATTAGTACGCGACCTCATCTCCGACGAGTCCCGGTATTACTTCTTAGAGGAGTTTGTGGCATGGGCCCGGGCCCTCATGCGGCCCATGGGGCTTGATGTGTGCCTACTACACTTATCCTAGCCACCGCGGCCCGCGGAAGATGGGTTGGACGAGAGTAGATAATCCGGTATTCTCAAGCATTGTTAGCATTTTTACAATTTAGATGTAGTAAATTTTGATCTTGAATGTGCGTAGCTTTTATCTCTCTCGCATTATCTCTTGTATCTTGTATGCGTGCGTACTAACTTGTTGCATTTTCTTCTTTTCTATATCAATAAATCTTTTTTTATAGCTTTGTTATCACTTCTTAACCCAATAACAATAATTAGCTTTTGCTTTTTCATTGAACGTCAAAATTAGAAGCAGGTGCTTATCTCTATCCATACAATGTTTTGATTTTTTGTCAGTTTTTTAAATATTTTAGTAAGCAGCTTGCGATGACGTTGATGATGATGATGGTGCAGTTGAATATTAATTTATATCTTGCATGCAGAAAAAGTAAAAGAAGTCAATCGTGCTTTTCGGAGACTCAATCAAAGCTGCACCACAATTTTTTAGCAATAATACAAGATTAACGGTAATTCTAATTTTGTAGGTCAATTAGTCAAGATTTGATTCTTTCTCCAAAAATTTTCCATGTGGAACCTTTCCAGATCTTAACAAATTGCAGTCGCTCGAATCAATTAAAATTGCGTATTGCTGATAAAGCTTACTTAACGATGTGCATAACGTGAATTCCATGCATTTTTATACTTAACCCTACAAGTTTTCAAATTAAACTCTTAATTATTGTTAATTACGACAAAAATTCATTGTGTACAGCTTAATGTGTTAATTTATAAATAGATTTTTTTTACATCGCGTTAATAAACCGCAGTCTGCAATATAAAAGAGCAAAGTTTAATATCTTCTTCCATAAAAACGTTTAATCTTGTGGAATACGTTTTAATAAAATTTTAATTGCTGTTAGCAGCTTTGCTTAAAAAAATTGCGCTTTGAACACACATAAAGTAGAAATTCGTTTTCTATTTACATCATTTATAAAAGTATTTGTTGTAATAGATTTTGAAATAAAGATAACAAATTATTTAAGCTACCGTTATACATATTTCTTCCGTTGTCGCAACAAGACATGAGTAATGATTGCATTAAGTACATCCAATTATATTGAGATGCTTAGATTTACATACGCGTCATGGAACAATTTATCTTGAGCTCACTTATAATGGACCGAGTCAAAACAGACAAAATTGTTACGTTAAAAATATTTGCAATTACCGCAGGAAAACTGGGTTTAGTTCTTCGTGTACGCAAAAAGTTGGTTTCCGAAGTTTTCCTGTGTAACTAAAGTAAACTTTAGTCCCTTTAGGAAGTGTTTTAAAAGCAGTTGTTATAAATTGCTGCAGTTTGCAGAAAGATATTTTCTTTCTTTTTTACGATTAATGTATAACTAGAGTTTGAACTAGTTTCTTAATCGCGCCATTATAACTTTTGGGCAGCAAATTACTTGTAAGTATAATTGAGGGAGTACTTATCTTTTCATTCGTATAACTTACACCTTTCATGTTCCAAAACTGGAATCGTAACAATTTATTATTTGGGCTGGGCTTGGTGCAATATTTGAGGTCGAAAACCACTATCTAGTTGTAGTAATTTCTAACTACAATATTTCAAAAATTTATGCTAATTGGTAAGAAATTAAGACCGAGAAAAGAAAAACAAACTAAAATATGTGTAATTTGTTTTTGTTGTTTCAATTTCGCAACAGTTTCTTACAAATGCTTAGCTTACTTTATTGGGTTATTCGTCACGTTTTCAATAATTATTATGCGATATTTTAAATGCCCATTATTATTAATGGATGCATTAGTAATAAAGTGAAAATATTAATATTCACAATAAGCGATGTCATTCGGTGCTACATTTATGAGAAGAAATTTCGTAACTTGGATTATATAGCACTAAATTTAAGTACATACTTACTTTAATCTTTTAACAATTTCTCAGCAGCATACATGGTATTACTCAGTATTGCTTGTAGTTCACCTTATGTTTTTATTTTTCCAGCACTATCTATATTGCAAGATTTTAGAAGAAGAATATAGACCAGGCAATTATCAGACTAGCGCTGGCGGCCCGAAATTATATTTTTGATGGTCCGAGTTGTTAGTTTTAATATAATGTTCATTGAAACAATGAAAACAAAGATCGCATAAAGATTTAAAAAAGATAACTGGATTCGTAGAGATAAAAAGTGGGAAGTAAAAATTAGAGAACCCAACTGCAATACACGTTAACGATCTGAAAATGAAGAAATGGCTTATAGCGAATGAAAGAAAGAGAAAGGAAATAGGGAAGATTTAGACTGTGATAAAAGAGAAAGGATTTTTAAAGTTAATATAATTTGAAAATAAAATTTCGGTTTCAATTTATGCAATTCACATCATATATAAATAATATACACTAATACAATCAAATTATAGATGCATAAGACCAAGACTATAAAATAAATGCAGAGAAACTTAATTCATAAGAGCTAATGCAAAACAAACCCAAACTCAATACAACCTAACTTAGAAACTCATTTTATTTAAAAACATCTTTTCGTATTTATTTTAACCTTTTGTACATTGTAACATCCATGCAGGCTAGTTTACGATCATGAATACTAAAACCCATAACAAACCTAATTGATGTACAAACATGGCAATGCTAATATTTACAGATTCTAAATAATAGGTTTAATATTATATGAATCCAATTTTCCAGCTCCTCCAATTAGAGACTGAAGTATGATTTTTGATCTTCTGAATTAAGAAAATGTATCTCTCACGTCTCGACATTTCATAGAAATAAATAAGAAGTAAAATGCAATACCGAAATGCTATTTAAAAAACAGTAAGCCTCTTGAAAAGTAAAAAGTTGCCAGCCATTTTCACCCCCGGCCATCATTAGCTAACCTATCCTAACCTAAAATGGGCCTTAAAGGGGTTCTATATAGTTTGACATAGGCTCTAAATCACCCAAAATGTATTACAATTCCATTTTCAGAAATTGTGTTAAGCAGAAAAAAACTAATACAAAATTTTAATTTTTAATATTGTTCAGCCTTGCTAATAACCAGGAAATGGGATTTTTCCTGTACATCTGATGCAAAGTGGTCTATAGATAAGTGGAAATAACCTCAATTATCTGTAAATCCTCGCATATAACAACGTTATAGTCCTAACAGATCTCTAGATATGAGCTTTCAAAGTTGATCGTTTTTTAAACTTTTATGCCATTTTTACATTTTTGCAAATAGGATAATTTCAGTGCACTTGAAGTGTAAATTAAAATATTCCTTCAAGTACTGAGAATTAAATCTACGTAGAACCACAAAGAACCAAAATAATAAAAATGTTGTAATCCGAATAGCTTTGGAGAAACGGCTTACGAAATAAATCTAATTATCATGCAATTTTCACTGAAAATTTAGTTGTTGAAAATAATTTTTGTCTAGTAAATCTTTATGAAAAAATTATAAACCAAAGTTGTGGAAGACTTAATTCTGCACAATTTTCACCAAAAACCCATTTTTCTTTTCCTCCGCGTCTTTTCAAAACTACGAAAATTAAAACAATATTTTCTTTTTAAAATTACGTAAAATTTTATTTTCTTTAAATTCCTACACATTTTTAGCATGAGATGCACCAAAAAACGAGTACATTTGGAAAAAGTGAGACCACATGCAAAATATCCTTATTGTATTATGAACGAAAGTTGTGGAGGACTTAATTCTGCACAATTTTAACCAAAAAATTTCCTGAGCGTCTCTTCAAAACTACAAAGACTAGAACAGTATTTTCTTTTTGGTATTACGTAGAATTTTATTTACTTTAAATTTTACTTACCTTACAGAATTTTGTCGTAAGATTCACAAAAACGAGTAAGTTTAGAAAATCTATGCAAAATATTCTTAATACGTTATAAACAAAAGTTGTAGAGGACTTAATTCTGCACAATTTTCACCAAAAAATCGTTTTCCTTTTCCTGAGCGTCTCTTCAAAATTACAAACACTAGAACAGTATTTTTTTGGTATTGCATAGAATTTTATTTTCTTTAAATTTTACTTACCTACACATTTTTATCATGAGATGCACCAAAAATGATTAAGTTTCGAAAAACTAAGACCGTACAAAATATCATTCAAAAGAGGGTAAAACTAATCAACTTTGAAAGCTCACCGCTATGGTCTTAATAAGTATATAGGACTAGAAAATTCTTTCATGCGGAAATCTGGAGAAAATTGAGAATGTTCCCTAAATCTATAGAATTTTCAGTTGTTAAAGGGAAGGGGGAATTTTTAGGAATTTTAATTGTTATTTAGGGAAATTAGTTTTCAGGGCAAACAAATAGACACAAATTTCCTGGTCAGATAGATCTCCATAATTTAAAATTATTTTTTCATTGTGGATTTGCACCAATTTAGATGTCAATGATTGTAATTTAATATTATATATTTGAATCTTTCTAATCGTAGCAAAGTAATGTTTTTACGAAGACATACTATCGCATTACAATTAAATTAATAAATATGTTATGATCACAGCCGGTTTAAAACATCAAGCGCATTTCGTAAGTAAAAAAATACAGATAATATGATAAAGTTAGATCTGTAGTCAGAAACAAATTTTAGGGGTTGCTCTTGGTAGGCAGGGTGAGCTAAATAATTTGTTTGGCCAAAAACTTAAATAAAAATTTTATTATTACATATTAGAAACATTAGAAAACAACATAAAATTTAGGGATCCGGAGGTTGCTCAAATTTTTTCAAGGTGTTCTAAGCACCCACTTTTCTAATTTATAATTTTTACTACAAAATTAAACAATTGTACTTTAAAATAAATTGCTAAAAAAAGTGAAAACTAATTCGGTTCCACATTATAAGTGGCCCCAAACATCAATATTTAATTTATTATTATTTATTACTTATTTACAGAAATAAAATTTATATAGAATAGCATAATTTATTTAGACCATAAAATGGTCATAAAGTTTAGATTATAGAAAGTTATAAAGATTATAGAAATGTAATTTACACTTTAAATTTAAAAATGTCTACAGTTTTTAACCCTTTAGCTTATTCCCAGTGACTGTCTTGAGCGAGCGAAAGGGGGTGCTCCAACCTATATTATTTTAATAATTTTTTAGTTCTTACTTTTTTTTAATTTGTTTTATTCGGCACACAGGTATTTTAATTTTTCATTTTCTGGAAAGTTTTATCAAGTATGTATTCTTTATTGTTTTGGTTCTTCTTCACATCAGAGATTACAAAGGTCTTTAGGCCTGTTCCGATTTCTTATTGCCATCGCTTCCCGGGTCTTTCCTGATCTATTTCCATCCCCCCTCCCATAAGGTATCTAAATTAAATTGATATTGAAATGCCCTCTTGCAAATTTTGCCCACAATCAGTGCAATCCAACATTTAAGGGAAATATAGGAAATTTTTTAAGATTGTTTTAGGGAACTATAAATTTTGGACTTTGGCAAGCCTGAATTGAGTATAATTGCATTCAATTGAGGAGCTGCATTCAACTTTTAGGTCAGATGAACAGGAAAAGAAATCTACATCAAAATCTGATAACTACTTTGTATTTTATAAGCGCTGTACCTCGAAATACCTTTTGGTGGTTTTTTGTCAAAATTTCATTTTGTTTAATTTTGCTAATCCCTATTTTGAACATTTGAAGCGACTAATCCACGACGATTTTTAGAACCTTCTTTAACAAATTTGCTCTGAATTTAATTTTGCGAACTTACGCACTGTTTTTCGATGATAAACTAAAGAGTTTACGCAAACAAATTGCATTTTCGAATAATAGTTACCAGGTAAACCGAAGTTGTAGCAACAGCTAACGCATTTTCAATTATTATTATTATTACTAGGGAAAACAGTAGTGTTATTGAAATGTTTATTATTATAAATATTATAAACACGTCAGGCCTTGATATTCATGAAAATCAAGTACCTACGTTTAATAATAATGCTAGTGTCATTGAATATTGTTATAATATTATCAGTTATTGAAATATTGTTCCATTATCACAAAATACCGTTCCTATGGTAAGACCAAAAATTGTTATTTACTTCGCTGGTTATTATTAATTATTAATACAATAAAAAGTTCAATCAAATCTTAACAATCGATTTGACAGTTAATATTGTAATTTAAGGTTAATTATCAAACCTTCAGAGTTATCTCTCGAGCTTTCCTATCAATTTTTTAAGTTTTCATAAGTTTCAATTATTCTGGATCACATTTTTGGAGCTAAGTACTGCAATATGATAAGTTTGGTGAGGAGTCTGGCTAATTTCCATTGTATGTTTAGAAATTAATTAGAAATTATTCAATTTTATGTTTACCAATTAATAATTAAAAAGAATTTTCTAGCACTTGTACTCGTACATGTGTGGTTCAAGTGTCTGTATAAATTTCTACGTTCCATTTTATTTTTTTATCGAAAAATGTGTGTCAAAACTAAATCAACTTATTTTAAGCCAAGTTATACAGATATGTCTTACATTAGAGAAAGCTATTTTATTTTACTATTTACACATATAACCGCACCATGTCTAACAAGTTTCTCTATTAATGTAAACTAACGCATAAACACTTCAATTCACACACAACTAATATTGATTGCAATCCTTAAAGTTATTATTCCATTTTTAGCTTTTTTGCATGTTTTCTCACAAAAATCGTTAAACCTAAACGCAAATTAAATTTTTTATGTTGATATTCTACGTAAACTTTGTAAAATATGTTGATAAAACTTATCAATACGGTTTAATCAAAAATTGTAACTTTTAACCTTTTTTTTAACTTAATTAATGATTTTCATTACGTTTCACTTTGTTTCGAGTCACAAATAATATGTTACAGCAATTTGAAAATGCGCTGCTCCGTTATTTAAATTTGCTTTGTTTGTTCCCTTCGTTATTTAAATGTTTTATGAACGAATGTTTAAGTAATTTACACAAATTTCTTTCAGAGTCCAGCGTCGCATCACGACAAACATGTTTTATCGAAATACAACAACTCGAAACCTCAAACAGCAACTGGAAAACTAGTCAAAGTTACGTCTAAATTTGGAATAACACCATCGAAACCCTCTTTCATTAATTCGGAAGTAAGTGGAATGGGAATTTATTTCCAAACTTTTTTTGCATTAAGTATGGTAATTATATAAATAAAATATAATATTATTTTGAATGTTTTATTAGTATGATTTATGGTAAACATCATGTTAACGCCGTGTCATCGTCAATAACAATCAAAAACCACCCTTTAATATAATTTTATCTGTTTATAACGCGATGTTGCTTGGATACGTTTTTCAATCGGATTTATGTTAAAAAAGCAAGGTCTATTAAAATCACTTATTGGTATTCTCGTAGTCAATCATTACTAGCGAGCCTCGAATGTTTTCAATGTTAACCGATTGTTTTTCTTTATGCAGTTGCCAGTATTAGAAAAAAGCAAATCGTCTCTCAAATCGAATTTACATATTCAAGGGAAAAGCGCCACCACACCTATTGGGGATGGACTGCCTGCTATAAATAATAACGTAAAATGTGACACTCATCAGACTTCCAATAATAATCATCGAGAAGACAATAAACACCTAAATTTACCACTAACTCCTTCAGGTTTGTTATAATTATTTTCTATAATAAATTCAAATTATAATCCATCAAAATGTTACAGAAGCACTAAAGCTTCATGGTAACCGATTAACCTACTATGAAAGGACCGAAATAGAAAAGTATTCCAAAATTTGGTACCTTGGTTTAGATGCCTGTAAAATTCACGGAGAACATGGTGGGTCTCAAAACGGAGGCTTTGACGACGATAGTGGTTCTTATAATAAGGTAAGAAGAAAATGAGTATTCATTACTTTTCAAGCTCATTACGCGTTATAGGATATTTTAAAACTTTAATCGTGATTAATGATGGTGCAGAATAATCAAGCAAAATAATTATTGCTTTGAAAACATTATTATTTATCATTATCTTTAGATTATTATCAAAAGCTTCTGTGCTAAAGAAATGTAAAATGTAAACAATTTTTGGAATGATTAAAGCAAAGTTATCGAATTTATATAAAATTGTGCGGGTAAGATATTACGGAAAATAAGTGGGTATTTATTTTGTTATAAGCAAATTTTTAAGTATCATCACTTGACCGATTTTTATTCAAGTTCATAATGCGGTTATCCCGGTGGTAAACGCCATGTTCAACTCGTGATGAAACTTAAATAATTATGAAACCAACCGCGTAGAATTCCCCAACCCGGTGTAAACAACCGTGGGGTTTAAATGCCGAAACCTTTTTCTAAATTTTGGTGTTAAACTGTAGGTTCTCCATAAATAGGAACATAAAATCGAAATGATGAGAAGTCAAAAAATGTCAATTTTTTTTGCCTTTTATAATCACTTTACAATCTGTCTTCGTGAGATGTTAAGTAAAATTATATAATAATGAGTAAAGCATGTGAAGTACTGTCCATTGACGCAAGTTTTCTAAATTAATCTTAATCTAGTAGATGATCTACTAAACAGTCAATGTGTGATGCCGTGAATAATAATTACCAAATGATGGCATTGAAACTTAAAAATGTAAACAAAAATTTTTTTGTTCCACTTCTGCCTTTCTTATAAAGACAAGAGTTCATATACCAATTAGATTCCAATTTTTAAAAATAACCACCAAATCATTTCTAACCGTTTCTCTTGGAAAGGCAAAGGCGGTAGCCATCGATGTTATCTGCTAAGAGAACCCTTTTCGAAATTAAGTTTATTACGGTTCGGACCCTACGTTAAACTGTAGGTCCCCTATGTACATGTAAGCACTTCAAACGCACATCATAGACATGTGACGTAGGATCGCAATCCCTCATCCATGAGGATATGTCGTGGCAGGGAGGTAATCGATAATCTAACTTCTAAACTACGCTGTTGTATTTTTGCATTTCTACTAATGCATCTTAATTTGCGTCTTCTTTTTATTATCAAGAAATAAACAACATTTTCAATCAGAAATAATTGAGAGCACAATAAATTATTTATTATATGATCCATATCAATTCGATGAAAGAAATTTATTGTGAATTAAACTTCTCAGAAATATATTTATCAATATTATTTAGAAGTGGTCAAAAAACCTAATAAGATTTGCATATCTAAAACTTTACGAGTATTTGCTCTTCTAAAATACTGGAATCTTTTGTTCATTACATTATCAGCATTATATAATAAAATTCAATTTCATCAAAGGAATAGAAAATTTTACCAAGATAAAATCCATAAAACAACACCAAGAATTTAATTTCGCCCTATTTTTTTTACAAGGTGTGGTCATCAAATGAAGCTGTACAGTTTACCTATAATTTTAAATTTTTTGAAACTTTTGAAAGAAAATATACTTAGCAAAGTTTTCTTTATAAAACAGCTTTTTGCATCAATAAAAACCGCTATTTTGAATGCTTCCTGCATCCTACACCTAAACCATTGCAAATAAATATTAGGCTGTCACGAAGTTTTTTGTAGAAAATGTATTACCTACAATTTCTTGTATTTATTAAGATTTTATTAATGTTTCTCATGTTCTATGCTGTTTTGTACAACTACAACAATAAATGATTAAAATACAGAACTTAGAAAAATAGCATTGAATAAAACTTTGTTTTATAAGCTTAAATCAATCAAAGCTTGATATTATATAAAGTAATTTCAATTCGAAAATATATTAACCAATCTAAATATTGTTTTCCAACTAATTTCTTGTCGAATACACCAGTTGCTGAAAGTTTTCAATATTAACTTTATAAAATTAATTAACAATTTCAAATCGATAAGATTAAACCTCATTATAAATCAACACAGATATTATAGCTAAAAATTGGGAAAATTGACCATTGTTTTGTGAGCGAAACTCCCACTGCCTAATAAAAATACTTGTTAGGAGTGGATTCGCTTTTTTGATAAGCAAATGGTTACGCAATTTTAGCGCTAACAAGTTCCAACAAGTCGTGTTGTTTCACCATCACAAACTAATAATTGTAAATCATCATAATTGCCCAAAATAGCGGCTGTGGTGGACATAGCACGTGAAGAATACTTCGAAATGGATGTAATGGATGCAAACACCAAAAGCAATTATGATAATAAAATCTGAGCCACTTTATATAATCGCCTTGACACAAATCTACGTTGTTTGGAATTATTGTAAAAATTGGGATTCAACCCAAAAACTAAAATTATGTGTAAAATTTTGCGAGTCAAAATTTCGACGGATGATAGCGTTTGTTGTATTTTTTTTGGCGATTCTAAGATCCAGACATGGATCTTCATTACACGAATGTCGAATCAATTTATTAACCGAGATTGAAAATTAAAATAGTGGAAAATTTTCTAGGGAATTCTAATGCAAACAACGAGAAGATTAATAATTTATCTTCAGCTCGAGTGTTTTCCTATCACAACATTCGTCTATTTATTAAGATAGAGAAGTTTGTCGAGATTGTCTATTAAAATCGAAGCTTAATACCCACTTATAGATTTTTATATTTCTAAAATATTGTTACTTACAAAATAAGACGTTTAATTATGTCTGATGAGGCGTTTATTTCCATAAAATTTTGCTTTGAACTCAATTAATCCAAAGTAAGAGCATAATTAATTGGAAATCTAAACTTGTAAAATTCTAATTTGGAATTTATTTTATAATTTTGAACTCGACAAATGTGGCAAAATGCCACCGTGGTATCGCCGTTATAATTTAACTTTAATTATTCAGTCTAGAAAAATTGCACACCACACATCAACCTTCTGATGATGTAATGGTATTTCATTTTATTCATGAATTATAGGACATTGAAATTCGGCTGTTCACATAATATGCAACCGAATAAATGGCGAACCTTCCCTCATCGGAAGAGTCAGCAGTAAAACTTGGCAGTAACAAGATTTTATTATAACCAAGTGAAAAACTGAATATTTCTAGCGTACTTTTTCTTTCCATTCGTGCAATTATGTTATCTTGTAGCGCAAAATATACTACCATACGTGTGCGTATATGTGCTGCTTCGTGACAACATCTACTGTTCCAATTTACGCAGACTCTCTTGGGATTTTCGATACGTATGTATATTGCGCTGTCCCAATACCACGTCAATAGAAATGATCACGTTTTGATTCAAAGTTTTTAATTTATTAACAAAGGTAGCACGAGACTTATTTGTTCAAACGAAAGGGTTTTATCCGACACCAAAGAATTGTTTTAACGTCATAAATTTAATGAAGATAAGGTCACGGAATGAGAAAACAACATAAATTCAAATGCAACGTTTTAATTCAGTTTTTAAAATAAAGGTTTGTTAAAATTGTAAATTAATTTAAGTAGTGATATATAAAAATGTAATTTGAAATCAAAAACAATTTGTTAAAAGTATTAGTTATAAAAATGTGTTGAAACGTAGAACTTTTAATATAACAAAAATTTACGTGTCGAAGTGCGCCGTAAACTCAATGTATCACGAAGGCGAAAAACATTTTCTTCAAAGGTTTACTGGAAGACCACAGGAGATGTTAATACTTCAAAATAAATCTGAAACATAAAAATTTCATTAAAATTTTACAAATCATTTTGAGCTAAGTACGAACCTGGAAATTTTACGTCAAAATAAATCGATTTTATTTTCGATAAATGGAAAATCAAAAGTGCCTTGAAAATACAGGTAACTATGGTAAAAACAATGGATTGTTGATTAATAATAGGGTGATTGCTTAATAAAAGTAAATGGTGGCAAAATTTTTGTGTGTCCAGCTAAAAGTTAAAAATATAATAAAATTTGATTAAGAAAGTGATTAAAAAGTTAGTGATTGAGAGAATATTATACTTACGTATTTCAAAAAGTGAAAATCTGTGCAAAATTGAAAAGATTCACTATTATATTGAACAAAAACTTTGGTCACGATACAACCATAAAACTACCACGAGGGAATTCAATCCAGATAGATCGCACACCCTTCAAGGCCATCGAACGAATACCACCGTATAATTTCATGGTATATGAACCGAAGAAACAGAATTACACCAGATAAAGGTACCGTCCCATCCAAAATTATTAAAAACGTAAAAATTTGTGCAAATTAACGATTAACTTCACACGTGCGGGAAAACGTTAGATTTATCATAGAATTAAGATCTTTGTTATTAGAGATAAGAATTTTATTGACTTTAATTATTTACACTTTGATATTAATTTATAATAAAATACGATTTGCTGTATCAACGGAGCATAAATTTGCGTATGATCATTCCAAAAGCCCCAATATTACATTTCAGATTTGAGATTTGGCTAAGGAAGGAACCCAGCTTGGGAAAAGGTAGGTCTGTGCTATCCGAACTAGTCAAGCCGAGGCATCAATTTATATTATTTGTATTTGTCAAGAATAATTTGCTTATATTTCTATTGACGAGGTACTTTTACGTATACTCGTACAAGGTTTTAATAATTCAGAGTGCAAGCCTAACAGAGCTCCGGGGCTCCACAGCACTTTTTGGCTAGCCCAACGTGAGGCTACGTCAGTACACAGCAATATATAGTCATTTGAAATATCCTGTATTTTTTTCTCTTTCGGATCTCAGTGGGTTTTCACAATTTCACTAAACTGGAAAATTAATTTGTGCACTGAATCACTGAACGGTAGATCAGTCTTTGGAAACTTTCCAAAAAATTTATTCCGCTTCTTTTGCACATTCGTCTACCTTATGCAACATTTGCAGTATTTAAAAACACTTAAACCTCAAGTGGCAAAACCATGTTTCATTCTTCAAGATAGAGATCGTTGGAAATTTTTATCGTTCACCTCTCCCTTCGTATACCGCAATTTCAAGTACACTTTGATTGGTCTCAGATGTGCTCAACTTCAAATAAAATCATAGCAGATATTTGAAGTATCTGTCTTCTGTTCAGTGACGGATCAGTCTGTTAAAGTTAAACATTTTGTGGACCCCACCCACAAGTCGAGCTGAAATGGTTTTTTTTTTAAGTAAAGATCAACATAAATAATTAGAGATTATAATGATTGTTAGCAGATATTTAGATAGGTAAAATGTTTTTTACGATAAATCAACAATGAAATTGTTAAAGTTTTTTCGAATCAAAACCAATAGTGAATTATATATTATATAATATCTGTAAATATTCCCACAGTGGATTGTTATCAGTAATATTTTTCGACTTATGAGCGAGGGTATGGATTAACAAACAAAACCGATGACACCTTAAATGTTTAAACCTTACTTTTTGGAGTTTGAAAAAGTGAGATTTCAAGGTTTATAAAAGATTTGACGATAGAGTGTAAGATTGAGGTAAGAATTTTAAAATTTATATTTCTATTCATTTTTTATGAGTTAAAAGCGAGACATTTTGGCATTCCAGAGATTTCCTTGGGACTAGTAAAATATTTCTGTTCAAAACTGTACGAACTGTTAGTAAAGTCTAATGCATTATCTTTTTAATGCAATTAGTATTTAACTGTCAGATAAATAAGAGTTATTATTGCATTATCCGAATTAGATTCGGAATATTCCTACAAAATAGCATCGTCTCCTGATTGTTTTGGATGCAGAACCAAAGCATTATAAAAAAAATAAAGAAAGTGCGCTACATAGTTACAAAAAATATAAAGCAAATATAAAATATACTCGATTTTTTAAAAGAGATTTTTCATTGAATTAATCTTAATTTAGAATTAGAATAACTTTCATAATATTCGAAACTGATAGATTTTTAATTCGATTTGATACAATTTGATTTACTTTCATTACATTGAAAAGTTAAAATCCGAAGTTTTATTAATCAAAATAATTTAGAAGCAATTTGCACGATCAATTTTGTTTGACATTTCGACATCCCCTTATTAATAATATGTATGTGATTCCAGATTCCACCCTAACTCCCTTTTAATGTGTCGATGTTGGTTTTATTAACCCATTAGAATTTTAAAAATTCTGCTTGGAAACATTTCAATTAAAAATTAAAGGAATAATTATTCAACAAATTTTTATTAATAATTTAATATATCCAAATAAAACCACGTAATTAATAACAGTTGACAAGATAATGAAACTACCCTTGCATTAATTTTCAACAAAATTTTATTAATTAATTAAATAATAAATAGTCGTCTCACTTTTGGTAAAACAATTACGGTATAATAAAACACTCGAAATTAATTTGTCTAAATTTTCCTAACAAATGGAGCACGTTTGAACAATTACTGTTGAATATACTTCATCTGAAAGAAAATCCATCGTATAATATGTGGCCGAGGTTGAAAATTCTATTGCAGATTTCACAGACATTATTCTCTATTAAAAAAAATGTTTTTTTTTATCTAATGCATACAAATATTATCTGCTAATCTTTTATCTAAATTTGCTCAGTAATCGGCGGAGAGTAAACAGCAATGTTGAATTAGTATAATTTTCAAAAATTAATACACAAACTTTAATCTCATCAGGAGTTTGGATTAGTTGGAAAGTAATTAAAATATTATTTCGTGTTCATATTTAAATCCGTGGAAAATTGCGGGATTATATTAATCTTAAAATGAAAGCACGCAATTTGAAGATGATCGAGTCTTGACAATTACAGTACAGAAGTGTAACTCAGATAATCTTAATGTTATAAACGATGTTTTGTATTGTTTCAAATTTTGACATGAAAACACGCAATGGTAATCATGATAAATTCTTCAAGGTAAATTATAAACACATAAAACTTATGCAGGCGATTTTAGTTTTTTTGTATTGTAGTAAAATATATTATATACTACTATGCGTGCAGCTGGAACTTTTTTTTGTGCACAGTTTGAAAATTTTAATGAGGCAGTTTTTGTATTTTTGCCGAAGAAGAAGCAATTTAAAAATACATGAAGGCACGGCTCCCGTGCCGATGTGGCTGGAGGTGTACGAGATGTTATTGTGCTTAAAGGTCATAAAATTATCGACTTTGATGAATTCTATTGATTTCCATTTTATAAGTATGACAATAGGAGGTAGGTTACCTACGTAGGAATGGAATATTTCCGAAAGCTTAATGCGTTTTTTTACAATCACCAACTTTATCCTTCTAATTAATAATAAAAGCCATAAGGTTCCCATTTTACGCACGTCGTGATGACGTAAAACATTCAGATATTAACTTTTTATATTAAAAATTGAAAGTAATTGCTAAACCATTGATTTTGAGATTGAAATTAAATTATGTACATGCAGGTAGTACTTAAACTTTTTTACTTTTGCACAAGTTACTGCACCATCACATGCAATAATATAATATTATCTCATTTATTGCTTTAAAATCTTATTAACAACTGCTAATAGTTTTAACAATCATGATTGATGTGCTGACATTCAAAAGAACAGGAAATAAATTTTCTCGAATTATTTAAGGCAAACCTTGTAGATCGCCATGTCATGCGTGAACGAAAATAATATATGTTGTTTTAAATTTAAGGAAGTTAGTTGTAATTGAGAAATATAATTGCCATACTTTCAGTTTTGCTTGAAAAACTCTTATTAGATTTTGAACTTCAGGTTTTGGAAAAATAGCGATAACTTTGCTTAATTATACTTTTATACCTGAACAGTTCCATTAATTACAATCTGCGAATGTAATTGATTACATTTTATAGAATTACTTTTCGGTGAATGTAATTAATCACATTTCGGTAAATTAAATCAATGAAATTTAGTGAAGAAGAAAAATTTAATGTCATAAATCAAACAAACGTAATTTTGAATTTTGGTTTCGTGATCAAGTGCATAATTAATAACTTTATTTGCGTAGGTTGTTCACGACCACATCAGTTATCGATACGAAATTCTGGAAGTAATAGGAAAAGGAAGCTTTGGTCAGGTTATTCGAGCTTTAGACCATATGACCAATAAATACGTAGCAATTAAAATAATACGAAATAAAAAGAGATTTCATCACCAAGCTTTAGTCGAAGTCCGAATTTTGGATCACATACGAAAAAGGGATAAAGACGGAAGTCATAACGTAATCCACATGCTGGATTATTTTTATTTTCGGAATCATCTGTGCATAAGTTTTGAACTCATGAGGTAAGTTTTGTGTTTAATCGAATTAACTGTTTTTTTACAATTAAAAGCTTTTTCAAGTAACATGTGCACGAAAAGTACCTAATGATTTAAGTCTCAATTAAGGTGGATTATAAAATTCGTATATTAGGCGCACAACCGTTGCTTTTTTATCATCTAAAAGACATTAAAAATCTTTTAAGCTTAAAATATCTTTAATCAATTTCCATAACAATAAACTGCACTCAAACGATCACCGAACGTGGTATTACCAGATTTTTCTCTATTCGGAAATTGTGTTTCGAGAGTGCTTCAATGACCTACATAGGAGATACGAAAATGTAATTTTCACAAAAGTGGAAACCGATATAATGCAACCGAAAAATTAAATATCGCTTGCTGGATGTCTTCAATAATGGGAAAATATTTTATTTATATTTCGCAGTGTTACTTAATCAAGGTTTTATTTGGCAGCAGTTTTATCCAAAAACTATGCAATGATTTTGTAATTTCTGTTTCAGCCTTAATCTCTATGAACTTATAAAGAAAAATAATTATCAAGGATTTAGTTTAAATTTAATTAGACGTTTTGCCAATTCTTTATTAAGATGTCTGCGACTTCTACAAAAGGAAAACATCATTCACTGTGATCTGAAACCGGTAAGTTTGGTATTATTAGATCTTTGGTTTAAAAACATTGACCTTAACAACTATTGACAGCATTGCAAGCTATTGTGCAATTTTTATGTTTTGTTATATTTTATATTATGGTATCAGCTATTGTTTACTGTAAAACATAACGTGCGTATATTAAAAACTTGACCTGATATAATGAACTCGACGAACTTTCAAGTTTTATCAATAAGTCAACTACCTCTCCAATATAATATTTATGCTCAAAAATACATAAAATTCGTTAATTTTGAAACAGGTGATCTTAGGAATGAGGAATTCTGTAGGTGTTTCAATAATGCAAGTTTTTTGTTAGGGCGTTAAACTTGCAGATTTTATAATGGACTGTCAATGTAAGTAACAAAAATAATGTTGGCTGCTAAAATATGGATATGGAATGAATCATAAATCTTGGGTGTTTTGTCTAAAATTATATATTTCTGAAGGAAAACAATTTTTTAATATTTGAAGTAAACTTGTTTTGAAGGACACAGTGCAAACAATGTAGGAAGTCTTATCCAAACTAATGAAAAATTATGAATTATATCCTTAATATGATACGGGAAAATTTAACATTGTTTGTCTTTCTGTTAATACTGTTCTATTCGAGATAAGTGGGTGGTTTATAAAACCAGATAGTTTATCTACAAACTTCTCTATTTATAACATTAATTAAACTATTAACAGTTTACTAATTTGCATTTAGATGTGAATATTAATTTTTTGCAATAAAATAATTTCCAATATAGTAATCCTACTTCATAAATAAAATTTCTCATAAAGAAATATCGTAACATAATTTACCATAATATTGGAGCTCGCGTGCGGTTAAGAGAGCGATTCTCAAAAATGATGATGGAGAGACCAATGAACGCAGGAAAATTGATATCCGCTCCCCGTAAGCACTTGTAAGCTGGCTATACTGCAATACTTCTTTTTTTTCTACTCCAAGAAAGCGTTTTCTTGCTTGTGAAACAACTTTTCTCTTCTCTGCTTGTTCAAAAGCATTTTTGAATATTTTTACAATTTTTTTGTAACGTGCAATTTTCGTGATCATAACTGCAAATGTTATAATAACTTCGAATTATGCGTACATTCTATTTATACTTACATAATTGCTTTGAATAATAGACATGAAATCTAAAAATAGAATTTACTTAATAGTTTAGTACAACTGGTTTTTATTTTTTAAGCATTTTATAATTAATAATTGTTATTAAGTCACATTATTATTAATTATATGTTCATCAAATTATAACTACTTAAGTATGCGGAAGTACAAATATAATTAACTTTAATGATAAAATTAGTTAACGTTTATTATTGTATACAAACATCAATCTGTAGTAATAATTAAACTTTATGGAATTGTAGGGAGCACAAACTGTGCGTGCGTTTATTGTCGTCTGTTTATAATATTGCCTGTTTAGGAAATTACCATCGGTGATATTGACTTCCTGATCTAACCATAGATTTCTATTTACAATGTGCACAATACCCTGAGGCTAACGACATTAAAAAATTAACCTATTTTTACTATAAACTGCGATCATTCTACATTCTGTACGTCCGAATACGATGGATTTGAAATTTTGCCATCGGCTTCGTCATCATTAATATAAATTGCAAATATGTTGTAAGCCCAATAAATAACAAATTACGTGCAAATGTCTCTCAATTCTGATAATAAATACAAATTTCAGTAAAATGTTACATTGCTAATAAAAACGAAACACAACATTAATTGATGAGTTCCTGGTGTCTCACCCAATTTTCGTATTTATCT
The DNA here is from genome assembly GCA_932274525.1 of Podabrus alpinus. Lineage (NCBI taxonomy): Eukaryota > Metazoa > Arthropoda > Insecta > Coleoptera > Cantharidae > Podabrus > Podabrus alpinus. The sequence continues at coordinate 28,802,840 of OW026451.1, forward strand.
AAATTTTAAATATTCAAAACATTTTTTATAATTTGAAAAGGTGTGCCAAAAAATAAGTTTTTTAATGCAAATTTTGCATTAACACCTACACACCCAATCAAGATATAATAAATGTGCAATTTATTTTATCTCCTTCAATTTATAAAAAAAACTCCTTTTATTGCAGGAAAATATTTTATTAAAACAAAGAGGAAGTAGTTCGATAAAAGTTATCGACTTTGGCAGTTCTTGTTACTCAAATCAACGAGTTTACACCTACATCCAATCTCGTTTTTATCGTTCACCCGAAGTTATATTAGGCTTAACATATGGAACTCCAATCGATATGTGGAGTTTAGGTAATTAGATTTTTAATTATTTTCGACCATGTCCTAATTTATTAGTTTTCAGGTTGCATACTAGCGGAATTGTATACCGGCTATCCGCTTTTCCCAGGAGAAAACGAAGTCGAACAACTGGCTTGTTTAATGGAAGTTTTGGGCCCACCTCCAGATGATCTCATTATTGCAGCTACTAGAAGAAGGTTGTTTTTTGGTAAAAATAGGAAACCAATTCATTATAAGTTATATTTAACTAAGTTACGTTAATTCACAGATTCGAAAGGAAATCCCCGTTGTATTACAAACACAAAAGGACGAAAAAGAAAACCTGGTACTAAAAATTTGGCGATAGCTCTTCGGTGCAATGACACCCTTTTTCTGAATTTTATATCAAAATGTCTTGAGTAAGTAATTATACATCTTGACAAAAAGGCGAAGTAACAAGTTCGTTCTTTTACTAGGTGGAACCCCAAAAAACGAATGACTCCAGACGATGCACTGCGACACGAATGGATTTTACAATCAAATTCTAACCAAAAGTCAGGAAATTTAAGGCACAGTCAATCCGAAGCAAGCGTTGGTCATGAAAGTAATTCGAGTAGTGGAGCTTCCGGTGATGGATACTCTAATTTCCGTTCGCATCACCATTATGTTATATCCAAACCAAGTGATAAAGTAAAGGCCAAAATAGAAACTAGGCTCAATGATAATAGATCTGTAGATACAAATCTCAACGATTCGGGAACATTTCTTCCTCCAATTCTGTAATTGTAGTTATTTTATTAAAACTAGGGATACAATCTCTCTAAGTCTGAGACCAAATAACTTAATTATTGTACAAAATGTGACTATATTTTAAATATTAGGTAATGGTTTCATTCAAAACTTAATGACGTTTTCGATAGTTACAGAAAATTTTATGATAATATTATATAGACTAACGTTACAGTGCATTATTTTCGACTCGACTTGTATAGCTTAAGCATTATAATTTTGTAACAATAATTTTCAAATTATTTTATTATTAGATTTTCAAATATTTTCCCCATATTATTTCAAACGGAAGATGTTCGATTTTCTAACTCATATCCTACCGAAATTATACAGGGTGACTCTCATACTGGGAAATATGAAATGGTTCAAAATTAATCAATTTAATTTCAAACATTACAATTTTAAAATGCGAAACAGCAACTTTAAATTTTTTTTTAAATTACACCTAAATCACGGGCTGTACTTTAGAATGTACTACGTTATAGTGCCAAGATTTAAAGAAATGTTTATAGAAAGATATTGGCTAGTCTGTAATGTATTTGTAATTTATTGTTGTAAAATTGTAACTATAAGCGTTGCTTCCTAATTAGCAATTGTAATCACACTTATAGCATTAAGTCAAAATTGAAACTATAGCTTGGATACCTACGTTAGGATATAATTTTTTTCATTTGTAATATATGAATCATAAATTTATAAAATATACATAAATTCCTATTGTGATAAATAACATTAGTTGCAATCCTCAATCACTTATTAAATATGAGGTCACATTTGTAATTTTTACCAGAAAACTAACATGATTAATTTATAGTATTAGTAATTTAAAACCGGCTCGTGAATATTATAAATGATAATTTTGTATACAATTAATTGCACTTTGTAACGTTTGGAATTGACCTTACTAAATAGTAGGCACGATTAATTTTAGTATGAGTATGTATTGCTTCCACATGTATCACATTAATTGTATTTAATTTTATTAAATAAGACTGAACAGTATTTTCGATTCGTTTTCTTCATCCGCGGCGATTCCAAATTCCCATATTATCTTGAAACTTGAAACTGGACTGTAAATATGGGGCCGTCCATTAATTACGTAAGGATGATTTTTGTAATTTTGGACTCCCTCCCCCTCCCCACGTAAGGGTACGTAAGATTGTGGAACCCCCCCCCACATCTTACGTAAGAATTATTTAAAAGAAAATTAATTTTGACCCCCCTCTCCACCCCTAATATTTATAAAATATGAATAATAATCTATATATATAAAAATGGATGTATGTGTGTATGTATGTTCCCTATAGACTCCTAAACCGTTTGACCGATCGGAACCAAATTTGGCACAGTTATTATGTAGGTTCCTGCGCATGTTTTTGTATTGAAATAGTGCAAAAATTCGCCAAGGAAAGGAAAGTTGATTTTGAGTAGCCTGCCTTCCTTTAAGGAATCTCGATAATCCATTTATCGACCATAGGGACGCGCATGAATGGATTATCGAGATTCCTTAAAGGAAGGCAGGCTACTCAAAATCAACTTAAAAAACAATAATGAATGCTGTCAAACTGTCAACCGATCGACAATGCAAATACGCGTGCACGTGCTTTACGTTTCTATTTGACCATCTTAACCAAATTTGGTGTAGAAAACGCTACGAAAAACATAGGCTACTTTAGAACCTTGGAGTGAGGCTGAACGCCGAACAACCACGGTCTACACGTATGCCTGCGATACCCTTGAGTGAGGCCGAATGCCGAACAACCACATCCGACACGGTCTAGATGGCTAAAGGCGGCCGGTAGGCCAACTGTGCCAGCTAGTATATTATACTACATTATTATGCCACTATGTTTAATGATTTTTAAGGCGCTGATACACATGCTATTACTGGCACGAAAAGCATGCTATTATGACGTAATTTTACGACATTTACGTCATAATAGACGTAATTTTACGACAGCGCCTTTAAGTACTATATATTTCAATATATTTGATTTTTTATCAAATATTATATTTGATTTTTAAATTTAATTTAAAAGAATATTTTAAGAAACTTACGTAAGGAATACGTCGGACCCCCCCCTGCGTAAGGGTCCGTAAGATATCCAATAACTCTCTACCCCCCCCCCCCCCCCAAAACCCTTACGTAATTAATGGATGACCCCTATGCTACTTAAATAGAAAACCAATTAAATCGGTTTATTTCCAGTCAAATGTGCGAAATTAACCAATCAAAATAACATTACATTGATAACAATCCTAGGATAGTTATCGCTTATGTCATTGAGATTGTTAAATAACAACTACATTGGCACCTTCATAATTAATAATCGTTTTGTTCAAATGTCACTTTCACCGTTTCGAAAGAATAATTGCAAAACGATTTTAATCGAATATTCCTGGAGCATCGAAAAATAATTAATAATTTGGGCAGTAACCCTCCGCCTACGGCGCGGGGCCAGGTTGTTTTCGAGTAGCATGCTTTCTAAAACTGTGATAAAAGTATTTCATAATTAATTATTATCAATGCCCTTGAGATATTCCTACTGAAAATTATACTCGCGTAAAATAAGTATAATTATAGAGAAATTAACTTTGCAAGTAATACTTGACAGTTTTTTAATTCGAGGTTCTTCTCGTCTTGAGGAAATTTGCATAAAAATAAACTAAAACAAAGTTTGAATCTTCGCTCTTTGCGAGATAAAATAAAAGTGAAACTTATAGAATTCTTGTCACACCTTATAAAAGGAAAATTTTAAATGCAAATTACAAAGCAAATGTATTTTCGTTTTAATAATATTTAAAATAATTCAAATTTATGTCAGAATTCTATTTTAGTGTATGTACCTACATATTATTTATTCAATTTTCCATTCTATTTTCTAGGATTTTATTATAATGAACTTTATTTATAAACAATAAAGTACGAACTCTTTTGTATAATTTTGTTTTCCTCATGTTTTTCAACTTTTTGTTTGTGTCGTTAAACTAACGCCTACAAAGAAAAACTTTGAACCAGTGTCAGTCATAATAAATAACACGACTTTGAGTTTGAATAACTTTATTTTAATGCAAAATACAAACAACAACAAACGCTCGTAATGAGAATAAATATGTTACAAAATTTAATCACTTTATAATCGGTTGTTCATGTTATGTGCAGGGCCGGACGAAGCCTGATGAAACAAAAAGTTTACTCCTTTTTAAGAAGTAAATTAAATTAAAAAGGAGATCGCAAATAAAAATATATGTATGAATCTAGAAACATAGAAATGTTTGTTAATATAAAACAGACACCCATATTTTTACTGTAGGCGATGGTTGGCCGCGTAGGCCAGGAGTAAGTTGGCACAGTTCAATTATTTTTGATACCCACTCAAATACATATGAACACGTTCCCTGTCACTCTGTGTGATGATTGTTATTAGTTTTTCAGTAGGGGGCCGTCCATTAATTACGTAAGGATGATTTTTGTAATTTTGGACCCCCTCCCCCCGCCACGTAAGGGTACGTAAGATTGTGGCAACCCCCCCCCCTCCCCACATCTTACGTAAGGATTATTTAAAAGAAAATTAATTGTGACCCCCCTCTCCACCCCTTATATTTATAAAATATGAATAATAATATATTATACTAGCTGGCACAGTCGGCCTACCAGCCGCCTTTAGCCGTCTAGACCGTGTGGGATGTGGTTGTTCGGCCTTCGGCCTCACTCAAGAGTATCGCAGGCATACGTGTAGACCGTGGTTTTTCGGCCTTCGGCCTCACTCCAAGGTACTAAAGTAGCCTATGTTTTTCGTAGCATTGTAAATAACTTCTACACCAAATTTGGTTAAGATTGGTCAAATAGAAACGTAAAGCACGTGCACGCGTATTTGCATTGTCGATCGGTTGACAGTTTGACAGCATTCATTATTGTTTTTTAAGTTGATGCGTCCCATAGGGACGCGCATGAATGGATTATCGTGATTCCTTAAAGGAAGGCAGGCTACTCAAAATCAACTTTCCTCTCCTTTGCGAATTTTTGCACTATTTCAATACAAAAACATGCGCAGGGACCTACATAATAACTGTGCCAAATTTGGTTCCGATCGGTCAAACGGTTTAGGAGTCTATAGGGAACATACATACACACATACATCCATTTTTATATATTTAGATAGATAATAATAAATACAAAAATTTAAATTAAATTTTTATTTACATAGATGAAAAACCGTTCGTAAAGATCACCAAAGTCTGATGCCATTTTCTATAATTCACACTATTATGCCACTATGTTTAATGATTTTTAAGTATAGTGTATTTCAAATTAATTGGAATTAAAAAAAGTCTAGCATCAAATTACATTGTTATAAAAACATACAAACTTACTGTACACCTGGTACACGCGTCCACGTGGAGTCGCAAAGAGAATTTTCGTAATAGAAATATTATCCAATAATAAGTCCTTATTATAAATATTAACCAATTAGAATTACACTACTCCACGTGGAGTATGAAATGCGGGCTTTCGTTGGCGCGATAATATTATCTCTTATATTGTTTTTCCTTGCATAGTTTGTATGTTTTTATAACAACGTAATTTGATGCTAGACTTTTTTTAATTCCAATTAATTTGAAACACACTATACTATATATTTCAATATAATATGATATTTCCATTATACCTGGATATAATTACCAACATAAAAAGAAAAAATTATATTAGATTGTTAAATTTAATTTAAAAAAATATTTTAAGAAACTTAGGTAAGGAATACGTCGGACCCCTCCCCCCCCCTACGTAAGGGTCCGTAAGATATCCAATACCCCCTCCCCCCCAAAAAACCTTACGTAATTAATGGATGACCCCTAGGTACCTGTTGTATAAGCTAAAGAGCGAGAAACCGCTGTTCAATTCGTACAACCGCTATAACTTTTTATCTGATATCAGAGATCGACTTGTGAATTCTAGGAACATTGCAAATCCTGATTTCAAAATTAGAATTTGGGAATCCCCGAATGCTAGTTTTGGAATTTGTATACAAATTTTGCAAAATTATGGAAACCAGCGCTCATTTAAATTTTTGTAACATTCCGGAACACCCAAAATAAACAGGAATTATTATTCAATATAGTTTTAGACATTGCTCTTAACATTGAAGTACGACATCCACAAGTTTTATTCGTTTAAAATAAGTTATTATTATAAATATTAGATTATACTTCCTTTTCCTGTTGCGATTACTTTATCAAAGTATCTTTAATGTATGTTTTTGTAAAACGTATATTTTAATAAGTAAAATTAGGTTAATGACATGCAAATTTTATTAGGCCAATAAATTTATTCTGAATATTTTTTGCAAGATTTTGGATTACAATAAAAAGCAAATTTCCTATTTTTTATTAGAATTAGTATAATGTTACATATTATATTGTGCTTCCAATTTTAATATTAATTTTCTTAATTTCCCTTCAGCTTTCTGACTGAAATGACTTTTGCTGAAACTCGGGCATTTTTCTCACTACAGTTCTGAAATTTGCTGATACTTATTTAGTTTTTATATTTTTTTAGCCTTGAAAATGGACGAATAAAACGCGAAACGTCGGACAGATATCTCGTCTTTATTTTGACCCCTTTCCCTCAACGATACCCTAATACTAATTCTTATTTTAATAATCGGTTTGATTTCTAACAGACAAACCCCATTACAAAAATTATTATGTTTATTATTCATTAAGAGTATCAAAACCTTGCTTTATTAATTTTTTGGGGCAAGTACCCACAAATTAACGTGGATTCCGAACGACGCTCAAATAGTTTGGGAAATAATTATGGAAAAAGCAATTTTGAAAGGTCAACTAACTCATAACTATATTTGATATTTTTTGTACTTTCTTTCTTGACCGATTTTAACAAGAAATGTTAACAAGTTTGTGATTAGATGTCATAAATTTGGCAATATTTTGACATTTAACAATTTAATTTAGTCAAAATTATACTTCTCATGATACTTGCCAATCATTTTTTCGTTCCGTTTAGCCACAAAATAGGCAATTACGTAACTTAAATAGCTAATAGTACATTACGCAATATGAGAGTGAAATTATGAATATAAATAGAAATGTTTTAACTCGGAAGGCTATGTCAAACCACCGAGGTGTACTCTACCTATAGTAAGCCTTATCAAAATGAAGTGTTACATTTTCTGTGATTCGGAGCCCATGTTAAATACTAGGTTCGCTATGTGTGTGATAACACTTAAAACGCACATAGGAGAGAAGGTCGCCAACGCCAGCAAGACCTGATAAGGCACATGAAAGCAGTGGCGGTTTTAGTGAACAGGCAGGTTAGGCTTGGTGTACTCAAAAAATGTGGGCGTGACCCCCTTTTAAGCAGGAGAGCATGAATATAGTTTGTTTCAAATTTCATGACTCCAAAGTCCGCAGTGCCTATCATTGCATTGGTCGTCAAATAAACACTATGAATTAGTCTTGTGTACTACTTTACGCCTTTCGCACAGAATCATAAGAATTGGAAACATGTCCAACAGTGAGACATTCGAAATATTACGTTATGTAATTTCTTGCTCCATTTTTTGAGCAATTTCTTACGTAGCAAATTGTTCTAAAAATGGCTTCAAAAAAATAATTCTGTTGGTTACTGGGCAATTTCTTGGGCAATACATTGCGTGTGATTCTGCAAACAAAAAGGAAACTTAGGCGGAATTAAAGACGAGCAACTCCATCCGTTCGCTTAACATACTTTATGTATGAACTTTTGTGCAATTTTTTCAGTTATGAGTTGCTAACTGGTTTTCGCGAAGTAAAAGTAATTTTCAACAGTGATTTCTTGAGGTAATTGTGCATAAATCAAGCAATATTGTTTAAGTTTTGATGGGTTTCCCATTGCCATTGGCATCGCCTTTACCGTTACCATTATCATTGACATTGGTATTGCCATTAATATTGCCATTGCCATTGCCATTGCCATTGCCATTGCCATTGCCATTGTCATTACCGTTTCCGTTGCCATTACCATGGCCATTATCTTTTCCAGAAATTGATAAAGAAATTGCATGATGTAGGAAAAGCTTTATAGAAGGTACTGTTGTTCTTCCCACACGTGGGTAACATGGAGAGGTATGCCCACATGCATATTTAATAATGTTTGTGTTTGGGAGTATTCCACTCATTAGCAAATTTACCAGTGAAAACTATCAACCATACATGCCAGAATGTACTATATGTGAGCAAAGAATTTTAATTATGGATAATAATACCCTGGTTTATGGTTTTAGAAAAAAAAATCGTCTCACTGTTATCCATGTTCCCTTATACTTCTATGATTAATATTAAATACAATTTATTTTGGTATATTTGCGGCTATAGTTGATCTTTTTTGATAAATGGTAAATAATTGTGGAGTATACATACATCTTTTTCAAAAACAATTTCTTAATGTCCAACATTTTGGACATTCTTTAAAATAGAAATAAGAATAAATGTTTTAAGAGGGTTAAGAAATACAGGATGACCCTGTATAATACTTTATAAAAAAAGTCCACCCTCTAGCAGCTTTTAACAAGCTACTGGCCTACCTAATATTTTACCCCACGAGCCGCCGCTGCATGAAATAATAATAATAAGAATTAGAAACATTATAATAAATAGAACTTTTTCTTCTCTTTACCCTAAAATATTACAGTCAAATTGCCCACTCGAAGGTTAAGCATGGAAATCTTGCTTAAAACTGCGCATTTTTACTTTGATCAATAATTTGAAAAGAACTTTGACCATAATTTTTCGCTCCGTCTTTCGGTCCTTTCGCATGACGTGGCTGCTTACAGAGAAAAACTCAGAGTAAGTAGAAAAAAAAACTTCTAAACACTCAAAAATTTCTAATATTTTTGAGAGCGTATCAGCGACGCAGCTCAAAATGTCCGTTGTCAATAGATCACGAGAGTCATACCCCACCCACTGCATCTAGTCTTCTTGTAATTCTGACGAGATTAGCCTTCTGAACCCAGAACTTAGCCCCATATCCAATTATGAGGATAACGGCTCACCTGTAGATTGTTCGCAGAGAACGGACTATATCCTGGTTCCAGGAGGCCCTAAAGGGATCTTAGAAGCTTAGTGGCGACATTACAAATGTTGTTCATATGCTCCTGGAATCCCAACTTCTTGAAAGAATTTACCACTTCTATTTTGTCATTTTGAATTTTTATTATAATGTCATTATTACACGCTCGATAAGGTTTATTGCACATAAGTTTAGATTTTGCTACCGATAACTTAAGTTTATTATTAATACTCCATGATTGTGTTCATTTCTGACACGCACTTTTTAAGTCTTTCGATAAGGAGGGCTCTTGAAGAGGTAGTGAACATGACCGCAATGTCGTCCGCGTATGCGATCACATTTAGGCTCTGTAAGGCGTTAATATTGTGGAAATGGTTATCCAGAATGGAGTTCCACAGGAGGGGGCCAGGACTGTGGACACCCTTTGATGGAAGAGGTGGAGCCAGAGGTTAGGTGTACTGCTCTATTGGTAAGGTAGCGTTTAACGATGATTTAGAAATTAGTGCCGCGAACAAAGCCGGTCACCACAGATTGTCGAAAGCCCCGGCGATTTCAAAGAAAATTTCCGGTAAAGCCGTATTGGAAGACAGAGTGAAAGGGATCTTTGCACTCTGTTAATCTTTTCTTTATAATTTTTTCAAATATCTTCCCCATGGTTGGCAGCAAGATAATGGGTCTGTAATTTTTTTGGCTTGATTGATTTCCATTGGCTTTTTTAATTAGGACTTTAAGATTTACCTTGCGTGGGTAAAGGCTAATTGCGGCATTGAAGGGAACGAGGTTGCAGATCAATGTGCCAAAGACGCGGCTGTTTTACACAGTCGCATGGTATACAACCAGTTCCCTCTTAGCTATGCAAGAAGGGTGATTCGTCTTGAGGCGGCATGTACATGGGATACCGAGTACAGAAATGCCGTCCAAGGATCGACCACCCGGCAGCATTTACCTACGCTAAATGATGTTCGCTTGTTCCGAAGTGCCGTTGATACCTCCTTTGAAATGACGCAGATATTGACGGGTCACTCGTTTGCGCGCGAGTATCTTTACAGATTCAAGATCAGTCCTAGTGACGTGTGCCCCTGCGATTCAAAAAGTAGGCAGACTCTGCATCATTTATTGTCTTGCTGTCCAAAGTACACACAACATCGACACAATTACACCTTACACTGTCAATTTTACAACATTACACCTTTCGAACTAACACAAATAATCACAAATAAATTCATTACTACACAATTCATTAAATTTTGCAAAATTATTATTAATACACTTAAACAATTTAACACCACCCCTTAACTTGTCTTCAAAATGGATTTATGGATTTATGGATTTATGCTCTCACCTGCGATTTCTTACTTGTTTGAATTTTGAATTAAATCCAATTCAAATTTTGTTTAATGTTTAAATCAATTCAATTTTAATTTAATGTTATTTATGTTCAAGTTTTTACTTATTTCATTCTATTTATCAATTGTTCACCATTGTTTAATTATTATCCATCAACATTCATTAATCACCCCCATTCACACTCACCAATTCTTCATTATTGTTAAGTTTTATTAAATGTATCACCTTGCATTATTATACTCCCTTTCTAGGTGGTTAGCCTAGAGAAGAACCAGGGAAAAAAAAGATTTCCCTACTTCCAAATCTCCGGGAAGTAGGAAATACTCAGGCAACTGTTGACTGTTGAAGAAGAAGTTATAAGTGCCCATATAATGTGCGGGTATATAAGAAAATTTTTTTTTTAAGATAATGAAGTAAATCTCAATTTACATTGTTAGTAGTACTTAACTTGCTAGGTTGTGCGGCCTCAAGACCACTGGTGGAACAAAACTTTTAGCGTCTGACCACCCTGGAAGTTTTAAAAAATTGTTGTTCTTTTAGTTTCACCGTTGTAAACTTTATAGTTTTGCGAACAAAGTTATGGGTTATGAGTTTTTGGTTTATGTTATGGGTTTTTCTAGGTAAGAGTTACTAGTAATAGGTGTAGAAGTTAAAATCTTATCTCTAAATTGTATTTTTCAACCTGTCGCGACTATTTCTTGAAAACTATTGGACTTAAAATTTAGACACAATACTCTTATATATTATAATAAATATTATCTACAATGTAGCGTATGATTTTTTTGATAACGGATATCAATTCCCTATCTGGGGCGAAGAAGGTGTTAAATCCCGTTTGCGCAAAAATGTGACTTTATCTTCTTTTACGCCCCAGGTAGGGAATTTATTTCTTATTAAAGATATACATAATATGAAAATAAAATGCCAAATGGGTATTGATAAATTTTTGGTATTAAAATACATATTATAATATCTACAATGGTGATCTTGTTAATCCATTCAGGCGCGTCAGTAGTGGGTAGTTAATATGAATGTCCGTATTTTTTATATTTTGTACTTTGTTGTAAAACTTTCTTAATGAGTGGAGGTGCTCAAAGAAGTTGAAATTCAGCAACTATATTATTTCAAATCCGGGCCTGCCTAAATGCTCATACTTCTTCCACTTTCTCTCAATCAGAAATAGTACATAATGGAATATATTTTAATTGCGTTTTGGCTGTATATTAATTTTAAGTATGATTGTTTCTAATCCTAATTCTTTATATTTTATAATCACGTAATATTTTTAGGTGAGTTTTAATAGTATCCATAAAGAATTTTATCGTTGTGCTTATTTTTTGTTTATGAAACATAAATTACTTAATTTTTTTAAATCGTCATAAAACATGCAATAATTGCTTTATTGTACTTACCTACATAATTTAAATACCCTATTTGTACACGCAAAACTTTAATGGGTTTTGTATGATTTTCACGGAATGTGACTGTAATTCAAGAGCGGATCCGGCCCATGTTCATGGTGGTCGGGGTAATATCACAAAATGAAGGTTTTTATAAATTTTTTTTGTACATTTCTGGCCCCCCCCCCTATATCCTGCCTTACTTTAATGAAATTATTTTTGAGACTTTCTGGAAAAAAAATTTTGATACAAGATATCGCTAAAATCATTATGAAGCAATTAATATTATTGAACGTCTAGTTTTGTTATTATGACTCTCCGTCTGATTCATAATGATCCAATGACCTTGCTCATGGTCACTAAACTCATTAATAATCAGGTAATATTAGGAGATCTAAAGGCGGGTTCTCACAATTCAAATTTGTTGATCATCTTTGGTCAATGGTTAGATCATAATTTTTTTTTTTGATCAACTTGACTAAACATTTTTAATTGATTTTTAACAACTTGCCTTAACAGACTGATTTCATTAGCTTAAGTACCGGTTAAGAACCGTCTACGCTTGGAAGGCAATGGCAATCCACCGAGATAGTCTGCCATGAAAACCCTTTTCAAAATTGAGTTTATTGCGCGTCACGTGGTTTGGAGCCCACGTTAAACTGTATGGCCTTTATACATTTCAAATCACTTTGAACTGTATATCACAACATACATTGGGAGAAACTGTATGTAAAGTATATTCTAATTAGTACCTACATAAAATTTTATGACAATTTTATTACTACAAAAAAAACATTAGATGCTTTTATATTTCAATTAATCTGCGTTTATTTACACATTATACTTCTTTGTTAACTATTAGGTGCGTGGGTTGCGGTTTTATAGTCTGACCCCGGGGACAGTGGCCGGACAGAAGCTCAAAGGATAAAAGCCCATGAATAGGTACTAATATATTATCATACACTATATACATTATTTATAAGAATAAGAATATATTGGAATGGAAACTTGTTTAAATTTAGGAAACATTTTATTTTAGCGTTTAGGGCAAGAAAATTTTTATAGTGTCATACCATATACTATGTGTGTAGGTATAAAACACTTAAAAGAATATCCGTTTTTTGATTTCATTCATACTTTTTTTATTAATTTATATTTTTAAGCTATTAAAAATAGATTGAAATTATAAATTAAAATAGTAGAACTCTCATATAAAAAATATAATATTATGCGATATAACACTTAGAAATAACGAACGGTCGGTCAAAACCAATAACAATTAAAGTCCCGATTAAAATTCTACTACTTCTACGTAGTAAATTTTAATTCGTTTATAACGAACTCGTTATAATAAATAAAATTAAAAATTTCCTATTGCAAGAGGAAGGTTTATATAATAGTATACTGTTAAAATTTTACATGTGAATGTACTCGTATTATAAAAATTTTGAATAAATCGATTTTGAAGTTAGCAAATTTAACATGTAAAAGCCGACCGACGCGCGGGAATTCCGCGCGTCGAATTCTGTTGACGGTACGTGTGGAATGGTATACCCTAACACTTAGAAAATTTTGTCAGATGCTGCTCGCACGTCCTACAGGTAACATGACTCGAATCCCGGTTTTCTTGAAGAATGGCGCCTTCAAGTATGTTTAGCTTTTGCCGCGTAACGGCCAGGCGATGAAAAACCGGCCGGAGCTGCGGTAGCAGCGGAGGCTCAGGTTTTTCGATGCCCACAGCCGGAGGAGTCTCGAATCCAAACCCCAAAATTTCAAATTCGATTTTTTCAAAATTTTTATAATACATTTGCATGTGAAATTTTAACAATATACTATACAAAACTTGAAATTCAGGATTATGTCACCGAATTTAATTCGGACGGCATCATTCAGCAGTTCCTTATTTTATAAACCTTCCTCTTTGCAATAGGAAATTTTTAATTTTATTTGGGGTGGTCAACATTAGGTAACTCCTCCCGAACACACTAATAACTTTCCCCCATTTTATGAGATCTATTATGACGTCATAACGGAAAAAAGACGCCGAACTTGAGAGTTTTCGGTTTAAGTTTAAAATCTTCGTATAAATTTTACTAATTTTTTGTAACTTCCTTATATACAACTTCAAGCTGCTCTGAATCCTTTGATGCATTTACAAGATATAATTGTATCTATGGAGTCTTTACTGATGCCGATTAGGGGCCCCTACTAAATCTCTAGAAATGCTCCTGCAACATCGCATCCTATTTCGACCTTCATGTCGACCCCCCAGTCTCTGTAGTCGTTATAGACTGTAGCTAACGGAAAAGGATGAAAGGTGAGCTTTCGGCACTTTGAAACCGAAATAGATTGGCTAACAGAGAAAACTCGGACAGAAAATCCTCAGAATATTTTGGAAAATATACAACACGTTCTCCAACCGTAAGAAACAACATCAGATCACATGTTCCAATAGTAGAGGACAAAAAGCTCGCTGATTGACTACATTCTAAGCAACAAACAGATACATCCAAAGAATGTCATAGATATGCGTATCCTAGCTTCTGCAAATTTGGGGTCGGATCAGGGATCATCCAACGTGGCCTAGGTGTTTGTTAATTGCTACGCCTAGAATAGTGACCGAGTCTCATAGAGGTATTTGGGATCCATTGGGGTAGAACCTAATGATCGGCGTTTTCCTTCTTCCACACGCCACAACAGTCTCGAATTCCTCACGGACCATGGTTTTTATCACATGTGGAGTAACGACGTAACGAACAAGACAAACAGGAACAATTTCCTAGTCTAAAATGAATTAAGAAGAAGAAGAAGAAGAGAGACTTTATGTAACAGGATCTCTGGTGCACCAGAGAGTGATAGTTGTGTAAGAAATAAGCTGTCTTTGGAGGTTTTCCGACACCATACTATTGAATTCTTATTGTTTCCGTACCAAGCTTCAATTTGGTGATACGTTCTTAAAGAATACTGCCGTGCAGTTGCCTGACCAGAAAGTAAAGATGTAAGGTTGAAAGGATTTTTTGTCAAATCGCAACGATTTTGCGAATAATTCGAACCTTAATTTATCCAGAGAATCTCAGTTGTCCTTTCTCTATAAACGATGTTTTTTCCTATTTATCTGGCGCAAAAGCAGTTATCAGATAAGTGAAATGACACTCGATTATCTGTAAATCCTCGGATAGAACAACCTTCTAGCACTAACAGTTCTCTAGCTTTAAGCTTTACAATTAGATCATTTTTAAGTACGTTATATTATAAGCAAACATCGAAACAATATTATGAGGTTCTTTGGACAGCTGTATCTGGAAATTCACAAAAGCTAGTGTTAAGATGAGAACTCTGAGATAATTATCGATAGATGGTGTAAAAATCTAAAGCTGATCAGAGCCAGTAGATTTACAGAGTACCGCATTCGAAGGTGCGACCGCCATGTTTTACCTGTCAACTTTGAAAAAACAGGGGAGCAGCACGTATTTGGGTACCACGATTTGAAAAATTCTCTATAGATATTCGTAAAGCTGAAGGTTTATATAGTAGAACTACACAAAAAAATTTTCGGAAAATACCTGTTTAACCCTAAAAAACAGCACTTAAACATGATCTCCCATTGGCTGTGAGTACTCTTAAGCCACACCCCACCCCGACTTTGTAATAAATAGTTGAATAATTTCCGATTACTATTTTTGTGTCCTTCTAACCTTTTTGCGTTAAACTTGGAAAAAATATCCCTGAATGCGACAGATCTAAAAGACGATAGATCCGAAAAAAACGAATCTTGCAACGAACGAACAGTAAACTTGGAAAAGTTTGGGCATTCTGATTAACTGCACGATGTTTATGTTATGTTTGGGTTTAGCAGTGAATACTTACCCTAAAGAGCATAAGAGCATGTGTCCTCCTGTCCGAAATCGTAAACAATAACTATCCAAAAAAATTTAATTCTAAAACTAACAAAATTTGTGTGTAAATAAGTCAAATACGAACCTATGCCAAACATCAAATACAATAACGTAATCAAGTCTTCTGATGAAGAGAAGATTGAAAAACTGATCTTTCTCTAAGCACATAAGAAAACGTTAAATCAACAATCAGCGAAGGATAAAGAAATCGAAAAAATCGTAAACCAATTAAAAATGTATTCGGAAGAAGACAGGCGTGCGAGGAGGAGAAGGGAGAGATAGGGGGGTTCGGAGGAGGAGGGGTGAGGAGGAAGAGGAGCGCTCTAGCAAATAATATATTAAGATATTCCGTTTTTGCCTCTCAAATTGCTGTTTCCCGTAACAATAAAAATTGTCAAATTTATATCGCTCTTCCAAAGCACAATAAACCTAGGAATGAAGCTACAAGTTACCTTTCGATAAGTTTACTATCGGCTTTAAGCACGGTGTTCGAGAAACTCTACTGGAAGAACTAAAGAAGCATTTGGAGAAAAAACACACGATAATCGATAAACAATTTGGATTCAGACCGGGACACAACCACCACACATCAGGTTGCTCGTATAAAATCAGTGGCGGCTGGTATGTGGAGGAAGACGGGCCCCCCCCCCCCTTTATGTAGAATAGCACTCGGAATAATATTGTTTATTATTATTAATATTTATTATAATCCTAATTATTATTGTTTATTATTTCGTGTATGCGAATACACTTCTGGCACCATGGTAGTTTGCTACTGAATATTTGCGACAATCCGGCGTTGCTTGGACCGTAAACGGTAGCTTGGATTTAAAATACTTCGCTGAAAAGTGAAAAATGTAATTTGTAAGTGCCTCCTCCTAATTATAGCAAACCATGAGGAGCCTCCAGTAATGAACAGGTTAGTTTTAAACAAACCCCTCTTGAAGGTAGAAGATTCGCGATCATAAATTGATTTTTACCCCCCACCCCGCCCCGATTGGAATAAACAACGGTATTGTGGACCACAAGCACAAATAGCTAATAACAACTTCGAATTTTGTTACGATTACGTAATAAATCCTTGAAAAACCCTTTTCAGGTCAAATCAATTTACTTAAATAAACAAATGCTGTTTGGACAGGACGACAGTATGTCGTGCATGTCAAGATACAAATGGGAGAGTGGAACATATACTTGATCTTTGTGATTGGCTATTGATGTTCATGTTGATGTAATAGCGGATTACCGTAAAAGTCACGTGCCCTCCTAGCCAAAATCGAAAACAACAACTGTTAAAAACTAATAATATTAATGTTAAGTAAATAACAATACTCGTACAATAAATTTATATTTTTGCTCTCGCTTTAAATTTTGGCCTCCTCCCATTGATCGTCACCATTGAAAATGAAGTTGTAAAAAGTCGGCGGCTGCTGGGACCGGGTGGTCTGAGGGGTAAGGAATATTCCCCAGCGTATGGAGATCAAGATGACCGTGTTGATATGTTGCAACGTATTCCGCACTCCCCCCCCCCCGCGGTTCTTCCTTTTATTTAGATTTTGTGTCATACCTCCGCCTCCGCCTGCGAAGACCGCTGGGTGGTTTGAGTAGCTTAGTGGTTGACGTTGCCGGTCCCAAGCCCGGATAAAGGAGGAGGGTTGGCAGGCCGGGTTAGCAGCTCACCTGCCATAAAACAATGATAACGCTCAAAGTACCATAAAATATATGCCTCGGAACCAGGACGGAATACACGGATAAACGAAACGGCGAGAACACGGAAAAGAAGAGAATGGAATTCAAGAATAACTAGAATGGGTAGTTGGAACATAACCTCATGGGCCAAAAGAGAACAAGAAGTCCTTATAGAAATGAACAGACATAGCATAGATATATGCTCGATCTCGGAAACAGAAAAGAAAGGAAAGGGAAACATCAAATGTCAAAATTATTGTATGCTGTACAGCGGAGTAAATAAAGAAGAGCGAGCCCAAGCAGGGGTGGGCCAGCTTGTCCACGAAAAGTTTGAAAAACACATTGAAGACATAATATGTTGAACTGTATTTCAAGGCTAAGCCAATTTCGGAAATATTCAAGAAAATAAAAATAAAAATTAACATGTTAAAAAATTGAAATGTAAAAATTATTGTAAAATAAAATTAAGAAGAAGGGGGAATTTGGAAAATGGATATCCTTGTGCGCAAATAGCAAGGAACTTTTGCGTTGGAAGGAGAAGGGGGTCAGTCTACGCCGAGCAGTGGAGCAGATAGGACGCTTGAACGGAGTCAACGCCGGACAGTCGAGCGGAGAGGAGACTTAAAAAGTCTACGCCAGGCAAGGGAGCGCATAGGACGCTTGAGCGAGTCGATTGTAAAAATTTTGTAGAGTTAATTTGTTATAAATAAAAAAGGAAAATTTAAGTTTTAAAATTGTAAGAGTGCGTTTTATTAAAGTGAATAAAGTGTTTTGGAAAAAAAAATAAATTTGGAGAAGTGATTCAAGAATTCACGGATTTAAAAAAATAAATGGTTGGTCCGTGGACAAAAAAGAACACGTCAATATATAAACGAACGACTGATTCATACAATCTTCAATTTTGTAACATGTAAAATTCATATCATAAGCGCTTATGCACCAGACATAAGCAAGCCCAAGACAGACAGAGTATAATTATTCTTCAACCAACTACAAAAAGTAATACTTAGATGGGATACCTACAACTGAAAAAATGTTCCTGATGGGTGATCTTAACTCAAGAATCGGAAATACAAGTGTTCCTGGAGTGATGCAAAGGTTTAATGAGGATACCTTAAACAACAATGGTGAAATGCTAATAGCTATATGCGCACAAAATTAATTGAGAATAAATAACACCTTTTTCCCCCATAAATGGCAATATAAGTGCACATGGGTCAATTTGAGAGGACAAGAGTCCATTATAGACTATGTAATCACCAATAGAAAAATTCACCCTAGCCAAGTTCTTGATGTCCAGGTATTGAGCTCTGCCAACGTTGGATCTGACCACAACTTAATCCTATGCAAATTCCGCTGCAATATAAAACCACTAAAGCACCAAAAATGTAATAAATACACAACAAAATTTAACATAGAATCGTTTACAAACGAAAGTACCAAACGCCTCTACAAGGAAAGGCTAAAGAACCATATCAACTGCAATTTGGGAGAGGCTGAGCTCAAACATCTTAGACAGTGCCAAAGAGGCCATTGGAGTAAGAAAAGTAAGACTTACAAGGGGAAGTTTATCATGCGGCATAGCCGATTTTGATAAATTTGAAATTGGTAAAACTACACCTTTTCCACAAGTAATTCAGAAATCGTCAACCATTATTCAGATTTGTCAATTGATATTCAGAAATCATCAACCGTTATTCAGATTTGTAAATTAATATTCAGAAATCGTCAACGGTTATTCAGATTTGTCAATTGATATTCAGAAATCGTCAACCATTATTCAGATTTGTCAATTGATATTCAGAAATCGTCAAATTCAGAAATTTCTAATTCAGAAATCGTCAATTTTAATTCAGAAACCGACAAATGAAAATTAGAATGAAATGCAAAAGTGGGGCTTTTACAGTGCAGAATAAGGCTTTAATAAAAATCTAAAAAAAATAACAATATTTTAATTTATTTTTTTATATAAGTAATATTATAAGAAAAACATAAATTATTTCACAACAATATGTTAAGGTGGGGAATTGACAAACATCGGGGAAATGACCGCCAACGTCGCTACTGTCGAAAATATTTTTAATTTAATTCAGTTTCACACCTTTTGGAATAATCCATTTGTGGTATTCATTTCCAACAGATGTCGCACCAATATGTACATTAGTGACAAAGACAAAAATTATGTTCATAATAATTGAACATAATAAATTGAACAAAACCTCTATTATGTTCAATTAAAATATGCTCATATAAAATATTTTAACTAAAAATATGCAGGTAAATTCCGATCCTACCAGTCCGACTGAGTACAACGCCATCACCATGACACACCGTGAATTATTTTTCGCAAAAACTGCCTAAAATGGTAGTAATGATAAACGAAACTGTAGATTGATTATAACTGTTATAAATAAACTTTTATCAATTTAATTTGATAATCTGTAAACTTCACGAGTGTATTCGTGTTTCTAGAGAAAGACATTTTGGTTTGGAAAATTTTTTTTTTTAGGTTACAGTTTTTATTTTTATGACTATATTTTAGGCACAATTTTAATAATTCATCTCTAGAAACACAGATCATAGTTTTTTCTACAGGAACCTGATTTGCTAAATGTCATATATGATATAGTTTTTCTTAGAATAGCGAAATTCAAAGGGTCTGTATAGCGTATATTTATACATTCATTCGCACCCTTAAAGAAATTTTTAGCGAATAACTTAGCGACCGACTGGCATATCTTCCATTGATAAGGCTGCTACATGATGTATTGTGCAGTGTTGCGCAGCACCAGCACAATCGCCTCCATTTACGGTGTCCTTGGCCCGATCTATTATTTCCTCTAAGTAGACCAATCTTTGTTCCCCAAGATAATGCCCCGCGACATTGGGAACTCGAATGTTGCTTTTGGCTTCTGACTAGATTTTCGACCAAATATACTCAATGGGATTTAGCATTGCAGAGTATGGGCCAAGTCGCAACAGAGTTGCTGTCGTCCCAGTAAAGACCGTTTCCAGTCTTGAATGGCAAGGTGCATTGTCCACAACGAGTACTAAATCGGACAGTTGATTTCCCATATCGTTCCATTGTTGCAGTAATGTCCTTACAAAATCACATGCTAATTGTGAAGTAAATGAACCTCTTCTGTGTTCCATAGCTACAACGCCAGCCACAGAAATTGCTCCAATTAAATGAATGTTAGTTGACAAATCTGAATTACAATACACGATTTCTGAATATCAGTTGACAAATCTGAACTACAATTCACAATTTCTGAATATCAGTTGACAAATCTGAATTACAATTCACAATTTCTGAATATCAGTTGACAAATCTGAATTAAAATTCACAATTTCTGAATATCAGTTGACAAATCTGAATTACAATTCACGATTTCTGAATAACGGTTGACGATTTCTGAATTACTGGTGGAAAAGGTGTAGATCGAATTTCATTAGGTCTATAATTTTTTTTTGAGTGAATGAGGTGTCCTTCCGACGTAATTGACACTTGAAATTTCGCCGCGCCACGCCTCCCCAGTGCAGCGATTGGTAAGTCAACATTATCTTTAGAATACAATAAATTTTTTTTTCTAAAATTTGTTAAAATATTTGATATTGTGATCGTTTTCGTTAAAAATTACAGGCAATTAACTTATTTTTATAAATAGTTTATGTAACTTTTAATTTAAAAATAAAAACAAAAGATGAGTTTAACAGCTTTATACAACTCAATGATAACAAGAGAAGTAGATGGTCTAATGGTTTAGGTGATCTGCTTGCGGAACGAATCGCCCAGGTTCCATCCTTGCTTTGGCGGATTTTTTTTTAATACATTCGTTATGAAATTATTAATAAAATATCACGATTGAAAATTAAATTCTGTCCTTTTCTTAAATTAAATTGAATAAAAGGAGAATTATAAAAAAAACATTTTCAACAAAACAAAAAAAACATAATTTATGTGATGGTAGGAGTAGGAGTTTCAGAAACACGAAACCATGGTTTAATGATGACATAAAAAATTTTGTATCTAAGAAAAGACAGGCATATCTGAAATACAGAAGTAACAGAACACCGGAAGAATATGGGAAATATAAGCAAGTCAGAAACGCAGTTAATGGTCAGATATTATTACTTAAAGCCCGTCTTACATCAGGATATTTCTGGCGTCATTTCTTGAGCCATTTCTGCGCAGAGACGAGTTCATAGTATTTGCGCGTGCGTATACCGTTGTGCGCAGAAATGGCTCAAGAAATGACGCCAGAAATGTCCTGATGTAAGACGGGCTTAAGAGAGAATAATGGGCAAATTTTACAAAAGATGTGGAACATGATCTTTATGGCAGCCAAAAGAAGATATGGAATATGCTGCGCAACAGTAAAAAACCCTAAATGAGTTCGTTCAAACAAGCACAATATCTAAAGAAAAATGGGTGAGCCACTTCAAACAACTGTACGACCCCACTGCATGTAATACGGACGACAAGATAGAGGAAATCCTCGATAATGCTGAGGAAGACGAGGAGGAGCATGACGAAATGGATATTGGACTGGGCGACTTAACAAATGCAATCACAAAGCTCAAAAACAGAAAATCCCCAGGGATCGATCAAATACCAAATTAAATGATAAAATACGGGGGAAACTATTCAAGAAAATATTTACAGATGGAAGTATTCCTGATCAATGACGGACAAGTATAGCTATCCCGATATTCAAAAAGGGGGCCAAAAAAAGACCCAAAAAATTACAAACATATTTTGAGCTGCCGGAGCTGTAGCCTTAAGAAAGATATGAGGGTGCTATACAAGTGACGTCAGGTGGGGTTCCTTATTTGACCTTATTAACATCCGCCAAACTCTATATCTAATCTGAGTCGGTATCAAAACTAAACTTGGAAGCCTTAAAAAAAGGAGGGCCAAATAAATGACGAGTCCAAAAGTGGCGATCGTACCTACCTTCCCCTGCAGAAGGAAAGCTTCCCGAACAAAAACCAGTATACTATTAAAACAATCTTAAGCCACCCAATCGAATCTATCGGAAGGAAACGGTACAAAATATCTCTAACTCGGACTCAACAAATCTCAAATTTAACGGACTAATCTCCGAAATATTGTCCTTCTCCGGCTCTAATTTCTAACCTCTCTTCTTTTATCGCTTCCAATCCGCGCAAGTCTACTTCTCACCTCTAGCACCGGGTGCTTCGAAATAGCTTGCTACACCATGTTTTTTGAAAGACACTTAAAATTGTTATTAGTGTGTCTTCTTTTAGGATCTCCTAGGATGGAAAAAACATAGTAGGTGTTGAGTGCAGATTTGAAATAAAACAATTTAAGCTCCACTTTTCCTGGAATGTTTTTCCTAATTAGGGCTTATTTACGCCTTGGGGGAATGATTGTATAAAATGTATTATCCCGTAAAGTGTGAACACAGCTTGCGGCGAATGTGGTTGTTTCAACTTTCCAACATCCTGTACATTTAATGGAAAATTACAATGCAATCACAAACCACGTAATTACGACTTGAAAAGTTCCAACCCTTCACAATACTTATAATTGGTGAATTTCAACATTAATTAAAACTTCCCATTATTATCAGCACGTGGATAATATAATAAATTATTGAATTATTATTTTTTTGTAATGTTTTAATAGACCTACTTATTTTCAGCGATTGGTAGTTCCGATCGTCAAGGTTGAAGTGAATAACGTCAAAAAGATTTAAATAAATTGGTATGTTTGCGTTATTAATTTAATTTGATTCACGTTTTCTTCATTTCGATATAAGAATTACAATATAACCGTAAATTAATACCTCACTTATGTTATCTTATTTCAAATTCTTACAACCTATGTGTTCTTTTGTGTTTTAGACCTCTTGTATATAAGGCGGCGTTAAACCTAATATTTATAGGTATTTTGGTTTCGGTTATTTGTCGACAAGAATAAATTACTATGGAGGCCCTTATACCGGTAATAAATAAGCTTCAGGATGTGTTTAATACCGTCGGATCTGATGCCATCCAATTACCTCAAATTATTGTAGTGGGAACACAAGTAAATAATTTGTTTGACTTAAATTATTACTGTCTAATTTAACTCGATGTTGTAGAGTTCTGGAAAGAGTTCCGTTATAGAAAGTTTGGTTGGGAGATCTTTCCTTCCTAGAGGCACCGGTATTGTAACACGCAGACCTTTAATTTTACAGTTGGTTTATTGTCCAAAAGATGATAAAGAGCACCGTTCAGCAATCGACGGTATGTCTTACTGTTTCATAACCCTCATTGCATAAACATGACTAACATAAAATTGACATTCGGTCTTTTCCTTTTAAAAGGAACCTTGGATTTGGAAGAATGGGGAATATTTCTGCATTCCAAAACCAGAATTTATAGCAACTTCACGGAAATTCGTAACGAAATCGAATTAGAAACCGATCGGGTTGCTGGATCCAATAAAGGAGTATGTCCTGAGCCAATCAACTTGAAGATCTTTTCTGCTCGTGTAGTTAATTTAACTTTGGTAGATTTGCCTGGAATAACGAAGGTTTTTATTTAGTTATATAATTGTTTCTTGTGGTACTACAATTCTCAACATTTGTAGATGCCTGTGGGCGACCAGCCTGAAGATATTGAACAACAACTTAAAGATTTGATTATAAAGTACATGGCAAATCCAAATTCGATCATTTTAGCGGTTGTTACAGCTAATACGGACATGGCTACATCTGAAAGTCTGAAAATTGCTAAAGACGTTGATCCTGATGGACGTCGAACTTTAGCTGTTGTTACCAAGTTAGATCTGATGGATGCAGGTATGTCGAAGACTTTGTATGTGCATGCTGTTGAAATTAGCTATGAAAATGGTTTTACTGGGGTAAATTATGGTATTTTAAGATTTACTTCTTTTTCATAAGTTCAAAACTAATTTTGTTCTGTTGATTAAATGAAACTGTAATTTAATAATATGATAAATTTTTATCTCGTTTAAGAAGGAGTTGTCAAAAACCAAATTTGATACGTAACACCCCTGAACAACAACCTGTTTGCTTGCAAAGTGACCTCCAAAATTTCATATAAAAATAGATCGAGTTTGGTTAGTTGACTAAACTAAAAAGACTAAACGAGACTGCGAAAAAATCAAAAAGAATTTTTTGTAGAACAAGAATTATCTAAAAAAAAGTCTCTAAGATATATGTTTTGTCTTTTGAAGTTATCCTCTCGATATGCCAACTGAAATAAAATCGTGATTTTTGCCAATGCGTCAATTTTACTTAAGATTGATGGAGACAACGTAAACATGAAATTAAAAATCTGAAAAATTCATGATTTAAGAGTCTATAACCGCATAAAAGTTGTCTAGAAATGATTTCTGTTTGCACTTTCTGGTTAAAAGCTGGAACTTGTTTTAAATCGTTACTAAATTCTTCTTTTTGCATGAACATTGAAGAAAAAGCGATTAATTAATAAATAGTTTATTTTTTGAACTACTTATTGGGCTGACGATATTTTTATTAAATTAGTTGTATCCATAATGCCATATAGCCGTTTATTACAATTTTATTTCAGAATTCAGGTAGTAATAATAAATTGCGATACAAATCTACCTTTCCTCGAGTTACGCTTACACATATGTATATTATTTAAAAATTCCAGAGTAGCAATATCAGAAAATTTAAAACGCCATTATATTCTCGAAACTGTTATTTCCTACAACAGGAAGACTTTTTTGACGACAATGACGATCAACAGAATTTACATTAGTAGTGATTAAGGAACGATTTAAAACAAGTTCCAGCTTTTAAACACAAAGTGCAAACAGAAATCACAATTTGACGAGCCGTGAACTCTACTGTAATATAATTTCTACATATAAAAAAAAAAGATTTTCGCCTCCTATTTAAATTTTTATTAGCGCCGTAAAACTTAACACTATCAACACCACAGTTTTGCTTCAATTGTTAGTACTTCAAGAAGTATTGATCGAAGAATAATGTTGATTTTTATACTTATAGGTAATAATATTCTCTACAATTTTGATCTCTTATCATTTGCTCGTAAATTAAACCATTCGACATTTATGGTTAAAATATGCATCCATGATTGGAATATGAAATATGATTCAACCCACATCAGTAAAGTTCTGAGTAATTTAACTTCAAACATTTTAGTGTGCATAAGCTTTTGGGGAATTAATATCGGCAATAATATTACATTGTTTTACCATAATACAAATTTTGATGTAATGTATGCAAAGGCGAGTTAAACTTATTTTTTTCCTTTTTGTGGGATGGATTGTTTCTGCACAACTACAGTTACTCACAAAAGGATTCGTACCCTATAATAAATTTCAATAAATCGTTTGTATCTTAATTGTTTATTAATAAAAAAATTGGCTATGTGAACATTGCATAACTTTCCCCATTCTGTTCTAGCGTCACAATTTTTCGGTAAAACACATGAATAATAATAAAAACACAATATTGTGCGATTAATACTATTTTTTCACACCCTAAAAAATTATAATAATATCCTGGTTAATTATATAAAAAAGTGGATATTTCTTGTTTTAAATGTACTTCAAAGTGGATATTTCTTGAAAAACTCTTAAATACCTACCCACCCCTTTGTCATGATGTCAATGTTGAAAATGGACCGATGATGTATAATCTCATTATAAAATTCTCGGTGAACTATACGAAGTCGGTATCGAAAGTAATTTGCTCATAATTGCATAAAAGTCAAAGTTTTTCTTCGATTATTCCATTCCTATTTCAACAACCAATCGAATTCACAAATGTGTTTTGTTTCGACCAATCACATGTCATTTTGAAGTTTTGCAAGTGATTAAACTCTCTCTCAACATGCGATTAAATTCGATTAAACTCGATGTAGCTTTTTGTGTGTAGTAGCCTTTGGTAACAACTGTCATAAGTCATAATTGCAAATATTACCATGGTAATTATTTATTTAAACAATATTGTAATAGAGAAAAATGTGTTCTAACAATGTTCTGCGTTTTAATAATTATTCCGATATCGAAATTAACGATGCTATTGAAGAATGTGTTCCAAAAAACACAAGGAAAACGAAAGCTTCCATTTGGAAACAATTTGAAATTTTCTGTGCCGAAAGAAAGTATACCCTTCAGCAGTTTACAACTTTGACTGAGATTGGCAATAATATATTAACGGACTGGGCATACAACATGAAAAAAATCAATGGAGAAGACTACAAAGAAGGAGTTGTTAAAACTATATGGAATATAACGGCAAAAATGATACAAGAAAAATATTTCTCGGAGTTTGGCAAAAATTTCGACCCATTTAAAGATCTGGAGTTTAAAAAGGCAAGAGATGCTAAAAACGCTAATCGAAAACGTTTGCAAGCCATTCCAGAAAAACGAAGACAACTCAGTTGCCCTTACAAACACAGATATAAAAAAAATTATGTACCTATGGAATGAGGACACTCCCGATGGGCTTCAAAAACGATTCTATCATATAGCAGCATACGAACTAGTTTGGAGAGGTGGAGAGGCATCAAAATGTAAGACTTTTTATTTCAAGTTTGAAAAAAAATCCGACGGGACTTTAACAGATCGTTTGGAATATAATACTATATTCTCAAAAACATGCCAAGGAGGTGAGAAGAAATTAAGTGACAGTAAGTGGCTTACTCGAAATTTAGATGACCCTACAATTAGCCCGATTCGGTTATTTAAAAAATTAATTAGTAAGCGTACAGAAAAAATTAAAACTGATCGATTCTTTTTAACACCTAATTCCTCATGGAATAACGAGTATTCTAGTGGATGGTTTAAAAATATGCCTCTAGGAGAAAATCAAATTTCGAAGTGGATGCAACATTCAGCAACAAAAATTGGATTAGATGTTAAAAACAATAAAATAACTAATCATTCAAACAGGTCTAGTGCAGTGTCAAATTTAGCAAAAGCAGGAATTTCTAGTGAAGAATTGATCAAAATTACCGGCCATGCCAATACAAAATCAATTGATCCCTACCTGCAGCTGGACGAAAGTCACCATACAGATTTAGTTTCTAATTTAAGATGCCATGAAAGTACATCTCGTAATTCTGAAAATTCTAATCAAAATTTAAAATTGGTCAATCATGCTGAAGAGTCAACTAGTAATACTATTAACTATAACAATTGCACATTTCACGTGCAAAATATGATTTATGGTAAAGATTGTAATAATTAAATTCTAATAGCATTTTCCACTTATTAAAAATTGTAAAATTTCGAACAGTGTTTGTTTTTTTTATAAGGAATGAAATAATCTCCCTATAATCTACGCGAGGTTCACTTTTTATTTGGATAAAATTGTTTTTGATTGACTCAAATATGGATAGCCATAAGGTAATAACTCTCGAATTAAGGGATCTACAAAAATTGCTCAAGCTACGCTTTCGCAATTTTTAAAATCCCCTTAATTCTCGAGTTATTTCCATGGCTATCCATATTTTCGTCCAAAAACAATTTTATCCGATAAAAAGTGAACCTCTTGTGGATTAACCCCCGATTATTTCGACAATTGAATTTTTATTTTCAAAGTATGAACCCACAATCGACTTTGAAAATAAAATTAAATATTAGTTATCGGTTTGGAAGATCTCGATTAATGTAAAACCTCGTTGGCATCTTTCTTAATAATTTTGCAAAAAGTTTTGCATTTGTCCTCGAGAACAACACATATTTCGTGTGCTGATCCTAGTTTGGTGTTGGCATTCACAATAAAATCCATATCGGTAACTACTATCGGTAACTACTAATATCGGTTTGCTACTGCGGTAGAAATTTTGACCGTAACTCTTGTATCTAATAAAATAAAGAGAAGATTAAAACTCATGTTTACACCGCAATTGGAAAATGTAAAAAACTCTACCGAAGCAAGTTTCATCGATTTACATATAATTGGTCCAAATTCATAATGTCCAATTAACCGAAAGGTATAAAATTTGGCGAAAATGTGAACATTAACTGCAGGCAACTATTCATAAACTGGTATCGTAAAAATATAATAGCAAAACACTTTTAAAGTAATCCACCACCACCAAAAACATGTAACCGAACAAAATTCGTCCGACTCACTTATACCGGGTGAAGTTGCAAGAAAAAAGATTTTCCAATGGTGAAATTTATTCGAAAAATAAACACAAAGCGATTCGTCGCCTAAAAAGACCCAAAAACTCGTAATTTTTATATTTCAATTTCACACGGACACCTCCAAAAAGTTTGGTTATTTACTAATTTGCTCAGTCTAAATGACTTATATTCACAATTTGCGTAAGTGGCAGCCTACAAATTCTGCAAGTGTTCAATAATTTCGTTTAATATGCTGCTTTTTCAAATTTCACCCTGCACCGCCACATCGTAAATTTCAATCATTTCTTAAATTTCATTTGCTTTGGTAGAGATAAGTTGGGGGCGTAGCGAGTCGGCGCGAGTACGTACGCACTCGCAAAAGCCCAACTTGACTAACCAGGCGCATCAACGGTACCAAAAAGCTCGCTGCGCTTGCTTCCGAGTAGATTTATACAAAAAAGTGCTAAAATCAAAATCCATCAAACGACCTGTCAAAATTTATTAATTTTTAAAATTATCCGATATTAACGTTGACGTGCTTTCTTTTCTCTCTCTGTCGTTTAATGTGTGTGCGAGTGCAAAGGGAGAGGGTACGATTAAAAAAAGCATCCGGTTTAGTATGGTAAATGGTGGTCCAAAAGTAATAAACACCGAACTTTTTTTCATTTCGTTCACCATTTCCCTAATTTTGAACGGATTTTTACCATTTTTATCTGGCCTCTAAGTTTAGCCGTGATATACTACGTGCATACCAAATTTCATGACATTGTGTTTAGCGGTTTAAGCTGTGCGATTGATACTAATTTTTTCGCACAGTTACACACATACATACACACATACAGACGGACATCAATAAAAAATTGATGAAAATGTTATCAGGGCATCATAACGAATCATTTAATACCAAAATTTCAATTTTCGATTTTTGACCCGATGACAATACTTTCCCTATACATACGTTAATACGTATGGGGAAAGTAAAAATTAGTTATAATTATATTTATTTAACAAAGTGATTCTTTTAATTTGTACAATTTAAAAAAAATTAATTGGTTTATGGTTAATTATTTCTGTTTACATGCAAATTTTATGATTTTTTTAAAATTTTACTAATTACAAGAATCACTTTGTTAAATATAATTATAACTAATTTTTTTTTAATAAATACTAAAATAAAATAAATAAGATACAAACGATTTATTGAAATTTATTATAGGGTGCGCTTCCTTTTGTGAGTAACTATAAATTAAGTCAATAAATTAAGCCCACCCTGTTTATTATTAATTATTTAAAATTTACAATTAAAACAATAAATTGTGTAATATATTTATATTAACATTT
Source organism: Podabrus alpinus (assembly GCA_932274525.1). Lineage (NCBI taxonomy): Eukaryota > Metazoa > Arthropoda > Insecta > Coleoptera > Cantharidae > Podabrus > Podabrus alpinus. The sequence continues at coordinate 28,832,782 of OW026451.1, forward strand.
TTATTAACAATTTATAAAACATATTTTGTTTGCAAAATTCCCCCCAAATAGAAGTTAATAATATATTGTCGGTCTCTAAATGATTGTTTCAAGAATTGTTTCCATGGAAAATAATTCAGGTTAAAAGATAACCTAATACTAATAATTTCGGGTTATCTTTTAACCTGGGTTATTTTCCATAGAAATAATTGTTTCGAGAATTGTTTCCATAGAAAATAATTTAGGTTAAAAGATAACCTAATACTGAACAACTGGGCCTAAATGATGTTTGTAGTTTTTATTACATTTTTAACCGTGGATACACAAGGTGGTATCACCGGTGACACGGGATTTATATTTTTAAGGCTGCACTTCTGCCGGCGTGGCTTTCAAACTTTTCCGTCCCTATACCTTCAGTACTTGTGTTAACCTTGTGTTGTGTTCAATAAAAAAAATTTGATTTTGATATTTGTGATTGATATTGGAGCTTGTGTCATATATGACGCCACCTTGCTATTTACGTAATATAAATTTATTACACTCTTCTATAATTTTTTTGGCTAGGGTTCCATAACCTTAACCACCCGAATCAAAATTACCTATTGACTATTGGATAGTATAACGTTTATATAGTAAACTGAAACAAAAATTTAGGGTGAAAGCGGGCCAAACTTTTGAATAAATCGATTTTGAAGTTAGAAAATTTAACATGTAAAAGCCGACCGACACGCGGGAATCTCATATGAGATTTCGCGCGTCGTCATTCTGTTGACGGTACGTGTGGAATGGTATACCCTAACACTTAGAAAATTTCGCAGATGCTGCTCGCACGTCCTACAGGTAACATGACTCAAATCCCGGTTTTCTTGAAGGATGGCGCGTTCAAGTATGTTTAGCTTTTGCCGCGTAGCGGCGTACGCGATGAAAAACCGGCCGGAGCTCCGGGGGAGCGCAGGCTTGGGTTTTTCGATGCGCACAGCCGGACGAGTCTTACGTATTTTAAAAATTCGAATTAAGGGTAATTTTCCGAGGTTTCACCCGAAATAATTTTTCTATAGCTTCTATTAAGCATTACCTTTAGTGTGTAGCACACGAAAATTTTTTTTGGGTGGTTAAGCATATGGAACGCCAACCATTTTTTTTAATTATTAAATTTTTCAGCAGATATTATAAAATACTATTAGTGTAGTTTTAATTACAATACAAATTAATTAAAATGTCATGTTTTTCCGAAGAATTATTGCTTCTTTATTGTGTGAACATCACATGAGACGCGGAATGGTAAATGAACGTTTACCTTTTACCTACTGAACTTAGAGACTCAATTCGAAAAATACTTGGCTGTGAGGAAGAGAAAAAAACACAAAATAAACCTATAGGTCGTCCAGGAAGATGTTCTAGTTGTCCTAGAAGCAGAAGAGGTGCTATTTATTGTAATAAGTGCAATAAGAACCTCTGTGCTGAACATCGCGTAAGAATGTATGATGGAATAGCATGAAATATAATAGTTGATTATTATATTAATTTAAGGGTATTATTGATAATTTTTGTTTTTATATATTTCAAAGTATTCCTTCAATTTAGTTTGACTTGTTTTTGTTTTCTATTTTACTTACGAGAGACCTTTTGTTAGCTTATTCATATCTTTGCTTATACTATATACCAGCGTTTCCCAAAGTGTGGGTCGCGACCCGGCACCGGGCCGCAGAAAAATTCTGCTGGGTCGCGGCAAAAATTGTAAAAACACAAAAAAAATTTAAAATTTAAAAAAAACAAAGTTTACTTCATTTACTAAAGTTTTAAATGAAGATAATGTTTTTTTAATTACTTATGTTTTTGTTATATATAATTATTTTGCAATTTTTGTGTATGAAATAAACAAACAAATAACTTGATTTTTATTAAAAAATAAAATTTGTTTTGTAAATAAATGTTTTTTTTTCATAAGGTGGGTCGCGAAACATTTTAAAACCTCGTACCGGGTCGCGGTCAAAAAAGTTTGGGAAACGCTGCTATGTACATAAAATATAAAATTTACTTTTTGTGTAAATAATGCAACATTGAAAAATTATATAACTATTATTTTCATAATTTTTGTTCCTAATGCTTTAATTAAGGTATCTATAAAAATATAATTAATTTTTTTTGGGTTTTTCAACTCTTTAATAAAGAAATAATTTCGTGTCATATACCGGGTGTTCATTTTAAAACTTCCAGCAATTAATATCTCAAAAATCAAGTCAGATGAAAAAATGTTTTGGACAAAAGTTGTATGATAGCGAGGGAGAAAGAATATGGCATAATTGTTTTTTTAATTTATTGACCTTTTCAAGGTCATTTGAAGGTCAACTTCGTTTTTTTAAAGGGCACCTTATATTTTTTTTAGCAGATTCATATTTTGCATGAATAAATAAACAACTTTTGTTGGAAAATTTTTTTTATCCGGCATTAGGCTTTTCGAGTAAGATGCGTTAAAACAAAATAAATAATCAACATTGTTAATCAAAATTTAATATTTACAAGTTTTAGAAGGCTATTTATTAGTATTAAACAGTGGAAAAAATGTTTGTAAACGAGTGTTTTCATAACAAGTTTTCAAAATGTTCCCCATTTTTTGGGGAATTTTTTTATTTATTTTTTTTCATTTTTTTTCCCCATTTTTCACATTTTGAAAACTTGTTATGAAAACACTCGTTTACAAACATTTTTTCCACTGTTTATAGGCCAGTCAATGGGTATTTCTCGCGGGAAAAAATTGCAAGAGTTTTGAAAATTAGTGGAGTTGTACAATTTGACCTCCTAATCAACATACTAAAAGTCACCATTCCTATTGGTTGTGCTTTCGCCGCCATCTTGTTTCAAAGGTACACAAAAGCGTTTTTCTGCAAATATCCCGTTTTCTTCGACTCGGATCGTGAATTTACCCATTATGAATAATGTTCGTTATAAAATTCTCTACAAAATGGTACCCTTACTTTTTGTCGTAAGTCCACTGGTTCCATCATGGCGGCCCTTAGAAGTCGGTTAACAGTGAAATTTCAAGCAATGAATCCGCAAATCCATCATTTTATGGTTGATTATTAACGAGAATAACATTGTATACGCTCTGCATCAATGAATTGCTCATAACTTATGCCTTTAGCTATGATTATTAGTAAAAACTAACTTTATAGATCAATAATCCCGAGTTTGGAAATATGAGTCCACCACTTATATGTTTTGCTTGTTTTAATTCAGGTTGTATTTCAGTTTGGCTATATTCGATTTATCGAAAGAAAAGCAGTCAATTGTTTGTCTAGCTTTTGTTCAACGTTAGTTGACAATTTACGGATTCGCAGTAAATCATGTTTATATACGCTGTATTGATAATTGTGACGCGTTAAATATATTTTATCCTACGAATTTGCAATTAAAATCCCGATTGACTATGGCGGGCGAAGTGTGTTTGATTTGTGCGGACTTGTTAGCTGTAGGTGAAACAGTGATCGTGAAGGAAAAAGGTCTGGTGAGGTTAAAGGAATGTAGCCTCAAACGAAAGGATGGCAAGTTTAATGAATGCCACGATTTAAAATCTATAATCGTTCTTGTTAGGTGTCGCAAAACCTACACATCGAGCAATTGTATAACTGCAGCAATCAAGCAACTGATTGAAGATGCAAACGTGGAGATACAAGCCTCTAGATGCCGAAGATCCGACGTCCCGGCTTTCGATTTCGCTCAGAAATGTTTGTTTTGTGCTGAAGAAATTCCTCCAGATTTTGAAGAAAAAGAGAAGAAAAAATCGGTGAATAGACGGCAAGCTATTTTCTTTGTCCGTAGCCTTCCGTTGAGATCTAATATTTTGGAAGTAGCAGAAAATCGACAGGACAAATGGGGCCAAGAAGTTGCTCTTTGTGTGATAAATGTCCATGATTTGGTTGCTGTGGAAGCTAAGTACCATAATCAATGCATGACCAAATTTTTTTCGGCGGTCCGATTGACTACAAAACGAGGTCGACCAGAATTGGAAGATATTGCTGCGAGTATGGAAGAGATATATAACTTCCTTGAAGATAATCGTGACGAATGCCAATTTTCACTTGATGAACTGATGGGAAATATTACAGGATACATGCCTGATCAGAAAACAGTCAAAGCAAAATTAATCGAAAAGTACGGTGGTGATATAATATTCGCTCAAACTGCCAACAAAGCGACGATAAAATGAGGGATTTGCGGATTCATTGCTTGAAATTTCACTGTTAACCGACTTCTAAGGGCCGCCATGATGGAACCAGTGGACTTACGACAAAAAGTAAGGGTACCATTTTGTAGAGAATTTTATAACGAACATTATTCATAATAAGTAAATTCACGATCCGAATCGAAGAAAACGGGATATTTGCAGAAAAACGCTTTTGTGTACCTTTGAAACAAGATGGCGGCGAAAGCACAACCAATAGGAATGGTGACTTTTAGTATGTTGATTAGGAGGTCAAATTGTACATCTCCACTAATTTTCAAAACTCTTGCAATTTTTTCCGGCAAATCCGGAATTTTTATACCTATTGACTGGCCTATTAATACTAATATAATAAATAGCCTTCTAAAACTTGTAAATATTAAATTTTAATTAACAATGTTGATTATTTATTTTGTTTCAACGCATCTTACTCGAAAAGCCTAATGTCGGATAAAAAAAATTTTCCAACAAAAGTTGTTTATTTATTCATGCAAAATATGAAGCTACTAAAAAAATATAAGGTGTCATTTAAAAAAACAAAGTTGACCTTCAAATGACCTTGAAAAGGTCAATAAATTAAAAAAACAATTATGCCATATTCTTTCCCCCTCGCTATCATACAACTTTTGTCCGAAACATTTTTTCATCTGACTTTTGGTTTTTGAGATATTAATTTATTTTCCTCTTTGCCTCGTAGGTTAACCACTCACGAGGCGAATTTATTTATCTGCAAATGGATACAGAACAACAAGTAACGTAGACAATAATATGGATAACAATAATAAAATAAATGACAAAACAATATGACAATGTGAAAAAACTTAAACTAAATAACAATAACAATGGTAAAACGAACAAATAACAATAATGAGAATTGAAAATTTTTTTGCACACAAGTACGGTGCCATTAGCTCCGTACTATGTGCGATATAATGGGCGTGTTTTTAAACTACTCGAGCAGCTGTTCGAGTACTCGAACAAAACAAGTGTGTTTTTAAACTACTGCATCAATTGTCATCAGTCGTTTTAAAACTCCCCCACTCTGCTCGAACGCATTACTCGAGCAAATTTTCATGCACCGGATCGTAAGGTAGTGTCTTACCTGCTCGAATTTGGTTCGAGCACAATTATTGCTCGAGCAACCGGTACAGTTTAAAAACACACCCAATGTAGCTAGCTAAAAATTCTTAAATAAAAATGACTTCGCCATAGCTGATGGGGCGAGGGACATTTTGGTCAGAATGACCGGATCAGAGTAAATAGATTTTTAAAATTAAGAAAGACAAATATTAAAGAAAAGAATTTAATTGTGGTGCAAAATTTAATTAAAACAAAACGTGACTGGAGTCGTCTATCCCAATACCCAATGGCGGGCAAGTTAAGGGGGAGCATTAAATGATTTGAGAGAGAGAATGATAGTTTTAATAAGAGAAGAGAATGAACGAATGAGAGAAGGATTCTTGCATAAAAGGGTAAGTTGGAAAGGAGGGATAGAGTTAAAAGTGCATAGGAGAGTATGACGGAAGTGGGGATATTAATATTAATTGATATTAATTGCTGGAAGTTTTAAAATGAACACCCGGTATGACGCCACCTTGTCAAATATGCACCAACATCACCTTGTGTATCCATGGTTAATTCTTAAAATTACATGTAATTTAGAAAAGTTGTCGTTTTTAATTTAAAATAACTTAGATGACTAATACTTTTAAACCTCGCCATAATTTTAAGAATAAAAATACATCAGCTACAGCCATAACATCTTTTCATAATTTAAATTTTTATATTTAACCCTCAAGTACTAACGAGACGTCTGAGAGACGGAATGAAACCTATATAATTATATAGGTATTGTCATTAAAATGTTTAACTAATAAAATGTATTTTATCTACTAAATCATTTTTAAAGCTTATTTTTTTGTCTATATGATCAAACCATGCTTTAACTAATATAATTAGACATATCCATTCATCTTAAAATGAAAATTTTGTAATTAAAAAAATATATTATTACGTACGTCTCTCAGACGTACGTTATTGTTGACGTCCCAAAATTGTAACGTTAGTACTTAAGGGTTAAAAAATTTCCACATATTCTTTTAAAAATATAATGTGAAAATATTAAGCTTATACACGTGTAACAAGTATTCAATATCATGGTAATTGGAGACAAATGCAACAACGCTGTGTTTTAATATTTGCTACTTGACTGCAATTTAATATTTCCTGTGCAGCTTACTCAAGACGTGATAACTTTTATCACAATGGACATTTTAATTGCAAACATGGGTCGCAAAGGTGCGGAAACCACTGAAAATGAGCGAAAAACTGTTGTCGATTTACATAACAAGTTAAAATCAGCAAGAGAAATTTCAAAAATTATTAATAGACCACGTTCAACGGTGCAGACAATTATCGATAGGTACTCTCTTACAAAAACATTTAAAAATAAGGTGCGTAGTGGTCGTCCTCATAAGTTAAGTGATAGTGATAAGCATGCAATTATTGTAACATTTAAAACAAACCCTACATTAAGTGCGGCGAAAGTGGCAGCAGAACTGCAAAACTCATTAAAGACGAATATATCGGCTAATACTGTGCGGAATGTGTTACGAAAAGCAGGATTTTATTACACAAAAAGTAATTTTTCTATTTCTAAAATTATTAAAATTGAAAATGACTTTACAACTACTTGTAAAGATGAATGTGATAAAATCACATCTTTACTGCCGCAAAATTGCAATCCTAGTCGATATTAAAAAATTTTCTAACTATTGTGCTTTTGAATTTTTCAAGCTTAGATGTCGAAACTTTACACTAGTGACATTTTATTATTTAAGCTATAATGTGATTGATTTTTTTTAATTGTGTGATTTTTTAACTTTATCGTCATATGAAAACCATCTGAAGATAGCGGTAAGCATTGCTGAAAACTTAGATAAAATAAGCCTGATTTATTGTTTAATGAACTACTGTAAACCGGCGATAACGTGATAACAGATTTTTTATAACTTAATTTTTTTCTGCCAATATTGTTAATAAAAATGTGAATTTCAATTTTTAATTCGTTTATTTGCTCATCTGCTATTAATGTTGTATCATAACGAGGGCTGTAATGGACAATTGTAGCCTTTGAAGAAAAAAATAATAAAATAATTCATATTTACAATTAAAAAGTATATAATTAGTTTAAAATACCGAAATTTATCCCAGCTAAACCATTTCCACGTTTATTTGTTAACTACACTGAATTTGTTTTTTTACTTTCTTATTTTGCAAATAGGAACCGATGCAATTGATATACTATGTGGAAGAGTAATTCCAGTGAAATTAGGAATTATTGGCGTGGTAAATAGATCTCAACAAGACATAATTAACAATAAAAATATTGTGGATTCCTTGAAAGACGAAGCAGTTTTCTTGCAAAGTAAATATCCTACTCTGGCAACACGGAATGGAACACCATATCTTGCTAAAACTTTGAACCGATTGTTAATGCATCACATACGTGACTGCCTGCCTGATTTAAAAGTAAACACAACTGCTTTGTAATTTTTTAAACTTTGTATAAATCTTTTAGACGAGAGTTAATTTGATGATGTCACAATTTCAATCTTTATTAAATTCTTATGGAGAAGATGTTTCTGATAAAAGCAAAACTTTGCTACAAATTATAACGAAATTTGCTTCGGCTTACTGTTCCACAATTGAAGGCACTGCCAGAAATATTGAAACTACCGAATTGTGTGGAGGAGCTAGAATCTGCTACATATTTCACGAAACATTTGGGCGCACTTTAGATTCAATTCATCCTTTAGCTGGACTCACCCGTATGGATATTTTAACTGCCATTAGGTAGGATTCGATTTTATTTTAAAAAAAACTTGGATTTTATTTCATTTTTATTCTCTTAACAGAAATGCAAATGGTCCTAGACCAGCTCTTTTCGTACCCGAAGTATCGTTCGAATTACTAGTGAAGCGTCAAATTCGTCGCCTTGAAGAACCATCATTACGCTGTGTTGAATTAATACACGAAGAAATGCAACGAATTATTCAGCACTGTGGTAGTGAAGTACAGCAAGAAATGTTACGTTTTCCAAAACTTTATGAGTGCATCGTTGATGTTGTGACCAATTTGTTACGTAGACGATTGCCAACCACGAATTCTATGGTTGAAAATTTGGTTTCCATAGAATTGGCATACATTAATACAAAGCATCCGGATTTCCATAAAGATATAGCAATGGTTCCTTCCATGTTTAAATCTGGAGCATCTAACCGTTCCGATCGCCCTAAATCATTGTATAGTAAACAGGCTTTAAGTGGAGGCGATGTTGTAAGTAGAATTTTTATTTTGAAAATGTACAAAATTACTAATTAATTTATTAGACACGTCCTGTAAGTTTGTACCAACCAAATCAGCCGAATGGAGATGCGACAACGTGGTTAGCAAATATAATCCCTTCTAATTCTAAAAGAGAAAAACATGAAATTGTTGAGAATTACATTAATGGTTCACCTGATAATATGACTACCGAAAGTGATATTCGATCGATTCTCAGTCCTGTTAAGCCTGTTAATTTGTTACCACAGGTTCCATTAGATGGTGATAGTTATAGAAGACTGTCAGAAAATGAAGAGAACGATTGCGAAATTATTGGTAAGAGAAATTTAAAATTATTTTTATGGATTGGTAAATAGGGTTTTTTTATGTGTTTACAGAGCGTCTCATCAAGTCATACTTTTATATTGTACGAAAGTCGATTCAAGATACAGTTCCTAAAGCAGTAATGCACTTTTTAGTAAATTTTGTAAAGGATAATTTACAATCGGAACTGGTAACTCATCTTTATAAGTCTGATAATGCCGATCAACTGCTTAACGAGTCTGAGCATGTAGCACAAAGGCGTAAAGAAGCTGGTGATATGCTAAAGGTACGTCAGTGGGTGGTAAATGACTTTTTTGTCAATAATAATTTGATTTTTAGGCACTACAAAGAGCAGCACAAATAATTAGTGAAATTCGAGAGACACATATGTGGTAAAATAATTAGGTAGTCATCCGGCAGGCACATACTATCACAACTTGTTGACTGTACTTAGTAGATATAATTGCGAAACGTTTAGTTATTGATCAGTTATCATTTTTAAGTTTAAGTTTAATTGTACTATGTACACTTTTTTAGTAGGAGCAATTCTTTAACTGTAAAATGAAATTACTAATGTGATACATTGTGCTTATAATGCAACTGGTTACCAATATTTAGTAGTCGATTACATAGATTTCAACTTTGTTTTTTTTGTTAAACTTTTCGATATTTAATGATAGGTAGCATTTAAATCACTTGTTTTTATATGTCACATCATTTTTATGTAATTGAAATGTTTTATTCAAATTTACTGTATCAACTTTTACCAATACATGACTGTGTAATTATACTGTGGAAGTTTTAATTTATTGCTTGCAGAGATACCATTCTCATTAAAAATACCCCCAGACACTTGTGCATTATTCTTTTCAAAAATTAATTTCTATATATTTAGTCATATAACCAATATATTAAAGTTGCAAATAATTTAAATAATATGTAATTATGCTAAGTTTTGAAAATATCTCGATATTTATTTGTCTTATGACTGAAACAGCTCTTGTGTAAAATAAATCTAATAAAATTCTCTACAAAAAGGATTATTTGTATTTTTACTTTCCGAACCCCTAGGTAAGGAAAGTATTGTTATCAGTCAAAATTTGACCCCCCAATTTTTACTTTCCGAACCCCTAGGTAAGGAAAGTATTGTTATCAGTCAAAATTTGACCCCCCAATTTTTTGACAGATGTTCACGTTTTGAGGTCCCCTGAATCCATTTTTATCATTTTTGGAAGGATGTCTGTATGTATGTGTGTGTGTGTGTGTGTATGTACGTCTGTGAACACGATAGCGTCTAAACGAAGCAAGCAAATCATTCTAAATTTTGCATATAAGCTTTTTCCTGTCGTAGGACGAAGCCAGATGAAAATAATTTAAATCGTGTAACGGGAAAGGGGGGTTTACCTGGAGCTATTATGACATTATGCGTCATAACTTCGAAACGAAATTAAATATGTAAAAATATTAATAACAAAAAATTAGCGCTATGGAATTTCCTACATTTTTTGTCCTACAAGTTTTTCTCTAAAATATACAGGGCGTTTCAAAAATTTTTGTATTTGTAAAAATTTTTTGTATTTGTAAATAAAATAGTAAACCGCATTCTACTAACGAAAATAAGATAAAAAGTTTCTAATAACATGGGTCCAAAAATGCTTCGTTTGCAAGATATAGGCATTCAAAAGTTTTTTTCTTCCTATTTTGGTAAAATATGAAATTTTTCATCGATTTACTGTTGAAATTATGTAACCATTTTATAAAAAATAATATAAAAATTTGCGTCTGTTCGGAAAGTTATGCGATGGCCACATCATTTTCATAAGAGCAACAGTTTCCACATAATGTGACACCAAACATGTTGTATTCTGCTTTGATTTGCTATGTGGTTTCTAAGCAAAGAGGATCTCTCAAGTTCAGCCATCATTTAAAAAACATTTCATTTGAAAGTATGAGTATAATCTTGTAATGAGTATGAGAAAGTATAAATGTTACCTATTTAATGTAACTTGTGAGGTTGTTTTACATGGGAATATTTCTGATACGTTAGGGTAAATAATAATAGTATAGGTCATTTGGTTTAGGGGTAGACAGTTGGTCTCCCGATTCAAAGGTCATTAGTTCAAAGCTCCATCTACTCCCAAAATATTTGTACCACTGTTCGGAATCCACGTTAAACATGTAGGCATTGACCCCCGAAAATAAGGTTCGTTCTTGAATATGCATATCGGGCAAGCTTCACAATGTGAATTATTTAACAAAAAAGCTTTTTTTTACCTATTTTAATATCTGAAGTGAAAAAATATTATTTTTAAAAATTTAATACGAAAAGCGCATACTAAAACTAGAATGAAAATTATAATTGATTAATTTAAAAGAAATTTGATTTATGTAACAGTAAGCATTTATTAAATAATAAACGATAAATTTAAATTTTTTTAATATAATATTCATTCTTGGCGCGCGTCTCCGATTCGTGATAACAATATTGAAGGTCATTAACGTCAAATATGTACGTCAAAAGTTTAAAAGTCAACATGTGGATTAATTTCAACTTTTTATTTAATCACCTTTTGTAAAAATTTTAGCCTGTTTTGTTTAAATCATATCATTTTAATTGTTGGTGTGTTAAACTAAGTTAATAATGGAAGCCCTAATACCTGTGATAAATAAACTGCAAGATGTGTTTAACACTTTAGGATCGGATATAATCAAATTACCTCAAATTGTTGTAGTTGGAATACAAGTAAATAATTTAATTTTTCTCTTCACTTATCTCAAATTAATTTGCGTCTTTGTAGAGTTCAGGAAAGAGTTCTCTAATTGAAGGCTTAGTTGGAAGGTCTTTTTTACCTCGAGGTACTGGTATCGTTACACGTAGACCTTTGATTTTACAGTTGGTTTACTGCCCAAAAAAGGATGCTAAACTCTGGGTCGAAGAAGCTGGTGAGTTGCCTTTTGTATAAATTGTTTTTCAACTTTGGAATGTAAATATTCTATTGAACAGTAAAATGTTGAAATTGGAAAAATAAAACATAATTCAAATATTTGGAAATTATTTAGGTATAAAATAAGAATTCCTTCAATATATTATTCAAAATTTTTATATGATTAAAAAATCAACACATTCAATCATTATGACAGGTATTTTACCATTATTTCTCATAAAATAACTTTTTCAAGTATCCCATAAAACTTGATTTTAGCAGTTAGAGTAAGCAGTAAAAATTATTATTACACCATGTCTTATTATTTTACAAGGTTCTTTCGGATTTAATTATTAGTTATGTTACATTATTGATATATAAGTTAAATTGCAGAGCTAATTTTCTTTGATTTATTTTTTTAAAGTTTTCCAAGTTATTCTTCATCCACATAAAATCTGCATTGAAAATCTTATTTTAATCAATTCTTTTATTGTTTTAATGATTAAAAGTATATGTAGGGTTTTTAAGTTATTTTTAGAATATTACAAAAATTTAAGAATAACTTTTTAGTGCTGTTCCTTACCTCTCTTTATCTCGGTGAAATAATTCCAGATTTTCTCACAGTACCGGAACTAGCTTTTCGTGTACTCTGTGCAAGGTCTCAAATTTTCGGGGAAAAAAGCGCCTCATGCGATTTTTCGAGATTTTCAAGGTCAAAATTAAAAGTTACACATTTACAGTTGATCAAAATTGACATTAATTTCCTATTGGACTAATTTTAATTCTTTAAGGGCCAGTTTTTCAGTCATGAGTTAACTTTTGGGTTAGGTAACTTGGTTTAAAAGTTAACCAATATCTTAAACTAGTTTAGGCCGATATGAGTTTTTCAGTGACTAGACTCCGCCTCCTAATAGTCTAGTTAGCTAACCAAAATATTTGACCGGAACGCCGTGAAATTTCACAATTTGACAATCAACGTATTGAAATTGTGAGGTTATGCTGTGAATTGTAAATAATCAATTGTTACAAATGGACTCAAATTAATCAATTGAATCAAATTAACAAATTACACTTTATATTTGCACGTCAAAGATGGTCAAAGTAAACAGGTAAACTAAAATCACAGAATATATAGGTTAACTAAAATATTTTAGTTAAACCACCACTGGCGCTGGTTTAAGGGCCAGTTTTTCAGTCATGAGTGGTCATGAGTTAACTTTTGGGTTAGGTAACTTGGTTTAAAAGTTAACCAATATCTTAAACTAGTTTAGGCCGATATGAGTTTTTCAGTGACTAGACTCCGCCTCCTAATATTCTAGTTAGCTAACCAAAATATTTGACCGGAACGCCGTGAAATTTCACAATTTGACAATCAACGTATTGAAATTGTGAGGTTATGCTGTGAATTGTAAATAATCAATTGTTACAAATTGACTCAAATTAATCAATTGAATCAAATTAACAAATTACACTTTATATTTGCACGTCAAAGATGGTCAAAGTAAACAGGTAAACTAAAATCACAGAATATATAGGTTAACTAAAATATTTTAGTTAAACCACCACTGGCGCTGGTTTAAGTAATTGGTTAGACAACACTTCTAACCCAAGAGTGAAAAACCCGTAACCATGAAATTTTGTAGTTAACTATTTTTATTTGGTTTAAACCACGACTGAAAAACTGGGCCTAAGTAATTGGTTAGACAACACTTCTAACCCAAGAGTGAAAAACCCGTAACCATGAAATTTTGTAGTTAACTATTTTTATTTGGTTTAAACCACGACTGAAAAACTGGGCCTAAATTAAACATGGTTTAAACTATTTAAATATAATTCTTTTAAATATGAAATAATTTTAATTTTTTATTGGATTTTGATTTTAATTTCCTATGGGAAATCGGAGCTTTTTTATATTTGCATAAACAAACAGCCGTCAATCTCACTTTATGCTCACATTTGTAATCATTACTTAAAGGTCAAATTTATATTACATAGACACATTTTTGGGAAAAAAACACTTGAAAGTTTACAAACTTCATAAAAAAACTAATATGAAATGCACTGATAAAAATCAGTTACTCAAGTAGCAAGGGGTTAATTTTTCAAGTAAAGTTGTAAATAATACTTTAAATATTAATACGACCGAGTAACTCATACACACGTCAATGCGAAGTTTTTTAATACAGTGGAACTGCGATATAACGAAATTCTCGATTTTACAAAATTTATTAGGGTCATTGACTTCCGTAATAAATTACATGTATTTTGTTCTTGATTTAACAACGTAAATTGAAATATAACGAACTGTTCGACTATTTTCATACAAAATCGGAATTAAATAATTGCCATCATTACAATAAAACAACAGGGTCATAGGCATATTGAAGGTCAATCTATCAAGCTATCTCACACGTAATAACAAATTATAATTGAAATAAATTATAACAATTTTAATGTTGAATGTGAAAACAAAATTCAACAAAAAAATAAAAACCAATAGTTACTCGTACATGGAAAATTGTATTTTCGTGGTATTTTTACTATAATAGTTAGTTCTACAAAAAAGCTCATAAAGTAAGTAGGCGTTCTGGTTGAAAGAAACGTCATATTCCAGGACGGATATAAGGGGGGAGGGGTAACATGAATTGTTGAAAAGTCGAAAAAAAATCGATTAGATGCCTTAAAATTTCTAAAAATTGACCTTTCTGCATTTAATGAACAAGCAATGACTTTCTGCCCCCCCCCCATGAACTTTGAATTCGCCCTTGACCACATGAGACAAATACAACTTTCGCAAAAACAACCAAAGCATAAGGCAAGAATAATTAATAAATCTTTGATTTTCTTCGTTATTTCCTTCCTTCTTTTAATTTTTTCATTTTTTTTCCGGTTTTGTACTGATTTTTCTTGTTTCAGATTTTGTTTTTATTTCCTGACTTTATTTTAATTTTCTTGCAATTGTTTTTAAATGTTTGAACATTTATTATGATTTTCACTTCATTTTTTCGGTTTTTATCATTTTTACTTTCCAAACCCCGTAGGTTAAATTAAAATTGAAAAATATAAAATGTTTCATCGATTTACTGTTGAAATTATGTAACAATCTTATTAAAAAATATACAGTGGAGTCGCGATTTAGTGAACTTATTCTGGCAAAGCAATTTCACTATTTCGGGGGTGTTCACTTTTGCGAGGTTTGAAATTAAGGGCACATATTGGAAGAAATAATATATTGTAGTATCCTGGTGTCCTTGATCAGTACCCACGAGAACACACAATATCTTTCGGTCACCTACCTTAATTTGACTCTATACTTCTCAGGATAAATACGTCGGCGTCTGACTCTAATAACGACACTATAGTAGACAAGCTTATGAATTGACGAGTTCTCGTTACCAACAAAGAGTAAACACGATCTCCAGTCTTCTTCAACTATGGACTCCACAATCCACGCTCGTTCTAATATTCTCGTTCCACTATATTCCAATAATTTATTTCACTCGACCTGATATAATTTATCTGGGTTTTCGCGTACGTTACCCGTACTGTGGGGATTTTCAAGCAACAATATTCTGTGTTGCCGAACACGCCCGACTTCCGTTATTTCAGGGAAGTTTAAATCGCCTGGGAAAATAATTCTCCCTATGTAGCACTACTCCGGAGCTCTGACTCGCTTCTATATAATTTTATTTTAATTATATCTTAATTGAGGAGTAATTATACAATCGACTGCCTCTTGCAGTAACCTCGATGCGACTGCCTCTTAATTGAGGAGTGATTTTACAATCGACTGCCTCTTGCAGTGATTATCATGCGACCACCTCTTGCAGTAATCTTGATGCGACTGACTCTTGCAGTAATCTTTTATGCGACTACCTCTTAATTGAGGAGTGATTTTGCAATCGACTGCCTCTTGCAGTAACTTCGACGCGACTACTTTGTTTATCCTCCGTAACTTCCGTTACCAAAATTCTTTTTGTTTTCAATACGGAGCTTCTTATTATTTCCGGTTTGTTTACGGATGTCGGCCTGTTATGTGCACCTTTGATTTTCCGATGCTGTACATAATGTTTACATAAAATATAAAACCCGAACAAACTTAAAATTACCGAACGACAAAAAAAAACAAACACATGCCAACAATGTGTTTGAAACCACCGTTTCCAATCTGTTGTTCGCTCCTTGTTGGTTACAACATATCCGTAACGCGGATAGAGCGTATCACAACAATATATTCCGTAAAAAATAACAGTAATATTGTTTTCAAATGCATACTAAATAAGGGTTTATACAAAAATATGAAGACAACATTTAGAATATAATATTTTGATGTTATCAATGATAAGATTCTAATTCTCACGATGAGATTTACTACACCTTTTCCAGCAGTAATTCAGAAAACCTCACCTGCTGTTCAGAAATCGTGAATTGTATTCAGATTTATCGACTGATATTCAAAAATGTGAATTGTAATTCAGATTTGTCAACTGATATTCAGAAATTGTGAATTGTAATTCGGATTTGTCAACTGATATTCAGAAATCGTGAATTACAATTCAGATTTGTCAACTGATATTCAGAAATTGTGAATTGTAATATCAATTGACAAATCTGAATAACGGTTGGCGATTTCTGAATATCAATAGACAAATCTGAATAACCGTTGACGATTTCTGAATATTAATTGACAAATCTGAATAACGGTTGACGATTTCTGAATATCAATTGACAAATCTGAATAACGGTTGACGATTTCTGAATATCAATTGAAAAGGTGTAGGAAAAGGTGTAGTAGACTGGCATGTACAATATAAATATTCGCCAATGCGGAACACGTAAACAGGGAAATCCCCTAAATATTATACATATTACATGACGTACGTCGCAGTTCACTATATCGGGGTTTACCGCTGTTCACTGTACCGCGAAGCAATGGTAAAATTTGTGGGTTCACTCGAAGTGGAGTTCACTAAATCGCGACTCCACTGTAATTATGTCGATGGCCACATCAGATTTTATTTTTATTAATTTATCAATAATTCATAATTTCCATAGTTCAATTTTTAAAACTGGTTATTTTGAAACTAAAATTCTTCAGGTGGGCAAAAGAATCGATTACAGTAAATGTTTGAGCAAATTTTTTTACAAGTACTTTTGCGCTTTAAAGGCTAAACTTTATATTCAAAAATTCTCTTATTTCTAATTATTTATTCTTTTACTTCTTGCAAAACATTTCGAGCCTGCCTTTATTAACAACTCCAGCTCTACATATTGACTCAGCGTCAGTATTCTACTTATTCTATAATAATAGCCACCACTCGAGAGCTCCATGGCTTTTGCTTGAACCCCTTTAACGTAGCTTTGCTTGTCTTTTATTTACCATTGAATATAAAGTGCTATGTTGAATATACTTTTTTGTTGTTTGTAAGCACAACAATTTACAGATACTTCCGAAATAGAAGAATATGGTGTATTTCTTCATTGCGAAGACAAAATTTTCACTGACTTTGATGAAATACGTAAAGAAATTGAGGCGGAAACTAATCGAGTAGCGGGATCCAATAAAGGAGTGTGTACAGTTCCCTTAAATTTGAAGATATATTCTAGTCAGGTCGTTAACTTGACCTTAGTGGATTTACCTGGAATTACAAAGGTGCTTTTTTTTATTTGTTCAGCTACCATTCTAATATGAAATCTCACGTATAGATGCCTGTGGGAGATCAGCCCGAAGATATTGAACAACAACTTAAAGATTTGGTTGTACAGTACATAACAAATCCGAACGCTATAATTTTAGCAGTTGTTACGGCTAATACTGATATGGCTACATCTGAAAGTCTTAAAATTGCTAAAGAAGTAGACCCTTGCGGAGACCGAACTTTAGCTGTTGTCACTAAATTGGATTTGATGGATACAGGTAAATTGAAAAATTATCAAAATTATGATGGTCTTATAATTCATAACTAACTCTTAATTAGGAACTGATGCTGTGGAGATATTAACTGGAAAAATAATACCAGTTAAATTAGGTATCATCGGCGTAGTTAATAGATCTCAGCAAGACATAATTGATAAGAAAGGTATTAAAGATGCAGTTGAAGATGAAACAAAGTTCTTCCAGAGAAAATATCCTACTTTAGCCGCAAAAAATGGAACTGGCTATCTTGCTAAGAAATTAAACAGAGTATTGATGCATCATATAAAGAACTGCTTGCCAGATTTAAAAGTAATAACTCCTATATTTAATAATATCGATTTGTTATTTCCTTTTTTCATTTCAGGCGAGAGTTGCTATACAAATTTCACATTATCAGTCTTTGTTAAAATCCTATGGATCTGATGTTGCAGATTATAGTGATACTTTATTACAAGTAATATCAAATTTTGCTGCAGCATATTGTTCCACTATTGACGGCTCCACAAAAGATATCGAGACCAAAGAATTATGCGGAGGTGCAAGAATTAATTACATATTTCAAGAAATATTTGGGCGCACTTTAAATTCGATTCATCCTTTAGAAGGATTAACTCGTCGAAACATTTTAACTGCAATTAGGTAATTTTGTAACAAAATTTTTTATTTTAATTTCAAGTTTTTTAAATTAGGAATGCTAATGGTGCTAGGCCAGCTCTTTTTGTGCCCGAGGTATCTTTTGAATTGCTAGTAAAAGGTCAAATTAAGCGTTTGGAAGAACCATGTATCCGTTGTATGGAATTAGTTCATGAAGAAATGCAACGAATTATAAAAGTTAGTGAAACATTCGAAATTTAGGTAATATTTAAAATTTAAAAATAATATTTACAGAATTGTGGAAACGACATACAAAAGGAAATGTTGCGTTTTCCTAACCTTTGTGAAAGCATTAATCAAGTTGTACTTAATCTATTGAATGAACGACTTACTCCAACTATGGAGATGGTTAAAAATTTAATAGCTATAGAAATAGCATTCATAAATTCTAAACATCCCGATTTTAAACAATTGCTTGAGTCGTCGACACCGACTGAATCGATTTATTCAGATCATATATCAACGCCTATTCGTAATGCGGAAAAAAAGGTAAATATAAATTTGAAAATGTTTAAAAAAAACGAATTACTTAGTTTTTTTATTGTTAAATTTTATATTAATAGAAGCCATCAGAAAATTTTACGCGGTTAAATTCAAATAAAAAAATCAATGATTCCAATAAAGAAGAAGAATCAAAAAAAGTGGCAGATCCGTTTGAAAACTTGCTTTTTGAGAACGATAATTGCGTTAATTTGTTAAAATTTCCTTTAGACAAAGCAAATTCTGTGATGATGTCGCAATGTGAAAGTGATGATTGTGATATGATTGGTAAGAGGACTAATTTATTATTTTGCAATAAATTAATGCCTTTATTTTAGAACGACTTATTAGGTGTTATTTTTATGTTGTACGAAAAACGATTCAAGATACAGTACCAAAAGCAATTATGCACTTTATGGTTGATTATGTGAAAAAAAATTTACAATCGGAATTGGTAACCTATCTTTATAAGACTGAAAAATCTGAAGAACTTCTTAATGAGTCTGAACATATAATAGAAAGACGTAAAGAAACTGCTTCCATGTTAAAGGTACTTAATTTCTTTGGAGATGGGTTAAAATTTATTTAAAAATATTCTTTTTAGGCACTTAAAAAAGCGGCACAAATAATTGGCGAAGTTAGAGAAACCCAAATATGGTAAATTATTCTGGGTTGCTACTAAATAGTTATTATTATTAAAATATTACGATAATTATTTGAAAAAACTTTTTTCATTTATTATTGTGATATACTGCCTCTTCAACAGGTTACCAATAATTTTTTTTACTATAACAAGTTTCTGATTTTTATCAATTTATTGTATCAACTTGTGATTTTGTTTTTATTTTTAGTATGCATGTGTAATAATTAATTGTGATATCATTAGTTATTTTTTATTTGATACAATAATAATTATTTATCCATATTGGAGAATCATATTTATGATATTGATTGCTAGTATAAAAAGTTAATTGTTAATGAAACAGAACTGTGATAAGGAACAAAATGTTTAAATTGCCTAAAAGCTAGATAATTCTACTAGTTAAATTATTTTCAAATTTTATAAAGCTAAGAAAAACATTACAATGCATTGTGTATCTAGATAATTCATGTGAAAAAATAAAACAATTGAATTTTTTGGCCATTTTTAATATTCTCAATAATTTTCAAAATTAAAATAATTCAGTAAAAGTTTGTAAAAACGAATGTAATAACTGAAAAATTCGTGGGGCCAAATTTAATGCCAAGATTACACCCCCCATTCTAGGTGTTACCAATATGATCTTTTAAAAGACGATTTCTTCACGATAATTTTTAACGCTGACCAAAAAAAATTCAGCATGAGTGATGCAAATTTGTGAAATTTTTTTTTCAATTTGAAAATTTGAAAGAATTTCTGTTAACACATTAACGACCGGCGGACCTGTAAACAGGTCTTTGCAAACTGTCTGTTACCTTCCGATGACCTATAAGTAGGTCTTTGAACTATTCGTGTAGAAATACATTCAGTGGATTTTGGATTATGTGTGAAGGACAAAAAATCAGTTAGCACATTATCTTGTGTGCTTGCACCCAGCTGAGTTTTAGGGTATTGTATGTTGATATTTCATTCAGTGTCCGATAGCATTGAAGCAGTAGACCCGAGGTAATCTTGTGGCGGTTGAGTGCCATAAAAGCTGCTTTACTGTCTGTAAATATTTGAATTCTTTTGTCCCAGATGCATTTTTCCTTGACTGCTTTTGCGCCTTGTAGTATGCCCACAAGTTCCGTCTGAAACGCTGAGGCATATTTACCTAGCAGTATGGTTGTATTTAGCTGCAGTTCCGGGGAAAAGATCCCCGCACCCGAGCCAACAACATTTTTTGAACCGTCAGTGTACAGAGATATATCTAACTACAGTACTGTAATGATATAGACCTACTTTAAATATCGCGCCAGCAAATTATGAGCATGACAACACTGCGGAAAAATACAGTTGACAACGTAGCGAAGAACGACCAATGAAAGACGAGTTATGGTGGGGGCAAGCGACGCTACAAAGAAGCCATGATACTATAACTATAGAGATATGCTCACTTGGTAAACGAATTTAGAACGCGGTCGCGCATTGCGTCATAATGTGCCCCAATTCGCGAATTTCGCCCTAAAGAAGTCTTCTATTAAGAAGTCGAAAAAAAAGAAACGAAAAATATCGCATACCCGGTTTATAGTTAAGATCACGAGCTGACGTCACGCGATGTGCGCGTGAGCATATCTTTAAAGTTATAGTATCATGCAAAGAAGCGAGAAGACTACGCTGGGGTGGGTCTACGAGAGTGGTTATTGTGTCGAGTCATTGTGAAATAATTTAATGTTACAATTTCATTTCTGTGCAAGCTTTTGTCAGTTATTTACAATAAGGTGAATATTATTTGTATATTTTATTTCAAAGTGGGTAAACTCGTCACTTCCAAATTCGGTAACGTAATTTACTACATATTATTACGATATGTAGGTATTTAATGTTAATCAGATAACCGGAAAGAGTCTGCCAGGCAGTCCTTCGTTACGCGAGTGATGCCATTAATTTAAATTAATCTTGTTACGTATAGCGTTGGGTTTGATGACAGTAAGCTTGATCCATGCACCCTTTTAGTAATTTAGTGAATCTGATTAAGTATGGTATTCCGTTTTGTAAAATAAGTGCTTGTAACGCTTATTTTTGGAAGGGTCGAATTACCGACTTTCACTTTTGTATAACCCAAGTCAGGTAGTAACCGGTCAACAAAGGAAATATTTGCTTTGTTTGAAATTCTTTTGAATAACATGGCGATTGCATCTTAGCGGATAACAGGGTAGGTGGTAGGGTGTCTTTGCTAGATCACGGATGGGGGCCCCGGCGGTCGCATTTGAGGTTAGGCGTGAAGTTCGGTTTGCGCTTAGGGAGATGGTAGTCGGAAATTCAAATACTTGGTTGCAAAATTACA
Organism: Podabrus alpinus; assembly: GCA_932274525.1. Lineage (NCBI taxonomy): Eukaryota > Metazoa > Arthropoda > Insecta > Coleoptera > Cantharidae > Podabrus > Podabrus alpinus. Next base: position 28,854,574 of record OW026451.1, read on the forward strand.
GTACTTGTCATATCTGGCAGAATGCTAAATTTCCTATTGAATACTCCTCCACATGGAGACCCAGTTGGGGGAGATAAAGAAGGGCCTCCAGAGCCGTGTTGGGAGCCGTTTGCATCAATCCTAGCACAGCCAAACAGACCAATCTGCAGCCGGTGGAGGGAGAACGCTGTTGTTCTCAGTTTGGTTCCGTAACATAACATTGGCATTTTTGGAGGGATAGAGCCAAAGGGCGATCGTGGTGGAAATCCCCATGTTCTTCCCATTACCCTACAACACTGCCAGAAGGCCATGCTCGCTTTCCCACTTTTATAACTTATATGTTTGCTCCAGTTGAGCTTTTTGTCAAGTATTATTCCCAAATACTTGATTTCTGATGCTAGTTTGAGTGGGCTTCTATTTAGGCTAGGCATTCGCATGCTTTGTAGCTTCTTTTTCTTGCCGAATAGGACAAGCTCAGATTTTGGATCGGTTAACCGAAATGGCATCCTCCTTACACCAACTTTCCGTAAATAGTACGGTAACATCATGTAGCAATCCGCATTAAATTTAATTAATTTTTTATACACCGACCACGGAAATTGTAACTAGTAAAGCTGAATTTATGAATTCAGCTGTTAAATTATGTTACGTATAAAATAGGTTATAATTGTTAATCAGTAGAATGATTAAATTTTCCATAATTAGTTAAACATATTAATATATAATAAGAATCAAGTACACTTAATGATACGCCTATGGAATTGACTCGTGGGTGGTCAAAGTATTTTGAACAAAGAGACAATAGCATAAATGGATTTTTACCATTTAGTCTAGACAAAAAGTTAATAAATTGTTTTATCCTACCCTCGGAAGATAGAGAATTGTCAATATAATAGAAAAACACCGAACTTTAAAAGCAATAGTCAATTAGGACAATACAAAGAATGACATTTATTACAATTAATGTTTCGCCCTAAACGTGAGAAACATAGAAACTAAAAGCTTTTAGCTCGCAGGTGAAAATCTCCCTTTGTTAAAATTAAGATTTCTTAAAATGATAAACATATTGGGTGGTCTAAAGTACACTCCGCTCGAGAATACAATTAGCCCCTAACCACCATTTCAAAGAGGAGGATTTCAGATGTTAAACTATCAATCCAACCCCCACTCACCTGAAAGAATATTGTTCAGATTCAATAAATAGGGATGATGATTAAAAATTCACGAGTCTTATACGGGGAACGGGCCATGCCAGTCTCCTGGTATGAGGTTCGGGTTGCATTAGATGTAATTCAATCGAGTTCCACCGGAAGGAGTCTTCTGGGAAAGTCGTCTATTAAATAATTGAAAGAACTGTTCGGGAATTCATAAAATCGCTTATCTATTAAGTCAAGTAACTCGACTAAGTTATTAATTCAATTAAATCAATTATCAATTTAAAGTTAATTCGGGCTAACTAATAAACTTAGCTCCTTTTTTTTGTTGAAGTGTTAACAATTTTTTATAATTTTTATTAAATTAAATTAGTTTTAAAACTGGTTAAATAAATTATTCGCGAGTTCGGTAATTTACAAATAAACTAAAGTTCAAATAAACAGTTAATCATCAAGTAATCTTCGAATCCAAAGGGCCAATAAATCTGTCCCAAGAAAGACCAAGGGACCTAAATAAAGGTATATGTCATAAAATTTACCTACTCGGTAAATTCGTAAAAAGATTAATTTTTATTCTACTGTCTCTCGTCAAATACAAATCTCAATTACTCAATTAAATTAGTTCTATTTTATTAACGTTACATATGTTTGTAGAACCAATTGTTTTGTTCTTTTTTTAGTTTTTTTTTATTATTGTTTAATATTATTATTTAATAAACCATTTATTGTTAAAATTGAAATCTTTTCTTATAAACAAATGCGTTTATATTCAGTGTAGTTAGTTGTTTGTCATAAATATCCTACGTCTTTTGAGGAAGTCTTCGCCTTACCACGTCTACCCAAATAAATCAATCCATTAAGCGAAGTAAGTATTTTGAGTTTTGGATTATCGACTCGCTATCAGATTCCATCTGATAGAAAATAGACAATCCTGGTGGCAGCGTTAATCAAGAAGAAAGAGTTAATTAGTTTTACCCATAAGCGAGTTTAGTACAATCATCTGCGTATGCAATGACGTCGTAATAACCATTTTTGTTGAGGCATTACAGGAAACCGTCTATTACCATGTCCCAAAGAAGCGGGGATAGCATTCCTCGTTGAGGGCAGCCCCTAGTACCAACGCCTATTATATCTGCACCTCCCATATTAATCTCGACAGCCCTGTCTTCCAACATTGAGTTGATACTTCTTACAATAGTGCAGGGCACATCGTGGCTCTTAAAAGAGGCGCTTATGCTTCCGAAAGTGGTCTTATCAAAGCCCCCTTGGATGTCAATAAACGCTACTACACCTTTTTCAGCAGTAATTCAGAAAACCTCACCTGCTGTTCAGAAATCGTGAATTGTAATTCAGATTTGTCAACTGATATTCAGAAATTGTGAATTGTAATTCAGATTTGTCAACTGATATTCAGAAATCGTGAATTGCAATTGACAAATCTGAATAACCGTTGACAATTTCTGAATATTAATTGACAAATCTGAATAACGGTTGACGATTTCTGAATTACTGGTGGAAAAGGTGTAGAGTGCATTCTTTGAAATGTAGCGATCTTTCTACACGCTCCACAACTAACTATTGAAGTGGAGATCGTGAATCTGCCTGTCGTACAATCTCTCCAACGTCTTTAAGAAGAAAGACGTCATACTTTTCGGCCTGAAGGATTTGGTCAGGGAGTAATCTTCTTTGCTTGACTTGGGTATAAAGATTACTTTGACCCTACTCCATTCTCGGGGTGTTGTGCATGCCTTGTAACACCATCATCGCGTGATGGATGATGCTGTCTAGACCTAATTGAAGTAGGATCGGAAACACCCCATCGTGCCCCAACGACTTGTAAAGGCTGAATGATCATCATTGGGTCATCTGACCCAAGCCGTTTTGATCGAATCTACAATCTGGTTTGCAATTTCTCCGTCCGTCTTGGTCAGTGTCCGAGCAGTATGCTTAGTCCACATGTAATCTGAGACAGAAATACATCCGCAAAAAACCAATACAAAAATTTCTTTTATGTGCTAAAAGACAAATAGTGCAAAAAGTTATGGTTTACTGCAGTTGGACGAGAACTTCGTTCGGGATCATAATGGGATAATTATTATTATGTATGCGAATATTATTTTGATGTATGTAGTACTAATAAACAATTACGTATACATAATATTGGTTTGATTTGTAAATTTTGTAGCTAGAAATTGGTTAAATTCAATATTTTATAGTGTAAAAGTATCATAACTGTAGCTTGAATATTAAACAATGGGGACCACTTTATGATTGGTATTATTTATTATATGCTATGTTTAAATGCATCGTGAAACATTCAATGCTAACTATCTCGAAACTATCGTTTTTGAGTTGTGATAGTTTTACACTGGCGGTGTAATATGTCAGAAGTTGAGCGCAATTTATTTTGTCGGTCCCCCATTAGACTTAATCTTAATACTTTTCAGAAGCACCTTGTACCTATATGGTACAAAAAAGTTGAATCATGTGGCGCTAACTAACGACGAACGCCAAAAGCAAGTCAGTGTGCGTCGCGGTAAACATTGTGAAGAGTTTTAATCGCAATGTTAACATCTGACTTGGTTTTAAAATGATTTATAGATTCACAGTTTCGATTTGTTTTCATAATTACACATTTTAAATTCGTTCGTAAATTTAAAAACCAATTATTGCGGATGTCTTACAAATGAATCGACAAGTCGCTCAGAGGATTCTTTTGAGGGTAAGTTCTGGTTAGAATTCAAAACGGGTTTTTTAATTTGCTTAATTTATGCCTTTCGTAATTTTTATCACTTAACGAACAGTGTATGAAAGTGAAGAACAATAATAGTGGTTTCTGTTTCAGGACCATGAAAGCAAATCGTGCATATTCGAGAATGACGACATTCATATCGACGGTGAATGAGGGAAAACCAATTTGAAAATCCTCTTAAAAAGTGTCAATCCCATCTTCTCAAAGGTAACTGCTTTTTTAAATTCTGCTACAATCTTTTCTTTTGGGGTTACGCACAATTTTGTTTACATTAAATATATACTTTTTTATAAAGAGAATTTGCATCTCAATATTTTTACTTCTCATTTGCAGAATTCGGAACTGAAAACTATACATTTATTTCTGTGAAAAAAGAAGATAGGAAACTAAACATACATAGGAAGGTGTGTGTGTAGAAAACGCTAATGATTACCTACCCACAGGAAGATGTGTCCATCAGTTTGAAAATTACAGGTTAGTTACTAGCGTTTTCTACACACACACCTTCCTATGTATGTTTAGTTTCCTATCTTCTTTTTTCACAGAAATAAATGTATAGTTTTCAGTTCCGATTTCTGCAAATGAGAAGTAAAAATATTGAGATGCAAATTCTCTTTATAAAAAAGTATAGGTATATTTAAAGTAAACAAAATTGTGCGTAACCCCAAAAGAAAAGATTTTAGCAGAATTTAAAAAAGCAATTACCTTTGAGAAGATGGGATTGATACTTTTTAAAAATATTTTCAAATTGGTTTTTCCTCATTCACCGTTGATATGAATGTCGTCATTCTCGAATATGCACGATTTGCTTTCATGGTACTGAAACAAAAACCACTATTATTGTTCTTCACTTTCATACACTGTTCGTTAAGTGATAATCCGCAATAATTGGTTTTTAAATTTACGAACGAATTTAAAATGTGTAATTATGAAAACAAATCGAAACTGTGAATCTATAAAATCATTTTAAAACCAAGTCAGATGTTAACATTGCGATTAAGACTCTTCACAATGTTTACCATGACGCACACAGACTTGCTTTTGGCGTTCGTCGTTAGTTAGCGCCACATGATTCAACTTTTTTGTACCATATATATACAAGGTGCATCTGAAAAGTATTAAGATTAAGTCTAATGGGCGACCGACAAAATAAATTGCGCTCAACTTCTGACATATTACACCGCCAGTGTGAAACTATCACAACTAAAAAACGATTGTTTCGAGATAATTAGCATTGAATGTTTCACGACGCATTTTAACATAGCAAAATAATATTATCATAAAGTGGTCCCCATTCTGAACGATGTTCTCGATTGACTACAATAAATCATCATGTAAATCATAATTGTTTGCGCTATTCGTCTCTTGCTACATGAAAGAAAACTTTTGTTGTATTACGTTTTGTGGATGCATTAGTACTAAAAAAATCAATAGTTTTGGTGCTATGGTAATTTGAAGCTAGAAATTAAAAAAATTGATTTAAACAGGGCTAAACCTCCCTCATCCATTGATTTGGACAAAATATTTCAAATAAAAGCTTCTACTATCGCCACTTGAGCTGTGCAGCTGTCTTTATTTTTTAATTTGTAGCAAATTTTTACGACAAAATTGAAATTTTTGAGAGCTTATAAGTACAGGCCCTAATAATAAAACCTACCTAACAACTTTATTTTGTAAAACGGATAATACAATAGCAAAATATCTAAATTCAACTGAATACATCCCCTTTGTTTGCTTTACTCTGTTATAATAATACAAGGTTTGGTTGCCATGGAAACTTAAAACAAATACGCGTGTTTAGTGAATGTCAAAATTGCTAATAAAAGTTCATTTTGATTCTTGTTATAAAAAATTATTGTCTCAAATGGCCGCGTCAGGTAAATATTATGAACGTCTTTATTTAATTTAACTGTGACTTACTTTCAGGAGAGGAAGTGTTCATGGACATAAATTATTCAAATGTATGTCAAGATCTGTCGGATAAATATTTTCACACAATAATAGGATGTATAGAAGATACTTTAATGGATGATAAGTTTGTACAAATACATAACAATTTTATGGAAGAACACTGGTTGTGTTTCGATGACGGTGAAGAAAATAAATTAATTTATATGGATATTTTTAAGAAGTATAATGAAACCATCGAAAAGTACATTGTAGATCAGTTGATGCTTCGTATAGATAATTTCGACATGGCTCGCCTAGAAAATGAGTTAAAGTGAGTCTATCTTCTTATTTATTTCTTTCACAAAACTTTTTTATTGAAGGGCACGGCAAAACGAACTTGAAGGTGAAATATTTGAGATCTTGTCTACATTTACCGATTTTGTAGCATTCAAAGAAAAATTTCTTGATTATAAAGCGGTAAAAACTTATATAACTTATGATTGCTCAAAATTATTGTCACAATGTTTCAGATGAAAGAAGGTAAAGTAGCTGACTTATCGAAGGAATTTGTGGTTTCAAAATATTGTGTGGAGTCTGAAAACTAATTTATTTCTTATAAAACATTTTATTCTAAATGAAATTTATTGTTCAAGTACAAAACGAAAAATAAATAAAATTATGCTTAATGCATCAATATCTCCATTTGGACCAATCGGCTGTTTGTGTCTCCTGGCATTCTATATGGCAACAAAGCCGTAAAACTTGTAAGAGCTTTCGCTTGTTCCCTTATGTAATTAAGTTGCTGAAAAAAATTTTATTTTGAGAATATTTATTTAAATATACAGGGTGATTCACTGAACTGGTATAATTTTGACTTGTGGGATTTTAACACAAGTTAACGAACCAGTTTGCTTTATCACCCTGTAAAAACAATGAATTACGTACCGTGTTTGGGGAGTATTCCTGCAATTTGTTGGGTACGTAATCATTTGATTTAACTTTTTGGTATTGTTCGTGTAGGATGTTCATAGTAGCTAGCACAACATCGGGCATAACCTTACAAACTTCATTACCAAATCGTTTAAATGCAGAAAGTCGTTCCTCAACTTCATTTAATTGTAATGGAATTAATTTAATATCATCCAAAGTCTAAAATAGAAATTTGAAAATTTTCATTTACCTACTTTATATTGTATAAAAAGATATAATTCTTACCTTAAGAGCTACATTGTATTGCTTTGCATGGTATTGATCAAAGAAACCTAACAAATCCTTCAAAACTGCGAAAGAGGATAAGCAATTGGCAGTGCAATTGTAACCCAATGTCGAGTAGCGATGAGTGATTTCATTGATTTGCACTGGTAATTTTTCACGAAGTGAACCTTCAGTGCTTTGCAGATGTACAACTTGAGATAGTAACGATGATAATAACTTAAGTACTTCTTCTTGATTCTACAAAAAAATTCGTTAATCATAAAATAAAAAACTTTAATTATTGAATTACATTAGCAATATCGAATACTTCAATTGCATCTTCGAATAGTCCCTTTTTAACGAGATTTTCTCCAGTTGTTTGTGCAATAGCTTCGACGCTAGCAACAGAGGTTAGAAAATCATCGAGAAATCCTGTAACCCTTGCACCATTTTGCTGATATTTACCAAACAAGAGATGATACTCATGTGTTTCTGTTGCCAAGTCTACAATGCAGTTGATGAAAATACTTTGACCTTCACTATCCCTAATATTTCGTAACATATAATAATAATGGGTGGCTTCTTTAGTGGCAACTATTTCAAACTTTTGAACATAAATCATTATCAATCTGCACAGATTTAATAAGCGACTAGGTTTTGGATCAGCAGGATCGGTCCCAACTAAAAGAAACTGAATTTACCAAAACATTTTCAAATAGCAACTCACACATACTTAACGGAGCATTTGTATGCAATGGTAAACACAACAAATGCATTTCGTTCAGAGCTATCGCCATATGAACACTGTGAATTTGATATCTATGATTACGAGCTAAAAATTCGATTGCGGCTTCAAACTGTCCAGTCAAAATCAACATTTGAAAATATAAATGAGGTTGATTCATAGCATCATAATGGCTCTCTCCGTATTCTTCAAGAACGGTGGTCTGAAAATAATTTAATAGTTTTTATAATTTTCATAGTTGTTGGAGAAAAATATGAATTTTACAGTAATTGATTCGTTTGAAATTTGATAGTTTTGTAGAAAATTTTGTTATTTTATTGAGTTCGGTTGGCACATTTTATGTTAGTGCCAACATAATATACTGCCAGATTGATGTAAAATTATTCGCTATGCTTATGCCAGCTAGTAGAAAATAAAACTGAAAAAAATCGGATCCCTAGAATGGTCGGAAATACTACACTCGATTGTAATGGTCGATTTGTATGTTATACAATTTTCAATGCAATGCTTTGCAAAATTTTGGGATGCTATTTTAAATATGATCTGATAATATCAGCTCAGTGATTAATAAGTTTTATCAAATTATTCAACGCATAAGAGTAAGAAACAAGATTTCCAAAAGATTAACGAGAAGATAGCAAAATCGTTTCAAAAAATTACAGCTACAAATCAAAATCCAAATGAAAGTAACTTGAAAAACACATTAAATCAAAACTAAGGAAGTAGAAAATGTTCAGATAGGGAAAAAATTGCATTAGCCAAAACCGGCCAAAACAATGTATGGATTTATGGGATCCAATAATCCAAACCAAGTAATCCAATTAAATATGGACGTATTAAAAGAACTAAAAAAAGATGGAAAGGTAAAACCTGGAAGAACAAAAAATTTAAAGAGTCCAAACAATACAATGCAGAGCTGTGTCAGTAAGGGCTAGTTTATCAATATCCAGTTAAATTTACCTGTCAGATAAATCTACCTTGTGACCATTTTAGCCCAATGAAAAGACGTTGAACTTCGCTACATAATAGATAAACTTAACTGGAAATTGATAAATTGGCCTAAGTTCCAAGAATTAAAAATGTCCAACAAACGATTAAAAAGTACGATGAAAAATCATAATAGAAATTGGAAGAAACATAGGCGAAAATCTGGATAACGAATTTTATTGGATTAAGAAAAATGTAGTAATCACAGTTTAACCAAGTTTAACTAAACTTGGAATTTTTTCAAAGAACTGGTGGGCTCTTGCCTCCTAACGTGTTTTTTTGCCTATAACTCATATAATAAATTCAGTTTCACGGAATATTCTCATTAGACCAAAATTGAAAAGCAAAAAAATTCTTTTCAAAACAGATTTTTTCAAAACCTTCTTTCTATAGTTCAGGCAAAGAAACCAAATAAACGTAGGTAGAGCTGCAGAAAATTTGGGTAAACTGAAATCTGGTAGATAATCCTAAAAAGTCCCCTGTTAGTTTCTTTTTTAGGTAATTTTAGTCCTCTAACGTGGTTTTCCCCCTATAACTTGCTTAATTTTCTTTTTAGAGAAAATGATGATCCAACCAAAATTGAAAAAAATTCGTTAATTAAAATTTTTCAAAATTTGCCTACATCATGATGTAGTATTTCTGAAAGAAACATTAATCTCAGATCTCAGAAACACAAAATCTGTGTTTAAAAAAAAATTGGTAACAAAAAAAATTGAGAATCCGAATAATAACTTAAAAACCTCTTATATTTCAATCATCTGACGCAAATTCTGAACAACCTTTTTTTTAAGAGAATTTTTTTGGTTGAATGGTAATTTTCAGTAAAAAATTAAATGAAGCAGAACAAAGCCACTTTGGGAAGCTAAAAACGGAATGGGAAATTTTTAAAAGGGTGATCAAGTTTGAAAACTTAGCGATTTTTTCAATAAAGTAAACAAATATGTATATGGAAACCCTATTTTTTTACCCCCTCCCCATCATATTTCGACACAAAAACCTCCCTTCAAAATATTACGCGACTGAATATTCTCAACAAAGTTTAAAATTATAAAAACTAACGTTATGAAGTCACAATTTTGAAAATTCCCCTTCCTCCAACATCACACAGGTCTGATTTCTCCCCCCCCCCCGCTCCTCTGTGCGTGACATAATTTAACTCGAAAGTAAAATGCAAGTCTTTCTTGTGCTACTCAGCCTCTCTCACATCTCTGTACATTCCCAGCTTCTTGCAGCATTGTTTGAACAAATCTGATATTATGCATTTCTCTGTACAGAAACTAACTACGGCCAAAGAGGATTATATATAGAGGGACAGCTCTTACGGAACTACCTGTCAAAAATATTTTGTATATTTTCAGTTCGATAGATGGCATTTTCGCGCCACCTGAGGGGCAGGGTTATCAAAGTACGAACCACGTTAGAGATTTCTATAAAAAGAAAATTTATATGTACGAAACAGTGACCTTAAAATGTTTAAGCTCTGTCCAAAATAATGACTTTTCGACACTTTAATGGATAATAACTAAATTTAAAAATAAGGACTAATAATGAAAACACCAGGTTTCAGTTCTGATATCAGGGTAAAATGCAGAAACTTGGTAGAAACTACGTGAATTTTTTCAGAATATTTGGTCAAGCCTTTTACAATAAAATATTTGTTGTCGTTTTTTTTAAATTCTTTACTATAAATAAGGGCGTCAGTTGCACTAGTATTTACAGGCAAGTCAAGATAGGTATATTGGCACATGTGGTAATAATTTTTAAGATAAGTTTTTGATACATTGATTTGGAATAATGAAAAAAATTGTTAAGTCTAAAAATAAGATAATTTGTAAATATGATAAAACCTTTTATGATATTAATTTATATTATAAACTAGAGGAAGAAAATAGATTTTCAACAATGTTTTGTGAGAATCTTGAAATTCGATAATAGCTAACAGATATTCAGATACTAAATTTAAGATTATCAAGGGAAGTTATGACATTAGGCCAGTCAAATTAGAATCGTAAATGGAACTAAATCAGGAGTTGATCAAACCTTGGCCATTTGATAGAAAAACCATTTTAAAATGAAATACACAAAAATTTGCTTTAGTCTGGGACTAAATATCATGATATATTTTGTTATGAAATTTGATGGTTGAGTTTTGTAGGTAATTTTGTTGTTATTATGTTAGGTTGGCACATTTTGTGTTGCTTTTGGGACAAACTTGCATTATAATATATTATTGAGAACCACCCCAGATATTTCAGAGGTTTCACATCAATATAATATTATAATAACTATTTTAACAATAATTATTTTGATCAGTATAGCCATTATTGTCTAAAAAATAAATAATATTATATTACATACCTGTAAATTTTTGAAAGTTTGAATGCTGTCACTCTCGGGGTGAATTTTCAAAAACCCAAGTTTTAACCACAAGTAATCATCAGCAGTTTTTGCAACTTCAGAATGTTCTTCGGGTTTATCATACCGGCACAGAATATCGTAAACAAGTCGGTGGAAAGGATCAGTAGAATTTTTAGTCACACGCCGATACAACATTTGCAAACTCATTTCTTTTTCGTTTATTTCTTCCAGATCACTTTTCTTTAATTTTGCTTCCAAGAGACTAATGATATCTCGTGCATCAACACCTGGTGCATTTTTTAAGCAATGTATGGCAGCAGATATGTCTCCACTTCTTAAACAGTAGTAAACAACCGGCCATACAGGTCTGCCTTCAACCAAACCATCTTGGAAGCCTGTGTAATGGCCTTGAAAACGAACACCTACAAAGCTTAAAGCCAACGAATATGTTCCAGGCATTCCACCTCTGCGTGCTTCCGCAAAATTTTCGTTGATAATGTTCGACATATACATTTTGTATCTACAAATAAACAGTACTGACAAAAGCCTTTCATAAAAATTTAAAATGGGATCTAACGCTAACAAAGGGTTCTGAGGGTTGCACACCAAATCCAAAAGGGTGCAACAACAAAACCTTAGGAAAAGGGTAAGAGGCCCTAACCGAAATCTCTTTGGTCCTCCAGGTTGGGGGTTAACGCGATGGGGCTACAACCCATGCTTTGGAAAAATTATAAAAAATTCTATACAGATGCCTCGGAAATTGGATGGAAAAAATTAGCAACGACAAAAGTTCTATGAATTTTGAAACATGGAACGTACAAGGATTGGCAATGAAGAGAAATTAGGTCTGTAAAGAACTAGAGTAACAAAATGAAGATATAGCAACTCTATCAGAAACCAAAAAGGAAGGGAAGAGGAATAGAAGAAATACAACAGTCGCATTGACAGCGGGGTTAATAAGGAAGCAAGAGCCAGGAAGGAGTATCCATTGCAATTAAAAAAAGTTTGAAACACTGCGAATGCATAAATGAACACCTATTGAAAATTGAGTTGAGGGTTATGGGATATGATATTGTAATAATTGCAACTTAATCTTCTACTGATACTGAAATTGACACGGTAAAAACAGAATTTTTTACTAATTTGACAACCCTTCTGGACCAAATAAGCAACCAGAAGGAACTTTTTTTAATGGATGACTTTAATGGGAGAGTAGGTAATTAAGAAAATCAAGAGATTGTAGGATGGTTTGGAGAAGAACTAGTGAACGATAACGGAGAAAGGTTGGAAGAAGTATGTGAACAATATGACCTCAATATATGGAATGGATTTTTCCAGCATAAGGAAATCCATAAGTACACCTGGATACAGCCCACATGTAAATTAAAATTAATTATTGACTATACAATAGGGAGACAAAACAACAAAATTAAGGTGTGAGACACCAGGGTGTCTGTGGCTCTGACCAAAGAGGTTAAACAATCTACAGAAGAACCAAGAAACACAAAACACCCTCAACACAGATTACACCTGATCAGTAAGGACCAATAGAAAAAGTACCATGAAAACTTGATCCAACAAAATAGACAAGAATTTCAAAAAATCAAAAGAAATCTATACAATAAACAAAAAACACAAGTAGAGGATAAAACAATAATGGAAGTACGAGAATAAATATAGATTTTATAATGGTTGCACCAACTGTCTCGATTGAAAGGCTCACTAAGCTCTTTAATATGTGCCTAATGGAAAATACATTGCCAGGCGACTTCAAAATGGGGATTATTTTTATATATTTAAAAAAGGAGATAAAACAAAGTGTTCCAACTGTACAGTTCTGGGCGGTGTTGGAAAATTGTATTAAAAAATAGAGTAGGAAAGACATACAGGAACTAGAAGAGCAAAGTGAATTCCTAGCAGGTAGATCGTGTATTGACAATAAGGAATAAAAAGGAAATGGACTTCTGGAGGGGAAACTGTGGCCTAACACTTATGGATGAAGTGAGAAATTACACAATTAGAGAAAGAGTGGTAATATTGCTAGAAGATTTAATTGATATGTACATATAAGAATAATGGATTGAAAGATGACCCTATAATCTATGGCATTGGATACCAGAACAGAGAAGGAGAGACAATGTCAAACAGGCAATGAGAAACAGAGGCCTGTAGGAGAACCACCACAGGTGGAAGATGGATGTAAGAAACACCGGATGGTGTAACCCCACTTGCAATATAAATATATTATGTAAAAATAATAAATATTAACACAAAGAATATTGGAAATACTGGCAGCTCTAAAAACAAACAACAAAGTTATAAACTTACTAACCTTTCTTCCAAGTAATGTTTAGCTTGGTTAATTAAGGTATGAACCATAAGTGAACTGTTTCTCACTTCTACAACAGATTTGTCGGTAGGAATTGGAGGAAGCTCAGTCACATATTTCAACATTTCCCACATATCATTCACTCTCTGTTAAAAAATAAATTAGATAACTCGAAAAATATAAAACCATCGAATATTTACCGTATCTTTCAACTCTTCGGCACTTTTAGCAAAAGCTTGAACAAGATTTATTCGTTGCATTCCAGTATTTAGCGACTTATTATACTCGATAACTTTTGAAGCATAAATAGCTTCCTGAAGTCCAAGTTGATTTGAAATTGTTGGTGGTGTATCCAAGAACACAGATTTCTTGTTAACCAGCACGATGTCCCGAGACGGAGCAGTCATTGCATTTATAATTTTAGCCCTCTCTTGAATCCATTCTGCTCTCTGATGCTCCCACGCATTTTTTTCTGACAATTCAACGCACTATAAAAATGGTCAAAATTTAAAAATATTCAAATATTTCGCAACTGATCATACCCGTTTAAATTCGTCTTCAACAACATTAACTATAATATTTTGCAGTTCATTTTGTAAAAAAGAAGGTATATCGGTGTCCACAATAGGCTTAATCGGTTCAACCGAACGTTTGGCACTGATATTTTCAAGTTTTTGCACTATTTTTGGTAAATCAATGCCTTGAGAACCCAACAGCAAATTGCTAAGTTTAAATAACAATTAGAAATGCACATCATAAATATTTTGAATATAACTTACGCTTGGATGTCTTGAGAACCGGTCCTAGTAACTCGAGTAAATAAGTCATTGGAATCTTCGAGCACTTGTCTCAATGAACGATCAATTTTAGGCAATTCCGATACGCCTGCAATATTGGCTGTTAATTTTTCTGCTTCGTGTAGAAGCTGTGAAAAGTCGGACGACATTTTCAGTTTTTTGCGTTTGAACGTTCTCGAGGTAAATCTAAAATTTAGAGGTTATGTTGGGTTTAAATTAAAATGTTTACTAAATAACTGAACAAATGGAGTAAAATTAACAGAAGTTAATAATTGCGGTAAATTAATAACATTAAAATCGTTTTAAATTACTGACTTCTTACCTATTTATTGCACTAAAATAAAATACCGGTAAAAATCAAAACGAACGAAGGAACGTCGTAACGTCATAAGAGCGCTAAAAATAAAAACTTGACTTTTAATCAGCGTTTCTCAAACTTTAGGTTTATTTTCGCGAGTAACCAAAAGTAACCGGTTAGTCTCAGGTTCGAAAAATTCTTGTTTATTATTGGTTAAAAACAAGATAATCATTTCAATTATTGCTCATCTTTTAATATTAATGGAAAATTACTATTATTAGTATTTGCTATTATTCAATCAAAAACTTTACTTTTTAATTTTTAATGGCATTTTACCTGAAGATGCAACAATAGAAAGTTGCAAAAGTATATCTTGTTTTATGCGGAAAAACTACCTTACCACAAGAATGTTATCCAAACATATCTCAGGCTTTCCAAAAAAGCTTTCGACTCCCCCCCCCCCCACAGTTGATATTTTTACTCAACAACCTAGCCCGTACCAACCCTATAGAATATGTCTACAATATGTCCTCTATATGCACACAAATCAATATTTCTACAGGTAGGGGGGGGTAGCTTTATTATTATTATTTCTAACGGGTTGTGGTGTATGTCGCCCACTGTACTGAAGCTTTAACTTATTGTGCTCCGCAGTCGAGTATGCAGCCGAAGGGTGCTTGTGATATCTCCTCAGTTGTCGGATATGGAAGCCCAAAGTGACGCAATCTTCCACCTGCCAAGGCAGAGCATTCACATAGTATGTGACGTGGGGTTTCATCCTCCTCGTCACATTTCATGCATTTAGGGTCTTCAGCTAACCTTATAATGTTGAGGTGTCTTTTAATACAGCAGTGTCCTGTAAAAAGTCCTACTATTCTTCTCAGCTGATTTCTACTCAGCTGGAAGATTTTGTTACACCTGGACTTACCCGAGGGGCTCAGAATAAATATCCGCGTTTGCCTCAGTCCAGGAAGGCCCTCCCAGTAGATAATGTGTTGTTTACGTGGTGTATCTCTGATCCCTTCCTTAGCGGTCGTGTATGCGATCTCGCAAGAAGGTTCGGGGCCCATTAGGGGGTATTTACAGCCTTCTTAGCCAGAAATTCTACATTTTCATTACCCTTCATGCGTGAGACTGTTGCTAGTTGCCAAACTTACTAGCGCATCAAAACATTGTTTCACGACCTTGGACTGTATTTCTACCCATTCCAAAGACTTTAGGACTGTCTGGTTGTCTGTCATGATGCAGATCCGTTTATTTTCATAGCTTCTCCTAATCATTTCCTCAGCTTTACTTCCTTCCCCCAATAATCAGATGGATGGCAGACAGGAGGTGGGGCCTAGAGATTTAGTTATTTATTCTATTTGTCATTTTGAATTTTTATGTATAATAATTGATGTCAATCGATAGAGATTCACTTGAGCTTCTATAATTATCATTTTAATTTCATTTGTCACAAAGAAAAAATTTGGTAAAATTGAATGTTATATAATATATTTTTGTGTCCTCACAGTGCTCAGGGTCGCTTATTAGTGAAGATTCTTCAGACGTGACACACAATCAAAATAAGAGACAGGACATATCTAACACAATTTATTATCAACATTCACATATAACAACAACCAACAATACAAATATATTACTAACTACAATCCACATATAATCAAACAACTTAAAATCCCTACTGATTTTCTGATAGAATATTGTAAAGCTTTACCTTATCTGTTTGTTTCCGTTTATCGCACTTAATTTCGCGCACTGACGAACTTTAGACCACTTCTTCCTTCACCTATCCTCCTCTACGTACTAACTTCTCGTGTTCCGTTATCCAATTCTGAACCAAATTAACCAATTCTTTTAATTCAAATCGGTCCAATTCTGCAACACCCTTACTTCTCCTGCTATCTATTTGCGTCAAACCCCACTGGTCTGAGACTCTCTTTATCTTTGGAACTGCTACACAATTAATTCTCCTTCTATCTATCGGATTCAAACACAATTGGTCTGATACTCTCTTTATTTTTGAACTGCAAGACACTTAATTCTCCTTCAATCTATTTGTTTCAAACCCAATTGATCTGCGACTCACTTTATTTATCAACTGCTTTCAAACACAACTGGTCTGCATGTCGTCTAATCAGCAACTCTTAAACACGACCGGTCTGCGGGTCATCTATTTTGCAACTGCCTTACCGCTCTTTATAATCTTGGCATGGTTACCACTCGCTTTTTTCCTGCTTATGTTTTATTTCCATTCTTCTAACGATGCCGCATTATCCTACGTGTATTCTTTTTATTATATCGTGACAAACAAAACTTTAATCTAGCAACTTTTTTTTTTATTTTTATAATCACATTCATACTGAACAAATTTTAATAAATAATATTGACATATCCTCCCTCTTATCTTGATTGTGTATACCGTACACATTTATGAGGGAGATAGCTTGTAGTGGACACAACAATATATTTAGCGAATATTTACAATAAATTTAATCGTATTTCGCATCCCTCACGCCAAGCCTTGCGGTTCTCCCAGTCGCCCTCTGTTAGTCCTCGGGGTTCATTGCTTTTTGGACATCTTTTTGCCATGTTAGTTTTGGCCTTCCTCTTTTCCTTCTTGACGCAGGTACCCATTCCCATATTTTCTTTGGCCATCTGTTGTAGTCCTTCATTCTTTGGAGGTGACCGTACCACATCAGTCGTTTCTTATATATGGTGTCCATTATTGTTCCATTTACCCTCATTCTCTGCCGTATTTCCACGTTTCTTATGTGCTCCAGCTTAGATACACCACACGAGCGTCTCCAGTAGTCCATTTCCAGAGCTTTTAAACGGCCTTCATTTCTTTTTGTCAACTCCCATACTTCTGATCCATACGTGCATATGCTCTCTACTATCGCTGAATAAATTATGGTTTTGGTTTTTCTTGTGACGTGTTTATTCCATAGGACTGAGTTTAGCTGGCGTATGGCTTGTTTTCCTTGGATAACTTTGTTACTAACATCAGCTTCGCTACTTCCGCTGTTTGATATTGAGTGAATTTTGATATTGAGTGTTAACAAGTGTAAATTGATAGGAGTTCTCGGATATTTCAAATACTTCAAAAAAACTTTGTCGAAAATGTAATTCAAATGAGGTTAACAGAATGTCCTGGAAGCTAAAACAAAATATTTCAAAGACCGCGGAGGGGGGCATAAATATAATGTGCATAAATATTGATTTGTAAAAAAGCTGTAATGGTGCTAGCTTTAATATGTAGGAACTAGCTGATTCTAAGTCTATAGATACCATTCAGAGTTAGGTTTTTGAATAAAAATATCAAAGAGGAATGGCTAGCGTAACTCCCCCCCCCCCCCCGGTGTAAATATTGATTTATGGCCAAACTAAGCTTTAATATCTGGAAGCTAGCTAGTGCTAGCTCTATAGAAATGGGAGCTAGGTTTTCCAGTAAAAATATTAACGGGGGGGGGGCAAAAAAGTAAAATATTGAGAGGTTCAGTTTTTTTCGTAATGCAGGGAAGGGGGAAATCTTCAAAAGACACCACCCCGATATTCTGGGGTGGTAGTGTCGGATTCTTACCGACTAAAACCCCCTCCCCGACGAGCAGCGGGATTTACCTTCTTGGCATCACTTCCGCTGTCGTCTGCGATGCTCTGCGGCTTGGTCGTTTTTCTACGGCCTCCCATCATCACCGGATTAGCTGGCTCCCGCTGGGCACCAACGGAGTACGTGACCCGGGCTGATCGCAATGACCCCCCGGCATCACTCGAATCGCTTTGGACTGATGCGTGTTGGGAGCCACTAGGTAGTGGCCCGCGAGGCTCGTCTCTCTGCAACCTGATGTGCAGAGTCTTGACCCGGTCTGCCCGGTCTGCACCGGTGTTGGGTCGACTTCCCTCAGCTTGGCGTTGGGGGAGACTGGTGTTCGTCTCCTTGATGTGACCTCTCACATCAGCCTTGCGGATTTCCCCCATCCACCGGGGTTCGCGCCCGATCTCTGACGGTGCTCCACAAGTTACCAGGGACCACCCCGAGGAGGTGTGAGTAGCATTTCGGTCCCCCGAGATGTTCAGTTTAGAATAATTAAAAATAAAAAATATATTTGCGAATATTAAAGCCCGAAATGCTTTTTTTGTTTTAATTTCCATAAAATATTTTGTTTCTGGCGAGTGAATGGCCGCGCAGCTAGGGTATTAACTTCTCGTGTCACGATTTAGGGGTTCAACTCCCATGGTGCATGGTGCCGTATCATCAATAATAATTTTCAATGTCTATTTGCTGGTCCCATATAAAGAAGCCGGAAGATTTAAAGGTTCAATTCCTGTGTATGATGCGTGACGTATCACAGTGGCGGCTCGTGACTTCTTTTAATGAGAGGGCACAAAATTTAAACAAGAATGAAACGTATAAATTTGCCTCTTTACTTACAAAATTATTTAATTCAAAAACTATTTATATTATACTATTATTTCAACCGGGGGAGGGTACGGAATACCCCTCAGCAGAAAAGTAAAGCAGTATCGTAAAACATTTAAGTGAATTGTCGTTTGGATGGGGGAGGGGTAAATAAAATAAATCGAAAATATTTTTATTGTTTTATTGTCGACATTATAAGGGATGTGTGGAGTCGGAACCCGTTGGTTTATATATTTTTGTAACAATAACTTAAGGTTAAATATTATGTTTTAATAATTAACTTATGAACTGAATATTGAATAAAAATTTTAATTTGAATTTGGGGGTGGGAGGTAAAAAACAATTTAATTTATCGAATCTATTACCTTGCGGGGGGTTGTTTAATTAACTTGCTCATTTGTGGAGGCTCGTGGTTTGCTATAAAGGGGGGGGGGACTATAAATGAAATTTTAAATTTTTATGGTAGTTTATGGTCGGATTCTCCAATATTCAGCAGTGTAACTACCATGTTGGGAGCGGCGCATTCGTATTAAAAATATTAATCGGAGTTATTCTGTTTTGGGAGGGCGGTACGGCGCCCCGTCACCCTCTCCATACTAGCTGCCACTGGCATATCATCTATAATAATTTCCAGTCTCCAAATGTCTCTTTGTTGATCCCAGATAAGGCGATAATCATTTTCACCCCTAGTTTTCTGCATCCGGTAATTTGACTCCCTGGAAATTGTTCCCAAGCACGATTCAAATTTTTTTGTTTATTATTTATTAGGTTATTCCTAATTCGAAATGGGTGTTCCGGTGCTGCATTTCGGCACTGGGACGTTAGTCGCTGTGAATATTTCGAGTTCAAATTATTGCCTGTTTTAAATATTTTTGCATGAGCTTTCGCCAATGTTTATTGCTATATTATTGAATGCATTTATTCTTGCATGCTTCCTCGTGGAAAAATGCCTGTAAATTGCAAAAAATCCAGGTAAGTTTAAAATTTGGTTGACGTGTATTTGAGTATCTGAATACTCCCCTCCCTCAAACAAAATCCCCCAATCTTCCTTCAACTTATTCCCCAATTTGGGATTTTAGCATGCATTTTTTTTCTCTGTAACTCGCATAATTTGATTGTTACGGAAAATTTTGGTTAGGTAAAAATTCAAGAGTATAAAATTCGGTAGTAAATTGAGTTTTATAATTTGCTTACATCGTGCTATTCCTCAAATAAAAACCAGTTTTGAATATTAAATTTGTATTTCGAT
This sequence comes from Podabrus alpinus, assembly GCA_932274525.1. Classification (NCBI taxonomy): domain Eukaryota; kingdom Metazoa; phylum Arthropoda; class Insecta; order Coleoptera; family Cantharidae; genus Podabrus; species Podabrus alpinus. The sequence goes on from OW026451.1 coordinate 28,874,726, forward strand.
CAAAATGTTCTTATATATAATTTTTGTCATATGAAGTAAATTTTGAAAAATCTATTAATATACAGAAAATTTTGTGTTCTTCAATTTTGATCTTATTTGTATTTTTACTTTAATCTGAAACTTTCGCCACAGTGTGAGAAAAACGTTTGCGAATTAAATTTTATAGTATAATTTAATTGTAAAAATTTAAAACCTAAGCAACGGTTAAACTAAAAATAGAGATCAATTTTTACTAGATTAATCACGAACCCATCGATTATTCTTTAATTTTGGTGTGATGGTAATTTTCCTAAAAATGAAATTAAGAGAGTTATACCTATGCGTTAATCCATGTAGGAGAAACTAAAATCTTCAATCGGGAAAAAGTCGCCAGGGGAATTTGGGCATTCAAATACACATATTTATACCCAAGTATGAGAAATATCAAAACAAAAACTCAAAAATTACCCAAAAAGGGTTATATCATAAAAGTATTTCAAAAATACGTGGTATTAACACAAAAATATTTCAAATACTGGAGAAATATTGAAATAGTACTCAAAATTCTTAATTAAGATGCGTGAAGCGATACACTTTTCACAATACAAAAGAAGCTCAAAATAAAAATTCTGGTTACTCTATCACTAACTCAGCCACTCGAAACAAAATTTCTTCTGCTACACACTAAAGAACACACTTATTTTAGCAAATTGTAATAATAAAAAATGTGAATGGGGATCAAACTTTTGAAAAAATCGAATTTGAACTTAGCAAATTTAACGAGATTCAGTGGTAAAAATAACGAGATTCCCGCGCGTCGCTCATTCTATTGACAGTCCGTGCAGTTTTAATGACCCTAACACTTAGAGTATTTCGCACCGGCGATTCGTTCCGATCTTGCATCCGAGCTAACCGCACGTCAATTTTTGCGTTCTTTAATTTTCACGAATTAAGTTCAAAAAGTAATTTTCATTACTGTTGTCTAAACGATAATTTAATATAGAAGTGAAAGTGTTACATCAAGCTCCAATTCTATTTAAATTTCGTCGACAAAGCGTTTAAACACGCTTTTAAGTGTTCCTCCCAGTTTCCCGGCAAAAAGATCCCGCCATTTGCTAAGTGACGTAGTTTGCTACGTCACAATTAGCAAACGGTTGCGCGCTCTGTTGCCCCCTACCCCCTTCAAGACATCAGGCGACGTATTCTGTAGTATACGCAACAAAGGTTAGTGAACTGAACTTGACCTAGATTTCTTACAGATTATATTTTATCGCAACCTAACAAAAATTTTGTCAACCAACAAATTCCTTTTCCTTTTAAATTTTTCAAGTTCATTTAGATTTAAATAAAGGTTGATTCACAACACTAAATTTAATTTTCAGACTTAAAAATTAAACTTGCACTCATTAAAATCAGCTGCTTCACAGTGTAACGCTATTCTGCGCTCGTGTAATTTGCCCCTTGGGTAGCCAGGGCTGAGGACGTCTCGTCGATGACACTTATTTGTTACACAGGCGCCAAAAGTTTTTTTAAAGAGAAAACTTTAAAACTAAAATAAAAGAATTAAAAAAAAAAATGTTTATATTAAATTAAATAATTTATTAACTATATTTACAAAAGGAAAATGAAAGCAATATATTTACAATGAACAAATTTAATAATTTATTTACAAAAAAAAGGGGCGGAAGCAAATTAATAATGATAAATTTAGAATTGAAAATAAATGGAAGTAAATGACTTATTTTATTGAATTGACACAGAAATTTTATTTCGCACGGCACTGGGATAAGACAGAAAATATCAACATAACCTCTGACAATTATGTTGTAAGTTATCGGGGTTTTAGTTGCAAGTGGTCTTTATTGCGTTCTAAGGAAACTGAATTTTTCCGGTGGCGGTTTAATTTAACTCAGCAATTACTGAAGGTAAAATTACTGAATTATCAAAACAAATGAAATAATGAAATGAATTTACTTGACGGGGACTACTGAATTTTGTAGATTTAGGAGATCCAATTGCAATAACGGAAAAACGGAGGAAGCCAGGGGCTGGCTTCAAATACGGGAGCAGATTGAATCTCTTGAGAACAGGTAAGGTGTAGTCTCGGAAAGTAGTTGATTATAGGTTATGTTATGATTTCAGCTCCAGCCTAGATCCGTAAGCTTGTTGCTGGTGGAATCGGAAAGTTTCCTTCGGCTAGAATCGTAGCCGAAAAGAAGGTTTTGGTAACGGGAAAAATTGTCTAGAAACGTAAACAATTCGAAGGAAGCTCGGATCGGGATAACGGTCAATCGGGGCTTGTGGTCTAAAAGACAACGGACGGGCGGTCTAAAGACACCGGGGATTGGTGGTCAAAAAAAGACAACTTTCTCGAAACTTCAACAAGCTTCCTGCAGAAATGACAAAAACTTAAGAAAGTGGTAATTCCACCATTGTCATCTATTTGAATGTATTGACATGAAATTCAGTGTACTGTAATTAAATTCAGTTTCCTGTAAATTAACAATAAATTTGGTTGGTTGTTTAGGCAACCAACAGTACTTCAGCCATATTATGGTGTTTAATTTACAAAATTAAATTTTGAAAATAAATCACAATTAACCATAATATTTACTTCTTTACAACAGACATAAATTAATTCAAATTTAATTTTATCAATTTAGATTTCGCAACATAATTTAATTTTAAAAATTTTTATTTTTATTACTTGAATTATTTGTAAAATGACGAATGTTACCGACATGTCCCAAGACAACACTTTCCTTCGTGAACTTGTTGACCATTTGAAAGCCGAAAACCGCGATTTGAAAGCCCGATTCAATGATCAATCCAAAAAACTCGATGACCAATCCAAACAAATCAAAGATCTCACTGACAAAGTCGCCTCACTCGTTCTCGCCCTCCAACCACCCAAGGTCGTACAACCACCTTCGGTCGTAAGACCACCCCCGGTTGCCCAACCTCGCCCGACTGCCCCTTCAGGGAAAAAGAAGGACAAGACCGCCTTCCCCCCTCTTCCGACCACCCCTGCTGTCAAAAAAGCAGAAACTAAACCCAAAGAGCCAAAAAAGCCCGCCCTACTCAAACCCCTGATGGCAACGGCCATCCCGAAACCCCGGCTATCGACTCCAGCAGTCAAGCCTGCGATCATCCCCCGAACATCCCCCCGCATTTCTAAAATTCCATCATCGACTCCCGAAGCCCAAGCTTCCACCTCCACCGGTGGAGATAATTTCGTCTTTCCAAAAGACAAAAACACCCTAAAACGGGCCCGCTCCAACTTAAGTAGCGACAGCCAAACCTCTGAACCCGCTACCAAGAACAGGTTCGCCTGTTTGGATGTAGACGAACCCCCCACTGACACTCAAATCGAACGCGAAGACGACGATATGGAAGTCACCGTCACTGACTCCCAACCCGATACCCAGGGTGCCTCACACCCCTACACCTCAGCCAGCCGCATTCCCCCTATCGTCCTCCGAACCAAGGAAAATTGGCCAGCAATAAATCAAATGATCATTGCAAAAAAGATCCAAACAACTAAAATTCGCACTCTCGGGGATGGCATCTCCATTCAGCCAGCCACCGAGAAAGACTATCGCTCCCTTAGCACCCTCTTTGAGGAAAAATCCCTTCCCTCCCACACTTATTCACTGCCCCAGGACAAACCACTCAAAGTGGTCATCCGCGGTCTCCCGGCCACAATCACACCAGCCGAGGTCAAGGAAGACCTCGAAACCCAACACTTCGATATACAATCTGTATATCAAATGCGCCACGGTCGCGATCGACATCCGATGCCCCTTTTCTTAGTCCACCTCACCCACAATTCCGATGGGAAGAGAATCTTCGATCTGACCTCCGCCCTCTCCATTAACACAAGGACGGAAACCCCCCACAAAAAAGCAGAAGTTGGCCAATGTCATCGCTGCCAACGGTTTGGGCATGCCCAAACCCTCTGCCGAGCCCCCCCCAAATGCGTCAAATGCGCGGGCGATCATCTAACCGCGCTCTGCCAAAAAACCCGAGAGGAACCGGCCACATGCGTCAACTGCGGAGGTAATCACCCCGCAAACTACAAAGGATGCACATCCTTCCCCAAACCTAAAAGGAGAGAGCTTCTAGCCCGCGAAGCTGTCTCCAGACACGCAACTCGCCCCTCCAATTATTTCTCCCAAGGCTCCGGTAGGCCTTCCTACGTTGGAGTCGCCAGAATACACGCCCCCCACCGGGAAGCAACTCATGCTACCCCCACACTCCCCACCTACACTGATGAGACCCCACGCCAAATTAGAGCAATCCTAAATCTTCTTCGCGAAGTCAATACCAGTGAAGAAATCATTAAACATATTGAGGATATTGGAAACGTTAAATCCTCCAACACCCCCGTTAATGAATAAACCACGACGCAAACCCACCTCGCTGCAGATGGCATTTTGGAATGCCAACGGCCTATCTGCCAAACGCCATGAGCTTCTCGCGTTCGCGTTTTTCCACGACCTTGACGTCATCATGGTCAACGAGACCCACCTTAGAGCCGGGCATCTGGCCAAACTCCCCTGCTACACCCTATATAGAAACGATCGCGACGGACGCGGTGGCGGCACCGCAATCTACGTCAAAACTTCTATTGAACACATCTCTCTAACCACCCCTGACCTCGAAGGCCTCGAAGCCACCACGGTTAGCGTCCACACTGCACACCACGGATGGTTGCAAATTTCCTCCATTTATAATCGCCCCCAAAGAAATCTTCTAAAAACTGACTTCGAACTCCTTCTTGAAGGCCCTGACGCGAAGATCATCGCCGGCGATTTCAATGCCAAACACTCCGCCTGGTTTTGTCGTCATACAAACACCCAGGGCCGTGAGCTTCTTCAAATTGAGAACGAGTTGGACTTCTCAATCGTCGCTCCAACTGTCCCTACACACTATTCTCCTGCAGGTACGCCGTCCATTCTGGACATTGCCATCTTCAAAGACGTACCACTCCAATTTGAAATTTCCACCTGCGAAGAGCTTAACTCTGATCACTTCCCTGTACTAATCACACTAGGGACACTGACTCTACCCAAACCCCCCCCTACAAGGACGAGAACCGATTGGATTTCTTTCTCAGACAACCTCAGGGAAAATCTCGGACCAATCCCTTACATCGAGTCCACCACAGACCTAGACAATTACATTAACATCTTCCAAGATAAAATAACCAAGTCAATCTCAGAAACCTCTTACGATGTCCCCTCTCAAGACATCCGAGACAAACTTTCTCCCACTCTCAAGGACTTAATCCGATCCAAAAACCGTGCAAGGAAACTTGCACGCAGAACACGTAACCCCACTGACCAAACCTTATACAATCAACTTAAGAGGGAAGTTGACGACAAAATTAAAGAATTCCATGACATGGAATGGACAGACAAAATCAAATCCCTTGCTTTCCAAGACTTGACTGCTTGGCGCATGGCAAGCGCACTCCAGGGGAAAAAGAAAACCCCCACCCCAGTACTTCTTCGCCCCGATGGCACTCTCGCCAAAAGCGACCTCGAAAAGGCCGAAACATTTGCTGACAGCCTTCAAACTCAATGTTCCCCTAACACTACGAGACTTGATCACGACCACATCATTTCGGTCGAAAATTCCGTCTCCACCGCCCTCTCAGCCACAGACAATACCAACATCAACCCCGCTTCCTTCACGGAGGTTGCAATAGCCATCAAAAGACTGAAAAATAGGAAAGCCCCAGGTCCTGACGGCATTACCAACCTCGCCCTTAAGGCACTACCCAAAAAAGCAGTAACTGCAATCACTGGTATAATTAATGCAAGCCTCCGCCTTAATTACTACCCACAGATTTGGAAAACCGCTGACGTAGTGGTGATCCCTAAACCCGGTCAAAACCTAAAACTCCCTCAGAGTTACAGACCGATCAGCTTACTTCCCTCCATCGGCAAACTAGCCGAAAAAATCATCATCGCGCGTCTCCAGGAGGCCATGTTCGACAACAATATCATCCAAAATGAACAATTTGGATTCCGTGCAGGTCACAGCACCACTCACCAAGCCCTCCGATTAGTCGAACACATCACTTCTGCCCTCAACAAAAAAGAGTTCACCGGCCTAGTGCTACTCGACGTATCGAAAGCTTTCGATAAGGTCTGGCATGAAGCCCTCCTGTTCAAAATGCTTCAGTCAAAAATCCAACTCCCACTAGTTCGACTAATAGCCTCTTATCTTAATAATAGAAAATTTAAAATCAAACACTCCAATACCAGATCCACCCCGCGCCCCATCACTTCCGGGGTCCCCCAAGGCTCAATACTCGCAGCATCTCTCTTTAACATCTACATGAGCGACATCCCAATCCCCACTGACCCAATAACAAAAATAGCACTTTACGCTGACGACGTCGCTATCTACTCGTCCTCAATCCACCCAGATTTCGCCACAACCCGTCTCCAAGAGGCCATCAACGATCTCGAAAGATGGTACGAAACTTGGCGCATCGAGGTTAACTCGAGCAAGAGTTCCGCGATCATGTTTCGAAATCGAAGTAAGCCTCACAACTCCAGTGTCTGGATGTTTGAGGAACAGATTCCGTGGGAAACCAAGGTCAAGTACCTTGGAATTACCATGGATCAACGCCTCAAATGGATCCCCCATGTCAAAACCGCAACCGGTAAAGCCAAAACCCTCTTCTCAAAACTTTTTGCCCTCTTAAATCGAAACAGCCCCATGGCTCCCTCAAACAAACTTAGATTATACAAATCCATCATCCGCCCAACCATGACATACGCCTCCCCCGTCTGGGGCTACGCCCGTCACAGCACCATCAATAAAGTCCAAATAGTTCAAAATAAAAACCTCCGCTCTACCTTCAACGCCCCCTTCTATGTCACCAACAGGCGACTGCACGCAGACGCCAAACTAGAGCTCATACCCACCTTCATTCGAAAACTTGCCATTAATCTCTACAAGAAGTCTATCTTTTCAGAAAACCCACTCATAGCACAACTAGGTCAATACAATATTGAAGACTATTGTATCCCCCGACCTAAATCAATCCTGACCACAGACAACCCATGACCACAACTTCCACCTGTACAGACTCACATTTGTCCATAGGTATAATTATACAAATTGCTTCGAAAGTGGATTACATTCACTAGATTTGTGTAATTTTTGATTTAATTCCAACATCTTAGATTCCATTCCCTCTAGCTCATCAACTCCATTCGAGGACGGCAAATGCAATTTCAATTGCATTACCCGTCAAATTTTTCAAGTAGAAGCAACTTCAATCGAGGAAATTCTTCAATCTTCGAATTAGGGACTCTACTATATCGGTAACGTAGTAAAATACTTCTCTCTTTTCAATATTTATTTTCCACAGTCTTTTCCTGGGTAACTCCCAGCCACCTTAGCTCAGCGCTATATTTCGTGAGGCCCACCGGCCTCCACAACTTCCCACGCCAGATGCCATTGTCAGATGAAGGAGAAGGCCGGCTACGCCGGGATGCTCCATCAAGTTCATTCCAGAAACCAGAAACCAGAAACCATTTCGCACCGGCAGATGCAGCTCGTCTCTCGTACATGTAACATCGATTATTTTTTGTTTTTACGCGATTTTTTGGGGGTGAAACGTAATAGTTTACTGCCCCATACCGCAACTATACTTTTTAATGCTATTTCGAGGTTCTCTCACATCCCGGTTTCATTTATCCCGGTTTTCTTGATGGGTGGCGCCTTCTCGTATGTTTAGCCTAGTAACCAGAGTCAAAGCCTCCCTGGAGGGGTGCAGAGCGGAGCGGAGCGCAGCGGCGCCCCGAAAGGGTAGGTTTTGACGATGGATTACCCTCTTTATCGAATGCACACCCCAAAATTCGAAGGAAAAAACATTTTATTTTTTCACTTTTTCGGCAATACACGGGTTATTTTCCATTTTTTTGATTATATTTATTACTAATATCCACTAATCACACCCCCATCTATCCGAATTTCAAAGAAAAATTCAAATCGGAGCAAAAAAATTTCACTCGATTTCAAGGAACAACGGGCGAACGATGGGACATCGACCGGGGTCTGCCGCATGGTATCACTTACTTACGCCTAATCCTTTACGCCTAAAGGAATTTATGCCTAATGGTTTTAATGCCTAAAACCGACTACGCCTAAAACTTGAACGCCTAACGCAATTACGCCTAATCCTTTACGCCTAAAACATTTACGCCTAATGCTTAAAATTTTCTAAAAATCGTACAAACATAAAACCACTGCTCCGATTTTGATGGAATTTTGACTATTATTTTTATTATGTTCAAAACGATTACTTCTTGTTACTTTTTTTTTTAACTAATCGCAAATGTTTTTGTTTTTCACTGAAATTAAAAATTCTAATTTGAAAATTTAATGTTTTTAAAAATTTTTTTTTCTCCAACCGTATTAAAAGCAGTACATTTTTAATAGCATTACCTCAACTAAAAGTTGACGTTTTTGTTAGAAATATAAAAATGCGAACATTGCTAAGCAACACTTTTTTTTACGTGGACTAAAAGTACTTTTTTTTACGCCGGACTAAAAGTGAATTAAATATATTTTTTAATGTCAATCATTTATTGGCTATACATAATGTTACACGAATAGCAATAATAATCAAATAATAATAATCAAAATAAATAATAATAATCAAAAAAAAACTTAACACCTTAATCCTTCAGGTTAATATTAATTGTACAGTTTACACAAGATTGGTGAAATGTAATTAAACCCGTTTTGTTACCGGCAATTCCAAATATTAAAACAACCTAAAAACGTATATAAAATTTAGGTGCTATTTCAATTTTTAATATTCTAAGTTTACCTTAATCATTAAAAATTTATCATCATTTCCTTTGATTAGAAATTCGTCCGCTTGTTCTTTTGTTAGAACTCGAGATTTTTTAGGTGTGTAACCGTTATTTTGCTTTTTTAAAAACTCACGTAATTTTGAAAATTTTCCAATATCTACGTTAATTTTTAGGTTCAGTGTTGCTTTAACCATGGAATATTGTGACCAAAGTGTTGAATATTTCATTGTACTAGACAAATACGAAAAATATACCAATAAAACGTTCTCCGAACAGGATTTTAAATTTTTTTCGTTACACCATCGCAAAAAACGGTTGTATGCGAATTCATATACTCTTGACTTGGATGGCAATAAGTCTAAAACCACATCTTTCGCTATTTCAATTATATCTGTAGGTGTATTACAGGAATCGTCTTCAAACATTATAAAATAAACGAATTAAATTTCACTTTGATTATGTTGTAAACAAAATTATGACAACTTAATATAAAAAAACAAAAATTCCAGTCACTGGATTTTCATTACACGAATATTAAAACAAAATGTTTGAAGTAATTTAAATTTTGAATTTCGCATTATTAATGATGTACGTAGTATTTAAATTTTGGTTGGAGAAAAAGTAGTATGTCTCATTTGGATTAAAAGTGTCTTTGTTTGACGTGCAATTATTGCATTCGCTCGGCTCCGCTAGCGCTCCGCCTCGCAAATGCAAAAAATTGCTTGTCAAACAAAGTTTCACTTTTAATCCGAATAAGACAATGTACTATTGTGTTGGTAAGAAATTAATTTTCCAAAATTCCATCAAAATCGGAGCAGTGGTTTTATGTTTGTACGATTTTTAGAAAATTTTAAGCATTAGGCGTAAATGTTTTAGGCGTAAAGGATTGGGCGTAATTGCGTTAGGCGTTCAAGTTTTAGGCGTAGTCGGTTTTAGGCATTAAAACCATTAGGCATAAATTCCTTTAGGCGTAAAGGATTAGGCGTATTGACTTAGGCGTAAGTGTGTTAGGCGTAAAAGTTTTAGGCGTAAAGACGTGGATCCCTGCCGCATACTCGATGCTAATTTCCCGTACTTTTCAAAAGTCGATATTGGGGTTGTTTTTACTCCGTTCACACTTTTTTTTGTTTTAATAGACAAATATAAGCATGTTCTTTAGTGTGTAGCATTCGAAAATTTTTTTCGAGTGGCTGAGTTAGTGAAAAAGTCGCCAAAATTCTTATTTAATAATTCATAAATTATTATCGACTTGTAAAACCGATAACATCATTGATTACCGTAAAATGATGTAAAGACGTAAAGAGGATTACACGGGGCAAAGGGAATCAGTAGAACAATTTCCAATTCATTATTACATAACACCCCAATGTTGTTATATATTTATGTGAAAACTCGGTTTCTACTCGTAATTCATTTTTAATTTGTTTTTCCAGTAGGTAAAACTTTTTTTCGGGTAGTTTTTCAAATGAAATTACGATAAAATAGAATCTTTTGCGCCCCCCCTGCGGTATATACGGCACTGTTCACTCGATTGGAATGCTTATCCCATGGTCCCAGATTATAAAATTAAAATTAAAGATGCGACTAATCTTATATGAACGTAGTTACCGACTTTGATGAAAGAAATTGAGAATTTAGCATAATTTAAAATAATTAGTCTTTTTTTAGCTTACTTCGAATTTATTGAATTAGTTTTAACTTGTAAATTTACTGAGATTTTTAATAGACAATAAATTAGTGATCGCTACGCTAAAGTAAAAAAAAATCATGTCAAGAGTGCAATGAACAGATAATACTACAAAATATTCAATAAGTAGTACAGTCGAACACAATTTCTTCAAAAATCGAACAAGAAAAGAAATAAGTAGTATTAGGAAAAATATTCTATTGTCGAAAATATTTAAGAAATAAAAACTACATAACGTGTACTTAATTTGTTTTGTATCGGTTTATTTAGATAATTTAAAACAGAAGTTGAATTAAAACAAAAATTAAAGGGTGCGTGCTTAGTCATCTCTCATTAAAATTCGTGTTTTTTCTTATTCAATTTATTTCATTCGTGTTTGCAAGCAATTTTAAAAGAAAATTTTGGGTATATTTTGTGGAATAAATAGTCATTGCGTGAGCTGAAGTTAAATGAACTGCAACGAAAACCACCAGAATTTTGATTTCTCTTTATTTTTGTTTACAAAAATATCGGTCGCGGGAAATTAATATGAATTTTTAATTAAGTAATTCAAGTTCATACGGGAGTGTCGTTCATTAATAGAAACAATAATTATTATTTGTAGCGCACTCAAATCGAATTTGAATCAAAAATTTCATGGCTATTGTGGGTTAATTTGTTATGCTATTTGTAAAGTAATTATTATTTAAAAAGAAATTATGAATTTATCTTTAAAACATATTTTATTGTCTAACCTGATCACGGCATTATTGATTTTTGTTGTTATTAATGTAGGTAGAAGCACAGGTTGAGTTATTTAGATATTAGACAAGTTCGCGATGGTGCGCACATGGAGAAGTGCAAGTTGGAAACGCAAAACAATTCGAAAAACTATTCGAGAATATGTGAATACAAATTTGTTCAAAAATTCAAATTTCAAATTTACTTCAGGATTAGGTAAATGATACATTTTATTATGCTTTCAATTTGTAAAAAAGGAAAATTTGCAGTACTTTTCCTTATATTTACCTATAATGCTGGAAAAATTTTCATCTCATTTGAAAATTTGTTGTGTATGTGTAGATCAGCAGTGGCACCTACAAAATAGAATGTAATATTTTTGATCAGCTTACAAAAATCTAAATTAGATTTTCTCTACATAATTTCGAGTTAATTAAAATTTAAATTATTTATAAGAATCAGGTATGTAGGTATGCGAAAACAAAATGTGTGTAAGAAAGGAGTAACCTAATAATAATAATAATATGCTCTCGAGTTTCAACGCTGATTAAATGTTTGGAATAAGTAATTTTTGATAAATGAAAATAATATTGTTTTGAGTCTGAAAAGTTATTACGATACAACACAATTATTGAAAGAAAATAAAGAGTTCTTCCAAATTAATTTTTTTATGAAAAAAAGGGGGGTGAGGGGGTCACAGATTTTTCCTTACCTTGTACCTACAATAAAATAATTTATAAGTCATAAATTCGTATTTGTATTTCCTAAAATTTAGCAAAATTTCTCTTGAAATCTACATTAATCAACTACCATAATATTTTGATTGTTTTACTAATATTATTATTTATGTTGCTTTTAATCAGTAAGTTAACAACCATTGACTTGTAATGCAGTCTTGCGGATTTATTCCTAACTGTTTACTTATTCGCAGTAATGTGCCGTGAATGATTTATTAACGAGGTCCCAGTTTTGCATCAGATTTAGAATCGGGTAAGTCAAATAAATGCAAATTATATTGAAAATAAAAAATATCACAAAAATAATAAACAAGAGAAAAAGAAAAACAGAGATAAAATAAATTCTTCCTTACTTTATCCAGAATAGTGGGCACATGGATAGTTCAAAATTATTATTTGAAAGTGTACATTTCCGAAAGAAAATTTTCAGGGTAATCGCTAATGTTTTAATGGCAACATATATTTTGATTTATTCCGAAAGCTTACATTGTTTTTATTATACGATTTTTTTTATTGAAAAATTGCAAAAATTGCGTCAAATACACTATACCAGGGGTGGGCAACCTTTTGTATAACAGGGGCCACAATAATATTTACGTTTCGTCCGCGGGCCTTAGTATAGTTCAATGAATATCTTTAGCTTCGACGTAAGATTTATATACACCTACACCTCCAAATTTGTTTATGCTATTTGGATAACACATAATCTATATATATAAAAATGGATGTATGTATGTATGTTCCCTATAGACTCCTAAACCGTTTGACCGATCGGAACCAAATTTGGCACAGTTATTATGTAGGTCCCTGCGAATGTTTTTGTATTGAAATAGTGCAAAAATTCGCAAAGGAAAGGAAAGTTGATTTTGAGTAGCCTGCCTTCCTTTAAGGAATCTCGATAATCCATTCATGCGCGTCCTCATGGGATTATCGAGATTCCTTAAAGGAAGGCAGGCTACTCAAAATCAACTTAAAAAACAATAATGAATGCTGTCAAGCTGTCAACCGATCGACAATGCAAATACGCGTGCACGTGCTTTACGTTTCTATTTGACCAATCTTAATCAAATTTGGTGTAGAAGTTATTTACAACGCTACCACATCCGACACGGTCTAGATGGCTAAAGGCGGCCGGTAGGCCGACTGTGCCACCTAGTTATTTTAATAATTTTGCTTCGCGTATAAAAAATTCAGGTATCAAAATCTAATTCGCGTTATTCTGAATTCGCGTACATCGAACTCGCGTACATGGAGGGTTTAGTGTACTTTTCAATTTACTTTTTACAATACTTTTTAATTTAATTTAAATAAGACGAATTATATCGAAAATTAAACTGTAGATCTCTCCTTTTTCCTTATGTTAGGTACTAACCTAATCCTTTTCTATAAAATTTGGTTTTTGAAAATATTTATTTATTATTTCTTCTAAAGATCTCGCGGGCCGGTGAGCGAATGGCTGAAATGCTAGCGTGTTCGCTTTCAAGCCAATATTCACGGGTTCAAATCCTGTGAGGTACTATCTATAGAAGAAATTTTCGCTCACCAAATGTCTATCTGCTGGCCCCAGATAACATTATTTATGGCTAAAAAACTTCCCTGATGGAGTAGGCGGTGTAAAAATCGTCTATTCCCGTGGTTCGGAATCCACGTTAAGCTGTAGGTCCTCTGTGCTCGTCACACATTTTCAACACGCAACGAGCAAAGACAGGGAGGTATCGGGAAAATGTCGCAAGACGTTCATAACCGAATATAGATAGATAGATCTCGCGGGCCGGATTAGAACTTTACGCGGACCGGAGTTGGCCCGCGGGCCGGAGGTTGCCCACCGTTGCACTATACAATTATCGTACCAACTCAGAGTTGTTACAATATCGGTACAACTGATTAATTACTAACCACACGGTACGATTGCCATACAATTTCCATACAATTTTACATGCAATTTTACCGCATCGAAGACACGTTTTCATTCTGTAGCAGAAAGTCTGTAGCGATGGCTGGTGTAACTTCGCGTAAAAAAATGTTTTTGCTAATAAGTGCTGGTGTAGTGTTAAGCAGTAAAAAACCAAAAAAAGTGAAACGAAAGTGGGTCAAAGAATGGCTTGTAGAAAAATTCTTGTATTCTGATCTTCGTCTTGTAAAAATATTAAAAGCCAAATGAAAAGCCAAATATTAAAAGCCAAAATGCACTGCTTCATAGCCACTAAACAACTGATATCGGTACAATATTGGACAGCGCAGCACTCACAATGCAATTTCCATACAATCTATAGCATGCAATTTCAAATTGCATACAATCGTACGATATCGGTGCAACTGATAATAGCGAGCGCACACACTATGCAATTTGCGCATACAATCTCCAAGTTGTTACGATGACGGTACAACCGTTGTATCGTGTATTTGGCGTTTTAGTCGTGGAAATTCTTGGTGTTATCAAAACGATGCCCACTTATGAATCCATAAGTGGACATGAGTCTGAACGACATTAAATATTATATTAAACTCTAGTCAATGCCCTTTAACCATAATATCGTCATAAGGGGCCGTTCATGTATTACGTAAGACGTTTGGGGGAGGGGGGTAGCTGACATCTTATTTTTTCTTACTCGGGGGAAGGGGGGTCGAGACAATTTCTTACGTAAGATTTTATTTTTTCAATTAAATTTCAAAATTATTTAATCTAATTTAGGTGCTGTTGGTATTAATGTTAATGTGAAACACAATACTATTAATTATTTACGTTAGAAATGAATAAAGTAACTAAAAAGTTTGATTACAGATAAAATGGTCTTCCATTATTAAAAGCAATGCTTTTTTAAGTGTAACACTAGAATATCGCAAAAAAATATTATTTTTCTATATACACTAGACCCTCCATGTACGCGAGGGTTCCGTTCGCCAAAAACCTCGCGTACATGGAATTCGCGTAAATGGAACCAAAGAAGCAATATAAAAAAGGGGGTTAGGTTCCAAAATTTATTTAAGACTAAAAACAAAAGTTTAAAACTAAGGTTTATTTACGAAATAGGTAAAATATAATGCATACAAAAACTAAAATATACCGAATTGATAAAAAAAATTAAATATAATGCATAAAAAAGCTATAAATCGTTGACACCGTATTTGTATCATTCAAGTGCTACGTTTCAGCGCCTGTGAACGGAGTAGAAATTACTTTGTATATAGTACATACATCTCTATTTATTATGCAAACAACTGTCAATGAATATCTTTAGCTTCGACGTAAGATTTATATACACCTATTGGCGATTTACATTACCGTTGGTGGCGCCACCAGCGACAACAACATGGCTGTGTTTAGACGTATATTTCGAAATTCAAAGTCATGGTCTGGTGAAAATTTGCAAACATTTCAGTATAGTCTTAAATTTATTATAATATATTTTGTTCATTAGTTGATTTTGTTATGTTTTGAGCCTGAAGAACGAATTTTTATTTTCATTTAATACGTCATTTACTAATATGAAATTCTCCCGCATGGTGGCGTTTGCTTAATGTAAATTGCGAATACCTCCAAATTTGTTTATGCTATTTGGATAACACATAATCCCTATAGACTCCTAAACCGTTTGACCGATCGGAACTAAATTTGGCACAGTTATTATGTAGGTTCCTGCGCATGTTTTTGTATTTAAATAGTGCAAAAATTCGCAAAGGAAAGGAAAGTAAAGGAAGGCAGGCTACTCAAAATCAACTTAGAAACAATAATGAATGCTGTCAGTTGTCAACCGATCGACAATGCAAATACGCGTGCACGTGCTTTACGTTTCTATTTGACCAATCTTAACCAAATTTGGTGTAGAAGTTATTTACAACGCTACGATAAACATATATAGGCTACTTTAGAACCTTGGAGTGAGGCCGAAGGTCGAACAACCACATCCGACACGGTCTAGATGGCTAAAGGCGGCCGGTAGGCCGACTGTGCCAGCTAGTTATTTTAATAATACGCGAAAACTTAATTCGCGTTAAAGGGAATTTTGCTTTGCGTACAAAAAATTCAGGTATCAAAATCTAATTCGCGTTATTCTGAATTCGCGTACATCGAACTCGCGTACATGGAGGGTCTAGTGTCCAGTGTATTATAAAAAATATTAAGAAAAAAATTTTATTATAAAAATCAGGTCAAAATCGAGCGTTTTTGAAATTTTCTAAAATGTGCTCTATTTAACAGTGCTGGCGCTCAGCAACAAACTATTAGACTTAAAGAAAAATAACTTAGATAGAAGTTGTAGTAAATTTTATTCTCTGTAAGATTTATACCAGTCATTTTCGTCCTAAAGTCAACTGGTAAGGAAATATTGCGAGGAAACATTTTGTATTCGCCACTTTTTTATAAATGGCGGCACCTCCGGGCGCTCGCCAAAGTCACCAAACCAGAGCTTTTATTAGGACCACAAACCTTAAATATCCAAAAATCAGAAACCCCTGACCATTGTTAGGAAACTCTTCTTTTCATGATTTCGACGATGTTAAAATATTTTAAGTGTTTTTAATTGTTTTAATGCGTTATATGATAACAATATATGATAACAATATATTTTGCCGAAAAACGTGATTTTCACTCCTTCATAAAAAATTTCAACTGCAGACGAAGAATTCGGTAAGAAGCTCAGGGTTCCGAGAGGACATTTTTTAGTATGTTAAAGTACGAACAATTATCTAACGAAATCCGTCGAAAAATCGCAGAAGACCGATTTTGGATTTTTTTTCGCAATTTTCACTATAAAGTAAATTGTTTGAATAACTTTTTTTTTAATATCTACATAAAATAAACACAATAATTTCGCTTTTAATGTTTAATATCTGGCTTCACATTGGATAATAATTTATCATACGTAAGATTAGTGTGGGGGGGGGGTTATACATTTTCTTATTTTTTCTTACTAGGGGGAGGGGAGGAGTCTAAAAGTAGGAAAAAACGTCTTACGTAATACATTAACGGCCCCTAATATACAGGATGGCGCAATCAAAACTTAACAACCCATAATGCCATTTAAAATTTCTAAGTTAAAGGTGATGGAGATTTGCTTCCCAGTTATTAAGATTGGTCACCCTGTATAGCAGTAATATTAATAACGTAATATTACCATGATAACGTTTTGAGAATATTTTAGTAGCTGAACTAACTTGTACCAAAATGTGCGTGTTGAAAAAATATCGAATTATTTTAGCGCCTTTAATACTCGCCTTGTATAATATTTCAATTATATCTTCATAAATTGTCTGCGCGGGTCGCCGCCGCGCCAGTAGCATATAAAATTTATTATCTATTCACATAAAAGCGCTGATACACATGCTACTTACTGGCACGAAAAGCATGCTATTATGACGTAAATGTCGTAAAATTACGTCATAATAATATCATGCTTTTCGTGCCAGTAAGTAGCATGTGTATCAGCGCCTTAATATAAAACACAAAGGAACACTTGTTTACACTTTCATGTTTTTCAATGGAACTGACATGAAAATTATTGCTTAATTTAGTTATTTCGATATTCGTTCCTCCCTATTATGGAGCTTTTTTCAAGTGTTATGGTCTTTTGTAGTTTGGTGTGGTGATGAAGAAGTTGAACTGTGGACCTGATGCTCTGAGTACGAATCTCAGCTACTTCAGAAATATTTGTGCCGTGTTTCGGATTCCACGTAAATCTGTAGCCCTAAAGAAAATGGCGTATCCATTAATAACGTAAAATACAAAAAAATACAAAACACAGAGTTGCGATTAACCACCCTCAATAAAATTATCGCCACAAAGCAATGAACTTATAGTATATAGTGGGTAACAATTTTTGTCAGTAACAATATTGCAGTAAACACAGAGAAAAACTTGAAGCAGGAATTTGTTTCGCGACAATTTGAAGTAAATATTGCTTCAATAGGTATAAATATTACAGCAATTGACCTAAAATTTACTTCAAATTGATGCGAGAGAATTTGAACTGCATAGACCAGTGGTTTTTCAACTTTTCTAAGTCAAAGAACTTGACTTAGAACTTAGAACTTATGGCTGTAAAAAATATTTGCGAAACACCCTAAACTCCCTTGTCGGATCTTAGCTCCCCAACGCAGTCTTTCGTCTGCAACTCGCTTAATTTCAATTTTATGGAAAAACCTCATACGGTTAAAATTGAAGAGCACAAAATTATCTACAAAATGGTTTTACTTTTCATAATTTCTAAAATAAAAATCAATTCCTGAAAGGCAAAATACAAGTTTCATTTTTCTTATTCCAAATAAAATTTTTATTATATTTCGTCTTCATCATCTGAAGTGAATTCTTCAACTTATTTTATAGATAAATTAGTGCCCTTTAATTTTGGTCTGATGACGATTTTTCATAAAAATGAAATTGAGAAAATTGTATATGAAAAATTACGAGGAACTAAAATTCTCAATTGGAGAAGAAACCAATCACACTTCGGTGACCCCTCTCCGATCCCGATCAGAGCGTTTTTTAAACGCAGGGGAATTTTGTTGAAGAATTGAAAATTTAATATACCTTTAATTCATAGCAACAACTTGTCATTTTAAATGTTAAGTTTAATTTTCTTTAGGCCTTTTTGTTATGTTCCAAAAGAGTTCGAGTTGCGATTGTTGTTTTTGTCCAACTGGTATTGATTATAAATTATTACAGCTGGGTTAATTTTTTTAATTTATTTCCGAAACCAGTTCATTACGATAAAAAAATTATAAATCCTTTCTTAGAAAGCTATATACGCATGTAACCGTATAAAAAAAATTTATTTAATTTATAAATAAATTCATCATGGACTTCAGTAATCTCGATAATCCATTCATGCGCGTCAGTAATCTCGATCGATTCCTCATCGCGTCAGTGAATGGCAGAAAAGGTCCAAATTTTTGAATAAAATCATATTCAAGAATCTATCTATGAAATCTATACATTTTTGAAATTTAACTTACCTGAACCGTAAGGTCATAAAAACTAATAATAAAATGTAGGTACATGAACACACTTTGATTAAAAATTATAGATTGCAGATTGTAATAAAAGATTAGTTGAAAATCGTTCTGACGATAATAGAAAAAATTCTAAACAAATTTGTCAATGATTACTCATCTGTACGAATATTAGTAATTTGAATATTATTTAATGCAGTTAGGAAAGTGTTTATCAACTTGGTAATAATTTTTTAAACGAATAATTTTACGATTGTAATAAAACAAAATATAAAATAATACATTTTATTAGTATATTCATCTTTACGCAGAACTTTGAATGTTGCGAGGTTTTCCTCGGAAGTGATTCAGAAACACTGTTATAGAGTTTAAAATAAAAATAAATTTGAAAGAAAAATTGATATTTAAATATAAATAGAAACGGAACTGCTATTAAAATAATTCATATTCAAAAAAGAATATTTACGTTACGAATAAGATTAACTTATCATACCCGTTAATGGCAAAACCAAACATCTATGCAGAACATTATTTTGCTTCCTATTTTTTATTTGTCTAGCGTGGACTTAATTATGGCAATTATGGTTTATCACCTCAATTAAAAAACAATAACAATACATGGAGTATTATGTAAATGACACAATTTCAAATGATAATGACTAATATTTAATGGAAAAATTAACGATCACATTTTTAGTTTCCTGAAATTTTCAGAAAGGTGTTCTGTGACATTTTTTATGCGCTGGGAGGGGATAATCTTAAAGAAGTCACCACCAGGCCGTGCTTTGTGGTAGGTAAAACCCCTCCCAAGATGATACAGTCACAGTAAATGTATTTGTGCCGTATCATAGAGTTCCGCTTTTGAACATTCCTTTCTTATGAAACCGTCTTTGTTTGATACTTCTACCCTTTCAGGACTTTTTTCTTCTTCCCCTAATTTTTGGGACTGTGCAGCATCTTTTCCACTATGTTGTCAGGCGTGAGGAGGGAAGTAGTTAATTCTGTATGACAATGTTGGGATTGCCACTGGTAACATTCGAAAGAGGTGATCGGAAAAGATGGGCTTCGAAAAGCAGCCATGGCCGGTGAGAAGCTGGCCATGGAAACTGGATTCTAAATTTTGGATTTTAGGTAGGAGGGCAGGGTCAAGGACCCCACGCTCACTTAGGCCACTAGACCGGGCCCATTCTACTGACTCCATTTTAGTCGCCCCGTCCCATCATTTCCCTAGCCATCCTAACCGAAAGATGAACTCCAGAACTCTGGCAGGCGAGGTGCCCCTACTTCTAGCGATTTCAGACCAGAAGTCCTCCAATATGGTACCTCTTTTTGACGCTAGAGCAGGACAGTGATAGACCACGTGCTGTACTGTCTCGTTTAATCCATTACATCCTCGGCATGTTGGCTCATTACGATCCCCAACGTGTTAAGGTGTTTGTTGATTTTGCAGTGTCCAGTTAATATCCCTGCAATTATCCGTAAGTTGACTCTGGACAACTTTAAGTAGTATTTTGAATGTTTACTGGAGGGTGCTCTCATCTCTGCTCTCTCTTATCTGCATTTAATTTCATTGGCCCATCTGCTGGAATGCAGCTCATGGGAATGTTGTTTTAGAAGGATATGTAGAGTTTTAACGGCTGACACAATCATTGGCTCAGGGTCGCAGGGAAGAGAGTTTAAGCCAATTTTAGCCACATCATCTGCCTTTTTGTTACCTTCGTTGCCTTGGTGTCCCTTGAGCCAGTGAAGAGATAAGACATATTTGAATATTTTTGTCACGGATACATTTGTCTCAGACTGTTTTTGCGCAGCGCAATATACTAATGAGTTCACTTGGAAAACTGACGCGTACTTGCCCAGCGATATGTTCATGTTTAGGTAACGTTCGACAGAAAAGATTCTTGCCCCTGATCCAAAATTAATTTTGGAATCGTCAGAGAATAGACAAATTTCAAACTTGTCAGTTTCTGGTGAGTTTAACAGGATGCCAACTGCGCAGTCTAGATTACCATATCATGCACATGAAGCACTTTGTAAAATCTGAACTTATGTTCCTTTGTCAGGAGATCGATAGGGACCTGTAATACTACCACAAAAGTGCATCGGTAGACACGTTTTCCTATGGACCCGCGCAATTCTAAGTCCCATATTTCTCTGAACACACTCCAGCTGTTCGACATTCTTTCACATCTTAAGTAAATTCGTGCATATTGGAGCTTTGTACAACATAATAGACTCGGCTATGGAAGCTAAGATTTTACATTTTGAGTGCCGTTCACACGATAGGGATATGTCTATCAATAGCGGCCACAACTTTCTGATCCCTCTCCGCCGTTTGACGTATGTACGGTCCGAAAGAGAGGTAATGATCGATATATTACATCCCCAAGATTTTAATGACATCAGAGAGTTCTACATTGGAGTCTTCCACACCTGATAGTGATGAGGCTATGCTTGCCCCTGTCGCACACTAAAATTGCCTCCGTTTTCTCTGGGAAACTGAATATTCGGAAAGCTGAATGTTTATTTAGTAGATTTAGGCTGCCTGCAGACTGATCAAGCAAAAACGTTGTGCGACAAAACGTTTTTGTTTGATCCAATCAAATTTGATTTTGTTCGATTTGAACTTGATTTTGTTTGATTTGAACCAATCACAAAAAACGTTTTGTCGCACAACGTTTTTGCTTGATCAGTCTGTAGGAAGCCTAAACAAAAAAAATTCCGGAATATTAAGAAAAAAAAATTTTGAAACAAAAAGGTTCTAGAATTTTTATGTGCGTCAAACTTTTTACGTTTAACTTGAGAAAAAAATAACAAAATAACTGCGCGCCCGACGTAACTTTTCCAGTAAACTTAGAAAAATTTAAATTAATTTAAAATTTAATGTACAACACGTAAAAAAATGTACTAAGAACTTCTGAGGTGAAATTTTTTCAATTTTCTGTGATTGGCTTGGATGGAGTACCGAGGTAGAGTCTCACATCTCCTTCGTCTGGTTTTGGTGTATGGGTGGGTTTTTGTGGAGGTCGGTTTTCCTTTCTTTCAAAAAATATTTTTGAAGAGTTTTCAACTGATCAAATATTGGACGTTGCTCCTCATATTCTGAACATAGTTGGAGCAACTGTTGAGTTACCTTCCAGAAGAATCTCAGACTGACGATGGGCAAGGTTGGATACTAAATCCATTTCTGGATAGAACTGATATAAAACACTACGAACGTTAAAAACAATCTTGAAAATTTCTGCTGATGGAATTCGCAGATGTTAGACTATTTCCGCATAATGAAAAGAGAGAATACTCAGGAATTATAAGAGAAGTTCTGTAGTTATTAGTTCCATTCGCTACATCTTTTATATCTGTGTGAGCTAACGTTCTCGCAAATAATTAAAATAAAAACTAAACAATACAAATAGATATTAATTGGAAAAAGATTTGATTACTTGCAATAAAAGTTCATATTTTGCTTTGCTAGGTGGATATGCAGATACTATTAATCAGTTTTCTGTAGCGCAGCAAATAAAATATGTAAAAACATATAAATCCGGACTATAATTATTATTAATAATGTTATAAATAAATATTAAATTAAACATCCGACTTTTCTTTTCCAAAGTTCTTGTGCCAAGCTCACTAATTTTGATTGGTAATTGATGTAGGCATCTTAGAAACCTTTTCTAGACAATTTAGGTAGGTATATTACATTGGGCTTACCGAGTCTTATGATTCCTTACAACTGAAATGTATTCCAACTTACTTTTAACAAAAGCTTTATCCATACTTCCATACAACAAATTGAAAATCTTTTTATTTCATTCTGCATATTATTACAAAATTCCTCGCAGTACCATGGAAAATATCTTTTTCTTTTTGCCTCTAATGCTACAATCTTGTGATTTTAATTATATTTAAAATAAAAATAAAATAATAATAATTTATTTCGTCACGGCACTTAATTTTGATGTTTTTCTTTATTTTATTTTAATGAAAATAGCGCTTCATCAGCACGAGGATTTCGATTGCATAAGTATAAGTTGATGAAAGTTTCTTTCCGCATAACATTTTTTGGTTTGTTTTTATATTTTGATTTAACTTCGCGTTGATAACGAATGATTTTCATGTAGTAAATGCTATTTACGTACATGAATTTTTAATAACTTATCAAAAAATGTCGACACGCCACGAAAAAGTTTCATTAATTTTAAAATTGAATTCTGCATTGCGTACGTACGATACCTTTTGAAGTTCATTAAGGGAATCAATAAGACGCTATAAAATATTTCATTACCTTCTAATTTTACCTGTTCCTGATTTAAGTATACAACTATATCAAGATTTTAAATTTTCCGCGTTTCATGAATACGGACCTGGCGATTAACGAATTTCAGTATCTATAGTAACCATATGGTCGTAAGAAGCTATCCCTATGATCCTGCGGTAGTAGTGGTGAAAATGCCGCATGGAAAAGGCGCAATTGCGTGAATTCCATTCCGCATGAAATACGTACGAGTTATTTTTCATTGTCTGCGTTTTAAAGATTTATTTTAAATAATTCACGATGATGAGATTTGGGAAAGAGGTGCAACTGGAAAAATGCAGATTGCTTGATAGTTGTAGTGATATTATCCACAGTAGGCAGGAAGACGACGATGATGATGATGACGGTATGTAGAAATCTGAACCTTTTAAAACTTGAGGGATTTTCATTTTTCCAGTCCGATATTTTATATTTCTAGCCGGCTAATGCGATTTAAATTAAGTTTGTTTCGCTTTGTGGCTTTTTTTAATTTAAAGCAGGTAAGGAAAAATCGAATAACAAATTAATATTGAATTTTAGATGAACTCCTGAAGATTATATTAATGGATCGCGTGTTTGTAAAATTACCAATTGTATTGTTATCATATAGGGGATAAATCGCATTCTACATAAACATAAACAAAAAGTTATGTCACAGTACCAATCATTTTAATTTCAAAGGAAATTTTGAATTCCATTCAACCACTCATTTCCGGTTGATTTGTTGAGGGCTAAGAACTTAATTTAGAGCGCACTCAAATTTGAAATCTATAATCTACTTCAAACAATATAAATAATAAATTCATCAACATGTGACAATCGACGATATTTTTCTGGTGGTTTATAGAACAAAGCAGATGCGATACCTAAATATTTTTTAAAAAATTTCAAACTCAACCAGGATATCTCAATTTTGTAATAAATTTAATTAATTTAATATGGAATTATATAAATTTAAAATCTTATAAATACTATGGAATGAGAGGTATTTCGGGATTTTTATGTCTCATCAGCTCCCACCTAGGGCTCCATACCTAATAAAATGTGCGTTAAATATTAATTAATTTTAAAAAAAGTAGTATATTATACGAAATACAAAAAAATTGTTACGGTAGCAATGATATGTTATTTTATTGGCATTGTATTGAATGCAAAACGTTTTTATAGTTAAGTCAATAATCCAACTTGTATTATTTTTAATTCGCAAAATAAACTAGTCGTGGATGGATTTTGTCTGGATAATTTATTTATACAATTGGATATTAACTGCGTCTGTTTGATTTCTCGTTTTTTTTGTAAAAGTCAACAAAATTAGACTTTACTTAACTGACCCAAATTAGTTTACTATGCCCAATTTATTGATTTGCTTATGAAGGAACTTCTATCTAGTCCTTTGTTCTTATATGAATTTTTTTCAATATATTCCTAATATATTTTGTATTCATAAAATATACCAAGTCAGCACGGAAGTAATTTTTGCAGCGTAGTTAATGTAATAGTCAATAATTTGATTCCACATAATAATATTGCATTCTAATACTTCGAACCGTTTAATAACATTGCAAAGTATTTATAGATACGTCAATAAAAATTCGCAGAAAACCAAACAATAGAAATATAGAGTAGGTCAAGAAAACTTTTTTCGTTAAATGAAAGATAAAGTTATGCTTTATCCAGCAGCGCAGCAAGGGAAATACGAAAGGGCGATCGCCTTTTAGGCGCCATTCGATTTAATGATTAAATAATTTTAAAATGTTGTTTCTCTTTTATTTTTGGAAGGTTTATTTCATGGTTAGTTTCTTATAAATTAGCAATTTGTAAATCTTGTTTTACGATGGCTTTGACTTTGGGGTAAAAATTTGAACACTAATAAGTTGCATTTCTTCGGCATTGCTTGATGCTAACATTTATGAAAAATTACGCTCCATTATCTTTGTCGTATTGTATTTAATGATAATTCCAATGCTTGGATTAGTCGAGAACACCAAAATGTCTCCCTACATGTTACTCCTTCAGTGGAACGTTGAATAAATTTTACTAAAAGTTTACTATTCCATGTTTTCAGGGTATATGCTGAATCAGCTCAGTCACCAGGTTAGTAGGTGACATTCTCTTGTAATATAGTAGCCCAAATAAAGAGATCTGCGTGATCTTCTTAAGTCTTAAGAGTATAAGCTTGAGAGTAATTATGTAGATGTTTCAGAGAAAAATCTTCTATCAAATAATATTTGTTTCTTTGAATCCTATTATGTAGACCATGAAACGAAGCCGAAAAAATGGTTTCAGTTTGTAAAAATCCAGGCAATCTAAATTTTGTAACATGTAAGTTTGAATGTCACAATAAACCCCCTGTGGGCTTCTTCTTAGCTTCCCAACACAGTTTTTCGTCTATAACTATAATTTTATTTTTAGTGAAAATTATCATTAAATCTAAATAAACAAAGAGATGGTTTCAAAATGTGTTTTTCCAAACAAATTGGAAAAGCTTTTGGATAATTCTTATTCTGAATTTTTCAAACATCCAATTTGTAGCAAAATTTTTGCTCTTTCATTTTGATGCGATGATGATTTTTTTGTAAAAATTCAATTAGGCAAGTTGTAAGCGTTATAGGATGGGTTTATTCTATCATTCAAATGTATACATGTATGATAAATTTTAGTTTTCCCGAATTTGTTTAGAAGCTAAAAATGTAACTTACCTGATGGACTAATATTCAATATGAAGTTAAGACTTGATTATTACGATCCTCGATATGTTTTGAACGTTTTTTCTTATCATAAATACCAATTTTGACTTATATAAACAAAATTTATTGCCTCTTTCATATATAGTACCTATTTACATTCTCATAAAAACGTTTTATTTTACAGCTGCTTTTGAACATCTGAGAGATAACATCGAGGAACTTGAAGATAAATCAGGAATCGACAACAATGACCTAATTTTTCTGAAGGGGATAATGGACAGTCCAGTAATGAAAAGTTTAGTACTGGTATGAAATTTTCTATTTTCTAAAAAAATGTTAGGTGTGGCACCGTAAAGTAATTACAAATTAGATAAGATTATACAAAATGAGGCAGAAATTTATTTTATGAAATAATAAATAAAATGAAAAACTAAATATTGATTTAAGAACTTCTGACGATGCCGAGGAGGCATGGTTTATTTAAAACACTGTTATTGCATATAAATTTTGTTTCTATTTAAATCTTGGCTCAATGAAATACAGAGTTTAAAGTGAATCATTTACTTATTAATTTTTTTATAAGAATTCATGAATAAATTCGTTTATAAACATAATTTAATTAGAAAGACAAGAACGATTCATTGTCTTGTAACCACATCTGTAATATTGTAAGTAACATCTGAGTCATTATTTCCGCTTGATTTAGATTTTTTGTCATTAGTCTGTAATAGCGCATTTCCTACTTTTTACTTACATTATTGGTGTAATTTTCATGCTTGGTAGAGAAATAGGTTCATCCAATGAATTACTTCAAATTATTGAGAGAATTTAAGAAAGCTTGTGGAGAGTAATTTGTTAGCACAAATTCCAGAGCAATCAAAATATTATGCCAGTAGGACCTCTATAAATACTATAACGTTAAATTCAAACCACAACCTGATGGCCCTTGAAAGGACTCTGGGTAACTACTGGGAAAACAATCTGCAAAAAATGTTTTTCGTTTTGTTATCCTTTCTTTAAATTTTGTACTTATGACCTTCTTGTAATAACAAGTTCATGATAAGTTATGTACATTTCATCCAAGTTTACGATTATGACCTGAATAGTTTAATTAATAAATGACCCATAGTACACACGTATGCAGTCACATTAGACTACATTATTTAAAAGTTTGAAGAAGATTAAATTAAACCCTAGAGTAAAGAAAAACCGGAGAAGGTAAAAGCAGTAAAAGTATAATGAACATTTTTGCAAGTTTTGCACTTTCTCTTTTGTTTTAAAAATTCATATATTTAATCAGTAATTTTCTTCTTCTACACAGTAAACACTCATTAATTATTATCAACACGTCATTAAAAGGTATTTTAGCGAATAGTGACTCATTATGGAATTTTGTTCGAAATATAAATAATTATCAAATATTCCACATAACATTCAATCGATTCATTTTGCAAATTTGTTATATTTTAGGGGTTAAAAATTATAATCATTATTATTTTTTAATTACAATTAAATTTTCTTGTAACTTAATTGACTATAATAAGAAATATTTAATTTATCCTTTGTACAATGAAAAAGCCAGATATGATAAAATAATTTCTAACTTCAACAACAAGCTTCCCCAGTGTTTTGAAATGCCCGTGCTGTATTGATCCAAAGTTTTGTAGCAAAACAACACCGAGGTTACTTCCTCTACAAAATAAACCATTTTATTGGATCTCTTATTCTTTTTTAATGAAAAAATAGTGACCCCAAAATTTTAAGCAGTGTTTCATCTAATTATGAAGTCAATTTTGAGTTTGGAAATGTGTAGATAAGGTAGGCAATATCCACCGCTTTATTATAGAAGATATCATCGTAACGTAATAAATGAAGGATTTTAATTGATATAGTTCAAATGGCAAGTACGTAATATTCTGCATTGCACTTATAACTTTAATGGGTTAATTGTTTTTGTAGTTTAGAAGTCAAAGCACTTAACCTTCCAGGTTACATTCGCGGGGGCCCGAGCAGTAATCGCGGTGCCCCCACTAAGACTTTCAGAGTCGTGCCCAGTTCATCATCAACACAAGACCCGAAAGTGTTTTAAATATAAAAATACGTATACCTGTGCTAATTATTAACATAATAAAATAATTTTGAATTAGTTTCCGATCAGTTATTGACTTTTTATTTTAAAAACGAGTTTTTGTGCTACTTTTGTGAAATTATGTGATTTTAATATTATTTTGATGATGTCAGCAATGACGCCGTTTGATTGTGTACCTGTCTTATTTACCTGGATTTAATTAAAGCGGAGTTGGGTTCAAAATCAAAGGGTAAATATTTATTCACTTTGTTGATGTAGTTTTAAATTTTTTCTCATTTATCGAAGGGCTTTGATCGGGTTATATTTCATATATAACGGTTTTCAAACTTTTAAAGGTAAATTTAAATTATGCCACACCTGTGAAAGTTCTTAATATTTAATACTGGCAACAGTGCTTTTTATTTCATTTAATTCTTTGCCTACCAAAATATTTTTCCGGTGTATCATCTTTGTTTACAACAACTTTTGACTTTGGTTTGAAATTTATAATTAGTAAGGTGAACCAGATTGACTTCAGAAATTTACTAATTAGCATAATATATCTGCGTAGTCTTACTGCGTTTTAAAACTAAGCTTCGTCTAAATTTTGACCGTTATTTCAAGAAATTAGAAATAAAAATTATATTGGGAATTTTTTGAACAAAACTAAAGAAATACGAAATTTTCATATTATACCTAATTTTATATGTCCTAAAAATATTGTTTTGTTATTATGGAATCAGACAATTTCATTAAAATATGTCATAAAATATTGCTTCCGCCTCAAGCCTCAATAATAGTAAAATAATTTACTTCGTTGTAAGAGAAATTTTGATTAAACATAATCTGGATTCTGCCTATTTTGCCCAATGCAAATTTTAAACAATGAATATCACAACAGGTGCTTTGTGCCTTTTACTATTACACATTTTATCTACGTGAAATTCTCAGACAGAAAAAGGTAAACGAACAGGTAACTTAACTTCTAGACAGGTGTTAAAAAGGTTCTGTTAGTGTAACATATCAGTAGGGTGCTATTTACTATAATGATTGTGTGCTCTTGAACTTCTTGCCTTCTTCTTTATGAGTTCTAAGTACTTACCAAAACTACTATAAACTCATAATGGATATTAGATACTATTGTACCTTCAAGGTACCCATTATTTTGCAAACATATATTCGAATAAAGCCTGAAATGTGGAATTTGGCATAACTATGCTTCTGTTTAAGATATATTTTCCATTTCACAGTGTGTATTATTAAATTGATAAGCTTAGTCTTTATTATTTTCACTTTGAGAGTTATAGAAATCTTGGGAAAGCATTTGGTTTCGATGATTTTCTTCACAATTCTACTCCATCCTTGACTTTGGGTGAAGCCATAATGAGGTTCTCCACATCCCCAATAATACTGCAAATTCCCATATAATTCTCCATGTTCCATAGATTTGACTTTTAAGCCAAAATTGTAGCCGGCAGGTTTTACGATCAATTAGATTCGGAAAGTTGTAAATATTGCTCCAAACGTTGAATGATTCAAAATCAATTCAAATATTGTTGATATCTTTAGAGTGTCAGAAAAATTCCAATTTACCAAGTCATGCCTATTACAACTTTGTGATATTTGAAGAAGTCGTGAGATAAGACATGCTAATTAGATACTCTCAATTATCTTTTGCCAAAATAACTAGCACTAACAATGCTAATTGCGTCGAGTAACACTCAGATTTATATATTATTAACATTTCCTTTCTATTATGGAAAGCAAATCTACCTTTTAATCTGACTTACATTTTTGTTTGAATTTAATGTTAGCAAAATTAGTTAAAATGGTATAATTAAGACTAAAATTGCCTAGTTTGAACTCCATTTCGTGTTCAAATTCTATGATAATGTAGTTTAGTCATCATTTAAAGTTAATTAAGCATTAATTGAGTTATATAATATATAATAAATCACTTAAATAGTCAAATATCTGGAATTAATAAATTTCAATTTGGGATTTGCTGCCAACAACCGAAAAAATAATGAATTACTGGGCCAAAGACCACGAATACGTGATAATCTGTATTGCCATAAAAAATCCCACAAGCTATTAAGTACCATCCGACAATAATTATTGTCAAGATTTTATTATGCAAGTTTAGTTCATATTGTAATCTTCTACTTTTATCCTATTATTAAAATTGCAAAGAATAATAGAAACGAAATTGTACTCTCATCATTATGAGTAAATTGTTGCAAAAAATTTATAAAACACAATAACAAACATTTTCCACACTCATGCAAGTTGAACTTCATTGTTCGTTAGCGACAATCTTGAAATTAAGGTTCACCTTTTTGATAATTTTTTTATGCTTGACTCATATTTGAATTTTAATTGGTGTTATAATGATATTATTGTTTGAGTGAGTTAAATTTTGAAGGCCAAGAAAAATGTTTTTTATGCTGAAAAAATTGGTCCAATTTATTTTTACGGTGTCGTCAATAGCGGAATTCTTTTTGCTTATTCGTATGTTCCTTGTTAGTATTAAATAATAACAATACGTATAACTCTGTGGTTCTGTAATCACACCTCACGTGTGATTACTATTAATTTTAAAATTTAATGAATCATGGTTTCAAAACACCGAAGAATGTTGAGGTTTTTATTTAACAAAATTATGTCAGTGTTAACACGTTTTGCTGATAACTTGTTATTGATGTTTTACTTTTATCTGCAAAAAATTACGTCACTTTAATTTTCCAGGTTCAAGATCGATTGGAAGACCAAATTGATAACGTTAAACCTGTCTCGTCAGGAAACACTGCACTGTTAAAAGAACTCACCACATACTGCAGTAAATCAAAACTAAGATCCGCCCGAGATTTAGCAAGACTTTTATCCACACCTCATTTAAAGGCACTAATCGATACTCACGACCAAATTGCAGAAGGCAAAGAAAATTATCAAGAGCCCACAATGAAAGAAGTTCCAATAGAACTCGACGATATGCAAACCGAAGCTATTCGTATGGTTGGAATAAGGCGAAAAGCCAACGAACCTCTTGGACTTACAGTAAGTTTTCAATTCGAACAGAGTAATAAATGTTGTAACGTTTATATTTTTTAAGGTTCAAGTGGACGAGGATACTCAAAATTTAGTAATAGCACGAATACTTGGTGGCGGAGCCATCGATAAACAAGGCCTTCTGCATCTTGGCGACGTAATACTGGAAGTGAATGGTACACCTGTATACACACCAGAAGATCTTCAAAGCGAAATATCCAGAACGAAAGATTCGATAACACTGAAAATTGGACCTAGAACAACAATAGATTCCAACGTAACACATGCTGCCCAGGTAACCAACGGAACCAAAATTGATACTTTGCAAAAAAAGCTTACGGTAAGATTTTTATTTATTTTTGCTCTATGTGTTTATTTTACTCATTCAAATTTTGTATCAGTTTATTGCTTTCTTAATGCTTTATTAGCATTTACCCTTAATCCACATAATTTTGGCCCCGAAATACTACTACGTAAGTACGTAAGTATTACGTAGTCTGTACTGATTTACTGTTGCTAAATTGCTAATACGTTCGTTTTTACAGTGTTACATGCGAGCTCTTTTCTTCTACGATCCACAAGAAGATTCTCTTTTACCTTGTAAAGAAATAGGCCTAAAATTTGAACATGGCGATATATTGCAAATAGTCGATCAAAAAGATCCAAATTGGTGGCAGGCTAAAATAGTAGGCAGTAATGGTCCAGCTGGTCTCATTCCATCTCCTGAACTGGAAGAAAGAAGGAAGGCTTTTGTGGTACCGGAAGCCGATTTTGTACACAAAATAAGTATATGCGGAGCAAGAATTTCGAAAAGGAAGAAGAAGTTTTTGTATCAAACAAGGGCCAACAGCGATTTTGATAAAGCAGATCTTGTGTTGTATGAAGAAGTCACCAGAATGCCTCCATTTAAAAGAAAGACGCTTGTTTTAATTGGAACACAAGGTGTTGGCCGAAGAACTTTAAAGAACAGGCTGATTAATAGCGATCCTGACAAATTTGCAGGAGTTTGTCC
Source organism: Podabrus alpinus (assembly GCA_932274525.1). Classification (NCBI taxonomy): domain Eukaryota; kingdom Metazoa; phylum Arthropoda; class Insecta; order Coleoptera; family Cantharidae; genus Podabrus; species Podabrus alpinus. The sequence continues at coordinate 28,906,752 of OW026451.1, forward strand.
ATGTAAGTTACTTTTTAAATTTTTGAAAATGGAATTAACATTTTGTTTATTATTTTAGGGACCTCCAGACCTCCACGAGTGTTGGAAGAAAACGGTCAAACCTATTGGTTTGCAGATCGAGCTGAAATGGAAGAAGAAATCAAGAATCATAAATTTTTAGAGTATGGTGAATATAATGGGCATCTGTATGGAACACATTTGGATACCGTCCGAGAAGTTATCAAACAGGTGAATAACGTGATTGTGTTATTTTGCAAAATGTTAAACGATTGGTTTTAGGGAAAAATGTGTATATTGGATTGCAGTCCTCAATCTTTAAAAATTCTCCACAACAGTACGGAGTTCCTTCCGTTTGTAATTTTTATTGCAGCACCAGGAATGGAACAATTGAAGGATTTGTATGACGTTTCTAGAAGTACTGGAAATTTGAAAGCCTCAAATCGTAATTTAAATGTAAGTGACTTAAAATAACTAAAAATTCCGTTTTATTTTTTATTGATGTTGCATATTATTAACGGGCGCGGAGGTAAATGTGCCACCAAATGTACCTGACCAGAAAAGGGTACCGGTAAATGTGCCACCGACCAAAAGGGTTCTTTAAATAAACACAGGTATTTGTGCCACTAACAGTGAAAAAATTAAATTTTTTTTGCCTTCGAATTTTGGGGTGTGCATTCGATAAGGCTGTAGGCCAGCTCGGCAAATGGTCAGATATTTAATCCGGGTCCAAATTTTCTACCTGGAAATACATAGACCAACTCGGCAAAATAATAAATTTTGGCTTGGCCAGAACTGCGAGCATCAAAAAACCTACCCTCCGATGCTCCGCATCTCCGGGCGGTTTTTCGTGCTCCGAGCCGCTACGCGGCGGGCGCTAAACATACGAGAGGCGCGACAGATCAAGGAAACCGGGATAAATGCAACCGGGATGTGAGAGACCCTCGAAATAGCATTAAAAAGTATAGTTGCGGTATGGGGCAGTAAACTATTACGTTTCACCCCCAAAAAATTGTGTAAAATCAAAAAATAATCGATGTTACATGTAGGAGATGCATCAGGTAGATGCCGTTTTCTCCGGTGGCACAAATACCTGTGTACTTTTAATATCCTAAATTCGTAGCAGGTAGAATAACATTACTGGTGGCACATTTACCTCCGCCCACGAAGCCCTTATTAACAAGCAGTGGCGTAACCAGAACCCCATTTCGGGAGGAGCTGAAATCTCAAAAAATAACATACATTTTCAAATGCTTGTGGAGGGAGTTCGATCATCCTCCACCCCCCCCTCTGATTACGCTACCGTAAACAAATGTTGTTTAATGTTCAATGAATGCTTTATGTTGTTTAAAACTAATTTTGTGTATTGTTAACTCAAGTGTGGTTTGAGTTTTAAATTGCAATGATTTTATTGAAGAATGTGCTTTTGTATTCCATTTAAAATTTTCTTTCTGAAGTTAGCGTTGTCGTTTAATTATTTTATTAATGTTGCATTTTATTTGCATGATAGTTTGAGCGCCAAAGTTCAATTCGTTACAGTTCTAGAAGGGCACGAACATTGGAATCTTTAGCATCGTTGTACGAGGTAATTGATCAATTTATTGATGTGAAAAAAAATAAAATTGTACTTTTTGTAATAACATTTTTAAAAAATAGGAAGAAGATTTAAAGAAAGCGTTAGAAGATAGTGCAAGTATGCAACGAACACATGATAAATACATCGATACTGTAATTCCAAATAACGATTTTGATTCAACGTTCAGGAAAATTATACAAGCACTTGAAGTTCTCACATCTGAACACCAGTGGGTTCCTGTCAATTGGATTTACTGATTACTGTAATATTGAACATTTAAAAACATAAATTTTTGAAAATTTTACATTTTATTAATATAGAAGTTTTAATGTCACCTGTGTGAGTGAAAATGAATGAAATGGTTTGCGTCGCTCACCATTTTGTAAAAATAAAGTTTTGCTAATAGTTTTACTATGAAAGGTTATAGGGCTCGCCACATAGCCTGTGCTGTGCTATGCCAATGTCAAACATTGAAGTAGAAACATAGGGTTTCAATAGTGACGTTCACATAGTTATGAGTTGCTATGCTATTTTGCGCATGACCATGACATTGTTCAACGTTTTTGTTGACATAACACAGAGCATAGCATAGCACAGCACAGACTATGTGGCGAGCCCTTATATACTGGGCGGTGATGGGCTGGAGTAAGCTCCGAGCAAGTTCCGCCATATTTCATTGCTTAATTTATCATTTCAAACACTGTATGTAATACTAAAAGTTTATCACGTTATCTCAATTATGTAATATTTTATGAAGTAATATTAAGCATTATGAAATACCTAAGCTTTTCTATCTACTGAACTGAATTGCCTTAAGCGTTATAAAGTGTTGTTATATTTTTGCATATAAGGGGTGTGGTTTTCGTTCTATCGAAATGGCCCCATTGCAATACGTATCTTTTATTAAATTTTTTTTATTGATTTATGCTACGGCCTTAAAAGCTAAAAGTGCCCAAAGTTGTTATAGTTTTAAGCGTTACGAGTTTTTCATAAACATCACAGTAGAATTAGGGTAACATTTTCGCCAGTATAAATTAAATTGTTTTGTATAACAAACATCACATTAAAACTCGAATTTTGTGTTTCATTTGAATAATTTGTTGCATTTAAAATTAATTGTATCTTTATTTTAATTTAGTTTTAAGGTATTTTTAACATTTTGTATATTAAGATTTTGCAAATTATAAGCGAATACACTTCTAGCGAGACGCATAATTTATAACAGAATAATGTCTGTTTTTTTGTCAAATATTTTTCAATATTATTTTAAATAATATTTGTTTTTATGCAGCTGTAACCGTCCATTGTGTTCAGGGAAAGTTATATATTATTTGTTTGTCTTATATTTTTTTATATTAATTATTTGTAATATTAATAATATTATGTATAATATGTATTTTGAGTTTTTTAAAATAGAAATATAATTGCGGCGGTAAATTTTTAAATTAATAATGTTTGTTTAATTAATTACAAAGAAACGTTTCTATAATCCTAGAGTGAAGAAGGAAGAAGCGTGATTTTTTAGTTATAGCGTATCACTTGTTCATTTTGACATGTAGATGTCGCATTGTTCTTCAATAAAATAAATCGTAACTCCTCCCGGTTACTCAAAAATCTATTGAATACATAAAACTGGAATTTATTACCTAATTCAGCCATTTAGCTCTTGTTCTTTCAGTTCATGATCTGTCTCAAAATATTATCGGGCTCTTTTCTTGTTACGTAGCCAAGCCATCTAATTCTTTGCGTTTTTATGTGCTTCACACTGTCTTCGTTTCTCAATGTTTTGGCTATTTCAGCATTAACTTGTTCTTAGTCTATATTCGTTTTCACCTATCTTCTTTGGTCCCATAATCGTTTTTAATATTTTTCTTTAAGATATTCTCAATTTTTCTTCTTCCCTCTTATTAGTCAAATTTAGTATATTATCTTCGTTTTTATAGATATATATGCTATTATTTTTCAACATTTTCTTGTTTGCGACCTTGTATCTTCTCATTTACCTCTGGCAATCTCTCATTGTTCTTATTTACCCAAATACTTGAATTTTTCTACTTCTTCAAATTTTAGGTCATTCTGTCGCGTGTCGTCTTTTCTCTTAAATTTCATGTGTGTACTTGGTTTTGTACTCTATTTCATTTATAGTAAAAATAGAAAATACAAAAGAAATGGGATCAGCATCTACAGCAAAAAAATTCATAATAAAATTTAATTTAAGTAGAATACAACCTAATAATATTTTTAAATTTTTCGTTCTTCAGGCTGTGTAGGTTTATAAATTTTTTCACTCTTTCATTTTTTAAGATTTTACTATAATCATCCACTTTGGTAAATTTAAAAGTGTCTTTATGTTTTCGGTATTCTCTCATAAAAGGACAAAGTGGTAGGTATAATAGATCATTCCACTTGGCCCCATTATTCACATTTTTATTTTGTAATATTAATAAGTGGCTAAAAATAGCTTTTTTAGCTACTACTCTTTTTTATCAGCAAATATTAAATTTTACAACTATACTTATTAGTTAGTTTAGTTTCCCTTATACGTATGTATTATTGTTTACAAGCTCTGTCTTTATAATTATTAAGCAAGGGGTAGGAGAGCATGGGGAGGTTAGGGGCAACAGTGAGACATCTGAAATATTTTCTATTGGGGGCTGTTCATTAATGATGTCACACAATTTAGGACCAAACTAAAGCCCCCTCCCCCCTTGTCACACTTGGTCACAAAATGCGAGACCCCCCTCCCCAAAATTATATCACAACTTTTTTTATTTTTAACCCCCCCCCCCTCACAAGTCCCATAATACATAATATTCTGCAGTTATGATGTGATGTACTAGGTTTTCGAGACGCAAAAGTAATTTGCAACGGTGATTTCCAAAGTGAACATGTAATATCATTCAAGTTTTGAATTAACGGTAAAGCAAATGGTGAAGGTAACACATTATTTTGTTTTACTTTTAAAAATTCTGGCAATATGGGTAACATTAACATTTAAAATTGGTAACAATAAGACGTTCTATTTCTTTTTACTATAATTTTGGCGTAGGAAAAGTTTTAAGTAGAAATTCATCAAATAAAACTAATTTTGGAACATTTACTGACGAAAAAATTAATGGAGTTTAAGATCTGTGGCAAAAAGGGGCATTTAATTCATTTTGTTCCAATAGAACTTCGCTGAAATCTTGAACTTAGCATGTAAGCAGAATGTTATATCTACATTTTTTGGTAAATAAATAGCAACAAATATTTTATTGATCCCATAAATTAATGTTTTACAAAACACAAAGGCCCAGAAAAAAAAGTCTCACTGTTTTTCTACCCATGCTCTCCTACATATATACATACATAACATTATGCAAGTGGAATATCATCTCTTACATTATTAAATTGAATAAAATGACATACTGAAAGTTCACTTTTAAATAGCTTCGTGCATTTTATTTATTATAGGTAGATGCGGTCGTTCAGTAAGCGATAATAGATTTTTAATAATTTTTATTATTTTTAAGAATTTTACTAAAACTATGCTAATTGGAAAGGCTTGTGAAATCTTGACGAGTGCTGTATGTTATTTTACAAGTGCTGGGTTCGTTCAGTTTTTAGTAAAAATTTTTGGCCGAGTTATTTTTGAAAAAAAACTGGAATTCTTTATTATATTTGAAAGCCAGTCTCAAGTGCTTACAAAATGCTGGCGAATGCTGCAAATTATTTTGAAAATTCTGGACTCATTAAGTTTTTATTAACAAATGAAAATAGCAAGATTTGGAGGGGGCCAACTTGATGTTTCTGCCCCCCACCCCCCACTTTGGAATTTTCTATTCTATGTAACCCATGTTTTATTTCATGGGTAAGTGTTCGTGAAATGTTGGCAAATACTGTAATTTATTTCGAAAGTGCTGGGTTCGTTAAATTTTTATTTAGGGTTGAAATATTGACTTTCGATAGAACGTCGAAATTTTTTCAAATTTTGCCAAAAATTCAATTTTTCTTTGTTTCATTTAAAGGCGATCGTCAAGTGCTGGCGAATTCTGTAAATCAAATCCAAATTCTTATTCAAGTATTTAAAAAAACTCCGAGCAAGATACGTAGGAATTAAATATAATTTAAAAGGAATCTTTTGCATTATTTTATTTTGGATTTTATGGATACCAAAAATAGGTACCTATGTATTGGCAAAATTAAATTAAATAAAATTCTGAGTCAACGCTAAAATATAATATAATATTCTAGCACCTACAGTTTTCGAAATACAAACCCATTTCTTTTCACATCCTGTCAAAAAACGTAGTATTAAGATTTTCAGATCAACTGCTTTCTTGTTCTGACAAAAAAAGTGATCCAGAGATGAGTGACATTAACCGCAATTTTCTTTAAATCCATGTAACAACCTTCTAATCTAATGAGACACTGCGAGCCTTCAAATGTGATCGATTTTTACTTTTCCAACCATTTCTTACATTTTTACAATGGCTTTCCAAAAAACCCAATATTCATTCAATATTTGTTGAAAATTATAAATTGCTCTTTTCTGGGAAACCTGTGAATAAAAGTGATAAACGAAAAATCAATTATGGAGGACTTAATTCTGATCAATTTATACCATCTTGCAGTTAAAAAGCCATTTATAGTTGTCTCGAGGGTTAGGTATGTATAATATTTTGAATTGCCCGGTCAACATGACGAACCCTGCAGTACCGATATTCGTTGGTTCTCAGTTTTAAACGGTAGACGACAGCAGTTGATGGTTTGTGCACGTGTGTAACAGATTCCAATGTTGACTTTGCGATTAGTGAGTATTTTGAATTTTATTTAAATTATCAAAATTTTTATTACAATATATAATATACTGGTTACCAATTTATTACAATTTAATTAAGCGGTGTTTTCTGGTGGTCTTCGTACATTTTAACGTTATAATCAAAAATCAGAGACATTATTGAACCAACTTGAGCCGTACTTTTTAGGTTATGTGGTCTTAATTTTGTGTTGTTACGAAAAATATAGACGTTAGTACATTACGTACGTTTCTAAATTTTTACGAATTTTAACTTTTTAACCATTAGGTATAATGTGATATGAAAATTTTATAATATAAAGTCAATTTTTTGAAAATCTATACTCGTGTAAATAATGTAGTGTCAGGGCCGGACCGAACTGAAAATTTCAGATTTATACTGATAATTATGTATTTCAATTATTTAATTAGTTTATGGTTAATCAAAATTACGCTTATAAATGTTAAATACGTCATAATATACTATTATTTATATTAATGGGATAATATATTACTTAAGCAGTGGTTCTCAATTTTAATTAAAAGTGAATTCTTGATTACATTATGTCTTTTACTTCTATGGGTCGTGAATTGAAAATTATAAAGATCAAAATGACATCTTTCGATAATTTTTCAATATCCAATCTGATCAGATTAAAGTCTAGAATGCGCATTTTCCGAATTTCTTTGAAGCACATTAAAATCTTGGTGCTACCCGAACTGCACCACGGTTTATCAGGTCTAATTTTTTGTACCCAGGTAAATGTAATCCCTTGACCGAACTGCACCTCGGTCAAATGTCGTTTCGTAATCCCGTTGCTAAATTGTACCACGAGCAACAAATAATAGGTTTGTTTAATCGACGAGTTGTCGTTAGTTCTAGAGCTATGCGCATGCTCTTTAACTAAAATCTGTTTCATCAAACGTTAAAATATGAACTGCTAGTTCTACGAACTACTAGTCCGCTGTTTCATCAGCCTAATTGTGAGTTCTAGAACGGTTCAGAACGGTTCAAATCAGTACTTGTTCATAAGCAAGAACTAGCAAGAACTTGTAGTTCTAGACAGCCCATAATATCCCGACTGAAGACGTACTAGTACGAATACTTGCTTTAGCCGCCAATAATGCATAAAAAAATTATTTTATTTTATTTAATTGAATAATCAAAAATTATTTTAACTCATTACGCACTTTTGTGCTAAATTGTGCACGCATAATTTCCTCATCACTAGAGACATTGTCAATATAATCATTGAAATCACTGAAATCTGAATCACTCATTTTTTCAACTTAAATGTTTATAATTGAATGTAAATAAATGTACGTTTCTGCATGTTTTGCAACAACAAATTTAGGTTGGGTTTAATAAAGTTCAAGATAAAACTCGAGTCAATCCGACATCCGAGTTTTCCCGAAAAATTAGGACTAAAACTGTTTCATCAAACTTTTTTCTTACGACTATTTCTAAAGTAGTTATTGCGGACGCATGCGTATTAGAAAATTCTGAACTAGAATCTGTAGTTCTAGAACTGTTCAATTTGTTCGCGATGAAACAAACCTAATATAAAGAAATACTCGTAAATATACAAATATGCAAATTCCTTGCAATTTAAATTTCGAGTTTATTATATTCATGTCTTCATGTTTATTATATTCAAGCCAGGGCTTGGTTCTTGTGCTGAAACCATTGCTTGTAATTTTACGTACGACCGTAATTACGTTAAATTGGAATTGTTTTAATTTTATGTAATAAAATGAGGCTTTATGTAAATTTTACATCTTACATATTTCTTATGTCTTACGGTCATTGTGAACAAGTACTGAACGTAAAATATTTAAATTTTTGCCGTTTACAGACTATTTTGTGTACAAAACTTGTTAATTTTTTTGACTATTTTATAATTTTAATTATGAAAAGTTAAACCCTGTCGGATTTCAAATCCAAGCACAATATTGGGGTTTAGCACCCATGAGTTATACCAATAGGTATAAGAATTATATAAGTATAAAAATAGATTAAGAATTATTTATTAAATTCCAGCATTGTGCTTGCACTTTTAAAAATAAAACCGCCTTACCTGGAAGATTACAATGGAGGTGGTGCAATTCTGACAAACTGAAAGATCAACCCTTTACCTGAAATTAAGGTGGTACAGTTCGGATAGGAGATTTGTGGGCTAATCTTTTCGTGGTGCAATTCGAGTGCACCGAAAATTTTCATTTCATGTTTTGTGCTGTGAATTGTGAAAGGTTGAAAATTGGTGCTCCGGCTAAACGATACAATCTTAGTTTTTTTCCACGAAGATACTACAAACATAGTTTATCTTTATGGATATTTCCTTATATTTTATTCTTATTGTTCCAATGGGCAATTTATTATCTGTATATTTTCTAATGTTCTTCCGTGTTCTTCTTGACTGACCTCCGCATCTTTTACTGTAATTGGCACAAACCTTTCATATAAACTAGTATTTCATTTTGGATGTTTTTATTAGTGATGGGCACTATCGAAATTTTTTGACTATCGATAGTTAGTTACTATTTATTTTTACTATTGATAGTTAGTAACTAAAAATGTAGTTGCTAAACATCAAATCGAATAAAAACTATCGAATAAAACTATCTAATAAAAACTACTGAATAAAAACTATCGAATAAAAACTATCGAATAAAAACTACCGAATAAAACTATTGAATAAAAACTAGCGAATAAAAAATGTCCAATAAATTTTGTTTAAGGTAGTGTTTACACTGTTTACCGACCTTTTGCGGTTGGTAATCCGATAATAAACAATTAAATACTATAATATAAGCAATTTTGCATTTATATTGTTCATAACAAAACCCCAAAAAGAAATATCAAGCCTAACAAAGCATTCCCAAAACAAAAGTTATTCGAATATATTTAGTAACTAAAAAGTTATTCAAATACAGTTGACTCGCGATAATCCGACAGTTACGGGACCGAGGGGGTGTCGGATTATCAAAAAAGTCGGATTACCAAAGGTTGATTTTTTAAAACTGAATTTTGACTTCTAAGGCAAGAAAATTTAAGTTGAATAAAACAAAATGAATAATACAAATTTATTACATATTTATAACATAAAACAATACAAATTGCAGCAATTACCTATGTACCGACAGTACATATTTACGGCTTAAAAAAATCGGTAATCGTTTTCTGTTTCTTTTTACGTAAAGAGTAAGATCCGACGCGGCGTTGGACTACCGAGCGTGTCGGACTGTCAAATGTCGGATTACCGCGAGTCAACGTAGTTTTAGTTACTAAAAATGCATTGGATAGTTTTTAGTAACTAAATAGTCATTCGAATATTTTTAGTAACTAAAAAGTTATTTGAATATTTTTAGTAACTAAAAAGTTATCCAAATAGTTTTAGTTACTAAAAATTCATTCGATAGTTTTTAGTAACTAAAAAAAAAAGAAACTATCGATAGTTTGAATAAAGCCTAACTATCGAATAATTCGATAGTCCCATCACTAGTTTTTATAGAGCATTTTGACTTTGAGGCTATCTTAATATTAAATTAGTGTTCCTATATTATTGTATTTTGATAGAGTTGAATATTATATTGAACGTTCGTTTCGTGTGTTCAGCAATTTGATTTGGCTCTTAAATAAAATGTTTTGATTTTATTTACTCTTTGTGGGAGTTTCTATAAATCCGCTTATCGAGAGCTAAAGTGCAGTATTCAGCAAATCATAAATTGAAAATTTTTCTGAAAAATACTGAAACATAAAATAAGCACAAATAATTTAATTATCAACATCATCAATCAAAAAATAAATTACGATTAAAACGATTTCCATCCAATTTTCAAATACAGGTTTTCGAAAAAATAAAGGATAATATCTTAGCTGTGTCAAAAAATATTATATCAATTTTTTCTATTTGTGCGACTTTATATCACTTAAAGTCGCCAAGTTAAACAACCAGTGTTTGAACTAAGCTAGGATCAAAATTTGTGAACATAGTGGTATTGGAACTTGTATTGTAATCGGCACGATTCGACGTAAATCACCAAATTCCAAACAAATTAATAAAATTTTTTATTCGGATAAAAAATTTTTTAAATTCACACCAAATTAAACTTTGTATTTCCAAGGGTTACCTCGACAAGGTTATTTATTCGGGATGAAGTATTTTTTATTGGTTACTCTCGATTAACATTATTATTTTAAAAAGTTGGAATATATTATTTTCTTTTTTAAAACTCAAATCTTCGTGCACGTAACTATACAATACTACGTAGGTTGTATGAACGTATAATATGTAGCTGTAGTATACTAGGTACTCCAAGGTACGTGTACAGCGTATTTTCCGATTGATTTCACACGGTGCACCCGAATTGCACCACGAAAAGATTAGTTCACAAATCTCCTACCCGAATTGCACCACCGTAATTTCAGGTAAACACCTCACCAAGGGTCGGTCGTCCGAATTGCACCACCTCTATTGTAATACTTTAGGTAAGGTGGTTTTATTGTTAAAAGTTAAAGCACAATGCTGGAGTTTAACCTGATGCCTCCTACATGTAACATCGATTATTTTTTGTTTTTACGCGATTTTTTGGGGGTTAAACGTAATAGATAACTGCCGCATACCGCGACTATACTTTTTAATGCTATTTCGAGGGTCTCTCACATCCCGGTTGCATTTATCCCGGTTTTCTTGATCGGTGGCGCTTCTCGTATGTTTAGCCTAGTAACCAGAGTCAAAACCGCTCTGGAGGGGTGCAACCCGGAGCGGAGCGGAGGGGCGCCCCGGAAGAGTAGGTTTTGACGATGGATTACTCTCCTTATCGAATGCACACCCCAAAATTCGAAGGCAAAAAAAATTTAATTTTTTCACTGTTTTGGGTTATTATTTTATTAATACCTGCTCCGACCCTGTATAATATAATATGAATTAATATATTAAACTCGAAATTTAAATTGCAAAGAATTTAGATATTTGTGTATTTTTTTCTTTATATTATCTGTTTGCTTGTGATACCTGCTCGGTTTGCTCGTGGTGCAATTCGGTAAAGCGATTACGGAACGACATTTGACCGTGGTGCAGTTCGGTCAAGGGATTACATTTACCTGGGTACAAGAAATGACCCCTGATAAGCCGTGGTGCAGTTCGGGTAGCACCATTTCACAATAGCTGTCAATAGGTGGGCATTCCAGGTAAATAGAACTAAAAGTGTTCATAAAATCATCTAATGAAAGTGCAGGCATACCTAATAAGAACTCGAGGTATATAATAAGCGTTTTTATAGTATAAAATTAATTTAGTAGATTATCCAGGAATTCAGTTGGTTTGTATATTTTCCATCTATATTTTTTCTTCAAAATTGATCATCGTGATTCACTGGGCCGTAATATTTGTTTTATCAAGTAGGGCTAACATTCTACAAGCATATAAATATATGTGGTTCCGGTAGAATTCACGGTTACACAAATTTTTTTTTCCTGATTATCCAATTTGGATTCTTTCCTGTGTTGTAAAATATAATAAACACAGGAAATTTGAAACTGAATATTTATAAATCTACTTTTTTTTGTTAAATATTCCTTCAAAAATTTACAAATATTTTATATTTTATTTTAGGTTTATGTTAGGTCTAAGTACGGCCTACTCGACTCCTTCATTTTTATTTTTTCTTCAAGGGAAAATCACCTCTCGGAATGTTACTACCCTATTCATTTTTAATTAAACTATTAAACTTTGTAAAATTGTGAAAAATAAAAATATAGTAAGCTCTATATTAGGTATAAAAGAAAAAACTAATAAAAGAACGTACACATTTCATTATAGTACAATGGGAGAAAGTATAATAGGGTGCGGTTTTTAATGCGCTGCGCTAGCCGCTAAATTTTTACGGCTAAAATTTTAATATACAATAGGCGCTCGGTTATCTGAATACTCGATTAAATGAACCATTCACTATGTATAATGAACAGTAAAAATTTAAAACGGTAGGTTCTAAAGAGTGAAATAATTGAAATAAGTTCATTACACTATAGGAGATAGAAACGCATCTAATAAGGCTAATTTTTTTTAGTTATTAAAATATTTGCAATATTGATGACTTACTGATGGTATCACGAAAATGCAGAAAAAATACATTGGTGAAAAGTTTGACTGCGAAGAAAGTGTAAAAGGAAACGACGCAATATTTTAATATACTGTCAACATTTACAACATTAATAAAAACACTTTCGATTATATGAACAATTCTGGTTTCTATTAGTGCACATAAACGAGCGCTTACTGTAGTATATTCTTGCATTTTGCTTGCATACGAAGATGGCTAGCGGCCCTGCGGCATCATAGAATAACCGCTGCTGATCAGATCTTGATATTATATTACTAATAGCCCCAAATGTATTGTTAACCTCTTGCGGATACACTGGTTTATGGTAATTCTAAAACTTATTCAAACTTAATTTTTATTTAAAATTATTGTTGTAATAAATTATTAATGACGATTGTGCAGAAACAAAACGTAAAATAATTTTTATTTATACTGAAAGATAGAAAATAAATAAAAATTTCTTTTGCATAATTTTGGTAAGATTAAGGTATTAAGAGCAGAAGACGGCAGATGGTCTACCAGAATAATAAACTGGAGACCGAGATGCAATAAGAGGAGTGTCGGACGACCGCCCAAGAGATGGGCAGATGACTTAAGAGAGGTAGCCGGAAGACGATGGATGCGAACCGCGCGTAACCGCGAAGAATGGAAAGATATAGGGGAGGACTATGGCCAATATTGGAATGAGAGAGTCGGAAGAAGTAGATAAGGTATTAAATAATATTACATATATTTACGATAAATTTAAATATCAACGAAAATTTTGTTTTACGATGTTGAACCCTACTTCTGCAGTGTGGTAAAGAAAATATAGTAAAAATACACAGTGGCGGACATTGAAATAGAGCCATCGCGTTTATTAAAGAATAGTATTTAAATTGTATTACTTAAGATGAAACAGAGAGCGCACGTAGAATGTCATAGAGAAAGTGGGAAATGGAGAAATTCAATAACAATAAGAATGAAGAGAAATACGAAATGAAGTTGAAAACTGAAATGGAAAACATACAAGGAGGTGAAGATATCAATAAAGATTGGAAATACATAAAAGAAAAAATTATTAAATCCGTAGGAAGAAATATAGGGAACCAAGAAAAAAACGTAAACAAGAAGTGGTTTGATGACGAATCTGAGAATAAACTAACAGAAGAGAAAAGCAAGAGAAAAATGGCTAAAAACAGGGCAGTCCTACAAGATACAGAGAAAAAAAAGAATAAATGGTTGGACAAATTGATGGAAGATCGAAAATAACAGCAAAGAGAATATTGTAATAAATTTTTATAGGAACATAAAAACACTGCCTATACCTTGAAAGGAAGAAGAAGGGACATTAAGAACCCAACAAAAGTATTTAAGACCAAGACAAGATCAACGAGAAACAAAGGTGGCGGGATGGAAAACGGGAAAGAGAAATTAGAAGTTATGGAACAATTAATTGGGTCCAAGTAAATCTTGGTTACCTAGATCCTTGTCTAGGGGTAACTTTCTTCTAATAGCCCAGGCAACATTGAAATCTGGTGGATATCCAATGAATATCTATAGTGGGCATCCAGAAGCTAGTGGATTGAGTTATTGAGTGTTGCCTGGGAGAGAGCTTGGGATTTCCAGGGGTTGGTGTATGTCTGTCGATTTATTTATAATTTCACTCCCTACTTTCTTGCCAGTTTTGTGCCAGTCCTGAGTTATACAGGGGACTTGTACGACGGATGTACAAGGGTCGGGAATATGGGTTTTTAATAAATAAAGTACAAAATTTTCAAATAAAAAGTATAATGGGACGAATGTTGGTATTTTAATTTAAAAAAATAATTTATGTTGACAAACGGAGGCTTTTCTCCATTAATAAAATTTACACAGTTCGTTCAAAAATGACCTTACATTTTAATTATAATTATTTCAATATTTAATTATATCTTAATTGATTTCAATAATCCCTTAATCCGGACCTGTGGCTTTCGGGAGTCATCGACTCAATACTATGGCTAACCTACTTTGTATTAATCGGTATTTTCAAACGAAACTGATCTTTGAAAAATCTACACGATGTGTCCAAAATTATGATGTAAAGTTAACTAAAATGGTGTTCTTTTAAAAGAACAAAAAAACAATACGGAAATGCAGGGCAAGTAAAACTTTCAAATGGGAATTATGAAACGGTGAAACTACGAGTAACTACTGTAATTTTCTAGTCATAGGTATTCCAATACGTAGATAATGAAAATATGGAAGCTATTACGGAATTAGAAAACTTTTAAACGGAACGGAGATCTCGCAATTAATTTAGGTTCTATAAAATGGAAGCTGCTACTGAAAATTCTAAACGGAACGGTGATCTCTAGGATCTAGAAAAGTGGAAACTGTGTTAGTCAAACTGAAAAAGAGTTAGTCAAACATCGATGCTGCTGGATCCTTCCTGTGGCTACCTACTGTCAGCACGAATACGGTTCGGAGCACAGGATAGATGACATCCAGCTAAGTGAAGTCTGTCATCCAGGATGGGATTGCGGTAGGAGAATACTATATGTCTTGCTAAACAAGGCTCATTTGGCTCGGATATATCGGATAACTTTCTCATTAAACAAAGTACACCCAAAGGATACAGAATGGTGGTGTATGGGAAAAATCAATCATTTAAAAGTTGCTCGTTAAATAGAGGCAGCTTTTCAAATCTTTTGCGACGGCTCCCGGTTCAGTTCCAGACACTATACAACACACTGTTCTGAGCTACCATCAACGCCAATAACCAATTCCACTGCAATTTATTGCAGACTTTGTTACCATACGGCAAAAACTAAAGTAAAAGTTCCTGAGGTAATCTATAAATTTTTCGAATAATTAAATGTTTCGGCTACAGTTACCTATCCCTTGCCACTCAAATCAAAATTTCTTCTGCTACACACTAAAGAACATGGTTAATATAACAAGTTGTAAAAGTAATTTTCATGAACGGGCCCAAAACTTTTGAATAAATCGTATTTGAAGTTAGCAAATTTACATGTAAAATCCGAATGAGATTCCGCGCGTCGCTCATTTTATTGACGGTACGTGTGGAATGAATGACCCTAACACTTAGAAAATTTCGCACCGGCAGATGCAGCTCGTCTCTCGTACATGTAACATCGATTTATTATTTGTTTTATTCGATACTAGCTGACCCGGCAGACGTTGTCCTGCCCGAATTTAATTTTTATGCCACCCAAAGAATTGTTTATCCAAATATAAATTATTCGAAATAATTAAACAAATTATGAAAAAACAAAAAAATTTACATTAAAAGTAGTAATATCGAATCCTGACAGTTTCGGATGTATATTTACTAATAATTTTAAAAATTTTTTTCGTATTATTCATTTAGATGATTAGGGGGAATCAGATATCAATTTTGGTGATGATCGATGAAGTTCCAAAAAAAACTTTTTTTGTGCGGATAATTTAAAATTTTTTTTTCGTATTATTCATTTAGATGATTAGGGGGAATCAGATATATATTTTTTTAAATTTCTGAGTGTCTTTAGTCCAAAATTTTGTGGTGGAGGGGGAAAAATTTATTTTTATAAAATTGTTTTATGTTACCTATTGATATACCAAATATGAAGAATTTATTCTAGACTTTAGTAAAAACTCTTTAAGTGGGGGTAAATGTCAAAAAAAATTTCCACTTTTAAAAAGGGCGTGTCTAAAGACCACCAATATGTGAATTTTATTAGAAACAAAGAAGAATTTGATTTGGACTTTGGCGTAGGGGTATAGAACAATTGGCTTTCCCTGACGTTGTATTGTAATTGGGTCACATCATCTTAGGTGTGAAATTTATTTCGGGTAGTACTGTATGTGTATTATTTCCACTTTACTTTATTAGTGTCACTCGTATGTTTTTCACTTCACTTTCCGTCACTTTGACTCTTATCAGGAGACCCGGGGGTACTCTGCATGTGTATTATTTCCACTTTACTTTATTAGTATCACTCGTATGTTTTTCACTTCACTTTCCGTCACTTTGACACTATCAGGGGGCCCGGGAGTACTCTACACCAAAGAGGTCTCACTGTGTTACGATAGTAGTTAATTCTGTCACTTTGACACTATCGGGGGGCCCAGGGGGGTACTCGACACTATCAGGGTCACTCTAGGTTATGAAAAGGGGGCCCGTCTTGCTAAAACGCGCACTATTTATGCTTTACATAACATTGTTATGTCAAAGTTGTGCCCCCTATTCTCGAGCCGCTACTGACTATATGTCAATGTCATTTAATTAAACTTTTAGTGTCAAAATCGCAACGTAACTATGATAACGACGTTGACCTGAAGCGTTTAACTGCTGATGACCGTCTTATGGTGGCGAATTACTAAAATCAAAGACGACGAAAAGTTTACTCTTGATTCTCGCCAGATCTCGTGAAAGTTTCAACACCCACAGTTACGGGGTTTAGGCGTCTATGCGGAACATACATACACACATACAAGCACTTTTATATATAAGACTAGCTGGCACGGGCGGCATCCGCCGCCCTTAGCCATCTAGACCCAGAATAGATCCGAGTAGGCCATAGTTGTTCGGCCTTCGGCCTCACAGGGGGAGGACCATAATAGATCCGTGAAGGCCATAGTTGTTCGGCCTTCGGCCTCACAGACCGGACCATAATAGATCCGTGAAGGCCAAAGTTGTTCGGCCTTCGGCCTCACAGGGCGGACAATAATAGATCCGTGAAGGCCATAGTTGTTCGGCCTTCGGCCTCTCAGACCGGACCATAACAGATCCGTGAAGGCCATAGTTGTTCGGCCTTCGGCCTCACAGACCGGACCAAAATAGATCCGTGAAGGCCATAGTTGTTCGGCCTTCGGCCTCACAGACCGGACCATAATAGATCCGTGAAGGCCATAGTTGTTCGGCCTTCGGCCTCACAGACCGGACCATAATAGATCCGTGAAGGCCATAGTTGTTCGGCCTTCGGCCTCACAGACCGGACCATAATAGATCCGTGAAGGCCATAGTTGTTCGGCCTTCGGCCTCACAGACCGGACCACAATAGATCCGTGAAGGCCATAGTTGTTCGGCCTCACAGACCGGACCATAATAGATCCGTGAAGGCCATAGTTGTTCGGCCTTCGGCCTCACAGTCCGGACCATAATAGATCCGTGAAGGCCATAGTTGTTCGGCCTTCGGCCTCACAGACCGGACCATAATAGATCCGTGAAGGCCATAGTTGTTCGGCCTTTGGCCTCACAGACCGGACCATAATAGATCCGTGAAGGCCAAAGTTGTTCGGCCTTCGGCCTCACAGACCGGACCATAATAGATCCGTGAAGGCCATAATTGTTCGGCCTTCGGCCTCACAGACCGGACCATAATAGATCCGTGAAAGCCATAGTTGTTCGGCCTCACAGACCGGACCATAATAGATCCGTGAAGGTCAAAGTTGTTCGGCCTTCGGCCTCACAGGGCGGACAATAATAGATCCGTGAAGGCCATAGTTGTTCGGCCGTCATCTGTCATCTTTCATCTGTCATCCGTCATCTGTCAACTGTCATCTGTCAGACATACATACATACTGTTGTGTCCATCAATATTTGGCTGTTGCGATATTAAATTGTTTGTCGTGCAGTCAGAGAAAATATGGCATGAGAAAAATTTGTATATGTTAAAAGAAAAGTTTGTTAGATTAAGTTTTTGTGTTTATAAAATTAAATAAAATCAAATGGATAGGCAACACAAAAGACTGCAAAATGGGAGATAAAAATCAAATAGTGATAAAAAAAAGGAAGATTGGTTGCCAAGGGGAAGTAAACGAGGTTGAGTTAAAAATAAAGCGACCGAGATGGTCGAATAATGAGAGGTTCTTTTTGAAAATTACGACCGAATTGGTCGCAAATCGAGAGTTCGATAAAATAAGCGACCGGAATAGTAAAAAGATAATCGTGAGTTCGATTAAAGAAGCGACCGGAATAGTAAAAGATAATCGTGAGTTCGATAAAATAAGCGACCGGAATAGTAAAAGATAATCGTGAGTTCGATTAAAGAAGCGACCGGGATAGTAAAAGATAATCGTGAGTTCGATTTAAATAAGCGACCGGCATAGTAAAAAGATAATCGTGAGTTCGATTTAAAATAAGCGACACAATAGCCGCATAATAACTAAAGAGAATTGAGTTAAAGAGCTGATAAATAGGACCAATAAAACGATTGGAAGATCGAAATATTTCTACAGAAGAAATAAGTGTATGTGCGCATATTGGGGTGTTCCGTCTATGCCGAGTGATCACTCTGAAAATTAAATTAAAAAAAGGTTAGCATAAAATTTGTTTAATTTTTAAGTTGTTCGATTTTCATGTTTATTTGTTGTTATTTGTTTAGTTTAATCTTATGTTTAGTTGTTCATTAAATGTTCTTAAAATTTAGATTTGCGTATTTTCTTTGACTGTGTTGATCAGAATAATTCCACCGTAAAAGCCTAAAGAACCTGCACCCTGAGTTTAAGAGAAAGTCGTGTTAACGGTTCACGGTGGACATAGCAAGTTGACAGCCCAACGCGAGGCGAAGGTCATAGCAATACATACATACATAATCTTCACGTAAAGTTATATCTTCATGTAAAGTTAAATCTTCCGCAAAGAGGTGGATCTTCCACGTTCTGCGACCTATATAAAGTGCTCCGGTCTTATTCGCGGCATTCAGATTAATTTGTTAGTGGTTTTTTGTTAGTGGTTGGCATTTTTCGAATTAAAGCCGCCATCCCCGCCATCTGTTGACAGTATTTTCAGATTAATTTTTTAGTGGTTTTTTGTTAGTGGTTTGCATTTTTCGAATTAAAGCCGCCATCTGTTGACAGTATTTTGAATCACTGACTGTCCGTCAGATTAATTATTTGACAAATTAAATTTTTTGTCAAACTTGTGATTTGATTTTCGAAAAAAGCGAATAACTTTTTTTCCCGCTCGAAGTTCTTCTCCATTTTATAAAAAAAAACTGCGCCTGGAGCTACAAAATAACTGTGCAAAATTTGGTCGAGATCGGTCCACGGGTCTAGGAACGTATAGCGAACAAACACGCAAACACGCAGATCTTCTCTTTTATATATTTAAATTTTGGGGGTGAAACGTAATAGTTTACTGCCCCATACCGCAACTATACTTTTTAATGCTATTTCAAGGGTCCCTAAACTCCCGGTTTTTTAGATCCCGGTTTTCTTGATCGAAGGCGCTTCTCGTATGTTTAGCCTAGTAACCAGAGTCAAAACCGCCCTGGAGGGGTGCAGAGCGGAGCGGAGCGGTGCCCCGAAAGGGTAAGCTTTGACGATGGATAAACCTCCTAATCGAATGCACACCCCAAAAATCGAATAAAAAAAAATTTAATTTTTTCACTTTCGGCAATACACGGGTTATTTTCCATTTTTTGCTAATATTTATTAGGTACTAATATTTACTAATCACACCCCCACCTATCCGAATTTCAAAGAAAAAATCAAATCCGAGCGAAAAAATTTCACGCGTTTCGAAGGGAAAGCCGATGCATTTCATCGCGTCTGCCTGGGGGGCGCGGCCTATTCAATGCTAATTTCCCTACTTTTAAAAAATCGATATTGGGGTTGTTTTTCATGGATTCATGCAAAATATTTTTTCTATAGACTAAAATAAGCCCGTTCTTTAGTGTGTAGCTGAAGAAATTTTGTTTCAGCCGGCAAGGGTTACATAACTCGACCCCCTATTCAAAATCCTACACCGGTTTAGAACTTGAATAATAAAAACAAACCTTGAAGTAAACAAAAAATGATTTTAAATTATTTAAATTGCTGTTAAGAGAATTCTTAGGATAATTGATACTAGAAATTATTGTTTCGTTACAAAGTATGGACTAGACATTTTGAGAAACTGTTAAGCAAAGAAGAAGGAAGGCGGGAATAGAGCGGGAAAGATGCGGGAACAGAAGAAGAAGACCAAACTATAGAGTAGTCAACACATTAAGAGATTAAGAACATAATAGAAAAAATGGACAACATCAAAGTAGCTGGAAAAATTATATTTATTGAGAGATACTAAAAAACTGTGTGGGGGGGGATTCAAAGTAGATTGTCACAGCTAATTAGCAGAATATGGACAACGGAAGAAATTCCAGTATAAAAAGGGAAAAAACTAAACTGTATGAAAATAATAAAAAATTTATTTTTTGGGAATTTTTGTTTTCTATTATCTAATCTCTAATTTCCGCAATACAAGATTAGACCAGTTCACTTGAGAAATATCAATAAATTTGCTGATTATCTTGGCGACATTATGTATTTTTGCGACAGATTTTTAAGTATTTGACAAAACTTAATTTACATTTCATTACTTCTTCACCGTCCACATCTTTTATCACTAAACATTTGAATACAAATAAAAAACCATACTTTCGGCAACTTGTGTAAAACCGAAAAATATTAAAATTTCAAAGGTTACCTGATCAATCCTCGGACATATACAATTGAGACTTCGGGGTGAACTAACAGACGTTGGAAAATATGAAATCAAAAATAAGAACAAATTATGATAAATTGTGCAAAAAGAATGACAATTTATATCTGTCAAACGGTGCTAAAGGTTTGTGGAGTCTGTCACGATTACAGAAAAAAAATATGAGCTAGGCAACTAAATATTGTTAATAATATAATTTTAGACTTCATTCTTTCAATAACCTTCTTCTTGGGCGTGAAAACTGAAATATTAAACTAAATTAACTTTTAACTTGGCTTGTTTTTCGTAAATCTATCGTTTTTTAAAATTTTCCGTATTTTTCTATAGCGATTCTATTTCAATGACCACGACTGTAGTCGAGAAAAGCTAAAGAACAACATTTAGGGCTACTTTGGTCAATACGTCATTATTTTTAATTCTCTCTCTCCAGTCGTTTAGCTTCTTAACAGAAGCATTGTTTAAGATCATGTGTGTGTTTTAGACTACAACTGTCCATGGCAGCCCCTTTTTAATGTTTCAATTTTATGTTTATCAATTGCCATGATTACGTTTATGTTTTTTCGAGATGAATTTAAGTTACGATTGTCAGAAATACATGTTTTTTACAATTATGCTAACCGATTTATTCCATGAATAAAAACTCTACATTACAGTCCACTTGCTTTATACTTGTCTACCAATTAGCATTTAATCATCCGGCGAAGTAAAGAGCTCATAAGGTTTTTTGTAACTAATTGCATTGGTTCTACAAGAACACGATTTCAACCGAGCAAACATTGTGGTCCTTCGAGCCGGATATATTTCGTCTTCATAAGACACCTAACAAGATTAATTGGTATCCAAAAAAGGATAAACAGCACTCATCGCGCAGCTAAGTAAATTCTATTGCAATTATCTAATCGCTAAAATTGTAGATAAAATTACGAGACAATTTTCCCGCAATAATTGTCAGCAATACATTTGAAAGGCGTCATCTACTTAAGGTCACGCCAACCGCACGGAATTTCTCTGGAACTACAGTGCTACAACGCCATCCCGAAGAAATATCCAACAAATTGGTAACAAATTCAATCCTACTTATTTTATGTGTTTTGCTTGTGTAACAAAGTACAGGGTAATACAAAGGATAAAATTGCATTCACTTGCCATTTAATAATTCATTTATTCATATTTAATTCATTTATTTATAATGGAAGCTTTACGATTTGAAAGAACTGCGTTAAAAAGTCAATTGACAAGGTTTAAAACATTTATTCAAAAGGTTACGAACCAAAGCGTAACCAATGAGGTTATTTGCGAATTAAAGAAAAGGCCTGACCTTATGTCAAACGTGTTGTCAAAATTTGAAAAACTACATAATCAAATTGGTATTTCATGTCTAGAAAGTGATAATTATGATCAAAACAAAGAAGATGAATCTATGGCACATTTTGTAGATGTTTATTTTGAGCAAACAAGCATTGCAGACGAAACCTTAATAAACAATTTCACGCAAAAATCTGCAATAGATTCAAATAATCCCTCTAGACCAGTATCTCCTGCTGAAAGTGTAAATTCAATTGAAAGTCTTAATTCAAGCAATCGTTCAAAACGCAATTCCGCCTCAAGAATTCATGATGGTAATGACAACGCCAGACATTACATCAATTTACCGAAAATAAATTTAATAAAGTTTAACGGTGATATTAAATTTTGGTTAGAATTCAAATCAATCTTTCAAAGTCTAATACATGATAATGATAATTTAACCAAAATACAAAAGCTTCACTATTGAAAATCAACCTTAACTGATGACGCTAAGTCAGTTATAGGTTCTCTAGAATTCACAGCCAACAGTTACGATGTGGCGTGGAAAACGCTTAATACAAGGTTTGATCAACCTAAATTAATTATTAAAAATCATTTAAATGCCATTATGGAGCTTGAAACTCAAACAAAGGAATCAGCTCAAGGCTTAAGAAAAATAAACGACTCCTTATGTATGCACATCTCTGCTGCTAAATCTCTAGCAAAGACAGAGGCGCTTTTTGAAACTCTCTTAGTTATGTTGGTCTCAAACAAATTAGATTCCATAACGCGACGTGAATGGGAATTAACATTCAACAAAACTATTTCCATTTTACCCTCTTTAGAGGAATTCGGTACGTTCCTCACATCACATGCCAATTTATTAGAAAATATCGAAAAGGGGCACACACGGGAAGTAAAGGCAAATTATGTTGATAGAAGCAAATTTAAAACTAAATCATTCTTAGTAAACAATTCGTCATGTTCATTATGCAATAAAAGTCATTACCTAGGTCAATGTTCAGAGTTCTTAAAACTAAATGCAAGAGAGAGAGCAAATAAAGTTCAACAACTTAAGTTATGTTTTACTTGTTTGTCTAAAAGTCATTTAAAAAATCAATGTCAATCAAAATATTCTTGTAAAACGTGTAGGTCACGGCATCACACTCTCCTCCACACTCCGTTACAAAGTTCGAATGTTTCTGTTCAACCGGTAGTAGCAATCTCTTCGGTTTCTCCCGAACCTGAACCCATTCAAACTATCTCTGATTTCTGCACAACAGCCTCACAAGTTTTACTGCCAACTGCTTCCGCAAAGATTCTTGACGCATTTGGAAACTTCCAATCCGTCAGAATATTACTCGATTCTGGTTCACAATCGAATTTCATTCGCACCGACGTGTGCCAAAGGTTAAACTTGCCTACTCAAAGTGCAAGCATTACAGTTGCAGGTTTGAGCAATTCAAACACTCATCATGTAAAATCAAGATGAGACTTTGAGCTAAAAGCACATCACGGTAATTTCAGAATCAAGCTTTCTTGTTTAATCATTGATGAAATTACAGGAAGTGTCCCGAGTTTCAATCTGAATCGAGACAGCTTCCAACTTCCAAGCAACATTCGCTTATCAGATTCCTGGTTTGATAAACCTGGAAAAATTGACATTTTAATAGGTTCTCCTATCTTTTTCGAGCTCCTGTGTATTGGGCAAATTAGGCTAGGTCCCGAACTTCCCATACTTCAGAAAACCCAGCTAGATTGGATTATTTCTGGTCCTACTAGCGCCAATTTAGTCACACAAGTGCAATGCCACTTCAATAGCTCAAACAATCTTCAAGATCAGATAACTCGATTTTGGGAAATCGACAGTTATCCCACAGAAAAGGTCTTCTCATCTGAAGAAAACCAATGTGAGTCGCATTTCATGCAAACCACAAAACGAAGCGCTACAGGGCGTTTTATAGTTTCAATTCCTTTCAAGGAAACCCCCCTTCTTTTAGGTGATTCCTTTCTGACAGCGAAGAGAAGATTTCTCTCTCTGGAACGGCAATTAGAAGCCAATCCCAAACTTCAGGAAAGCTACTGTGCTTTCATGAAAGAATACATAGAGTTGGGTCACATGTCGATATCAGATCCCAAAGTTAAGCTGGTTTATTATCTTCCACACCACGGGGTCCATAAATCCGACAGCTTAACTACAAAACTTCGTGTCGTTTTTAATGGTTCCTCTGCAACCACAAAAGGTCATTCGTTGAATAGTATCCAAATGGTTGGTCCCACTATTCAACAAGATTTATTCTCAATTTTAATTCGTTTTCGGAAATATCCTTACGCTTTCGCGGCGGACATCGAAAAGATGTACCGTCAAGTAGAAATAGAGCCTAGTCAAAGGCCACTCCAACGAATACTGTGGCGGTCTTCAATCGCAAGCCCCATAGAACATTATGACCTAAATACCGTGACTTATGGAACCGCCTCCTCATCTTATCTTGCCATTCGATCCTTAACACAATTAGGTATCGAATACAAAAGCTCGCTCCCAGAAATTTCTAAAATTATAAAGCGCGACTTCTATGTTGATGACCTACTTTCTGGTGCTTCCAGCGTTGAAACCGCACGTAAAATATGTTCGCAAATTTCAATAGTTCTAAGTGCAGGTTGTTTCAAACTTAGAAAGTGGATTTTAAACAATCCTAACGTACTAGCTAACATCCCTCATGCTGATCTACACCCAGGTATTCTACAATTTGGAGACCGTGAACAATTACATACTCTCGGCCTCACATGGTTGTTCCGAACAGACCACTTCAAGTTTTCAATCTCACATCAATCGTCTTCAAAAATTACTAAAAGGCAAATGCTTTCTGAGATTTCTCAAATCTTTGATCCATTAGGGTTGATTACCCCTTGCACGTTTGTGGCCAAGATTTTCATGCAAAGGCTTTGGCTTGAAAAGCTTGATTGGGACGAGCAAGTTCCAATCGATATGGAAAAACGATGGCTTTCTTACAAATCTGAATTGTCAGGTCTTAATGACCTTAAAATACCAAGACACGTCACATGTGTCGATCCAATATCCATCCAAATTCATGGATTTTGCGACGCGTCGATGGAAGGTTACGGAGCCTGTATATATTTGCGTTCAAAAAATGTCCATAATCACATTTACCAAAAATTATTATGTTCAAAGTCAAGGGTTGCACCCTTAAAACCGATTACTATCCCCAAACTTGAGCTTTGTGGAGCATTACTGTTAAGTAAACTACTAAAAACTGTTTTAAAAGCTGTAGATTTACAACCTACTTCTTGTTTTCTTTGGTCCGATTCAACCATCGTACTAGGATGGTTAAAGACAACCCCAAACCTTCTTAAAACTTTCGTTTGCAACAGGGTTGCTGACATTCAGAATGTCACTGCTAACGCGGTTTGGCGGCATGTGCCTACGAAATCCAATCCCGCCGATCTTTTATCGCGAGGAGCAAGTCCTCAATTTTTAAATGAATCCACATTATGGTGGGACGGCCCCCCTTGTCTACAGGAAGACGAAACTTCTTGGCCAAATCTTGCGCTTGGTAACGCTGAACTTCCTGAATTCAAAAGGGAGGTCAAGGTTCTCGTTTCTTCTAAACAAGAATCATTTCCTTTCAACAATTATTCTAATTTAACTCGCCTTGAGCGAATATTTGCATTTTGTTTGCGGTTTAGAAACAATTGCTCTGTCTCTAAAACCAATAGAATTTATGTATTTTTAACACCAAAAGAGCTTACCAACTCATTAAGAAAATTAATCAAATTTTCGCAATTGGACTCTTACAATGATGAGATAAAGTTGCTTGCTTTAGGTTTACCCTTAAAGACCTCTTCTTCTCTAGTTAGTTTAAACCCGTTCGTTGATGACGAAGGTTTAATACGAGTAGGTGGAAGACTCCTCAACACTAAATATTCTTACGATAAGAAGCACCCACTTCTAATTGATGGGAACACCCTTTAGCAAAACTTCTCGCTTCTCGTGAACATTTGAAATTGCTTCACGCAGGCCCCCAACTCCTTCTGTCTACCTTACGTGACAGATTCTGGATTACATCCGGTAGGAATGTAGTCAAACACATCGTTCATAAATGTGTAAAGTGTTTCAGATTCACTACTTCTATCACTAGGCCTATAATGGGTAACCTGCCATCAGCTCGTGCTGAAGAATCATTTCCTTTTCAACACGTTGGCATCGATTATGCCGGTCCCATAAACATTAAAGATCGAAAAGGTCGTGGGTCTAAAACCACAAAAGCTTATTTTTGCATTTACGTTTGCTTTGCAACTAAAGCAGTGCATTTAGAACTTGTAACAAGTCTTTCAACTGATCATTTTATCATGGCATTTCGCCGATTTGTCTCCCGAAGAGGCAAACCATCACACGTTTATTCAGACAACGGTACTAACTTCGTAGGCGCGAATAACGATTTGCTTGAATTAGGAAAATTTCTTAAGCAACAAGAATCTTCAATTCCAGAAATTGTTGCCTTCGAAGGAATTCACTGGCATTTCATACCAGCTCATAGCCCTCACTTTGGAGGCTTATGGGAAGCAGGTGTTAAATCCTGTAAATATCACCTAAAACGAGTAATAGGTGAGCATATTTTGGTCTATGAAGAACTCTGTACTTTGCTATATCAGGTAGAATCCATTCTGAACTCCAGACCTCTTGCTCGCTTATCAACCGATCCCAACGATCTGCAACCGTTGACACCCGGTCATTTCTTGGTTGGGCGACCACTTACTTCGCTTCCAGATTCAGATGTTACATCTATATCTGAAAATAGACTGGATGCTTTCCAAAAAATTCAAGGATTTGTACAGCATCTTTGGCGAAGGTGGAGTAAAGAATATGTGTCTGAACTTCAGCAAAGAGTGAAGTGGAAACTGCACCAATCAGAGCTTTCGTCTGGCACTCTCGTCCTAATAAAGGAAAACAACCTTCCACCTTTAAAATGGAAAATGGGTAGAGTTATCTCCGTGCATCCCGGTTCCGATGGTATAAATCGCGTCGCGACCATTCGGACTTCTAATGGACATGTGAAAAGAGCATTTTCTAAAATTTGCCCTCTACCAAGTTCGGTAAACAAGTGCATCGATTGACGATTAATGTCTTGCTCTCGGTCGCGAGTGTTTATTACCTAAAAAGCTAATATTGACTTTAGATTTATTTTTTATGCGTAACATTTATGTGTAATTTTTATATTTAAGTCAGTTTTCAATTGTATTATGTTTCGTTTTCTTTCTTGAAATCCATTCAGAATTTCAACCCGGGCGATATGTTTAAGATCATGTGTGTGTTTTAGACTACAACTGTCCATAGCAGCCCCTTTTTAATGTTTCAATTTTATGTTTATCAATTGCCATGATTACGTTTATGTTTTTTCGAGATGAATTTAAGTTACGATTGTCAGAAATACATGTTTTTTACAATTATGCTAACCGATTTATTCCATGAATAAAAACTCTACATTACAGTCCACTTGCTTTATACTTGTCTACCAATTAGCATTTAATCATCCGGCGAAGTAAAGAGCTCATAAGGTTTTTTGTAACTAATTGCATTGGTTCTACAAGAACACGATTTCAACCGAGCAAACAAGCATCGTGATCCATCTCTTCTATGCATGTGACATGCGTTCAATATGTTCTCGCATACATAGAGGACCTACTTGTTTAACGTGGGCTCCGAACCACGGGAAGTGTAATAACTTCATTTTGAGATGGATTCTCCTGGCAGATAACCTCGGTGGTTTGCCATTGCCTTCCGAGGAGAGACGGTCAGAATAAAGTTCTTACCCTGCCCGGATTCGATCCGAGCGTTTCACATTAGCAGTAGACGCATTTAACTGCCAAAGCTATGACCGACCCTATTTTTAATTATATTCGGTTAAATAATTGAAGTATATTTACCTACTCTTAAAATATTTACTGATTTTCACGAGTTCTAATTTTTAAACTATGTATATGTATACCTACTCATGTGATGAAGGTGTCGATTGTTAAACTTATTTTTAGTAGTATAAAACGTACCGTAAGTACAGGAAAAGCCATTAATTGTTGATGATTTTGCATATTAGGTATACCGATAGGCATATGTGGTAACTTTTGATCATAAAGACTTTAAACCACAACATGGATGAAGTTTCGATTCATTTTATATGGAAAAGTGATATCCGCAAGGGTTGTGCGTGAAAATTAACTGAATTTTTGATATTTTATTGTGTAAATTACTCGGAACCAAAGTTATTTGAGGCATAGTTGATCAAATATTTCAAATTTAATCAAATATTGATATTAAGGTAGTACTATCATTAAGCCGAAATTGTCAGATTTTCATGAAATTGAAATCACTTATTCTACAAGCTATTAGGAGCATATAGTTAAATTTTTATGACAATTGCCTTCTTGTAAACTATTTGCTTCTAAAAATGCAATTATTTGCATTAGGCTTATGGAGTATGCAAATAAAAACTCAATTATTTTATTATAGTTTAGAAACTAAACGTACAATTTTAATAAAAAACTAATACATAGAAATTAACTTGGATATAGACAAGTAATTCAGTGAAAAGTAAAAGACATTTCCCTTCTTAGTTCATTAATAATAATTAATAAATATAGTTCGAAATTTGCTGTCTGAAATAAAATTGAAGAGAGAACATAAATCGGACGTTGCAACATCGCACATTCGATATAGCGCGGCTAATTCAAAGTGTTAATGTATTGTCAGGTATAATCTTTTCAAACATTTTGAAATTTTTTAAATAAATAAGTAGCCAGAAATAAAATCATTGATAAACAAATAAACACAGTAGATACTTTTATTGCTTTAGAATTTCGAAGGAACTCCATCACAGAATCTTACTTTTTGTTCTGAATAAAATAATAAAACAATATAAAAACTTATAAATGAATTAATAAATAGTAATAAAATAAAAATTCAACAAATAAATAACCTAATTTATTAAAATATACGCAATTATTTTTATTGCTTAGAGTTTCGAAGAAATTCAATTACAGCATTTATTATTTTTTTTGTCTCTGTTATTTTCTCCGAAAATAATTTGGTAATTCCACCTTCACCATCTTTTTGGAATGTATCTTGTAGTTTTCCCAAAGTTATTTCAACAGCTGAATTTTTTTGATAATTCTGGGAGAAACTACGCCTTTTAAAATTTCTAGAGAGCTACTTATGAAAATAGATGCATAAGACTTGCAGTGTTGAAACAAATCTCTTTTAAATAAGTTTCCCTTTATACCGCAAAGAACAATACATTTTTTATCTTGTTTACCTTTAGATTGAAATTTCTAACCAATTTAATTTGACATTGAATTACACAGTTGCCAAGTTTCGTCGAAATTATAATGCTGGAGTTGATTGGTTGAACTAGTACACTCATGTTAGAAAATATTCAGTTTTGAATGGAATAAATACATTTGTTAATAGTTTTGTAAACAATTAGATAACGTTCGATTAATTATTTTATCTCAACATTATTAAATTACATATTCTAAAATTGATTTTATATAAAAATTATTCTGAAATTTTGAAAACAATCGAAAATAGTTATGTGAAATTTTGGACGTGACTGTCAACGCGAGTACTACCTTAAGTTTTAGCAGGTACCTACATATATAATTTTATTATTTAGTGAATAATTTTTATAACAATTTTTTGTTTTACGTATTAAATCATTCTGTCACACACATAGTATGTACACCATAAATTGTATATAATAATTTCTTAATATGTTACGAATATTTCTCCATTTTATATTCAAAAGATCTGAAAACATATATTTTATTTACATGATGACAATAAAATTAATTCGATATAATAGATTTTTTCGAAAGTGGCCTACAGACGAGTAAAAATCAGATTCAATTCTTTGTAAATCCCGTATATTGAATTTTTCGATTTTTTAAAATAAAGTCGGACTAAAGTAAAGTGGAGTTTCCATCTAGAAAATTTTGATTTGATTGACTTTCCGGCTACAGTCCCACTTCCGAAACCACCTAAATCAAAATTTCTTCTGCTACACACTAAAGAGCACAGTTAATAGAGCAAATTGTAAAAATATTTTGGGGGTTAGGGGGCCAAACTTTTGAATAAATCGAATTTGAAGTTAGCAAATTTAACGAGATTCAGTGGTAAAATTAACAAGATTCCCGCGCGTCGCTCATTCTGTTGACGGTGCGTGCAGAAAGAACTAGTCTTAAACTTAGCGTTTTACGGACCGGCAGAAGCAGTACGTCTCTCGTACATGTAACATCGATTATTTTTTGTTTTATTCGATATTTTGGGGGTGAAACGTAATAGTTTACTGCCCCATACCGCAACTATACTTTTTAATGCTATTTCAAGGGTCTCTAAGCTCCCGGTTTCATTTATCCCGGTTTTCTTGATGGGTGGGGCCTTCTCGTATGTTTAGCCTAGTAACCAGAGTCAAAACCGCCCTGGAGGGGTGCAGAGCGTAGCGGAACGAAGCGGCGCCCCGGAAGGGTAGGTTTTGACGATGGATAACCCTCCTTATCGAATGCACACCCCAAAATTCGAAGAAAAAAAATTTAATTTTTTCACTTTTTCGGCAATACACGGGTTATTTTCCATTTTTTTGATAATATTTATTACTAATATCTACTAATCACACCCCCGCCTATCCGAATTTCAAAGAAAAATTCAAATCGGAGCGAAAAAATTTTACGCGATTTAAAGGGACCGTCTTTGAATTGTATCGCGTCTGTACTTTTCAAAAGTCGATATAAGGCTTATTTTTCATGGGTTCACCCTAAATATTTTTTTATAGACTAATATAAGCATGTTCTTTAGTGTGTAGCACACGAAAATTTTTTTCGGGTGGTTTCGTTTGTGGGATCGTCGCCGACTTTCCAATCAAAAAGTGCCAGACGTACTAATTTTTTTATTTTGGCATCCTATAAATATTTACAAGTTGTTTACATAAACATTCAGTAAATGATTTAACATTAATGTTAAATTCAATGCGAGTGACGGCCAATTGGTTTGGATGCTGACTTAACTTGGTATGGTATATTTCACTCCAAGATTTTATTTCCTCTTTGACAGTTTTCACTTTGAGATCCTTATGGATAACGTCATTTGGGACATACCAATGTGCGTTTGTGATTGTGCGGAGTACCTTTGATTGAAATCTCTGCAGTATTTCTTGATTTGAATTGCTTACTGCCCCCCACAGTTGGATGCCGTATGTCCATATTGGTATTATGATAACTTCATTAAATAGCAGCTTATTTTATAGTGCAAGTTTTGATTTACGGCACAGGAGCCATATTATTTCTCTAAATTTAAGGTCGAGCTGCTTTCTTTTAGTCCAAATATATTTTCCAAATGTGGTAAGGGACGATCGTTTAAAATTACCGGGGAACAATTTTCTTTTCTGGTCGTAAAAGTAACGTGTACCGATTTTGACTCGTTGGCCTTGATTCGCTATTTTTTTAACCTGTGAAGCCTGGGAAGGGTTTACATGCGAAACCATAATTCCAGTATCATCCGCAAAAGTAGCTGTAATTGTAAATTTTGTTGTGGGAAGATCCGACGTGAAGATTAAATAATATAGTACTGGTCCCAATATGCTACCTTTGAGGTCATCAGATGGAAATTCAAGTATGCTTTGCGATACTTGGAACATTCTTTCTTCAAGGTATGATTTCAGGAAGAGGTAAAAGTTGGGTAACGTCCTTTTGATTTTTATGAGCAGTCCATTGTGCCAAACCTTATCGAAGGCTTGGGATATGTCAATGAATGCTGCTGAACAATAGCGCCCTCATCAAGGCTTCTTGTAATGACGTCCACCACGCGCTGCACCTGTTGCACCTAAACCCAAATTGTTGTTGGGGTATTATGTTTTTTTTAAATTAATGCTGGTTGGATTCTCTGAAGTAAAAGTCTCTCAAACACCTTCGATAAGACCGGCAATAGACTTATTGGTCTATAGGATGCAACTTCGTGGGGTGATTTACCAGGTTTACAGACAACGGTAATTTGAGCATTCTTCCATTGAGCTGAAAAAGTATTTAGTCTAGGCATAGCATTGTAGATATAGGTGTTGGCCTTTACACCTTGGTCAGGTAATTCTTTCAGAATTTTATCGGTAATGAGGTCGTACCCTGGCGATTTTTTGAGATTTAAATTTTATTGGATTATTTTCTTCACCTCCTTCACTATGAATGGTTTGATTGGAGTTGTTTACTTAGGAGGTGTTCTTATAAGTTCTTTTAGTTGCTTGTTTTTATTTACAGGTATTTCCGAAGGGAAGGGCCTAAAGACTCTTTCAAGATGTTCCGCAAATGTAATCGCGTTTTCCTCGTCACTTCTCGCCTAATTACCATCGGGTTTCTAAATTGGGGGAAAGAAGGAAATTGTTTTCCCCAGTTTTCTAGTAGCCCCCACAACAAGAATCAGTCGCTTCTGTAGGTGTTAGATTTTCTAGAAAATTTTGGAGCAAATTATTTTTTAATTGTAATTTATTCTAGAGTTTTTCGGTGGCACGATTTAAGTTCGTCTTATCGCTCGGATGTCTTGTATTCTGGTGACTTATTGGTGATTTTCTTTTTTATGTGATCTGGGCAGGACTCTTCTTTGTCGAAATCTTTCTCGGGAGTTGATTTCCATGCGGCCCCCTGTTTATATAGTATTCACTAGGTGCCACACTGCCATGAAAATATCATTCGGATTTTAGCGGCAATTGTAAGTTGATCTTTTTTGTAATTATTGACTTGAACAGCTCCCAATCAGTCAGTATATTCATTATGTAAGAAAGGAGGTTTTTCCCTGGTCAGAATTTTGGAACTGTAAGTGACGATAATCGGAGAGTGGTCAGATGATGGATCTAAACAGGAGTCCGCCGCAAGTAGTTCGACATTATACCTTTTGTAACGCAAAAATCTAGCAGAGCCCGGAATCTTTTCTCTGTCTGTAGGCCAGTATGTTGGTTCTCCTGTCGAGAGCCAGCCCAAACCCTCACTCTCAATCGCCCTCATGAGTTCCTTCCCACGACGATTTGTTGTTCTTGCACCCAAGTGCGGGTATTTAGCATTAAACTCTCCACCCACCAAGAATCTATGTCCAAGGGTGTTGATTAGTTCCAGAAAATCGTCTTCTTTTGATTTTGTGCTTAGGTGAACAATAGATAGACGACAACGTTATTGGGCCGTGTAAGTCTTCGATCACAATGCTTGATGCTTGATTATTTTCGCGCTGGAATTTGGGCAATTCGTAGTGTTATTTTATTTCTGGCTATTATTGCAGAACCCCCATGGACAGTACCATGGACAGTATGATAAATTGTGTAATTTGGTATTTTAATGTAGCTCCTTTCTGTGAAGTGGGTTACTGATATCTATACAATGTCGATTTTTGTAGGCGAATAAATTTTTGTAACTCTTGCACATGATTGGACAAGCCATCAGCGTTCCATAATGTAATTTTGTCACTAATTTTAAAAAACAGGATAGTTTGGTCATCATTATTTCCATTTGATTTGTATCGTTGAATGTCATAGACACATAGACTGATGGGTTGTTTGTTGTCTATGTTCTTTTTGTGTTTGGCTTTGTTCACTTGCAGCGGCTGCGTATGATCTTCTTTGGTGGAACACTCATGTTTTTTGGGAGAGTGGTTTAGGTAAAGGGGTAGTTGATGGAGTTGGGTACAATTGCTTTGGCCTTAGGGAGGAGAATTTTCTTTCGCGGAGCTCTGTAGACCCTGCACCCTTTGTAGTTAGCGGGGTGCTCTTCCTCGCATAGCACGCATATTAGTTTTATTTCGTTGGTCTTTTTGCAATCCTTTGAGAGGTGATTTTGTGCACATTTCACACATCGAGGTTGGCGGTTACAGTAAGTCTGCCCGGACCGCTGGCATTTCAGGCACTGCACCACCTCCCGCTTCTGGTGGGGTGGCTCGACCGTTACAACTGTAATTAATAATCGGTTGATTTTGTAAATATTTTTGTTGTTTTCGTGAGGAAGCAATTCGACGTGGTGTACATTGATAGGGGTGTTTTTGACGCTTTATGTAGGATATTTGAGATTCTGGCCACTCTGTGCCCCTGGACTTCGATTTCTTGAGTAATTTCTTTAACTTTTGTTGAGAAATGAATTCCTTTTATAACTTCTTTGTGGCTTCCCATTTGGAAAATTTTAATTTGATTAACTTTACAATCAAAAAGTGCAGCTTTATTTTTGTATACCAGACGTACTAATGGGAGCTTTTGATCAAAATGACTTGAACTCCCAAATACCTAAAAATCAGTCAACTTGACTGTAAAGTTTAGAAATTTCCATAACATGGATATAAATAAAATTTTTTAGTTACTGCCTTCATAATCAAAAGTTACTACCATATTTATGCAAAATTGAAACAAATTAAAGCTTTCGTTTTGAAAAGGCTTTTCATTTTTTTGTTCGAAGCACAGATTTGTTTCGATTATATAATAAGTCTTCGATAAGTGACATGCTGTGTGACACGATACACATTTTTCGTTTAGTATTTGTTCAAATGATGTCCAAAATTGTATCTCTTTGCCAATTATTTGCGCTTGACTTGCTCTAGTTGTGTTGGAACGACATGTCAATTTTACCTTATTTTTAATAAAATTATTCAAGCGAAGAAAATATATTCCGATATGAGATACTTGAAAGCTCTTTCAAATTTCAATCAAATCGGCAAATTAATTTACTTTTTTTTTCATTTTAATACATCGAGCTTTTGTCAGATATATGGTATACATAGTATTGTCAGACGTACTGTACTTACTATTGATCGGTATCTTGAACTAGTTGTCTCAAGTTAAGTTATGTTTTCTAATTTCTCAACCCTTAATTTCCACCATAAATTCACACACACATACGTACAGACACCTATCGGCTATTCTTATCTTGAAAGGGAAGTACTTCTGCAATTGCATTTGCAATATTCTTAAAATAAAACAGATAATTGTGTAGGTTTAAAGTTCTTTAAAATTGTTTTATTGTGCCCGGAGGTTGTGATAAAATCGGATTCCGTGACAATATCTAAGCATTAAATAAATACACGGGTAATATTTTAGGGCGTTTGTAATTACGATTGGGTTAATCTTCAAGATTTAAAGCAGCGATTACTACTTAATGGTGTTTTGGTTTAGTAATTTTCGAATTGTTACAAAATTATTAATGACTGCTATCTGACTAACAATTTAATTTATTTTATTTGTAATTCAATTAGTACCTTAATACCTGACTGTTAATTTTTTTTCCTTTAAGGTATCGCAACAAAATACTAATTTGATAGTTAGACAAATAAGAAAACCATTCACGAAAAACCTCTACCAAAGTAGTGTATTTGTTAAAAATACAACCAGTGATACTGTGGAAAATTGGTGCTCAAATAAAAATAAGTTACTTTTAGTGAAAAAATTTTATTCGAAAGTCGTAATGGATAAATACGCCGACATCGCATTACAGTGCGGCAATTCGCTAACCGTAGACGAGGAAAATATCGTAGTAACAAGAAAAAGTTTCTCTCCTGTTCCTATTGAATTTATCAGAACGGAAGATGCATTCAAGGATGACGAAAAGGTGGAATTTGATGTTGAGGTAAGATCCATTTATTAATACATTCGTTTATATTAGATATTTGGGAGTGATGAAATTTTTTTATCTCTAAATTTAATTATGTTTTCTCAGTAGGCTTCTCTTTATTCTTACAAGCTTTTGAATCACTTTTTGGGAGGTTATGAATATCAAAGTGGATTGTCGAATTTATTATAAATCTTTGAACAGCTTACATTACACCAGAATATAGTGGAACTTTATATCACAATACATAAATCTTAAGGAGCATACTAAAATTTTTGGGAGGCCTTGTCCTCTATCTTTTTAATGTTGTTTTACTATTTTCTTAAGATTGCTTAGTATGGCAGTAACGTTCTCATCGTTTGTCAACTGTCGTTGGTCGAGTATTCTTTGGTATTCTGGAAATATCGGGTTCAATATAAAGCGTTACTTTTTATTTTGTCGAGGGTGCTGCTGATTCACAGTTTTTTAATGCGCATTGAAGCTGAAGAATTAGATGCAATAATTTTACATGATTTTGGCTAAATTTCCTTTTATCCGTATGTATTAGAAGTTCAAAGCTTTTGGAGAATCTATGGAGCTTGGCGTGGGCTATTTAGTTTCCATGAATGGACCATTTTAATCTTGTTCGGTTCTTTTTTTTTGGCTGAATCATTTTTAATGTGAATGTCAAGTATATGTAAATATTGTATAAAACAACATTAACTGAGAGCGAGTTCTGATTGTTTCAAGTTTTAAGGCGCATTTGTAACTTTTCACTTTTTCAAGTTTTTCTGAAGTTTATAAGAAATATTTGACTTTTAAATATCAGATTGTCACAGCTTATAGGATTTATTTAGAAAGTTATCGGTAAAATAATTCAACAATAAAATTTTACTTATATTTTAATTTGGGCGCATCTGGATTGCAAATACAACAAACTAATTGCTTTTTGGAAAAGTTTAATTTTAAGAAGCAACACATTTGAGTTTACTGTTTTAAAGTACAGAAATTGGATTATTAATTTAAAATTTCATTAATAAAGCTTTTGATTCGATGCTGATGCCAATATATATTTTTACTACGTAGTTTATTAAATTTTCCATTAAGATTATTCCATTTCAGACTCCCACTCTTTTACATTTTTGGTTATTATAAAGAAAATTTCCGATTAATTGAATTAAAAATATTCAAAATTAAATTTAAAAGTACTAGTATAAAATATACTCGTTCGTACAATAAATTTTTGTTCTGACAACATATTGAAGCTTTGGTAAAGAAGTTTGCTTTTTGCCATTTAACTTCAAGTGATAGTTTTTGCTATTGGCATTTATATCTTCTCTCGAATTGGTTTGTTGATTTTTCTGTTACAACAAAAATTCTGTTCATTTATTTTTCCTGCTTTCTAAATTACAGCAACTTATGTTTTTGTTGTATTGTTTCTTTTTTAAAGTTAAATTATGAAACTGAATGGGTTAATTGCTGCATACTATATTAGTACAATTTTGAATAAACGTGTTGCATCCAAAAAAGTTTAAGCGAATTTTCTAGTTATATATAAATTTGATGATAAAAAGAAATTATCCGCATTGCATGCTGAAACGCAAGGTTAATTACCTTCGAAAGACTGCAGTCGTATTTACTGTTTCCACTGAAACATTGCGTTCTGCATACAAAGCACTATCTCTTGACATGAAAATAACATGCCTTAATTCAATTAGTTAGGTTAGTATAATTAATTGGCTTTACATTTGCGGAAAACAAGCAGATAGGATTACTTGTAGTAGCAATTTGTACACGATTGATTATCGAGTTGTAATTAAATCACTACCAATCGTTTAGAATTTTTCAATAATAACCGACGCGAAACCATCTAAATCCTCCCGAACTTGATTTAGTTGTAGCAGTAGAACTTTACGTGAATAGATGCCGCTATTTCATTATTTTATGTGTTTTCACTCATTAGAACTAAAGCAGCTAGAAACGAATGAATTCAAAAATCAAATCAGAATATGTAAATTTTATGAATGAGTATAAAAAGTTCAATTACAAGAGGAAACTTATGATGGTCTTTGAGTGGCCGAGCGGTTAGCGTGTTAGCTTCTCGTGTTATCTATAGAAGAATATTTCACTCACCAAATGTCGACGCGATGGGACTAGATAGCTTTATAAATGGTTTAAGTGCTTCCCTTACCGGTGAGAAAAGTATCTATTCTCGTGGTATGCAATCCACGTTAAACTGTAGGTTCCGAATCCTTTTGTACATCTTACAGCTTTTGTAGTTGGCTGGGTGAGAACCCGTACATAGGGCGCAAATGATCGGTGTCATAACAACAGGGTTGACGTGAGCAGTACCTTTTTGTATGGCTATAGTTTTGATATCAATAACATTGGGGTAGCTCACGTTTCTGGTAAGAAGGCTCGAAAGATATTATTTGGTGTTGCAGGACTTGTAGCTGGTAGATATCCTTATTGTTTTCTCTTGGTTCCAATTCAACATGAAATTGTCCTTTAGAATGTTAACAATCCCAATGATTTTATGTCGGTTTGCTTCGATTTCAACCTTAATTAGGTTGAGATCCTAAAACTGTTCTCCTGTTTAAGTTAAAAGGTGTGACAAGGTACATTGTTTGTTTGTAACATTTCAAATATTTTGCGATAATTTTTGATGTCACTGGACTGAATTTTCACTTATTGATTACCAACAAGTTTAATAAGTTCTTAATAAGTAGACCCATATTAACAACGTCTGGTATAATTATAATATAGATGAAGGTTTTGGCTCCTTTGGTTTGACTGGCGTTATCTAATTTTGTTTGTCGTTCATGGGTTCTAAAACAGAATAACGGTTATGAACGATAGTTCTTGGAATGTATTCATTTAGGGTTCTCTGTCGTAAGATTCTCATGTTATGACGGGCTGTTTTTTCGATCCCGTTTTGAATAATGATATGTACTCCAATTTTTACCATTCGAATTATGTTCATTTGACGGACCTCGTATGTTGAGATTTCATGAGTTATCGATGGATAAATCCTCAGGTGCTCAATCTACTAACTTTCATAAGTCAGCAAAGCAAATAATGCTTAAAAACCTACATATAGTGGTCTGGATCGCCAACGACTTCGCTCAACATATATTTTCAAGAAATTAAAGCTTTCATACAATCGTACAATCTCCATATTGGGTTAATATCAGAAACAAATTTTATTAAAAAATAGCTATATAAAAATTCCAAACTATTATCTACCAAACTGACCATCCTGATGGTACAGAACATGGAGGAACCGGAATTATAATCAAAAACGCCATTCAACACAGCGAACTTGAAAATCATCAAAGAGACTACCTGCAGGCCACCACAGTAGTGGTCGGAAGTCTGAAGGGTACATGACAGGAGATCAATAAATAGGAACAATAGAAACTCGCTGGGTATCCGATTTTTGGCGGCCGGAGACTTTAATGCGAAGCACAACCAGTGAGGTTCCAGATTAACTACCATAAGAGGTGGCAAACTTTACAAGGCAATAGAACTCAACAATTTGTATCATTTATCTACAGGTGAACCAATGCATTGGCCGACAGACAGGCAAAAAATTCCAGACTTCCTCGATTTTTGCGTGGTCAAAGGTATACCGGAGACTGAACTTTCATCTGACCATTCACCAATTTAGGTAACATTGAGCGCCCAAGTTTTAAAGGAAAGACCGCACTTGCTGGACGAAAACTTGGACGACCCGACTGTTACTCTGTAAAAGTAGATACAGGATGTATCTAGACCGAAGGCTGACGTGGAAAAACACATATGGTCCAAATGCAAACAGCTTGGCATCAAATTATGCAAATTAAACTGGTTAATTGGACAAAAATTCCAACTAACATTGGAAAATAAAATATTGTTGTATACATAAAATCATCATCAAGCCAATTTGATCATACGGCATTCAGCTCTGGGGTACTGCTAGCAACTCGAATATCGAGATCTTACAAAGGTTCCAATCCAAAACTCTGTGAAAAATAAGCAACGCTTCATGGTACATCACCATCGAAACTCTCCACCGAGAACTGAGAATAAACACGGTCAAAGAGGAAATACGTGCTAGCAGTATTAGATACTATGATAGGTTGGCAGACCATCCCAACAACCTTGCTCAATATTAACCAATAAAGCTCAAAAGAGTTGATTTTCTGGACCTATAAAGAAGATTCTTCTGATTAAAACTGAAATATTATCATGTAGATGAAGATGAATATCAGAAAAACGAAAACTGTGCTTAATGGAGATGGGATTGTTGTGATTGACAATTAAAAAATTGAAAGGTTTGATAGTTATAAATACTTAGGTCAGGCGTCTACATTGGGTAGAGAAAACCAAGGTATGGAAATTAAAAGACAAGTGGGACAATGTGCTGCTTTCGGAAACCTTAGCTATATTTTGAAGAACAAGAAGATCCCATTACATGTAAAGACAAGAGTGTTTGATATGTGTGTTTTCCCGGTTATGAGCTACAGAGCTGAGAATTGGACTGTGACGAAGAAAAATATGAATACCCTGCGCGTAGCACAACATGGAGCGAACCATGATGGGGATTTCACTGCACACTGAAAAACAAACGAATGGATACGAAGCAACACCAAAGTAAGAGATATAGCGGAAACAGCAGCATCACTAAAATTGAAATACGCAGGACATGTGGCGTGGGGTTCCACCATTCCGTATGGAATGATGGAACCGACAACTACTGAACTGGAGACCCTACGCAAATAAAAGACCGAGAGGTAGACCATCAATGAGATGGGTCGACGATCTGAAGCTGGCAGATGGACTGAATTGCATGCAGGTAGTAACAAATAGACAACGGCAAAAAAAAGAAAACTTGAAGAGGCTTATATCCAAAAGTGGATGGAATAGCTATGAAAGAAGAAGATTATGATGTAATAATAAACTCTCAATCAGTGTAAAAATTATATTCAACTTTCTCTGGACACTTTGCCACGAGAGTCACTAACAGCCACAACATTTACTCATTGTATTATAAAATGTACAGATTGAAAATAAACATAGGAAGTTAAAAACAAAAACAATGCTTGATGCAATGCTACCACAGGTAAAATATTTATTTTGTAATACATTTTTGTTTATAAATGGTTCTGCGTCGGACAATACTGTAGCAATTTTCGATTGTATTCAAAGCAATCGGTTTTGTGAAAAATGGAGTGGACTTTTATTGAACTTACAAAACAGTGTTAATTCGATGAAATACAAAGCAAATAAATTTGAGGACGTTAAATTAACGACAGGCTTAAAATACATTTGGCTTTCTTCTAGATCTTTTCTAATTCTTGCTTTCATTTGCTTTGTGTTCTTAAATAGGCCACAAATCCCCAAGGAAAACGAACTAAATCACCTAATTGTAGATCGTAAAAGTTAAATGAGCTGTCGTTAATTACTTAGTGCCCGCTACTCTATATTATAGAGAACGTCAGCAGAAATACTCAGATTATAGCTTATTCTATAAAGAATAAGAATAATTAATTCGTTTGGTAGTTTTCTATTTTTTTGTTAAACGTAATTATTAGTTAATCTTTTATATCCAAAAAGAACTCTTGAACCTTTCTATAATCTGCAAAATTAACAATTTTGGAGCTAGAAATCTACGCTAATTGCGGGCATATTTCTTAAGCAGCACAATTAAATTTATTGTTCTCCAAATTTAATGAAAGCATACAGTGTTGATTGTAATTTGACTTATATTGTTGATCCTGCTTACGAGCTTAATGACACACATACAACTTTTGCGCCTCATTTACTTTCACAAAGCTAACAAATTAGCCTCCAAGTACTTGGCCGTTACGCTTGCCTTATTAAATATGAATTGATGCATTTATTATTTGTTTTTTAAAGAATTTTTTATTATTTCGTACAGTTGTTACCAGTCGTACCAAAATGTTTTACAACGTTCACGAATAATTTGTAAAAAGAAATTATGTTACTACAACTTGTAGAATGCCAATAAAAAGCTGCTATAGTCCCACACAAAAGGAAACTCCAGACCTTATTTTCAAAATTAGAAAATGCGATTAATATTTTAGTTTGAATTTTGTTGACATGCCCCAAGTAATTTTATTTCACTTCAGGTTTTAATCTTTTTGGGGAAGATATATTTCTTACGTTATTAGAAATCTCGCAGAAAATGAAGCGAAACCCCATGAGAAGAAGTAAATCAAAATGGATAGGGAAAATTGAGAAATATTGAGAATGTGTGTCACCAGATTATTACATCAATGTATAATTTTGAATAATATTCGAGTCAATAAAAATAACGGTTAACGTAATTGACCAATTGTTGCATTTCACCATTTCAAAAATGTTGTTGAATTATGAGTTTAATATTGAAAAGAAAATTTTTCTTAACCAACTTCTTACATTAAATACTACAATTTACACGTTAAGGGTGTTCAGTCGGCATTGAACAAGCATTATGGTGAATTTCTAACAATATTAGAACTTTTGAGGATAATAACTATTTCTTAAATAAGGAACTTGAAAAGAATTACCCACATACTTCAAGCAGAAATTTAATTAAGGAGGTTTATTACGATCTGGAAAATAATCATAATGCATCCTAGACCAAATGAAAATGTTTTTATTTCACTTGGTTATAATGTAATTTTTCGTAATTATAATTATACATTAGGAAACTAATTTCTTTGTACATAAAACATTCCGGTTAATTTGCAAAGAAACGCTTAATATCGTTTGTGCATGAAAAAGTTTTGTTTGAATAATTGTTAAGCGGTGCTCTACTTTATTTTGCTTTTTCTAATTTCCCCTGCCGAAGTAACAAATAATGTGGTTTTGAAAAGAATGTAGGGCATGAAAATTAACGACTTTTCATGTATGCATGCACATTGAAAGAACCATAAGCCGCCGTTGGGTTGCACTTAATTGTCAA
Organism: Podabrus alpinus; assembly: GCA_932274525.1. Taxonomy (NCBI): domain Eukaryota; kingdom Metazoa; phylum Arthropoda; class Insecta; order Coleoptera; family Cantharidae; genus Podabrus; species Podabrus alpinus. Next base: position 28,949,497 of record OW026451.1, read on the forward strand.
TTTGATTTTCACAAGTTTAGTTTATTTATTCCTCATTTGAATACATTCAAAAAAGCAGAGGTTTCTTGTCATGTCCAGTATAGGGAAAGTTGCCAACTTTCGTTTTTACAAGGATTTGTGAACATAAAAGCAAAGTATCTTACGTAAAAGTTCATCAACTTTTGCTTTTAAGGCAATCAGACTTCAGGCTTATTTTTGAAGAAATTTAAATTTGTTAGGAATTACTTAAGACAAAGATGTAGAAATGTGATAAATAAATTTTATTTCATTTTGCACAATAAATTACAGATAAAGAACAGACATAGTATGTTTCAAATTTACTAGTCATTATCAGTAGTACCCTAAATACTGTTGTGTTTTATTTGATGTTTTAAAATTTTATAAATTATAATCCCTTTTTGAAAATATTTCCCACGGCTTTCAGCTCAATCGGACTGCACGGACTCGATAATGCAGTTGCGTTCCACATGTAAAATTATTATTCAAACTCGAATGTACAATCGATAATTTTATTTTGCACCTCATAAATTTAAATGTGAACATGTGTTGAAAAGCATACAAAAATGTAAATTGAAGAACAACCAAGCGTTCAAATGAATTGCAAATTGAAGCGTAAAAACTTGACCGTTCTTAAACCAACTCCTCCAATTATGTTATAAAACACTACACAATTCAATTTTACAATGTAAGAAGTTAAGTTGTGATAAATTATAAGGCGGTAGCGCGAATTTAGGGATCGCGATTTTAAAAACTCCCTATAAATATTTGGAAAGCTGAAGGTTTATATAGTGGAATTAAAAAAAACAAATTGCTGGAAAATTCATGTTTAACCCCAAAAACAGCCCTAAAAGAAGTTCAGAAACAGGGGTCTCCCATTGGCTGTGAGTGCTCATAGACCACGCCCACCACTACTTTGATATAAATACTGCACTTAGACGATTTCGACTGCAGTACTCCATAAACCATGATGGAAGGAGGTTGCAATTGTTTCACATGTCAGGTCGATAAAAAATCGGTATTAAAAATTATAAAATCAAAAAATGTTTTTCTATTTCCACTTTGTTCTAAGCCACCCCATTCGTTGTAAACCATGTCTCTTCGTTCTAAGGCACGCCCTTTCTACCTAGAGGAGTGGCTTAGAATGAAGGGGCGTGTCAACGCATGGAAGGGCGTGGATTAGGTCTAAAAGGGCGTAACTTTAGTCTAAAATTTTTTTTAATGCAATAAAAATGTTACCCGCAACTATTTTGTTGTAATAAACATATCTTTCACTGTGTTAATCCGGTTTTAAATTTTAGACTGAAGTCACTTCCTTTCGATATAAACCACGCTCCATTCGTTCTAATCCACGCCCTTTCTACCTAGAGGAGTGGCTTAGGTCTATAGGGGCGGGTCTTAGAAGGCGTGTCGTCATATGAAAGGGTGTGGATTACGTCTGAAAGGGCGTAACTTTAGTCTAACATTTCTTTTAATGCAATAAAAATATATCACCCGCTACTTTTTTGTTGTGATATGAATGTCCTTTCGATATCAATCACGCCCTCTCGTTATAAGCCACGCCCTCCCAGATAAACCACACCTTTCAATCCCAATCAACAGAGGCGTGGCGTAGATCTAAACGGGCATGACTGAGCCCGAAGGGGGCGTGGTTTATGGTCCAAAGGGCATGTCTTAGAACTGAAGGGTTTGACTTAGGTTCCATTTAAAATTATACTTTGATTGGCTTGTTGTTGATTAATTGTGAAAATTATATTTTTTTGTAAACTAATCACTATTATTTCTACAATGAATTTTTCTCAATTGCTATCCTATTGATTAGCATTATTGAAGTAAAATTTAGAACAAAATTTGTTGTTAAATAAAAAATCAAAAGTTTAGGAAAAGAAATGGAATATTTGAAGTGGAAATCTTATATGAAGATACTGGAATAATAATTACACAAGTAAGTAGTACGGAGAAGTTGAAGAAATGAAAAGGTAATAATAAGCAAATACATCTAATAAGACTAAAAAATGAAAAAATTAGGAATAAAATATGCATTTTTTTGGAGAGCAACACATCTTACCAAGACTGTTACCGTATTATTAATGATAAAATTATATAGGCTAACCTGAAACTTAAATCTTTGCAATGAATAGTTTTCTAGTTTGTTTTTACTGCTTATAACAGTTTAGTAAACATACATAGCATGGCGTGATAATTGTTAATTTTGATACTGGAGGTAGATTCGCTCGGTCTTAATTATTTCCTCTGAAAACAAGAGTACAAAACCCTAGCACCATAATTTTAAACCTAATGGAAGCTGGTTAATAGGACTTTTATTATTAATTTTCGTCATTAATTAATTTTATATTAAGTTTATTTGATCGTATTTTACCTACAGAACTACTAACAACGGTTTTATTAGCTTTGGTTGCTTTTTAAATAAGCATCTTATCTCCGAGCAACACCCGTCACATGAACATATTTGAAAAACTCCTTTTGCATTGGGTCAGTAAGGTCAGATCATCACAGTATGATGAGATAAATGACTGAGGGATGTAATTTATCGACAACCGAGTCAAAAGTCCACGTAAGTTTTGCTTTTCGATAAAATATAGATTGCAGCAGTATGCAGGTGGGCGAAGGCGGTAAAAGTGGGAGGTCACTCCTGAACGTAGAATTGGAAAGCCCGAAGTGCAATGTGTTTCAAACCTTACTGTGGAACTGTAACAATGACCTTGATTTAAAAACATTATGACACCACTAATTGACAATGTCAGAGTTCGCAACTGCGTAGTGCAATAAATAAATAATAGTAGAGGTGGTATAAACTTGTGATCTTCTAGTAGAGTAGTTATTCAAAATTAAGTACCTAACGACCTTAATTTGAAATACTAATTAAATGATGATAATGTAATGGATATTGTAAGTTACGGTGTCTGGAGAAATTACATTACGTCTTTTAGCATTCAATAAACTTTGATGATGTGTTTATGTTTGATTCAAAACTGCTAATCACATTATATCATTTCTCAAGTATTTTCGCAGTCATTCTATTAAATCCGTTAAACCGTGTTAATATTATCCGGGTTATATTCATATTTCATCACATTTGAAATGAATTATTGAGGATAACATTTTGTACTTTGATGAATACTAAATTACGCATTTATCGTTATATTTTATACCTACGGCGATGTAATTTATAACATTTTAATTTTTTTGAACTTTTATTTTGATACTTTGTTCAGTTTTGTTATCTCTCGCATGATAAATAGTCGAATGCTGAAATTTGTCTCATAACATTTGTTGTGATATAAAAACGTTTCGTATATAAAAACGCTACTACTTCCTAAGTTTTGGAACGTGTACACCAGTGCTTAGGAAAAATCCTTATTTGTAACGGTCGTTATTTCCTAGTTCATTTTTTGTATGCAGTCAGTGACGCTTTTCTTATTTTTAGTAATTTGTTCTTGGTTTATACTGAAAACGTTCAAAATGGTTAATATATCTTTAGGTGCAATACTTTTTTTGCCTAGCACTGTGGCATTCTGATATTTGCAGTTTCCCCTTATTTTATGGATGTGGTTAGTGCTGATGCATTTCTTATCGAACGTATGTTTTGTTGGTTTTACATAAGTACCGTTACGTATTGACAGGGGATATAGTAGACTTGATTTGAGAGTCTCGGAGGATGAGGGTTCTGGATTTAGAAAATATTTGAGATACAATTTGTATTTTGCCCAGTGACCACTAAGTTAAACGCATACTTTTCGTTTTTTGACAATTGTGGTGAGAAATTTTACCTTGAATAATTTAAACTGATATTGTAAACAAGTTCTTCGTCTTTAACATAAGAAATAGAAAGGTTGAAGTACAGTTGACAAGGATCATAATACATTTAATAAACTTGGTAATTACATTTACAATTCTGGGGCAAATGAAATGAAGTTGATGAGAATATCAGAAGGTGTCTTTGGTTATTCGGAAGTGTATAGCATTGAAACCGCAACTACTTGTAAACTCAAGGAAGTGGCACGTCATGAACATTAACAGACAAACATTAAGAACGATTTCTTGCACTATATTGACTAACATTACTCAGTTTCAGTTTCCAACATCAACTGTGCTTCGTTATTAAATTATTAGTATTTACTACCCTTTATTTAACGACCTAATTTTGGCGAAATATATTTTTGCTGGTCAATAGGTCATTGGTGTATTACAATACCCTTGTGTGTGTGCGTACATAGTCTTATATTCGGCACAGTGTGATTACATCACGTTTGAGCTTAGCAAAAGGGACACATATACTGAATACAATATTACAGCCACCTGAGACCACAACGGGCAACAAAGAGGAAACTTAACTACGATAACTTCAAAATTTCTAAATTGTATTTTACCGAATTTTCCTTATTTGAATTTTACGATCTTGCAAACCGTTATTACTTACTGACATGTTTTGTCTAGCTCTAGACTTAGACAATGGCATGGTTTAGTCCAAGTAATGGTTATGGCTATTCAAATGTTAAATAGATATGTATTTATAACCCTTGATTTGGATGATAGACGTGCATAGCTAAATTGGAATTAATTTCCGTGTAACTATATGAATGACAGATATGTTCTGCTCATTGCATGAATAAATAACAAACTAATTATTATTGATTAATTAGAACCTTATTGATAATTTCTTAGTAAAATAATATCAGGTTGTTTTCACGAAAAAATGTATTTAGTTTTAAAATTGAAAAGCAGGCTAAAGTTCACGATACCTGATAAAATGTGAAAGTATTTTGTACTTCAAAATTACAAAATTCCGTTAATTATTTTTAAAAATTTAATAATCCCATGTGTAATTCAATATTTCCAGTATTTCCTACGCACGGAAACATTTTTGTCGAGCTTTTGCAATTTGGTTTTGCTTGGATTTTATGAAAGTTTTACAGAATATTGGTGTATACTTAGAAAACAGTAAATAAGCGATATATTGAACTTTTTCAAACACTATAATTCCTAGGAGAACTTACAACTTACCATGAAGTCTAGATGTAGTAGAAGTTTTCCTTGATCCTGGGGTTAAATAAATTCGCAATATCGATGCTGTTGAAATAGCCCCAAGTTAAAAACTATTGCGGTTTTTATTTTATGCTCGAGAACTATTTCATTTCTGCAAAATTGTTTTCAACTTTATAAGCGTATTTTCAACTTGAACTGCTCCACTTGTCGGTTCCATTTTCTAAAATATTCTTGAATTGCGAACCAATAATTTTCTTATATTTCGAGTTAGTTAACGAAACTGCACTTTTTCATTTCACCAGCTTGCGTTGGATGTAAGAGCTAATTATTTTTTTTAATTTAATTTGGTCTGTAGAATGTACAAGATGAAAAAGTTTTACGACATAGATTTGAAATTAAAGTTTTAATAATTTAACTTGGAAGTATTTCTTTTAACAAGTTGAAATAAAAGCTTTCAGAAAAACTGAAAAGCTCTGAGGAAAATAATTATTATGATTTAAAAACGTTAATTTTTTGCGAAGACAAATGTCCGAATCTTTTGGTGGTGGTGGTTGTGAGCAAACATTTCGAAACGGAGTTACTACTTTTTTATATCTCTAATTTTGGAATTAGCTACTCTGGGTGGCCATAAAAGCAAATAATTCTCATTAAACTAAGTTGTTAGTTACACGTTTTCCCACGTGAATATAAGCTCAAATGAAAATCGTTTATTAATAGAAACTCCGTATTATACTGGCCTCATCTTAACGTGATAGTTAATTACTAAGAACGGACGTCTCCGCATTATACCCAAGATGCTACTATATAAAATAAATAAGATACGAATCAAGTTCTATATTTAGATATCGAATCAAAGCAGATAAATATTGAGTTTTTTTTACATTATTGGCTCAATTGAAATTCATCGTTTTTACGTAAACATTGAAACTTTCAAATATAAGTATGGGAATGTAAATGTTTTCATTTTATTTTTTCTTTTCCCATATTATATTTGATATTATTTTTACAGAAATTTTATTCTAAAATTTTTTTCATCGTAGAAATTGTTAAAATAAAATTGCTTTGCTATTTTACAATGTCGTTGTTAAATTTAGTTTAAAAAGTGATAAATTTTCAATTTTAAATTTCTCATTCAAAGTCGATCGACAACTAACGGAAATTAATTTCACCAACAGGTTGAATTTTTTTTATTCAAATGTACTTGAAAGTTATTACGAATCAGTTTAAAATGAAAAATTAATTAAATGAATTTTCTTTTTCAATTTTCAACTTGTATTATATTATGCAAGAAGTGGTTTCTTATTCTATTTAATTTAACGTTATGACGGGATTCTCTTTTTAAATTAAGCTTTCTTTTTAATACTGGTGGTAGCAGATGAATTTATAATATTAGTGTTGTTTATTTAACCTATTTGATTATATACTACGTACATACTATAAGCCCTTGGCAATGTCTTAAGCAGATGTTTTACTTCTCATTGAACAGAACTCAGTTAGGATTACTAAATCAATTATAAACTACAATTAATTAAGTAATGAACTCTCGTGTATATTGAGTTTATGGAAACCAGAAATGATTTTAGCTTTTAATACCGTTTAGTAATAAATTATATCAGGTGCCATTTTGTATCTCGTACGATGCTCTGAAAAAAATTTTAATTACGGAAACTATAAGAATCTTGAAACTTTACTTCATAAGCAATTTTCAGTTAATTAGATGCTTATTTTAGTTTTAATTTTCTGGTTTAATTAATTATTTTAGTTCTATTTAACCTTCTAACAGAGCCGAACTAAAAATATTTCTCTGATGAGGTGAAGTGAAATTTTTCACATAATTTTCACATAACTGAAAAAATTGGAAACCCATGTTTTACCACTTTATTTCGAACCTTCAGTTGTATAATAATATCAATAATTAAACAATTTCTAAATATCAATGAATAATGAAAAATAATATATTATTTAAATTGCCAAAAAGGAAATAATTGTAGTATAGTTTTATTAAGACGGACAGAAAATTTTTTGAATATTTAAATTTGGGGAATATCCCTTAGTTATGATCATTTATTTATTGCTACTATTAGTACTACGTAGTAGGTATATCTTTATTTAAAAATTGTAATTTTCTTCCTCTTGAATGAAATACTATTTTTGAAAATTTTGTAAATATTTACTGCTTACCTACATATAGCTAGTATAATATTTTCCTCAAGAGATTTTTTTGATACATATTTGCAAGGAATAATGTATTTCTATAAACGCGTTATGGTATAAAGTCTGAATGATTGATGTATTCAAATGCAAGTGGTTTAGCATCTTGAGGGATTTAAAATCCATAACCGCATGCATCTGCGAAAGCTACCAGTAAGTAAACGATTTTTGTAAACTGTAAATTTTTGCTTTATTTTATTTTTTTGTTGATACTCGTAGCTTTACCTGACGGCAATGTAATAATTCATTGCTTGCATTTTAACCGAGTTTATCGCTTATAATTAGTAATTACGATATTATTTAGGTTGCTAATTCTAGTTACCATGTTTGAAACAACAATTAAATTCATGTAGTATTCAGACATTCATAAATATTCAAAAAGATAATTTTCATTTCATTTAAGAATCGTTGCATTTTATTAACGCCAAATATATAACATTGTATTATTATATTTATGACTTTTTCTTGTTTCAATAACAAGAAACTATACTTCTATGATTAGCACAATTAAAAACATAGAATAAGCCATCGATTTTACAATTTTCGAATTTTTCAGTCCCTCCCCCACTTTGTTTTCAATATCAATTTGTACATTTGTTCAAATTGTATTTAAACCACGCAACTTAATACGCAAATCAGCCAACGCCATCAAATTATTAAGTGCCCCAACAACAAAAATATATTATCAACAATTAAATAAATAATATGTTCGAACTAAAGAACATGATGAAAGACTTCGTGCAGCAGATGAGCACAATGGGCACAATGTTAAATCTGCTAACAACGGTACATAGTCAATAAAATCAACATAAAATTTGAGAAAATCAACAAATTGAATAAAATTATTAAAAAGATGCGAGAAGAATCAAAACTGGATATTGATGAAATTCCATCTCAAATAAGTACTAGAGTTCGTGCCATATAAAATTAGACTTGTCAATCATCGTAGGTCCTACCTCCAAGGTATCGCAAACTAATCAAAGAAGACTAAGTCATTCAGTGGTGCGTTGCTTTCTTGCAACTTGTTACGAATTGTTTGTTAGTTAAATCGTTTCTTAGTTTTCTTATTAAATATTATTATATTATTCTACTGATAGTGAATTAATGTTTAGTTCTGACAGCGTAGATTAAAATTATCAAATCATCTAAATAAACAAATATAAACAAACCAGTCTTATAAACACGCGGTGTCTTATCTATTTAAAAATGATTGACCTTATGAAGTTTGAACATCTTTGCACTTCATATTCGCGACTACTGCGCTGGTCGACTATATGGGCGATTCTTTGCATACCTTGAACCACTGTTTATTAAGCAGCAATGCAACTCTCTCATACGCACTCATAGAAATACAATGCTATGTCTTTCCTAACCTTTTAAAAATAATGGCCTGGTTTACACCGTACACTTGGTACGCGAACTAAAGCCGTACCGAACTATATTTCCGAAGTATATTTTTAGTCCGCGTGGTGTAAACACATCGAACTAAGTTGGTCCTGCTTTAGTTCAGTCCTCTAAAATATGAGTACTGAACTAAAAACGACCAATGGTTCGACGTGTTCGACTACTTTCGACATCACTCGAGTATTTTTAATTCCGAATGACACACATTTTTAATTTTTATAGGTTATAAAATTTGACATATTTAATTTATAGTTTAAATTAAATTATTTAAAAATTATGTAAAGTGTCAAACAACTATTTTTTTTAGGTTATATGACACATTTTGGTCCTCGGTTCTAGTGTACGGTGTAAACACTTGCGAACCACTTGCGAATTATATTTTGTCGCATCGAACTATCCCCTCCCGCTTAGTCCGATCGGACCGAACCAAGCAGTTTACGGTGTAAACATAGCCAATGTTACCAACTATTATGATTGACAGTTCTACTTTTATGTGGCACGAGCTCTAAGTGCACATTGGTTTACAATGTAAAGTCGAGGGCGAACAGAAAATATTGGAAGTGGCTTATAAAAATGAAAATAATTTGGAGCAAACAAAAATTAACTGTGAAGAAAGTGGAGAATAGAAAGACTTATTGTCCATTCTTCAAGAGGTTAGTTTTAGCATGGATAGTGACAGAGTGAATCAACCAAAAACATTTTATTAAAAATATGTAGCATACAACTAATGGGATAAAAGATATCGCCCATTTGAAAAATATTATCCACAATGCTATAACAGGAAAATCAAATAAAAAAGAGGAAACAAATTTAAATCCGAAAGTCTAACATTGGGAAAAGTAAACAAGAAAATTAAGATTACTTGGATGACGGCGAAATTTCAGCAGAAAATAATAAAACGACATACTATAGGTAAGATGGAAGAGAATTGAAACGAATTAGCTAATAATGTTGGAAAATAGAGGGAGGAAAAAGCCGTCTATAGAAGTACGGATGTTTGTTATGAGCTTGATGTCATGAAAGAGTGTCAGGTGGAAATATTTCATGGTTTGGACTCATCTGATCAGAAGGTAAAAATTTGAAGAATTTATTTTAGGAAAACCACGATAAAAAGTTAGCCAAAATGTACCTGGATGAAGATAATTTTATAAATGAAAATTTTGAGTGTAAATTGATATGGAAAGTAGGATATTAAAAATGTTTAATAATTGGTTATCAATGAAGCAATTGGAGAGTGGTATAATGCAGTAGCAAGTAAGGTTATCAAAATTAAATAAATTAACAATGGAAAACAAAATTTTGATGGAATAGAAATTATTGATAAATATTCGATCATGAAAGGATGTAGGATTGATTGCATGTTGGGAATCAATTTGTTAGATGATTTACATTTAAACTGTAAAATGAATTTATTTTAAAATTTCAGTTTAGTCATTTTTGTAAATTTTCTATTTTCCAAATCTACCCCTATTAAAAAATTCCTTTTGATAATGTATGTATATTCGTACCATGGTATGTAAATGACCCGAAACATCATGTACATACATAATATAATATTGTATATTATTACGTACTACTAATTTGTGATAATCATGTCCAGTTTCGCGAACGTTGCTTAACTTTAACCTGTATTAAAAAAACTATAACCACAGTAACAACAATTAGAAAGTATTGTATTTGATCAGAGATTAGTGAATTATACTTCAACCAGAGATTAAATCCTTAATTTACGTTTCTGAAACTGTACATTACAGTTTTTGTTATAATTAAATCTTATAAGTTCTGGAAATTTTACAAAAATAATATAAACAAATAATAAAAAAATCGCAATTGCAGTAAGTATCGTTTGAAAATTGTTTATTAATTTTATAAAAATTAATCATTTAAACTTACAGTTAAAATTAATTCATTTTAACCTTTCAATTAATTTTTTTTCTATAATTTTTATGATTTCCAAATAATACGTGCTTAAATTTATCATGTACAAATTTAATTTTAACAAAATTTCTAATTTTGCTATTTAGTTTTCATATTTGAATTAATATTCACTAATAAATGAAAATTCATATTCATAAGAAGAGAAAAGCTTGTACATACAAAGCAATAAATGTTGCCTTCTGATGGCGGAGAGATAAGCCATTCACGAATTTTCTCAACACCATTAGCTAATTAACTCTTTAATATAATAGTTTGAGTTAAATATCTCGTTTCGGTCGTTTTTTCGTCTTAGAATTTGTCTTTCTTTGTGGGTAATTGCGAATAGCGTTTGAAAAATTTGCACCTGTATTCTGCTATTGCAATGGATGTACTTAGTTTACCACACTATTGGACGTGAATGTTTTTAAGCAGATTCGTTGTTTTTATTCATTTTTGTGGTAAATCACAATTTTACAGTTCATATTTCTTGTTGTGGGTAACAACAATTAGTAAACTGAGCTGATTTCTTAATTACTACGATTATGTCGTTGACTTAAAGCAATTGAATTTAAATTTCGACTAAAGTATATAATCAATCCAGATCATCTGTGGTTTTCTTATGTGTAAAAAGCGAAAGAACAAGTCTTCTAATCGATCTCATTACCTGATATAAAAATAATTCAATCCCAACCCCACCGATATAAATTTCATAAAAGCGATAATAATTTTTAAGGATCACGTAAAATTGTTTTATTTTTGCTACTTTATTTTTTTATTTAAAAACGATGACGGTGGCAAGTTTTACGATTTCATTCCGTTTATTTTTATTCTTGCCAGGAGTGCCAGAATAATCGAATTACTTTTCGACTAACCTAACAGTTTTAGTTCTAATCATTGAAGTGTTTTCTAGAACTACATTTTCAATTATTGGAAGCATCCGATAGAGAAATTATTTTATTTAAAGTTGTATTAAAATTTTTAATCAAAGAAAGGCAATTTTAGTTTCGTGGAATTGTTGAAGACATCCGATATAACAAACCTTTTTGAGTTAAGAAGCACAAACTGGATTTGCCCTTTAAATATTAAATTTCAGGGCTGTCTGAAATTGACCTATACAATTTTGATGGTTACAACCACCAAACCACACACTATAGTAAATAACACAGAAGATTGTGAACTGATTTATTGCTAAAATACCTTTAAGGCGACATGAAATTTAACAGTATATTTTCAACTCGCTCAATATAAAAATTGAACTCTATTTCGGTATGATAAGAAGTTTTACAATATTCTATTTGTACGTAACCAGCGTAGGATATAACAATTTTAAGGTATTTTAATGTAATTAGAATGTGATAGATAAGGTGAAAACAGAATATAAATTTAGACCTAAAAGTGGAAATTTATTTGAATATATGTGCTACTTACCGTTGCTTTTTATGAAGGAAATAAAAATGTAGTAAAACCGCAATTTTCAGTAAATTGAATATTACAGAAGCATTTCAGTGATAGATTCCCAATAGATCTACGGAAGTTTTTATTTCCCGGAAACTGTGTTACTACATAAATTATTAATTTTTAAAAGTTATTTCCGACATTTTTAATATCTCAAGATTATGCATGATGGACATTTTTTAAATCCTTTTTAGAACTTGGCTGATTATTAAATAGTTAAGCTAAGCGAAATGTACGAGTATTTATGCTGCATGAAAAATTTTCTTGTAAGACGTGTTAAATTCATTTAAAACGAAATTTTATAATGAGAAATCTTAACAATTCAGAGCTTACATCTTCAACTACTTTTCATCTGGTATTTTAGATAAGCAAAATTAATCAATTTGAGCTGCAGAAATCTAAATCAGCAGTTTTGTATGATTGAAATTCGTTGAAAATTCATTTTGGCGACTAAATCTAAAACGGAAATCCTACAATTTGATGCAAATCAATAGTTGTGGTATTCATATCAAATAGATTTACCTATACCAATTTGTCGAAGCGGGAAGACAAATTGGTAAACGCATAAATGTCAATTATTGAAAATTTGATGACGTTTTATGTTTTAATGAGGATTGTAAATTTTTCAAAAATCTCTTCAGGTAATTTATTCATGTCTCATGAAATTAGTAGTCTTTCGGTTTTTCTCTATTTGTGTACAATTTTATTTACCTGACCGCTGATTTGCTATAAATGCTACATATACAGGGTGGTCCAGCGATCGATGTGTTGTATGTAGGTGGCGATAGAAAACTATTTTATAATAAAAATTTGTGTCTAAGTTAAAACCCGTTTATCTTACTGGATAAAGTGATACTAAGACCTATTTCTCAGTAAAATAAAAGTACAATGTAAGCCCTAATTCCAGATCAGGCGTGTAAAGGACTTCATTACGAAAGTATCGGTGAACGTTTAGAGTTGAATGTCGCTCATAACCGTATACCTACCCTGTAATGAAATTCTTTATACGCCCGATTTGGAATGAGGGCTTTTAAGCAATTTTTTAATTTCTACCTTCCAATGGCGATATCGCTCAAAGTATTGCATTTTAAGCCTTAGTGGTTAAGCGCTCTTCCAAAGAACATGAGATTATTTACAAACTATAACCCTTGATTGCCTAATATTAATGGTTTTCGAAATATGGATCACATTATGTAAAGAAATGTTGAAACATTCGAGGTTTTATTTTCTTGATTTCCGTGCAAACCGTGTCGCATGTTTTAAATGAAGCGCATTACAAAAAAGTTGACGACTTCTTCTGATAGAAAATTTAACGAGCTACAACTTCAGTCTTGTAAAATTTTCAGAAAAATTAATCCATTGTAAATAAAAACGGAAATTAGATGGAATGAAATAATGTAATAATCAAAAGATAATAATTAAATTTGGAATTTGGTTCCACCATTTGAAAAAATGGTTAAAGCTTACAAAAAATTCCGAGCTAGCTGAAATTTGGCAAACATTATTAAAGTGTTCTAATGAACCTCTCAAAACTTCCCTTATATTACCTGTCGGGTTTTCCAATAATTGAGGATTTTAGCCCCCAACATAGTTTTTACATAATATATAACTCGTTTAATTTTCATTTTGTGAAAAACTCACCAGATCAAAATTGTGGACATATTTGATTGCTGAAAGCTTTCCTACGTGATATTTTTACAAATAAAATGCAAATCTCCTCCACAACGACGGAGGAGACAAGCGATAGCCATCGTTGGACGAACTAAAATCTCTAATTGAGGGAGAAACCCACTAGGGTTTTTAGGAGACCTGGGGGGGAGTGTCATTAGGATACTCAAATACACAGCATATCTGTTAAATTTCAGTTTATTGAGCAGATTTTGGTCAAACCTTTAATTTTTAATGTCCTTTAAACTGAAAGTAAGTTATATTTAAACCTTAGATATTGCCATGATTTTTATAAGACCTAAAAAATTATAAGAAATTGTTGAAATTTTAAGTTTAAATTGTAGTACCTATATAAGGATTTAGTATTTTTATGTAGCTCTATGATTTTAAATCACCTTGGTAAAATCCACCATTAGTGTAATTATTGTGAGGACGAGGTAATGGTTTTGTATGACAAAACTTGATATCGCAGCATTTATTGACGTCAGGTTCTGTAGACCGGAGCATATTTACCATTGAAAGTTCTTTTTTGAATATAAGATTTTGCAAGCAGCTGAATATAACGTAAAATATTTGACTTTCAACAGCAATATAAAAAATAATATATTCTAATAAGAGATTTGACTATGAACGAATTACAACTAACTTCGGAATCTAATCATCCGGGAATTGTTGTGTACACAGTCACGCGGAAATTTTTGAGAATTCCGTAGAATTCTTTATTTGGGGAATTCTCGTATACACTTAATTTTGAATGTATTAACCCATCGACAAAATTCTATATCAGACCGCGTTCGGTCTGGCACTTTTTTCGCTTTGAAGCTCCGTTAAACGCATTCTGATAGTTGGATTTGGAGGTTTTTCATGCCTTCAAACGCTTTATCTGCGATAATTTAAGAATTCTACGTGTTTTAAGCTTCCGAAATGGACGAAACTAAACGGTTGCAAGAGCGCGAAAGCTCCAAATCAGAATGTGTTCGACGGAGCTTCAAAGCGAAAAACATTTTAGGTATAAAATATGCAGTGATTTCAATTTCAATGTTGCTATTCATGGTAAACATTGAAAAACCATTTTGTGTGCGGGGTTGGAGGGTAAAACACTAACAACATTTCTATTTCTTACCGTTGACGAAATACCTATGCAGTTAACCTGAACACAGGAAATATATACCTATCTAAGATATTTAAAAACACAGGAATTTTTAATAATCATCTTACATCTTACAAAGTAAGACCTGAAGCTTGTTTTATTTTATAATTTAAAAGACATGCCTGAAGCCAAAACGCATTGTTTAATTTATCAAGCTTCCAGATTTTTGCGAACATCCGAAGGCGTAGATAATAAGATTTTTATTTACACATTCATTCCTAAATTTATTAATTTATTTTTGATTAATATTTGTGAAATTATTAATTCCCTAAATTTAATACGGCACAATGAGCAATTTTAGCTGAATATTGTCGGATATTAATTTATATTTCTACTTTAAATTTTTAATCATATTACTTCGACAAACAAAATGCAGTATAATTTTGAGGAAATTCAATGAAAATTAATTTATTTAGACTAGGTCACTATTTTCACATGCAATATGTTGACTGAGGTAAAGGTATTAAACATTTCGAATGAGCTTGAAAACATTTTCAATTGCAAAAAGTTTTAAATGAAAAATATCGGAGAACATTGTTAGATTGTTGTTAACGAAATAGCTGAAGTTTAATTGAAATTTTATTTTTTTTTAATTTTAAAATTTGAATTAAAATTTTTTACTGTAGTACCTTCTGTGTTAACTATTGAATTTAACTGACCAAACTTTCTAAACGTTTTTTCTGCTTGGGAACGTTGACTAAATTATTTTATTCCTTCGTTACAACATTTCCGTTAATCACATCGTAATAATTTTGGATGTACATGATAAAATTATGAACAACAATGAAATTTGTAATGCACTTCGAAATTTACATGTTGCTGCAATACTAAAATTTTAGCTTATATTCGGTGACCTATAATATAAGCGCCACAACAATTTCATTAAACGAAATGGCGTACCTTTATCAAAGCGTAGTTATGTAATTAAATAAGTAATTAATGTTATAGAGGGATGCATTTATTAAAACCTCCATGTGTATACGTACAACAATTTCAAAAATTACTTCGTTATTCATTTAAAGCCTTGCGCGCTCAAAGATATGATTTTATTCATACTTTTTTAATATAAAATTTAAAATACGAGTAGTTTGGAAAATTTTTTAAATTGAAATAAAAAACCAATCCTATCGTTGAAATTTCAAGTATTTCTTGCGAAATAAGTTTCCAACCTTAGGACTAAATAAATATTTCATTCTCATGTTTTCCAACAATGTTTGATGTAAGATTTCTAGTCAATTTTAAAGAAAGAAGTTTTATTGATATCGTGAAACTGAAGAGAAGGTTTTTCTTATCATCAAATAAAACAAATGCGAAAGGGATCATTCGAATAATTTATTGTATGATTGGTGTTGATAAAGTCTTTATCATGTGAAATTTCGCAAACAGAATTCATTTTTAACGTTTTCATATAGGATCATTTTGGAAAATAAGTTTCTGTTAATATTTTTTAATTTAACAAAGTTCTATTTAGTATTCTGCAAGAAACCTAAATTCCCTTTATATTTTCCACGAATAAAGAATTTTCTTGTTCTCTTTTATCTCTCGCTATTTTGGGAACATTAACACAGGCAAAAATTCCAATAAAAGTATGACAAATACTCCATTACGGAAACTGTAGTTTATTAAATGAACTCTTCCGAAGTCTCGAGCATTCCACACGAACTTTAACTTTAAGGTGGTAGTCGTTAACTCGAAATGGTCCGATTTTCATGAAATTGAAAACATTTATTCTGCAAATTATGAGGTGCATATAATTACATTTTTATAACAATTGCCTGCCTCGCAGCAGAAATATTTTATTCGAGAAATGCGTAGATTTGATGAAGTATGGAAATGAACGCTAATTACTTGATCGTAGCAAGAATAATTAAAAAGATAGATTTGAATAAAAAACTAATGGAAAATAGTTGGAATATAGAAAAATATAATGAAAACTGAAAAAAAAGTTATTTTCTACCCTTTCATTTCTTAATCCGAAGAAATTCTGTCTCGAGGAAAAACCTCATCTCAGGTGATTGTCTCAGCTGTGCAAAAAAAGAAAAGTATGGTCCGAATGGTATCCGTCAGCACACCCTAAAAGATTTCAATATCATTTGTTATGCGAGCATACACCTGTATGATTCAGACATTAACAATAGTCTCATAACGTCATAACCCAAGAGAATCTGCTTGGTACCCTTTTGACGAGTGATAAGCACAATATCCTTTGATTCGGACGCATGTAAGTTGGGCCAGCGGTCAATGTATTTTAAAATTAGTTTGGTGGGTAGCTTAAGAAAACCCGTAATTTGGGCCAGCGGTCGGCGTGGGCAGCTTAAAGGTAAAGCCATTAAATAATATTCAATTGTATATATTAAGTATCGCAAAACGCAAGTAAGAAAAAAATTTTCGTGTGATACACACTAAAGAACATGGTTAATATAGTCTATAGAAAAAATATTTTTCGAGAAATCCTTAAAAACAACCCCAAAATTGAGTTTTGAAAGTACGTAGATTTAGGTGTTTTTTTTTCGATTTTTGAGGTGTGCATTCGATTAGGAGGGTTATCTATCGTCAAAACCTACTCTTCCGGGTCGCCGCTCCGCTCCGCGTTGCACCCCTCCAGAGCGGTTTTGACTCTGGTTTACTGGGCTAAACATACTAGAAGCGCCTTCCATCAAGAAAACCGGGATAAAAGAAACCGGG
Source organism: Podabrus alpinus (assembly GCA_932274525.1). Lineage (NCBI taxonomy): Eukaryota > Metazoa > Arthropoda > Insecta > Coleoptera > Cantharidae > Podabrus > Podabrus alpinus. The sequence continues at coordinate 28,966,991 of OW026451.1, forward strand.
AACTTAGAGAACCTTGAAATAGCATTAAAAAGTATAGTAGCGGTATGGGGCAGTAAACTTTTACGTTTCACCCCCAAAAATCGAATAGAAAAAAATTAACCATGGCAGTTTTCTCAGTGTGCGAGAGCCTTTCAGAACTGCGACCAGTATTAATCTTTTGTTCTTTAATTAATTTATTATATGGAATATAAATAATAATTTCAATAGACCGGCATTAATTAAAAACATTTAATAAAAATGTAATTTACAAAGTTGAATCAAAAAATAATAAGTATCAAAAAATAATAAAAAATGCACGGACAAAAGGCAAAGGATTAAAATAATTACAGAACCTTTTCTGGCCCAATTTACATGGGACCCTTATAATCTTTTGGCCCAATTTACGGGTAGGCTTAAAAAGAACCTGACTGCCTGACCCAACTTACAAGCGCCGTTTTATTCTTATATGATTCTTGAACATATCGCCATATTTATTTCCATTCGAAGATGGAAGAAGTTCGATATTCCGACCAGTAAGATATCTTATATAAGGGAAGCAAATTCTTGTCACAATCAAATCATTTCAAATATACGCCACTGAGGAGATCTAATAAGATCGAAACATGTCTGTCGTTGTTGGAATGATTTGGTTGTGACTACATTTTTATGTTAAATTTTCTGCGGGAATGGTTAATAAATTCTGCCTAAACCCCATAAATATGTCTGTATGCGGTTACGTTTGATGGTTTATCCTCAACAATTCGAGCGACTTTCGTAATGAAGTCCGCCACGCGTGCCTCCTTTAAAACAGGGACTTTCACTGTACAGAAATGTACTTTCAGTACTATGACGACAATGTATTCTGTTGTCTCCTGTAAGTTTTATAGTCTTTCTTCTTTGTTATAGGCCTTAACATCCCATATTAATATCTTGATCATGACTGGATGTGGTTATTCTATATTCAAACAACTCTTCATTTCCTAGTTTATGCTAGTACCACGTTAAGGAAGTTAGATGGCGCACTATTTATATTTATTTTGTGGTAATTTATTTTGTACAGTTTACAATTTATTTAATTACGTACCTATTGGAATTTTCCGTACAAAACACGTAAAAATTTGGAATTTTAACTTTGGTTTTGCAAATTTTAATTTCCACATTTTCTCTGAGCGTTTCAATTATTCCGAGGTTGTTAATAAAGCACTACATTTATGTAGATATTTTAATAAAAATGATGCGGTGCTTTTAATAGTCAAAACACGCTCACCAGCTGTTATCACCATTACGCAAAATTGAACAATTTGAAAACATTTCACGTAATGCCAAATAAAACTACCAACTGGCTTCTAGAACCTTGACTATAGGAAAATGGATTCAATTTCAAAAGGGAATATTTCGAAGATCTCCCTGTATTTTCAGGATAGCGAATAAAATTTTTATCTAAACTAAAAGTCGATTTTGTTAGTATTATTTTTAGCATTTAATATACCAAGTGCAATCTCGAGTTTTCGCGAGCTTATATTTGGAGTGGTATAATTGGTGCTACATAATGTATTATCATCTTCAAGTAACTTATCCATGTATTCATTAGGGAGTAGTTGAGTATTGTTAGTTATTAACGTATTAATTAATAGTGTTGAGTATACATACATAAATTTCGTAGGCAGTACCCTTAAGTTTTAGGTGTCAATTGCTTGAATTGGTAAACATGTAATTAACTGTGGCAGCGAAGCCTTAATATTGGAAAATTTCGTTCATTGATAATTAAGCTCCTTTTAAATTAAAAGCCTCAAAACGGAAATGAGAGAAGAATACTTACAAGAAAATGTTTTATTGAGATCTATTTTAATTTTCAAACGTTACAGATTTTGCAAGATGTCTTACCACTGCGTTCTTAAAATAAACTAATACAAATATTATAGATAAACTCCATACAAACACTAGCATACATATTTGGAAACAAATATAGTGAGATACTATTAACCAATATGACAACGTATATGCAGTCGTTATACAACCACTGGTTTTTTTCTTGGCGATAACGAAGTAATAAGTACCTAAAACAATAATTTCTAGAGTTATAAACCACGCCATGTTATTAACACCGTTTTAAAAATAATTTTGTTTGGATGAAAGAGAAATTAAAGTTACTTCAACATTACGAAGCAATTGTGAATTCGCCTTAACTTTAAAAGCTGGCTTGTTTATTTGATGTAAGTTTAAAAAAAATGAGAGTAGAAATCGGGGAAAACTTTAAGCAACTTGACTACTTTTTTCAAGAATAAATTGAGAAAACTCACCGAAAAGTAACCAAACTATTTTAAACACGTAAAAGGGATAAATCAATTGAGTTATTTTTGCGTTGTATTTCTTGACTTGTATTGCTAAGCCTGCTACGATTGTTGCACTCCCAATTATTCCTAAAAGTGAACACTTAATTTTGAACATTGCATCGTATTATTTTGAAATACTTACCAGCAATTATAAAATATGCAGGTGTGTATTTATCTTCGTTGCATTCTTTTGCCAAAATTATTCCCATCAATAATTGGATGATGTCAAAAATTAAAAGTGTGGTGCCGCAAACTCCAACACCAACTATGGAACAATAATAAATAATGCTGAGTAATAAAATAGTTAAATTATTGCACCTACCGTTCTGTATTCTCCTTTTAAGAAACCCGAATTTATCTTGCAAAAAGGACACGGTTGACGGGTTTTCGAAATCAGGCTGATTTAAAGAGACGTACTCTTCAGGTTGTATCGACATTTTTGTTTTTGTTAGTTTATACGCATTTCATTCTATTTATGCAAAATGAGTTCGATCCAAGCCAAAATAAAGTGATCTTTGAAATGTCTATTAATTTTTATGTACATAGGTATGGACCTTTTTAAATTCTGATTAGGTATATTACTTACATTTTTTCCAATTTAAAAGTCACGGCGTTTTAATGTAAGTTTAAATTTTTCCATTTTAGTGAAATTGTAATTTAAAATGTTATAAAATCACTTAATTGTAAATCTCGCCGTAAATTTCTTACTATTATGAACGACGCGAGCTTAGTTTAGCGTATTTCTTTTTATAACGTCGAGGTCATCAACTGAAAATATTATTTTAATAGATTTTTTAATGAATATATTTTAACTAAGGAATAACAATTTGTTTTCGGATGAAAGTTTGTAACTTTTTAATTGGGTTTTTAAGACGTAATTTTTTTTTTTACTTATTTTGTGATGATTTTCAATTTTTATTACAAATTTTCTCGTCCGTCGTTTTCCACTCGGATGAAGCGTCGTGACCCACTCTTTTCTATGCAGTGATGTGTGTTCTAAGTATTTTCACATACAGTTACTCACAAAAGGATTCGCACCCTATAATAAATTTCAATAAATCGTTTGTATCTTAATTATTTATTAAAAAAAATAATTTTTTAAAATTATATTTAACAAAGTGATTCTTGTAATTAGTACAATTTAAAAAAAAAATCATAAAATTTGCATGGTAACAGAAATAATTAACCTTAAACCAATTAATACGCTAATTTCACGTTACAAAAGGATTCGCACGTATTATAAAAATTATTAAAAAATACAATATTTTACAAAATTTAAAAATAATTTAATATTTTGTTGGATACCCGTTTTGATTCAAAACATGCTCCAATCGTTTGGGCATGTTGCAAATAATTTTTTTTAAATAATCGACGCTTATTAAGTCCCATTCTTCTTGTAGTCTTTTTTTTAACTCTTCTTTAGTATGTATCGGAGTTTCCCGAATTTTACGATCTAGATGGTCCCATAGATTTTCTATGGGATTCAAGTCTGGTGATTGGGGAGGGGGTTGTAATACTTTTGGGCACTTGTATAACAGATATTCTTGCACTACACGTGATTTATGTTTAGGGTCGTTATCTTGGTAAAATTTAAAAGTATCGACGATCCCCATTTTAGAGGCACTTTGCAGTAAGTTAGATTTTAAAATGTCTAAATATTTATACTTATTTATTATTTCTTCAATAAACACTAGTGTACCTACCCCTTTAGTTGAAATAGAAGCCCAAACAATTACACTTCCGAATCCGTGTTTTACAGTACCTTGTAAATTTTTCGGTTGCAGCTCCGTATTTGGTTTCCTCCATACCATAGTGCGTCCATCGGAGCCAAAAATATTGTATTTGCTCTCATCCGCAAAAATTACATCATCCCACCACGTTACATCTTTACATTTAAATTCTTTAGCGAAATTAATACGTTTCTTCCTGTTGATTTCACTAATATACGGCTTTTTTCTAGCTATGCGACCGTGATAATTATTTTCTTGTAGTACCCGTCGAATTGTTTGTGGATTAACTTTCTTTCCCATTTCTTGTAACACTTCAGTGGTTATTTTCGGGGCACTCAGTCGAGGGTTTTTCTGTATTTTTCGGACAATTTGCATTCGTTCTCTTTCTGTAAATTTTCGTGGGCGGCCTGTTATTGGTTTGTTTTCGATCCTATCTTCACGTTTATAGCGTTTTATGATGTCTGCTACTGTGCTTTTGCTTAAATTTAAGATATTTCCTATTTGGCTGTATGATTTTCCCTTTTCATAATTATAAATTACCAGTTGTCTGATATCAAAACTAGTAGTTTTACCTTTACGCCCCATTTTAGTAAAAATTATAAATTTTTATGTACATAAACTGTTACACGTTACTTAATAACTGCAGTATGAATCATATTGCTTGCAAACAATGCACATAATCTATATTACAATTCTTAGAAAATGAATGCAATCCTGCAACTTTGTTAAAGGTGTGAATCCTTTTGTAACATGAAATTTGCGTATTAATTGTTTTAATGTTCATTATTTCTGTTACCATGCAAATTTTATGATTTTTTTTTTAAATTGTACTAATTACAAGAATCACTTTGTTAAATATAATTTTAAAAAATTATTTTTTTTAATAAATAATTAAGATACAAACGATTTATTGAAATTTATTATAGGGTGCGAATCCTTTTGTGAGTAACTGTACATAGAGGTTGTACTTGTTTAACGTGGGCTCCGAACCATGAGAAAGTAATACATTTAATTTCGAGATAGGTTTTCCCACTTTTCCCATTTATTGTCTACTGAGTAGCAGCGGTTTTAAGGAACAGGCAGGTTGGAAAGGCAAGAAAGTTTAAATTCAGTCTAAATAGTTTGTGGATAATTTCGAGATCCTTGAAAACGATTCAATGAGTAACACTAAAATTAAATAGTTTTGGTGCTACCACTATTTTAAGGATTTCCTTTTAATTTTCCTTAAGGAGGAAAATTTTAGTTGATATTTTTTCTTAAGAAAGTGGCTTCAAACAACGATTTATACGGTCACCAACACCATTTATTTAATAATCCTTTTTTTAGACTTTTATAACTTTTTAAATTTCATTTTTGTATGTGTTTGTGTTCCTTTCTCCTTTTGAATAAAATGGTTATTAAATTTAATTTCTGATGTGTTATTATTTTATTAAACCTGACCGTTGCGTATCACATGAATAAAACCAATCAACAAGATTTTACTGATTCCGGCTCTGATCACACCAATAAACCGTCTGGCCCTCATAACACTAGAACCTAACCCTGGCTATAACATAAATTTATAATGTAAATATATGATTTTTAACTATTGAGTAAGAAAGAAAAATTTTAAAAGAGTTAAAAGAATTTTAAAAAACAAGGAAGACTCTAATTGCGATTACACAAATTTGCAATGCGATGATTAGACTGGGATATTTTTCAAATCAATGGAAGGTTTATACAGGCCCATAAGCCTTTTGCCGGTTTTGTCGAAGGTTTTCGAGAAGTTCTTTCTTAAAAGATTGAAACAAATCCAGACCAGACCATTAATTTGGATTTAGGAGTAAGCACGGAACAATTGAACAAATTATTGGAATCATACCTACAAAACAAACACTTCCTCGTAAAACATCAAGAAGAGTATACAGATCTGCACCCCATCAGTTCAGGAAGAAGTGTACTGGGCGTATTGTGTATTTAATACATTGCGGATATACCTACAAGCAAGGAAACAACAACAGCCACATTTATACCAGAGATGGCTAAAAATATGGAGAGTGAAGGCCAATGAAGCCAAGTCCACACACGTGGCTTTCACAATGAAGAGAAATACCTGTCCATCAGTAAAGCTTCATAACTACCAGTTGCCACAATCAGAGAATGTTAAATATCTTGGCATGCATGCATAAATGCAAAAAATAAACAACTGCGAATCAAATTTATGCAAATTTGGAATTAGAATCATTAGATGTTGTTTAATTGTTTATTAACTAAAAATATATTGTCATGGTATCTTTAGCATCGGGGGTAGGTCTGGTGTAAATGGGTCAATTCGAGTGGAATGCTCATGACGAAACATTCAATTTAAAGACCATTATGAAAATAAAAACTTGCACCTGCATCTTCGGAATACTCCAGAATGAACTGCTTGCTTCATTTGACCTAAAAAAATAACAGACGTAATTTTTGTACACGCAAGTATTTTGAAATTGTGTTAAAGGCAAAGGAGGATGTAATTGTTTTAATTGGAGAAGTTTGAGATTAAATTAAAATTCAGATTTTATTTGTAAAGGTGTAGACCACGGTGTATAATAGATTAGGTGAGGTTACAAGCACTGCTTGCACATGCCACGAAACTGGCCGGCTATGTTAGACAAGGACAGACAACCTGCCGCTAGTGGTGCTTGATTTATGCAGTAAATGAGCGATTTTTGACGCTATTTTTCGGTTTTCTCAGAATATCAATAACAAATATTTATCTCTCCGGTTGCATTCGATAGGTTTTTACATTATCTACAACTGCCTCATTTAACTTTTTTATATAGGATGCTTTGTTTTTTCTTAAATCGCAAAAAACCTCGAAAATTGGTAGTTGATTTATACAGTAAATTGAATTACTTTAAAATGTATCTAATACTATTACATTTTAAAGTAATTTAATTTATAATTTCACATGTTAATAACCCAAAATATATTTAATATATTATTTTAATTCTAGATTTATGCAGTAGTTGAAATGTTGGAAATAGTATTTCATAATTATAGTACCATCACCTTCAAGAAATAAATGAACAAGTACAAAATATTTATTCAATAATAATTTTAGTTTAGGCACAATTCCAAACAATATTAGGTATTATTTTTACATCAATAAGCGTATTACTTACTATAAAAAACTGAAAAGTGAACAAAAACTTTTTAACAAAAAAAGGGAAACCAGAAAGAAAAAAATAAAAATAATTAGTCTTAATAATAATTAACATCCTAAAGTAATGTAAGTACAACATTTTCATGTTGTTTTGTTTTGATTATATTTTTCTTTAAAGTAATTTAATGATCGAAACAACGAAGCTTTAAATAACGAAACTTTATCGTTATTGCTATTGTATCCACTAGTACAATTAGGCGCAAAACAACACCATCGAGACATTGCCAAAAACTAATACAAAGCCGTTTATATTAGTCTTAAAATGCACTGTAATGCATGCAGAACTAATGCATTATAGGTTTTCGCAAGGCGCTTTGCCCATCTCTGTCCATAACGTCTCTCTCGCACACAGACTACATTCGCGGCATGAAAATATCTGATGAAAACATAGCCCGTCAGCTCACCTAATCTATTATACACCGTGGTGTAGACATTTAATTTAAATATTTGTGAATTTGGGAAAATGAATGCGCGGACAGATAAACGAAATTTGGGGGGGGGGAGAAGTGAAAAGAATGGAAGAGGAGTCTCGTTCCGTCCACGAAATAGGGACGACGGATTTTGAGGTCTCGCTTCGTCCATGAAAGCGGGAGGACGTAATTTTTGGAGGTCAGGTTCCGTCCATAAATAGTGAGGACGTAATTTTGGGTCTCGGGTTGTCAATGAAGACGAAAAGATGTTATTATGAAAAATTGGAAAATTTGGAATTTTTGTACGTCCATGGAAATAATTGATAATTAAACAGTTGAGTTTAAATTGTCTTGGAATACTAGAATATAAGTCGAAGTTAAATAATTATGGTTCGATGAATTATATGGGAATAAATAAGAAGATTTGTAATTTTGAATAATATTGGAAAAATTTGGTGGCCGCTGCATATTGATATGGTTGATAGTGTTGTTATGGTCATGTTATTGATTGGAAATTATTGGAATTAATTTTGTGAACTTACCTGAACATTCATTCTAATGATAACAGAACCTCAAGTGGTCATTGATTTTGTTGGAAGTTTTCATGTAATTGGAATTGGACCAGACTACAAGGCAGCTTCTCTGGGTTCTCCACTGCGTTCTTCGCATCAAACGTGCACGAGTGAACATTTAGGTAAGCAATTGCATCGCGTAACAGTTTATTTCGCGCGTGTTCTTTTTTTTTATTTTGGGGATTGATAAAACTTTTATTCTTAATTGATAATTTGTAAATTTTGATTTAGTCTTGATGATTGAAGGTCCATCCTTTGTTTTTTTTATAAATGTGTCTATTAATAAATTGCATTACTTATTGTACAATTATTACGTTTGATTTGATTAATTAACAGCAGTGAGTAGAAGAAAAAATAGGTGCAAGGAATAGTAAGTTGTTGTTCGGCATTTCTTCAAAGTTGATAAGTTAAGATAATTTTAATGAGCATTCGACAGATTTATAGATCCACCTTTTGACCCTGAAGAGTTCTCATTGCTGGGCGAGAATCTAAAAAAGTGTCGTTTATGTACCCTCGCTATAGAAATAAAATTCAGTAGCGAAACACGGCAATATATATAGATGAAATGATAAAAATGATATCCATTTAACTCGCCGTGTGATAAGCGTCGATACCGTTTGTTAAACCGCTCCTTTCGAGTCACATACCGTAAAAAGATAGAAGATTGGCCCTTGTGGGTTGCTGGTTCGAGGGTGTACCAGCATCAAGGCATCCTTCTTGTAAACCTACCCACTCGACCACCCACTAGCGCATCATATTTCCATCCTACACAAGTATACTGGCTATTGGGAAGAAATTCCCAATCGTCATTAGAGAGCAAAATACTGGTCTACAAAGCCGTCCTAAAGCCAGTCTGGACAAACGGAATTCAACTCTGGGGAGCAGCCAGAAACTCCAACTTAGTACTACCTTTGGTACTACGAACAATAGTCAATACCCCATGGTACGTGCCAAACCAAATAATCGCCAAAAACTTAAATTGTGACAACAGTAAGGGAAGAAATTAAGAATGTTTACATCAAATATTGTGATAGACTAAGTGTACACCCAAACGAACGAGCAAGTAGTAAGTTGCTGGATAACACTGGCGAAGTGCGTCGCTTAAAAAGGCAATAATTGTCAGACCCATGTACCTAGTACCTACTCGATTCAGCTGATGCTTGAGTATAAATTTGAAATCCATGTAGTCATGAATAACAATTGAAGGGCTTAGGCCCAGTTTTTCAGTCGTGGTTTAAACCAAATAAAAATAGTTAACTACAAAATTTCATGGTTACGGGTTTTTCACTCTTGGGTTAGAAGTGTTGTCTAACCAATTACTTAAACCAGCGCCAGTGGTGGTTTAACTAAAATATTTTAGTTAACCTATATATTCTGTGATTTTAGTTTACCTGTTTACTTTGACCATCTTTGACGTGCAAATATAACGTGTAATTTGTTAATTTGATGCAATTGATTAATTTGAGTCAATTTGTAACAATTGATTATTTACAATTCACAGCATAACCTCACAATTTCAATACGTTGATTGTCAAATTGTGAAATTTCACGGCGTTCCGGTCAAATATTTTGGTTAGCTAACTAGAATATTAGGAGGCGGAGTCTAGTCACTGAAAAACTCATATCGGCCTAAACTAGTTTAAGATATTGGTTAACTTTTAAACCAAGTTACCCAACCCAAAAGTTAACTCATGACTGAAAAACTGGCCCTTAGTGGAAAAAGTAGTTAAGTCACTTTTTTTCAATTTGTTGTTGAGCACATTTTCACATTGCGGCATTTATTCTCTACAAATTAGTATAAAAATCAACAAATTGAAAAAAAAGTGACTTAACTACTTTTTCCACTAGGGCCCTTCAATTCGTTATTACTGAATTATAATGGAGAGTGCTCATTGGAACACCCTCTACATGTTATCATTACCTGATTATTCTGTCACATAATTTACTTACTGTATTTTTTATACAGATTATAAAGCTTCATGGAGATAAAAAAAAACTATTGAGAATTATAATAAATTAAACTCTAAAAAAAATTAAATAGTTGATTAAACATGAAATTATTTTTTATTGTAACATGAGCTTTCAGTAGTGTATACTAATACTAATTTCATGTTTCATGAATGTAATGAACTCAATATTTGAATTACAAAAAATTTGAGTATTTCCATATTTATTTCTTTATATTATTTGTTTACTTGTGATAGCTGCTCGGGTTGCTCGTGGATTCAGGAAAGGGATTACGAAATTATATTCGATCGTGGTGCAGTTCGGTCAAGGGATTACAGTTAACTGGACAACAAAAAATTATCCCTAATAAACCGTGGTGCAGTTCGGGTAGCACCCTATTATTTATATAGATTTTGAGTGGTCGTAAGCACGACTATAAGCTCTTCAAAATACGTTCATAAAAAATAATGTTGGCATTTAAAATTTCTTTTTCAAATTTCAAATCATGTTACGTGGCTCTGGATAGGGGAAAAATATTACCGATGGTGCGCTGTAAGCAACAACAAACCTGACGTCACGCTAAGGCGCGCTAAGGATATAACCTCGCTTGACCTCGCTCAGAAATGCTTTGATTTGGTTTTGAACGATAGTAATACATTACAACTAAGTAATAAATAAATAATTTAATAAAAAATAATAAATTTAACGTATTTTAATTAATTTAACCTCGAATTCATTGCTCTGATAAAAACACGTTTATAATACACAATTCCAAAAAAATAGTAAGGTTAACTTTTGAATATGGTTACGTACAATATGAAAACACATTAAAAAATTTGTTATACAGGTAACCCTTGTATAGCACGGGACTATGAGTACACGGTTTCGATAGAACACGCAGTAAATTTTGCGACAACTTCTTACACGGTTTCGATATTGCACTTCTAAGAAACCAGCACTAGTATAAATCTCCAGTATCTCGGTACTTTACTTATTATAGTGGACATATTATAACAGCGTTATCACATGTTATCATGTATCATCTTCCTGTAACGCATCTAAAAAAAAAGTTACGACGTCAGTGAAAGAACGAAAAATGTAATCGTTTTATTTAATTATGAGCCCATGTTACTCCTGAAATCATAGGTAAAATAACAGTCAAAGTTCCATCAAAATCGGAGCAGTGGTTTTCAAGAAAATCGGCAACAATTGTGCAAACTTGGTCTTGTTTATTATGTTAGACGATGTTAGTCATTAAAAGACAGTTTCGATATTACACTGAATGCATTTCCCATTACTTCTACGTTAAACTTAATGCAGTTTCGATAGAACACGCGGACTTGCAGAACACGGTTTTGATAAAACACGGAACGGAACCTCTGATTTGCATTACTTCTTGGTTTTGCTGAACACATTTCGATATTGCACGGAACGAATTAACCGTGTTGTGCGAGGGTTACCTGTACTTACATAATATTAATATTATTTCGCCAGGATAAACAATAATCACTACCGTATAAAACCCATATGAAAATAATAAAAGTTTTATTTTATCCTTATCGTGACGTCAAATATTTAGTTGATATTACAGCCACCAGGGTGCGTACAATTAATATTTTTCCCTATACTTACATATTAATATTATTTCACCAGGATAAACAATAACTACCGTATAAAATCCATATGAAAACATTGCAAGTTTTATTTTCGCCTCATCATGACGTGAAATATTTAGTTGATATTACAGCCACCAGGGTGCGTACAATTAATATTTTTCCCCTATTGTTCAAAAATTGTAAAATTTTTGAGATTTCAATTTTATTATACAAGTATAAAAATCAACATCATTCTTTGACCAATACTTCTCGAGATATTAACAATTGAAGCAAAACATGTGGACCCGTTGATAGTGTTAATAAGTTTTACCGTGCAAATAAAAAATTAAATTAGAGGTGACAACCATATTTTGAATATATAAAAATTATTAATAAAAGGGATATCGGGTGCGTTCTAATAAGCCATAAATTTTTTCAAACTTTCATTTTATATTAGGTTGTTTCCATCAACTTGAAGTAAAATTGACGCATTGACGAAAATCACAAATTCATCTCAAAGTTGGCATATCGAGAGGACGGACAACTTTGAAAGACTCCACGCCTAAACTACTTATATATCAGATATGTGCTTTTCCGAACTTTTTTTTAGATAATATCATGCTCTATAAAAATCCTTTTTTGATGTTTTCGCTATCTCACTTAGTTTTTGCAGCGTAAGTTCTAACAGATAAACATGTACCTACAATGTTTTCATGAAATTCTTCAGTTTTTATTTTTTTAACAAAATTATCGGGATGTTTGGAAACCCGGAAAATTTGATTTATTTTACACCTAAACAACCGAGTTTGATCTATTCGCGATCTTTTGCTTGGATTTGATCAAAAATCGCGTCCAAGCACTGGCCTATTATTCGTAAATATCGCAGAATAATATTGATAGCGAGTATTTTGATGGAACCACATCTTTGCAGTATATCATAAATATCTATAGTTGAATTAGATAGGGAAATTATTATAACATTTTTCTTTAAAAATATAATTTTTATGCATAATATTTTACATACGGTAGTTGCAGTAGCTATTACATTTTAGGTGTAATAAATTTATAATAAATTGGCATAATAAATATTAATATTTAATTTCCTATGCAATACTGCACACTATACATAATATTGTGCAGATGTATAATTTCTGCATAATATAAAAGAATTCATTATCAAAAATAAGTTATTTTGGCTTAATTAAAGTTAATTTATTACATTTTGCTATATGTGGAAAACTACGCCGATCTCTAAGGGAATATATTTGCAGTTGTTTTGCAATAAGTTTTCCCTGAATTTAAAAGCAAGAGAATTACCCCATAACAAATTTTTGAAATAAAACCAAATAAAATAATGCGCGTATTGCACAATTCAAGAGCTCCCACCTGTAGTACCGATACAGGTTACAGATTAATTGTGTAAAATTGAATAAATAAAATCACATTATACATTGAACGTGAAGGTTTTATGCGTATACTGAAGCTGAAGCGTGATACAATCCGTCAATCAAATACAGTTTTGCAGCTAGAAGGATAACGACTCTGACATCTTTAGTTCAACCCTCAATTAGAAAATAATAAACAATAAAATTAAATTGAGAATGAAGTTTTGAAATTTGTTTTCAGTGTTTTTAATTTATTAGCACAGCCGCAGCATTGTTTAAGTATAGTGTAAATTTTTTTTCATAATATCTACAGCTCATCAGTTAATAAACCTTATTTTAATCAAAGCACATTTGAACACTTTAAATGCTTATTAATTATTATACATGTGTTACACCATTTTACATAATGGAATAATTATTGTATAATAATTATTTTATAATATTGTTATAAACATCAAAACGGTTAAGAAAATAGACAATTTTCACTCTAGAACAATGGCTGTACATAATTCCGTCGTGTTACATAATATACAAAGTAAACTGCATTTTTTTGTATTTATTTGGCTTTTGTCTAGCAGTCATGTTAATGTCCTTAACCTTAAAATAACCGCTTTGCTTGTTTTAACCCGACGAACGCCGCAATAACAATATTAACGAGAAAAAAGAAGATTATTATATCACAATATTTTTTGGTTGCTTAAACATGTAAATGGTTAATTATAATTTTTTTATATCAAAAAATATATTAATAATATAATAATTATTCCGCGGCTATGCAGGCTAGGCAGCAAAAGCAACATAGAATACAGCATGGAATTGTTAGCAATAACAATATTGCAATGTAGTTAAGAGTTAATAACCAAAATGCTAATTGATAGGCAGTTTTGTTGCAATAGAGTCCTCCTTGACTTATATAATTAGGAGGGTAGATGTGGTAAATCCAAAATGATCCTAAAATTACAAATATTTTATTATGTATTAAATATTAATTTAGTAAAAAATATTAAATAACATACCACAGATCATCCAAATAAATTCGATAACTAATAAGGCGTATACAATTTTGTCTAATATTTCTTTTCGTTTATTGCGGTTCATTATTGGAATTATTTTAATCATTAAACCTCCAGCACCTGAAATTTCACGACCATTTGTTTTAAAACAGATTTTTGTCATTGGAAACCCTCATATAATAATTTACCTGCAACAATTAAATATACGGGTATCATGGGCTCAATTGAACAGTCTTTTGTAGTTGATACTCCAACAAAAAACTGGATAACGTTCAGTATGCCAAATACAATTAAACTAACACTAATAGTAGCTAAAAAGAAAATAATATAATGTATGTTAGATGTTTGGTGTTTCTAATTTTCTTTACTTACGTTTCTTTAGTTTTTCTTTTATTTCATCAGTAGTTGTTTTATCTTGATTAACTTCTAATACTTCAAGTGTAGTTACTTGCCTTTGTTGCTTCTCAGGATCAAGGACGGTTTGTTCTGTTGGCGAAGTAGAAGCCATCTTAGAAAACAAAAAGCAAAACAAATAGTTTATTTTTTATTAAAAGGGTGGAAAGAAGCACTGTGTGAATGTGAAGTTTATTGATTATTGAATTCAATGAAATTTAGATAACACTTTGAATAATGAACAATGCATCTCTATGCAACAATGCGGTTATGCATCAGTTCTACAAAGTTTTGAAGATTTGCACAATCTCCCTCTAAATACGGAATCACAAGTGTCTGTGATTAATAAGAATATCATATTAATTAAATACTATTTAATCTAAAAAAAATTGTAATATATTTCGAATCTATGTACATACAGTATATGTTTTCATATTTTTGGAGATGGGATGTTTGAAATGTCACACCGTTCTTCTGTAATGCTTTCTTCTGAACGAATTTTTATTTTAATTTACTCAGATATGATCTGTATTCCTTGTTCAGACCGCAGATCTTCATTGCGGCTGATGGAATATATTTTGGAACCTATTCTGAATAAGCTTTATGCTTATTCTCGCTATGCGATTTTGGCGCCGTCATTTGAATTCATCATTGCACGAGAATAAAACTTTTGATGTCCTGACGTTTGAGGTTTGACTGATGTCAAAACTACTTATTTTAAAATAAAAAAAAACAAAATAGAGATACTTGGGACTGCCTGTGCAATAATATAAAATTAAATAGATGAAAATTAAATATTTATATTATGTACTCCTTTTATACAATAAGGATCCTTAATCTGTTTTTAATATCCTATTTCCATGACGTGGGATACGAAGTATTTGACTGTAACGTCAATCAAACATCGTTATATTTATAATAATCATGTAATGTTCTTGCCAAATTGACTAATTTCACAAAATACCTTATTTTTAAGTACTAGAACACCCTCTCTGTTAGAAAATCTTGCTAGACAATATTGTTTTTCAGACCGATAAATCATTATAGCAGTAAAATTTACATTCCATTTTACGGATTTCCAGTTGGAAATTCCAAATGAAGCTATAGTATAACTTTTATAGAACGTCGTAAATTCTTCAAAAAAATTACTTATGTAAGGGCGTATAACCGTAGAAAGATATTTATAAGTTTTACCTAAATAGAACTCATGCGCAAAAATGAGAAAAAATATTAGCCCATAGGGTAGAAGGGGGAATTGGGTGTGAGGAGTAATTGGGTACTAGGTTCTTGTTTAATTTTTATAAAATTAACCCTTTATGCTAGGACTGATAAAAAACTATGTAGAAGTAGCTAATTTAATTAATTATTGCTCCTAATTTTTTCAGCTTTTTACTTTTACATTTGAGCAAGTTAAAAATAATTGTGTGCAACCCTTGACGTTTTCAATTTTCAAAGTGCCCAACGAAGTTTGTCCATACAACCTTCGAAATACTGTGACATTTTTAATTTGTCCTAAATATTTAGATTTGACCCATAAAATGAAACTTGAAATACAGATGAATAATATGCATGAGTTTTATAATTTTCGAATAGGTACCTACAAATGGTAGTTTTTGAGGCTGGTAAAAGTTAACACCCAATTACCCCCCTGTGGGGAAATGGGTGCTATTTTTTGTGGTTTTAGAAAAATGTTTGTGCTTTAATACGTTTAAAAAGATGTTCTAGGTTTCTATGACTCATGTTTATTAAGTATTTTAAAAATTATAATCCAATTTCCCGCATTAACGCTTCTAGAAAAGTACGCATTCAGTTTCATACCATAGACAAATAAAAATACGACAAAAAAGCTGTTTTTATCAATCTAATAATTATAAAACAATTGTAAAAAATAAATTCAGTCAAATTCCATAGAGAAGACAACATTCTGTCTTCTTCCTCCGTACGAAAACATTAGAAAAACTGACGCTTTTTTCAAAGTTTTGACATCTAATGACTTTTTTTCTGTACAAGTTACAACATTCCAACTTTTATCCTCTTGAAATACCTCTCTTAAACTACTTTAAATATTATGATTTTCACAACCCTAGGTCATAAGGGGTTTTATCTTAGACAAAAAAGTGATAGATCAATGAAACTTGACTTAAAAGATTGCTTTTGGCTTTCTTAATAACACCAATTTCCCCTGTATTTTTAGCTAGTACTTCAATTAGGGATAACCCACACATCACATTTTGTAAAACCTACTACCCAATTCCCCCCTTTTACCCAACCTATAAATAATTATTTAATTTTCTTAAAAAACGTCAAGTAAAATCATAACTTAAATAAAAAAAGCAATTTGGCTACAGTTTCAATCAATTTTGGTATCTACATTGATAAGCTACATAGAAGGAGAAACATGTGCATTTTGAGAGGTACATTTTGCCCCCCACCCCATAATCTTTTACTCAATTGGTATCAATCGTTTGAGCTTTAATAACCTTTAATTTTAATTAAAATCACTTCAACTTCAAGCATCACGAAGTTCTTCCTGAAAACTTTCTTTGGGGGGGGGGACGAAATTAACACTTAACGTTTGAATCTTATAAGTAAAAAAATTATATCGTTTTAAAAACTTGATTTGTAAATATTCTAAGAATAATTTGCTAGTCTACAGCAATGCAGTGGTTTGGTGTGATCGCTACTTGAGTTACAGTGCTGAAATTCCAAGTTTACATTACGGAATTTCTTAATTCGGATCTCCAGTTTGAGCGGGGGGTCGTTTCGCCAGCTCCCCAAAAATTTTCCCAGTATGGTCATTCTTGACCATTAATAGGGACTAGAAAGAGATTATCTCATTATATGGATGCCCTGGTTTGAATTCCACGTTATTTTTTGTTTGAACTACTTTTTTAATTCTAGATTTACTCGTGAGTTTTTCTCCAATGTTCCCAAATATGACATCATGATATTATTTACATAATTACCTATATATTTACGTATCGTTGATTAAAATCAATTACCGTAATAATACTACAGAAAAATTGTAAAGAGGAAAGTTTTTCAGAATTACCTGAGAAATATTTTTGTATTAATGATTTTCGTTTGTAAAAACTATAATTTGCAAATTATTCTGGATGAAGATATTTTTTCAACTAATGGCTTATAATAAAAGAAAACTGCTTAGTGTGGTCCTAATTATTTTATTTCCAGTAGACTATTGATCAAATAAATGGGCGGTAGTAGCTTAGTCTGGACAAAGTAAGAACTTTATTCTGATCGTCTCCCCTTGAAAAGCAATGCCATACTACAGGTGTAATCTGTCTAGTAAGCCTTTTCACAAAGAAGTTTATTACAATTTACGTGGTTTAGATCCACGTTAAACCACAGTAGGTCCCCTATATGTATGTGATAGCACTTTCAGGCACAACACAACTATACTATAAGAGAAGAACCGCCAATGTAAGGTGGAACTGACAAGTCACTTAAGAGAAGAAAATTATTATATTTTGAAAATCGTAAATTTTTAATATATTTGCATTCTTACGTATCTGTATGAATCCACCACTTCGAAAGATTATTTAATCATCAAAAAATTACTTTCAACCGGCGGGTGTAATTTTTCCAAAAATAATTTAATAATTCCCGAAATTATAAATTAATACTATTGGGATAGTGGATCGCAATAAAACTGTTCAATGAGATATGTTTAATTATGTTTTCGCTCATGACTCCTCTTTGTTTCAGTCCTGAGGATGGAAATATAAAATTTCCGAAACGTCGACTTGACAACTTTGTAGTTTTATTGCGATCCACTATCCCAATAGTATTAATTTATAATTCTGAGCAATTGGACGAGAGGTTTTCTATATCAATTCCCGAAATTTTCAAAACTTCTTGTTTTGTTTTTTAATTGCCAATGTTTTTTAAAGTGGTCCCAAAATCAAATTCCGTGGTTAATTCTAATTTCTTACAATTTAATTTGGGGTTTTCCAAATGGTAAACTACATAAAGGGCTTTTGTGTTGGAAATACGAAAGTAAGTTGTAATATTAAATAATTTTCATATAGAACGTTGCTATACATTTTCTTTAAGCGCTATAAGGCCGTCTAAAATACACCCCCTTTGAGAAATTTGCAGAAATTGTTAAAAATTAACACAGTTCTGTATGCTTTACAATCGGTTTACAATTTGGTCTATTACAAAATTCATCGAAAATAAAATATTAATCGGGTATGATGGCATGGAACTTTTACAGCCCCTTTCTCCTCGCCCTACTAGCGCTTTTTGGTATTATTATAATATAATAAACATAATTTTCATGACTCCGACAGGTTGCAAAGGCTACAGCGAGTAATGGAGAACGTTATGATGGTAATACTTGAAAGATAAAATCAGAAATTTTAGAAAGAAGGGCGTAACTCCATGAAGTTTTATGAGACACATCGCTAGGTAGAGTCAGGAACAATGGGCCAACAGTCTGACACAATCAGTCCAACTATGTATCCAAAATGTTAAATATAACGTGCCCGTTAAGTCAAGGTTATCCAATTTGTTATGTTATTTATTAAATGATTGTAATGTTTTACCTTTTATCGATAACGTTAGACGTTTAGTTATCAGATACGTAGTAAGAATTTAATAAATAACATAACAAGTTGGATAAAATTGACGTAACGGCCACGTTATATTTAACATTTTGGATACATAGTTGGACTGAATACGTCCAAGAACATCCAAAAGGGGTGTCGGTAAGACTTAAGAAGATATAGCTTGACGATGTAAAAGTTACAGCAGGAAAAGAGTAACAACAGGTGGCCCAAAACAGAGTACCTAGACTAAAGAAATTGGAGACAATCAGTCCAACTATGTATCCAAAATGTTAAATATAACGTGCCCGTTACGTGAATTTTATACAACTTGTTATGTTATTTATTAAATTCTTACTACGTATCTGATAACTAAACGTCTAACGTTATCGATAAAAGGTAAAACATTACAATCATTTAATAAATAACATAACAAATTGGATAACCTTGACTTAACGGGCACGTTATATTTAACATTTTGGATACATAGTTGGACTGATTATTCACCAGTGGACAAGAAGTAGAGAAAAAGAATATAATAAATTATCAGCTTATATTATTGTTGATAATCCTCCATATTTTCCTTTATACACAAAGAGTAA
This sequence comes from Podabrus alpinus, assembly GCA_932274525.1. Lineage (NCBI taxonomy): Eukaryota > Metazoa > Arthropoda > Insecta > Coleoptera > Cantharidae > Podabrus > Podabrus alpinus. The sequence continues at coordinate 28,986,705 of OW026451.1, forward strand.
AAACGTATCGAACCCGCTCACTTCGCGCCTTTTACCATCTTAAGAGTTCGATAAGAAATACTTGGTTTTATATTCTTAAAATAAAGAAAAAAGCTTGAATTCGAGGTTTATCTTCTTGAAGTTTGCCATAATTGAAAAATCAATGTTTCTGTTCAATTTAATAATTTTATTTTGTGTGTTGAAAGAAAACCAAGAAAACCATCTGAATAATAGCTTTTCTCTACTTTGGTACATCATAATATTTATCGAGAACTTCTTTGACAAAACTGAAATTAAAATCTGGAAACCTTTGTTTGCCTCTGCAGACATATTTTTTAAAAATAAATTTGAAATTTAATTTATTTATGCTGAGACCGCTGCGGAAAAGCTTCTAACTTAATAAATATTATAACTAAATATGTAGTACATAGCCGTAATTTCTATTTACATATATATGTAATAAAAATTGATAGCAATGAGTGCGTCGAATTATGTAATTTTATATAGGTCACCGTTCCTGCGAAACATTTTGCTAACATAAACATTGCCTGCCTACCTTATTGGTAATGGTGTATACTGAGCTTATCGAAAATTTCAAGTCACATAAACTTTTCACTATGATCCATGTATTACTTTATGTACCTATTATATTATATATTATTTTATATTCTGCATAATATTTACACACTACTTAGGCGATTCTACACTATACTAGTGAAATACTCTTTACTGACGTCATACCCAATTTTATCGCCGAAGGTTAAATCTACTGTGCAGATGCGCAAAATCCTGCACAATACAAATTTTTTTAGATGTACCTATTATTATTTTTTATGCCATAAAATTGTATTCAAATTGCAGGTTAGTGTAAGTATAGAACGCAGCTAATAAAGCATCAAATTTGGGACTGGTTGCGTTACTCCCAAGCTCTCGGAGCCTCGTAAGACAATTGGCAGAACAATGGCTTATAAACCTTATATACTATTGTTCATTTGTAGTGTTGAATAGAAATTAGCTTTTTGAGTGCAACATTGATTGTGGTCCTGTTTGGAATTTACTTTTTTCCCCATCACATTCCATATTAAAATAATTAGAAATTAAAAGTGTGTCGTGTTAACCACATACATTTAATATAATTTCAGTCTGACAAGAAACGTTTAGTACTAATGTTAAATAATTTTTACTATTGTAGTAGTTCCTGTTTCTCTGCTCCTCCAGAGATTCTGAGTTGAAGTCATGCTAAGCACGTGCTAAAATATGGTCTTGTCTACATACCATATCATGTTTAATTCATTTCTTTACATGAACTCAATTCAATGAAAACTAATTATATGGTATATGTTTAAAATTCTATTTTCTGTCTGACTTTCATTTCCAATTGATAATCAAGTTGGTCTCTTAGGCGACGTCTGTACGGCGTCGTGTAGCGACGTAGTGTCTGTGTTATTATCTCCACTGTTTAATCTCGAGTTATTTAATAATTGCTGTGAATGTACACGTGTCAAGCTGTGCACAAAGTTTGCTTCAAGGATATTCTTCCATAATAGGACGATATCCTGCAGTGCGTTTGATTTAACACCAATTTTGTTTAGCACCCAAGTTCATTTAATTAATTTGTTACGTTCATTTTTATACCCAAGCTACTAATTGTATTGATCTCTTTTCTATTATAACTAGATATTAATATTTCAGCAATGTACCAGTTACAATAAAATTTATATATAGATAAATTATTTGAAGGCATGAACAATTATTCGTTTATTGACGAATAATGGAAATAGTATGTCGTGTGTATTAGCTGGCAGGCGCTTTATTGCATTTCCTATTGCACATAATAAGATTTTATCGATATTTAATCAGACCATAATTTCAGCTATATTTAATTTTTATATCCGATCCTATTTCTTTTATGTTGAAAATTGCCTATAAAAATATTTTCATTGTAGCTGTATTGGGTAATTTTAGTTTCATAGTTTCGTGCATATGCACCTTGTAGTTTTATTCACAATTAAGTTAAGTTGGAAAATCTACTTTATGTAGTTCCGAGCTTTTTTAATATTCATCATTGTATACTGCACCATCAAAGCGAGAAACTTTTTTCATATTAAAATGTCCATTTGCCTCCAGTAAAAGGTGGAGCCAATTAATCAATAAAATTTTTAGACGCCATTTACAATGTCAAAAAAAGATTTCCCTTTATACTGTAATTTTTGTTATAAATACCTATAACGTGGCATTGAATTTTGATTCGAGCTTATATGTACTCAATTAATCTCGCTCCAAATTTAAAATGAAACCCAGATGTTTTATTGCTTTCAATAAACGCATTCTCTCCTTTGTAAAATATTTAACGCCAATACGAGGGTTGCTGTTTAACTTTCTGGCCTAGGGAACACTAAGCGTTGCTAGGTGCAATTTGACATTTGCATTGTAAAGTTTGACATGTTGTAGCATAAACGTACTCAGAACGTTTTGACGTACGGCCATCATTTCTGTTGTTTATAGTGACTTGAAAAAATCAATTTGGCAAAAAAATGGAATTAACTCGTGAACATTTTCGTGCAATCATTTTTCACAACTTTCGACGTGGATTATCACGACAAGAGTGCATCGATGAACTTAAATCTTTGTATGGCGATGAAGCACCATCCTATAGCACTGTGAAAAACCGGTTTAATGAATTCAATCGTGGCCGACGCTCGCTCGAAGATGAAGGTCGTGAAGGTCGTCCAAAAACAGTCGTTGTGCCAGAGAACATTGATGCCGTCCGTGAACTGATAAAGCAAGATCGTCATGTGTCATACCGTGAGATAGAGGCATCCTTGGGCATTTCTTCCACCAGCATACATTCGATATTGCATGGACACCTGGACGTAAAAAAGGTTTGTTCTCGTTGGATCCCGCATAATTTGACAGTGGCTCAAAAAAAGTGTCGTGTGGATTGGTGCAAAGAAAATTTAAAAAATACAATCGCGGTGTTTCAAAAGACGTTTATAAGATCGTCACAGGTGACGAATCATGGATCTATGCTTATGAGCCCGAAACAAAACAGCAATCGACCGTGTGGGTCTTCGAAGACAAGCCAAATCCAACGAAAATTGTTCGTGCAAGAAGCACTTCGAAGCAAATGGTAGCCTGTTTCTTTGGTAAAACTGGTCATGTGGCGACTGTTCCGCTTGAGCAACGTAGGACGGTCAATTCTGAGTGGTACACCACAATTTGTTTGCCTGAAGTCTTCGGAGAAATTCGAAAAACGAACAAGAGAAGACGGATCATTGTGCACCATGACAATGCGAGCTCTCACACATCAGCTCAAACCAGCGCCTTTTTGACCGCCCAAAACGTCGAATTGATGGGTCATCCGCCGTGCAGCCCTGACTTGGCACCCAATGACTTCTTTTTATTCCCGAACATCAAGAGAAAAATGCGTGGTCAACGATTTTCGTCGCCAGAAGATGCGGTTGAAGCGTTCAAAAACCATGTTTTGGAGGTGTCTCAATCGGAGTGGAAAAAGTGCTTCGACAATTGGTTTGAGCGTATGCAAAAGTGTATAAATCTTGCTGGAGAATACTTTGAAAAACAATAAAATCATTTTTGATGATAAATATTCGCATTTTCATTATTAGGCCAGAAAGTTAAACAGCAACCCTCGTAGCAGCTACTGAGCATCTCCCAATAATAATGGATAAATTTATTGAAGTTTTAGTATGACAGCTTAGTAAACGCAAATCCTTGTTACGGTTGAATTTACAATCTCAATTAAAACTGAATACTATGTGCAAAATGGTTTTAGCACAGTAACTATAATTAATTATAAGAGGTCACTACAAGTGGCTCGACTAAGTTGTAAAACTTAGCATTGGAATTTCCAAATTTCCACAGGAGGTAGTTTGTTTTGTGATTTAATTAATAGATACATTAGTTCAGTTTCATCTTTGACATAAATTATTTGTTGTATTACCTGCATTAATTATTTAGTTTAATAACTTTTGTGTTTCAAAATTCCTGAGCAAATAATATTTTCATCATAATAAACCGCTATATCGTGTAGTACAAGTTGATCAATTCTGAATAATCTCGAATGGTGAAATTTAAACAAGCTCTCTTGATATACCTACTATTTAGCATCAATTGACGAAAAGCTCAACACCAACATATACGGACGTATACGGAATATTAATAATTATTTTGATTACTGCCCGAATTATATTCATTATTAAATGTAATTTAGCTTGCTAATAGTTTATGAAGGATTTGGTATTAATATTAATAACATGTAAAATCGTAAATTGTTTGTAATAACGGCCAAATTATAGAAATTAAATCTGCCTGCACTTAAAAATTAAATTGCATGTATTGAGCGGTCTATGAGAAAAGTTTCCTTACTTTGTTTGAAGTTAATTTATTCTTGTGGTACCAGGTGTTTAATTGATCTCCAACAACCTGAATTTATAACATTTTCGTGTCGGTTAAAATAAGTAATAAGCAAGTATTGGGGTTTTTCTACGGCTAGCACTTTTTTTTTATTAAAATAAATAGTCCAGAAAGGTATTTCTGAAATTAGTAATACTAAGGTATGCCATCAGGTTATGGCGTTTCCGTTCTGCAGTTATCTTAGGTTTTATTGTATTTTGTATATTTTTATTTATTTAATTTCGTGACACGAACAAACTTCTATGTATATCTCATTATAATTCCTATTCCATTGCAAAAATTTCCATTCTTTTCATGCATAATATTTTCCGCAATTGTGATAGTTTTATACCAAGACTGCATTCTTATTTTTATCCAAGTTATTCGTTGCTCTACTTTTTGCTTTTCAACTTCATGTTTTTGTAAACATTTGCCTCTTTAAAATGATTTGTGAATTTAATTAACGAATGTTAACGCAATAGCTTTCCGAGTAGTTGTTTGAAAATGCGATAGCAAGTGTAGTGGGGGTTGATGGTAAATTAAAATCAACACTCAAGAAATAAAATTTAAGAATTTTATTCACAAAATTGTTATTCCATTGAGCAACCCACGAGTTCGTACAGTTTCAAACAGCTTCGATAAGACGAGAATTTAACTTAGAATTTTGAAAAATTGTGTTCGTAATAATATTTGGAAGAGATTAGCTTTAATACTAAAAATATCTTCTAAAGGGGAACTGGTCCTTTAACGGTCCAATTAGCATTTTATTGAACCAGGAAAAGAAACCAAATATTTGAATGCTGCGGTTCGCTTAATAAAATAAGAAGAAAGTTGCTTTATTACTTCACCAAAATTAAGATAAACGATGGGGTGGTGTATCTTAACATTTTGAAATATAGGACATACCAACGCAAAAGGTGCAAAGCAAATAACAAATTAAGGTTGAAACTGCTGCGAAGGACATTAACATAAACAAAAGTAATGAAAAAAGGGGTTGTCTTTAAAATTAAGTGTACACAAGTTTTCCCATGGTATAAATAATGAAAAATTCTAGGGAATTCCTGAGGCTTATTAAGGATTTTAAAGAATTCCTACAGATTTCAACGTTTTCCTTTGAATTCCTGAAATATATCGACAACAACTCATAAGATGATAATAATAAACGAAATATTGCTTACATAATTTCAGTATATTATAAAAAATTATAAATTAAATACTTTTTTAAAGTAATCGATATATTCGTGGTTAATGTAGTGAAAATTGATATTTATCATATCTGTATTTTTAGTTTAACCTAAAAAATATCCATAAACACGTTCAGACACTAAAACGCAGTGTGACGAAAACGTTTGCGAATTATAAACTTTTTCAAGGTTCGTAGTTATTTCTTTGGTATCATTGGCAATAATTAGAGGTTTATTTAATAAATAGTAATAACAATAATATGTAAATATAGGTATAACCGAGGGCAAAGTAGATAATCTCAAATTTGCCAAAGAAATTCTGAAATTCTGTAATCTACAAGTAGAGGTAGATAATCTACAATAAGTAGATGAAGAGCCGTCTGCCGAATCAACATCAACTGAAAAACAAAATAAAACATAAAATGTATTATAAATCACAATTAAAAAACAAAAAATCGGAATTTGGACTTGAGCCAATAAAACTCTTTTATTCTTGGTCAACGTTTCGCGTATTTATTTCACTCTTCATCAGGACATAAATATTATGTTTTCTGGTCGAAAAATTCTCTTTTTAAGAACATGTCAAACTACTTATAATTACATACAATCGCTAAGCATAAAAAGTCTACACATTAAAACTAGGTAAATACAAATTCATTCACTATTTGTAATAAATTTGTGAAGTGTTTTAAAAAAAGCGATTGATTTATTGTATATTTCTCTAGTTTAAATGTGCAGATTTTTTATGCTTGGCGATTGTATGCATCATTTTATAAGTAAGTACATGTTCTTAACAAGAGAATTTTTAGACAATAAACCTCACACCCAATCCCTGATAAAGAGTTAAATAAATACTGGAAACGTTGACCAAGAATAAAAGAGTTTTATTGCCCAAAGTCAAAATCCCGATATTATGTTTTTTAATTAGGTTTGGTGGACGAGACGAGAATGATTGATATAAATCATAATGTTACAAAAAGCATCAATTTTATATAGTTAGTACTTGTTTACAATGAACATAAGGCATGAGAAATACATAAGACGTAAAATTTATATTAAGCATAATTTTAATACATAAAGTAGAAACCATTACAACACAATTGCATTAAATTGGAATGATTTTAATTTTGTGTATTAAAATTACGCTTTATGTAAATTTGACGTCTTACGTATTTTTATGTCTTACGTTCATTGTAAACAAGCACTTGAGGAATCGGTCTTTTTAATCTACAAACCATCTACATTTAGGCACTGGGTGCAAAAATTGTCAGGGGCTTCCTAATAGCTTTTCACTGTACTACTCCTTTCTTACTATTGAACTTCCAAAGGGGAGGTGGAATCATGAATTTATAGCTTCGGAGCAAGGCTTTTTTTGGAGGGGGGGGGTAAAAATATCTAGCAACAAAATAGTTTAGATTACGTATTTAATAATAACAAGTTCATATTATGTGAATGCTAAGCTAAGAAAATAGGCACTGATTTTTTACTAGATAGGTTGGAGAGGGGAGGGTGGTCACTTACTGATCTGAATTTTCTTATAATACCGCACGTTATGAATTTTTGATACTGATTATTTTTTATAATAAATAATAATTATTATAATTATAATTAAATTATAATAACTTTTAATTTTTATGGTTAATAAAATGCTTTTCTAAATTGTTTACCACAATATGCAGGTTATATCATTAAACTTCAACAGATAGCTTTGGACTTAAAATTTCAATGTTTTCCAATCCCTGCTTCCCATACTTTCTCAAATTTGACCAATGATCACTAACTTGACTTTCAATTTCACAAAACAAAAGAATCACTTCCACAAACTAAATTTATTCGTTATTTTTAATTAATTTTCTTACAAAGTTTTCTTTTCTATCCAAATGTTCTCCAATTTATAGTACAAAATTTTATCGCCTCGGCCATAGGTGTATCAAATTTTAATACCATTATTCAATTTTACAAATTATACGAAAAAACACGACGAGAAACCTTGCAAATGTAATGCATATTGGGAATTTACATTAACCATGCGCCACTACGCGTCCATAATATTAACTACTCCGTTTAGTATACCCAAAATTTTATACGTGTATTTGTTAATTAATTGTGTGTTAGAATTTGAATTTTACCACTATTACAACGCAGTCGACTAGCTATATTAGTACAATACGCATTAATAACTTATGTGCAATATCGTGCTATACTAATTAGAACAGCCATTATGACGCGACGTTAGCGCCCTCATCGGTGATGTAAATTCCCAATAGCCATGTCAATTTGTAGGAATCCGAAGGTGTCTGAGAATGGCGTAATTATTATCATGTATACATATGAAACTAAGAATCCTCGTTCACTCACTCATTTATTAATCAGTGATTGGCTTACAACACACTAATCAAAGCGCTTAATTTCCTAAGTACTAAATTAAATCATTACCAAGATGAAAATCACAAAATTGTTGTTAGCCAGGAGCATCCACAATCTATTAAACATATTATAATCCCATCGAATTTCAATCGGGGATGTTGAATATGAAATCCCGTAGTAAAGACGCCAGGTACTGCAAAAACTTTTGCCGCAATTTGAAAGTGCTACAATATTTCATATGAAGCAGGTCACAACAATTACGACTTACACTTATGATAATAATCCTCCTCAGTGCGGCCTTTAGGCCGCACAATTTAGTAGTCACGTACAAGATAACAAAACTAAACACTTCGTTTGTTTTTGAAACGGTTTCGATACGCAACCAGATACGCCTTAAAAACATTTTTATGTTTTAATTTATTACGTACAAGATAGTTATACTGAACCTAAAACTGCCATAAATTTAATGCAAATGTTATGTAGAAATGTAGTATACACTTGTAAACTTGATCAAATTATAAGCACTGTAAATAAATCAAATTGTGAGCACTTTGGGTGCTCAAATCATAGGATTTGAACCCGTGAATATTGACATGAGAAGATAATACCGATAATACGTTAACCTTTCAGCCGTTCGTTCACTTTAAAACTTTTATCAATTGTGTTAAAGAATTTCTAGTTACTGTACAAAACATTCCAAACAATTAACCCATCGGCCTTGATGGAGCAAAACTAACAAAAAATGACCCAACGCAGTTTTATCCATCAATCTAGATGGAAAATTGACTGGATTGTAGCAAATTGAATCAATGGTGTTTCAATAACAGATGGATACCCCAAAGCGGAATGAAGAATCAAAAATAAACAATTTAAATCCCGAAGACTATGAGCGCGGCTGAACTAGGTTAACAAATTTTAAAATTTGACTCTTAAAAATCGAGCACTATACTTATTGTGCAGCATTCAGCTAATGAAATTTCCACGCGAAACTTTACAACATCCAAATTTTCTATATAAATTTGTTTTTGGTATTTTGTTTTGTTTTCAATGTATAATTTTTTTCTGTTCGGCTGACGCATAAATGGTTCATCTAATATCATTTAATCCGGCTGGAAGGACCAAGTGGTGTTTTGCATTTGTACGATTTGTTCTGGTTTTGTAATAACCGCGTTGTATGAAAAACAGGTAAGTAGTTCAGGTAAATTTGGTTTTGTTTAAAATTTAGATAAGGTTCGTTGTTAACTACTTGAAAAACTCGATATTTCTGGAAAACTTTCCAAGTTCGAACGTTACAAGTTAATATCGAAGTAATCGACATTAACTAATCGTAAAGAAGAGCGAGTGATTTTTATGTTACCCAAACGTTACATTACAAAAACGATTTTGCTAATATTACCGATCGAGCTTTATTTAATAAATTCGTTATCACCAACTTTCTAATATTAACTGTGGAAACTTTGGGAAACCAAATTATGTTATATCCTGATTTTGCCTTAGCGAGTTTGAACTTGGACATCTTTAGATGGATGACTGTCATGCAACTATTACATTATCGTGTACTGCAAGTTGCATAATAATTTGTTGGTTTTTTTGTATTTCGCGTAATATTAACATTTGTAAAATTACTCTCCACGTTTCTTTTGGTTTTAAAATTTAAAAATAGATTTTTTCAAGTATACCAAGTTTTGGTAGAACTGGTGATCTTTGTAAATGCATTTGAGCTCTAATAATCTATATTTTATATTGTTAGAGCTGAAGAGGTGCAATTGAGAGTACCGGAGCATAGTTACTACTTGTGACTGGGTTTTTAATACCTACTTCCAGATTATTGTAAGTTTGGATTTAGATTGTTAAGTACCGAGTTGTAGGGAACAAACGTTGCGGAATGAGATCTTTGTTTGGCTAGGTTCACAATGGACTAGAAAAGAGTAACATCAAACATCCTACAATCTAAATTAAATGCTAGTATAATTATTCATGAGAATTTATAAATTTTTAAAATTTAAAATGCATGTAATTTTCAAGAACAAACCCCACACTTGCAATAACATAAAATAAACATCCGTCTGGCGGATATTCATGCAACTTTAGTATTGTTTTGTGGATTATAGATATCGTGCATTGTCTTTTCTAAATAAAATTTATGTATATGAAACACGACATAATGTTCTTAATTTTGGCGTTCAAGTTGTGTAAGTTTTGGAAACTTTTATTAAATTTCGTCAAGTAATTTTGTCAACAAACTATTCTAGAATATTTTAAAAGTTAAAGGTAAGATAAATCAGGAAATTCTTTTACTTAATTTAAATTACTTACAATTTGATCACGATGCACTCTCTTCCAAATAAGTTAAATTGTCCGATACAAATTGTGGCACAATCAAGCAACTTCGTAATTCAAACACAATTCGTAGTCGACGTTTTGGTATTACTGGATTTTTCTAGAATTTGTTTTTTACGTGTTACGTGAATTATTACAGACAATTAAATTATTTTCATTTTAGTTTTGCTACCGTTCCATCTTAATTAGCGTAGGTCGGTCAATCTACTCGCTATTTATCAATGTCGAACGTAGTATAACACATTATTATATTTGTAAAAAAACTGCAAAATTTATATCTAGATTTATTATAACACAATAATCGTTCCTAATTATTGTTGCTGTATACATAATAATTATTATTTATGCTAGGTCAGTCAAATTAGACAGGCGGATTTTAACGCTGAAGTCGAACTTAATTCCAGACTCGAATAGATAGAAAAATTAATTGTTATTGAAAAAATTATTAACTCTCTCAACAACATTAAGCCTCCAATTTAAATTTAATTCAAATAAAGTCAGACTTTACACGAAATATGATGAGATAGATTTTACAGGAAATGAAATTTCCAACAAAATGATGCTTAGTTTTTTGTTCAACGGTAAATAGTTCTCGATTCTAGAGATATTCAAAATTTAACGAGCGTCTTCGTGACAAAAATTTTATTTTTAACAATGAATGGCGTCCTATTACCAATAAATTCTAGGCAGAAACTTTTTTCTGGATTCCAGAAAGATTTCTTGTTTCACGATGAATTTTTTTTAGGTTTTCCTAAACATATCCATCATATCCATCATATTTTATCTACGAGGGCAGATTATTACGTCTTTAAAATAAGAAAGCAATTTTTCGACATAGTCTCTATTTAGGCCGACACACTTAATCCAACGTCATTTAAATTTTTTGATACCATCATCAGTATGATAGGATTTATCAAACTCTTCATTTGACCTAAATCATTTTCCTTAGAGCCATTTATTCAAGATACGAAACAAGAAGAAGTCTTTAAGAGCCAATTCTGTAGAATATGGTGGATGTGGAACCAATTCGTAACGCAATTCGTGCAGTTTTGCCATTGCAATTTTTGCAAAAGAAGTTTCAAATGAGGTCGATTTCCTTGATTGCAGCATTCAATTTGGTTTCATTTGGTTTCTTTGGAGCATTTCCACTAGATTCAACCCATTGTTTGGTATGTTCTTTCATTTCTGGAGTATAGTAGTGAATCCATGTTGCGAGTGACGCTGAAATACTACCTAAAGGTAAGGTCAGACTAGGCTACTTTTGCTGCGCGCAGCAAAAGTAGCTGTGTGTGAACACCACTGCAACCGATAAAAGTGCACACTGCTGCACATGTGGTATACTGCGCACGCTGTTAAAAGCAGCTTAGTGCGAGTGCAAATTTTGTATGTTGCATTCGCAGTAAAAAATCTTCATTTGGTTTAATATTTTGCTACGAGTAGCGGTGCAGCTTTTATCACATTTAAATAAAATATAATTTTTTATTTTTGTATGCACCCTCCGATGTTGCTCGTAGGTTTTATCTTTGATTAAATCATCAATTTTTCCTGACCAATCCATTTTATTTTGATTTTATTTGTTAATTTCATTCATAAAACTGCACGTGTGGTGTACTGCGTACGCTGTTAAAAGAAGTTTAGTGTGAGTGCAAATTTTATGTGTTGCATTCGCAACTGTAATTAAGTTGCCTACTGTAAGTTGATACCTAACTGATAAGCTGCTCCGGGGAATGTCCTGGGTGACATCATGCGCTGAGTAAACGTAATTCAGTAAATGCACCTGACAAACCTTATTCTATCGCAGTAAAAAAATATTCATTTGGTTTAATATTTTGCTGCGAGTAGCTGTGCAGCTTTTTAATTTACAATGCCTCCCAGTAAGTGGGAAACCGAACGGACAAAAAGTGTTTGTTGGCGCCACGAAGCGAAAATAGCTCCAAATCGAACGCGGTCTATATATAATCAAATACGAATACGCTATATCTATAATCAAATATATAATCTATAATTATAAATAATATAATTATAATATTATATAATCAAATAACACACACAATTTTTGTTGTTTCAAACGACCGCACAATACTCACGAATAGGGGTGCGCATATAATCGATTAATCGTCACCGTAATTCGAATAATGGATTATTTCATAATCGATTATGATAATTTATAATAATCGATTAATCGATTATAGAAATAATCGATTGTGAAAATAAACCTGCAATTACAAATTTTACAAACATGCTTGCTAAGAAATTTTTTTCTTGCTTCTTGGCAGAAATGTGTACATACATTAAGAAAATTGTTTGCTGACAAACACGTTTCCAACACGTGATATTTATCTCTTGAACGCGATGTTTGCAAAATCTTACTACATTCTTCGACTGAAAGTAATCGCTCCGAGATTTTTATATCCTGGTTTTTAATTTATTTTTGACCTTATTAAAAATTAGAAAAATATAAAAAATTCATGTATTAAAAAATTAAAGTATTAAATCAATAAATTATTCTTAATGAATTTTTTTTGGAGAAATGCATGGTTTCGATAATAGTTAATGTAGTGCAAAAAATGACAGAGTTCATAATCGACTATGAGTTCATAATCGATTATTTTTAATAATCGATTAATCGAAAAAAATCGATTATTTTTTATAATCGATAATCGATTATGAAATTTCATAATCGCGCACCCCTACTCACGAATAATTATTAGCTATAAAGTACTTTAGCGGTTGCAGTCGTTGCAATTTTTGCAGCCGAAGGAAAAGCAGCTATGTGTGAGCATTTGTTAGTAGGTTTGTATCTTTTGACGCAGCTTTTGCAGCCGTAGTTGCAAAAGCTGCGTGCTGCAGGCTACTTTGACTCTGTGTGTGAGCCTGACATGCAGCTTTTGCAGCCAGAGTAAAAAGCGTGCGCAGCAAAAGTAGCCTAGTCTGACCTTACCTTAACACTGCTTTGAAATGTTCATACGGTTGCGGTACCCATCTTGCTGACAAATTTTTCATATGCACTTCTTCATGCATGATATCCCAAACGCTTTTATTCGTTACTCCACGTATGCCAACTACATCACGCAATTTTACTCTTTGATCATTTTATACGATACGATTTTTTAACCAATTTCTGGTGTAACAACATATTTTGGCCGTTCTACTCTTTGTTCTCACTTGTGCTGATACGACTACATTTAAATTCATTATTCCAATTATATATGGTTGCAATGGATAGAGCAGACTCGTCAAAAACTGCAATCATGTCTGCAATAATTTCCGAAGGTGTTCAGCCTTTCAAATACAAGTATTTGATCAGCGTAAGATTCTCGTTGTTCTCGTTCATTTACCGTTGTCAGTTTGGGATAACTTTAGCACAAGTTTGGAGAACAGCGCATTTTTAACCTTTTTTTTTAGCCCTGCTAACATCCTATCGACCCTAACAGCAGATATCATAATGATAAGCTATTTGTTTGTGCGACTTTTATTTTGATTAATAATATACTATAATTTGGGTTAAATGTCTTGAAATTATTTTTGTTTGTGGCTTTGTAATTTTTGCACAGAATTGATAAGGGTATTTATCTCCTGTACGCCACATATGGGGGTCTGCGTGTAATTTTAATGTTTGATAAATGCTCATCTGAATATTTTGAAAGAGACAAGTCCGAAATTGTGCAAGATTTGTAACCATTGGCTTTGGTAAATTTATTAAACCTGATCAGAGGCGAATCGATATTGTTTTGTTGTTCATGGTAATTGAGCCATTCCTTTTGTTTGTTGTCTTTATGAACGACATTTTCGTAGTTTCTCCGGTGCTAAACAGTAAACAAGGTTATTATAAATTATAAACTACGTAGTCCTCGCACTACCATCTATTTCGGTTTGCTCTTCGGAGCGCTTCTCTTAGGCGTTTTTCTTGCATGTATCTAGTAAAATATTGACTTTCATGTCTAAAAATAGTTATTATTAAAATGAAAGATTATTATTACTACATGGTCGACAAAAACGAATTAAAAAACTTTCTGTAATGACTACAATAATAGTGGTCGAGATAATGTACTGCGAACTTCAGGTGCGTCCAAATCATTGTCAAAAAGAAGAGAATTGATGAGAATGCACAAGAAAAGGTTGTATCAATAATTTATGCGATAATACCTAATGCGATAATTTCGGAAATTAACCTATGATCAATGTTGTTCTTTGAATAAATTACCTTCGCCGTATTTTCATATTGGAAATTTGAATACAAGAGAAAATTGACGAGAATGCGAAAATAAAGGTTGTACAACTTGTCCCGTGTACAAATAAATTACTCGCGCCGTATTTTATAAGGGAAATTTGGATTCAAGAATTTGGTGACTTTATTCTCTAATTAGGATTTTTCTTTTTATAATACGTTGTTCAAATTTTTGAAACTTCAGCAGTCTACAGCGCATTCCATCAAAAATCATATCTGAATTATTTTGTCAATTTGTATTTTCGACCGTTTTCGACAATGCTGACTTTAACGTGTTAACTATTAATGGTTTAAATGCCTTTCACAGTTTGGAAAAAATTGAATGTGTCTCACCTGCAAGAAATCAGAGAAAATTATCTAAATCCTCATGTGCGAAAGAAATTTTTGTTATTTAATTATCGATATTTGAAGATTTCCCAGGAACTGCTTAGAATAGTTACACAATTGCAGCGTCTATTAATTACGTAAGGTTTGGGGCGATCTTACTAATCCTTAACGTATTCAAAATGTTCCTTACGTGAGCTGTTTTAAATAAATATGTCAATTTAAATTAGTTTATATCCGGTTTTTGAAATTACTTTTGCACATAAGAAGTTAATACCGCATCTAATAAAAATAAATATGAAAGGGGGCCAACAATATCCAAAATTATCCATACGTAAGGAAGGGGGGATGTTACATTTTTTTACGTAATATTAAATGGTGGGGGATTACAAATTTAAAAAACGTCGTTAGGTAATTAATGGGCGCTCTCTTAAGCAATACAGGGTTAAATAGTAAACCGGGCATTGAAACGGCGGCATCGTAACGTCTCAAAGCGTTAAAAGCTGATGAAAATAAGTAAAATATAGTTTAGATCCTTCTTCGGTAAGGGCCTTCAGTAGTTTGATATTTCATCTTAGAATTAAATAAAATATTTAAAATTTGATTAAGATCCCTAAAACATCGATCTTTAGATATTAATATAATATGTACCTAAGTAATGACTTGCAATAAACCTCGTAACTACTTACTTAGTAAAACTTTATATTCGACATAAACGTTAAAAAATACGGACACGTTTCATGCATGTAATATGTTAGACGCATGTCAGGATGTTGCAGGTTTGTAAACGATAGGTCGATTTTCACGGAGCATAGACAATATCCTAGACGAGATTTTCTTCTAAACCTTCAGTCAATTCACATATTTTGCAAGCATCTCTCGCTTTTCGACACATTTCTAGACGAAAATTATAGACACTGTATTTAAATTAAATTATTAATAAAATAATTACCGTATATTCCAAAATTACTTATCTACCATTTGGTATGCTTTTTATCGTAACACTATTTCAATTTTCCCCGGGTTACGTATCTCTTTAA
Source organism: Podabrus alpinus (assembly GCA_932274525.1). NCBI lineage: Eukaryota > Metazoa > Arthropoda > Insecta > Coleoptera > Cantharidae > Podabrus > Podabrus alpinus. The sequence continues at coordinate 29,002,580 of OW026451.1, forward strand.
ACATTTATTTCTAACTTCATGTAAGTGAATATCGCCGATGCACTTAATGATATTATTGTAAATTTAGGAGATTGAAAGCAAGTAGCACTTAGAGGTTTAGGAATAAAAGGAATATGTCATAACCAGACGAGTTCACGTACCATGCAGTAATGAGTTCCCGAATGATTCGAATGCATTTCTGGTATTTTGAAATACGAGCAACATTAAATATGTACGTGAGTCCTAAATGAATTTGTCGATTTAGATCAAAATCAAATAATGTTAAGACTTGAAGTTTAAATTTCAAATCCAATCTATAAGCAGTTGATAAAATGTTATTGGGTATATAGTACAGGAAAACCTTTGATCTCCATGAAGATGCGCCTCAAGTTCTTTCATTTTGTTCTGCAGTTAAGCGGTAGTAGCGTTACTTGTATTAGTGACTGTAATCAGATAATATGCACATTGATGCGAACATTCCATATTCATTGCAGAAAGTAGCAGAAACTTGAATTAAATGAAATCGTCTAATTTTTGTCATTTTTATTACATAAAGCATTTATTTATGATACTGCAAAGTTTTCTATATTTGATTTAGCTTTGGCAATACAAAATTGTACGATTGACTGCTTAACTTTTTTAGAATTTCTTTTAACTGGCATTAACTTTAAACGGCACGCAATCGAACTACTGCTGCTTCCTTCTTTTAGCATAATTAAAAATTGCTACTACTCAAAAGTAATGACAAACACGAAAGTGGTTTTTAATTTTTTGTATAAAACTTCGTTAAATATAATAAAATAACTGCAATGCAGTAGACAGTTACAAAATTTAACTTTTTATTAAGAAACATAATACTTATGGGCGATTGTATCATTTTAAATGTTCTTCGTTTAAATTTGCATTTAGGAATAAAAATTATACCATGGCTACTGTTTACTAATTATGAAATTTTTGCTAAATAATTATACACTTTTTCATTAAACAAGAAGTATAACAGTTTCACCACACCATTCCAAACAACCACGAAAACCATTAAAACAGTGAATGTTAAATAATAAAAACTGAGTAAGTCCTTTTGGAAATTGTCTATCATTTACATAGCAATAGTAGTTCTACTTTTTGAATGAAAGAATGAATGAAGGTGGTTGGGTCACCCTAGTACCTAAATGAGAAAAGTTATGAGCGAACTAGGGCTCCCTTTTTGGATTAAGTTGATTACTAAGCAGATTAAGTTATCTGACATACACACAGTCAGTATTTCGTGATGTACGTATTTCATTCGACCTAGTGAATGCATATACGTACTAGGTGCTACTACAAACAGTCACGCAATCGATATCTTTAGTCGATGGTGAGGAATTTTACTTGTATGGCATTTAAACTGTTCATAAAAGCTTTGTTTTTCAGTAACAGGGAGCTTAAAAAGATTATTGCATTAAATTTTTAAATAATGGCGTTAGTCTCGTTACACGTGTGCATCATATTCAGCTAACGCTTTGGAGGATAAAAATTTTAGTTTACATAACGACTTCAGTTAAATCTTGCAGCTTTATCAAATTGCTATGTTTTATGTTACAAGTCTTAAAATTTAGCAAAATTGAGATGCTTTTTTCATGTTTTTATAAGAAAATGGATTTTATATCTAGTCTGATCCTCCATTATGACTAAATTTAAGAACAGTGCGTGTAGCATGACTCGTAACCCTTTATTTATTGTGTCGTTTACATGGAGTCTTTGTAAGCTAGATATATTGTGGAATCACACAAAAGTGTAGTTTTATGTAAGAGGTTTCCTATTCACAATAATTTATTTTATAGTGGAATAGTTTTATATATCGTTGTATAATATTACCGGATTAACAGGTACAATTTTGAGTTAAAGGAAAAATAGATTTTTTTTTAAATTTTCACCTAACACCTGGCATTCATTGCCATTGAAATTTGTAATAAATTGGTTGAAAAATTACCGAGGAGGTGGTTCTGTTAACAACATATTTTTCATTGTTGGATAAAATTGAAAAAGTTTGTTTATTAAGATTTCTATTTTGTAGCACCAGTTTAAATTTCTTGTGCTTTGTATATGCTTACATATTGAAATACAATGCCAAATTTTTAATTTATTTTTTATTTATTGCGTTGGCAATTTAATTAATTTTTTTTCCTTTCAGGTAAGATAAACACACCTAATTATTTTGCAACCAGTTTACCAGCTCCTTAATGTAAGTACCTACTCGTATATTATATTATTTATGAAAAACCAGTGTTATTCAACCTTTGTTCCTGAAATAAACTTTTTGCGTATCTGAAACGAAATGAAATACAAAAATATTAACTGAAATTTATTAATATTTACAAAGGTCGTAATAATTATCAATAATCTTCAAACTGTTGTTGAAATTAAAAAAATTCCTGAGGAATATTCTCGATATCAAGTGGTTGGGTTTTCATTTTTGAAAACAAGATAAAACGTGATACTTGAATTTCTTGGACGTGCAATATCTACTTGAAAAAACCCAATATAATCCAATCAGGGTTTGATATTATCTGGTAAAATCCTGAGGACTCCTAAATAGAACTCCAAACTTTTGACTACTAAAAATTACCTGCACTATTCGCAAAACCTTTTACGAATTGTTATTTAATTTTCAGATGCAGAATTTCATTTATTAAATCAAGGACTTTTGAAATATTTTTGAGAAATGTTCATTCGATCGACCTTGTATTCTTAAATCTTCATGAAAACGATATTGTGTACTGACGTGGTGCAAACCTTGATTATTTGTAAAAAAAATGAAAATGTTGCTTGTTAAATCATTTAAATCATCGTGTATATTTTTATACGCTGTAGCTAAATTTCAGATCGTATTAGCACTTTTCGATATTGACCATCGAAAGGAAATCTTACACCACTTTAAATCATAATCCAATGAACTAAAGATATTATGTTAGCAAGTTTCAGAATGACTTTGAACCAAATGTATCTTAGAAAATCCACCAAAACTGTTTGAAAATATTAGCAGAAAAAATGTGGAAGCAAGAAGTGCAGGTTGATAGTAAATTGAAAACAACACATAAGAAATAAATAAAAACAAATTTATTAACAAAATGACTACTTTTGTGAAGGTTGAGTATTAATCGACGATTAATATGCCCTTACAGAATACCTATTACGGTGAAATTCAACAAAATGGTAAAAATAGCAAATGGGATAGAAATATCAAAAATTAAAGCTAAGCAAATGCAACCTGAAATTATTACAATCACCCGTACGTTAAACTACGATTGCAATATGGTCGGATACAGCATAAGCTTGCTACATAGCATGAAGATAGGGTAGAAATAGGCAACTGTAATGAAGAAACTAGACAAGAAAACGACTAGGAGAAGGTAAGAACTTCAACTCAAGGCGAAAGTCAAAACACCGAAGTATTCGAAGGAACTCAAACTTTAAGAAGATCTACAAGAGTTGGAAAAGTTCCAGTTGGATGGCATTATTAAGGGGGGGGGGGCATTTACATTTGCACTACAAGTAATTACTCCCTGAGTATGCTCTGAGTAGATGAGGTTGATGTGGTACTACTCGTAACTATACATATTTATCTTTGCTATAGGGTATAAGAGTAACTTTTACAATAATAAATGCATAATTTAACATTATATTTGAACTGTACGATATTTCAACATAAGTTTCAACCCTCCAAGGCACACGACAATTTTTAAATTAGTTTTAAATTATTATAATCTGTTTTGGTTCAGAAAATATGTAATTTAATTATTTTAGAATTTTATCAAGATCAAATATTATATCAAGATTAAAGTATTATGTATTGATAATTATTATTGAAAATTTTTAAAAATTGTAACACGCGTAATCAAGTGCTCGTAATGAAAGACTTTCCATCACAATTTTCAAAAGTAGTTTGCATGCATATTCATGAAACATCTTCATAATCCTTTCAGGATACCATTAATTACTGTTTATAAATAAGTAGATGTGGTTATTATATTTAATGTATTTATTAGCGAAAATAAGATAAGGATTTTCTTAACACAATAATAATTCTCATCAATTAGGCTTAAAATATTACAAAGATGATTCTGGATGGATTTCATTAAAAGTCAAAAAAATGTTACAAAAATTACGCTTTTAGTTAATTCACTTTATTGATGAATGCAAAACATCCATTAGAAAGTAGTTTTCCTAAGTTTGTTCGTATTGTTAATTCAACAAAATGTAAATTAGTTCAAAATTTTGTTCTACATCCATCATCTATTAATTTTAGTTTTATAATTGGGGGTTAAATCAATTTAGAACATGATCACGCGACTTAGAGAACCGTTATGAATAATTAATCAAAATTAAATGGTGAAATATCTTCTTGCTAAAACCTCTTGCTTAGTTTTCGTACAAGAAGTAGGTTATTTCAAAATTGACAACTATAACTAATAAGGTTTTAATTTTAGAAAACTCACGTCTTAAAAGTTATGAAAATCTATAAATTTAGCTTTTATGTTCTTTGAAGTTAGTAGTTAAAAAATGGAATATAATTTGTACAACTGTCGGATGATCATCACAAAGTATAAAATGGCCATCCGAGCATTATTTCCTGTTGAACTCCCATGAAAATTAAATATGTCTAACATGACTTACAGTGCAACTGATGCATATTTATTTCAAGCTTAGAGAGCTTACAGAAATTTCTACTACGGATTTGACAGATCTATTTAAATATTCTGAACTAAGTACAAATGAAGAAAAATGCGAACCAAATGTGGTTTTTTCACAACATAACATGGGGATTACTATTATTTATCAGATGATTTTAATTGAAAATAGCTTATCCATATGATAATGCTGATAAAAGCGACGTTCAACGTCAGTCTGTATTACTATAGTAATACGCAGTAGTCAACTTATTTAAGAAAGCCTGTCAGAAAAGACAAACAGTGCAAAATAAATGGGTTAATTTACCTGCAAACTACCGGTTCAAGTCCCCTAAATCTGAATAGTTAAATGGGGAAATATTCTACTTCCATTTGCAGCTTTGAGCTTCATAAAATACAGAAATAAAATCACAGAGCTCGCCTAATCAGCTCGAATTCATTCCATTAAGTGACTTGACACAAACCTGAAAATGTCAAAAGCAACGTTTGATTTCTGAAATGAAAGTACAACTTTATAAATTATTATAACGTGAAAGAGATGTTAAAAATTTAAGAACGTTACAAAGTAGTAACTACTTCATTTCAATTGTAGGTATATCTAAATAGCACAGAAAATTTTGAAGAAATCTAATTTAAATTTTGAAAAACTGAAAAACAATTATTTTCGGTTCGGTGCAATTTTAATACGTGCTAATATAAAACAATTTTTAAAACTTATTTTATTATTTAATCAAAATATTTTACAAATAAAGGACTTTGATTTTAATATAAATCAATATTAATAAATTCAGATTAATGCTAATAATTTTATTCTAATATTCGTAAAATTTATTGTATTTAATTAAAATATCGAAAATTGAAATTTGGTTAGCAAACAGTTAAATTATAAATCGTTGAATTAATTTGACATAAGATCATATTGTGCTTGTTGTTAATATTTGCGACAAAAAGATCTTGAAATTCAAATGTCACCGGAAAGTTTATAATCGACCACAGTGTTGTACCGCATCACAAATGTCGAGAAAACTCTAGTGTGTCCGAATGGAAAACGAAACAAAAAATCTTCTGAACTAAGTTTTATCTTAATACTTGCCCGATTTTCTTAGAAAACCACCAACTTACTGCACAGTTGCTTTAAAAAACATTTTAATTTATTGCATATTCACTCTTGACCAATTACCATTAAGAATAGTTTTGACCAATAAACCTTCGTTAAATTCATCAAAATAAATTCCGCTCACATACTGGTGAAATCATTTCTGATTTTTTTATTACATTTTTGGTAATAGGGGCTTTGGTGCTTGTTTATAAAGCAATATTGAAATATTTTATTTTAGTTCGATTATAAATTTTGTCGGATTCTTTGATTTTAACTTAATTTATCCATCAGTTTTTATCAGGTCTTATTTAATGCTTTAACGTTAAACTAATGCATTTTCAATGTAGATCTAAAGCTCTTTACTGAGTACATCTCTTTGTATTTTACTGCTTAGAGCAAAATCTGAAGTATTATTGCATAACAGTTTAATACCTTCCAATACTGTTTTTAATAATCATTTTTCTCCCACTGTTAATATTTGTTACTTTTATTGTGGTATTGATTGAAATTTTAATTACTTTGTGCTGTCACTCATGCTTAGATTGAGCAACGCCCACATTAATAACTTGTACAGAGATTTTTCAAATTATTTTGAATTTTAATTTGAAAAGCTGTGACGATTTTATTGTATGAAGTTCATTAAATTTTAATAACATCATTAGTCTTGTACCTGCACTTTGAGTTTGTTTTTAAATTAAGATTTATTTGTATAGCTGAATAGATGCAATCAGGTATGTAAATTTGCATCGTGCAATTTTATTTCTATTTAAACTAATGAAGTGTGTAATAATTATAGAATATTTATTTTAAAAAATTAGTCACTCGATAGTTTTAAATCCTGATTCCAGTAGGAAGGAAAGATAGTTTTTAATACAGTTTAAATTTTATATTAACGAAGATTATGAATAGCTGCTTTTATTTAAATAAATTGCTGCATTATTTACATTAATTTACTAATAACAACGAAATTTACATTTTGCATAAGGTTTGTTTATTTTACAAGCTAAATCAGATTTATTCATTGTACTATTATAATATATTATTTATTAGTTTTGACTATTTTTGAAATATTTAAAAATGCATAGCAGGTAAAAGCTCTAAAAATATGCCAACAAAATATTAATTCATTATATTAAGTTAATTATTGTGATAAAAACTATATTAAACTATATTTCCTTCAAATAATATACTAGCTTGCTATTTGTTTATAAATCGAGGGGATTTTTGGTGCTCCCTTTTTGTGGATGACAAATTGGTGAAGAATTATCTATGGTAGTATAAATCTGACCATTATCATTACTTTAATGCCCCCATTTATAGAGGGCTTGAAACGTACCAGTTTGTTAGTCGTCTATGTTAGTGTAAGTGACCGTTTCCTTTCTAATATTGCAAACGTATAAAAATAAAATTTTTTTATAAACTATACATCCTGAATCAGTTGCACCGATTGTACAATAGAAGGAAACTTTTTTGATTTTCACAATAATGCAAATAATTATACTATTTTTCAATTTTCACTAATAAACTTCCATCTAACGTTACGATCTGAAAGTAATATTTATGAAATCATTATAGTAGTACTACGGTTTAATTTAAATAGATTTAGACCGCTGCTGTAATCTATATTTTCTCTGTAAAATTTTTCATTTAAAATGAGACGCAATGGGTTGAAAAGTGAAAAAGAAATCACTACATGATTTATTTTGATTTGTTGGATAAACACAACACACTTGAAAGTTTTGACCATTTCAGCATTATACATTTTCACTGTAATAGAAAAGAACAATTTAGTGAAACATCGCATCGGTTGTAAGGTTAAAATTTGGCTTGCTGTAAGGACAATTCTATTAATAAATTTGTCGTTCCCATTCTTTTATAGTTGGGCAGCTATGCAAACTATTATTATTACCAGCCATCATCGATATCCACGTGGCACTTATTGTGGTATTTTTTCTATTTACAATATTTATGAGCGCCGCTTTTCGAGTTTTATTTCATAATTTGGGTTTACTAATAGCACTAAAAATTATTGCGAATCGAACGTATTACTCAATTAATAGGCGTTAATATATCACAATATCTTTATTTTGTGTTGTAAGAGAGTTACAATGAAGGATTCTCATTTTTAAAAGTCTCAATGGATTCCGAAAGTAGTAATCATTCTTGTACGAGGAAAAATGGCTTTTCCTGTTGCACTTAACAACTTTTTAAATGATTAATTAAGGAATTTTTTAACTTTGTGGAAGTAAACTATTTACAACAATTTGTAAGTTTTCATTCAGCATAATTTCACCAGTCCTGAAAATACGGCCATTGTGAATGCATTTAAAAAATGTTAATAATGAAAGGAATTTTGGCAAACTTTGACGTGACCTTGTGTAGGCACCTTTACAATCGATGCATCGATATCTACTATCACGATACCTTCAACTAATAATTTGATAAAATTAATGTTTTACACGCATTATTATTTACAAGTTTTTATGAAATTATTTAATTTTGTAGTTCTAGAAACTTATTGCGTGCAGAAGCAGTTTTTTTTGTTTTATTTACACTGAGAATGTTTTGTAATCTTGAGAAATATTCTTCCAACACATTATTTACCACGTTTAGAACAAATTTTCTCAGCTGTTGTAGGTAACAGTAAAATATTTATTTTTGCAATTATTGCTCATTTTTAAAATTAAGAGTATCGCAGTAATGTTTTTATGTTGTAACCAAAGGAAAGCGAAAGCTTTTTTCTTTTGGCTGAGTTATAAAAGGTGAAATATTTTAAACGACATTTGTTACTAATGGATTAAAAGTAACTTTTAGAATAATTAGACCAGCTTTTACTTTTTGCATATTTTTTGCGCCGGTTTTCAGTTTTTATAACCGTCCGTCCATTTGTCAATAATAATTATGCGCGCGGGTTTCTATTTTAAGTGCAAATTTTTATTTCCGCAAAATAATATACTCTAAATATTTAAATCGATAGTATATTTGCATACCTTAATTAGGACAATTAAAAGTTGTCAAAGCAAATAATTGAGCATATTATAACTTTATAATGAAGGCAAATATTAGAGGAAGAGGTGCGAACATGAAAATTTTGTATTTCCAAATTTCTCGAAAAGAAAATTAAGTCAAAGAACCAGCACTTTGAAGATAAAATACTTTGGAAGTCTTGAAATTAAAATAACTTTTTAATTTACAGATAAAATGTTTAGTTACATTATTTGTAAAATTCGCTAACATTAAAAAAAATTATCTACTAATAAATAAATAAAATTTCGGGGTAGATTACTGTCGTCTTTATAAATTTTTATATTAATCATTATTATTGTTACTATAAATTCTTATAGTCAAAATTCACATCTGCTGAAAATTGATCCACGAGGAGTGGATTTTTAGAAAATCAGATCAGCTTTTCAGAAGATACCAAATCACCGACAGTGATGGTGGTAAAACAAATATTCGGGTCGATGATTTTTCCACTACGTACAAAAGTAACAAATATGTTCGTGGCGTATTGAAACATGCAAGAACGTAAGAAGGGTATTAGGTTATCAAGTCAAACTGAAGTATACTGCACTCGAGATCTCAACTGAAACCTTCCTTCCGGGATACAATAATCTACTATGTTTGTGCTGTAGATGTTAAAATAAATTTACTTTCAATCACCGTGGTTACCAAGTATGTTTAATTTCCCTGCAAAAAAGTGAAAAAATTTTCAAATAGGAAAGTTAATTTTGCTCCGCCTTTTAATACGTTATTGAAAGGAAACTTTTGCGAAGTGCTTTAAATTTTATCCAAGATCTGTCTCGGTATTTGAATTCCCGGCTAGATCACCGTCAAGAGTTGCATATAACGTAATTACTTTGTATCATTTCTTGTATTCGATTACCTTACAATATAACTAGAGGGTTCGATTCGATATATTGGAATACTGTTATAACTTTGATATTCGCAACCTTATTTCACTATCTTTCTTTACTTTTCCTTGACATTTGTACATTTGAATCGCGAGTTTTGTTTTATTTTCAAGTTTTCAATCAGCATAACCATTAAAAAGTTTTCCAGGTTTTCTCTATTTTTATACTTTCCATTAAGGTGCTAATGTTAGTATTATGTTATGTTTTTGTATACTAATTTACGGTTTTGATGTATTCATGACATTTTTTGAATGAATAAATTTCAATAAATTACAAGCCATTCAATAATTACAAAGCAACGAGAAAAGTGTGTAAATTATATATTTTTCTCGAATTGACCTATAAAGAAAAAGATATAGCCTTTTAAAGGTGAGATTCAGTTCATACTATTTTCCAGCCGTCTATTTGATTAATTCGTTGTTAAATTTTGACGATGAAGAATTAATTTCCTCAAAACTTAGCTTGTTAAAAACGAAGGTATTTGTGTAATGATGGAAGAAACTCAAGTTTGATAAAAACCCTGGAAAGTTGTCGGAACTGAAGTTTATTTGCTGTAAATTGTTAATACTGAACTGGTTAGATTTTCCGTATGGCCGGTTGTACTAAATTAACCCGAACCGAATACTGAATACGGTATTTATAACCAAATCATATGAACTAAAATTAGACATCGAATGTCCTGTATAATTATATAAATTTTGTAAATTTAAACAGTTATTAATTTTCTGAAGTGAGAAGTAAACGTAGGAAGCTTAATCAAGCAATAACTGAAAAATTTTACTTGAGAAACGAGCAACAAAGCAAACCAATGAAGAATATTAAGTAACGAGCCAAGTTTATTCGTGAAATAAATAGGGCGAGTTGAAATTTGATGAACTTTCCGAATCCCTGAAAAATCACTTCTTGTGTGTATAACTTTTTTTGTTTCGTGTACCTATAGAAACGTATAAACTAATGCATTACAGTAATAAGGGTAATAAGTACTCGCAACGTTTACTATTTACAAATTTAATGGACATACGAGCAAAATAAACAATGTGAATACAATTCTCATTACTATTATAAAGTTATCTTTGATAAAACTCGCTTTGCTGAAATACATAATATAACTACTACTATGTAACAAATAAATTTTGCAATGAAAATACAATGCTATAATATAATTTATGTTGGAAATTCAATTAGTCAAACTTAGTTTTCGCTATTTCGCAAAGTTTTCTCTTTAAAATGACCGAAACTACAGCACTGGCTTGGTATGATTGTTGGTTGAGTTACATGGTCAAAAATTGTGGACTGCGGAATTTATTAGCCCGACCCTTTGATGCACATCAACATTGATAAAACGTCGAGATCAAAACAGAAATTTAAAATAGTAACTTAATGATTACAAACCGTGCAACTATTCCGTAATCCTTCGAATAATCGTTTGGTTCGCCATTCGTTTCGCTGGTCTGTACGGGCCTTTATATGTTGTTGTTTAATCAATATAATTTATCTATTAAGCATCAATGATGTTTTTCGTACTATGCAATAATCTTCCATGCAATTGTCAAATAGGCAGAAGTAAAATTTTCAATTTGAAAAGTTATTTTGTAATTTTTGTCAAAGCAAACTTCTGTTTTTAATTTAATATCCAATCAAATTTTTATATAGAAAGAAACTATAAAATAATTTTAAAGTAAAAAAAAGGATAAAATCAACATAAATCGCTATGTTCATAAATGGTCTACATCTATACATCATTTTTAACGCTGTGGAGAGAATCGTAAAAATTACCACTAGTTGGGAGAACTGTAGAATCCATTTAAGTATATAGCAGCTCCCCCGACTATTGGTAATTTTTTGCTTTTGCTTTCATTTTGTTAATAACTAATTAGTCCGGTCAAATTAGACCAAAAAATAGGAGTGAGGTTGCAATAATTCGCAGCCAGCTGAAAATTTGTAGGATTGTTCAAAACACCATCATAAATGAAATCTAAAAAGTCCTCATCGATCCGACACCTGGAAAAAAATTTATTCGGGGTCAAAGGTCACTAAAACGGGTTTTTCGCGATTTTCAGCAAAACGGTAAGTTTTATCATAAAATTATCTCATTCAAAAATTGTAGATCAGATAATTATCTATAAAAAATGTCTAAATACTTTTTTTCCTAAGAGCCACCGTTTTTGAGATATAACGATTCGAAAAGTTGAAAGAGTTGTAATCGTCATAATATGGGGTCCGTTACTTTGGCGCCCCCCCGGATAATATTTTTACACCAAAAGCAAGCACTGGGATCCTTAGAGCTAGCACCCAAATATGAAAGCTAGCACCATTACAGTATTTTCACAAATCGACTTTGAAACCGGGGGGGGGCCAAAGTAACGCTAGCCCCCCCCGGTTAATATTTTAACCCATAAACCTAGCACTGGGATACTTAGAGCTAGCACCAGCTAGCACCCAAATATGAAAGCTGGCACCATTATAGTTTTTCCACAAATTCATTTTATTTATTTGCACCTAAATGACGATTATAACTCTTAGTCCGGTCAATTTAAACATCCGAGGTTGCAATAATTCGCAGCCAGCTGAAAATTGGTAGGATTGTTCAAAACACCATCATAAATGAAATCTAAAAAGTCCTCATCGATCCGACACCTGGAAAAAAATTTATTCGGGGTCAAAGGTCACTAAAACGGGGTTTTCGCGATATTCAGCAAAACGGTAAGTTTTATCATAAAATTATCCCATTCAAAAATTGTAGATCAGATAATTATCTATAAAAAATGTCTAAATACTTTTTTTCCTAAGAGCCACCGTTTTTGAGATATAACGATTCGAAAAGTTGAAAGAGTTGTAATCGTCATTTAGGTGCAAATAAATAAAATGAATTTGTGGAAAAACTATAATGGTGCCAGCTTTCATATTTGGGTGCTAGCTGGTGCTAGCTCTAAGGATCCCAGTGCTAGGTTTATGGGTAAAAATATTAACCGGGGGGGCTAGCGTTACTTTGGCCCCCCCCCGGTTTTAAAGTCGATTTGTGAAAAAACTGTAATGGTGCTAGCTTTCATATTTGGGTGCTAGCTCTAAGGATCCCAGTGCTTGCTTTTGGTGTAAAAATATTAACCGGGGGGGGCCAAAGTAACGGACCCCATATTATGACGATTACAACTCTTTCAACTTTTCGAATCGTTATATCTCAAAAACGGTGGCTCTTAGGAAAAAAAGTATTTAGACATTTTTTGTAGATAATTATCTGTTCTACAATTTTTGAATGAGATAATTTTATGATAAAACTTACCGTTTTGCTGAAAATCGCGAAAAACCCGTTTTAGTGACCTTTGACCCCGAATAAATTTTTTTCCAGGTGTCGGATCGATGAGGACTTTTTAGATTTCATTTATGATGGTGTTTTGAACAATCCTGCCAATTTTCAGCTGGCTGCGAATTATTGCAACCTCGAATGTTTAAATTGACCGGACTATAATGATGTAGAGCATTTATGAATATAACAATTTATTTTTCATTTCTTTTATTTTCAAAACATTTTTAGTTTTTTAAAGGTTAGATGTTAGAACTACATTTATTTTTTGTAGTATTTATAATTACAATTGTATATTAGGTTCATCAAATTACCTTGTTAGTACTCATGCTATAAACCTACAGGCCTTTTTGAAAAAATTAAATGTACGATATTCTGATATGTTTTTAAATATTTTTGCATTAAGAATTTTTTGTCGTTTTATTTGCAATTTTTACGTCAAATTTGACGTAACGTTAATGAAATTTTTGAAATAAATACATTCTTCACAATATATAAACAATATATCATTATTATAAATTGTTATTGAGCACTAATACAGTTACATAAAAAGTGTGTTTTACCGAAGTTTAATATGTACCTACATCAAATAACAAAGTTATTATCGAAATAAAAACTTTTGACATTTCGAATTTTTGCTTATATTTACTGACTACTAAAATATCTTATTTTATAAGTGTAGTGGAAAAGTTCAATGAAATTTGGTTACTACAAGTAAAAATGAACCACTAATATCGTCATGCGATTGCATAACAAGCTTAAGTCCAAATTTTTTGGATTTTTGTTTTATCACAGAAAATTATAATATGAGATGTGTTTTACAATTCAGAGAAATCCCAAGTCCAAAATCCTAATAAAAATATAAGAATTCTTCATAGAACATTATAATTTTATATGGAAAGTATGAGAAAATTAAACCTTTCAAGTGCTCTGTAAAATTTTATAAATGTTAGTTAAGCTAGTTCTGCAATCGCATGACGATATTTGTAATTTGTAGACATCTGTTTACTGTACAAATGGGGGAGGGTGAGGACTAGCCGAAATTAAAACATTTATGTAGAAAGCGATATCTTTAGTGGCTTATGAACAAGTTACATAAGAACCCTTGTGGAAAAAATTTCATGGAAATCTAATTTTTAGAAAAATTTTTCAACAGTTTTTTTATTAATATCTTTTAGGCTGGAATCGAAAAACAGCTAGTAAGTTATCGACATCAGGCTTGGAACGGAACAGATATTACATTAATTTGTCGATTGTTTAAAATTAAACTAAACAGTATTATGCGCAAAACTGCGCTCATTTTTTCGATTTTTACCAAGAAAACATATCGTTCAGATTTCGATGTAAACTTTTTTTTAATTCTTTTAACACAAAATTCTTTAATGAGTGAAACTAGGTTCAATTCACTATAAATCTATACAGAATTACTTTCTAGCTTTAATAGGAGCTCGAGCCGAAAGCCTTCAATCTTCGAAAAAATAAAGGAATAAAGAAAAAATCTTCTATTATAAAAGGCTGTATCTCGGAAGCTACACTGATAGAAACAAATGTTTAATTTAAGAATTTATATATATTTGAATTTATTTATTTATTTTGAACATATATTTGTTCAATCGAAAATTATTATCTTGATTTTAATAGTTCCGGATTCTTGTCAGTAATAGAAGAAATTCTTATATTTGATGCCTAATTTAAATATATATTTTTGGAGCAAGTAAATTAATTATTAAATATAATACACCTACATTTTAAAATAAGAGTTTGTGTTGTTTTACATTTAGATAGTAGATATATTTGATTTAAACCTAAATAATTTGAATTAAACATTTACTTGACATGATTTTAATAGTATTCTTGATACAAAACTGCTGTATTATTTACTTATTTAAAGTAAGAGAATGATACGGTTTATATAATATGATTGTCACTTTGAAAGAAGTAAATAAGAATTTTCACATCAAATATATATATGCTTCTAGTTAATCTAACATTTAGAACATATCATAATCTACATTTAAGAAAATATACTCTTGCTTATATACAAAGCTATTATTTGTTTAACTTAAATGTTATTTGTTTGAATTAAAAGTACACTTCTATCAGTGTATGGGGGCTAATACAATAATTTTTGTTTAGTTTCTACCCCGATTTACATCTAGTTTAATTTTTTAAGAACTGTTTTGGGCATAGGATGTATAGGAAATGTGATTTTTAGGACGTTCTTTGACAAATTTTTACCTCTCCCAGATCGAACCTGATATCGAAAATTTAGCGGTTGTTTCCAATACCAAACTAGAGCGTATGGCAAAAATAATAGTTTTACCATGCAAGTTTCTAATTCTTGCATTCGTATCTATTACTTCTCATTAATTTCGTCCTGACATAGTTAGTCAAATATTATGAAAACATTTAGTGTAAAATAATCATAAAAATCAAAAAAGGACTATAATTATTGCCCTCATAGGCACATAAACCAGACGAGATTTCAGCAAAATTGAGAAATCCTGAGAAATGATGGACATGATAGATATAGCAATAAAGCCTTTTAATACCATGTTGAAGACGGGTGGAATTCCGAAAAAGTGGTTGTCATCAACCGTTGTTACATTATCAAAGAAGGCTAACCTGATTGATTGTTCTGATTCCAGGAGTCACACTTTAAAGGTCTTCATTGAAATAATTCAAACATAATTTTTAAAGAAACCAGAAAATAATGTAAGTGACATGCAGATGGGATTTGGAAGGAAAAATATCAACAATCGAGATATTAGAATAATAACTAATTTATATTGGAATCAGCCGACAAGGGTAACGACCGAGGAAGAGCTAACTGAAAAAACAAAAATTTACCAAGGGGTTCGGCAGGGATGTGTTCTGTCTCCACTTATATGCAATTCATACAGCGACGCCATTTTCTAAGATCTTGGCACTGCAGAATGGACAGCTGGGGTTCTGATCAACGGATAAACCATTAAAGCCCATATTTTCATGTAATTACTACATAACACGTTGTATGTAATATTAAACCTGATTAAACAATAAAAGAATAAAAATATTTTATAAGCTTTCAGCAATGTTTATTGCCATTATTTCAGTTAAAAAGTTTGTATAATATTACCAAATCAAAAAAGAGTCCCGAATCTTACTGTTAAAGTTTTGCAGGATAAGCTTCCTAAAAACATACACTAAATGCTAATTGTATCGATTGGTTTGCACTTAAATCAAATTACTTTACATATTATCTTAGTTTAATCAGCATTGCAAATCCTTAACCTAATACATTAAAGGGATTTATAGTATATTATGTAGGTACTGCATAAATACTCGATAAGTTTTCACTGTAGTTACTCTTATATTGTATCATCAGTCCTCAAAATTATATTCGGATAGAAGTTTCGTAGTCCATTAAGCTTTCCTGGACAAAAAATTCATTCATTAGGCATTCGATAGATATACATTATTGAACCATTCGCGTTGATTGTTACTTTTCACTTTGAATGTTGCTCTTTCTGTTCCCTTAATTTTAAAGATTCCAGAGATTTGCGTAGGTTTTTAATATAATTATTCTTATTTTATCTTTTTTTTGTATAATAAAAAAAAACTCGATTTTATGTCGTAATATCTTAAGCGTCAGGGGTGTACCAATATATCATTTAAATTGTTTCGACCATGGTGCCATTGACAGGACAATAAGATAGCGCTATTAGGCTATTAACCATCTACCATTTAATTAATATCAGAGAAGGGAGCGGTTTATTGTCACACCGATTTATTCAGGACATTTTGATAGGTTCGAACGAGATCAAAATCCTACGTAATGAAAGGCAGGATATCAAACTTAATTCGCTGTATAAAATTTAGAACTTACGCCGAGATTCGGGGAAAAACTGAAATGTGCTAACAGCGAAGCCAACACCGTTTTAGTAGTTCGTGATTTTGACAACTATACAATTTCGCGTTAAAAGGTTTTAAAATAACAGAAACCCAATTTAAAAAAAATTTTAATTGCGCTGTTTATTTAAAATAAAAGCCG